>CM060450.1:107435660-108816910 GCA_030545235.1 Helianthus tuberosus
GTAACTTTACAACTTCTTAGTAAAAAATTACGAAAATATTTCTTTGTTAAAACCTTTGTTCACACAAGTGCTTACTCACTCGTTTGTTCACATAAATGCTTTTATTTCATGAAAGATCCGGCTTTAAACATGATTTGCATCTTACACTTGGTTCTTCGAATATACCACTTGTAGATCTTTAGATCTACTAGTTTAAAACTCCATTTTACAAGAAAAACTATTTTTACACAAGTTCATGTTCATGTATGAAAGGGTTTGTCATCTTGTAACTTTTACACTAAACATAATGCTAGTTCATGTTCCATGAACATGACCTAGCGTGGTTAGATGACGATCCGTTCCACTACTAGCATCCAACAACATAAAATAACCATAACTAAACAAGATTCATGAGATTTACACCATTTATTTCTTTTTATCCAACATGTTTATCATTCTTACAAGACTTTTAGTTTTGATCTTAAGTGTTCATGATTTTTATCCGTTAAATCTTTTATTAACCACTTTAGACAAGATCAAGAGGATGTTTAGAATCACTTACAACTAGCACAAGGCTAGGGAAGAATCTAGGCGAAAACAAGGTGGTTAATAGCGATGTAGAGAGGTCCTTGTGATTCCGTGAGCACCGGGTCTCCTTGTATGAACTCTTGCACCTTAGGATGTTTGTGGAATAGCAATATCAAAATTTGAAAGTGGGTGGATGTGGGTTGTGGTTCTCGGCCGAATGTAAGGCGAGAGGGAGAGAGAGTGCAAAATTTTTGAGGGGTTTAGTGAATGTAATGCTCTTGTCCATCAAGTCTATTTAAAGACCATTATCTTCTAATACCTATAGGGTAATATGTTCTCTAGATTCAAGACATGGCAAATAAAATAATCAACAATGTGTGGTGTGTGTTCCCTTAGGGAACCGTTCGGTTCATGGGGGGGGGGGTGGTTATGGGTTAGATTTTATCTAAATAGTTTGATGATTAGTTTGTTTAGTTAGGTACTTTAAACAAGTTATTAGTGGGTTATGAAATATAACGGGTGTTAGGGTATTCGGGGACCCTAACTAGCTCAGAAAAGGATAAATAATGTCATTGACAATATTTTTGTGTTCCGGGTAAAGTCCGGTTGTTCGGTTGGATACTAATCCGTTAAAGTGCTAAATAAGCATTTAAAGTGTCGTTAATATATGTTTTAGTGACACAATGAATTCCCGACACTTTGGAAAGTGTCTAGTATTATTTTCCCATGTTTTTGCACTTTACTAGTTAGCTTAAATGCTGAGTTTTGTATTAAAGTGCAGAATTTTGTTGTTAAAGCATGTTCTAGGCACATCCGGTCACTATAACTATCACCTAGTGACGCAGTTTTACAATCCTCATGTGACAACCGTCACTTTTCCATACACGAAATGAACAGTAATTTGTGCTTAAATGACTGTGCATGATCTGGCTTACCAGACAAATAAATTTCTGGATTCCATACAAGTGAATTCATGCATGATATATGCTACAAGAGTTACGTTATGATAGCGTTGCGTCAAAAATATTAGTAAACTCATCGGTAGGACACAATGTGTCAACAGAACTGCAGAAAGCAGTCAGACAATAAAAGTGGAGCCTAGGTGTAGGTCCAACGACAAGAATACATTAAAGCCCAAGAGTACATACAAGGGTTTAATATATATACTATACGAAAGCAAAAATAAGCACTAAAAAGCACCCGAAATGCACTTTAAGTGCATAATTTTGTATAATTCAGCTCAATTCAGCATTTAAACATATGAATATTATGCAGAAATTTCGTTTTATCATCCAGAATATTTCCCTAAGTGTTGGGAATTGAAAGGGTACAAGAAGGGTACTTAAAAGACACTAAAAAGTGTGATTTAGCACTTTAACGAACCAGTGTCTAACCGAACAACCGGATAATACCCGGAACACCAAAATAATGCTAGAAGCATTGTTTTTATTTTTCTAAGCTAGTTAGGGTCCCCGAATACCCTAACACACTATATATTACTTAACATACTTAAACACTAAATCTAATACTTAACATGTAACTAGATAGAGTAAGTAACATTTAGGATGGAACTAGGACCCCCCCCCCCCCCATAACCGGTTGTGTGTGAGTGGGGACACCCCAAGATTTCTTCCATTTATTTATTGGATCATGTTAGATGAAAGAGGAACACATTAACCTAAAGGTAAACACTTGTTGGAAAATCCTCTTATAAACCACAAGATCTTACCACTTCTCATCTTCACTTAGAACCAACACCAAAACTCTCTCCTTCCTTCTTCCTTGGCTACGGCCTCAACTACACACACACACACTTTCATTTTTGATCCACATCCATCTATTCCAAGGTGATATTGGGGTGTAAGAAGGTCACTAACGAAGCTCGGTGCAAACGGATCTTGAAGGACCTTCACCATTTGCTTTTATCCACCTCATTTGCACTCTTGAACTTCCCTAGCCTTGAGCTAGTAGTAAGTATTCTAAAACATCCTCTTGTTCTTGTTTAAAGTGGTTAATAGGTGATTTAACGGTTAAAACTCAAGAACACACAAGATCAAAACTAAAAGTCTTGAGAGAAAGATAAACTAGTTGGATAAAGAGTAGATATGTGTGTAAATCATGTGAATCTTGTATGGGTGTTATTATTTGATGTTGTTTGTTGCTAGTAGGGAACGGATCGCCATCTAACCACGCTAGGTCATGTTCATGGAACATGAACTAGTGTATGTTTAAGTGTGAAAATAACTAGATGACGAACCCTTTCACTCACAAACATGAACTTGTGTAAAAAACGATTTTTCTTATGAAATAGAGTCCTAAACTAGTAGATCTAAAGATCTACAAGTGGTATTTTCGAAGGACCAAGTAAAATATATACAAGTCTTATTTTAAGTCGGATCTTTCATGAACTAGAGGTGTTTTTGTGAACAAACAAGTGTGTGGACACTTGTGTAACAAAGGTTTTAACAAAGAAATAATTTTCGTAAAAACCGACTAGAAGTTGTGAAACTTCATATTCTTTAAAGATAAAGTTTTTAAGAAATTAAACTTATTTTTAAAGATAACAAGAGTTACTAAATGTGCTAGTAAGTTACTACACATTTTTGTAAATATTCAAGTTCATGAAATGGAGAAATTAGTGATTATTGTTGATGATTATTGTTGATAATTGTTGTTGATGATTGTTGACGATTTAAAAGAAAATAAACACATGTTTTGAAAACATGGGAAACCTCCATTTTTAGGGGAAACTCTGTCAAAATTTTTATAAATTTTGACACTTAGAAAAATATAAGTTTTTGAGAAACTTATCCCCTAAAAATATACCTAAAAACATTACCAAGGTTTCCCTAATTTTTGGTGATAAGAAATGGTGATTTCCTCAAAGAATAAATATGGATATTAAGTATGTATATTTTTGAGAAAAATATATATATATTATTTAATCACCAACTTGTGTGCTAAGTGTGTATAGTATGTATTATACATGCTAGTGTATTAAGACTTAAAAATACACTAAGTACTCATGAGGAGTATAAACATAAAAATGCACATGCAACATACAAGATACATAATTCGGGTGCAAAGTGCAAAACACGAGACACTTATATTAATTTTAGAGAAAATAATATAAGTAAGATACTTAGTTAAAAATATAAAATATTTTTAACACAAGAAATTATACACAAAAGAGAGTGACTGTAGTTGTGCGACGCAAGTCTAGTGACTAACGTTAAGAAAACGCGTATAGGTTACGACGTTAATTAAGCAAATTCGGTGAAGTTTACGACGCACAGGAACGCAAAGTTGTGAGTTCATGCTCCCCCTTTTCTCTAACTGTTTTTGGTTTTATAACTCTCGTGGGTGAAATACATGTTACAAATATTATAATTTTTACAAAGGGTAAAAATACAAGAAGCACTCTTGGTGAGAACGAGAACCGAGTGCAATATGATTTAAGAATACGAGAAGCACTCGTGGTGAGTGCAATATGATGAGCTTTAAGAAAAGCCTAGAAAATACTAGATCATGTGAGCTTAAACTAGATATTGAGATGCCATTAATACATAATTAGGGACGAGGGTTAGATCTAACGGGTACGGCCGAGCCCCACTCAGGGTCCTTATGTGACCACTTGAGTGCTTCGGTGTCCCAGTCGAGGGAAATCGACACAGTCGAGGTTAATCGACACAGTCGAGGGAAATCGACACAGTCAAGGGAAATTGACGCAGTCGAGGTTAATCGACACAGTCGAGGGTAATCGACACAGTTAAAGGAGAAAATACTAATGCTCCCTACGTCCTCACATGCCTTGAAGGAGAATATACTAATGCTCCCCATGTCCTCACGTGCCTTAATGTCCTTGTGTAAACAATCATTTAAAACGTGGGGTACACAAGAAAACTTGAATGATACTTGAGTACGTGGGGTACTCAAGAAAACGGGAATTATACTTGAGTACGTGGGGTACTCAAGAAAGACTTGAATTATACATGACACATACTATGTTTTCATACAAAGTATAAAAACGTGAAATACAAAAACGCATGAACTCGCTCAACTTTATGTTGATGTTTTCCAAAATTACATGTATTTCAGGTGACAGGATGGATCTTGGGCGCAAGTGTCGTAACTAGAAGTAGACTACAAGTTTAGATGTCATCCACTTTTGTTGAATTATAACCTTGTCAAAGGTCGTGTTTTGAAAACTTAAATAACAAGTGTTTGTAATACTCAAATTTTCATGAATTGATGAACATCGTTTTGATCATGTAGTTGTTTATTACGATTGAATGCAATGATAACAAGCTAGTCACACATCATACGCTTCCGCAAAAGAAAGGGTGTGATAGTTTGGTATCAGAGCTTCGATTGTAGTGAACTAGGATTCCTTCTCGAGTCTAGACTACAATCACTAGAGTTCTCTCACGAAAACATTTTACAAAAAGGTTTTCATTGCATTCACGAAAGCGCCAAGATCCACAAGTCAGACACTTTTCAAAAAGTGACAAGGCAAGGACATTAGTGAGGAATACCTTTAAAATAAGGTGCCAACCAAAGCATAGTCTACACGAGTTAGACTTGCCAAAAAAACAAAATGACCCCCCCAAAAACGAGAGTTATACGTGATATAATGCATTAAATTGCTTGATTATGCTAAGTAGCATATATGTTATTGATATACATACATACAAATAAGTGTACGGAATGATTATTGACGTGAATAAGATACTTTCGACTCTGACTCCTATTACTATACGTAACTTGCACGATGAAGCTACCGACCTCGCGTCCTTTGCAAAGCTCATGGCTGGGAGTGATTACCAAACAAGATGCTGAGCTTGCTTCCGTAGGAGATGGCTGCTTTTCCCTCTCGATCGTGAAGGTGCCTAACTGTCACACCCCTTTCTACGGCGGAAGCACGAGGTGTGATCATGAAAGGTTCTCATTGCATACGAAGAGTAAACATGCTACATGCTCGTAAAATAACATCAAATACCATAATTTGAAAACATAAGTTTAGCGTTTACATCGCTAGACAGCTTAAAACATTGTCTCAAGAGTTTACAACTTTATTTAAGGTTAAACACAAGCGACATCCACGAGCATAAGCAGGACCACGCGCACATCCATCCTAGTTACCTGAAATACATGTGAGTTTTTGGAAAAACGTCAACATAAAGTTGGTGTGAATTCATGCAGTTTTGCATTTCATGTTTGTATACTTTGTATGAAAACATAGTTTGTGAGTAAATCAAGTTTTCATATATAAATCCAGTTTCATGTGTACACCACGTACCCATTTATAATTCAATCTTTTCTTGAGTACCCCACGTACTTCAAGTTATATATCAATCCTCTTGAGTACCCCACGTACTTCAAGTTATATATCAATTTTGTATGGTATGAATTTTATGTAAATACAGTATTTCTGTAATTATCAGATTGTTAATGGGTTGCAAAGCCATTAACCTGTGGCACGTCATAGGAAGTCACCAAACCTAAGGCATTTAATTGGTATATTCTGAGACACAAAAGCACCACTCGATTCTCGCCCCGACCGAGTGTGAGGCTGCCAGGCACCCGTTAGATCTAACCTTTTGTTCTGCGGTCTGAATGTATACGTTGATTAATGGTGCTTCTGTACCCTATTCGTGACACTATTTCTCATAACGCCTCCTACTTGGTTCTCGTTCTCACCAAGCGCGTTTCTTGTTATCATTTCTCATAGCGCCTTATACTTGGTTCTCGTCTCACCAAATGCGCTTCTCATATTCATATATTTCGTCACACTTGGTTCTCGTTCTCACCAAGTGTACTTCTTGTATTTATATCATACCATTTATAAACATTGTACTTTTGTACATGTATTTCACCCCCGAAGTTATAAAAACTGAAAACAGTTAAAGAGAAAAGGGGGAGCATGAACTCACAACTTTGCGTTCCTAGCGTCGTAAACTCCACCGGATTTGCTTAATTAACGTCGTAACCTATACGCGTTTTCTTAACGTTAGTCACTAGACTTGCGTCGCACAAGTACAGTCACTCTCTTTTGTATATTTTCTTGTGTTAAAAATATTCCATATTTTTAACTACGTATCTTACTTATATTATTTTATCCAAAAATAAATATAAGTCTTTTATGTTTTGCACTTTGCACCCGAATTATGTTTCTTGTATTTTGTATGTGTATTTTTATATTTCTACTCCTCATGAGTATTTAGTGTATTTTTAAGTCTTAATACACTAGCACGTATAACACATACTATATACACTTAGCACAAAAATTGGTGATAAAATAATATATATTTTTCTCTCAAAATATACATACTTATATCCACTTTTATTCTTGAAGAAATCATCATTTCTTATCACCAAAAATGAGGGAAACCTTGGTAATACTTTTAAGCACATTTTTAGGGAATAAGTTTCTCAAAAACTTATATTTTTCTAAGTGTCAAAATTTATAAAAATTTTGACAGAGTTTCCCCTAAAAATGGAGGTTTCCCACGTTTTCAAAACGTGTGTTTATTTTCTTTTAAATCATCATCAATCATCAACAACAATTATCAACAATAATCGTCAACAATAATCACTAATTTCATGAACTTGAATATTTACAAAAATGTGTAGTAACTTACTAGCACATTTAGTAAGTCTTGTTATCTTTAAAAATAAGTTTAATTTCTTAAAAACTTTATTTTTAAAGAATATGAAGTTTTACAACTTCTAGTCGGTTTTTACGAAAACTATTTCTTCGTTAAAACTTTTGTTACACAAGTATCCACACACTTGTTTGTTCACAAAAACCACTTTTGTTTGTGTAAGATCCGGTTTAGAACATGTGATTTCTTTTGATGCTTGGTCTTTTGAAAATATCACTTGTAGATACGTATATCTACTAGTTTTAAACACTTTTGTACAAGTTAAAACATTTTTACACAAGTTCATGGTTTATGTGTGGTAGGGTTTCACCTTTTAACCCTTGTTACTTCTAGAATAGCTTTATGTTAAGATCAATGATCTTACCAAACCAGGTTAAATGGTGATCCGAGCTACCACAATCATAGATCGGGTCTAGATAATCACAAATTCCAAGTACTACAACTTTTACACAAGTTACAAGCTATTAACCACCATTTTAGTGTTTTTACTAGACTTTAATGCTTCAAAAAGTATGTTATCGATATTTAACCGACGAAACTCCTTTTACCCACTTTAGATACGTTCAAACAAGAGTTTTAAACATTATACCTCTAGCTCGGGGCTAGGGAAGACTCTTGATGGAAAATGGGTGGATAAAAGCTAACGGAAGTGGTCCTTCGCGTTCCGAGTGCACCAAAGCTCCTAATACGCAACCTCTAACACTTGTATCACCTTGGAATGATGAAGATGGAAGTCGAAAATGGGTGGGTGATCATAGGGGGGTTCGGCCGAGACTTAGAGAAGAGAGGGAGAGAAAATTTTTGTGAGTTGTGTGGAGTGAAAGTTCTTATGTGTAACCTCATGTACTTATAGGCAAATCTTAAGTGTTATTATCCATTGGTAATTATGCCTCCAAGATATTAGGCAAGGATCAATAAAGTAATCAAGTTTGTACTAGAGGTATCCCCTCTAGTTACATGGTGGCCGATCGGCCTAAAGGGGGGGGGGGTATCCAGTTCGTTTTCAACTGTTTAGTTAGGTTGAACCAAGTTAAGTTAAGCGTTAAACTCCGTTAGTAATATATAGCGTGTTATGACGGGTGTTAGGGTAATCAGGGACCCTAACTAGCTCAGAAAAAGATTCATAATGAAAATAATAATATTTTCATGTTCCGGGTATAGTCCGGTTGTTCGGTTGCATACCGATTCGTTAAAGTGTTAGATTACACTTTTTAGTGTCGTTTAAGTACCTTTCTTGTACTCTTTCAATTCCCACACTTAGGGAAATATTCTGGATAATAAAATGACATTTCTGCATAATATTTATATGTCTAAATGCTGAATTATTGCTGAATTTTTATAAATTCTGCACTTAAAGTGCGTTTCGGGTGCTTTTTAGTGCTTATTTTTGCTTTCGCAATGTATATAAATTAAACCCTTGTATGTACTCTTGGGTTTTAATGTACTTTTGTCGTCGGACCTACACCTAGGCCTCTATTTTATTGTCTGACTGCTTTCTGCAGTTCTGTTGACACAGTGTGTCTTACCGGTGAGTTTATTATTATTCTGACGCAACGCTCTCGTTTATGCATAAAGCAATATTTTGTAGTATACAACATGCATGAATTCACTTGTTTAATCATGTGTTCAGACATTGCTGACACTTAAACTCATAATTGCAGTCATTAAGCAATAATTATAGTGTACGGAAATTACCGGTTTGTGCCAGTTGTCACAGTCTCCCCCCGTTAAAAGAATTTCGTCCCGAAATTCAGACTGAACTTACTCTCGCTGGAGTCTCCTTGAATAGGTGGGGATACTTTTTCTTGAACTGGTCTTCACGTTCCCATGTGTACTCGGGTCCGTGTTTAGAGCTCCAACGTACTTTGACAAGTTTCACACTGCTCCTCCTGGTCTTGTTGACTTTCCAGTCAGTAACCTCAACGGGTTTTTCTGTAAATCGGAGGGCTTCATCAATATGCACTTCATCCATCGGGATGGTCACGTTTTCTTGCGTTGGACTCTTCTTCAGGTTGGATACATGAAACGTATCATGTACTCCGTTAAGTTCTTCCGGTAACTCCAACTTGTATGCCACGGTACCAATTCTCTTCAGTATTCTGAATGGTCCGATATATCGTGGATTCAGCTTTCCACGCTTTCCAAATCTGACTACGCCCTTCCATGGTGAGACTTATAACAACACTTTGTCTCCCACCTTGAAATCTATCGATTTTCTATTCGGATCAGCGTAGCTCTTTTGTCGCTCTCGAGCCGCCTTAATGCGCTCTCGGATCTGCGCAATCTTGTCGGTTGTCTCTTGTACAAGTTCAGGACCAACCATACGTTTATCTCCGGTATCTGCCCAACATAAGGGCGATCGGCATTTGCGGCCATACAGAGCTTCGAACGGCGCGGCTTTTATGCTCGTATGATAGCTGTTATTGTAGGAAAACTCAACTAGAGGTAGATGAGTATCCCAGCTGCCGCCTAGGTCCATGACACATGCGCGAAGCATATCTTCTAACGTTTGTATAGTCCGTTCGCTCTGGCCGTCTGTTTGCGGATGGAATGCCGTGCTCAGATCTAACTGGGATCCAAAGGCTTCCTGAAATGATTGCCAGATTCTTGAGACAAAGCGTCCATCTCTGTCTGAAATGATTGAGATTGGCACTCCATGACGTGCCACAATTTCTCTTAAGTATATCTCTGCCAGCTTTCCAGTGCTATCCTTCTCTCGGATTGGTAGGAAATGCGCAGACTTCGTTAATCGATCAACTATTACCCATATCATATCGTGCCCTCTCGGGGTCCTGGGTAATTTCGTTATGAAGTCCATCGAGATTTGTTCCCACTTCCACATGGGAATCTCTGGTTGTTGTAGTAGGCCGGACGGCTTCTGATATTCGGCCTTAACCTTAGCACAGGTTAGGCATTTTCCAACATAGACAGCAACGTCGCTTTTGAGTCTCGGCCACCAATAATATTCCTTCAAGTCTTGATACATTTTGTCCGATCCTGGATGGATCGAATATCTCGATTTGTGGGCTTCATTAAGGATGACTTCTCGTATGCCACCATAGAGTGGAACCCAAATACGCTTTTTGAAGTATAAGGCTCCCTCTTCGTTTGGCACCATGTATTTCAGCATACCCCGTAGGTATTCAGCTTTACGGTTCTCTTCTTTAAGAGCTTCTTGTTGTGCATCTCGAATGCGTGCAGTAAGGTTCGTTCGAATCGTCATTTCCAATGCTCGAACCCTTAGGGTCTTAATCCTTTCTTTTCGGCTCAACGCGTCTGCTACAACGTTTGCCTTTCCAGGATGGTACTTAATCTCACAGTCATAATCATTCAGCAGCTCGACCCAACGTCGCTGGCGCATATTCAATTCCTTCTGATCAAATATGTGTTGTAAGCTTTTGTGATCTGTGAAGATTGTACATCGAGTACCATATAAATAATGTCGCCAAATCTTTAAGGCGAACACCACTGCACCCAGCTCCAGGTCGTGAGTGGTATAATTTCTCTCATGAACCTTCAGTTGTCTTGAAGCATAAGCGATGACTTTTTGGCGTTGCATGAGCACGCAACCCAAACCTTGTCGTGAAGCGTCACAGTATACCACGAAGTCTTCAGTGCCTTCGGGTAATGATAGTATCGGTTCATCGCATAGCTTGCTCTTAAGTAACTGGAAGGCTTCTTCTTGTTTGTGACCCCAGTCGTACTTCTTGTCTTTCTGAGTAAGGGTCGTTAGCGGTTGAGCTATCTTCGAGAAATTCTCAATGAATCGCCGATAGTAGCCCGCTAAGCCCAAAAATTGACGAACTTCGGTCGGGGTCTTGGGAGCTTCCCAATTCTTTATTGCTTCAATCTTGGACGGGTCTACATGAATGCCCTTCTCATTCACAACGTGACCAAGAAATTGTACTTCGCGAATCCAGAATTCGCATTTCGAGAACTTTGCATAAAGTTTCTCTTTCTTCAGTAGCTCCAAGATGGTTCTGAGATGTTGCTCATGTTCTTCTTTTGTTCGCGAGTAAATCAGGATATCATCGATAAATACAATCACGAATTTATCGAGATATGGTTTGCATACGCGGTTCATTAGATCCATAAAGGCCGCTGGTGCATTTGTCAATCCAAATGGCATTACAAGAAATTCGTAGTGCCCATATCGCGTTCTGAATGCAGTCTTTGGCACGCTTTCATCTTGGATTCTCAGCTGATGGTATCCAGATCGAAGGTCGATCTTGGAATAGTAGCTTGATCTTTGCAGTTGATCAAACAAGTCATCAATCCTCGGTAGCGGATACCGATTCTTGATTGTGAGCTTGTTCAGTTCCCTGTAATCGATACACGTCCGCAATGATCCATCCTTCTTCTTCACGAACAATACTGGAGCTCCCCAGGGTGAGAGACTTGGCCTTATGAATCCTTTATCCAACAACTCCTGAAGTTGTGTAGATAATTCTTGCATTTCGGATGGTGCAAGTCGATAGGGTGCCTTGGCTACAGGAGCAGCTCCTGGGACCAAGTCTATACGGAATTCGACTTGTCGTTGCAGAGGTAATCCTGGCAGATCTTCGGGAAAAACATCAGGAAATTCATTCACCACAGGAATGTCTTCGAGTTTTGGCTCCACAGCCTTCTTGTCTATAACGTGTGCTAGGAAGGCGACACATCCCTTCCTCAAGCACTTCTGTGCCTTGATACAGCTGATGATTCGAAGAGGCGCGTCTCGTTTTTCTCCATGCACGATGAGAGTTTCATCATTCGCTAGAGGGATGCGAATGATTTTCTCATGACAGATAACTTCAGCTCTGTTTTTGGACAACCAGTCCATTCCGACCACTACATCGAAGCTACCCAATTGAATAGGTAAGAGGTCGATGCTAAAATTTCGTTTGCCAAGTTCCAGTGTGCAGCCTCTAACAACTTCGCCCGATTCAACAAGTTTACTATTGGCTAGTTCTATGGAATATGGAATTTCTAATCTACTAGATTCTATTCCAAGTATGCGTTTAAATTCCACAGACATGAAACTATAATCGGTGCCAGTGTCGAATAACATGGATGCAATGTGATTGTTAATGAGGAACGTACCGTTGACCACATTAGGGTCCTTGCGTGCGTCCCTTGCTCTAATTACAAATGCTCGGGTCTGAGCATTGTTTCCCCTTGGGCAATTTTTCTTGAAATGATCCATGCCTCCACAACCAAAGCATCCTTGGCTTTGCCCAGCTCCACGGCTATTCCGGTTACCATTGCCATTCTCATTCCCATTCCTTCCGTTTCCCCAACAGTTTTCTGCTTGGTGACCCAATCTACCACATTTGTCGCACCTTGGAATGCGACAAGCTCCTTTATGATGAAACTTACATTTTTGGCATTCAGGCATGGAGCCTTGGTATGCCTTGGTTGAAAGGGTCTTCGCCTCCTGAGACGGGTTAGCGTCACGCTTTTTGTTGAAACCTTCGTTGTTGCGAGTCGCTTGATTCAGATTCGAACGCTTTCTCTTCTTGTCACCGGACGACTCATCATGTGTCTCGGTCTTCTTTGTTGGGTTCAACGTTAACTTCTTCTTACGAACACAATCTTTGGTCAGGCTGACAGCCAGAGTTACAGCCTCAGTGATTGTTTGTGGTTTGGCTGACGTCACCATGCCACGAAATTCTGAGGCCAGTCCCCAAATGTAGCGTTCGACACGCTTGAATTCGGGAGTCACCATGTAGGGAAGCACTCTGGACAGATCGTGGAATCTTCGAGTATAACTATCAATATGAGCACCTTCCATAGTCAAGTGCCAGAACTCCGTTTCCAGTCTTTGGAGTTCAGCACGAGAGCAATACTTCTCTCTCATCCTTTCCTTTAGTTCCTCCCAGGTTAGACCACACGCGGCATTATTGAGCAAGGTTTGGGCTTGCAAATTCCACCAAGTCAGAGCTTCATCGACAAACAACCCGGTAGCAAAGGTGACTTGTTGATCCGCGGTACACTTGCTCATGCGAAAAGTAGCTTCAGTCTTCTCCGTCCAGCGCACAAATGCTACTGCACCTCCTGTGCCATCATAGTTCATCGGCTTGCAGTCGAGGAACTGCTTAAATGTGCAGCTTCGAACTGCGCTGTCTCCAGATGAATCTCCATTCCCATTATGTCTAGCGTTGCTTGGTCTTCCACTGTCTTGAGTACGGTTTGCCTCGTACTGGGCGATAGCAGCGGAGACCCTTTCTTCCAGTAGAGCCTCCAGCTCTTCGGCAATTCTTGGCAGTGGGGGAGGAGGAGGTTGGTCACGAGCGTTCACAGCTTTCCTGGGTGTCATGTTCTGACAGAACATAACACAGCAGGGTTAGGCATGTGTTTGATATCGTCCTACTAGGCAGTAGTAGTATATATATTCGCAGGTATATATCACATAAGTGACATCAAACAATTATTACTCTAGCAGAGTACTTAGTAGGCTTGCACTGAGGGAATCCACACGTGACAAGACTTGCTATGATTTTTGTGCACTGAATTCCATAATTATGTATGCATCCATAATTACGTAACTCCTTGCACAGTCCGCACAGTTCGTTTCATCCTCGTGTCTCTTCCTTCAGGTAGGCCATTGCTTTCAGGTAAAATCACGTATACTCGTGACATTCTACTTCTAGTACATGCTAATTATCACACATAATTGCAAGTAATCGACAAGTGCTACTCAAGTGCACTCTAAGTCTCGTAATGTCTTTTCTAGACTCATGTAGACAGTTTCAGGCAGTGGATGTCGCGGGACGTTTTATGCAATGAAAACTCTTTGAAAATTGTTTTCGTGAATGGATCCTAGAGATTGTAGACTAGCCTCGAGAAGGAATCCTGGTTCACTACAATCGCAGCTCTGATACCAATCTGTCACACCCCTTTCTACGGCGGAAGCACGAGGTGTGATCATGAAAGGTTCTCATTGCATACGAAGAGTAAACATGCTACATGCTCGTAAAATAACATCAAATACCATAATTTGAAAACATAAGTTTAGCGTTTACATCTCTAGACAGCTTAAAACATTGTCTCAAGAGTTTACAACTTTATTTAAGGTTAAACACAAGCGACATCCACGAGCATAAGCAGGACCACGCGCACATCCATCCTAGTTACCTGAAATACATGTGAGTTTTTGGAAAAACGTCAACATAAAGTTGGTGTGAATTCATGCAGTTTTGTATTTCATGTTTGTATACTTTGTATGAAAACATAGTTTGTGAGTAAATCAAGTTTTCATATATAAATCCAGTTTCATGTGTACACCACGTACCCATTTATAATTCAATCTTTTCTTGAGTACCCCACGTACTTCAAGTTATATATCAATCCTCTTGAGTACCCCACGTACTTCAAGTTATATATCAATTTTGTATGGTATGAATTTTATGTAAATACAGTATTTCTGTAATTATCAGATTGTTAATGGGTTGCAAAGCCATTAACCTGTGGCACGTCATAGGAAGTCACCAAACCTAAGGCATTTAATTGGTATATTCTGAGACACAAAAGCACCACTCGATTCTCGCCCCGACCGAGTGTGAGGCTGCCAGGCACCCGTTAGATCTAACCTTTTGTTCTGCGGTCTGAATGTATACGTTGATTAATGGTGCTTCTGTACCCTATTCGTGACACTATTTCTCATAACGCCTCCTACTTGGTTCTCGTTCTCACCAAGCGCGTTTCTTGTTATCATTTCTCATAGCGCCTTATACTTGGTTCTCGTCTCACCAAATGCGCTTCTCATATTCATATATTTCGTCACACTTGGTTCTCGTTCTCACCAAGTGTACTTCTTGTATTTATATCATACCATTTATAAACATTGTACTTTTGTACATGTATTTCACCCCCGAAGTTATAAAAACTGAAAACAGTTAAAGAGAAAAGGGGGAGCATGAACTCACAACTTTGCGTTCCTAGCGTCGTAAACTCCACCGGATTTGCTTAATTAACGTCGTAACCTATACGCGTTTTCTTAACGTTAGTCACTAGACTTGCGTCGCACAAGTACAGTCACTCTCTTTTGTATATTTTCTTGTGTTAAAAATATTCCATATTTTTAACTACGTATCTTACTTATATTATTTTCTCCAAAAATAAATATAAGTCTTTTATGTTTTGCACTTTGCACCCGAATTATGTTTCTTGTATTTTGTATGTGTATTTTTATATTTCTACTCCTCATGAGTATTTAGTGTATTTTTAAGTCTTAATACACTAGCACGTATAACACATACTATATACACTTAGCACAAAAATTGGTGATAAAATAATATATATTTTTCTCTCAAAATATACATACTTATATCCACTTTTATTCTTGAAGAAATCATCATTTCTTATCACCAAAAATGAGGGAAACCTTGGTAATACTTTTAAGCACATTTTTAGGGAATAAGTTTCTCAAAAACTTATATTTTTCTAAGTGTCAAAATTTATAAAAATTTTGACAGAGTTTCCCCTAAAAATGGAGGTTTCCCACGTTTTCAAAACGTGTGTTTATTTTCTTTTAAATCATCATCAATCATCAACAACAATTATCAACAATAATCGTCAACAATAATCACTAATTTCATGAACTTGAATATTTACAAAAATGTGTAGTAACTTACTAGCACATTTAGTAAGTCTTGTTATCTTTAAAAATAAGTTTAATTTCTTAAAAACTTTATTTTTAAAGAATATGAAGTTTTACAACTTCTAGTCGGTTTTTACGAAAACTATTTCTTCGTTAAAACTTTTGTTACACAAGTATCCACACACTTGTTTGTTCACAAAAACCACTTTTGTTTGTGTAAGATCCGGTTTAGAACATGTGATTTCTTTTGATGCTTGGTCTTTTGAAAATATCACTTGTAGATACGTATATCTACTAGTTTTAAACACTTTTGTACAAGTTAAAACATTTTTACACAAGTTCATGGTTTATGTGTGGTAGGGTTTCACCTTTTAACCCTTGTTACTTCTAGAATAGCTTTATGTTAAGATCAATGATCTTACCAAACCGGGTTAAATGGTGATCCGAGCTACCACAATCATAGATCGGGTCTAGATAATCACAAATTCCAAGTACTACAACTTTTACACAAGTTACAAGCTATTAACCACCATTTTAGTGTTTTTACTAGACTTTAATGCTTCAAAAAGTATGTTATCGATATTTAACCGACGAAACTCCTTTTACCCACTTTAGATACGTTCAAACAAGAGTTTTAAACATTATACCTCTAGCTCGGGGCTAGGGAAGACTCTTGATGGAAAATGGGTGGATAAAAGCTAACGGAAGTGGTCCTTCGCGTTCCGAGTGCACCAAAGCTCCTAATACGCAACCTCTAACACTTGTATCACCTTGGAATGATGAAGATGGAAGTCGAAAATGGGTGGGTGATCATAGGGGGGTTCGGCCGAGACTTAGAGAAGAGAGGGAGAGAAAATTTTTGTGAGTTGTGTGGAGTGAAAGTTCTTATGTGTAACCTTATGTACTTATAGGCAAATCTTAAGTGTTATTATCCATTGGTAATTATGCCTCCAAGATATTAGGCAAGGATCAATAAAGTAATCAAGTTTGTACTAGAGGTGTCCCCTCTAGTTACATGGTGGCCGATCGGCCTAAAGGGGGGGGGGGTATCCAGTTCGTTTTCAACTGTTTAGTTAGGTTGAACCAAGTTAAGTTAAGCGTTAAACTCCGTTAGTAATATATAGCGTGTTATGACGGGTGTTAGGGTAATCAGGGACCCTAACTAGCTCAGAAAAAGATTCATAATGAAAATAATAATATTTTCATGTTCCGGGTATAGTCCGGTTGTTCGGTTGCATACCGATTCGTTAAAGTGTTAGATTACACTTTTTAGTGTCGTTTAAGTACCTTTCTTGTACTCTTTCAATTCCCACACTTAGGGAAATATTCTGGATAATAAAATGACATTTCTGCATAATATTTATATGTCTAAATGCTGAATTATTGCTGAATTTTTATAAATTCTGCACTTAAAGTGCGTTTCGGGTGCTTTTTAGTGCTTATTTTTGCTTTCGCAATGTATATAAATTAAACCCTTGTATGTACTCTTGGGTTTTAATGTACTTTTGTCGTCGGACCTACACCTAGGCCTCTATTTTATTGTCTGACTGCTTTCTGCAGTTCTGTTGACACAGTGTGTCTTACCGGTGAATTTATTATTATTCTGACGCAACGCTCTCGTTTATGCATAAAGCAATATTTTGTAGTATACAACATGCATGAATTCACTTGTTTAATCATGTGTTCAGACATTGCTGACACTTAAACTCATAATTGCAGTCATTAAGCAATAATTATAGTGTACGGAAATTACCGGTTTGTGCCAGTTGTCACAGTCTCCCCCCGTTAAAAGAATTTCGTCCCGAAATTCAGACTGAACTTACTCTCGCTGGAGTCTCCTTGAATAGGTGGGGATACTTTTTCTTGAACTGGTCTTCACGTTCCCATGTGTACTCGGGTCCGTGTTTAGAGCTCCAACATCCAAAGGATTCAGCGACTTTACACTCTCTATCACCCCTACACGAGCAACCCCCCTCTAAGGGAAAGTATACGCACCAGTAAAGCCAGAGACCTAAGAAAAACCAATATAGCAGGAAATAACTAAAACTTGATTGACCGAGACGATGTAGCCTCGAGCTCATTTTATTTCAAACAATAAGCCAAGTTGGCAAGCCTATGTGGAGGCTCAATAACTGTTTCCTCGCTTATACACTGATTATATATATGTGTGAAATTGGGTGATCACATGATGGCTTATGGTGCTATGTATCTCATTGACAATTGGAATGTTGTCTAACCTACTTCATACCATTTTGGCAGAAGAGAATGCCGCCCAGGCGAGACACAAACACCAGTACACTGCCAAGGATGGAAGCCGAGCTGCAAGAATGCATCTCACAGGCAATTGCGCGACATGAAGCCCTCCGCTGCAAGCACAGCGATGGCACTACTGAAAATAACCCTCCAACTAGCTGCACCTTTAAGCAGTTCCTGGACTGCAAACCATTAAATTTTGATGGCACAGGAGGTGCCGTTGCATTTGTTCGTTGGGCAGAAAAGACTGACTCCATTCTAAGAATGAGTAACTGTTCGCCCCGACAGAGTGTTACTTATATCTCAGGGTTATTTGTAGATGGCGCACTCTCCTGGTGGAACCTTCAGGTTCAAACCCTTGGTGCGGATGCTGCTTATGCACTAAGCTGGGACGAGCTCAAGGAAATGATGGAAAAGAAATATTGTTCTAGAGCTGAAATCCAGAAGCTTGAGGTGGAGTTCTGGAACTTGAAAATGGACGGACCGAAGATTCATGAATATGTCCAACGATTTCACGACTTGTCTAGGGTCGTCCCCTACTTAGTCAAACCAGAATTTAAAATGGTTGAACGATTCATTTGGGGACTTGCACCTCAGATCAGGAGCATGGTTACTACCTCAAAGCCCTCAACCATTGCAGAGGCTATCGATATGAGTGTCGCTCTTACTGAAGAAGCTCTACGCGCGGGAAAATTTTCGAAATCTGAGGATAAAAAGAAAGAGTCTCATGTGGAGTCGTCAAGCAACAAGAAGAGGAAGTCCTCAAACCTAAAGAAGAGCACCCAAGTCAACTATGGAAGCTCTAAAACAGGCAAAAGAAAGAAAGTGAAACCGCCGCATTACAGGAAAACTGATGGAGCCACTTATAAGGCCGGTGGTAAAATCTACTCGGGGACTAAGCCGAGGTGTGGGGAATGCAACTTTCACCATGAAGGTCGATGTCTGAGGCCCAAGTGCGGAAAGTGTGGAAAAGAAGGACACAGCAAGGACGCCTGTTGGGCGAAGGACCCAGATGGAAGAAATAAGAGAATACCAGGTTGCTACAGATGTGGTGAAGTAGGGCACTTTAGGAAGAATTGTCCTGGGAAGAAACAAGCAAGGAAGGGTTTTCACGATTGAAACTCGTGAAGCACGCCAGGATCCATATGCGGTTACGGGTACGTTCCCTATTAACCAACCTAATGCATCTACTTTTAATACTGGCATCAACTTTAACCTTGCATGCTTAGAATTTAAGAAACCGCTTGGCCTAGTAAAATAGACGTCCCGTATTCCTTAGAAATGGACATATAGAAGGCTAGATTAAACAGTCGAAGCAATTAAGGATTGCATTTAGGGACTCAGAAGGTCGGAACCTTCTGTTACCATTGACTCGCGAAGTCATAAAATGATAGTCAGCATGGATCAGAAATCCAAGTACAGCTGAAGTCGTTCGACATGAGAAAATCAGACGCAACCCTCTTGCGGATGATGAAACCCAACTTTCCTGCAATAGGTGTAAGGATGTTAGACCCCACAAGGCGGCAGATCTACGACATCCCTCATTGGTCGAAGAGGCATGGAAACGCCTCCGAGTAGACTGCAGAGACTGGGAACATCCCTGCGACGGAAGAAGTCCCAGTAGCCTTTTCGGAAGACTTGCCAGGAACGCCTCTCCGTAGCGACGAGAGGAGTTCAGGATAAATCGCGTGCCAGGAGCAGCACCAGTAATGAATGACGCCATACCGACTAGCTTCACCAGTGAAGCATGAACCTCTGATATAAATGCAAGAGCTGCCAGACAGGGGAAATTAAAGACATGACATCCTTAATTAAGGAGACAAGGAGAAAGTTGGTAGTCTCCACTTTACATAAACTTCAGAAAATTGAGAATCAGAATCCTTTGCCAAGGATCAACTTGAGGACAAGAGGTCCTCCACTGTGAATACAAGTGGAAATATCCCTAAAACGACCTATAGGACTTGCTTCGAGCATTACAAGATCCTTGTCGTATCATTTGGCTTGACACATGCATCGACAATATATTCATGGACCTCATGAATCGAACGTGTGAGCCATACCTGGATAAGTTATATACTTATTGACTACATTCTTATATGGCCAACGACCAAGGAAGGTCGTGAGCAACAGCTGCAATTTACCTTGCAACTCTTAGAGAAAGCACAGTTATGTGCAATGATGACGGAAAGCGGATTTCGAGTTCGCGAAGGGAAAAACTGAAGATACATGGTGGATAAGAACGAAATTCATGCCAACCCTGCAACCAAGAGCTAAGGAGCTATAGTTGCAATTATGTGACGTCTCTCGACAAAGTCTCGATTGTACATCGATGCAACGAGACCACGACATTGCATACGCGGCACATTGATTAAGGAATCATGAGAAGAGACCTTGAGATAGATACAGTAATTGCACGCCGCAAACTGGACGTCATTACCTGAAAGAAAACGTTGCACGATCTTTATTGATCACAAGGGTTGCAACACACCAATGATTGTAAGAACTTGAATATGAACTGAGCTGCTGAACG
Source organism: Helianthus tuberosus (assembly GCA_030545235.1). NCBI lineage: Eukaryota > Viridiplantae > Streptophyta > Magnoliopsida > Asterales > Asteraceae > Helianthus > Helianthus tuberosus. The sequence continues at coordinate 107,456,197 of CM060450.1, forward strand.
ATGCAGACTGAATGGACGTGATACGTGCTTGTGTGATAAACTTTAACGAAAAGTTGGAACACTCACTTGCCCACAGTAGAGTCTTCCTACAACCGTATTTATCACACCGCCGTTAAAAATCGCCCCGTGTGAAGCTTCAGATAGAACATAACAAGACGATCCTCGTCGCGTTGAACGGAGACCGAAGATAAACAATCTACTGACCCGCGTTGGTTCAGGGAAACCAGAGGCAAACCGTTTAGATATGTGAACATATCAAGGTAGCACGCAAAATACAGAAAGATTGTGCCGATGAGCGACAGAAATCGTAAGGATTCAAGACGAAAAGTATGGCTTTAATGAGAGCCTCGCCCAGAGAAGGCGTAATGTGGTGTGGAAAACAAAAAGGTTGAATCCCCAGAGTAGGGATCAGAACCATTGTCCACAAGATAAAACTCCCAGAAAAAAAGATCAGTAGTGATCGCGACACATTCATGTGTCTAGTCTGTAGAGGAGTCTGACTTAAGGAACAGTCGTTGTTCCCACAAATAAGATTCACGTCAATGACAAACGACAAGAAATACTATAGAAACCAGTTGAGGTTTTGGACCAAGAGTCCGCAATACTATAGAAACCTGTTGAGGTTATGGACCAAGAGTCCACAAGACACAGAAAAGTCATGATTGATCTACTTGAGTATGATAGAATTCATGACATGACCCAGGGATTTCATGGGAACATGAAGACAAATCATGAATCTAAGTGACCATATTGGTTTCACGACTCCCCTGCGACCGATGGCATCGCTTGAATTTCGGGACGAAATTCTTTTAACGGGGGGAGACTGTGACAACCGTCACTTTTCCGTACATTCCGTACACGAAATGAACAGTAATTTGTGCTTAAATGACTGTGCATGATCTGGCTTACCAGACAAATAAATTTCTGGATTCCATACAAGTGAATTCATGCATGATATATGCTACAAGAGTTACGTTATGATAGCGTTGCGTCAAAAATATTAGTAAACTCACCGGTAGGACACAATGTGTCAACAGAACTGCAGAAAGCAGTCAGACAATAAAAGTGGAGCCTAGGTGTAGGTCCAACGACAAGAATACATTAAAGCCCAAGAGTACATACAAGGGTTTAATATATATACTATACGAAAGCAAAAATAAGCACTAAAAAGCACCCGAAACGCACTTTAAGTGCATAATTTTGTATAATTCAGCTCAATTCAGCATTTAAACATATGAATATTATGCAGAAATTTCGTTTTATCATCCAGAATATTTCCCTAAGTGTTGGGAATTGAAAGGGTACAAGAAGGGTACTTAAAAGACACTAAAAAGTGTGATTTAGCACTTTAACGAACCAGTGTCTAACCGAACAACCGGATAATACCCGGAACACCAAAATAATGCTAGAAGCATTGTTTTTATTTTTCTAAGCTAGTTAGGGTCCCCGAATACCCTAACACACTATATATTACTTAACATACTTAAACACTAAATCTAATACTTAACATGTAACTAGATAGAGTAAGTAACATTTAGGATGGAACTAGGACCCCCCCCCCCCCCCCATAACCGGTTGTGTGTGAGTGGGGACACCCCAAGATTTCTTCCATTTATTTATTGGATCATGTTGGATGAAAGAGGAACACATTAACCTAAAGGTAAACACTTGTTGGAAAATCCTCTTATAAACCACAAGATCTTACCACTTCTCATCTTCACTTAGAACCAACACCAAAACTCTCTCCTTCCTTCTTCCTTGGCTACGGCCTCAACTACACACACACACACTTTCATTTTTGATCCACATCCATCCATTCCAAGGTGATATTTGGGTGTAAGAAGGTCACTAACGAAGCTCGGTGCAAGCGGATCTTGAAGGACCTTCACCATTTGCTTTTATCCACCTCATTTGCACTCTTGAACTTCCCTAGCCTTGAGCTAGTAGTAAGTATTCTAAAACATCCTCTTGTTCTTGTTTAAAGTGGTTAATAGGTGATTTAACGGTTAAAACTCAAGAACACACAAGATCAAAACTAAAAGTCTTGAGAGAAAGATAAACTAGTTGGATAAAGAGTAGATATGTGTGTAAATCATGTGAATCTTGTATGGGTGTTATTATTTGATGTTGTTTGTTGCTAGTAGGGGAACGGATCGCCATCTAACCACGCTAGGTCATGTTCATGGAACATGAACTAGTGTATGTTTAAGTGTGAAAATAACTAGATGACGAACCCTTTCACTCACAAACATGAACTTGTGTAAAAACGATTTTTCTTATGAAATATAGTCCTAAACTAGTAGATCTAAAGATCTACAAGTGGTATTTTCGAAGGACCAAGTAAAATATATACAAGTCTTATTTTAAGTCGGATCTTTCATGAACTAGAGGTGTTTTTGTGAACAAACAAGTGTGTGGACACTTGTGTAACAAAGGTTTTAACAAAGAAATAATTTTCGTAAAAACCGACTAGAAGTTGTGAAACTTCATATTCTTTAAAGATAAAGTTTTTAAGAAATTAAACTTATTTTTAAAGATAACAAGACTTACTAAATGTGCTAGTAAGTTACTACACATTTTTGTAAATATTCAAGTTCATGAAATGGAGAAATTAGTGATTATTGTTGATGATTATTGTTGATAATTGTTGTTGATGATTGTTGACGATTTAAAAGAAAATAAACACATGTTTTGAAAACATGGGAAACCTCCATTTTTAGGGGAAACTCTGTCAAAATTTTTATAAATTTTGACACTTAGAAAAATATAAGTTTTTGAGAAACTTATCCCCTAAAAATATACCTAAAAACATTACCAAGGTTTCCCTAATTTTTGGTGATAAGAAATGGTGATTTCCTCAATGAATAAATATGGATATTAAGTATGTATATTTTTGAGAAAAATATATATATATTATTTAATCACCAACTTGTGTGCTAAGTGTGTATAGTATGTGTTATACGTGCTAGTGTATTAAGACTTAAAAAAACACTAAGTACTCATGAGGAGTATAAACATAAAAATGCACATGCAACATACAAGATACATAATTCGGGTGCAAAGTGCAAAACACGAGACACTTATATTAATTTTAGAGAAAATAATATAAGTAAGATACTTAGTTAAAAATATAAAATATTTTTAACACAAGAAATTATACACAAAAGAGAGTGACTGTACTTGTGCGACGCAAGTCTAGTGACTAACGTTAAGAAAACGCGTATAGGTTACGACGTTAATTAAGCAAATCCGGTGAAGTTTACGACGCACAGGAACGCAAAGTTGTGAGTTCATGCTCCCCCTTTTCTCTAACTGTTTTTGGTTTTATAACTCTCGGGGGTGAAATACATGTTACAAATATTATAATTTTTACAAAGGGTAAAAATACAAGAAGCACTCTTGGTGAGAACGAGAACCGAGTGCAATATGATTTAAGAATACGAGAAGCACTCGTGGTGAGTGCAATATGATGAGCTTTAAGAAAAGCCTAGAAAATACTAGATCATGTGAGCTTAAACTAGATATTGAGATGCCATTAATACATAATTAGGGACGAGGGTTAGATCTAACGGGTACGGCCGAGCCCCACTCAGGGTCCTTATGTGACCACTTGAGTGCTTCGGTGTCCCAGTCGAGGGAAATCGACACAGTCGAGGGAAATCGACACAGTCAAGGGAAATTGACGCAGTCGAGGTTAATCGACACAGTCGAGGGTAATCGACACAGTTAAAGGAGAAAATACTAATGCTCCCTATGTCCTCACATGCCTTGAAGGAGAATATACTAATGCTCCCTATGTCCTCACGTGCCTTAATGTCCTTGTATAAACAATCATTTAAAACGTGGGGTACACAAGAAAACTTGAATGATACTTGAGTACGTGGGGTACTCAAGAAAACGGGAATTATACTTGAGTACGTGGGGTACTCAAGAAAGACTTGAATTATACATGACACATACTATGTTTTCATACAAAGTATAAAAACGTGAAATACAAAAACGCATGAACTCGCTCAACTTTATGTTGATCTTTTCCAAAATTACATGTATTTCAGGTGACAGGATGGATCTTGGGCGCAAGTGTCGTAACTAGAAGTAGACTACAAGTTTAGATGTCATCCACTTTTGTTGAATTATAACCTTGTCAAAGGTCGTGTTTTGAAAACTTAAATAACAAGTGTTTGTAATACTCAAATTTTCATGAATGGATGAACATCGTTTTGATCATGTAGTTGTTTATTACGATTGAATGCAATGATAACAAGCTAGTCACACGTCATACACTTCCGCAAAAGACAGGGTGTGACAGTTTGGTATCAGAGCTTCGATTGTAGTGAACTAGGATTCCTTCTCGAGTCTAGACTACAATCACTAGAGTTCTCTCACAAAAACATTTTACAAAAAGGTTTTCATTGCATTCACGAAAGCGCCAAGATCTACAAGTCAGACACTTTTCAAAAAGTGACAAGGCAAGGACATTAGTAAGGAATACCTTTAAAATAAGGTGCCAACCAAAGCATAGTCTACACGAGTTAGACTTGCCAAAAAAACAAAATGACCCCCCCAAAAACGAGAGTTATACGTGATATAATGCATTAAATTGCTTGATTATGCTAAGTAGCATATATGCTATTGATATACATACATACAAATAAGTGTACGGAATGATTATTGACGTGAATAAGATACTTTCGACTCCGACTCCTATTACTATACGTAACTCGCACGATGAAGCTACCGACCTCGCGTCCTTTGCAAAGCTCATGGCTGGGAGTGATTACCAAACAAGATGCTGAGCTTGCTTCCGTAGGAGATGGCTGCTCTTCCCTCTCGATCGTGAAGGTGCCTAACTACGGTGATGATGACGAGGCAGAGGCGGCAACCTTGATCGAATTCTCAATCAAGGAGACGAGATCCCTGCGGCTTATGTGAAGCAAGATTGACGACATACTTGACCAGAGAAGGAAGATGAAGTATTCGTCACGTAGGTGCCCCTCCAACTACTGGGAATCCTCTTTATCCCTACTTCATCTAATCATCGTGCCTATTCGCGTGTAACAACAACGAGTGTTAGCGCGTGGACCGCTGCAATGGTCCTTTCCATAACAAAGGAATAAGGACAGTAGTGTCCCCTCCTTGATTGATCATCTGCTTGGACGAGAGAAAATTGGGGTAACTGTGCAAGACAATTTATTATTACGGGGGCCCACGTAATAACGACTTGTAGTGCACAGAAATCCTGGTGGACTCTGCGGGTCAAGGTAATGAAAACCATACAAAATTAACTTATAGGTGTCCTCACCTTCATCTGGTAGAACAACACATAGATCAGTGCTTTAGCACGTTAGAAAGTGGGAAGCTTGTCTGAGCCTACTTCGTGACTGACACTTCTACCTGCGTACGAGACGTTTAAGGAAAACGACATTTAAGCAAGTGAAGATGAGTAACATCCAAAGGATTCAGCGACTTTACACTCTCTATCACCCCTACACGAGCAACCCCCCTCAGGAATCAAGAAGCAGTTTAACCACAGTTGTAAGCAAACACAGTAATTAAGCATTAATTAAATATTAATTAATTCGTACGGATACCTGGTTTGGTGCGGGTTGAAGAAGGCGGTTTCAAGAAAGCGTGTTGGCTTGGTAACCATGATACGTATGTATCAACAAGGAATTCTCGGCATTGTAGCAAAATAAACCATGAATGTAACTTGAAAGAAGGCGGTTTCAAGAAAGCGTGTTGGCTTGGTAACAAAAGAGCCAACAGTAACAATAATGTAGGTTACTCGAATCACGAATCAGTAATTAGGTTTAGCAAGGTAATATTTAAATTTCAATGAAGTGTTTGTTCGAAACAAAACCACATGCGTAGCAAATGATGCATGTGTGTCATGAAAGTTTCCGAGTACTGAAACAATGAGTGATCGCTAAAATGAAGAAATGACCAAGTATCGAAACAAATGTGTGTTCGCTCTCAGCGAAGAAAACTTGTGTGATGCAACTACCATTAAGGGGAGTGGAGATACAAACATCTACTCGCCAGAAGTAAAAGAAATCCAAGTACTTTCTGTTTGGTCAACGGAACTGGCATATGCGCCAGGTTAATGATGGTTGATTGAGTTGATAGATTTGGTTTCTAAGTAAAAACCCTTACGAGTTTGGACCTGAGTTTCCCAAGGTCCTAAATATATGTTTTCTAAATCCTCCAGATCTCGTGTCCCGTGTGGATCCGGTTTGTACATTGTATAGGAAGCACCGTTTTTGTGTACATCTAAGAACTAATCATTGTCCCACAATTTTCACCGGTAAGCTTTCTTCTTGAATTCACTGCTAACAACGCTCGATTGTCGACCAGTCGTGTAATAGTAGTTGGGTCCTCACAGTCAGTTATGTAAGGAGATCGTTAGTCCTCAGCAAGAGCCACCGACTCTGGTTGGCTAGGTCGTCCGACTCCCGGTCATTTGAAAGTTATTCGTCCTTTCTTTTGGCGAGCAGAACTGAGGTTATCCGAAACAAAAGTTTTGGTCTGTTATCTTCCTTCTCTATCAACCACTGAGGTTACACTGTCAATCCTTGCATCTCCGGAAGTGTAAGTCGCTACGATGCATCGGCTACAGGCGCGGTGCCTGGGATTAAATCGATGCGAGACTCGACTAATCGTTGAGGAGGTGATTCCGGCAAGTCTTCGAGGAAGACTTCAGGGTATACTCCGATCACGGGGGTATCGTTAAGTTTTAGTTCTTCGGCTCCCTTGTCCCCGACATGAGCCAAGAAAACAACACATTCTTTACGCAACATCCTTTGTGCCTTCAAGCGATTTGTAATTTGCAGAGGCGTATCCCGCTTCATGAGTCAAGATCACTTCTTCGTTCGTCATCATGGTGCGGATATCAATCTCCTATTGATCATTTGTCAACCAATCCCTCCAACTACCTTGTTGAAGTCTCCCAATTCACTGGCAGTAGATCAAGTGTAATCTTACGCTTCTCGGGTTCTATCTTGCCGATTCCAGTTACTGCGTTGGCTTCCACTAGCTTCCCCTAATGGGTACTGGAATATCTACTTACTCGCTACTTAAACTAATTATGCTCTCGAACTCTAGAAGTGCGAATCGTAAAATTTGCAACAATATTTGGCAATACAGATGCATAATATTGCATAATATGGGACGTACCGATATCCATGCTTGGATCCCTGGCGTGTCTCCCTAGCTCCGGTGGGGAGCTTTCATCCTTGCGCCTGATTGTTTTTAGGGCAATATCTTCTGAAATGCTTTTTGCTTCCACAGTTTAAACATCCTCTAGCACGTTTCTGTTTGTCACTCATTCTGCCTCGACAATTATCATTGTCATTGTCCCCTTCGTGATTCTCACTACCGTCTTGGCCCCCATTACTATGTTCAGTATTTTGCCAACAAGTTTCCTTGACATGTCCCACCTTGCCACAGTTACCACAATTTCCATATTTGCATCGCCCGACATGATAACGTAAACAATTGTCACACTTAGGTAGGATACCCTTGTAATCTTTTCCCTTCTTGGCCTTCTTCTTGTTACTTACCTGAGTAACCATCTTGAAATTTGCGAGCTTCTCTTGTTATCCCCAGATGCCTCTATAGCAGTCTCCTTTTTCTCCTCCGCAGTGGAAAATTCTCCTCGTCTAACTGCTTCTTCCGTGAGTGTTATGCTTATGTTGATAGCCTCGGTGATCGTTGAAGGTTTTGATGTTGTTACCAGGCTTAGAATCTGAGGTGCCAATCCCCTTATGAGCTGTTCAATTCTCTTAAACTCTGGTGCCCCCAGGAGTAAGGCAACTTGTGATAATTCGTTAAATCTCTGCACATACTCTGCTATCTTTGGTCCTTCCATTTTCAAGTTCCACAATTCTGTTTCCAACTTCTGGACTTCTGCCCTCGAGCAATATCTCTTACGCATCATATCTTTCAGTTCGTCCCACGTCATAGCATACGTAGCGGTCTCGCCCATTGTCCGAACTTGATGGTTCCACCATGACAGGGCCTCATCCACCAATAGTCCCGTTATATACTTGACTTGATGTTCAGGGTCACATTTGCTCAATCGTAAAATAGAATCTGTCTTTTCAACCCAGCGCACGAAGGCTAAGGCACCCCCAGTGCCATCGAACTCTCGGGGTTTGTGGTTCAAGAACTGCTCGTAAGTGCAGCCGTTGGGTGGTTTATTTCCTGAGGTACCTCCGCCATGTCTGGAACGAAAGGCCTCGAGGTGTGCGATGGCTTGCGATAGGTGCCCTTGCAGTTTTGACTCTGTTGTAGGTAGAGGGTGGTTGATATCGGTGTTCCTAGAAGAAAGTCGGTTAGGTCAGGTCTAATTTGTTTCGTGCGTGCATTTGGTTGTTCAGTGGTCATAAGTACATACCCATAACAGGTTACCATACCAACCAATCAAATAATAGTATAATCATAGTATGACCAAGTAATTCGGTAATTATGCTTAATGAGAGCATAGCAAGTAAGCACGTAGTATTATAATTATAGCACACACACATAGATCAATGACGTGCTTAGCGAAGACCTAGAGACTGAGCTTTCATTGGTTATTGGCCACAAAGTGTTGTCGCATGTTTAAAGATGATTGGGCTTTCATTATCCTTCGGCCACAATCACTGTGTCTAACAAAATGTATCACATCGAAAGGGACACAGGGTCACCCTACCCTTGTCCAGCAAGTATATTAGTGCATCAAAATTTCAAAATCAGAAGTGGCCTTCAAAAGTCTCCACAATCTTGGCTTATCATTAGCGTCTTTACCCAAGTGTAATGCAATCCGCATAATCCAGAAACCAACTATACTGGTGACTGAGGTGGAGGAGGAAAGAAAAGTGACCGCTAGCATGCGTAAACTCCTCCTCGAGCTTGTATTTATATATATCGAAGTAGTTAACTAATCTGCCGCCCGATAGTAAAGAATTAAGTATCAGAATCCTGGGAACGGTGTAATAGCAACGGTCGAGAGCGCAAAAGGAACCTTGATGTATGTGACGAATCAAAGTATGCTGGTGATAGACAGGGTGGAGGACGTGGTGTTTTACATAGACTTTTCAGACAATATGCTGTCTTGTGATGTAGACACTTAACTCATGTTTTCGGTTATGTAATGTTTTGTATTTGAAGTTGCCAATTGTGGCGTCAGCTCAAGCTCCAACATTCTGCGACCCGTATCCTCAACTGTGGTTGATGTTACAGGAACACTTATCCTGTGTACAGCCTCCATAATGAGAGGGATGGCAAGGGTCTAAAATTAGTATAGCGTGTTATAAGATCCATCAAAGTGGCTCGTTTGGCGTTGTAGAGGTGAATGTAGCGAATGATGCGACCTGTGCAGTTGGGCAAATGCTGTTGTAGCAGATGAATCGTTATGCAGGTGTTGACCTGAAGTACCTTCCCGGGGTGTGGTTATATTCTAAAAGAAGGCTATAGGCACCTTGTTGCAATGGAAGTCGGTCTTCATAGGGAAAAGGAGCAATGTCAGCGGTTGCGGGTGTAAAAACCAAGGTTGGAGAACTCGCTAGTCGCTAGTCGGCCGGTGAGGTGGGGACTAGCGACTACTCGGGATTACTCAGGATTAATCGGATCTGAACTTTATATGTAAATTTTATTATTTTTATAAATATGTATATATATACTCACACATCCATATCAATATAATACTTAAAAAGGTAAAAGTAGTTCAAAATACAAACTAAACTTACATACAAGTCATAACATAACAAGTCTCAGTACTTAAAATTCAAACATTAACAAATAGCTCAAATGTAATAGTCATCCCCGTAGTGTTCAATGATTTGGACACCATCCGACTCGTATTCAATCTCCTCGTCTACTTCATCCTCTTTCTTCGACTCAAATTCTTCATCATATTAGGGTAAGGGATAAGGAAAATGGGCTAAAGTTGTAATCTTGGGACTGTTTTGTAAGGATTTCAAATGGGCCGACTAGGGCGACTTGGGCCGACTAGGGCGGCTTGGACCGGCTTTGACCGACTAGCGATTTTTTGACTGATTAGTGAAAAATTACTCAGTAGGAGGCCGACTAGCGACTAGTCGGCGATTAATCACCGAGTAATCACGATTTTTGCAACACTGGTAAAAACAAACATCTCAACAAATGAGGAGATTGCCCGATGCAGGTAGATATAAGGGGTGCAATGTCTGGCAGACCAAAAGAAACAGGATCGTGATCACGTAAAGGTGTAGCTTCAACAGGCGCAACATCAAGCTGACCCAAAAGGTGTAGAAGCTAGCTCAGGAGCAGACTCTGGGCCGTGTAACGGTGTGGTGCCTCGAGCAGGTGATTGTGCAGCAGTCATGACGTCGTTGTCTGCGTCAGTAGTAGAAAGCTTGTAATCCGGCTGTCTGTAGGGCTGCAGATGTCACAGACTCAAAGGAGCCTGGAAACGAATGTATGCTAGATTCAGAAGATAGCGTGTTAACAGTGGTCTCAAATAAGTGAAATTGGTAATAACGTTCTCGTCCGACTTTCCATCATTATGGGCGTTATCGGAAGGACCATCAATATTGCGTCAATATCGTTATCAGTTGTTCGCCGAGTAATCAACCTTCGGAAGGAATGTCCACAAGAGGCGCATTGTCTAGGATCGGATCCATAATGTGCCCACTATCGGGATGACCAGTGATGAAGTGGTCATGGATCGAAACGAGAGTGACAGAAGGGTTCTTATCAGAGAAGCCATCAGCAAGGGTAAGGTATTACCAGAATCTGGTAGCGCGGACTGTTGGAAGTCGTCCTCGTCCTTGGTCGGCATATCAGGATCACTCTCAGTGTCTGCCGTAAATATCTCTGGCGCAGATGCAGTCTCCTTATCTGTGGCGGTGGCTGTAGGGTTATCAATGTCTGATAACTCGCCTTCTAAGTAGTGCGACGTGTGTGCCGGTTCATAATAGTCATGGTACGTATACCCATAGTAGTTATTAATAATCAGTGTATGCAAACATTCACCACATGCGCACGTATATCAATAATCATCAATCAAGCAGTAACAATGTAAGCACGTAATCATCCTAGTCTTCCCCAGACTATCCTCTCAGCCTCTCAGACTGAACTCCCTAGCCTCTCAGACTAAAATCTCCCAATCTCTCAGATTGAATTCTCAGTCCCTCCGACTAAAATCTCCTGGTCTCCCTGACCTAATTCCTGGTCTCCCCGACCTAATTTTCCCTGGTCTCCTCGACCTAATTTCTCCTGGTCTCCCCGACCTAATTTTTCCTGGTCTCCCGACCTAATTTCTCCTGGTCTCCCCGACCTAATTTTTCCTGGTCTCCCGACCTAATTTTTCCTGGTTTCCCAACCTAATTTCTACTGGTCTCCCCGACCTAATTTTCCCTGGTCTCCCCGACCTAATTTCTCCTGGTCTCCCCGACCTAATTTCTCCTGGTCTCCCCGACCTAATTTTTCCTGGTCTCCCGACCTAATTTCTCCTGGTCTCCTCGACCTAATTTTTCCCCAGTCTCCCCGACTGGACTCCCTCAGTCTCCCTGACTGAGCTATAAATTTAAATTTGGTAATGTGTATTTGTGCCTTTTTGTTTGTAAAAAGGTTTGTTCCCTGGATCTGGACGTATAGTGTATGCAATGTAAAAGTGTTTGAAAACGTTTTCGTGAGAGCCCTGATGATCATAGTCAAGACTCGAGAAAGAATCCTAGTTCGCTATGATCGAGGCTCTGATACCAAGCTGTCACACCCTGGCTTTGCGGAAGCGTGGGTTTATTTGGTGTGACTTCTTAATACCATAGCAACAATCATAACAATGCTACATGATAAAAACATGAGATATTCATCCATTAATTAAAGTTTAGAAAAATCCCATTTTTCAACAATCACAAAATAAGTTACAAACCTTAACTTGATTTAATTGTGTTTATAAAGGCTTAGCAAAAGACTTTAAACAATACTAGGTTTAGAGATATGTAACCCGTCCAGGAAGAAGTTACACCTTCTAAACCCTGGATGACTTCTTTATTCAAACGCAGCTTGAAAATACGTGCATACCGTGCCAGATCCGTTAGTTTCCTGAAATACATGTAGTTTGAAAAGTCAACATAAAGTTGAGCAAGTTCATGTGTAAGTGAGTATGTACAAACATTTGAAAATGTTGTAAGTATGTATAAAAGTCCCTGGTATGTAGCAATTAAGGAAAAAGAGATCACCATTGGGTTGCAAAGCCAATGATATGTGTGAAGTGCTGTAGGAAGACTCAAACCTAGCAGATTTTTGCGTCGGGCTCAAAGTCACCACCTGGTCCACTAAGCGGGCTCAGGGGTTGGGCTCGCTACACCCAGATAGATCTACCGCTAATGACCCTCGGTACTACAATGAGGATTAATGGCCTCCAGTTCCCGCCTACCCACTCACATGATCTAAGTAGTAACCCTCCTTAAGCTAACCATACCATGTAAGTAAAAGTTCGTAATAATCGTAACATGTATTTCACCCCCGAAGTATAAAAACTGAAAACAGTTAAGAGAAAAGGGGGGACATAAACTCACTGTATTGCGTCTTCGTACTCGTAACCCAAATTTCCACGGCAATCACGACTACCTACAATGGTCTATTGTCTATTAGACGAACGGGTAGTGCCTTGTCTTAGTATTCGTGTTTTTGAGTTACTATTCTGGTATTATTCCAAGTTTTAATAATTGTATTTAGTTTTGGAATAATTGTTTAAACAATATTTCTGTGTTAATACTCTTCGAGTATTTGTATTCGTATTTCCTTCCCAAGGATGGGGGTCTTTATACATGTTGGCTTGTAGTTCCGACAATATATATATTAAGTTTCACTTAGTAAAATACATCTAACTCATTTGTCCGAAAATAACGTATTCCCAAAATATATATATTTTTCCCAAAAATAATATATTTTCACCTCCTTCGTTTCCAAAATAATATTTTACCAAAACATACGTATACGTTATAATTCCGAAAAATATATTTTTAAGTCTCACTTGAAAAATATATTTTAAATCGCTTGTCCAAAATATACATATTTTTCCCAAAAATATTATATTTTACTTCATACCTTTTCCAAAATAATACTTATCAAAATATACGCGTAAAAGTATTTTCCGAAATATACTTAAGTTACGTCTTAAAGTTCGGATGGTAATAATAATACCGGTGTAACTTAGACATTTATTTGTGAAGGCGTTGGTATTATTTTGGAGTCGTGAGTTTCACAATGTATTCCAGTTATATTATTTTTACTCTAAAAATAATATACAAATAGTTCACAAAATAATCATAAAATCACACGAGCGTTTTACTATGAAATATATATTCAAAATATATATTAACAAGTTTCTTTTACGAAAATCCTCCTCCGAATACTTGGTTATTTTATAATAAAAATCAATGGCGAATTTCATTTGGAAAAACAAGTAAAAATCATATTCATAACACTTGTCACAAAAATATTTCTAAGTGTTAGTTTCTGGAAAAATTTCGCCAGAGTTTCCTCTATAACTGGAGGTGGCCACGCTTGCTAGCGTATCATTTTCTTTTCAAAATTCAATCAACAATTTTCCAATCATCAACAAACAATATTCAACATTAAACTAGTCAAAGCAAGTATAAATCACAAACACATGAACTTGTAAGTTATGTGAAAATACGTAGTAATCTTCCAACATTTTTAGTAGGTCTTTCTATTTTTACAAATAAAATCGGTTTCTTGAAATCTTTATTTTCAAAGAACATGTAACTTTACAACTTCTTAGTAAAAAATTACGAAAATATTTCTTTGTTAAAACCTTTGTTCACACAAGTGCTTACTCACTCGTTTGTTCACATAAATGCTTTTATTTCATGAAAGATCTGGCTTTAAACATGATTTGCATCTTACACTTGGTTCTTCGAATATACCACTTGTAGATCTTTAGATCTACTAGTTTAAAACTCCATTTTACAAGAAAATCTATTTTTACACAAGTTGATGTTCATGTATGAAAGGGTTCGTCATCTTGTAACTTTTACACTAAACATAATGCTAGTTCATGTTCCATGAACATGACCTAGCGCGGTTACTAAACAAGATTCATGAGTTTTACACCATTTATTTCTTTTTATCCAACATGTTTATCATTCTTACAAGACTTTTAGTTTTGATCTTAAGTGTTCATGATTTTTATCCGTTAAATCTTTTATTAACCACTTTAGACAAGATCAAGAGGGTGTTTAGAATCACTTACAACTAGCACAAGGCTAGGGAAGAATCTAGGCGAAAACAAGGTGGTTAATAGCGATGTAGAGAGGTCCTTGTGATTCCGTGAGCACCGGGTCTCCTTGTATGAACTCTTGCACCTTAGGATGTTTGTGGAATAGTAATATCAAAATTTGAAAGTGGGTGGATGTGGGTTGTGGTTCTCGGCCGAATGTAAGGCAAGAGGGAGAGAGAGTGCAAAATTTTTGAGGGGTTTAGTGAATGTAATGCTCTTGTCCATCAAGTCTATTTAAAGACCATTATCTTCTAATACCAATAGGGTAATATGTTCTCTAGATTCAAGACATGGCAAATAAAATAATCAACAATGTGTGGTGTGTGTTCCCTTAGGGAACCGTTCGGTTCATGGGGGGGTGGTTATGGGTTAGATTTTAACTAAATAGTTTGATGATTAGTTTGTTTAGTTAGGTACTTTAAACAAGTTATTAGTGGGTTATGAAATATAACGGGTGTTAGGGTATTCGGGGACCCTAACTAGCTCAGAAAAGGATAAATAATGTCATTGACAATATTTTTGTGTTCCGGGTAAAGTCCGGTTGTTCGGTTGGATACTAATCCGTTAAAGTGCTAAATAAGCATTTAAAGTGTCGTTAATATTTGTTTTAGTGACACAATGAATTCCCGACACTTTGGAAAGTGTCTAGTATTATTTTCCCATGTTTTTGCACTTTACTAGTTAGCTTAAATGCTGAGTTTTGTATTAAAGTGCAGAATTTTGTTGTTAAAGCATGTTCTAGGCACATCCGATCACTATAACTATCACCTAGTGACGCAGTTTTACAATCCTCACCTCCCTACACTCCCTACTGGTGTAGTAATCTATTCCCGGCTCATACTGGCCTCAGAGACAGTGTCTGTATGATGCTGGCTATGTCAGCATGTTTACTGGGTTATCCGTATAGTGTGCTCACTGTGCTTTTGTGCATCAAGGTTGTCACTGATGTTTGTGTGTAAATAATAGAGTGACAGTATAAAATGTGATGCATGAGTATGTATGTATCAGGAATCAAGAAGCAGTTTAACCACAGTTGTAAGCAAGCACAGTAATTAAGCATTAATTAAATATTAAATAATTCGTACGGATACCTGGTTTGGTGCGGGTTGTCACATACATATGGTTCTAGGGATTTGGAGTTTAAATAACATGAAAAATAAACATATGAAAATAATCATCTAACACCTATGACACTTGTTCTTGACACTATGAAACTCTAAAAGAGTTTAAATGTTTTCATGGAACAAAGTTCCATTAGAATCGTGACAAGTTGTCAAGGCCTAAGATGATACAATCTACTAGCTTGACGAATGTCCATTAGTTCATCATCAAGAGTTAGATTGTTTGGTTGTTACATAAGTATTACATAGTGTATATTACATCATATAAGTCAAGCATTAGGTAGAAGATTAAAGTCTTCATTTAGGCACCTCTAAGTATCATGGAATTCATACATGAGGTAGGAAAAACAAAGCTTCCATTTAGGTACCTCTATTGTTCACCACTACACTTGTTGTTACGAACAACAAGGAGGGTCATGAACTTACAAGAAACAATAGAATATAAACAACTAATCTATGAGAAAACATCAAGCAATGTGTGGATTTTCAAGTAGGTTAGTCCAAGCTAATCCTAAATCACACAATCATCAAGTCTTGAACTTGAGCATCACTAGTGGGTTAAGACCCTTGAACAAAAAAAAGGTTTGTGAGGTTTATACCTCTGATTTTGAATGTCTCAACCTTGTTTTTAAGCCTAACTAACCATAGAAGTGGTTATAAGCATAAGGACATAGGTTTGAGATGAGTTTCCTCAAGTTTAAACAAGTTTATCAAAGTTTGAAACAAGAACAGAAAAATCATTCCACTTTGGAGCCCTTTTGGCAACATTCCAGGCTCTGGTTTTCCAGGGAAAACCCATGGAAACGTAGCTAAGGTCAATACAAAGTAGTAGGAAAAAGAATCGAGTGAATCGGATAAGAATTGAGTGAGTTATGCTCACTTTAGTGAAGTGGTATAAATCTGCTCGAACTTCTGCAATCAGCTACGGTTTGGAGTGTTTGAGAGTGAATGGAGATTGTTTAGAAAGTGAAAAATGCTTGGAGGAGGCTTGGGTTATATAGGGGATGGATTAGGGTTTCATTGGGTTGGGCTTTGGAAGTGTTTAGTGGGCTAAATAACTCAAAACAAGGAAATTAAGTGGGCTGATGCAAGGCTATTAACAGCCCTATAATTTTTATTTTATTTTATTTTTTTGACATTAGAAGGTATATATTTGATGTTTAATAAAGTGTTACATGGTGTCTAGTATGTATGTAACTTGTAACAAGGTCCAAAATGCATAAATGACATGTTTTAATTTAGCAAAAAGTGTGATAACATAGGTGTGTTTAACACATGAAATGTAACAAGTATGTATGGTTTATAGTTTGGTATGATCAAGTGAAAAAACATACAACTTAATCTTATAATCGAATAACTAAGTGCTTAAATGTATGAATATTTAAGGATTACGAATACACGATCATTGTTTACGAGTTAAGCTTACGTTTATACGAATTACGAACCATGTATCAAATGAGTGCACGTATCAATGTATAAATATGTATAAACGATGTATAAAAGATTTGTTTCATTACGATCAAAATTCTCGGATTTTACAACGATACAACGAAATACGATTACAAGGAATACAAGATTTCAAAAAAATAGAATTTCAAGCAATGGTTTCTAAATATGGAAAGTATGAAAACGCAGGGCGTTACAGTTTAAAATTACGTCGTTGCCCCCAGTTCAAAATATAATTATGAGTTTGCCCCCAGCTAAAACTTACGATTTTCCCCTCGGTTCAAAATTACGATATCACCCTCAATTCAAAACAACGTTTTTGCCCCCAATGCAAAATAAAAATATTGTTTTCCCTTAGCTAAAAATTACGATTTTACTAAAAAATATATGACTTTGCCCCCAGCTAAAAATCGTGTCAAAGAGCTACCTAACACTCGCTCATTAGTCCGTACAAATTATTGTTTTGCCCTAAGCTCAAAATTGCAATCTTGTCATCGTTTTACCTTTTCTTTCTAGCAAAACTATAGTATTGTTTTTTTAATTGATTGATAATTATTCGGTCATCGCCCCGCAACGTGGGCAGGGCATCACCTAGTTAGTTATATAGACAATAGTTTTTATTTAATATAAAAAATATATATTATTATATAATATAGATATGTAATTTTAATAAAAAAATAAATAGTATATGCTAGGTTGTACATGAATTATAAGTTAATAAATAATATTAGAGGTAAGCCGAGCTCGAGTTTAAAATTTTCCTTACGAGTCTGACATGAGCTTTGAATAGAAAATTTGATATGAATTAAGCTTTAGCATAGTTAAGTTTTATGAGTTGAGCTCGAGCTTGAATTAACTTGTTTGTCTAAAGTGATGTTATTATCGAATATATAGTGAAACTATGTCTTCCTCTAGTATTAATTCCTATCATTAGGTATTGATGCGGCTAAAGTGTTGGTTCAAGTTTTACATGCAAATTACTAAAATATAAAGAATATTAATGGTGTGTTTGGTTTGAGAAATGTTTTGGAATTGGAATCTTAATTCCTACTTGATGTGTGAGGTTGGCAAATGAGTTGGAAGTTATCACCCCATCTCCCACCATCCTCGCCCCCGCCTCCGATCCGATGGGGGTGTCGAACCTACCCAACAACCCGCCTTGAACGCAACCGCCCCAACCCGGCCTATCGGCCTAAACTGGCCTTGGCCCGTCAAACCAATCTGACCCGCATCATCGACCAGACTTGTAGGCCCATACCAAACTCGTCCCACATCATTGACATGACCCGCCGTCCCAGACCCACACTATTGGCATTAACCAACTTGGCCCACTAGCCCAACCCTCACTGCCGAACCAAACCGACTTGGTCATGCAGAACCGACCTGACTTGCCATCCCCGACACGAGTAGACCTCGATCTCAGGTCGGACCTAATCCTCATCGTTTAGACTCGACTTGGCCTGACACCGACCCATATCGTCTCAAAACGGTGCGGGTCATCAACAGGCTAGTTCTGGTCGCAATAGTGTGGGTCGTTGGCAGGCCTGATTCGGGAAATGGTGCGAAACAGCGTGGGTCGTCGGCGGGCCCGTTCGGGTCGAAATGATGCGGGTCGGCGTCATGTCAGGTCGATACTATGTTGTTCAGGTCGAGACGATGCAGGTCGGTTTGGGTCAAAAAACAGTGTGGGTTAAGGTCGGGTCGAGTCAAGACGATGTGGGTCGGCGTTAGGTTGGTTCGACAGTGATGGAGGGTGGGGTGGTAGCGTTGATTTAACCGGGTGAAGGTTAAAATCAGAATTTTATTTTCACCACAATTTGTCCCTCGAGTTTGTTTTTTTTTTTTGGAATGTGACTTTCTATGTACTGGACCAGTGGTCACCGGGTTCATGTCTAAGACAATCCCCCGTCAGCCCTGCATTTACGGACGCGATGTTCGATCGGGCCCCGGCCGCCGCGTAAGCTGACTTCCGCCCGGAAACCATACTGCCCCCACACGAGAGACTCGCTGGGGTAACAGCTGGGTAAAACCGGGTTGCCCTCAAGACCGCACCATGCCTCGGTAGGATACGATCTATCATTGGGACGTCCCACCCCCTGTATGCAACACCCGGGAGTCGAACCGGCGACCTCCAAGGAGGAAGCCGGTCCAACCCAAACCACATGGGGATTGCCAAGTGAGCTAGGGGGCGGGATAAAATACGATTGTTCAACGAGTATACATACGATAAAATAACGCTTATAAAACTTGTATAAATTAAGAATAAAAAAATGTCACATTCAGAAACCCAAAACAAATAACATACATCGAATATTCAAAATTAAATTCAGAGATAAAGGATACGAAGTAAATCGGATATGAAAACAAGTCGAGTTACCAATATTGATAATCCGAGAGTGTCACAAGAAAATCACAATAATAAATAAAATTTCGTTTACCACTCATGATCATTCATCGAATCGTTATTATAGACACAGTAAAAAATAACAAAAAATTGGGCGCTAAATATCGAATCATTAGTTCAAACACACTAAAATAATTAAGAATAAATTACAAGTTTTGTCCTTTATGTTTACACCCTTTTGCAGGCGGTGTCCTTTGTCGCAAAAGTTGACAAGTTATGTGCTTAATGTTTCAAATTTTTGCACGTTATGTCCTCTGAGCCTAACCCAGTTAAGTTTTTCTTTTAAATCTGGGTATTTGTAATTTTAATAGGCAAATGAGGGTATTTTTGTGATTTTATCCATTTAATTAAAAAACAAAAAAAAATTAAAACATATATAAACTCAAAACCCTCTCTCTTTATTTAGTCTCTCTCTCTCTATCTCTTTCTTCTTTCTCTCTTTATCTCTCTCTCAGCCATCATCCACTATAGACCACCACCATCAACTCGCCACCACCACCTCCGGTGACCCACCTTTGTCTCCCTATTTGATTAACAACAAACTTACAAACAACAACCACTGTACTAAAGTCGATTTCCTCTGAAATTGGAAAATGTTACACACCGAAGACAACGAGTAACTTAGGGCTTCTGCTAAGAGAATTAAGATGAAACAAAAACACGAATCAAATGTACCTTTGCGCGATTGATCGAGTAAAATAAAGAAAGTTGTAGCAGATACAGAGAAAAGTTGATGTGAATTCGTAGGTGTAAAAGGTTCTTGCATGTGATAGGGAATGGTTTATTTACACAACTTTGTCGATATCGGTTTCAATTCTAAGATTGCACCTGATCGGTTACAACCCACCACCGTCTCCACCATCATAACCTGCCACCGTCATCCACCATCTCAGTTCTCATATTTGTAATACGTTTGATAGAGAGAACAAATAGGTATAGAGAGAGAAAGAGAGAAGATAGAGAGAGAGAGCGCGCAAAGGTTTTATTTATTTATATATCCTTTATTTTTTATTTTTTACACAAATATTCCCTTGTTATAATTTATTTACTCAATAGTTCCTGAGAATATGAAATGACAAGAATACCCTCATGTGCAAGGCACATGACCAGATTTAACTAAAAAATCTAACTTGGTTAGGCCTAAAGAACATAACGTGCACGATTTTGAAACATTAGTACAAAACTCTTCGACTTTACGCCAAAGGACAACTTCTAAAAATGGTGCTAACATAAATGACAAAACTTGTAATTTACTCGGGAATTTAAAAAAAATCCCTGCTAAAATATTGGCGTAAGTCCACTTATCACGTTGCATCAAAGAAGTTGAACCGTGGAAAAAGTTGTGATTGAATAACTTTGCATAAAGAAATATTTTAAATTGTTATAACGATTTTAGTTCCTCATTTTATTTATTTTACACTTTAATAGTTATAGTTATTAACGGATAAGTAATGAATTGGTTTATTTTGAAGGCAGCATGCAAGAACACAACTTGCTTCCCACTATACATTCCATGCCGT
Organism: Helianthus tuberosus; assembly: GCA_030545235.1. Classification (NCBI taxonomy): domain Eukaryota; kingdom Viridiplantae; phylum Streptophyta; class Magnoliopsida; order Asterales; family Asteraceae; genus Helianthus; species Helianthus tuberosus. The sequence goes on from CM060450.1 coordinate 107,476,957, forward strand.
CTTTAAAATAAGCAAAATAAAACAAATCTATATATATATATAAATGAGATGGATTTGGGCTACATGGCACTTGTCTTTGGCCATCTTGGCTGATGTGGCAATTCACTTTAGGAGGGAAATTACATTTGTTCGATTTCAATGAAAATGATGCGGGATCCGAATTGATTTTGGGTCGGGTTTTTAGTTTCCGGTTAAACCTTATGAAAAATATTCGGATCATTTAAAACCTATTTCATTTTCTTTTGACTCATTCAAACCTACCTCAACTTTACTCTCTTCTCTCTTCCTTTTACGATTCAATCGGTTATCTTCTTACGAAGTTTAAACAAAATTAGGTCATATTCAAAGGTAAATACACTAAATTGAAGCTTTGATTTTATATCTTCTGAATCAAGATTTGAGTTCGATTATATGTTATTCATTTGATTTTATATTTTTTTTCAAGTTCGGAGTTTGATTTTAGTTTTTATTTTGTATGATTTCTGTAGATCCGAGCATAAATCTTGAAGGTATGTTGTTTTACTTTGTTGTTTATGTAGTATTCATCTTTAATCTAACCGATTAAACATGTTTAGTTTTTTTTATAAACCAAAATATATACCAGATGTTGTTGTAGATTTTTGTTTGAAACAAAATCAAGTTTTTTTTTCTTGATTTCGTCAGATCCGATCATATTTATCGCAGTTACTGATTTTGGTTGAATTTTTTTTCATGTGAATCCCTAACTCCGTCATAACAATCGGAATCCCATCATTCGTCAAGCAACAAAGGTTAGTTAAATCTTTTACTTTTTTAAATAATTATTCTGTTTCGTTATATTAAATAATTATTCTGTATTATATAATTTTATTTTATTACCTTTTTGTAGTAATTTGCTTAATTTTAGAACATTTACAAATTACATTTCTAATTCCTGGATTTTGATTCCATGTTGTCTTTTCAGAAATTAAAAAATCACGATGGTACCATACCTGTCATGTTTTTACCTATTAAGGAAGAGAGGAAGAGACAAAGGATGTGTCAAATACATTTTAGATTTTACATGTTCAAGGTATTAACAAGAAACCCTATGTTTAATAAGCAACCAGTGTTAGTGTTTTGATGGAAACATTGAGGCGTCGGTGATGTTGTCGAGGAGTGTCAGCAAATGCTAAGTGATATCATTTCCGTACACTCCTCGACAATGTCACCGACCCCTCTTAAAAATTTCATCAAATCTATCTCAGCGATTTTAAAAAATTAGGTAAACATAAAAGGTAAATACACGAAATAGAAGCTAAATATTTGTTATTATAACTTCTGAATGAATATTGGAGATTGATTTAATGTTATTCGTTTGTACTTATATTAACTTTTTATTTGGTCTGATTTATGTAGATCCGACCATAAATCTTGCAGGTATGTTTTTTTACTTTGTTGTTTAGTATTGATTTTGATCTAACCGATTTCAATATGTTTACTTTTATTATAAACAAAAATATATACCAGAGTTTGTTGTAGTTTTTTGTTTCAAATTAAATCAAGTTATTGATTAAAAAGTTTTATGTAGATCCGGCCATATTTATCGCTGTTACTGATTTTGTTTTAATTTTTTTTTATGTCAATCCATAACTCCGTCATAACAATCCCAATCCCATCATTCGTCAAGCAACAATGGTTAGTTCAATCTTATACTTTTTTTATTTTTTTTAAGTTTATGATATATAATTTTATGTTTTCTGTTCAGTTTTTTTTTTAATTAATACTATTTTTATGAATGTATTATGGTATATCGTTTATATAATTCATAATATATGTCTTATTCTTAATTAATTAACAGTGTTTTGAAATTATTCTTACTTTATTATTCAGTTATCACTTTTTTAAAATTTGTTGTAGATATATGTTTAATTATTTTTAAAAATGTTTTTTTTATATAAACAGAGTAATGTTTTTAACTTAATTTTTTAATTTTGAATTATAATTATGTTTCTGTAATTATGCATTGTTTCTTTAATTAGGTTGCGGTTATATTTTTTTAAAAAATTTACTTTCCTTTGCAGTTATGGTTTCAATAAACTCTTCAACTTCCCTCCAATCTTATTTCAAGAATACGATCGGTTTCCATATAACAATGTATTTCTTAAGTGGATTTACATATATATATGGTTTGACATTCTTCACCGTATGCATTTACATTTACTCATTCTTGAATCGTTCATCAATATTTGACATACCGCTCTCTAAAACTGTAAGTTGGTTTTTTTTTTATTCATTCTTAAATCATTATTCATGTGTTCTTCCTTTTATTTAATGTGTGTAAAGTATGTTTATGTTTATTTAACTCTAAATCCGATTTGGATTGAAAAATATGTTCAATTTTGTGTATTAAGATTATTGTTTTCTTGAAGAATATGTTGTTTACGTTAATAACCTTAAAACCAATGTTGATGCAGAATATGTGTTCTTTCTAATGTTTATTTATTGTATCAACTTTATATGAAACCCTACATCTGATTGTTATGAATATCTGTCTTAAGTTTTATTTGAAATGATTTAAAATAACTTTTATTTGATTGTGAGTGTTAATAACTTTGTGAATGTAATGCAAAAGCATAAATCCGAATCCGATTGTAATTGAATATAGTTTTTTTATGAATTTTAGTATTTTATTTTTGTGTGATTATGTTTATATGATTTTTGTATTCTTATGTATTGATTAAATTTTTGTTATAGAAACCCATATTCTGATTGTCATTGAAATTCTTATGATTTTCTTTTTCTTTCACATCTTTATGTAATTTATCAAATTTTTAGGTGACTTTATCTGTATTTGACGATAGGATAATATGATTGTATATTTGTATTTTATTTAAATGTTGATAATTTTCACTGTTAATCATTTGGTTACAATAATTTATATTATGATGTTTCATAATTTTTATATCATCGGTTGCCTCCATTTGTTATAGATTTAGGAATAAAAGATACTTATTATGATGTTTGTTACATATTGAATGTTATTATAACATTTCTTTCACATTGTTTTTTTTTTCATTTATATTTATTTTAATAATTCATCATTTCATGGTGTGTTTATGTGACGTGTTTTTTTAGGTTTTTGATATGGCTGAAAGTTCATCAAGGTATGTTTTTGTTCATTTTGTGACTTTATGTAACATTTAATTTGTACAATATGAGTTTTTTGTTAATTTATTTATTTTTTCCTCAGATTAACCTTAACATGTTACACTTTATTAACATCTTAATTTTTTATTCAGTTTCAAACTACCGTGGTTCTTAAGGCTAATGAATGGAGCAGATGAACTTATTCTGGTAAATGATATAATATTACATAGATTTTTTTTACTTATTATTAAATACTTTTTATTATTATTGTATCATTAATATCTTTTCACTATAATCATAATTAATTTTGCATTTTTTTTTATTAGTCCATTCCAGATGATGCTGCGTGCAGACTATGGGGTGTTGATAAAGGCCCTACAAATGTTATCATACACACTGAAGCTGACCGATTATTTAATGTTTATTTAAGGTTTTGTAAAGGAAAGTTTTTCTTCTTCCATGGTTGGTCCAAAGTTGTGGAACATTTGCGACTAACCAGAGGCTGTTTGGTAGTATTTAATCCAGTAGATACTACTACGTTTAAATTAACAGCTTTCGTTGATGGGGTTAGTCGTGCCTCTTTTTGGACGTATTTGCTCCCTCCATCATATCATTTTTATGTAAGATAAATTCTATTTTTAATTTCCTATTGTATTGATTTATTACTTTACTTATATTAACACTTAATTTTTTCTTTTTTATCATTTCCCACAGGTCATTCCTGAACGTATCCTGCCAAAAGTTTATGATTATTCCTCAAATGATGTAATTTGTACTGTAAATGTAGACAACAAAACGTTTAAAGTTGCCATTGAAACGTCTGACGGTAATGTTGGTTTTACCGTTGGTCTTGACGTAATTGTTGCTCAGTTACAGTTGAAGGCAGGTTTTATTTTGTTATTTACAAAAGGTTTTGGTCATTTTTTCCATTTAAAAATTTTTGGAAAAAACGGTGTTGAAATTTTTTTTCCTGATGTGGATGTTGATGAGGTAACCTGCATTTTGTTAATTAACTATATATGTATATATATGTTAATGTAATACATGTTGTATAACTAATTTGCAGGTTGAAGTTGCACCTCTCGATGCTGAAAATGAGGTTCATGAACAAATACATGGTGGTGTTCGTCGTTTTACTCGTATGGCTGGTGAACGTGATTTTGTAAGTGTTAATATCATTTTACAAACAACTGGAAAACAAGTTTTACAATTGTTTGTTACTTAATAAACATTGTTATTTTACAGAACATATTTATTAATAATTTGTTTTTTTCAACAATACAGAGGATTCCTGATCCTGTTTCACGGATGGCTAGACTTGATGAAGGTTTAAAAGATATAACCGTGAGGCTTATGAATCTGAATCCACCAAAGCAAATTACCAACGGTACTAGACGTGAAAAAAAAAGCGGCAGAGGTTGGCGATACGCGTTAACCGGTTGGAAGAAGTTCATGAAAGCTGCTAGAATTAAGGTCCGTGACACGGTTGACTATTGTTTTGATGAAAATGAACAGGTGTTGATTGTTGAACGAGTTGTACGCTACGTTTAGTTATATGACATTTAGGGCATGTTTGGTAGCCTTTCATATGTTAGATATTAAGTTTTTATATGGGTTTTTTGGTTTTGGACATTCGTTATGGTTTTTAATTTCAAGTTATTATATTTTTTTCATATTGTTAATTTCGTTTTAACCACTCATTTGTCATGTGTTGAAAGTTTAGTTTATGTGTTTAGTAGTTATTTATTAAATTTTATAAATCCTTAACTGATGCTAATGATGTTACAAATTTTTTTTTAAAAAGTATATCAAACACTATGTTATGTTAATCAATTAAGCATTTTACATTATTTAAAAAAATATGGATCCCATTCTTTCTTTTTTGTTTTTCATTATTGTACAGATAGTATAGTTTAAATTATTATAAGATAGTATTATGAACCTTTAGTACTACATATAGAATACATAGATAACACTATGATTGTCATTTTTAAACCTTTCATTATAGTTTTGACATGTTTCATTATAAGGTTTTTATATAACATTTAACATAAATAACCCAGTTTATATTCGTTTTAATTATAGAAAGTCAAATTTCAATTTGTATGTTGCAATTACAAAATTTCCTTCATAATTTGCAATTGATTAATCATAAAATTTCGTCCTTGCTTTGTAAGTTAAAACTTATAAGTATGCAGACTCATTATTCGTAAAAATGTAAAAAAAATCTTTTATTTATATTTTAGTAAACGTTGTCAATTATGGAAAATATGATACAAATATAAAATTTTAAAGAATCATATTTATATATAGATTTTTAAATTTTTAAATTCGTAATATGCACTGGAAGTTATATATTTAATATGTGCAGTTTCCGTTTTTTACAAATTTGAATTTATGTTAATTCGTTTTATATAATTATAAATATACCGTTTCCTTATTTACTTTATTTTAAAAATGATGTTTATGTTGAGTAGAATTAGTAATAATATATTACTTAAAATATTAAGTTTATTTATTTCATATAAATACATCATTTGTTTTCTTTTTAAGCCCAACTAATTTTTTTGCAACAGTCCTTTGATTTAGAACGTATTTCTTCTTAGCTATAATGGAGAACGAAGGTCAGATCACCTTGCTGAACGATATCGATGCTGTAAGCACAAACTACACTATCAAGGTTAAAATTGTTAGTTTGTGGAGGAAGAAGATGAGAGATAATGAAAGAGAGACATATCGTGTAGATATGATACTGATGGATGAAATGGTAAATTATTTATTTAATTTTTTTTGTGTTAATTATGCTCAGTTTGATTGCATTTTTACATATCCTTTGCATGTTATTCTGTATTTACACACAGGGTACCAAGATTCAAGCTTCTTGCTTGCATAAGCTATTTTCAAAGTTTGAGGGGCATCTTAATGTTGATGAATGCCTTATTATTAAACGGCCATCTCTTGCTGCCAACACTGCATCTTTCAAGATTGTTCCTAACAATCAGAAGCTATCTTTTTATTATCATACCTTTGTTGAAAAGTGCAATATATGGGAAGGTCCGCAGTACGTGTTCAATTTTGTTCAGTTTAATGATGTTCTTTCCCAGAAAATTAAAGAGGGTACCACTGTAGGTATGTTTACTTTTGATTTACAATCTTTATATAGCATTATATTTCTTTCCTCATTTTATAGATTTTTTTATGTTTATATATATGCTGACATGTATTTTATATTTTTGATAGATTTCATTGGTTATGTTGGTGTGTGTTATAACATTGAGGAGACTAACAAAAAGGATGGTAGTAAAGGGAAACGCCTTAATCTTAAGCTTCAAGATCTTGATTAATACATATTATAATTTCTGTTTAATTTATTTTTTTCCATTTTATTCTTTAAAGTTTAAAAAATATTTTTAAACTTATATTTTTTTCTTATATTCTATTGTAGAGATGTTCAGATAGATTTAACTCTTTGGGATGATTATGCTAAGGACATGTATTCTTACATGGTTAGTGAAAAACGTGAAACACATGTTGTCGTTGTTGTCCATTTTGGTGCTGTTAAGACATACAAAGGTATTTAAGTCATACTTCATTTTATAGCAAACAAATTTCAATAGATGATGTTAATTCGTATCAATTTTTTTTATTGTTTAAATTATTTTTACCTAACAATAGGCAAATGGGGATTTTCTAATAACTTTGATGGTTCACGACTTTTCATTAACGACAATTTTGATGACATGCTATCCTTCAAGCAAAAGTAAGTGTTATTATTTAAACATATTTTTTAAATTTTATAAACTTTAGGTAATGTTTGTAATTATTTTTAATTAAACATTTATGTTTATTCAAAATGTGTTTTAGGTATCTTGCAAAACTTGCTGCTTCAACTGAGTCAAGTAGCCATGCTGGGTCATATATGATGTCTTCTGTCGAAGATGAATTTTTAAAGAATGATGTTTTTTCACCAATTGCTTATCTTGCATCAATCTTAGAGGTTTTCCTTAACATTTTATGTTTTAGTTGGTATATTTTAACAGCATATTAATGAATTTTTTTCTTTTATTATATTAAACAGCCAAAGAAAGTTGTTGTTGTTGGAACTATTGTAGCAATCGCTTCAGACAAGATGTGGTATTATGATGGCTGTAACTATTGCAAGTCCAAAGTTGAGCAGAAGTTTGAAACCTATGATAAGGATGATGGAACAAGTGATGTTAGAGATGAGAAATTGTTTCAATGTTCTAACAAGGATTGTAATGGAAAAGAAGTTTTCCCGCAATCCAGGTAAAGTGTTTGTTAGTCATACTTTTAATTATTGTTCATACAACAAAAACAACGTAGATCGTCTATATTATCTATTCACATATGTTTGTTAATTATTTATATACCGTTTGTTAAGGTTTAAAATACCTGTTCGCGTTCAAGATTCAACCGGTACTGTGACGCTTACATTATTTGACCATGAGGCTTTGAAGTTTGTTGGGAAAACTGCAAAGGAACTTATAGCAATTCAGGACGAGGTTATATTTAGTTATACATTATATTTATATAAAATAAATTATAAACATTTATTGTGATGAAACATTATATATATTTTTTTTAATATAGTTATTGAAGACAAATGATTTTCCAAGAGAATATCCAGTTGAATTTGAAACGTTGGTTAACCTAAAGTGTGCTTTCGTGATTAAAGTAACTGACTTTAATATTGTCAATGCTGTTGAGAATTATGGAATATCATTTGTTACGACTGATGATGACATCTTGGATAAGCTGAACAAAAAATTTAAAATTGACCAAGTAAGTGATTGTTTTATTAATATACAGTTGCAGTTTGAAAACCGTTTAAAATATATTGAAATATTTGTTGTTTGCTTATCATGAATTCACAGCTTAATGTTTCTGATTCTTTTGGTATGAGCCAGTCTGAGTTCCAAACTTCTGGTGGTGAATTATTTAAGGTATAACTTAAAAAAAATAAAGTTATATATAAGTTTATAGTTGTATTAGTTATAATTTGTTTATTTCTTTAGGATGTTGATTCTTACACTGGGGATAACACCACACCTGTTTCAAAGGATTATGTGGGTGACTTGAAACAATCATCTTCTGATATGAAGCGTAACCTTGATGATGTTTATTTGAATGAAGAGGGATTGGCGTCGTCAGCAAGTAAGCCTCGCATGTGTGTTGAGAAGAATTGATAAAGAAGATATGGCAAATGGTGGTTTTAATAAAAAAAAACAATTTATTTGGTATTTGAATATTGTTATTATGTTTTGTTCGTATGAGTTTTTGATGTTTGAAGACAGTTTATGTTTTGCCTATATATCGTCACTTTTTGAGTTATCCTATATAACCTTTTTGGTTGAGAATTATGTTTGGTTATATTCTTTATTGTATGAGACTACGTTGATTACTTTTATCAATTTTTTTAATGTAATAACGCGATAAGACTAAATAATAGAAAAATAAAAAAAATTTTGTGTATTAGTTAGACTTTATATATATAGATTATAGTTTGACTATTCCGTTACAATTCATGATTCATTTTAAGAAATATGCTAATCATGTCAATTTTTACTATTCAGTTACATTTCTAAACTTTTTTTTTTAGAAATTTCGTAATTTTAGCAATTCTATTTTTTCTAAATGACACAATATCTTCAAATTTCGAAACTAATAAATATAGAATTGTTTTCATATTTATGATCATTAATTTGATTACAATTTATTTTTGTAATGTATATTATTAATTCCATAAATAACTTATTCCTTAGGTCTATAAACTCAAATACTTCACAAACTTTTGAAACATCTTCATACTTATCTGAATTTGCATTCTTAGCTTTCTTCTACGGTTGAATAATTTATTTTCATCATTCTTTACATTTCCAGTAAGTTTTTATATAGTTCGTTATAATTTTATTTATATTTATTCATGCGTTTGGTTTTCATTGTAAACCTATTAGTTTTTTTGTTGTAGTTGTTTGTGTTGGTTAAAAAATGCATAAAAGGGTTGAACAAGTTACGTCGTATTCTTCTGAACGTCCACATATTGGCCTTGATAATAAATGTAAGTCTTTTTTTTCTTTTATCTCAAACATTTTAAATAGTATTCAATTTTTTTAAAATGAAAACGTTTTATGTTATAAATTCTAAATTTGTTTTCTTCTTATTTATTTTATTGTTTATTTTTTTGCATTTTAGCTGAGCAAGCTAAATGTTATCGTTCGTTAAGAAAACTATATCTTCATAAGAAGAAATCAAGTGCAGATGCATTTCCGGATTTTTTTTTTAGAGGTAAATTTTATATCATTTTTCTATGCATATATGTTTTGATTATATTTAATAACATTTAAGTTGTATATATCACATTTGTTGTAATTAAGTAAAGTAATTTTTTTACTATTGTATTATTTTTAATGTTTACTTTTACATATGTCAAATTTTATTCTTTATTCTATTTTTTATATTATAGCGGTAGAGGCTAAACACAGGCGCAAGTTAAGAAAACTAATACTTGATAGTAAGAGATCAAAGATTACTAAAAAATTCATTTCTCGAGGTGGTGCTTCAACGTCGTCATCATCAACACGAATCCTTTTAAATAACAAAGAGAATTTAACTCCCAATATTTCAATCACAATCTTTCCTCCCGAATCTTCAAATGTTAGAGGGACAAGTAAGTTTAGAATTATATTAGATAATGTTACAAATTTCACATTACTAATTTAGTTCGTCAACTCCAGTTCGTTTATATTACATATTATATAATGATTGTTTATATCTTATTAGGTAATCCTTTAAATTCGTCCGTTAGTGCAAGATCTTCCATTGTTACACATTCTACTTTGAAGAAGAAAGGAAATGTACTACAAGATCAGTTTACAACACCCAACCGTACACCGTTTGCAAACATAGAAAACATAATCCCAGGTTTGTAAATTAAAAAAAAACAGTTAGTACTTGGTGATGTTTCACATTTTGTTTGTTTTTACTACATATACTATTTGAACTAATTATTTTTAACATACGTATTTGTATTTTTTTTTTTTTGTTGTTACGAAATAATTATAATTATTCGAGAAATGTAGCTTAATCATCTGTAGCATTTTCAGATCATAATAGGTATACAAATGTTTTGCAAGATTCTTCTACCTCAACACGACGAAATACGTTGTCAAACAAAGAAAACATAACTCCAATATCGTGTATTACAAACATACGTTCTCAACTTCAAAGTGTTCCGGATTTTTCTAATGCTATGTCTTCTTTGAATCGTATATCACATGGTAAATATTATAATTATATTATTTCATACATTTTAACTGTTTAATTCATATAGTTAACGAAAAATTATTTTTTCTTTTTTATTCAGATAATATTGCAAGCTCTTCAACTTTACAATTGAATGAATGCTATTCTGTTAATCCCAGAATAAAGAATAAACGTAACACAACATCTTCGACCTCAAAATTTAGTTCGATACAAAAACTGTCTTCTGGTAAGCGTAGACTTATCCATAAACCAATTGAAATAGAACCCATACCAATGGCTGTTCTTGATTCTGATGATGAAAATCATGTTCACGAGGTTGTGTTAGACACCACGAAAGGTGTATCTAAAGGTAACTGATTAATGTTATTCATTGTTATTTCATATTTTATTTTACCTACTTTATTATTCAATTTATGTTAAATGTTCAGATTATGTTGACCATGGTGACCAATCTCTTACGTGTGGTTTATGCTTTGCAAAGTTATGGCCAACCGAAGGTGGAAAGGGTCGCATTACACTTCAAAAGCAAACATATAGCTTATGTTGTGGATATGGTAAAGTTGACTTGCCTGAATATAAAGATTCTGATCCATCTTATCAGATGCTTTTTCGATGTTTAGATCAGGAAAGCAAGTTTTTCTTAAAGAACATAAGACGCTACAATTCTATGTTTTCCTTTACTTCAATGGGAGGAAAAGTAGATACTAAAATAAACAAAGGTAATGCTCCATTTGTTTATAGAATCAGCGGTCAGAATGCACATAGTATGGGTAGTCTTCTTCCTAAGCACGGAGAGCAGCCAAAATTTTCACAGCTTTATATCTATGATACTGAGAATGAGCTTGCTAATAGAGAGTTGTTATTCAGGTATATTTTATTTCTTGTCAGTATCTAAAAATTAAGTTACAATGTAGAATTATATTTTTTCCATTTCAACGTTTCAAACTGTAATTTAAAACGTATCATTTTCTTACAGTGATTCTTCAAGCAAAGCATCTATAAGGGCAAAGGAACTTGATGTTAAATTTATAAAGTTTCTTACGAACATGTTAGATTCTACAAATATGTTGGTTAAAACTTACAGGATGGTACGAGACCATCTACATGAGAATCCTAATGTTACCCTTAAGCTTCGTATAATATCACAGAGAGATCGGGATGGTAGGACTTACAATTTACCTACGTGTTCTGAAGTTGCTGCTTTAATAGTTGATGAACCTGATCTCAAGATAGAAAGCCGTGATATTATTGTCGAAAAGCGTTCTGGAGTTCTTAAGCGTATTAGCGAGTTACATCCTTCTTATCTTGCTCTACAGTATCCAATTCTTTTTCCGTATGGAGACGATGGCTATAGGATTAATATTCCTCATAGGGATTTTGGTCCTAATACAAAGAAGACAAGACCAACTTGTACGATGAGGGAGTTTTTTTCTTATAGAATTCAGGATAGGCATAACAAGTTTTCTATAATTCTTAATGCAAGGAGGTTGTTTCAGCAGTTTTTAGTCGATGCCTACACAATGATTGAAAGTGAGAGACTAAACTACATTCGTTTTCAGCAAATCAAACTGAGATCTGATTCGCTTAACAGTCTTAAAAATGTTCAAGACGTTGGTCAGAGTGATTTGAGTCATACAGGACAACCTGTTATATTACCGTCATCTTTTACTGGTGGTTCTCGCTACATGATGCAAAATTACTTGGATGCTATGGCGTTATGTAGGACGTATGGGTATCCAGATTTCTTTATTACAATCACATGTAATCCGAAATGGCCTGAGATTGTAAGATTTATTGGTGACTCTTCAATTAAGCCAGAAGACAGACCTGACATACTTTGTCGATTGTTTAAGATGAAACTTGATGAATTGATAAAAGATATGAAGCAAAAAAAAAATTTTGGCGATATTAATGCAGGTATGTCAATGCTACACCTACTTTGTTTTTATACAAATGTATGGTTTATTTTTATACATTTTATTTAATATTTTTTACTAATCGTTAGTATATTATTTTTTGTGTAGTTGTTTACACAGTTGAGTTTCAGAAGCGTGGTTTGCCACATGCGCATATTTGCTTATTTATGAAAGCTGATCATAAGCTTCCTACGGTTGAACACATCGATCCCTTTATCTCAGCTGAAATTCCTGATAAAAATGAGGATCCTGAGTTGTATTCTCTTGTGAGTGACTTTATGATTCATGGTCCTTGCGGACATGCCAACATGAAATGTCCATGCATGGTTGGGAACCGTTGTTCTAAAAATTTCCCAAAGAGGTTTTTGGAATCCACTTCCATTGATTCTGATGGATTTCCCGTTTATAGGAGAAGAGATTCTGGTCACACGGTTGTGAAGAAGGGTGTTACTTTGGACAATAGGAGTGTAGTTCCATATAACAAAAAGCTTCTTAAAAGATATCAGGCGCACATCAACGTGGAGTGGTGCAATCAGGCTGGCTCAATTAAGTATTTGTTTAAATACATTAATAAAGGACCTGATCGAGCCACTGTTGCTGTTTTTGATTCAGACAGAGGTCCCGATGAGGAGATCCCAAAAGATGAAATTAAAGAATATTACGAAGCAAGATATGTTTCCGCATGTGAAGCCAGCTGGAGAATATTTGCCAATGATGTCCATTATAGGTATCCTTCTGTTATGAGATTACCCTTTCATCTTCCAGGGCAACAAAATGTTGTATTTAGTTGTGACGATGATATTGAGGATGTCCTAAACAAACCTCAAGTAAATTCCTCAATTTTCTTAGAATGGATGAAGATGAACAATTCTAAGCCTGAAGCAAGAGAACTTACTTATGTTGAGTTTCCTTCAAAATATGTGTGGAAGTTAAAAGATCGTTGCTGGCAGCAACCCCATAATTATGTTGTTATTGGGAGAATTTATTCTGCGTCTCCTTCGCTTGGTGAGGCTTATTACCTACGAATTCTTCTTACTATGGTTAAAGGGCCACGATCATTTGAAGAAATCAGAACATATGATGGTGTTGTGTATCCTACTTTTAGGGACGCGTGTTATGCACGTGGCCTGTTAGATGATGACAATGAATATATCGAGTGTATTAAAGAATCCAGTTTTACTGGAAACGGTCATTATCTTCGTTCTTTGTTTGGAACACTTCTATTGTCTAATACACTTTCAAGACCTGAAGTTGTTTGGGAAAAAACGTGGGAGCTATTGTCCGAGGACATTTTATACAATATGCGGAAAGATTCTGGCATGAGTGGTATGTTTTTAAGCCTTTTGTTATGTTTTGTGATGTTATATTAACAAGTTGTTTCGTTATATTAAATAAATTTCGTTTTCATTGTAGGATTCGTTGTTTCTGACGAACGTTTAAAGAATATAACGTTGTCAAAAATTGAAAAATTCCTTCTTCGTAATGGATCCAGTTTGCACAGGTTCTCACCAATGCCTTATCCTGATGATGACTATCTAATGTCCGAGAGCAACCGTCTGATAAACGAGGAGCTTTCTTTTGACATGGATGAAGTTAGGGCTGAGTTCAATAATCTTCACAGGTCTCTAAACGACGATCAAAGAGCAGTGTATAATGAAATTATGGATGCTGTTCGAAGTGGGAAGGGTGGTGTGTTTTTTGTGTACGGTTATGGTGGTACGGGCAAGACTTTTCTGTGGAAAACTTTAGGTGCTTCCATTCGATGCAATGGACAGATTGTTATCAATGTTGCTTCAAGTGGTATTGCATCTTTGTTGTTATCACGAGGTCGTACTGCTCACTCTCGATTTCATATTCCAATTAATCTCAATGAAGATTTTGTTTGCCATATCAAGCCTAATACTGAAGTCGCAAATCTTCTATACGAAGCCAAGTTGATTATTTGGGATGAGGCACCGATGGTACATAAACATGCTTTTGAGGCTCTTGATCGTACAATGAAGGATGTTTTGAGTGTGTTTGATTCACGAAATTCAGAACTTCCATTTGGTGGAAAAGCTATTGTCTTTGGTGGTGACTTTAGACAAATCCTACCTGTTGTACAAAATGGAAGCAGGCAAGAAATCGTAAATGCCTCTTTATGTTCATCCCATATCTGGTCCAGTTGCAAGGTGTTAAAATTGACAACCAACATGCGTTTGTCGGTTGGATCAAGTAGCTCAAACATCGAGGAGATAAACGAATTTGGTAAATGGCTTATTGAGATCGGCGAAGGCAATGTTGGTGATTGTAACGATGGTGATGCAAATATTGAAATACCTGATCATCTTTTAATAACTGATGAAAATGATCCAATTCAAGGCTTGATTGACTTTGTATATCCTTCGGTACTTCATCGTTTTAAAAACCGTGACTACTTTTCTGAAAGAGCTATACTCGCTCCTAAGAATGAAGTTGTTCATGAGATAAATGATCGATTGCTTTCGTTGTTTCCCGGTGAAGAAGTAGAGTATCTTAGCTCTGATAGTTTATGTCCGACAGAGGAAATTAATGATCCGTTACATCAAGATTTATATAATCCAGATGTCTTGAACAGTGTGAAAGTATCAGGATTACCAAATCATAGATTGGTATTAAAATTAGGTGTGCCGGTTATGCTTTTGAGGAATATTGATCAGCAGAATGGTCTGTGTAATGGTACGCGGCTTCAAATCACACGTCTTGGTAAACGTGTTATCGAGGCTGAGATATTATCTGGAAGTAATGTTGGTTCAAGAACTTACATCCCAAGAATTAGCATGATACCGTCTGACAAGAAAATACCCTTTAAGTTTCAACGAAGACAGTTTCCAATAACCGTATGTTTTGCGATGACTATTAACAAAAGTCAAGGACAATCTTTATCGAGAGTTGGTCTATACCTGAGAGACCCTGTGTTCTCACATGGTCAGCTTTATGTTGCTTTGTCGAGAGTAAAGACTAAAGATGGCGTTAAGGTTTTAATATTCGACAAAGATGGGAGGACAACAAATAAAACTGCAAACGTTGTTTACAAAGAAATATTCGGAAAATTGTAGTTTCAACTGTTGTTTTTGAGTTTGATTAATCCTAACATCAATGTTTTACTAATTCTGTTTTGTTATTTTTTTTTTTATATATATATGTTATCACTGTTGTTTTTCCTAATTGTCATGTTATTAATATATAATATTATTTTTTGTATATATAGACTTAACCTCATTGTTATATCAATATAAGACGATGTTTCTATGTATTAAATATAACATATTAAAAGTCCAAAGTACATAAAGATTGTAACTTTAAAACATGTTAACACAAAAATAGCATGGATCGTTTAAGGATGTTCACATTAGATGCTTATTTGAACGTTACGAATAGAACTACAAATGACGTTTACAAAGAGATATTCTCAAATTTATAGTTTGTTTTATAGTTTGACTTTTTTTAATATTAAATTTCAACTGTCATATTATTCCTTGCTTTATTCCGATATTTTTCTTTACTTTTTACTTTAGAATTTGTATTACATTACATTTGTAATATATGTTACATAAATTTTTTATAAACAATCTGAAGCACATATAAACAAACACATTTTAGTTTGTAAATATATATATTTAAACATTGATAATCAACCAGTGTTTATACACGATACCAACTGTTAATTACATTAAAAAATATGGCACGTGGTTGGATGATATAATAGTAATTGTCTTTAACCTTAAACTACCTAGGAACAAAATAAAACATGATAACCATAGATGATTTGTCCAACCAAGACTAAACATAAAAACATGATCCCAAAACAGTCATCATTTCTTCTACACAAAAACCTTCATCATTAGATTAGCTGTTAACATGCATTAACCCCATCCACGTGTGATAAGATCGGGAGATTTCCTGAACTTACAAATGTGAAATGCAGTGTCTCACCCAAACGAAGGCCATTCTCCTTCATGAACTTCGGCCAACCTTCTATTGCATACCTTACAGCATTTCCATTCTTCTGTCGCCTAAGATTCATTTTGATGGTTTTTCCATTCATGTTCCTGACTTTCAACTCATGCACTTTATTTCTGAATCCGGCAACTCTTACAACATCGGCAGGCATTCTCTGCATGAATGCCATATTTAACAAGTAAATCAGCCATATGCATGTTAAATCATTTCAGTTTATTATTGAGTATGTAAAAAAAACATACCATACGGTTTTCTGCTTTCTGTGTGAAATCATATTTACCAATTTTCTCAACAGTTTTTGTCCTTGCAACAACTTTTCCTTCAACATCCAATATCTTCAACGCATGATCAAATCTCTTTCTTTTTTCTTTTACCTTATTTTATAACACATACATTATATTTAGAATAATATCTAAAATTATAACAACTTTTTATTACTACATATTGTTATTTTCTCATATACGTACCATGCGTTTCCGAGTTCTCTGTCCAACTGTTGAGACATTTGGCATTTCAACTTCTGTCCCACATATCAGCTCCTTACTGACATCCGCATGATAATATGCCTCTACCTGTTTTCCTTTCTTCTTAACCTGTTAAGAGAACCATTAAATTCACTTAACAATAAGCAACGAGTATTAAATAAATATGTATACATATATTAATGAAACTAATCATGTATCATTGTGTTTGAAATAATTACATCATCTTTTGTTGGTTTATTTGGCTCTTCTGTCATCGAAATCTTTGTTTCTACCTTCGACTTTTCTTTTCTTTTCTTTCCTATCAATCTTCTTATTCATCTCCTGTGTTTTACTATCTTCCTGAATCTGTGTATGATAGTTAATAAAATTACAAAATCGGATTGTAATGTATTTTAATCTACATAAATATAAGCTTTGTACCTCAGAAATCATCTCATCTATCGACTCATCATCATCACAGAATGTCTGGTATACAATAACATATTAGCAAAAGAGATGTATTTATTAGTAAACCGTTAGACTTGAAGTTGAAAATACTTACAAACTGGACGTTTTTGTAGTATGTGTCTTTAGGTATTTCCAGTAGAGAATCATCTTCAGTTTCTTCTTTTTTGGTCAAAACAAGCTCAACTCCTCGACGATAAATCTTTAACTCAAATGTTTTGCTGTCCGTCTTCATCAACAACATTATATCATCATCTTCTATCCCAAGATCATCAAATAACTTCGGACAACCTTTTGTAAAAACATAATTATCATTTATTTTGTCCGTCTCAACATTCCAAATCTGACCTGCTGCACTTATGTTATAACAATCGTTTACTGGCGTGTAAGAGTAACATTTTGTGACATAAGCTTCTGGAATAACCTGAAAAGTTATGTAGCATTTCACTCTCAAATATATACGTATATCATTTATTTTACATCTATAGTACATAAATAGATTCATAGATAGTCGTATACTTACTATTATCTTTAAAATGCCGTAACGGTTAACTGTTAAAAAAGATTCACCACAGATGTTCTCGACGAAACAATCCATTTCAATATTTTTATCTTCGATTATCCTTAAGCACAAGAATGTTTGCTTTGTCAACTGAAGATCCCTTACCACATTATTCCAACCATCAGTTATAACAGATTCCCCGCTTATACTTCTCAAATAAACTGACCAACTTCTTCGACTTTCATGATGTATCATTACTTTAGTTCTTTGCCAATAATCACCATATACACTCTTAACAAAGTCAATTGGCAGCACCTGTCGTTAAATTTATGTTTTAGATATTATGTAACCCAATTTAGATATACTTTTTTTGTAACATTTGTAGCATACCAGTTTCATCGAGAAATCCTCATCTAACACAGTTACGCATGACGAAGTCATTTTTGTATACCTGTAACATACCATCTTTATATTTGATTACAATATACAATATACAATAATACAATATACAATCTACATATAAACAATAAAAAAGGAACTGTTATCTGATCAATGTATTTGATTACAACTAAATAAATACTCTATTTACTTCATCAATTTATAACAACATACCTATTTTTTTAGTGTTTAATCTTACTGTATACATATATTCTCATATATAATGAAAAAGAAAAGTATATCACTATAATGTAATCCTATTGCAATATAAGTCAAAAAAAATATTATGTAATCCTGATAGTATATTCAATCATCCAAATAACAATGTTAAACAAAAAAAAATCATAACTTTTTTCACAAGATGATCCACAAAATATATCAATCAAATTACTTTATTAACCTAAATTTTATACTTTCAGAAACATACAGTACAATCTAATCGTCTTATATACACATAACATACACAACAAATAACAATGTTAATCAAGAAATTATATGTTCTAACCTATTCAATCATCCAAATAACAATGTTAATCAAGAAATTTTAATTTTGACAACAAGATCCACAAAATATATCAACCAAATCATCTAATTAAAAGAAATTATATACTTTGAAACACATGCAATAGAATCTAATCTCTTTTATATACACATAACATACAGAACATTATATTTCATAAAAAAAATAAAACCTGATTTAACGTGTAATTTATCAAGAATCGCCGGAAACAAGTCGCTGAAGTGAAGCAAAGCGAAAATTGGGGTTCAAGTGATTTGTTAATAAGTGTGTAAATCAAAGAGAAGATTGCCGTTAAATGATCGGAAAATAAGTCGGTAAACTTACTTTACCAATTTCTTCTTCAACCGTGGTTTTAAGTTTTCTTGATCTATGTGATTTTTGATTGAAGATGATAGAGTGTTGAAGGAGTATTGAGTTGATATGTGATGATTGTAGTAGGTATTTTAATTTTAATTTTTAATTATTGATATTTTTATTTTGTATAAATCCGTTTATTTCAAAATTTGACCTTAAGGTTGTTTTTTTTTTTTTTTGCACATTATTTATTTGAATATTGTACATAAATAGAAAATGGATATTACCTAATGACTACCAATATTTTTTAAATTCGTTAAATGTGTTAATTTTTTATTACTAGCAAGATTTTAGAAATCTATTAAATTTTTATTACTAGGAAGATTTTATATAAATATGTTAAATTTTTATTATTAGATTTTATAAATCTGTTAAATTTCTTTGCCAATATTTACTTGAATAATTATTTCCATAAATAGTTATAACAACTTTTGATTCTATATTGTTTTTAATTATACTTTGCCAATTTTCTCATATAAATACATACTCAATATTTTTTTGTTTCATTCTATGTGTTGCCAGTACTGTTCGATTGTTGGTCTTCTTTCTGAACTTTTGTGTTTCGGTTAACATGTATCGTCATGGTCCGTATTTTATCATAACTATACTTGATCCGCTATCCCTTCAACAGGTACATAAGTTTCAGTATTATTTTATTTAAACTAATGATTAGTATTGTTTTATCTGTTACTAGAAAGAAATTTTCCCTTTCTTTTTTTTATTTTCAGGCCATACCTATATGTATGAGTAGATTTATATGGATGAATAAGTTAGAATCCTCAACTGTTAGTCTTAAATTTGATGAAAAGCATTCATGGTGTGTTGTTATCAAATTAATAGAAGATGTATTCTACTTTACGGATGGATGGTCTAAGGTTTTAAATTACTTTGGCCATGGATATTTCTTTATTATTTTCAACTATCTTGGAGATCGTACTTTCAAGTTCAAGCTCTTCTGTCATGATCCAAATAATGAGTGGGGGAAACCGTTTTGTAAAATTATTCAGAATCCTTTATAAACTCCAATGGTACGTAATTTTATTATAGATTTTTTTTCTTCATTTATTAAAAACATAATACTCATAAATTTGTAATAATTGATTTTTTTACAGGTTCTACCAGATACTTTTCTTTCAAAACATTATGATTATCCTTTACCGGATAACAAGGTTATACTTAACGTATCCGAGAATCATAAATGGGAAGTCCGTATTAGAAAGATTGGTCCAAATTATTGTTTTGCTGATGGTTGGTTTAAATTTATTGAAGATCTAAGGTTAAATCCGGGGGATATTTTGTGTTTTAAAATAAACGACGTGAAACATTTTAATATTACCATATTCAATAAAGACGGTCGTCAAGTTTTGTTAAACAACACTCCTTTGATTGAGCCAGAATATGAACATATTAGCAATGTGGAAGGTTATCGACAACTTAGTGACGATCCTAACTATCCCTTTTTCGCAATGACAGTAACTAATGAATTGGTATTATACTATGCTGTTTTATGTTTATTTTTTTGTTAATTTTTATTGTTTTCATTTAATAACATTTACAAATTTTTAATATTCTTACAAAATGTAGATCCTTCCCAAATTGATTACCGACTTAAGTGGTTTAAATGAGTTTTCGGAAGTAAAGATCAAAGTTGTTAAAGGAAATACTTGGGTTAAGAATCTTCGTACACACAATATTGATGGTCAAATAAGGTTTGTCAATCAATTTAATATCTTATTTATTATTTATCTTTTACCGTATTTGTATATGTAATACTAACAATTTTTTTCATATTTTATCTACCATAGGTACGGTGTTGTTGGATGGCATGATATACTTGAAGCTGAACATATTTCCTTAGGTGACGATTGTTTTTTCAACTGGTCGAAAACGAATTCCAAATTATTGGTTACGAAACTCCAGCAAGCATAAGCGATACAGTAATACAATTTCAGTTTGTATTTAAAACCCGAGAAAACATATATCTTACATTTACTTTTCGATCCCCCTTTATTTACGTTTGCGGTACAATGTGTTTCTTATTTTAATATTTTAAAATCAGATTGCCATTATAATTTTATTCGTACAGTCCGTTTAGGAAAACTGACATAAATCATTTATATATGTATATATATATTTGTTTAGAAAGATAGATTAACAACCCGTGAGTATTCACGGGTTATAACCTAGTACTTAAAATATATAATCAATGTTCATCCACCATCTCAGGGATTGTTGATCATAAGCAATGATAAAAAAAAAATATTTATGGTATTAAGTTGTGGTGACCATCTAGTCTAGAAGAAATTAGAAACAGTAGCTAAAATAATGTAAATTTAAAGAAAGCAGAAATTGATAATGAAACTGGATTTGGAAACCAACGATAACAAAAACAGAAATAGACATCCTTCCTTAAGACTAGAAGAATATACGATGGAAAACACACACTATTAAATTGTGTATTGTTCGGTTGTTTCAGTTTTTTAGGGGATCGGTGGGTAGGGGGATAGTATTTTATTTTGGTTGGATCCATGGTTGAGAGAAGTTCCTCTCAAGGAAGTGTTCCCCAACTTGTTTTCGCTGGAGATGGTCAAAACGTGCACTATTCGGGACCGTTTGTGTGGTAATTGGCTGTGGAAGCATGACCCAGATCTGGATATTGAACAAAGTGAACTGGATGCTCTTTTGATTGCCTTATCTTCGGTTTCTTTAAGCGACAGGATCGATGATTGGACGTGGTTACCGGACCGGTCAGGTTTATTCACTGTCAACTCGGTCAAGAAAGCTTTGGATGGTATTGTTGATTGCCAGAACTTCTATGTAATGGAATGGTGTAAATGGGTGCCGATAAAATGCAACGTTTTTGTTTGGAGAGCAGAGTTGAACCGAATTCCGACCTCGGATGCTTTACGTATTAGGGGCATTGACGTAGGCGAAGGTATTTGTCCACTCTGCAAATCGGAGAACAAGTCTGTGGAACATCTCTTCACATCGTGTATTACGGCCGTGGTCCTTTGGCAAAAAATTAGTCGATGGTGCCATATTCTGCCTATCTTCGCCTTCTCTTTCAAAGATTTGCTTGAGATCCATCTTGATAAAAACATTGTCAACAAAGTGAAAGTTGGGGTTCATGGGATTATTGTCTCGGCTTGTTGGTGCTTGTGGTCGGCTCGGAATAAGGCGATTTTCTCAGGAGTTGAAGCCAAAGTGGAAAGCGTTTTTAGTGAAGTTAGATAGTTAGGCTTTTTGTGGTATAAAAATAGAACAAAGAACAATCCAAACTCTTGGTTGGATTGATGTAAATTTGTAATTATGTAGGTTTGTTGTGTGTTGTGGCCTGCCCAGTTTTCGGGTTTGGTTGTTTTTAATGAAGTTTTCCTTTCAAAAAAAAAGTAATTTATCTCATTCTCAACCAAAAAACGAAGTTATCGATTAGTATAGTGTATTAATTAATCGGTTTTTGGTTAGTCATTTCGGTTTATTTGGTTAGATTGACGAACTCATTTAATTTCGGTTATTAGCCAAAACTAAACTTGGGGCTAACACTTTTACTTAGAAATACATGAATTGGATTAGGGATGAGCACGGTGCCCGTTCGGTACCGAAAAACGGGGAAAACTGGTTCTGGTACGGAATATACCTGATCGGTACCGGTGTTTTACCCGTAAATACCGGTACCGAAAACGGGGAAAATGGGAACTCGTACCGAATATACCCGGTATCAAATGCGCATCCCTAAGCTGGATGTTTAAATACATGAAATGAAAGTACAAATACAAAAATTAAGGTATAAATATGATATACATAAACTGAAGGTATAAAAACTAAAAATATATGAGAATATGAATGGTTCTGTTTGGTTAATTTTTGTTAAATGAGGGTGCAAAAAATAAGAACCGATTTTGGTTAATCGGGTTTCGATTAATCGGTTTATAGTTAATTCAGTTTTTTGTTGATTTAGGTTTGGTTTTGGTTAACGATTCAACTATTGTTCACCCTTAAACACTATTAATCACGTAACATATCGTAACCCTACCTTCATTGCGTTTTGAAAGTAGGTGGTGGTGGTGTGTGGTTTTGGAATATGGGGAATAGATGGGGATTTGGATCTAGTCTTTAGAAGATTAGAAGATGTGGTTTTGGAAGATGAAAGATTGACTAAAATGCTGTTATCTTTAGTTTTTAAGTATGCCACATGTCACAATCACATTCTTTCTTAACCTTATCACCAAAATCATACTTCCTATTTTTTTAGAACAATGATTGCCAATATACCATCCACTGACTATTGGGACTGGACAGCTGCATGCACGGTTGTGAGGTCGGCCTCGGATCTGAACCCATTGGGTTTCTCCATGACTGGGGCAATAACACCGGCTTACAGGACCTCTCTGTGTCCCCATGAAAAACCATACCACCGACTGTCACTTGACAGACGTTACGTCACCACAAGAGCATCTTTTCACTTAATACATATGTAAGTATAAAATTATATATGATATCTAACAAAATTATTCTCAAACTAGTGAATTCCTGCGCTTTGCTGCGGACTTTTGGCCGGCATTACCTGGTTCAGTCTGTTAAAGTACCGGTACGAAATAGGCACTCGTAATAGTAACCGAAAGAGATAAAAACGAATACCAATGTGAATACAACTTTGTTTTCAACGGAATTTACATCGTAACGTCAAGACAGCCATAAAAATGAATACTAGTACCGATATTGTTGGTAAAGAAAAGAAATATCCTTTAAATTTGACCTGTTTGATATTGAACGAAACACTTGTCAAAACATAGAAAAAAGTAATTACGTCGCAACGGATTATACAAAATTTGTAAGGTCTTATATTATATTATTAGAATAACGAAAGGGTACGTGCCATATAACAAAAACTAAACGGTGAAGTAGATTTGATAACATGCCCGATTATGTCTTGATAGTTCAATTATTTGTACATTGTTATTCACAAGTCGATTTGAAGAGACATAGAAAAAATAGAAATGTCGAAAAAGAATGTCTGAAATTTTATTAAGTATTGTATATTAAAAGTTATAATAGTAAAACAAAATATACTAAAAATTAATTATAATGATAAAAGTTTAGTATAATAAATTAAAAAAAAAACTAAAATAAACAAAAGGTAAAAAAATCTGACCTATGACAATTTACAACTGCTCACGCAATTGAAATTGTTATAGTTAGAATAGAATAGAATAATATAAAACTTATAAAATATAAATAAATACATAATTGGTAGTAAATAGTTCAAAAAAGTTGTTAAGAAATATATATTTGTTATCATAAGATGTTTCCATCCAGCATTTGTGGCATAGTGGTATTGAAGCTTGAGTTCTCTAACGAAGATCCAAATTCCATCCTTAAAAACTTGTGTCATCTTGGTGGATGAGACAATAATTGATAGAATCTAGCCTCCTTACAGAGGTGCCGGGTTTTATTTGAGCCCATCTGAGTTTTTGTCCCACTGTATGTTTGTGGTGGCATAACGTCTGTCAAGTGACAATTGATGGTATGCTTTCCCGAGGGAATGCCCAGAAGCCAAATTTAAACCCGACTAAAACAACATAGTCCGATCGAAATAAGAGAACGGAACTCTTCAATTTAAAAAGTGGGGTAGAATAAAAATATAAAGTCATAAGATGTTTCTACGATATGACATAATTGATAATCCCACAGAAAATTGTTTTACAAATGAGTTTCCAGTAAAGATACAATTCTAGAAGTAATTAGAAATATATATAAACACACATTGTTATCCACTTTTATCCCCGGAAGATTGGTGTGGTGGTGCGAGCATCAACGTAGTTGAAACGTCTGATGAAGTCACAGCTGTAATGGCGGAATCAACACTCATGGCGGCTCTCTCTCTAGTATCCCCCTTTTCCACTAATTATAGGCCCCTTTCCTCGCTCTCCACCCGCCGCCTTGTTGTTCTGTCCAGCACCCATGCCTGTTACCCTGTTCGTTCCACCACACACCACCGTATGCCATTGTGTTCTTCCTCAAACGGCAGCAGTTCCATAATTGAAGACGATGATGATGACGACGACGACGACGTTGTTTTGGATCCCGTTGATGACGTGTCTTTCTCTAATTTGCCTGACCGGTGGGATGTTTTAGGTCTTGGCCAGGCCATGGTAACTATACTTTCTATTGGGTCACATAAATTACAATAAACATGTAAAACTATTCTACATATAATCGAATTCGATGAATCAATGTAATATCTGTGCCTTTGATTCATCTGTGTATTAGCTTGTAGGCTTGTCTGCTTTTGTAATTTTGAACTGGTGGATTAAATGATCTTTGATAGGTGGATTTTTCGGGTACAGTGGATGATGAGTTTTTGATGAGATTGGGTTTAGAAAAGGGTACAAGAAAGGTTGTAAATCATGAGGAGAGAGGTAGGGTTCTGCAAGCAATGGACGGGTGCAGCTACAAGGCGGCTGCTGGTGGATCTTTATCTAATACACTAGTGGCGTTGGCTAGACTTGGTGGTCACCCCATGAGCGGCGCACCCTTGAATGTTGCTATGGCTGGTAGCATCGGCGGTGACCCATTGGGTGGGTTCTACAGGTAGACCCTTGTCTTTCACAACAAGTGTTATTTGCTACTACATATCAGTTTACTATTTGTTTATATATTACTATGTCTACCTTCGATATGGTTGATGGATTCCTTATACACAACCCGTTGCCTTTGAGTTGATCTATTTAATCTGTTTAATTAGACAAGTCAACCCGCCAACCCGTTTAGCCCATTTATTAAAACCCTTTAACTGGTTTAATACGTTTACAATCCGTCATCCTGTTTAGATAAATGGGTTAAACTGGTCATGTTCGGGTTACACGAATTTTAAGTGTGCCCAGGTTGGAGTTGATGTCTTTGACATGCATATATGGGTCATGGTTGTGTTCAAGGATTCAACCCACCAACCCAGTCATGATTGACACCCATAAAGAGGAAGTAGGTTATGTCAGCACTAAAATCTATATATTGTGACAGGAAATTATAATGACTTCCAACACATCCAAACACCTCAATCTGCAAGTAGATATTACAAAACTTTTACTTCAAATAAAATTTAAATGTCTAATTTCTAGCAACTGAATTTTATTAACGTGTTGTGTTGTATAGAACTAAACTCAGACGGGCCAATGTGAGTTTTCTGTCTGCACCGGTCAAGGACGGGACAACAGGGACAGTTATAGTTTTAACAACGTCGGATGCGCAGCGCACGATGCTTGCATATCAGGTAATATCATATCCACATTATGTTTTTAGTTCTCAGCATGCTTCCACTTTCCATAGGATTTCTGTTTGTAATGCTTAGGTCAATTTCTTCGGTTCCTCTGACTAGATTATTATGTTTACATAATCATCATTTCTGAAACTTATAATTAATTCGGTAAACCTCACAGGGCTAACAATTTCGTAGGATTATACTTCAAGGTAAGATATTTTAGAAAATTGCCGCCGGGCAATCGGTCAAAAAGTGAACTTTTTTATACGGCTTGGGTTGGGTTGGGTTGGATTGACTCGAAACACTTCTTTTGCAATCGATAGGATACATAATTGTAAAACTTATATAAATAGCAATCTACTCCTTTGAAAAATGGTTTAGGAGGTTTCATGCATTAAAGTACCAATTTGGGAGACTTTCTACATGTTTTGAGCCGTTCGGGCTGTTTTGCCTTTATCCTTTCAAGTTTATTTGTTAACTATGGCTGTTTCATGGTCTCGTTCATATCAAACTATGTACTTCGCTCATCTTTTGGTGAACATTAGAGTACATGATCCATTATTCATGAATAGTGGCATTTCTAATGTAGTGTAAATGCTTGTATGAGGCAGGGCACATCTTCATACATTAAGTATGACTCGAGTATGGAGAGCATAATTTCCAAGACAAATATTCTTGTTATTGAAGGATATTTGTTTGAGTTTCCTGACACGATCAAGACTATTAAGAAAATTTGTCAAGTTGCCCGTGATAATGGTGCTTTGGTTGCTGTTACAGCCTCAGATGTGACGTGCATAGAGAGACATTATGATGATTTTTGGTAGGTTTATTATTAGTTATTTGATCTATAGTATAATGTAGAGGTGGCAGAATGGTGCGGGTTAAAATGGGTCTGGATGGGCATCAACACTTCTGTTTTCTTTATAAATAATAATTGTATAAAAGAAAATTATAAAGTTGTGCGTCTCTTATAAATAAATACGATTTAGAAGGTTTTAAATATTTGAAAACACTTTGGGTGACTTTTGATCCGTTTGACCGGTTTTCATTTTGTGTATGTACGTTTTTAAGTGAATACGTTACCTAATAACCAAGTTCCATTATTGATTTATTGAAGTCACTCAAACTTTTTCTAATTACAAAAATCACTCAAGTTTCATTAATTGTTTCATTGTTATGATTTTTTTTTTATAAATGTTGAAACTAAGTGTTGAACAAATATGAAACTTAGTAATTATTTTCTTTTTTCAAACTTAAGCTGAAGTAGGAAGTAATTGTGTTCGTGCATTTAGATCATTCAATTTAAACAATTATGAAAATGGATCAATGTTCATGGGCGGAGCTTAGTGAGGGCCGGGGGGTCCCAGGCCTCCCTGTTTTTTCGCTTCGTAGTGTTAATTTTACCGAAAATTTCCGATTTTTTTTTTGTAGTGTAAAATATTCGATTTTGAGAGTCTGGCTCCCCCTAATTTTTCGTTTAAGATCCGCCAACAACAATGTTGAAACTTCATTAGAACAATATTGAAACTTGGTTATTATTTTATGATTTTTATCACATTCTTTTGTTTGTTTGATCCCTTGATGAAAAAATACAATCCAAAATTCTCCTAGACTTTTGGGGCATAAGCCTTAAAATGTCATCTCTACCATGTTTTGAAGTTAGGATGTTTGGATATGCATATGCTTGCAAAAGTGAATATTATGATTTACTAATGTCATCACCTGTCTATGTGAAGGGAAATCATGGAGAATTATGCTGACATCGTGTTTGCAAATAGTGACGAAGCAAGAACCTTTTGTCATTTCTCTTCAGGGGAAAGCCCCATATCTGCCACGCGGTATTTAAGTCATTTTGTTCCTCTAGTTTCCGTGACAGACGGGCAACAAGGGTCATACATTGGTGTAAAAGGAGAGGCTTTGTATATCCCGCCTTCACCCTGCACACCAGTCGACACATGTGGAGCTGGGGATGCATACGCTTCAGGAATATTATATGGGTTATTAAGGGGTGCATCCGATTGGAAAGGTATGGGCTCATTGGCAGCCCGGGTTGCAGCCACAGTGGTTGGGCAGCAGGGAACACGGCTCAGGGTTCAAGATGCTGCTAGGTTGGCCAAGTCGTTCACATTCAATGTCGAGAGCCCATCACGTCAATCAGATGTCGGGTCAGACCAGATTTCTAGTTTGTAGCGTTGACGGTTCCAATGTAGCAGTTCATCCCTCTTTATTTTTTATTTAATTAAGTTTTTATTTTTAATTAGGTTGCAAAAATTTTATCTATTGCTTAAGGATGCTGATTGTACATGACAAAAAGAAAAGAAAATGGTTTATAAAGGGTCCCCTTGTTCCCACACCCCCTATATCTTATTTTCACATCCCTAGTGTATGCGGCCCGTATACAAAATATACGGCCCGTATAGAATGTTTTTGAATAGGAAAATGCGCAGAGAATGTTTTTTTGATTTTACTATATACGGCCCATATATAGTTATACGAGCCGTATACACGTTTATACGATTTGTAAAACGTATACGGTTCAATGGAATTATTTTGGTAGGTTTTTGATGTTACCAAATGTATACGGGCCGTATAACTGTATACGGCCCGTATATAAGGATGTTTTTTTCAAGTATCACGTTTTTTCCAGTAAAAACACCATCATTCTAGGGTTTCTAAACTCTTCATCATCTTTAACAACATTGATCGGAACACGCCGCTTAAATCGGAGCACAAGTAGAGTAACGTTACCGATCAGTCCAACCCGACACAAACAAGTTCTCCACAGTTTGTTATTCAGATCTCTGTTCGGTCATCTTTCCAAACTACAACACACGATAACTTTAAACTTTATAGTGTGTGATTTGACCAGGAAATGATTGGAGGTGATTGCTACTTTTAATAAGCTGTCATAGTTGTCAAATTCGATTTCAACAAATCTTTCCTTTTCCTTCAATTTCTAGAACATTCTCCGTTACATGAAGACGTGTCGGGTTCTTCTACTGGTATTTTAATGAAGTATTGAAGATTGAATGTGCAAACCCAACCGTTTTTTACTACGGAAATAGTGGTTATGCGAAATACAAACCGCAACCGTTTTTTACTACCGAAACGGTGGCTATGCGAAATACAAACCGCAATCTTTTGTGACTATGGGAAACACACGTTTTCTTTTTTAGCTTGATTGTGTATCTGAATCAGGTTCTCAAACAAACACTACTAAAGATGAGTTGGTGATAAATACCGGAGCTGTTATCTCGGTTGTTCAGTACTTTCGTGATAATAAAACAAGCAGGCATTGATTTTGCCAAGATTGAAGGAAAGAATCTGGCCATAAGCGTTGTGGATTCTCAGCGTTATTCGAATGTAAGTGGATCGAGTGATACACTTATCTATTCTAGTCAAGGTGGGCATGGTTTGTTCGGGAGTAAATCACCACCCAAAGATCAACAACTTGTGATTGTCGGGTTCTGCTAGTTATTCGGAATGTTTCGAATCATCACAGAAGACGTGTCGGGTTCTGCTAGTTATTCGGAATGTTTCGAATCATAACAGAAGACGGATGCGGTTTGCATATTCAATCTTCATTGCTTCATTAAAATTACAACACACGATAAAATGCTTGGAAAATTGCATCAACTCTCCTATATCAAGTTGAACGGACGATATGTATCTTCTATTATGCGACGGACCCAATTCGTAGATTCCGTCCGGTTTCAAAGCCGGTTGAGGATTACGAGTGCTCTACACTCGTTCAAAGCCGGTTGATGGTTACAAGGATCGTTCTAATATATTAAAGATGGTTCTTCGTTGAGGAAACCAAACGTAGACGGAGATGATAGGCCTGGTAACTGGAAGAGAAAAAACCCTAGTGACGTCGTCGACGATTATGAACGGATTATTGGCCATTATTCGACCGAGTAATCAATTGTATTTTTTTAGTTGCTTCTCTTGTTAAGTTTCTGAACCAACTGAAATCCACAAATTCCAACAGTTTCTTCGTAGATTCCGTCCGGTTTCCAAACTCTTTCACTCAAAGTTAATATTCACTGTGGTGGATGCAAGCATAAAGTTAGAAAAATACTCAAGAAGATTGAAGGGTACACAACTGAAGCTCAACTTGAACGGACGATATGTATCAACAACTTGTGACTGGGAATATGGCTATGAAGAATACGTGTCGGGTTCTTCTGCTAGTTATTCAGAATGTTTCGAATCATCACAGAAGACGTGTCGGGTTCTTCTGCTAGTTATTCGGAATGTTTCGAATCATCACAGAAGACGTGTCGGGTTCTTCTGCTAGTACTTCCGAGATCTGAACCAACAGAAATCAACAATTTTCAACAAATTGTAAGATCAGGAAGCTTAACTTGAACGGACGATATGTATCTTCTATCATGCGACGGACACAATTCTTGCAAGTTAAATCCACAATCAACGTATACAGGTGCAAGAGAATGACGAGTTATTTTCAGTTATTTCTGTTGATCCACAAATTCCATTGTTTAAATAAGAATCAGGTTCTCAAGACAAGGATCGTTCTAATAGATTAAAGAGAATAAACCATTTTTTACCATTTTTTACCCATAGTATACGAGCCGTATAAGAATATACGACCCGTATACAATCATTGTATACATTGTATACGATCGGTAAATTTGTTTTTTACCGAGAGTATACGGCCGTATAAACGGTATACGGCCCATATACATATGGTAAAAAATGGTAAAACCCTCTTTAATCTATTGGAACGATCCAATAAACGAAGAACAAAGCATATTTTCAAAACACAGGTTCATACAGCGTTGTAATAGGTAGTGGTTCAGCCAAAATGACATCTAGCATTACTAACTGTTCAAGTAAGTGTCGAAAAATCTGAAAATTCAGGTTTACCTTGTTAGTTTCTCAAACAAACACTACAAAATCATCTGCTTCCTGAATCTGAATCAGAATGTTAACTCTAAAAAAAATTGTTTCTTTCCTTTTCATGAGGTAAAACCGGTTTCAACATATATATCTTGCTCAACTCTTGTGGGCCCGTATCGGAATCAGGCATTGGAATGATTGTAGTAGTAGGACATTGGCACCACTGTATACAGGTTCGTGCATTGTTTAAATCAGAACCAGGTTCTCAAGACAAGGATCGTTCTAATAGATTAAAGAGAATAATCCCCCGTTTCTTCATCTTCATCTTCAAGAACAATGATGAACAGATGATGTCAGATAATACTTCATTTGTCGAGAAACCATACTGTCAAGAAACTAACATCTTTGAATACTTCATTGCGTATGTACTTGTGCTATAGAAACCGGTGATGAATTTGTGTATCTAAATCAGGTTCTCTGCCTTAGATCGGTTATTCCTTGTGATACATGAACGTTGTATTCTTGTCTTTCAGAAGAGTTGGTATTGAACCAAGAATACTTCAAACATTCTAAACCCTACATGGAAACAAACCAACA
The DNA here is from genome assembly GCA_030545235.1 of Helianthus tuberosus. Classification (NCBI taxonomy): domain Eukaryota; kingdom Viridiplantae; phylum Streptophyta; class Magnoliopsida; order Asterales; family Asteraceae; genus Helianthus; species Helianthus tuberosus. Next base: position 107,508,707 of record CM060450.1, read on the forward strand.
AAATCCTGATAGTCTTCTAGCAGAACCCGACACGTCTTCTATGATGATTCGAAACATTCACGAACCACAATGGACTCAGACTCATACTACTCACCCTCCCTTGAGGAAAAGTTTTCCCGACGACTCAAGAAAAAAAGATTGTATAATAGTATACAACCATTTTTTCTTTTCCTTCAAATTCGAGAACATTCTCCCTGTGTATGTGCTTGTGCTGTAGAAACCGGTGGTGAATCTGCCACAACTGAAGGTTCAGTGCACGAAAAGTTTCTTACGAAATGTACGTGACAAAACAAGGATGTTAGGAATTAAACGCATGTACGTGACAAAACAAGGATCGTTCTAATCAGATTAAAGAGAATAAACCATTTTTTACCCTAAGATTACGGGTCGTATACTATTATACGGCCCGTATACACCATGTGAAAAAAAATTACCAGTTCATTTTTTACCATGTTAATACGGGTCGTATACTATTATACGACCGTATACTGCATGTGAAAAAAATTAACCGATCGTATACAATGTATACGATAGCTTGTATACGGGCCGTATACAATCTATACGGCCCGTATACTATGGTTAAAATTTGGTAAAAAAAATGGTTTATTCTCGTTAATCTATTAGAACGGTCCGTATAAGAGTATGGACCAGACACATGTCACATAGTTTGTCAGTGAACAAAAGATATAGATGTAGGAATATAACTAGATATAGATCTCTGAACCAACCGAAATCCACAATTCTTGCAAGTTAAATCCACAATCAATGTATACAGGTGCAAGAGAATGGCGAGTTATTTCAGTTATTTTTGTTGATCCACAAATTCCATCAAATTGTGTCTAATGCAAGGATGATGCAAATTTGTACGTAAAGATCTCTACACAAACTCTTCTACGTCTTTTAACCAATTGCCCATCACTTAAGACCTTGAAACCCGACAAACAGTCTTGACAACTGTGACAGCTTATCTATCTATGTGTGTCCCATCCATCCTGTTATAGCAATCTATATGATTAATTTTACATATTTTTTTTTTCTAATTAGCGTTGTTAACTACCAAAAGAATGCATACAAAATAGTTATAATGGACGAAGCAAAGAGACCGTTGTGTATCTGAATCAGGTTTGTGTCGGGTTCTTCCAACAAATTGTGTATGTGCTTGTGATACATGAACGTTGAATTCTTGTCTTTCAGAAGAGTTGGTATTGAACCAAGAATACTTCAAACATTCTAAACCCTACCTGGAAACAAACCAACAAAATCCTGATAGTCTTCTAGCAGAACCCGACACGTCTTCTATGATGATTCGAAACATTCACGAACCACAATGGACTCAGACTAATACTACTCACCCTCCCCTGAGGAAAAGTTTTCCCGACGACTCAAGAAAAAGGATTGTATAATAGTATACAACCATTTTTTCTTTTCCTTCAATTTCGAGAACGTTCTCCCTGTGTATGTGCTTGTGTTGTAGAAACCGGTGTTGAATTTGTGTACACAACTAAAGGTTCAGTGCACGAAAAGTTTCTTACGAAAATGTACGTGACAAAACAAGGATGTTGGGAATTAAACGCATGTACGTGACAAAACAAGGATCGTTCTAATAGATTAAAGAGAATAAACCAAGTACAAAATCATCTGCTTTCTGAATCTGAATGTTAACTTTGACTCATAAACCCTTGAATCCCAACGCTTCTCTAAAAGAGCCTGTATTAGAAACCATCCTACGTCTTTTACCAACCGAAGAGGCAGCAAGGACATATAATACTTCATTTGTCGAGAAACCATACTGTCAAGAAACTAACATCTTTTAATACTTCATTTTTCGAGAAACCATACTGTCAAGAAACTAACATCTTTTAATACTTCCATAATGGACTCAGACTCATACTACTCACCCTCCCCTGAGGAAAGGTTTTCCCGACGACTCAAGATAAAGCAGTTGTTTTGTGTTCATATCAACGTTTTTTATCACCCTGTGTGAGCATTGGAAGCCCGACCACTAGCAGAAGAACCCGACACGTCTTCTATGATGATTCGAAACGTTCACGAACAACAATGGACTCAGACTCATTGTTGCGAATTTGGTTTCTTCGGTACAGGCTGATGAAACCGAAGACTCAGACTCCTTACAACTCTCATCAAATGCCTCACCCTTCCTTTTATTCGGTAAATATTAAATAAAGAATAACACCATGCCCGTAATCCCGCGTTGATAGCTTCCGTTTTATTACAGTCATACGACACGTTTTCTTGTTCTTCAATCTTTGTTACTTGTTAATGTTTTATTTTTTTCTACTTTTAGAAAGGTTTGAGCACCTCACGACTGTAAAATGTTTCGTGTGATTAACACCTTAAATCCTTTAAATACTTTGAGAAAAATCAAATTTTCGTTCCATACGGGGCCGTATAAAAGTATACGACCCGTATACAAGTTCGTATACATTGTATACAACCAGACAAACTTATTTACACATGGTGTATACGGGCCGTATACTCTTATACGACCCGTATGGAATAAAAAAAACTGACAAAGTCTGCTGGCACAAATTTTGTTGTTTTTTTATTCTATACGGGCCGTATAACAGTATACGGCCCGTATACATCATGTGTAAATAAGTTTTTCCCATGTGTTAATATTACGACCCTTTATAAATTATGTGGTTATTGTTTGTGGTCTATCTTCTCGTGCAATAGATCCACATAGTTATTTGCTTTTTGTAGTAAGAAAACATGATGAAATAACAAGGGGTAAGCCTAGATCTAGAGTGCTAATAAATGATAGAAAGTAATAAGAGGAGGACATGTGGTAAAGATGAAAAACATAAGGAGGGGTATCTATACTTTTTATAAAAAGAGAAATCCAAGTGACATAAGAAAAGCTGATGTGTCAGCTTGAGAGCATGTCCAACAAGGCTTTTCTTATATCATTATTACATCATAAAGGCTAATATATAAAGACTTTAAAATTCAAAGTTGGTCCACTTTCACCTTTTCAAAGGTCTGCCCATCAAACCACTGTTCATCTCCAAACCTTTTCAAACCTCTGCATTCCAAACCACCTTTTCAAACCTCTGCAATCCAAACCTCTGACGATTCAAAATTCAAACCACTTTCAAACCATTGATGATTCAAAATTATGGCTCTAGATACATAAGATACCATCTTCTTCAATCATTTACTCTCTCTAATCCATTTCTCTCTCAACTTTCTCTCTCTAAATGCAGGTTTCGATCACTCTCTCTCATAATCTCTTACATTTTTTTTGTGATTTCATATGCTTCTCTGATCTTCAAATTACAGATCTGAGCCTTAACAATCCAGAGTCATCAGGGCACAGGTAGTTGAATATTACACCGAGTTGCTAATGTTGAGCAGAAATTCTGACGAGTTTCAGCCACGAGCTCCGAGCATGTCTCCGTTTCCGCCTCATCAAAACCTACGATCAGGTTCACACTATTTAGTGTATATTAATATAAGATCCGTGTATATTACCTTTATCATATCAATTTTAATTTTAATTTTAATTTCTGATTGTTTGATCCGTGTTTATTTGAGATCATTCACAGATTCATTTGTTATTACTTCTGTTAGTTCTTTTGCTGTTAGTTTGAATATCTTAATGGAATCATTTTCGATGAACACATCGGGTGATTACAAGCACCAGATCGGAAATCTCAACCGAAATTTCGTTACTAACCGTACTTTATACTCTTATCCGTCTGATGATTTCGGATTTGATCACATTGGCCTGAAAATTGGTAGTCTAGCACACTATGTTTGTGTAATTGTTGTGCACACGAACTGTTTGCAGAAACTATAGATTCTATCACGAAGAGAAGGAGCAGTTTAGGGGTTTTCTCATCTTCAAATCCACATACGAAAGAGAATCAGTTTAGGGGTTTTCTCATCTTCAAATCCACAACGAGCATTTGTGGTGACTCCTGAATCGGTATGCCTTATCTACTTGATGATTCAAATCATAGGCCGACTTACTGTCGATCTTTTTCAACTCACTGTAAGTGATACAAAACCCTAATTAATGTTATATTTGACGGATTAAAAAGTTGTGGATAATGAAAAGGAATTAGAGGAGATAAGCCAAATGCTGGAGACTATTGAGCCATAGTCCTACGGATTTTTCAGTTATTATGATAAGTTTTTTTACTATTTAAATTTGTTTCTTCCAATCTCGATCTAGCAACTATCAATTTCAGTTCTCGCAGAATAATTTGAAAGTAAGATTTAGAATCGTTCAAAATGGTTCTCTGTCAGATCTAGGGTTTGTGTTGTAGCTTTGGAAGTTATCTTATTTGATTTCTATTCAGATAAGTGTTGATTTATTGAAAAACATAATGAAGATGAATCACTATTGGATCCAACAGAACAATAACTTTTCATCTTTTGTTAATGGAGATAATGTGTTTGTTTGAAGCCTAGGAGGCTAAAGTATACCATCTTAGTTTTTAGCTACTTTGAGATCAAGGGAATGCTTTAAGAAGTATAACTTAACCGACTTTATCAATTGTTATAGTTGATTAAAGCGAAAAGGCGGAGACTTAGCAAAGCATAGAAAACATTTGTAGATGGGTCGAAGCCTGGTCAACCAAGTCAGAGTAAAACATGTTCGTGTTTTAGAGGTACAACCTTCCCCGATAAATTAATTAGTTATTTATTTACTCATTTACTTCACTTCGTATATAAAGGCACACATAATTAGATTCCAGCAATAGCATAACAAAATTTCATTACTTTAAAAGAGTAATTTCTGCAGATGAAGTTCAGTGGATCAAGTTCAGGCTTGCAGATGAAGTTGTTAATTCTGCGGACAGATGAACAGTTTCTGTGTACAGATGAAGTTGTTAATCCAGCGAATAAAGAGTAATTTCTGTGGATGAAAATAATACTTCTGCAGATGTGATTAAAATATGTTCAGCGAATGAATCTGATTCACAGCGGATAATCTGATGACGAAGATGATGATAATCCACTTGTATCAGCCGCCGCTGCTAACAAGGAGGATGTTTAATGAATCTGTTCAGCGAATGAATCTGATTCACAGAGGAGGATGTTTCACTAACAACAGCTTCAATTGGTAGCTTGAGCTTACAAGGCTTGAGTGATGATGACGAAGATGATGATAATCCACTTGTATCAGCCGCCGCTGCCAGAACTACTCTCAGGCCTCCTTTGCAGACTCTTCTTGAAGACATTCCGCCTCACTCTGTAGTAGCAGCAGCTCTTCATCACTCTTCCTCTTCCGCTGGTGATTCTGAAGATAAGACTCTTCTTGAAGACATTCCGCCTCACTCTGCAATGTCGACAACATCTTGATTTGTTTCTTGAGAGCATCCCGACTATGTTTCAGAATAATAAAACTGCTGACTCGGCTTTTGGTGTCACGATGAAGGTACAAAATTTGACTGTTCGGGTCAATATATTTGTCTCTAATTATCAGATTATTTATAGAAATATTTTTGTTTTTTGTTTTTCTGGCAATGACCAGAGAAGCTGAAGGAAGAACTAATATCTTTGCAGTAGCTGTAAATTTGGTTTCACCATTTTTTATTCTTAGGAAGATACGGTTAGATAGTTTGTTAGCATTTTATCCGATTAAGCATGTTAAACCACAAGGGTAAATAGAAGTAGAAGGTGTAAATAGAATAAAGTGATAGTAGAAGGGGTGAAATGAAATATGATTGAGGTACACAGAGAAAGAAGACTGACTATAACATGGCTGCTCTGCTTGCGTTGCCTCCACGAAATTTCTCAAAAACTGAGGCTTGAAATGTCTCATCTCATTCACTTCATCATCGCCATTTGGTAATTCACTTCTCATCTAATCTACCTATCTAAGAAAATGAAGTTCAAGCAGCAAAGATACGTAAGGTTAGTGTACCAGCTAGCTAGACATATATATATACATATACATAGATGATAACAACTAAATATTAATCAATGGGTGGTTGTTTCTTTCAGGTTTAAGGATACAACAAGAGATTATAGTACTTATGATAAGCCAATCCCGACACCCAAAATGAAGCCATCTTTCATCCGAAGAGGATTGGCCAATGATAAAACGCTACTGCTTCCAAAGAAGAAGAAGATCCTACACCCACATGGCCCTTTTCTTCAGACCTGGAACAAAATATTTGTCGTGATTACCATTATCGCGGTATCTTTAGATCCGCTCTTCTTCTACATTCCTGTGTTTGATAGGAATGATAAGTGTCTGGGTATGGACAACAAGATGAAGATCATTTCCTGTGTTCTCTGTACTCTAATAGACCTCTTTTATGCTCTCCATATAATCTTTGAGTTCCGCATTGGATTTATTGCTCCTTTTTCAAGAGTGTTTGGACGTGGTGTCTTAATTGAGGACTCTTTTGATATAGCCAAAAGATACGTGTGCTCCTACTTCATCATAGACATATTCTCAATTCTTCCCCTTCCACAGGTCACTATTCTATTCATCATACCAAACAGTGAGGGACCAATTTCTTTAGTTACAAAGGATTTGCTCAAGTTTGTGATATTTTGCCAATACATCCCACGGTTTGCAAAGAGATTCTCTTTCTTTCGGTTTTTGTTAATTCTTAGTATGTTTGTTGTTGCATGTGTTGAAAGTTTTTTTAGAAAAGATAAAAAAGAGAAGTTTTGGCATGGAGGGCCTGCTTGGGATGCTTGGTTTAGTTGTTCTTCAAATCAAGTAAAAAAACCACACCCATCATACTATTTTTTTTAGTATTGAATTTGCATATGTTTATGCAGGTGGCACAAGTGCTCTTAACACTACCAACAGTGACAGAATATATAGAAGGTATGAGTTTCATTACAATCGTTTGTCAGTTGTTGTATAGCAGGTATGAGTTTCAGTTGTTTAGCGGCATCGGCCCGGTGAGTCCACTTTTGAATACCGTTAGTCAAACCAATTGAATACCCTTCACTCATTTTCTTCATTTATCAATTGTTACATTAAAGTCCATTTTTTATATATTTGACGACCTTTTATATACCTTTAACAGGAAGAATTCCAATTAGCTTTGTTCAAAAACCGAAAGAAAGAGAATCTCTTTGCAAACAGGGTATGTTGCTTAATAAGTTGTGGTGTTTAAACAATTAAACCTGTAAGCAAATTGATGTGTATTCAGTTGTGTAGATTCAAATGCGAGTTGATAATCATTAATCATTCATCAGTTAACTCTAATTTCACTATTATTATTTTGATTATATTTCAAATTTGAGATTAATTTTGGCTAATTAAATTCACATTGTTTCATCAGTTAACTTGGCTAATCATTTTGATTATATTTCAAATTTGAGATTAAATTTGGCTAATTAAATTCAAAGTTGAATATGCTATATGCCTATATCCAATGCATTTACCTATCTTTTACATGATCGGCCAATTTGTGTAGAATATAGCAATGAAAGTTCTATGCTTGATTTGTGAGAAGCATATGTATACAATTTATCAGTATGTTTTAGGATTTTACATGTAAGTTATAATCGGGCTCGGCTCGATTATAAACCGAGCTGGCTCGGCTCGGATTTGAAACCGAGCTGAAAATCTAAGCTCGGGCTTGGCTTGGTTTTAAATCGAGTTGGCTCGGCTTGGTTTGGCTCGATTTTAAAAATGGAAATTGACACATAGCTCTCAAAATTCAGTATTCTAAAATATTATTCAATACTTCAAAAAAACATATTCAAAATAAATTCAACCTAATACATTACAAGCCAAAATTACGTTCAACAACGCAAAATAAGTTTTATATTCCAAGTAAATACAATATTTATTCATTAGCACGGCAATCAACCTTTAAATATGTCATAGATATCAAACTACAAGACTAAATACATGTAAATAATAATCACTTTTTTGTAATATATTATATGTATATAAAAATAAAATATATAATAAGGAAAATAATTCGAGCTAAGCCGAGCCGAGCTACCAAGCAAGCCAAACCGAGCCAATTTGGCTCGTCACGAGCCGAGCCGAGGTAGGCTTACTTTCTAACCAAGCCGAGCCGGCTCTGCTCACTTTCAAACCGAGCCATATCGAGCGAGCTTTTTCTGAGCTAAATCCGAGCGAGCTCCGAGCCCCAAGCTTTTTGAACAGCCCTAACAGGTTGTCAGTATAGGATCAAAAGCTTTTACATGGTGCATACTAATCTTATATGGCGTTCCTTGTAGAAACTTAATGGGAAACAACTTCACACGACCGATTCCAGCAGAACTTCTAGCAAAATGAAAGAACGGATTACGATTGAGGTTTGATACTTTCCGAATCATCAAGTTGCTGTGAAGATGCTCTCCGAATCATCATCTCAAGGTTACAAGGAATTTCAAGCCGAGTTAATTAATAGATAACCAAGTTGTTGTTGGGGACAACCTGCTCCAATTGACGTCGAGGAATTGAATGACGATGTTATTATATCATCGCCTAGAGCATTTGAAGAAGTAAATTTTTAATTACACTAGGGAACACTTTAAATGTTCTCGTATCATTCATGTTCATATTATATTAATTTGTACTTTGTATTCAGGCGAAAAAGAAATCACAAAGAAGTCGAAGGACAGTGGTGGTTGATGTGGAAGCTGGTAAAGATTTTTTACTTTACATGCATTCATATGAGCTCACTTGTGTTTACTTTCTGTTAGCTACTTTTTCTTTCTGAATTCAAGATAGTTTTTGCTACATTGCGAGATTTGAAACCACTGTTGGGTTAAAACAGTGTTTTGTGGAGAAAACAGTGGTTGAAACCATTGTTGGATTAAAAACGGTGGTTTGAAACCACTGTTGGGTTAAAACGGTGGTTTGAAACCACTGTTGGGTTAAAACGGTGGTTTGAAACCACTGTTGGGTTAAAACAGTGGTTTGACTAACTGTGTTTTGTGGTTAAAACAGTGTTTTGTGGAGAAAACAGTGGTTGAAACCACTGTTGGGTTAAAACGGTGGTTTGAAACCAATGTTGGGTTAAAATAGTGGTTTGACTAACTGTGTTTTGTGGTTAAAACAGTGTTTTGTGGAGAAAACAGTGGTTGAAACCACTGTTGGGTTAAAACAGCGGTTTGACTTTGGTCAAACAGACTTTTGAACCACTAAAAGTCTGGTTTAGTTGTTTAAATGTAACATATGATGTCCAAAACGATAACATGATCATGTATTAATCTTTTGCATTCAGATTCTGGTGTTGATCCGGCTGCAGCAGGATTACAGGTGACCTCAGACGGGAAACCAAAAGTCCTAGATGTCATTGATTGGTATCCTTCAAAATCCGATCAATTTTGTTATATTTCTTCGCTTGCGTTGGTGATATTATTTATACTTTTATAAATATTTTTATTAAGCCACACGTAGGACTAATTGTGTAACTGTGGAAAATTTCTCAGATTGTTGGATATTCATCTTGCGTTTATAAGGAGGTTGGTTCACATGGGAACGAATCTTGGAATTTTCGTGCTCATCATTTTGAGATGGTTGAAGAGTTTTGCATGACTAAAGCAAGTGCCAATGAATCTTGGGAAATGCATGAACAGACAATAAAGAATTATTATGAGTTTTATCAAATGGTGAATGCTTCTTAAGTACATTATATGATTTTTGTAATGTGAGTCAATGTTGTATTTATGTGTATTAGAAATCACATTGTCTAATGGTAGTGGTAGAGATATACAAACAGAACACTTTATTTAGCTTTTATTCTATAGTAGACTGCTATGCGTATATATTTATGTTTTCCATTGCTTTAAAGAGAAGGTAGCTCAGGTGTATGTACTCTTATTATTCATGTTTTGCAAAAGATTGAATATAAATGTTATTGAATTTCGAACACGGTAATTATATAGAAATAACCCGTGTTTGCACACGGGTCTTACCGCTAGTTTTATTCAAAATCCACCATCTTCAAAAAAACCTAGCATCTATAATTCATTTCTCTTCCCTGTATACTTAAATCCATCATTTTCAAAACTATAGACTACCACATCACAACCAACACTACCACCTCCACCACCATCTTGCCGATAACTAGATCTGAAACCAGCACAACCACCTTCAACCACATGTTGGGTTTTTCAGATCTGAAAACACCATTCTACCATCCACCGCCACCGCTCCACCACCCACCGCAACAAGTTTCCCCACGGTGTATCGGAGTTCTTTCTCCGTCCACTGTCGTTAATCGGAGTTCTTTTGTAAGTTGTGTTATTTTATATTTTCATTGCGTTTTAGGTTATCAAATCTCAATTGCTTTTTTCACCTCATTATGTTTTAGTTAAAGTTCTTTTCATTTTTGTTCTTCTAGATGTTAAAGCAGAGGCATAACCATGCTAAAATAGAAGCATGATCATGTTGGAACAAATGCATGACCACGTTAAAACCCATTGCGTTTTTAGAACCTGCAGTGCAAAGAACATGATCATGCTCATGCTAAGACAGATGCATGATCATGTTGGAACAAAGGCATACCCATGTTAAAACTACATTGTTTTTTAGAACCTATATTAAAACGCCATTGCTTTTTAGAATCTGCAGCGTAAAATATTGATTTTGGGTTTCATTGTGTCTTACAACCTGGAGTGTAAAGAACATGATCATGCTAAAATAGAAGCATGGTCATGTTGGAACAAAAGCATGACCATGTTAAAACATTAACATGGCCATGTTAAAACTCCATTGCATTTTAGAACCTACAGTGCAAAATATTGATTTTTGGTTTCATTGCTTTTTTCAAGCAAAGAACATGATCATGCTAAAATAGAAGCATGATCATGTTGGAACAAAAACATGACCATGTTAAAACATAAATATGGCCATGTTAAAACTCCATTTCTTTTTAAAACTTGTGGTGCAAAATATTGATTTTGTGTTTCATTGCGTTTTACAACTTGTAGTGCAAAAAACATGATAATGCTAAAATAGAAGCATGTTCACGTTGGAACAAAAGCATGATCATGTTAAAACATAAACATGGCCATGTTAAAACTCCATTGCTTTTTAGAATCTGTAGTGTAAAATATTGATTTTGAGTTTCATTGCATTTTAGAACTAGAGTGTAAAAGAACATCAAAGAACATGATCATGTTAAAAGGGATGCATGATCATGTTGGGACAAAGATATGACCATGTTAAAACATAAACATGACCATGTTAAACCCATTGCGTTTTAGAACCTGGATGTTGGAATAGAGGCATGACCATGTTAAAACAAAGGCATGGCCATGTTAAAACAGAAACATGACCATGTTAAAGCAAAGGCATGGCCATGTTAAAAGAGAAACAACACCATGTGAAACCCATTGCGTTTTAGACCTGGAGTGTACGTTTTCAGAATTTGAGTGCAAAGAACATGATCATGCTAAAACATAAACATGATCATGTTAGAATAGAGGCATGACCAAATTAAAACATAAACACGACCATATGAAACCTGATTGCGTTTTATAATTTGGGTTATAGTGTGTTGTTCTATCCATTGCGTTTTACGCATCTGGGGTTTCAAAAAAATCAAAAGTATAGCAATAGTGTGCCGTCTTAAAGATAAAAAAATACTCATTTTTATGATGCAATTTTTATAAAAAAATATTATTGGTATGAAAAAGTTATTAACGTTTTAAAAACGATGGGGAATTGGGGGAGGGAGAAACTATTAACTTGGATGGACTAGAATTACCCTCAAACTAACTCACGCGCATCCTTTTTTTTTGTTCAATTTCACCCATTTAATCTTAGCCATTTAACAGATGGTCAAGATTACTTACCAGCCTTCCTACCCAAATAAACTTCCTAGTCCCTTAATGATAATACCATATTTGATTTGATGGATATTTTCTATCTCATAAGAAAGAATGATAGATTAGCGATGCTTAGGGAAAAATATTTATAAAAATATTGTCGAGTTGAGATCTTGTACAAACAATGTTAACAGTAAGAACCGTATAAACAAATCTAAGTCATTGATAGTTTAAATCAAGGTTGGTATTGATTACAAATAAAACCCCTATAATTAATAATTAGGGTAAATTACTTTTTGAGTCCCCGTGTTTTAGGGGTTTTAACCACTTGAGTCCAAAATCAAAATGTTTAACGCTCTGAGTTCCTATAGCCACTTTTCTTAACCATTTGAGTCCAAATTTCTAACACCATCTACCAAGTCTGTTAACTATGAGGGTAATTTGGTCATTTACACACAAAGTACAAGTCTTATATGCACATGAGTACAAGGAACAAGTTTTTAATGCATAAACTTTTAATATATAATATATATATAAATAAACTACATATATTTAATAAAACACACACCAACACAGACACCTACACACACTCTCTCTCATCTTTATACACTCTTCTCTCTCTATAAACACCACCACCATCCCCACCACTGCCCCACCATCACACTACCGCCACCTCCAAACACCCACCACCACCATCTCACCCCTACCACCGTCTCACCTCCACCACCTATTCTCATCCTTTAGTATAGATCGATAAAGTAGCAGGTGTACTAGAAACCAACCGCCCCGATGCAAAGAATGCTCTATAACAAGCAACTATCAAGCAAGGAGACTTTTTGTTGAACCGTATTCAAAAGCTTTCTCGTGTTATTGATCTTTAAGCGCGTAAGCTTTCTCTTACTGTTTTCCCAAGTTTGATACCGTACTTCTAGTCTCAATGATGTCTTGTTCTATAATAGTTATTTTTAGTACACGGGTCGAGAAGAATTCATGGTTATGTTGATCCTATGCAATTACATATTTGCGTGCTTTTAATTTTTTTATGGGAATTTAATTTGACATTGATGAATATTACTTTTATCCCCAAAAGGATGTATCGTGGTTGATTTGTTTGAGATAAAACTGACATGTGTGCGACTACACATATTTATATAATGGACTCTACACACGAAATTGGTTTTAATATTTATAAAAATGGTTTATACCTTAACATTAAGACACACACAAAAGGACAAGTGTATCCCGTTATATATGTAGCAAAGTATTGGTAAGAGCTAAATATCGATCCATGGAACACGGGCGTTATTAAGTACTAAATCTTTGTCATTAGATTACCAGTAAAAGGACAAGTGAATGGTTGTCGGTGTGTGTCGGGTGTATTATGTTTTTCTTTATATTTTAAGCCATTTTAACACATTAGTCAAGTTTTAAATTTATAAAACACGATATTCTACTAACACTAAACACACACATGGGCAAGTGCACCCATCGTGAGCGTAGTATAGCGTTAGTAAGATACCGAGGTCGTCCAAGGACACAAGAGCTTTTAATACCGGTTTATCCTCAACGTCTAATCAAATCAAAATTTTAGAAAAAAAAGGTTTTAAACATGAAAATAAAAACTAAAAATGCTGAAAAATAAATATAAAATAAAAAACAGAAAGACAAGATGAATCACTTGGATCCGACTCGCCTTTAATGTAACCTTTGATGATTTCCGCACTTTTGCACTTTTTAAGTGATTATCTTAGTTATAGTAGTAGGCCCCTCTTTTGAAGGTGACGTTACCCTCAACCCAGTGGTTTGAGTCAGCAAGGATACAATCCCAAATGGTCGGAATATTGGAAGATAATTAATTAAGTTATTAATGCGTAATGTGGTAGGCCCCTCTTTTGAAGGCGACGTTACCCTCGGCTAAGTGGTTTGAGTCAGCAGGGATACAATCCCAAGTATCCGGGTTAATGTATTAATAGTAGTTTACATATGAGGGGATCAAGCCATTCGCACCCCCGCCATCCAATACCAGTGGGTATTGAAGGAGGTCCTAGTAAGCTTGACCCAGGTCCTTGCAGGATCTATACACTGAACAAGGCAAGAACCTTACCAAACCATTCCCTTAACCCCCGACCAGGTAGCCAACATATCTCTATATAGACCGTAGAGATATGAATGGTGAAAATCTTTTATTTTATATAGTCAGTAAAATAACGCCAAGACACCACGGACAAATGATAAGGAAGTTTCACCTTCAACATAAGAAACTAGTTATTAAAGTCATTAATACAAAACCAAATAAAAAGTGCGAAAAGATTAAAAATCAAAAGTATTACATTAAATGCTTGCCTTCACCAAGTGATGTAAGAGACTTAGGCAAACATGGTCTTTCATTGTCAAGAACTCTTACTATCAATCTTGGATCCCGAGACTACTACACACACTCTAAGGTGGATGATGGATGATGGTGGTGGATGTAGGTGTTGTAGTGGTAGTGGAGTGGTGGTGAAGTGGGAGATAGGTGGTTTGCCAAGGGATGCATTTGAAGTGAACCAAGCACCCCTATTTATAGCCTGCACAGAAGCCTGGACACGGCCCCGTGTCCGCTGGACACGGCCCCGTGGCCATCAACTTTCTCTTTCTTCATTAATTGCAATTGTCTGCATTAGGCTCCACACGCCCCCGTGTCTGCTGGGCACGACCCCGTGTGCAGAAGCGTATCTGTACTATCAAGATTTGCAAGATTCTGCGAATCTTAGCGTTGACCACGGCCCGTGTTGAGCTGGGCAGGCCCCCGTGCTGGGAATAGAAGCTTCTACAACTTTGTCATTTTCTGCAGACATCTGGCCACGCCCCCGTGTCCGCTGGGCACGGGGCCGTGGTCAGCCTTCTGTTTCTTGTTTTTGCTTGGGAAGAGACTGTCGAGGGGTCGGGCATGCCACGTTTATTCCTTTTCTTTGTATTTATGTTAGTTTTTGCTGCATATTTGTTCCTTTTGTTCATTTAAGCTCATTTGGTCCTGAAAATACAAAAGGAAGACAAAAGCACACTTTTTCCAACATTAGTACTAAAAAAGAGTTAGTTTTATGCCTCATTTGATGTAATTTATATGTTGCATTTTGCACACATCAGTTGTTTAACTAAATTATCTAAAATTATATCTAAAACATATTAGACTCCAAATATGAAAAATAAATATTATCTTGTTTCACAAACATAAACATGTTATCTATAGCAGATATGTCACAAAAGCACTTGATCAATTTTCCAATTTCAAGACAGTTAGTCATCCGCTAAGAGTTTTCTAACATGATGCTTCTTCGGAAAATTGACGCGATAAACACACGTTAACCACCTAAAATCATTCTTTAGCGAGCTATTGATATGTATTCATGTGAACCTTTAAAGATAGATTAGTCATCCGCTCGGAGTTTTCTAACCTCGCTTATCAAAGAAAGCAATACCGATGGTCACAATACAACCACGAGGATAAGCATTTAAGTAGATTATATAAAAAGTATTTCATCTCACAAGTCCTAATCACAAATCTACCATGTTAGCAATTTCAGACCAAAACTACTAAACAAAGATCATAAACCATGTCAAGAACGTGTAACAACACCATATAATTCGTTAGAACCCTTACGTGCAAGAAAGCATTCTCAATCAAAATCTGATATATCTTAGATAAAACAAATACCCCTCTCGAGTCTCATGGTGTAAACAAGTTTACAAACAAGTGATTAATCAAGAAATAGTTACCATCCTACTAACCGCAAATTTATTATCCAAGACAATCAAACAAAATCAAGAACTCAACATCAATGAAACATTCATCATATAATCATGGAAATTCAAACATGAAAAAGTACTAAAGATTCATACAAACAAGATTACAACATAAAGATTATTCAAGAAACAAGTTCATTACTACTATTACACAATACTACATAAACATGAACTAACATCAGCTCAATACTTGAATAATGATCAGAATACATGTATAAGAACAAAGAATCGAACCATAAACAAGCAAGGAATTGATGGGTTGGATCGGTTATGCTTCCATTCGGTCTTGAGGCTTCAAATTGGTCTGATCAGGACTGCTTCGGAACCCAGAAATCGCCCAAGTCTTGATCACAAATCTATTTATGGGTAAAATTCTGATCCGCACGGCCGTGTAGTTGGATCGCACGGTCGGGCACTGGCACTTGTCGAGTGACGTCATTTCTTCGATTCGGGTTCAGACAAATGGACTAGTGGACAAGTCATCCCGGTCACCAGACTGGCACGGTCATGCGACTGCTCGCACGGTAGTGCGAGGTCATCAGAAATGTGATCAGAAAACATGGTCCAGGTGGTGCACGGTCATGCGACGGGTCGCACGGTAGTGCGTTCCGAGTAAACATTGGCACCATAGCCTGCACTGGCAGTGCTTCCGAGGTTGGAGGTCTCGCACGGTCGTGCAGTTGGATCGCACGGTCGTGCGATATCTGGCAGTTATCAGAATTTTGCTATTTTTATCAGATTTGCATCAGAATTTGCCCGTTTTCATCAGAGTTGTCTTTTGTACTCCGTTTAAGACCTGAAAATATAAAAGTACCTGATTTGGTACCTAAACATCGCAGTTTAGCTAAAAAACGCTTAAAACGGAATTGTTTTGTGGGATAAAAACATGTATAATTTAACGTATATCAAACATCACCACACTTGAACTTTGCTTGTCCTCAAGCAAACTTAAAATTAAAACATGGAAATAAATTTGAATATTTACAAAGTTACTAATTTGTTTGGTGGTCGAATTGGTTTTCAAAAATTCATCATCAAAGATTTAAAACAAACAAGCTTATTTGGATGTATGAAAAGATAGTCATAAAGCAATGATTCTACGTCCGATTGACTTATCATGCAAATCTTTACATTTCTCACAATGTTCACGCACACTTGGTTATATCTGAATCATACATATAAATATATAATGTGTATGTAAAACACTCGATGCCTAGTCAATGAATCATGCAATATCATAAGCTTGTCAAAAGATCTAATCTCCAACAATTAATATGTGAAAAACATGAATCAAAAGGTATTTGATGGGTTGTAATGATAGGCTATGGTTAAGGGTATGGAATGGTTTTTTTGAAAGTGGCTAAAAAGGTTAAAACTCGGCGATTTATTTTTATAGGGTTCTGAACACGTTGCGAAGCTATTTGTGTATGTGTTCAGAGTTTATTCTTTTTACACTTCTACTCTCTATTTTCTGCTTAATGGTTTTCCATATTCCTTATAGAGAGTTTCAA
Source organism: Helianthus tuberosus (assembly GCA_030545235.1). NCBI lineage: Eukaryota > Viridiplantae > Streptophyta > Magnoliopsida > Asterales > Asteraceae > Helianthus > Helianthus tuberosus. Next base: position 107,525,740 of record CM060450.1, read on the forward strand.
CATACTTTTTTTTCAATGAAAACATTCACAAAGAAATAGTTTAGATAACGTCTTTGGCCGAGTTTTAACACAAAGGTTTAAAATAAAAAGGCTATATTTGGTTAAGTAGGTTAAATATTTTGGGTAAAATTTGAAAAATACTGGAAATAGGCTCAACATGGCGAACTAATGGATAGTGTTGGGCGTGGGATATAAACAAAGAAAAAGGCTAACACAAAAGGGTATCCTAAGTGCCTCTATCATTTCTATGTAATTTCACATATTTATGATCTTGAAAAGTATACAAATGACAAGTTCTAAATCACATGAAACATCTGGCTCACTCATTTTCCGCAAAAACAAAGAAGCATTGTCAAGAAAGCAGTAAAGGCTCAAAAATATGCTCATGTAAACGGAAGGAATGGGCATGAATGTAAAGATAAACACGCTAATCTTTCTTTTGTTTTGTCACGCTTTTTAGTTATCTTTTTCAAAAATCAATTTCGCTTGTCGATTTTGATCAAATTTGATGCTTTCTAAAGAACACAAGTGATCATTTTTGTTTTATTTTCTTAAAATAAATATGTACAGAAATGAGGACAATTAAGGACAAACAAAGTTTAAACCTTTAAACCCCTCCCCACACTTGAACTTCACATTGTCCCCAATGTGAAACACATATTAGTTAAGCGATTATCAAGACCTAAACTACTAATGTGAAAAGGGAAAGAGGTACTCCCTCAGAGTTGAAGTTGATTCGTATCAATCGACTTTCGAATAGAAGTCTTCTCAACTCTATGTGCATTCTTTACAAATTTTCCAAGTATGTCACTTGCTAAAACAACAAATAATACCAATGATTAAAATGTTAGATAAGCAAACCAAATCCATTATTAAAACAAAACAAACACACTACTTAAACATTTTGAAAAGAGGCATAAAGTTTTAAAAACCCAAATACAATAAAATAAAGTTCTGAATAAAAACAAAGATAAAACTACGATAAAACACCAATATTTCTGAATGGTGCGCTCCACATCCTCCTAATCCTCGTCATCATCATCGTCATGGCGTGCTCCAGATGAACCCGCCCCGTAATTGCCTGGGTTTCTAAACGGAAACTGTGGAGGCTCTCCGAAGTACTTAGGATAGGCGTTCTCTAGCCCTCTGAAGATATAAGAAAAGCCTGAATACATCTCCTCCCTCGTGGTGTCCTGAGTCGCTCGCATAGTATCCTGAGTGGCTCTCTTAGTGTCCTGAGTTACCTGCATTTGTTAGAACTGCTGGTATAACTCTGGATAGGAAGGGATACCTGGAGGCCAGTTCTGCTGTGGTGGATATTGGTACTTGTAAGACTCGTCTCTATTAGTCAATATTATAATATTAAACACGCATTTTATACGAAAATGCAAGCTTGCAAATTTTTTTCCAAGTTAACTTCTTACATAATTTAAAAACATTCCAAAATATAATTTCAAGTGTTTACAATATCCACTTTTTAAACTAGAACAAAATATGGTCGTTGCGAAAACTTCAAGACATGTGTTCGGTTCTCCTTTCTTGCTTGATCCTCATCCGGAGTTCCATAAGACATTCCTAAAATCAAAACCAACATAAAAGTTAGTTTTGACAGTTTCACAACAAGTTATAAACATATTTCCATCCAATTCAAAATTCTTGTTTCCTTCGAATTCAAATTTCCGGTTCTTAAACCGAATTATTTGACCCGTTATGGGTATTTATGTCAAAACTATAATTTTATCAACTCTAAAAAAACTCTTATTTCTTCCAACCATAATCCATATTATGGTTGGTACATGTACCCTTCACGAAGGTATCATTCCTTGTGCGTACCTGGCACGGGTCAACATTGACTCGTTTTTAATACATTGCATTACCTTTCGCCAACCTTGGCAAAACATGCTCATACATTCCGCTTGCCTGTATTTGTAACACTTAACAATACATAATATTACCAATCATCATTTATATTATTATACAACTTCTGACCAAGTATTGAGTCAAAACTAAGTGTGTAAGACCCCGAAACAATTTCTACAAGTACGGACCTGCTTGCTGTCAACAACTATTTTGTTGACAAAACGTCAGCAAAAACCACGTTAAACAACTTCCGAAAAGTTTATAAAAATTACCAATCATCATTTATATTGTTATACCACTTTTGACCAAATATTGAGTCAAAACTAAGTGTTTAAGGCCTCGAAACAATTTCTGCAAATACGGACCTGCTTGCTGTCAGCAACTATTTTGTTGACAAAACGTCCGCGAAAACTACGTTAAACAACTTCCGAAAAGTTTACAAAAATTACCAATCATCATTTATATTGTTATACCAATTCTGACCAAATATTGAGTCAAAACTAAGTGTTTAAGGCCTCGAAACAATTTCTGCAAATACGGACCTACTTGCTGTCAACAACTATTTTGTTGACAAAACGTCCGCGAAAACCACGTTAAACAACTTCCGAAAAGTTTACAAAAATTACCAATCATCATTTATATTGTTATACCAATTCTGACCAAATATTGAGTCAAAACTAAGTGTTTAAGACCTCGAAACAATTTCTGCAAATACGGACCTGCTTGCTGTCAACAACTATTTTGTTGATAGGACGTCCGCGAAAACCACGTTAAACAACTTCCGAAAAGTTTACAAAAATTACCAATCATCATTTATATTGTTATACCAATTCTGACCAAATATTGAGTCAAAACTAAGTGTTTAAGACCTCGAAACAATTTCTGGAAATACGGACCTGCTTGCTGTCAACAACTCTTTTGTTGACAAAACGTCCGCGAAAACCATGTCCATTTTATTATTCACAATGCTATCCATTATACAAGTAAGTATTCTATTCTAGAAGGTGTAAGCTTTACTTACCTTGCATCCGGTTATGCTCTTTTCCTTCTCATACTTGATTCATTTGACCCGCTTTCTCCCCTTGCTTCCACCTAGCTTTTTAAGCGCCAAACTATTATTCAATATTCACAAGGTGGTTAGATTAACCATAATTTAATACGATTATTCCACCTTACACATTTCATATCACATTATCATTCATCGTATTGGAGGTCAGTTTGACTTTTAAAAGTCAAACGCCCATTAGCTTATAAATGCACATTCAAGCTCGACAACTAGTTTAGGCATTTCATTAATTATCCGGTAGGCATTATTTTTAGGCCACCGTTTTAACTAAAGTTCTAACCAAGTCCATTGCATTTTCAACACTTCAACTAGTTCAAACGATTATCAAAACTAATTTATTCACTCATTTTGCAAGAACTAAGGGTTCTCATCTATAAGTGAGACCCGTTTCATCATATCACTTGCATTCATCCGAACACCTAATATATTCAAATTCTTCATATAAACTAGTGCATAACACGATTTCATTCATCTATTTACATGATTTGAAATTACCGATTTCATCATAACATACAAAACCCATTTCAATTCTTGTATGAACATACACTCAACTAATAATTTGATCAAGTATCTTGCTTCTACTATTCAATATGATGATTCTAAGCATACATATATCATCATCATAATTTCGAACCCCACTTATCTAAGTGTGGTAAATCATCTAGACATTCAAATCTTGACAACACATGTATAATTTACACTTAGGGTTTTGTTCCTAAGCAAGTTTACATCATAGTTCAGCCATAACTTCTATGATTAACACAAAATTCGCAGATTATGATGTTTCTTCAAATTTTCCAACTTCACGAATGTCAAGAATTCGACATACCTTATGATCCCCTAGCTTGAGTGATCGTTAATCCGCGTTCATTCATGAATTTGAGCCCCGATTAGCCCTTCAATTTGATATTATTCGATGAACTAGGGTTTTACACCCTTTACTTCTCCTGGTCGTTCATTCCAGAACACACACTTAGTGTGTGTTTTGTTTTGTTTCTTTTTTTTAATAACTAAACTTCCAAGTTTTCCATTTTGGTCCCTTATGTTTAGTTAGTTATTAAGTAGGCCACAACTTACTTATTTTCAATAATATTTACCCTTTTTTAACTAGGTTAAACATTCCCAGTTTACTTAGCGGGTTCGGGGGAGATACTACTTTGTTTTGTTTTAAGTCCTGTTAAATCAGGCCTCTTATAATCTTTATTTCCTCAAAAGCTTTTAGTCACTTTTTATTTAATATTAGGTTTATTTATTAAATTCCTAATATTCACCGGGTTTACTTTTACCACTAACGGTATTTTACCCGTTCATTATTATTAACATGGTTTAATTACCAAATTCCCGATTTCGGGGTGTTACAGTACTGGTGTTGGGGTTGCTCGTGCTGCAGCTGCTCGTGTTGTGGTGGTGGTTCTAGGACATGTTGTGCTTCTTCATGCATCTCGATGTCTTCGTCCTGTGGTGGTAGTGGATCCAATATCTTTCCATTAAGACCCCTCAATCTCGGGCCATTGTCCGTATCCACTACTAAACCCATTGCTTTCAAAGACCTAATGTCTACATCCCCTCCTGCATGAACCAATGTAAGATATCTGACTACTTCATCTGTCATGATTCCCATGTTGTATGTCAGCTAAGTCACGTATTCACCACCATGGATCTCGATGCTCGCGGTCCTCCCCGCGCTATTCAAGAAAAATTCAGCCATTCTGGCGGCGAGGTTTACATGCACTCCATTAACTATTAAGTATAAAAAAAAGATCTGGAATGGGACAGTTTCCCGAACTGTCCATGCGTCCATAGATGGTGTGACTCATGACCTGATGAATGACCCTCAAAAGCGGGTCTTGTAGTCTTGATGCTTTTGCTTTCCTCGCATCATATGGTGACCCATCTGTTGGTGCAGTTGTCTGTCGACTTCATCTTTGTTCGAGTCTTGAATTAGAAGAGAAGTTTTGGAAGCCCAGAGACTGATAAAGACTGAAGAATGAGAAGACTCGATACTTCAGACTCGTCAACATCCGAGGGGGAGTCTGTTAGTGCATACGTCTGTCAACTTCATCTTGTATCGAGTCTTGTATTACTATTGTTAGAATAGGGCACGTTGTACGAGGAAATTATAGAGTTTTGGGTGGATTGGAGTTAATTTCGTTTGAATGTGTCAATTGCAAGTTCAAACGAAATCAACATATCTAATTTCGTTTGAACTGCACATGGTCATCTTTAAACGAAATTAGCCTCTCTATAAATACTCCTCGTGCTGAATCATTTGTAACGTTCTTGATTTCGACGCCGAGGTGCTGTCGAAGTGTCTCCGTGCTGTAAATCATTTCAAGATCAATAAACTAGACAGTTAATAGTGATTCTAGCGTTATACAAGCTAAACGAAGACCGAATCAATGAATTCCGCCTCCGATTCTGTCTGAGCACTCTTCTGATCGATTCGTTAGGTCGTTTCACGATCCTACATGTGGTATCAGAGCTCAGGAGGAAGAGTTCTTACTGTTTAGCTCGTTTTCGCTGGAAAATTCTGATTTCTACACCTTCTTTTCAAAATTAACCGTGAAATCTTGGTTAAAAACGTCTAATTTTCATACATGATGTGCGCAATAATGTTCTAACAAACCCTAGAAAGTTTCAGAACTAAAATCGACCATTTACTTGACCAATTGAACCAAAATCAGATCGAAAGTATGACATCATGCTGATTTCGTTTGAGATTGTTTTCTGATTTCGTTTGAAAGTGTCCAATCTGCGTGATTTCGTTTGAAGGAATTTGATGATTTCGTTTGAGAAGTGCTCCTTTTGACTGATTTCGTTTGAATATACCTGCTAATTTCGTTTGAATTTGGAATTTCGTTTGAGTAAGCTGGTTAATCTCGTTTGAAATCATATTTCCGTTTGAGGATTTCGTTTGAAATCGGCTATTTCGTTTCAAGTTGCATTTTCGTTTGAAAGTCCATATAAATTCAGCAATTTCGTTTGAAATAGTGGTGTTTCAAACGAAATTAGGTAGTTTGTTTGAGAAAGGTATTCCGTTTGAAAGGTGATCTAGTTTGAACTTGATATTCCGTTTAAAGTGACTGTTTTGATAAACGTGTTTCCGTATCATGGATATAAATTTCTTTAATATGGATAGTAAAACACTTTTATTAGTAAAAGAGTTTAACTCGTTTTCAAATTGTCCAGGTGAAAGTACAAGGAGTATTATTGAGAGATATAGCCATCTTGTTCGTTCAATGTCTGAGAAAGGTATAACCAAAAGTCCAAATGAATGGGTTGAGAAATTAGCCAATGCCTTACCTCAAAAAGAATGGGATACATATCTTTTGAGTTTAAAAAGAACAGGAGAATACTATGGATTGTCTATTTCTCAATTCATTAAGAAGCTTGAAGAACAAATGGAGAACAATGCTGTGAATAAGAAAAGTCAAGATGGAAAATCAATATTAAAAAGGAGCAAGAATAAAGGTGTCCAAGTGGGAGAGGACCAGACTGAAGAGATTTCAGCTTTGAAAGACAAGAAGAAAAATGATGAGAAACAGATTCTTGAAATGCGTGAAAACTATGAGAAATTGAAAGCTGAAAATGTCAAACTGTTAAGTGATTTGGACAGTTTGACATTAGAAAACAAAATTTTGAAAGAAAAAGAAAAAGATCTTGAAAATGAAAAATTAAAAATTGAAAAAGATTTTCAAAGTCAAATGAAGGTTTTAGAAGATGAAAAATCTGTTATTTTTAAAAAAAATCTTGAAAACAGATTGAAATAAATTCTCATCTTCAGAAAATCATTCGGCTTGAAAATGAAGCTGAAATTACTCGGAATAAAATTGGTGAGCTTGAAAAGAAATTGAAAGGCTTTGTGAAACCAGATTATATTTGTCCAAAACCAATCAATTCCGTTCCAATAAGTGACAATGTCACAAACTTTGACAAAGTCAAAGTTGAAGATTGTGATGAGAAAACTGATGATGAAATTGAAAAAAGAAAAATATTTTTGAAATTAAATGAAATATTTCAAGAAACTGTTCTACATTCTACTGAAAAAGGTGAATGCTCAACGCAAAAACCTGTAAAGAAGAATGTGGAACAAAAACAAAAGGATAAAAAACCGAAAAATGTTCAAAAAGAAAATAAAAGCTCATCAGTTCAATCATCCAATTGTGATAAAAAATCACAAAAATTAGAAAATCAAAACTCAAAAACTGTTGGTAATAAGTGGTGCAGGTTTGACCACAGTGCTCAAAAGCCAAATCCAGCAAACAAGAGGAGCAAGGATTATCACCAAGCCAAACAGTGCTATGATCTGAATGTTTGGACTGAAGATGGTGATTGGTATGATAACAGAGTGTGTTTCAGATGCGGTTATCAAGGACACATTACTGTTAACTGCCAAAGTTGGAGTTTTGAGACGAGAAGATGCTTTGAATGCAATATCAAAGGACACATTGCCAGAGACTGCCAAATGAGATCAAATGAAAGATTGAGGGCTGATTCTCAGAAATTGGCAAAGAAACCAGTCAATGTCAAGCCCAAAGAACAAAAAGTGGAAGAACAGAAAGTGAAACTTTCACAGAGGGAGAAAGCCAGACTGAGGAAGAAGAGGAAGAAAGCAAGAGAATATCTCGAAAGGATTTTATCCTCGGATTCAGCCGTCAAAGCAAATAACAGTTCTGATAAATCGTCTTGCTCTCCAAAGAATGAAAAATCTAGCAAAACTAATTCATCAGATACAAATCTGAGGACGAAAGGGAAATCAAATAAAGAAGAGAATTCACTTCCTGGTGATGAATTTGTTTCTCCGGAAACAAAGGAGCCAGTTGTTGGCGATGAATCTGACTCTTCAAAGTCAGACAAGCCACGTTCAGGCGATGAATCTGGTGTGGTAAAGCCAGAGGAGCCATGTGTTGAGGTAAAAAGTGGTGATTCCGGTTTGACAATGAATGATGAAAATTTTCCATCATTGTCAAACGGAATTTCAAAAGCACCCAAGGACCGTCAGGCTTGGGTGAAACTCTTTAAATGAAAAACCTGACTTGCCAGAGCTTCCAGGTTGGTAAGAGTGGAGCAGGAATCGGCATCTTTCTTGAGAAATTCATGAAAGTGATTTCGTCTTACAAGTGGTAAATCAGGGACATTAAGTTGTACTTGATTTTCTACAAGTGATTGAAGAAAACAAGGTGATGAATGAAACCCCGAATTTGTGAAATGACACGCAAAACTAATTTTCTGGAAAAACCCATTTTGATTAAAATAAATTTAAGTGTTTTGAAATCACTGTGGGAAAATGTTTTGGTGTCAGGGGGAGTTCTAATTGTTTATGCCAAGTGAATGGAGAATTGAAGTGATTCTCATCATGTTGTCAAGTTTCTTGTACAATTTATTTTCAAATTTTCCCAGAAAATCAAAATTGAGACATATTTTGATTTTAGGGGGAGTAAAAATTTTAAAAAAATTAGAAAATTTAAAAAAGTCAAAAACATTGAAAAATGCAAAAATGAGTTTTGTTGTAAAAAAAAAGGAAATGATAGTAGATCAGTTGGACTGTCACAGCATGCTAAAGAAATGGAATGATAAAATGTGATAAATGGTCTCACTAAAGATGTGACGGTAGGCTCAGCTAGACTAGTAGATTTGCGATAACGATACAAACCTAAATGAAAAAGCCTAGTTCTAGTAGGAAACATGATTGAAAGCATAGTACTTAGTTTTGTCCTTCTTGATTGTGTGCCTACTCAGTAATCGCTGATTGTCGAAAGACATAAAACTGGTTAAGTTTGTGAACTTTCACAACTTTGCTGAAAAATCGCTGTGATTGTGCATTTTGTTTTGCAAAGATTTAAACTTGTTTTATTTCTTTATTTTGTTTAAGCATTGGACATCCTCTGCGTATACGTGAGTATCGACCTGGATGTTAGTGTCTAAACGTTCTGCTTTATTTTCTTTGGTGTTTCGTTTAAGCTTTGGACCTCCTCTGCGTATACGGAAGTATCGACCTGGTGGTTAAAGCCTAAACAACTTCAACTTATTTTTATTTTCTTATTTTGTTTAAACATTGGACTTTCTCTGCGTATACGGAAGTATCGACCTGATTGTTAATGTTTAAACATTCTGCTTTGTTTTCGCACAAATCACAGTTGATAAAAGTTTAAAGGCATTGCTTGAGATAGTGTATTGCATGATGAGGGGATATGCTGAGATCGTGGGGTTCATAAGAATTTAGTGCAAAATTAATATACCTTAACGTATCGGTAAGCATTTCGAAAGTTTTTAGATTGAGTTTAGGTGGACAACAATATCGTCAATCTACGTGAATCGTTTGAAGCTGAAAATGTTTAAAGCTTAACGGTGCTAGTGATTAGTCACATAAACTGATATGATCCTCTTACACAAGCTCACAAAAATAATGTTTGTAAATATTTTTTTATTGCATTTCAGTTCTTTAAAATTCAATAAGATTTTAGTGTGTTTTAGCATAAACTTTTGAAAAATACAAAAAGATTTTCGACAACTGATGTTGGAGAGCTGATATTCAAAATTTCAAGTGCTGAACATGATGAACTGGTTTGGGAGTGTGTGTACTGAATTGAAAAATTTTGATTTCAAAAAGAAGTTTGATTAGTTAATCGAGATCATTAATTTGAACTTGATGTAACTATTACTAGTAAGTTTTTCTTATTGATTTAAGTAAAAACTTATGTTTTGGTGAGAAAATGTGTGCAGGAGTTGAGCTGAACAGAATTAAAGCCAGGATGTGATCTCAAGGTGATAGCTAATTCCAAACGGCGATCCCATCATGATGAGAGGGGGAGTCTGATGAGGTTAGAGCCAAATAGAAGATCCTGGTACATGTTAAGAAAGAAACGAGACCGATCAAGATTGAAGAGTCGTCTTGATGAAGACTCTCACTGAAGATTCCGTCAACATCCAAGGGGGAGTCTGTTGGTGCAGTTGTCTGTCGACTTCATCTTTGTTCGAGTCTTGAATTAGAAGAGAAGTTTTGGAAGCCCAGAGACTGATAAAGACTGAAGAATGAGAAGACTCGATACTTCAGACTCGTCAACATCCGAGGGGGAGTCTGTTAGTGCATACGTCTGTCGACTTCGTCTTGTATCGAGTCTTGTATTACTATTGTTAGAATAGGGCACGTTGTACGAGGAAATTATAGAGTTTTGGGTGGATTGGAGTTAATTTCGTTTGAATGTGTCAATTGCAAGTTCAAACAAAATCAACAAAATCAACATATCTAATTTCGTTTGAACTGCACATGGTCATCTTCAAACGAAATTAGCCTCTCTATAAATACTCCTCATGCTGAATCATTTGTAACGTTCTTGATTCCGACGCCGAGGTGCTGTCAAAGTGTCTTCGTGCTGTAAATCATTTCAAGATCAATAAACTAGACAGTTAATAGTGATTCTAGCGGGACACATGCATGGAGAGAGCTCTGGGCGATTTGGCGATTTGGGGAAAACCGTAACCCTAAAGTTTCTTCATTCAAATCCTGGTCTCGATTGATTTTGTTTAGCAACTAGGGTCTTCGATTCTTTACTGGTAAGGAATCCTCATTCGCCCCTTCGTTTCTAACCAATTGAAATCAGATTAGGGCTGTCGTTTTTCTAGGGTTTCGGATTTAGTTGTCTTCTGATCGTCTGATATCAGATTACGGGGTTTCAACAGCTGAATCTTATTACTTGTTTGGTTATCCGATTTGTATTAGGGTTTCAGCAATTTAAATTCATTACGTTCACTGATTGTTCGGCGGCTTGATTATCAGAAACCCTGTTTCATTCGAATCTAGTATCATCATTCGTGTCTTGGCAACCAGGTTACTTTCCGTTGGCTGGTAATGGATGAAAAATTCGCAGATGGTCAAGACAAGTCAGGCGTTTTTGAAAGGAAGATCAAGAGTATTGATGGTAAACCTTTTGTGCCAAGGCAATCGCTACATATGGCGGCTAGGGGAGTGCACAAGAAGGTAACCTTTATGCTACCATTAAATGATGTAGAACACGAATCTGGTTGGTCTGATTCTCCTAACCAGCAGTTCGCTAAGATTGTTGATAAACAAAAAGTTGGTTTTGTTCTACCGGTTAATGAAGTTAGCCCTATTCCCCATGTTCATACTCAACACCAATCGTATGCTAATGCAGTTTCAAATGAACAAGCTGAACAGGGTGGTGCTAGAATGATTTTGGTGCGTCAAAAGTTGATAATTCAGCTATGAATGATACTCAATCGGCTGATCAAACTCCCAAGATTAATATTCGGACACTTAAGTCTGATGTCTCATTGGAGGGAGTGGATGTTGTCTTACCAATCGCCTCTGTGCTTCAGGTCAACAACAGGTTAGCTAACACTCTTTATGGTTATTTCCTGGGGGATAGGATTGCATATCCGGTAGTTGAATATTTTGTCAGAACAAATTGGAAGAAACATGGTCTTCAGAAAACTATGATGAATTCAAATGGTTTCTTTTTCTTCAAGTTTGAAGACAGAAAGGGTGTGGATACTGTTCTTGAAGGGGGACCTTGGATGATCCGTAACAAACCTATGTTTCTCAACATTTGGTCTCCTACAAATACCCTTAAAAAAGAAGAGGTTAAAAAGGTTGCAGTTTGGGTTAAATTACATGATGTTCCTCTAGTGGCATATTCTGATGATGGTTTAAGCATGTTGGCATCAAAAATTGGATCCCCTGTGCGCCTGGATTCGTATACTAGGGATATGTGTAATGAGGCTTGGGGAAGGAGCAGCTATGCTAGGGCTCTCATTGAAATATCAGCAGATCATGAGTTGAAAAAGGCTCTAACCATGGCTATTCCTGAATTGGATGGGAACAAATATGTTAATGAGACTATTCGGGTGGAATATGAATGGGAACCTCCGAGATGTGCACACTGCTGTGTATTTGGGCATGGTTCCGAGGAGTGTCCAAAATGCATTCGATCGACAGTGAAACCTCCTAAAAACAGTCTGAAAGTAGATGAGGATGGTTATACGGAAGTCAAGACAAAGAAGAATGTAAAGAAGAGCGGTTTTCAAGTTAACAATCAAAAGCCCAAGGTTGAATATAGACCAGTGGATAAAAAGAAAAAGGCAGTGAGTTCTTCATACGTGAGTGCGCGGTGCAATAGTTCGTCTAAGGTTCAAACTCATAATTCGTTTAGTGCTCTTGGGTTTGTTGGGGGGAACGGGGGTTCCTTCCAGGGGATATATAAAGGGGGACGTGAGCCAAATGAGGAGTCTGATGATGACGAGGCAGAGGTTGTATATGATGAAACGAATGAGGTTATGACATCGGGTACACATCATACGTCTTCCAGTACAGGGGCAAGCACCTCTCACATAAACTCCAATGGATAGGTGGCTTTTGTTTCATGCTAAGGGGCTGCCGGTTGGTAGCAATTTCATTTTTGATGATGGCGGTTGAAGTCGTTTGTTTGATTTTTTCGTTTGTCTACTAGTTAGTCATTATCATGATTGTAGTAGGCTAGATTGAGGTGGTAACTTGGTTTGTTTTGTTTGTTTTTGCTTACATATATGGGGCATGTCCTGTATATGAACTAGTGGGGAACTCATCCTCACTACTTGTACTTATTTGGCGGTTGTCTATAATAGAATCACCGGGGTAACCCTTTACCCAAAAAAAAATAGTGATTCTAGCGTTATACAAGCTAAACGAAGACCGAATCAATGAATTCCGCCTCTGATTCTGTCTGAGCACTCTTCTGATCGATTCGTTAGGTCGTTTCACGATCCTACACCATCTGCCACTTGTGCCCAAAAATCAGCCCTCTGCTGGTCACTGCTGAACTTGTATATATTGGTAAAAAGGTTGGAATCGAGTTCTTCATTTGAGTATATTCCTAGCCTTCTCCCCAGTTTAGCAACGAACCACTTATGCCATTTTCTACCCAACCTAAATTGTATCGTCTGTGCATCCTTAAAGTCTGGATTGTCGCTTCTTGGTTTGTCATAGGAATATGAAGCGAAAAACTCAAGTGTAAGCTCAAGATACACGGGTCGTTCAATGTTCAACGACCTGGACATGGGATATGAAATCATGTTGGATAGTCTCTCTTCTTGGTTTAGGGTTGTCATGGTGCTCCAATTTAGCCTTCTTCGCTCCCCGATTTTCCCTCTTAGATTCCATAAGGCCTCCAATTTGGCAATACATGGACGGTCCTTCGTTTTGGTCGAATTCGAGGAATCGGTGGTTCAACTGCATACAGGAATACAACCAAATGAGAGCAGAATACAAAATTTTACGTGCTGCCACCAGAACAGTCTGTTTACGCCATTCTGTTGTTGTTACAACAATCGCACGGTTGTGCGTTTCAGTCGCACTGCCGTGCGGATCCGAGATCGCTGACTGGTTTGTGCCGGAAACTAAAGTTGCACTACCGTGCCAAATTTGGCACTACCGTGCGTCTCGGTATCGAAGCTCTGAATCACTGATTTGGCTTTGTTATCGGATCGGCACTGCCATGCCGTTCAATCGCATGACCGTGCACGACGAAAATCTTTGAAAAATCAATTTTATTCACTGATTTTAACCTTTACATCACAAATCTCAACTTTTAAACTGTGTATGGACATCAAATCAGTGATTAGAAATGTCGATTAGCATCAAACATTCAAGAACAAGGGTTTATTTGAGTTTATGAAGAAAACCCCCAAATTTCTTGAATCAAAACCCCAAATCTATACTAGAAACTAGATTAGAATTGAAAAACAAGTAGGAAACATACCTTGAATGAAGATTGGAGTGAAATCTAAGCAAAAATTGGTTGGTTTTAGGGTGTGGGCGACCAAGAACTGCCGTGCGGCTGTTAGGGTTTCGAATAAATGAGAAACTTTTACTACAAGTTCATTTATATACCCTATTTTTACTGTTGCAATTTTTACTCGCACGGTCGTGCGGCGTCTCGCACGGGCGTGCGGATCCGAGTTGCACTATGGTTTGCAAGGTGGTGCCCCTGTGCACGGTACTGCAGTCGGCTCGCACGGTAGTGCCTGTCCGATGACCATCCGGTGCACTAGGTTCTGGTCTGCTGCGATTACGAAGTGCATGACCGTGCGGCCATTGGCACGGGCGTGCGTCACTTGTGTGTTTTCTGGACAGAATCAACAGCAACAGGGCCGTCTCCGAAAATGTTCGAAAATCTTTAGGCCCTGTACGAACAGAAAATACAGGACCCTTAAATATAAACTTTTAAAAACAATATATATAAAAAAATCAAATATATGAAAATGAATTAATATCATTTGAATCAACACCAATTATTTAATGTAACTTGAAAAAATTAGGCAAATAATGTCATTTGCATTTAATAAATAGATAAGAAAGGAAAAGATAAACAAAACTGAGGATGTCGGGATTAGAACCCGTGTCTTCTTATTATTAAAGTGACTTTCAAACCACCAAACCAAATGTTTCAGGATGGCATTTCTCCGATTTATTATGTATATATTCTAACTTTACAGTGTAAAACTAATACAAAAAACAAAAATATTTGGGCCCTTGATGGGCTTGGGCCCTGAGTAATACAAAAACAAAAATATTTGGGCCCCCGATGGGCTTGGGCCCTGAGCTGTCGCCCATCCCGCACACCCTTCGAGCTGGCCCTGGACAGCAAGCATATAACTTTGTATTTTCGCCCAATTTTTCAGTTTTTGCAAGGTTTTGTGTATTTTAACTGTAAATCAACTTCAGAACTTCAAAAGTTATGGATCAAACTTGTACGTATACGTTTAAATCGAAAAAGTTAACGAACTAGGAAATATATACGATAAACTATTATGTACAAAATTACCATTAGCGTGTGAAAACACTCTCGCTAAATTTGCCAGCGAGTCGATAGCTAGAATCATTTTCCACACATTTGTTTTAAGCGTGCGGGACGTGGAGTTCGAGAATTTCCTCCACCGAATCAACCGGTCCGTTGATGTAAATTTTGAGTCTATGACCGTTGACCTTGAAAGTTTCCCCGTCCAAGTTTTCGATGACCACGGCTCCGTATGGAAATACTTCTTTGACCGTGTATGGACCCGTCCATCGGGATCTTAATTTTCCAGGGAATAAACGCAACCGTGAGGAGTATAACAAGACAAAATCTCCAACGCGGAAATCTTTATGTTCTCTCAATCTCTTGTCATGAAACCTCTTGACTCGTTCTTTGTACCTGCTAGAACTCTCATAGGCATGGTTTCTTACCTCCTCCAGCTCATGAATTTGCAGAAAATGGGCTTCACCTCCGCTCTTCAAATCCATGTTCGCCGTTTTCAAGGCCCATAATGCCTTGTGTTCTAGCTCGACTGGTAGATGACAGGCTTTTTCGTAAACCATCCTAAAGGGAGTTGTCCCTATAGGTGTCTTAAATGCAGTTCGAAAAGCCCACAGAGCGTCATTAATTTTTAGTTCATTAAATGGTTTTTATCTCATCTCATTTATTATTATATTTGACTAATTAGTTAGTCATAAAGACTATCATCCTACACACATCGAAATTTATCATACATATTTCGAAATGCATCCTATACATATTGAAATTTATCCCACACATATTGAAATTTATCTTACACTTTATCCTACACAGTTCGTAATTTATCTTACACTCTAATTTTTTTGTTTTTGAAAAAAATATATATTTTGAAATACGTTACAAATTTAATGTAGTTAGGCTATTAAAAAGGAAGACTAAAAATTAATGAACTATATGTCTATCACCATATTTTAAAAATGATTATAAATTTAACGTAGTTAAGTTATTAAAGAGAAAAACTAAAAATTAATGAACTATATAAGTTTACCAATATACCCTTATAATAATATTAAATACAAATATTAAATGAAATAAAATAAAACACTCATTTCTGGTTGAAATTTTTTATTTTTTATTTTTTTTCTTAAAACGAATTTCTTTTCATTACGCTCCACTCTACCAAATTTGTGGCTAGTTAATACAAAATTGATGGATGCAAATTCAAAAATTTATGATAGATTAAATGTTGAAATCAATGCAAGTCCCACACGGCATTAGCAACTATAAAAACTTGATATCAATATAGTCCAACAACTCAAGAAAATGTGTTGTTGGCAGGGTAGGAAAATCGATTTAACCTATTAGAATTATGCTGATTTTATTGAATATTGATACCAAATGAACTTAGTCATATATTGATTAAAAATCAGAACATTAAAAACTACATTAATAAAAGTGATTCGTACATTTTAAAAAAATTGTAGTAAGATTGGTGAGTGGTGGTGACCCAACTTGAAAAAATCTTTTGTTCTCCAAAACGATATCAATGTATAATTTGTTACTTTCATTGACATGCAGGGGCGGTTCTTAATAGTGTTGTTGCAGGGCCACGGCCCGGGCAAGTTTTTCGGCCGTAGTGCTAATTTTCCGCATTTCGATCGAAATTTTTTATATATACTATGTTTGGCCCGGGCTTGCCCGAGCTTTTTTTAGTGTCCGTGTCTTTTGGCCCTGGCACGTTCAACTGGCAAGATCCACCACTGTTGACATGACGATGACACTACCTTGAAAACATATAAAAAAACTATGATATGATTAGGCACCAATAAACCAATTTCTCAAGGCATTCTTAAGTTGTGTCTTTAGAGGCGACTTAATATTTTTTGAGAAGATTATATCGAATTCCAAAATCAAAACCCTTTGCAAAAATAAACGTGCTTATGGTCCTAATTGTGATACACTAATTGACCCACTAATAAGTGAGATTACTCTTTTAGACCCATCCGATTGTCGGATTGGTGTAAATATCCGTTGTACATGTTGTAATTGTTTGGTCATTTGCCCAGTTGGGTCGGGGGTGTGTTTTGTATGGCATTTTGCCCTTTTGGGTTGGAGGAATTTGTTTAATTGAAGTTAATTTTCAAAAAAAAAAAACAAAAAAAAAACCCTAATAAGTGAGATTGCGGAAACGGTTAATGAAAATGTTACTAGATTAACCCACTAAAATAAGTGAAATTACTAAAAGAGTTAATCAAATACCTTTGATGATCATCAATAAGATAACATTAAAAGAGTTAATCAAATACCTTTGATGATCATCAATAAGACAACAATCATAGCCATGTTGCCAGTATATGTTTACAAAAACTAAAAAAAAAAAAAGGAATATTAGATTTAAATAACCCCAACTTTTATCAATTGGCGATAGTACTCTCAACTTTCGATTTGTACCACACCATTTTCAACTTTCAATTTAATTTCCTTTGGCACTTTCAAACTAACTAAACACTAACCCAGTTAGTTTTTTGTTGACGTGACACTTGTGGCATCTGACATGGCATTTGATTTGGTTTTTAAATGACGTGGTAGCTGACGTGCCGTCTAACGTGGCTTTTTGATGATGTGGCACTGGTTTGATGACGTGGCAACTTATGTCAGCAAACTGGGTTAATTTGGGAGTGTTGTAGGAAAATAAGTTGAAAGTTGTGAGTGATGTGGTACAAATAAAAAATTGAAAGTATTATTGGCCAATTAATGAATTTTGGAGTTGTTTAAATCAAATATCTCAAAAAAAAAATTATCGAGTGCAAATTCTGAGATGAATGGTTTTTGAAAGAACCCAAGCTCTAGAGGGTTCAACTCCGCACCTATTTCCTATATATTTTCTATATTTTCTATATATTAGTTATCAAAATTTGTTTGTGAGGAAGATTTACTATTACTTTTGTTGCATTTCATTGGTCCATTTATTCTCTCATCTTTTAAAGTGTTGTGTAGATTTGATAATTGCATAGTTTTGTTTTTTTACTTGAAACAAAGTTTACTTGAAAGTTTAAAAGTTTTTTAATTTGACAAAACAAAGTATAGTTGAAAGCTTAAAATAACGTATAATTGTAAATTTAAAAGACTAAAACTCAAAATTTAATATTTCTTCTATGTTCTTTTATTTTTATTTAAATGAAAACCAACTCATGTTTCGGTCTCAATTTTACGAGTAAACACGCTGCAGTATGCGTATGTGGTTTAATGTATTTACGTCTATTTTTTTATGGTTTAATGCTCCCATGTCAACACACGGATCCTAAGTCGACTTAGTTATAGTTTTTTATGTTTTATCTTTTGGTCTAATATTTGTGAGTTAACATGACGCATCACGTGTGAGTGGTTAAAAATTTGTACGTCTACTTTTGTCCGGTTTAACATTCCATTCGCGAAGCGCGGGGTCCTAAATACTAGTTTTTAATAAAATACAAAGTTAACTTTGCCGCTAAAGTTTCCATTAGTGATCCTTTAGTAATATACACCGCTAATCTGTCGCAAATCAGATTACCAACGACCTTATCTCCGATAATGTCCGTCGGTAACCACATTCACCGACTACTAGGTATTATGTAATACACGTTGGCGAACATTATTATTGAAATAATGAATATGCAATAAAATAATAAAATACATTAAAGACATGATTTCAAGAAAAGACAACACCTTAGTTAACAAATTCCTTACCAGTAATTTCAAAAGTGGTTGTTTACTATCAGTTAAACGCTTCAAAAACCTTAAAATATCAATTGCCACGATCAAATTGGGCAAATAAGTACTTACTTCCAAAATAAGAACCTATTGCAACTTAAATAAAAAAAAGTCGATAGTAGTATGTTTACTATCAGTAATTTCAAAAATGGTTGTTTACCATCAATAAAGTGCTTAAAAACCTTGAGAATGTCAATATTATTAAATACAGTCAACAAATTGCCACGATCGAATCGGGCAAATAAATACTTACATCCAAAATAGGAACCTTTTGCAACTTAAATTAAAAAAGTCTATGGTAGTATGTGTTTGAGAACCATTAGGTTTATAACAAGACATCAGTCTTGTCACACAAAAAGAATCAAACAAGTCCAAACAAGATATAAAGCGAATCATGAGGTCTCTGTACCGACTACAAAATCTACAATCTTCATCACAACTCCAAATGATCCTGCAAATTCACATTTAAAGCATTAAAGTACCAAAATCAACAACTTGTCATTAAAACTAACAAAACATGGGAAAAGTATTTTATTTACATATACAATTTATGGGTTAGGATCAAATACAAAGGATAAAATAAATAAGAAGTATAAGAAGGATTCTAGTCCATTGATCTTAGATTTGAAGGGTTGAGATTGGTTGTAGGGAAAAGAAGATAATAGAATGGCATAAAAGGAATCCTATATTTATGGATTTTCTCTCTCCACATGCAAGGCACATGTCAATTCCCCCATCGATTTAAAACGTCCATAACTTTTTCATACGACATTTTTTTTCAAAAAAAATTTCACCATAATAACGAGCGTTTTTTTATCTTTAATATGAGTACCATATTATCATATAAAAATAAAATAAAAATTTTCATTTTTACTGGGTTTTTTGGCATTGTGTTAAAGGTTCAGGTCGTTGTGTCTTTTAACTGAGTTTTGGTCAGTAGAGTTTCTATACATTGTGTTATTATCAAAACCTATAACACAATGTTAATTTGAGTTCTATCCATTGCGTTTTTATAAAAACCTATAACACAATATATGACACAATGAAGATTTTGTTATATCTGGGTTTTCTATAAATTGTGTTATTAGTTCAGGTCATTGTGTTTAATATGTTATTCATTGTGTTTTAATATATTGTCCATTGTGTTTTAATAATTTGTTCAATTTTTTTATTATCTTGTTCATTGTGTTTTAGTTTGTTATGTATTGTGTTTTTAGTTTGTTTTTCATTGTGTCTTCATCTGCTCTCCATTGTGTCTTTTATCTGCTGTCATTAATTGTGTCTTTTATCTGTTGTCATCAATTGTGTTTTTATTTAGTCTGATTCTTATTGTGTTATATGTTATCGCCATTGTGTTATACGTTATGGTCATTGTGTTTTAATATGTTGTCCATTGTATCTTTATCTGTTGTCATTGATTGTGTTTTTATTCTAATTTACATTGTGTTTTACATCATGTCCATTGTGTAATATGTTATTCATTGTGTTTTAATATGTTGTCCATTGTGGTTTAATAATTTGTTCAATTTTTTTTATTATCTTGTTCATTGTGTTTTAGTTTGTTATGTATTATGTTTTTAGTTTGTTTTTCATTGTGTCTTCATCTGCTCTCCATTGTGTCTTTTATTTGCTGTCATTAATTGTGTCTTTTATCTGTTGTCATCAATTGTGTTTTTATTAATCTGATTCTTATTGTGTTATACGTTATGTTCATTGTGTTTTAGTATGTTGTCCATTGTGTCTTTATCTGTTGTCATTGATTGTGTTTTTAATCTAATTTACATTGTGTTTTACATCATGTCCATTGTGTAATATGTTATTCATTTTGTTTTAATATGTTGTCCATTGTGGTTTAATAATTTGTTCAATTTTTTTATTATCTTGTTCATTGTGTTTTAGTTTGTTAAGTATTGTGTTTTTAGTTTGTTTTTCATTGTGTCTTCATCTGCTCTCCATTGTGTCTTTTATTTGCTGTCATTAATTGTGTCTTTTATCTGTTGTCATCAATTGTGTTTTTATTTAGTCTGATTCTTATTGTGTTATATGTTATCGTCATTGTGTTATACGTTATGTTCATTGTGTTTTAGTATGTTGTCCATTGTGTCTTTATCTGTTGTCATTGATTGTGCTTTTAATCTAATTTACATTGTGTTTTACATCACGTCCATTGTGTAATATGCAACTGGGTTTTTGAAAAATATAACAATATGGTACTCATATTAAAGATAAAAAAACGCTCGATTTTATGGTATAATTTTTTTTTAAAACAAATGATGTATAAAAAAGTTACGGACGTTTAAAAGTTAGGGGGGGAAATAGCACGTGACTTGCATGTGCATATTCTCTTTCCTCTTGTAGACAAAATTACCCTTTCCATTTAATTACTCATAGGACACTTGTCACTCTCTGGTGCCTTCTTACCCTTCTTATTTTTAAATCTTTTGTATTATAACTCAACCCTACAATTTATAGCATATCAATAAGTTTATTAAATTTAGTACCGTAAGGACCTCTTAGGCTAGAGGGTGTGGTCATGACCCTTCATATAGGCGCCATGTCACACATATCTAATCAGTAATCCACCATCTAAAAGCAGTACCCTAAGGGTGTGCTATCCCCTTTATTATTTTAATTTATTTTTGTCTCAAAGTAATCAAATGGAGAGTCGTGGTAATCATGATATAATCCACACAAACCACCATCAATCAAGAAGGAGGATGATGTAGCATTCAATTCATGTTTCTACATGACGAATCATTTTCCAACCATTACCTTCACACCCTTTAGCCTTATATGCATACGCACATAAATTTACATAAACACACACCAACCTATTTCTTTTCTCTACAAAAGTGCTTTATACTTTACACCATTTTAATACAATATTCATCTAGTTTAAGAATATGTGATTCAACGCCTTCATGACAATAATCATGAGGTTGGTTGTATGATTGTGTGCATCAAGTTAATGCCATCAATGTGAATAGTTAATTAAAATATTTTTAATAAAATATTTTTTAATTGCTAACTCATACACTCTATGCATACTCCTAAATTCACACATTTGTTTCGTTCACACCTTGATACTGCTATGCTTCAAACCCTTTGATAAATTGGTTAATGTTGATTTGTTATGCCAAATTAATGCACAACCTATGAAAATGATGTGAAGATCTCGTAACATTTGTAAATTGTAAAGATAAACATATTGATTAGTTCCTATACTAACACATCATATCATCATATTGATCTAGACTAATGTAAAACAATACGAAACATGTTTTTTTTTTCAAAACGATAACATGTATAATATCTAAGTTTTTTTAGCAACAATTATTTACATCTAAATGCCACTTAATCTTACATTTGCAAGGATTACAACCCACACTACTTTTATGAGAGACAAACACCAGACCACTAGGGTATGAGTGTATACCATTAGAATCATGATGTTAAACCATGATCAAAACTAAGAAAATACCGACTACACCCTTATTTGAACTATACATAACCACTACATTATTATTTTTTTTAAATTTAAAACTTCTTGTTATATCCTATTTCCTACATCATCATCATCATCATCATCATCATCATCATCATCGTCATCATCATCGGTAAATCCCACCAATAGTAAAGTTAAGGCAGGGTCTGAGGAGGATAATGCCACACCCCCAAATTACCACATGAGGGGTTTCACCACGAGGCGTGTGACTTACCAGGATCTAGCCATTAATCATGTCGAACTAATAGTAAACAATATAAAACGCATTCATCATGTCCAACATGAATAGTGTATTTCAAATTAAACGTTTCGAACAAAAGTCTGTATTCAGCGGAAGCAAAGTAATCGTTTCAAAACAATCAAATCCATATGCATAACATAAAATGTTCTAATCAATCAGCACGCCCCATGACATTTCCAGCTCCCAAGACTACAAGTTCCAATGCACTAATGTACCTAACGACCTGCAAGCATGCAAAAGAGTGTCAACATAAAGTTGACGAGTTCACAGTTTTGTTCAATGCAGATCATGTAAATGTTTAGCTTTAAAGACATGTCAAGAAATAATAAACTCGGTACCGATGCCCTCATCAACGTCTATCAACATTGATCCAAAGTGATTAAGGTCCTTAGTTCACAACCGACTCCTTGAGTACGGTGTGAGGTTTATCAAACCTAATAGCGCTACTAACTAATACCCCATTGTCTCCCAGACAACTAGCTCGGTAAAGTAGGGACTTACATGATAGAGATTGAGTTTATTCACTGACATTGAAATTAAACTACAACATTTAAAAGGTATTCTTCCCAGGAATAATAGTTTGCCCCCCCCCCCCCCCGGGACGCATGCTTGTGAAAAAGTAGTGAACTCACCTTAGTTTGCTCGGTATGTGTTAACGTGCTTCTACGCGTTAATAAAGTGTTAGGTCCGTTACACGCGACCTAATGTACAATAAGTGTAAGTATGTATACATGTAGGGTTTCGCAATACCCTAAGTGTCCAAACAACCAAGTGTTTACTGTGATCAGATTAACAAGTTTCATATACGGTAACACACATTGGATTTCTCTAGTTGATGACATGTAGTGTATTTTTTAGAAACACGGACATCATACAATCAACATATATATTCGGAACATATATATCAAACTCGGATCATTTTATATCTACCAAACTCGGATCATTACATATCTACTGATGCGTGCGAAGTGTCGTATATATTAGGTGTATATTTTAAGCCCTTTTTAACACTTATTTTAGCCAAGTTTTAAATTTATAAAACACGATATTTCACTAACACTAAACACACATATGGGCAAGTGCACCCATCGTTGAGTGTAGTATAGCGTTGGTAAGATACCGAGGTCGTCCAAGGACACAAGAGCTTTTAATACCGGTTTATCCTCAACGTCTAACCAAAACAAAAGTTTAGAAAAATGTTTTAAACTAAGAAAAATAAAACTAATTAAAATGCTGAAAATAAAAAAATAAAAATAAAAACAGATAGACAAGATGAATCATTTGGTTCCGACTCGTATCTAGTATAACCTTTGATTATTTCCGCACTTTTGCACATAATTAAGAGATTATCTTAGTTATTGTAGTAGGCCCCTCTTTTGAAGGTGACGTTACCCTCACCCCAGTAGTTTGAGTCAGCAGGGATACAATCCTAAAGGGGTGGATTATTGGAAGATAATGAATTAAGTTATTAATGCAGTATTGTGGTAGGCCCCGCTTTTGGCGGTGACGTTACCCTCGGCTAAGTAGTCTGAGTCAGCAGGGATACAGTCCTAAATAACCGGGTTATAGTATTAATAGTAGTTAACTTATGAGGGGATCAAAGAGTTTGGACCCCCGCCATCCAATACCGTGAAGTATTGAAGGAGGTCCTACTAAATTTGACCCAGGTCCATTGCAGGACCTCTAAACGCTGAACAATGGCAAGACCTTTACCAAACCGTTCCCTTAACCCCCTACCAGGTAGCCAACATACCTCCATATAGACCGTGGAGATATGAATGGTGAAAATCTTTTATTTTATATAGACAGTAAAATAATGCCAAGACACCACGGACAAACGATAAGGAAAGATCACCTTCAACATAAGTAACTAGTTATTAAAGTCATTAATACAAAACCAAATAAAAAGTGCAAAAGATTAGAAATAAAAAGTATTATACTAGACACTTTGTCTTCACCAAGTGATGTAAGAGACTTAGGCAAACATGGCCTTGATTGTCAAGAACTCTTACGATCAATCTTGGATCCCGAGACGACTCACACACTCTATGATGGACAATGGATGATGGTGGTGGATGATGGTGTTGTGATGGTGGTGGGTGGTGGATGAAGTGTGAGAGAGGTGGTGTGCCAAGGGATGAGATGAAATGAATCCAAGCACTCCTATTTATAGGCTGAACAGAGAGCTGGACACGGCCCCGTGTCCGCTGGGCACGGCCCCGTGTCCGTCTGACACTCTCTCTCCTCATTAATTGTAATTCGCAATTACAATAAATGCGCCTGCTGTACTTTCGACACGCCCCCGTGTCCACTGAGCACGGCCCCGTGATGGGCAATAGAAGCTTCTATAGGTTTGTCTTTTCTGCTGCTTCTTGGGCACGGCCCCGTGCTGGCTGAGCACGGGGCGTGTTCAGCCTTCTGTTTTCTCTATTTTGCTTTGGAAGGTGCCGTTGAGGGTTTGGGCAGTCCACTAATGTTTTTATGTTGGATTTAGCTGTCTTTTTGCTTCTTTTGCGTTTTTGAACTCATTTAATCCTGAAAATACAAAAGGAAGACAAAAACACTCTTTTTCCAATATTAGTACTAAAAAAGGGTTAGTTTTATACCTCATTTGATGTAATTTATATGTTGCATTTTACGCACATCAAATACCCCCACACTTGAACTTTTGCTTGTCCTCAAGCAAAACTCTTTAATATGTGGCTTACACTCCCAAATGGAATAGGTAGAAGAGAAGGTTTTGGGCTTGTCATAGAGTGTCGGGATTTCCAAGATCTTTTTGGGTTTTATTTTTATTTATTTACACTCCTATTCGTAATGATTTATTTAGAACTGTTCATAAAAGAAATTACTTATTTGGGCATAACATGCCTTTTTTAAAATTCTATTTATATACAAGTTCACATACCTCGCGGGGAAATCACTCACACTCGGCCGAAAGTGTATTTTTAGTGAATCACTCGAGAGCGGCACGGAACTTATTCCTACCATAGGCTTGCCAAGAAATCAATCCTCCTCCTTTTTAACTTTTATACCTTTGTAGATATCAAGAGGACTTTGTGGGTTAAGGGTTGGCTAGGGTTAAAGGTAGGTGGTTGGGTTAGTGGTTAGTAGAAAAAGGGCTAAAAGCGTAACAAGTGTCGGTTTTCGTATTTTTGCAACTTTTTATTTTTGATGAAGCTTTTATTCAAACAAAGTTATTTTTGATTACTTTGTTTGTTTATTTTCTTTTTGCTTCATCATTTTTTTTTCACGAAGAACCGAACTTGTTACTAAAATAAAGGGTTAAAAATGAAAAAGGTTTTGGTGGGTGAAAGGGTTTTTGTTTGGGTGATGAAACGAAAAGGTTTAGGCTCAAAGGGGCTAACTAGGGGGATTTTTGGGTAGGTGTTAAAAGAAAAAGAAAAATAATGGTGTAGAAATGAAAAAGGTTAGTCCTAATGCCTCCATCATGTACTTACTCGGGTTTAAGTTGATAAGGACCGGGAATGTATTGTCATGGCAAGTTCTAGAGTCGTAAGAACCAAGCGGCTATTCACACAAGAAACGAAAAATGAGCATTTAGTCAAATGATATGAAATTGTGTGCTCAATAAAGGCTCAAAACTCACTTTTGTGGGAATGGGTTTTTATGTGATCAAGAATATATAATCAAATTTTAAATAAGTTTGTCATGCCTTTTCATAATTTTCTTATGTTGGTTCTTTTTATCACTACGCTATCGGTTGTAAATTTGTAAAAATATAACCTTTTTGAGAACTTGAATTTCCCGAGTTAAACCTAGACAAGTAAAAAAATGAAATTTTTGAAAAAAAATTTGGGGTGATTAGCGGTTCCAATAGAGTTTTGTGTAAGGCTTGTATTTAGGACTTGCAAAATTCAAGGTTTTAGCGTCCCCCCCCCCCCCCCCCACACTTAAATTACACATTGTCCTCAATGTGTCCCAAAAAGAATTTTTTAGGTTGATTAGATGTGTAAAATAGTGTTTAAAAAGCAAAAAGTTGTGTTACTGGGCACTGAACACGGCCCCGTGTTATCCGGGCACGGCCCCGTGTTCAAGTGCCAGTAACAAAATTGAAATACGAGAAACAGAAGTCTGGACACGGGGGCGTGTTGGGTGAACACGGCCCGTGTCCAGGTACCTGTACTGGGCGTTTTTCTGCAGGTGGTTCGACACGGGGCCGTGTTGGTTGGGCACGGCCCGTGTTGAACCTTCTGAAATGGAGAAAATTGTCGGGTTGCCTCGTTCTTGTGCATGGGATCATTTTTCTCGTTCCCCTTTTCATCCTTTACCGCCATGAGTGTGTTTTACTCATTTTAAACCATCCAAACCATAAAACCATCATTTCATTTCATCATAGAGAGAACTTACATAATCCTAAATTAAACTAGATAAAACAAAGAAATAACAAACCATGGAGTCCTAGCCTTTACTTTATTTTAATTTAGCAAAATTTCCAAGAAGTAATTAATCTTGGTTAAACAAGGCCTTTATGAACTCCTTCTTCCGAGTGCGGTTCTCCTCAAATGTCGGCGAGCCATTCTTCTATCTCTCTTGGAAGGAGAAAAGAAGGCTCATTGGCATTAGTTTGAGGAGTTTCAACTTCCACCGGGATCTCTTGTTGGTGTTCCATGGGAGGTTCCGCCTGAAAGTCTTCCCACCCGGTAGGGTTGTTGATTTCGAGTGCCAGGTTCCAATCCTGTTGAGGAAGGACTGGTTCCATTGGAGGTGCTACAAGAATATTTAACCTCTGGTGCAAGAGGTTAATTTCTTGGAAGCTGCTTTCAAGTCCCATCGTTAGATCGTTAATACGGTCGATTAGGACCTCCTCTACTGAAGTCATTTCGTCGAGAGCCTCCCTTAATGCTATCACATAGTGTACAAGTGTAGCTTCAATGGAGGGTCTTCTTCCTCTACGGCTGTTTGGCGGATGCACAGGAGATGTTTCGCTGTTTTCACTCGTCATCCTACGAAAAATAAACTAAAAATAGTTTATTTAATGAAACAGTAACCGGACACGGCCCCGTGCTCACTGAGCACGGCCCCGTGTTCATCTTTCTGCAGAGTTTTGGAACAAGGAAACTTGGATTTTTAAGTTATTTTCTGAATGTTGTGGGACCTTTTTGGCTACCAATAACTTAAAACAATGTTTCAACACATGTTTTTACCAAGATTCTTTGAACAAAACTCATTTATCCCTACCATAGAGTTGGAGGAATCCCAAACTTTCAATGGTAGCTCTTGGAGAAAGATGAAGAAGAAGGAAATAGCTAAAAGAGGAAAGGACAAGATGGGTTGTTGGAACCTTCTTTTAGACTTACCTAGGATAGTTTGAGAGAAGATTCCTGTAAATCTCTGCCCCAAGTTGGTCCAAATGTGCAGAATTCTTGGCTGCATTTATAGAAAACGACAGCAACCTGGACACGGCCCCGTGTTCAGTGGACACGGCCCCGTGTGCAGGTGGAGTTCTGACACAGTTTGTCCGTATTCTGACGTACTGATCAGAATGGAATCTTTCGATGGACACGGGGGCGTGTTGGCTGGGCACGGCCCCGTGTCTAGGGACTGTTTTATGAAGTTGTCTAGTTTTTTAAGGAACTTGTTAGTATCGGGTGGCTCCTGACTGGTTGGAACAACCCCAAAGTGCCTAATATACCTTAATTGTCCTAGACTAAGGCGAGAACGCAAGAGGTTGTCGGTGAGGGTAATTCCTATTTTCATTCTAGGTGGACAAGTCCAACCCTTCTCCGGGCTCTTGTTAAAGAAGGTATATGCCGAATCGCTCAGGTCTATGTATGCACCGAACGAAGTCGATGGAGAGTCCTTCACGGCACAATCGACACAGGGACGACTATCGTCCAAGTCTTGGCTAGGTACGAAGGTATTTTCGGGAGTAACGAGGTTGTCGGAATGCGGTTCCAGCACTTCTTCATGGGTATCGTCTTGGGGTGGAATAAAATCCTTCCCAAGCTCTTCTATCCATTTCAGAATTAGCTCTTCTAGTTGAAATAACTCGCTAAGGAGCATTTCCCCTAGAATATCTGGCTGGGCGCATTCGAGGGAGAAATAGTGCTTATTTTTACTTTCGCCCCTCTTAAGGTTGTGAGAAGATGGTGGGTCCATGTAGTGGGGCCTATAATTTAGGAAGTAGCATTTTACTTCTTCATGTTCGCCACCACATAATTGACACCACTTACCATAAGAGTGCCGAAAGTAAAAATAATTACTATCACTCATGTTTATGTCAGAAATTACCAACCGTCGGGATCTAACGGTTCTGTTTTCAGTAACTGAAACTTGGGCACGGGGGCGTGTTGAGTGGACACGGCCCCGTGTTCAGCTTACTGTCTGATGTAAAACAGGATTGCCAGTTCCAATGATTGAGCACGGGGGCGTGTTCAGCGGGCACGGCCCGTGCTGAGCTCTGCAGAAGCTGAAAAACTAAGAAAATCCTAAAAAATAAAAAGAAAAATAAAAGATGATTAGGCCGTTGATTCCTAACTTTCTTAAAATCCTTGTGTCCCCGGCAGCGGCGCCAAAAACTTGATGCGTGCGAAGTGTCGTATATATTAGGTGTATATTTTAAGCCCTTTTTAACACTTATTTTAGCCAAGTTTTAAATTTATAAAACACGATATTTCACTAACACTAAACACACATATGGGCAAGTGCACCCATCGTTGAGTGTAGTATAGCGTTGGTAAGATACCGAGGTCGTCCAAGGACACAAGAGCTTTTAATACCGGTTTATCCTCAACGTCTAACCAAAACAAAAGTTTAGAAAAATGTTTTAAACTAAGAAAAATAAAACTAATTAAAATGCTGAAAATAAAAAAATAAAAATAATAACAGATAGACAAGATGAATCACTTGGTTCCGACTCGTATCTAGTATAACCTTTGATTATTTCCGCACTTTTGCACATAATTAAGAGATTATCTTAGTTATTGTAGTAGGCCCCTCTTTTGAAGGTGACGTTACCCTCACCCCAGTAGTTTGAGTCAGCAGGGATACAATCCTAAAGGGGTGGATTATTGGAAGATAATGAATTAAGTTATTAATGCAGTATTGTGGTAGGCCCCGCTTTTGGCGGTGACGTTACCCTCGGCTAAGTAGTCTGAGTCAGCAGGGATACAGTCCTAAATAACCGGGTTATAGTATTAATAGTAGTTAACTTATGAGGGGATCAAAGAGTTTGGACCCCCGCCATCCAATACCGTGAAGTATTGAAGGAGGTCCTACTAAATTTGACCCAGGTCCATTGCAGGACCTCTAAACGCTGAACAATGGCAAGACCTTTACCAAACCGTTCCCTTAACCCCCTACCAGGTAGCCAACATACCTCCATATAGACCGTGGAGATATGAATGGTGAAAATCTTTTATTTTATATAGACAGTAAAATAATGCCAAGACACCACGGACAAACGATAAGGAAAGATCACCTTCAACATAAGTAACTAGTTATTAAAGTCATTAATACAAAACCAAATAAAAAGTGCAAAAGATTAGAAATAAAAAGTATTATACTAGACACTTTGTCTTCACCAAGTGATGTAAGAGATTTAGGCAAACATGGCCTTGATTGTCAAGAACTCTTACGATCAATCTTGGATCCCGAGACGACTCACACACTCTATGATGGACAATGGATGATGGTGGTGGATGATGGTGTTGTGATGGTGGTGGGTGGTGGATGAAGTGTGAGAGAGGTGGTGTGCCAAGGGATGAGATGAAATGAATCCAAGCACTCCTATTTATAGGCTGAACAGAGAGCTGGACACGGCCCCGTGTCCGCTGGGCACGGCCCCGTGTCCGTCTGACACTCTCTCTCCTCATTAATTGTAATTCGCAATTACAATAAATGCGCCTGCTGTACTTTCGACACGCCCCCGTGTCCGCTGAGCACGGCCCCGTGATGGGCAATAGAAGCTTCTATAGGTTTGTCTTTTCTGCTGCTTCTTGGGCACGGCCCCGTGCTGGCTGAGCACGGGGCGTGTTCAGCCTTCTGTTTTCTCTATTTTGCTTTGGAAGGTGCCGTTGAGGGTTTGGGCAATCCACTAATGTTCCTTTTCTTGTATTTATGTTGGATTTAGCTGTCTTTTTGCTTCTTTTGCGTTTTTGAACTCATTTAATCCTGAAAATACAAAAGGAAGACAAAAACACTCTTTTTCCAATATTAGTACTAAAAAAGGGTTAGTTTTATACCTCATTTGATGTAATTTATATGTTGCATTTTACGCACATCACTACTAAACTCGGAGCCGCACACCACATATCAACCGTGCACACTTAATTTCAGAACCAACATGTAACCCATGTAAACTCGGAACACACATGTAATACATGTAAACTCGGAAACACATAGGCACCCATATAAACTCGAAAACTATCATGTTTATATATAAATTTGGAAACTATCATGTGTGTATATATAACTTGAACATCAATATACATAACCCGGACATCAATATACTCGGATATACTCAAGTAACTCAAACACCACCAAAACTCGGAAACTTCTATACTTAAACTCGGACTTCTTATCCAAACTCGGGCCATGATATATATAGGGGAAGGTTCATTTGAGAAGAAAATTTAATTGAGAAGAAAAAGAACAAAGGGTAATTTTGTAAAACATTAAAAGTTTTTTCACTTATCTCATTTATTATCATTTTTGACTAAGGGGTGTTTGGGATTGCTTTTTTAGCCTGATTATCTGATTATTGTGTTTTGAAATCGCAAAAGTTTGGTAAAAAATTAATAAAAAGTGATTTTCTACGATTTGTAAAGTTCAAAACGTGATAATCCATAAGTAGGTCTCCCCTTACTGCAGGGAAACGTGATTCCACAAAATATTGCACCATAACTGCCGCCAAAATTCCCCTGGAAGTTGATCTCTTCATCACGATCCTTTGATCAATCACAGCTGCAGTTCGCTTCATCAAGAGGTATGATTCTTCATCACGATCCCCAATCATTCTCTTTACTTTCGATCACCACAACTATCTCTTAACTATTTCTTCTCTTCACATTAATCGTATAAATTCACTCTTTTTTCTAACTATTTCTTCTCTTCTTGGTGCGTGATATTCCAGCCATTCGTTTCCCGCACAACAGATTGAAAGCGGTGCGTTAGGGTTTCTCGTCTCTTAATTTTCAGCATCTGCCGTTTGCCCTACGTAAGGTATTCGTCCTGTTAATTGTTTTTGTTTTTGGTTTGGTGCAGTTGGTTTGATTCAATGAAATTGCTTTGATTGTTCGTCGTTTGGATCAGGATAGGTTTAAGAGGCCGGCTTAACTTAGGGTTTGTTGTCGATTAATAAAACAGATAGGTTACAAATCAATAAGATTATTGAAGTAAACGTATAGCACCAGATACATGGTTTTTATAATGGTGGTATGATCTAGTTTATGTTTTATGCCGGTATGATCTGTTGTTTTCGAGACATCTTTCGTGTCAACCCGTTAAAGGTCGTAATAGTGATCTTGCCAGAGCCTTGATATAGCATCTCCTAAAACACCTCCTTAAATCTGCAATAATTAGCTAGTAATAATGATCTTGCCATTACTCGCCAAATTAGCAGCAGTCATAGTTGTTGCTCTTGTCATACATATGATTGGAGCCGTCTACAGTTTTAGCTCCACTTCCCACAGCAAACTTGTTTCCTGTAAACTATAATTACCATGTATAAATGTATAATATACATTTGCTTTAGATATTTTTAACAAACAGTGATCAAGAACATTAGAAGTCGTTTGGATGGTTAGAATACCTTTAGGACTCCACTGCACACAAAGTGCAGCACGGTTAAGCCTAAGGATAACAAGTGTAGGCACCCATGAAGATCCTTCCTCGTTCCAACCGGTACCGTTTCGACGCGAACCATTTTGACCCGTACCCTTTCGAATCGAACCGTTTCGACCGGTATCGTTTCGAATAGAACTGTTTCGACGCGAACTGTTTTGACCCGTACCCTTTCGAATCGAACCGTGATGTATTGCAAAATACATCTTTATTCACGTCCGTTTTAGTCGTTAGATATTTCGTTTGTGTCTGTTTTTAGCATAGATTGTATATACTTTTGATGTGTTTGTGATTTCCAGGTCTTTGCAGTTAAAAGGAGCTGAAACGAGTTATAATATGGAAAGGAGAAAGACTGGACCGGAAACTGGAAGCTCGGGAGTTGAAACGAAGTGAGAAATCAGTTCTGGAGAACCAAGGCGGCCCGCATTGACTTATGATACACTTGTAGGCGGGCCAAGTTAACTTAAACAAGAAATCCGGATGGATGAAGGCTCGCGGCCCGCATCAACTTAAGTGCATTCCTAAAGCGGGCCGCGTGAAGGTTGTTTACGCGAAACAGAGTCGTGATCAGCAAGCAGATTAGGGTTTCTTGATTATAAATAACCATCATCATCAACAGCCGAGAGGAGGACAACATATTACGAAAGTTAGAGTTTTTGGACGATCGGGAAGGCTGTTTAGAGGCGTTTGAAGGCTCGGATTTGCTGGGAATCATCGGGGATCATTCAGGAGCACTCGGAATCGAAGAAAACGGGTTCTATTATCTTGTTTCTTTGTGTTTCGTTTATTCTTAATTGTTCGATGATGAATTCTGTTTTGATAATGATTGCTATGTTTTTAGACATGATTATTGGCTAAATTTCTGTTACTACCTAGACATGGATGAATGATTGCTATATGATTTGATTATTTTTGGATTTATGGAAGCTATGGATTGTTTATAAATTGTAAACGGTTTGTTCTATCGGTTAGATGTGTTTGCGTGCTTGAAGTTATTTTATTATTGATTATTGCTTCGCTTGAATCTTGGTGACGGTCTTTATCACGGAATAGAGTCAGGCTAGGGTTTTAGGTTTTGGTGAGTGTCTATATCACATAATAAACCTTTGATCCTTTAGGGTGAAATTACGTAACTAACCTTAGAAGTAATAATTAGTAATTTAATAAAATCAAGTGTTCTACTAATCATCAATAGCTGTAAGGTGCGAGATTATTGCTAGGTCTAAGTGATTAAACCGCAAGGTGGGTCCTTCTTAGGAAGTTAACCTTTTGGCTGCTGTCTAGCAAGTCTAACTGAGAAAACAAACCTATCCTAGGTTTAGGTCTCGTAAGGGAGTGAGCCTTGTAGGATACTTTTATAAACCCCATTAGATGTCTTGTAAGGGAGTCTATAACCGGTAATTTAACAACCTTTAGGGGATCTTAGCGTGCTCTTGAGAAGGATTAGGGGTCCTTAGATTTCCCGATAGGTGAGAATTTTAAGATCCCGGTTCCATAGCAGACAACTTCCAATTATAATCATAACTAAAAACAATCAGGATTCCTGTCTAGGTAGTTCCTTCATCATCTTTGAGTTCAGCCTTCGTGTGAGTTTGTGTCTAGTTCGTCTAGTCTAGTTAGTATTCGTTATTTGCATTCTTAGGATTTTTAGAAACCCCCCCCCCCCCAATTAATAAACATTTAGTTAAGTCGTGTCAGTCTAAGTCTAGATAGAGTCATTAGCGTAATCAGTAGAGTCTCTTGGGTTCGATACTCGGACTTCCTTAGGCTATACTACATTGATCGGTACACTTGCCGATTGTGTGGTTTAGGGTTTAGAGAGTCTTAGTTTTATAAATTTAAAACTTAGAGAGTCTAGATTTAGGGTAATTTTAGTTGTTTTTGTTAACCCGTTTCGAGCACATCAAGTTTTTGGCGCCGTTGCCGGGGACTCTTAGGTAATTGCGTTGATTGCTTTGTTTGGACCTGTTTGACATATTACGTGCTATTTGTGTTCGTTGAGTCGTAGGAGTCTAAAAATTTTAAAAATCAAAAAAATATTTGCTTTAGTGTCTTTTCTAGGTTAGTGAGTCGTTGTTAGAGTCTTTTCGTTGTTCGTAGTTGGTGGATGCCCCATACGCGCTCGCAGGGACCGCCGCCACCTTTGTTTACAGTCAAGTCTTCTGAGTCGTCTTCTTCGGTTGAGCATTCCACCCCCGCCTTCGATTTCACACCGAAGCCATCACCACACGTTTCACCACACGTTTCACCACACGTTTCCCCACCACCCTCCCGTTCTCGTTCGCCTAGTCCTCCACCCGTCATGGCGAACCGCACAGTTTACCAGCAGGCTACCACCGGTTTCACCGGTGCTACTTCACCCATCACCCTTCCGAATATTGCGAATGATAGGTCCTGGTAGATCCCTTCTTACATCATGACCGCCATCACCAATTCTTGCCAGTTCCATGGTCGTGATGACGAGGATGCTCCCGCCCACATAAATCGCATCACTCGTCTTTGTGGCACCTACTCCATTGAGGGTGTCAATCTAGATGCTAGGTACCTTCAGGTATTCCCGTTTTCACTCGCTGGACGCGCAGCCGTCTGGTTTGATTCTCAGCCAGCAGGCACTTTCACTACTTGGGCTGGTCTTCGCGATGCTTTCATAGCAAAATACTTCCCACCAGCCAAGGCATCTCGCCTTCGTGATCAGATACACTCCTTCCGTATGGAGCCTGATGAGCCATACCACTTAGCTTGGGAGCGTTTTCAGACGCTTCTCTCTCGTTGTTCACAGCACGGTTTGTCGGATTGTGCGTTAGTTGAGAAATTCTACAATGGTCTTACTCCCGAGATTAGAGCTCGTTTCGATACTTCAGCAGGAGGTCAGCTTATGGGGAAGAAGACAGCGACTGAGTGTAATGATTTGTTTGAGAGCTTTGCACATTCTGATATGGATTACAGCACTATCGGCAGGACTTCCATTCCTGTTACTACCACCTCGGCCGGTCGAGGGGTAAACCAAGTTAGCTTGGATCCATCGGTAGCTGCTGTGGTCGAGAGTGTGAAGAAAGATTTGAGGCAGGAGATGAGGAGAGAGTTAGATGAGATTAAGAAGAAAGTTGATAGGTGTGAGGTTTGTAGGGGAGGCCACGATACACTAGATTGTCCCACACTTACGTTAGAGCAGGTAGAGTACATAGCCGGTCAGTCTAGGGGTTTATTCGATAATAACAATAATAATTATAACTCCAACTGGCAGGGTAGTGGTAGTAGTTTCCGCCCTTCTGGCAATCCCCCTGGTTTTCCATCTGGTCAGTATCAAAATAGGGGGCCGGGTCTTTACACGAGTGGTGGTTCAGGTCAGAGTGGTCAGTTTAGTGGTTCAGGAGGTCAGATGGCGAGTGGAGGGTCGAATCAGGAGAGTCAGGGTAGTACGAGTAGGATGGAGGAGATGCTCGCTCAGATGATTACACAGAGTCAGGCGACCCAGAAATCCCTCACTGAGTTTATGCAAACTCAGGGTCAAATTAATAAGAATCACGATCTTCAGATTAAAAATCAAGAGGCTACTCTTCTAGATCTCAAGAGGACAGTAGGGGATATATCTAGGCAGTTGAGAGAATATCCTTCGGGTTCGTTTTCAGGTACTACTCACCCAGTGAATCATTCTGTGAAAGCAATCACTACTCGCAGTGGGAGGAGTCTAGGAGAGGTTATGAGAGAGAAGGTTGAGGTAGGGAGTGATGATGAAGTAGATGAGGTGATTGAGATGGAGGCTCCAGGCAAAGTGCAACATAGGCTAGACCCAGCAAGTACCGCACACGCTGAGGAGTTTCCAGTGGAGAAGAAAGTAGAGAAGCAGCCGAAGAAGGTTCGACCACCGCCAGTGATTGATATTTCTCGTCTTCCGTTTCCCGCTCGAGCTAGGCAGCAGATATATGCTAGGGAGTATGACATGTTCACCCAGCTGAAGGTGAATCTTCCGTTTATAGAGGCCTTGAGATCCATGCCCAAATACGTCAAATTCCTTAAGGATTTTCTCAAGCGTAAGGATGGGGTAGGAGAGTGTTCAAGTAAGTCAGTGAGTGGAGAGTGTTCGGCAGTGATTCTAAATAAACTTCCTGAGAAACTTACCGATCCTGGCATTTTCACGATTCCTTGCTTGTTTGGTGGTGATGTTAAAAACCACGCGTTAGCTGACCTTGGTGCTAGTATTAATTTGATGCCTTATTCATTTTACGAAAAACTAGGCCTTGGTGATTTGAAATCAACTCGTATGACCCTCTCGTTAGCCGATAAGTCAGTTAAGTATCCTAGGGGAATAGTAGAGAATTTGTTGGTGAAAGTTGACAAGTTTGTATTTCCGGCTGATTTTGTAGTGTTAGATATGGAGGCCGATGATAGAGTTCCGTTGATTTTAGGGCGCCCGTTTTTGAACACGGCTAAAGCGCTTATAGATGTCTTCTTAGGCACAATTACACTTAGAGCGGGCGATGAGTCGGTAGTCTTTGAGGTGAATAATGCGAGGGGGTCGAGTGCGAGAGTTGAGGCGGTTGCATCGGTAGAGGAGAGTGAGAAGAATGAGAAAGAGGTGTTGAGTGAGCCGAGTTTAGAGGAGACGTTAAAACCCAAGTGTGGGGATCCACCTGATACGAGAGTTGAGGAGTTGGAGGAGAGATTGCTAAGGTTAGAGTCTAGGATAGAGATACTGAGTAAGGCTTAGTGTGGGGATAGGTTTTGATATGAAACGTCTAGATTCAAACCGCCCGATGACGATTTGAGAGAGTATGAGAGAGTTTGGAGAGGTGCGGGCGATATTGGGAATGATAGTGCTACAGCCCGTAAGGTGCGGGCGATGTTAGAAGGTGAGCCCCGCGTATATGACCCTCCGTGAGTGCGTGAATAGTTGTGACCCACTTGTAGAGTTTGTACATTGAGTCTTTGTCTGCGTCGTGTCTTTAGCTTAGTGTTTGTGTGTTTTAGTGTCTTTTGCGTCATTTTCGTTTGTTTGCGAATTTGTGTCCGTTTCGTGTTTTTGTCGAGTATGTTTTGCAGGTTGCATCATCTTCACGTGGCCGAGATCGACGTTCGAGTAAATTGCCAGGTCTGTTGAATGTTAAAAACGAAGAAAATACGTGCAGGGGCAGTTTGGGAATAAAGAAAATTACATTCTGCGTAATTCTGCTGTTTCTGCACATGACTCTGCTGTTACCTGCTATTCAGGCGGCCCGCATAAACTATTTGGTCTATCTCACGCGGGCCGCGCGGACTTAAAAAAAGGGCTGCCGGTTAGTTAAGTTGAAGCGGCCCGCCTCAACGAAAATCACACTTTACGCGGGCCGCGAGCCCACTACTGTAGACAACGGACTGTTCAGGCCCAATGGGTTCAGCCATTTTGATCCATCATCCATATTCGACTTTCATCCATTTATCACCATCATCATTCGGGTTGGTTCGAGTCGTCGTTCAGGTATGTTTTCCTGCATTTGTTGTTGTTGTATTTGAGTCGTTTGTTATCAGGTTTATTTCCATCTTAAGTGTGGGGAAACGGGTTGTATATTTTTAAGGAGTTAAAATATGATTTTTCACTAAACTTTCAACCCGTTATCCGTTGCATCCACACTTGGTTAAGTTTGGCACTAGGGTTGTTCGAGGGCGAGCAAAGTGCAGGGAGGGGGTAAGATGGTAATTCGGTGGTGTACTTTGAGTCTTTTATTTTGTACCATGCGTCTAAGTTAGTAGTTTTGAGTCATTTTGTGTTTCGAGTCGGTATTGCTTTGGTATTTTGCTTGTTTTTGTTGATGCAGGTGCGAATATGTACCACCCGTACTCAATCTCCATTCGGGTGAGTTTGGAGCTGTTTATTCAAATTTCGGGCATTTATCAAGCGTACTAGTCAGTGTCAAAGCCGATCGCGAATGAAATGCTATACGATCGAGCTGGATTGGACGAGAGTGTTTGCAGTTACACGCGAATTAAACCAGCTAAGTCCTTTCCGATTTGCCCTTGTGTCTTTTATTTCTTTTTTATTTTTAATTTTTGAGTCGATTTCCATCCTACATTGAGGGCAATGTAGAGTTTAAGTGTGGGGATGGGAAACTATCGTTTAGTGTCTAGTTAGTAGAGTCTTGAGTCATATAAAAAAATCCAAAAAAATAAAAAAAATAAAAAAAATAAAAAAAATGTCTTTTGAAATTAGAAGTTTGCAAAATAAAAACGGAAAATGATAGAAAAGTTGGGTTTTTGGTCGGGTTCAAATAATGATAATATGAGATAAAATAATCGTGCTTGTGTCTAGTTTGGGATATGCAGGTAGGCTCGATTCGGTTCTAGGTTCCTTTGATTTAAAATTACCTAATTGTCGGTCTACTAGTGGGTTCTCATCTAGGGAGAGTGGGGAAACTGAAACCGTCAAAAATAGTATAAGGGGCACCGTTATAAGCTAAGATCGTTAGAGTTTTTGGTCATTATCTCGTTGAAAAGAAAAAATATGAAAAAAATAAGTGAGCTAGAAACTAAATGAAAGTAACACAGGTCTATGTAATCCGAGTTGGGGATAGCGACTCTACAGCCGGAATGCCTCTGGGATGTGTGAAATCGACTTGCCGAATAAAAGTACCGAAACCTAAGTAATCTGTGGTTGGGGATCGCGACTCTACAGCCGGAATACCTCTTGGTTAGGGAAACCATCGTCTAGTCTCACGAGAAAAGAAAAAAAAAAGAGCAAAAAGCAAAGTCTAAGCTCGTATGAAAAAAAAAAAAGAATAGATTTGATTCTAAACTCTCTTGATCTTGGTATAAGGTGGTTAGGAAATAACCCAGTGGTTGTTCCTTTTGTCCTATAATCTTGAGGGGGGATTAGGTGGACTTGCAATTCTTAGTGTGAGACCCTAGGTGGATTGACCATAATTGAACTAAATTGCATGATAAGGGCTTGGAACCGGGTTGGGTTTAAGTGGATCGATATACTTGCAATCTCGGCTAACATGAGTTTCGATTTTAATAAAATAACTAATACTTTGGCCCGTTCGATTATTCCGACTATGATTCTGTTTGCATAATTCTTTTTCGAGGACGAAAAAAGAGTAAGTGTGGGGATATTTGATGTATTGCAAAATACATCTTTATTCACGTCCGTTTTAGTCGTTAGATATTTCGTTTGTGTCTGTTTTTAGCATAGATTGTATATACTTTTGATGTGTTTGTGATTTCCAGGTCTTTGCAGTTAAAAGGAGCTGAAACGAGTTATAATATGGAAAGGCGAAAGACTGGACCGGAAACTGGAAGCTCGGGAGTTGAAACGAAGTGAGAAATCAGTTCTGGAGAACCAAGGCGGCCCGCATTGACTTATGATACACTTGTAGGCGGGCCGAGTTAACTTAAATAAGAAATCCGGATGGATGAAGGCTCGCGGCCCGCATCAACTTAAGTGCATTCCTAAAGCGGGCCGCGTGAAGGTTGTTTACGCGAAACAGAGTCGTGATCAGCAAGCAGATTAGGGTTTCTTGATTATAAATAACCATCATCATCAACAGCCGAGAGGAGGACAACATATTACAAAAGTTAGAGTTTTTGGACGATCGGGAAGGCTGTTTAGAGGCGTTTGAAGGCTCGGATTTGCTGGGAATCATCGGGGATCATTCAGGAGCACTCGGAATCGAAGAAAACGGGTTCTATTATCTTGTTTCTTTGTGTTTCATTTATTCTTAATTGTTCGATGATGAATTCTGTTTTGATAATGATTGCTATGTTTTTAGACATGATTATTGGCTAAATTTCTGTTACTACCTAGACATGGATGAATGATTGCTATATGATTTGATTATTTTTGGATTTATGGAAGCTATGGATTGTTTATAAATTGTAAACGGTTTGTTCTATCGGTTAGATGTGTTTGCGTGCTTGAAGTTATTTTATTATTGATTATTGCTTCGCTTGAATCTTGGTGACGGTCTTTATCACGGAATAGAGTCAGGCTAGGGTTTTAGGTTTTGGTGAGTGTCTATATCACATAATAAACCTTTGATCCTTTAGGGTGAAATTACGTAACTAACCTTAGAAGTAATAATTAGTAATTTAATAAAATCAAGTGTTCTACTAATCATCAATAGCTGTAAGGTGCGAGATTATTGCTAGGTCTAAGTGATTAAACCGCAAGGTGGGTCCTTCTTAGGAAGTTAACCTTTTGGCTGCTGTCTAGCAAGTCTAACTGAGAAAACAAACCTATCCTAGGTTTAGGTCTCGTAAGGGAGTGAGCCTTGTAGGATACTTTTATAAACCCCATTAGATGTCTTGTAAGGGAGTCTATAACCGGTAATTTAACAACCTTTAGGGGATCTTAGCGTGCTCTTGAGAAGGATTAGGGGTCCTTAGATTTCCCGATAGGTGAGAATTTTAAGATCCCGGTTCCATAGCAGACAACTTCCAATTATAATCATAACTAAAAGCAATCAGGATTCCTGTCTAGGTAGTTCCTTCATCATCTTTGAGTTCAGCCTTCGTGTGAGTTTGTGTCTAGTTCGTCTAGTCTAGTTAGTATTCGTTATTTGCATTCTTAGGATTTTTAGAACCCCCCCCCCAATTAATAAACATTTAGTTAAGTCGTGTCAGTCTAAGTCTAGATAGAGTCATTAGCGTAATCAGTAGAGTCTCTTGGGTTCGATACTCGGACTTCCTTAGGCTATACTACATTGATCGGTACACTTGCCGATTGTGTGGTTTAGGGTTTAGAGAGTCTTAGTTTTATAAATTTAAAACTTAGAGAGTCTAGATTTAGGGTAATTTTAGTTGTTTTTGTTAACCCGTTTCGAGCACATCAAACCGTTTCGACGCGAACTGTTTCGACCGGTATCGTTTCGAATAGAACTGTTTCGACGCGAACCGTATCGACCCGTACCATTTCGAATGGTACCGTTTCGAATAGAACCGTTTCGACCGGCACCGGGTTTACATAAGGAATATATGAGTCCAAGCAAAAAATAGAGTTGCACTGAAGTCAGAATGTTGTACGAGTTTGGACAACTAAAATAGTTGTTTCTATTGTTAGAGTTTAATATGGTAGTTTTGTTAGAAAATAGTTGTCTCCATCTTGACTTGAGGATCTCTTTGTTGACACTTTATCATAGATTTACTGTTTTGATATATGACCTTTTACTAATAATCCATATTTTTGTAATAAAGTATTAAAGTGAATTAAGCGGTAAAATGGTCGAGTTGGGTATTGGATCAAAAGGGGTAACTTTTAGTGAGGGTTGAAACGGGTCGGATTGGCTACGGTTGCTCCCAACTCCAAGCACTAAGGGTACCTGGGGCACTCCCGTGATGAGGCCTTCGGTTCCCCAGGTTCAACTGATATACTACCGCTGCAAGTGGTGTGATCACGTCACGGCCAAGTGATGGTTTGGGTTCAAGTGCTGGAGAAGGGGAGTGCCCTGCCCCCCTAACAGTGAGGTTTTATGCTTAATAACAGTCAATCCTAGAGTTCTTACTGCATAGTTTAATTGTTTATATGTTCAGTAAGTTCTTTTCATACTTAATAACAGTGCCTACCTAATAATGTTCATATATAGCTACTTGACCTTTCATAATCTGCTTTGGGTTACGTATTACTGTTTGGTTTATCTTGATAAATATAATTCAGGCTAGACGAACTAGTGTCATTAGGAAAGATTTTTTTAACTAGAAGTAAATATTTTTTAATTAGAACCGATCTTTTTTATTTTAAGTTTGGTTTTATTTACTATCAAAGTAAAAATATATCAGGTTATTTGATTTAACGAGCATACTGAATCTCCAAAAAATTAACTTCACAACAACGGAATAGTTACTGAATATTTAAATATTTTAAAAAAATGTTCAAAAGCAATGAAGGGCTGAATGCTTGAGTTTCTAAGTAGTTTTCTTGATGTCGGTGTGATGACACTTGAGAGTTCAGTTAGAAGTCGTACCCTTTCGAATCGAACCATTTCGACGCGAACCGTTTCGACGCGAACCGTTTCGACCGGTATCGTTTCGAATAGAACTAGCTCAAGAAATTTTCAATCATTCAGGGGAAACTATTCATAGACATTTCCATCGTGTTTTAAGAGCGGTGCTTAAGCTTAGCGGGGACATCATCATGCCTAAAGCAAACTATAACGATGAAGTACCTCGACAACTCTTAAACAACTCTCGGTATTACCCCATGTTCAAGGTGTGTTCTATTTTTTTACTTCAAATTTTAGAATTAATACTTTGTCTATAGTATTGTGAAATAATAATTAGTGTTTTTGTATCTATAGGATTGCATTGGTGCTATTGATGGGACACATGTTAAGGCATCAGTTCGAGAGCATGAACAAGCAAAATATATTGGTAGAAAAGGACATGCAACCCAAAATATCATGGTAGCATGTGATTTTAATATGTGTTTTACATTTGCATGGGTGGGATGGGAAGGCACTGCACATGACACAAGAATTTTTTTAGAAGCATTACGTAAGCCATAGGTGAAATTTCCTCGTCCAACGGGTGGTTAGTATTATTTTATATATGTTTTATGCTATATTTTTAATTAACCTATTGCATTGAAGTACAAGTTCAATTTATATAGATAAGTACTATGTTGTTGATGCCGGGTACCCAAATACCAGAGGCTATCTTGCTCCATATAAAGGAAATGATGTTCGTTATCAAATCCCTGATTTTCTTCGAGGTCAAACAACTGCCCAACGCGCTCCGAAAGGACTAAAAGAGACATTTAACTACTATCACTCATCTTTAAGAAATGTGATCGAAAGGACATTTGGAGTATGGAAGGCAAGGTGGGCAATATTAAAAGATATGCATGTTAATTACTCTTATGAAACACAGGTCGACATTGTGATAGCATCCATGGCAATTCACAACTACATTAGGATGAAAGGTCATTTTGATGAAGCATTTAACAAAGCACAACAAGAAACTTATCGTCCAACTCGAGATGTTGAAGGTGATACATCCATCAGAATTAATGGAACACAAGAAGACATAACTACACGTCGTAGGCAAGACGATATGTATATGAGTTCGGTAAGAGAGAGAATTGCAAAAGATATTATGCAATCCATTTGAATTT
Organism: Helianthus tuberosus; assembly: GCA_030545235.1. NCBI lineage: Eukaryota > Viridiplantae > Streptophyta > Magnoliopsida > Asterales > Asteraceae > Helianthus > Helianthus tuberosus. The sequence goes on from CM060450.1 coordinate 107,568,817, forward strand.
TTATCTGTTGCAATTGCGGTACTAATGCAAAATAGTGAATAATTTGTTTACTTACCTTGCACCGAAATCATATGGCGTAGCGATTGAACTGGAGTTTGTTGTTATTGGCTTCTTGATATTGTTTGTTTGATTTGATGGTTAATGTCTTTTTTTGTCATTTCACTTATTTATTTTTTAATATATATATATATTTGCCAAACACTCAATAGTTGATTATCTGATTATTGTGATATCAAACAGCATAATCAAATCCAAACACAATCTTTCTGCAGCACGTTTTGTTACAGCTGATTATCTGATTCTGATTATTCAAAACGCATAATCTATTTTGAAAAAGCAATCCCAAACACCCCCTAATTAATTAGTCATAAAGATTATTATCCTCCACACTATTTTTTTTTTACATACACACATCAAAAGTTATCCTACATATTTCCAAATTCATCATACTTATTGAAATTTATCCTACACATTGAAATTTATCCTACACAGCTCGTAATTTATCTTACACTTTAAATTATTTTATTTTATTTTTTTGAAAAAATATATATTTTGAAGATAAGTTACAAATTTAATGTGGTTAGCTATTAAAAAGGAAGACTACAAATTAATAAGTTATGTAGATTTACCAATGTTCCCTTATAGTAATATTAAATACTTATATTAAATGAAGTAAAATAAAGCATTCTTATTGGTTGAAATTTCATCTTTTTTCTTTTTACAAAAAAATTCTTCTCATTTGAACACTCCACTATATATATATATAGTCAGGATTTAGAGAGAACGGTGAAAATTGTGAGAACGGTGAGAACGATTTTGGTGGTGACACGTGACATTGATGCTAAATTAGATTAAGGGGTAATATTATCAAAAGCCTCACTCACATGAACTGGATGTTCAAATAAAACGCCATAAAAACACCTAATTCAGAAAAACGCCATGAAAATACTCAGTTAAAAACACCATAAAACACACAGTTCAGAAAAATATCATGAAAAAACTCAGTTGAAAACGCCATAAAACACTCAGTTCTGAAAAACGCCATGAAAATACCTAGTTAAAACGCCATAAAAACACATAGTTCAGAAAAACGCCATGAAAATACCTAGTCTAAAACGCCATAAAACGCCCTGTTCAGAAAAACGCCATAAAACTCAGTTAATTTTTTTTCGAAAAGTATATCAATAGTATACTCGTTAGAAAGATAGAAAAACGCTGAGTTTTATGGTGTAATTTTTTTTCGAAAAATAATCACGTATAAAAAAGTTATTGTCGTTTAAATATGATGTAGGAAAATGGCATGTGATTAACATGTGCACCTTTGTTTGGATCTTCCTATTTTACCCCTTCTGGTAGTTTCAAGACCCTATTATTTACAAAAATGTCACCACATCAATCTCAGCCACAAACCACTAAGATCTTGTTGCTGAGAATCGTTCTCACCGTTCTCACACTTTGAGGCGTTATTTCCTGATCCTGTTCCTATATATATGTAGAGTAGGGATCTTGCGGAAAGTGTGTTTTTCCTATAAAGTGTAGGAAGCGATCTGGGCCATTAGATGAGTGTGTTTAATGGTTGAGATCATTTTGGTGGCATTTTGGTAATATATGTGTCTTTAAAATAGGCTAATTTAATTGACCGGGGGTAAATGTGTCATTTAAGTTGTTTTAAATAAGGAAATAACTACCAATCATAAAACCACCTCAAAAAATGTCGCAATTTTTCTCTCTCTCTATCTCTCTCTCTCTGTCTCTAATCCTCACACTTGAAAACACCAAATCATACAAAAAAATAACGATAAATCAGATCTAGATGTGTTCATAGTAGTGTGTTTTAGCGATAAAACACAATGTGACAAACTAGTGACTGCCTGCTAAAACACAACATCAAGAAAGCCAAAATCATATCGACCATTAACTGATAAAACACATTATGATGAAACTAGTAACTGATAAAACACAATGACAAAAATCCTCTAATTAATCCAATGATAAACTATTAAAACACAATGGTATTAGTCTGTTTGCTTGTAAAACACAATGTCAAGAAACCCTCCAGCAAATCAAAAAAAAAATCAAGTTAATATTCAATGGTAATAGTTTGTTTGCTGGTAAAACACAATGTCAAGAAATTAAGAAATCCTCCAGCAAAAATCATTGTATGGATTGTATGATTTTAATTAAAACTATTAAAACACAATGGTATTAGTCTGTTTGCTGGTAAAACACAATGTCAAGAAATCCTCTAGCAAATCAAACAAAAAATCAAGTTAATACTCAATGGTAATAGTCTGTTTGCTAGTAAAACGCAATGTCAAGAAATCCTCCAGCAAAATCAAACAATAAATCAAGTTTTATACTCAATGGTATTAGTCTGTTTGCTGGTAAAACACAATGTCAAGAAATCCTCCAGCAAATCAAACAAAAAATCAAGTTTAATACTCGATGGTATTAGTCTGTTTGCAAGAATTCTTCCAGCAAATCAAACAAAAAGTCAAGTTTAATACTCAATGGTATTAGTATGTTTGCTGGTAAAACATAATGTCAAGAAATCAAGAAATCCTCCAGCAAAAATCATTGTTGGTAAAGATGTTGTGAAAGATCAGATTTACGAATTCCCTGTGAAATATGTTGTATGGATTGTATGATTTAAATTAAAACTATGGATTTGAATTAAATGTGATATTTAGTTTCCATAATTATCTGGTAAGTTAGTTATCCTAATAATATAATCCATAATTAAAATAATATTCAAATTACACAAATGCCATTTTTGTTAAAAACCCTCCATGCCACATGTCACCTTCCTATTGCTTCCTAGACTTTCTAGGAAACTTAGGCTTTCTAGCCAACTCCCGCTCTCTCTCTCTCTCTCTCTCTATATATATATATATATATATATATATATATATATATATATATATATATAGGGGACCGCTAAAATGAGAACCACCTCGAGTTGTAAGAACCGTGAGAACTACACTGTACGGGGCGAGGTGGACCAATTTTTTTTCATAAACGTAGATGCGTGTATTATAAACACATTTGTAAAAAAAAATTAAAAAAAAATGTCGTGTGTGTAGTTTTGAGCACCACAAGTTTGTGTTTACGGGTACCGTAAATCTTACCGGAAAATTTACGGTACCCGTAAACACAAACTTGTGGTGCTCAAAACTACACACACGACATTTTTTTTTTGAATTTTTTTTACAAATGTGTTTATAATACACGCATCTACGTTTATGAAAAAAAAATTGGTCCACCTCACCCCGGATCAAAAAGTTCTCACGGTTCTTACAACTCGAGGTGGTTCTCATTTTAGCGGTCACTTATATATATATATATATATATATATATATATATATATATATATATATATATATATATTTGTGTGTGTTTAAAACCTCGGACAACATGTACCATACCCGGACCCCCTGTATAAACTCGAAACTATTAAACTAACCCTGGATCCCTAAATCCAGAAACTCGGACAACTTTGTAATAAACTCGGATTCCTTAAAAACTCAAAAACCCTCTTTTGTTTAATAAAATCGGATTTTGACTACAATTTTAATAACTCGGACTTTGTGATTTCACAAAGTCGGACCAATTACAAACACACAGTAACACGGAACAAGCAAATATCACAGTTTCTCAATGTAACAGTTACAGTTCTAAGATTAACCCTAATCTCAACAATATACAAATCAAAACAACAGTTTAGCAGTTCTAATAGCCATAAACACCCTTAACTATATAACTTTCACACAGTAGCACATAACATCTTGTAGTTTAGATTCAATCTAGTGTTTGTTCTTGATGGGTTGAAAAATCAAAGAGTATATGATTGTGTGTGAGATTTGTGTCTCAAAAAAAGATTAGAGAACTAGCTAGCGTATGATTGTGATTATGGGGAGTTTAGGGTTGCAATGTTTTATTATAATTTCCCTAATAACCATAAACACCCTTAACTATATAACTTTCACACAGTAGCACATAACATATTGCAGTTTGCAGTTATATTGCAGTTTGCAGTTACACCGAGATTTTTAGGAGTTTGGCCTGGTTTTTTAGCTTAGGTTCCTATCTTATGAGTTTTTTTTTTCAGTTTCTATGAGGTGTGATATAGGTATATATATATATGTATATATGTTTTCACCTATTCTCGGTGTCGTAGTTTTACTAACAAGCACTTACTTATTTATCCGTTTATTATTATTTTTATTTCTATCTTTTTGTAGTAGTGGCGTGCTTATATATGTTTTTTTTAGAAGCTTATGTCTTGGTTATGGTTTTTGGAGCCGGGGGTCTCACTGGAAGCAGCTTCTCTATCCTCTGGGATAGAGGTAAGGCGTGCCTACATCCTACCCTCCCCAGACCCTATCAATAGCTTCGCTATATGTGGGATTATACTGGGTATGGTTGTTGTTGTTGTTGTAGTTACAACATATAATTCACGTATTTGTCATGCAACGTATAAGTTTTGTATAAACCGTCCGTTTATATTAATTATTCGTGATAGTTACCAACGTTCGAGAATTAACTTGTGTGTGTACCAGTAATTCCCTGAATTACCAATGTAGACTCATTTAACTAACCCTAGTAAAATGCAGTGCTATGAATGTGTGTCTAAACTAATTACGGTTAGGTTAAAGTATTAACCTAAAATTGCGGATTGTCACAGATAATATAACAACCTTACCTCTACACTGTATGAATAGAGAGGCTGCTTCCAGTGAGACCCCGACTCAATAGTATTAAGCCTTGGACGTAAGACACATAACACTCAACAATCGGGATAAAGGCCGATTAGTACATTTACTCTTTTGTCTTTCGGCTATCAACGCCACCACATGATGTATGATTAACGTTTGCCACTTTTAACGTTATTTTCATGAAATTAGTAGAATAACGTTAAAATTAGTGCAATTTCACTTTTACCCCCAAAGACCCAAACATATATACATTATATGTGCACACCCAGGGGCGGACATACCCTATATCAAGGGGTAGCCCGCGTTGCCCCTTGGCTCGGCCGCGATAGTGTAATTTTTTTTTTTTGCGTTTTTCGGATTTCGTTGCCCCTTAATAAATATTATGTTACCCCTTTTAAAAGCCCAAAAATTTTTATAGTACCAAACTAATTACCCAATACTTATAACTAGCCCAATTATTGTAGCCCAAGTCCAACCCCATACCCAATAGTCCAATACTCTAACAAAGAAAAAAAGAACGACAAAAAAGAAGCAGGCAAGCAGCAACAGCGAACGAGCAGGAGCACTGGAGAGCAACGCCGTTCCAGTCCGCCACTCCGCCCTTTGCCGCCCCGACCGCCTTTCCGCCCTTTGCCGCCGCCGTTCCAGTCCGCCACTCCAGTCCGGCGGTCCATCATCGTCCGACGTCCGCCACTCCAGTCCAATTCCTCAGGTAAGTGTTTTTCTTATGAAAAATTGAATAATTTATATTGTTTAATTGCAAATTACAATGTTTCCATTTAGTATTTTAGTTATAGTTATGTGCAATTGACCAATTGTTATAGCCTTTTACTTTAGGGTTTATGTGAAATTGATTTAGGGCTTATTGTTTAATTTTATTTGTCTTGTAAAATTAGGGAATTTGGAAGTTGAAAGATGAGAAAACAAACTCTCATTAGTAATCTTTTTAAACGAAAATTCCAAGAAAATGATGATTTGGGTGCAGCTCCTAGTTCAAATGTTATTGACGATAAGCAAGAAAATGAAGATATTGGTCCAAGTTCAAAGAATGATATTGATATGCAAGAAAATGAAGACATCGGACCAACTCCAAGTCCAATTATTACTTTGGCTTCAAGTCCTTCAACACGAAACAAAATCGATTTGAATGATCTTCCTTCGGATCCCTCCGATAGACCGCCTATTACTAGTTATCATCCAAATCAAATAGACGACATAAGAAGAGCATATCTTGTTAAAAAGGCTTTTCAACCACGAGGTCATGACTTTAAATGGACAAACTATTCTAGTGGCCGGAGACGTTTTAATGTTAAATGGTTTGATAAATATCATTGGTTGGAGTATAGCACTAAACAAGAAAAAACATATGGTTTATATTGTTACTTGTTTAATGAAAGTGTTGGTAATAAAGGTGGAAGAGAGACTTTTGTAAGTGGAGGCTTTTGTAATTGGAGTAAACCGGGTGTCTTAAAAGAACATGTTGGGTTAGTTAATAGTATACATAATAAGACGGCGCAAAAATGTGAAAATCTCTTTAACCAAAAGCGATCCTATGATGCGAATGAAAAAAGGCGTAACAAGGAAAGAAGGATTGGAAATCGGTATCGATTAATGGGGTCTGTTCGTAGTGCTGGATTTTGTTTAGAAAATAGTTTACCGTTTCGTGGTCATGACGAATCTGAAAAGTCTCTTTATAAAGGTATATTTCTTTCGGTTTTAAAGTTGATTAGTGTGAACAACCCGGATATTGGTAAGTACACTTTAGGGAAGGCCAAGAAGAATAATAAGTTGACAGCTCCATCGATTCAAAAAGAGATTGTCGATTGCTATGCGAAAGAAGTAACCAAAATGATTTGTGAAGAAATTAAAGACAATGTCTTTGGGTTGTTAGTAGATGAGTCTAGCGACGTGTCTTTAAAGGAACAAATGGACGTAGTGGTGAGATATGTTGATAAGGTCGGAGTTGTTAAAGAGAGTTTAATTGGAGTTGCTCATGTGAGGAATACATATTCTTTAACTCTTAAAGAAGCCATTGTGTCTTTATTAGCCGATAACCATTTAAGCATAGATCAAGTAAGTTATATGTTTCATAATTTCATTACATAAACTATAATAAAGATTATATGTCGTATCATTGTATTTTATTGTTTGTTTTTGTTTAAACAGATCAGGGGTCAAGGTTATGATGGTGCAAGCAACATGCGTGGAGAGTTTAATGGATTAAAAGCTTTAATTCTGAAAGACAATCCATCGGCACATTACATACATTGCTTTGCTCATCAACTTCAGTTAGTGATTGTGGCTGTAGCAAAAAAGCATGATGGTGTTAAAGAATTTTACGAAACTCTTGGCATGGTTGTTAATATGGTTGGTGCTTCTTGCAAAAGAAAAGATATGATGTTGGAGGCAAAAAAAGAGAGAGTGGAAAACGAAATTCTAGCGGGTGAAATTAACACAGGAAAATGATTAAACCAAGAGGTTTCCCTTGCCCGACCCGGAGACACACGATGGGGTTCTCATCATAGAACCATCACAAGTTTGTTGAAATTATTTCCGGAAGTTGTTGAGGTACTTACTTTTATTAAACAAGATGGAGAGACCTTTCAACAACGATCCAATGCGTCAGGTATTCTATCATATTTTGAGAGTCTTGAATTTGTGTTTTACATACACTTGTTGAACGATATCTTAGGCCTCACAAATGCTCTATCAAAACATCTTCAAAAAAGAGTCAAGACTTGTTAGAAGCATCTCATTTGATAAGCAGGACAAAACGAGCTTTGAATCATTTAAGACAAAATGGGTTTGAAAAGATGTTGGCAAACGTAACATCTTTTTGTGAAAAAAAAAACATTAAGATGTTAGATATGGCGGAAAGTTATGGTAATCAAAGAAACCGAAAGTATGTCATTACTAACCGACATCATTTTGAAGTTGAGGTTTTTAATACGGTTTTGGATATGCAACTTCAAGAACTTGGAAGCCGATTTAGTGAGGTCTCAACTAGTTTGATAGAAAATATGCCGGGTTTAAATCCTTGTAATTCGTTTGCTAAATTTGACATATCAAAGATAGTGAAGTTTTTTGAAATGTATCCGAATGACTTTAATAAAGAAGAAAGAGGGGTTCTTACGGGTGATCTTTCGACATTTTATCATACTTTAAAGGAAGATGATAAATTTGCAAATTTAACTGGATTGAGTGACCTTGCTCGTGTAATGGTGTAATGGTGGAAACCGGAAAAAATGAAACTTTTCCTTTGGTTTATCGAACATTGAAGCTAGCACTGGTTTTACCGGTTGCAACCGCAACCGTTGAAAGATGTTTTTCTAAAATGAAGTTTATCAAGACGGATTTACGCAATCGGATGGGTGATGAGTATTTGAACAACGCTCTAATTTGTGCGGTCGAAAAAGAAAGTGTTTGTAAAGTAAAAGAAGAGGATGTCATGGCCCGGTTTCAAGCTTTCAAAAACCGAAGAGGAGAACTCATTTAGGTACGTGTTTAAATTTATTTATTACCGCGCTACTATCGTTGTTTCGTTTACATTGTATGAAGTACGTTAAATATTTTTTTTTTGAAACATTGCCCCTTAAATAATTTTCTAGATCCGCCACTGTGCACACCACAAACACAACGTAAAATTACCTGTATCACATATCATGTCCTATTTCCTACATCATATGTCTTAAATCATACATCCTATATCACATATCATATTCTATATCCTATATATTACCTATTTCATATATTTACCTATATCATATATCACAAAATTAAATGTGTAATCAATTAAAGTAAAGCATAAAGTAATAACAATTAATGAAAAAAGTAAAAAAATATTGAATCCATCCCCCGCCTCCCTGTCTCTCTGATATTTCTTCTCATCATCGTTTGAATCTCTACGTTTTCTCTCTCATCTTTTTCACGAGACCACCTTCCTTCATCACGCGCACACATATATATTTATATCCATCCTCTCTCTCTCTCTCTCTCTCTCTCTAAACAAATCTCAAATTTCACCTTCAAACCAAACTCTATTCATCATTTCATTACATATATCGATTCAATTCGTCATCAACTGCTCCGATCCAACTGACGGTTACTCCACTTGTGTATCGGCATCTTCTCACTCTAATTCACGATTCGAATCGGTTTCTGTGAGTGTTTCGTTTTATTATTTGTAATTCTATGAGTTTATTATTGAGATTTGTTGCTATTAGGTTTCTGCTGATTGAATTTAAGTTATATGATCTTAATTTGCGTTTCAAACGGTTCAAGTTGATTTGTAATTATTATATGCGATGTGAATTATTGTCGGTGAAGGTTTTGGTTAGTGATTTAGGGTTTGGAAGATCTAGTTGTACTTGCATTACTGATTTTGATGATATTAATGTTTTGAAGATAATGCTCGTGGATGTAATGGTTAGAATGTTTAATTATGGAATGTAATTAGTGTAATTGACTTGTGCAATGTGGTGATTATATTTAGGTTTTTGGATAGAATAGAATTTGTCGTCGTTATTTGGTTTAAAATCTGTTGAAAACATCATGATTGATGTTATTTCTGTTTGGAGCCGGTAGCTCCGCCTAGGGCTGATGTCACTTTGGACAGAGCTAGGGTGTGATCTAATTAGATTATGCAATGTGGTCATTTTATTTAGGTTTTCAGATCGAACATAATCTGTAGTCATTATCTGGCCTAAAGTCTGTTGAAAACATCATGGATTGATGTTATTTCTGTTTGGAGTCGGTAGCTCTGTCTAGGGCTGATGTCACTTTGGGTAGAGCTGGTGTGTTGGGGATCATCGTTTTTAGTCAACCTGCCTACGTTTTGATGGTTGATTGAACTTTGAGATATCGTTTATATTATTTACTTTAGTAGAATTGATGGAAGGTTAATCTCTCTTTTTTTCTTATTGCAGGTCACATGCCTTTAGAATATGAGGTCAAAATGGATTAGTGAATGAGCTGTTGAGTGTGGAGCTAAAAGGTGTTTTATGGAATAAGAAACGGGGTTGAGTTGGTAATGTGATTATCTTTAGATAAACATGGCCGAGACACATGATGAGTTAGGGAGCTCAGAGCAAGGTTCTTCTAGTAATACATGGTGGCCTTCAGAATCAGAGTTCATTGATAAGTTTGAATCTGTTTCACTGGACATTAAGAAGGAAACTCCATCTCATAGAAGATCTATGAGCAGCAGTACATATGACAGGTTACTATCTCAATCTCAATCAGCATCACAAATCCTCTGGAGCACCGGAGAGCTTTCTAAACCTATTCCAAATGGTTTCTACTCAGTGATTCATGTAAGCACTTTGACTTTTCTAGTTCTGCCAGAATACCACTATCACAGTTTTTGCTCAATCTTTGCATACTGGATTTAATGCCTTTGTGCTTCATGAAATTGTTTATTTTGGGACAAACATGTTCTAGTAAGTGGAGGTTATCCCTGCATAAGCATCTTATGTATTATGTCTTAAAGTTGAAGCATGCGTTCTTCATTGTGAAGGAGTTATAATAATGTTGAATAAAAGACATGTGGAAAACAGACTTACAAACTGTGGGGTGTTTTCACTTTTGTTTTAGGCTTTCTTTTAACAAACATAGTTATCATTGATAGTAGTGAAACATACATCTTTTGCCAGACAACCAGATGCAGATACATCCTTTGTAATTCCAGAGAGTGAATAAGAATAATATGTGAATGAGATAGCATTTTACTAGATTTCTAAAGCTTACACTTAAATTTGTGAATCCATAAAATATTTCTTTATATTTCATCTTTGATAAGCTTTTCTCCACAGCTCAACTTTTGAGGATTTGTTACCAATATATGAAGTTGGAAACTCCAGTCCACACCGCTGGAGCATATCTTCCCTATTTGACGCAATTAATGTGAATTATCTGAAGAACATTTGTAATTATCATTAAAGACTTTGTCATTTCTTGCTTTCTTTATCTTGAGATAGCGTAGGGTTTCCAAAAATGAACCATCGTTTCTTTCCTTTGGCAAATTCATAGTGCTCCCGGACTCCCATTGCATCACGAATAACTGTAAATACGATATCTTTTTTTGCTGGTTTAAGTTTATGTTTCTTAATCTGGATTACCAATCGAATGCATTTGAGACCATTTCATTGTTGTTCATCCAGCCTCTTGTTTTTGTTTCCTGCATTATTTCTAGCCCTTGAATACTGTCGGTGAAACTCTTTATTGTTGAAATGCAGTCAAGTTGATTCTATAACTTATTTCATTTTTGAGTTGGTTTTCTCTTTTCTTTTTCCTCATCTTTATTGTTTTTTGGTATCCAGTTTTTTCTTACATTTGAGCTCTTTCTTTTATTAAATTATCTGGTGTTGTCTAATGTTGGAAGAATATGATCGTCACTTAACAAAAAACAATGCAAATGAAAAATCTTTTGGTTGATGAGTGTTGGCAAACAAGATATATTGGCCTCTAAAATGTGTAGTGTATGGGCCTCATATATGGCTACAAAGGTTTGGTGTAATCAAGCTTTTTATTCAACTAGAATGAATATACTACTACTCTCATTGTGCATGACATACAAATTGTCAGCAGTCACACTGTTTGGGATTTTCTAACCAAAGAAGTGGTAAATGGGAGATCGTCATGTAGTGGGTGTTTAAATAAAATTAAGAGACCTTAAATGGAGGATCAAGCTTATATGTTCTCACATTAAAGTGAAGCAAAATTGAAATTTGAGATGCTTGGGAGATTTAACCATATGGCAAGTGGCAACACGCAGACAACATACTAACTAATGCATATTTAAAGTTCTTTGTTCTGTAAGACTTTTGTTATGGTTATCAATTGCAAGCTCCATTCCTGTTAACATAGAAAGTACTACCTCTACCTAGAAATCGTGTATGAACATCCAGAATTACATCTAAGTTTTGTGGAATGATAGAAACTTTTCTGGAAGAATCTGTATTAAGTCTACTGAATTATACTCTGTACAGGATAAGAGGCTCAAAGATCTTTTCGATGATATTCCCACATTGGAGGAGCTCCATGATTTGGAAGTTCAGGGTGTAAAAGCCGATATAATTCTTGTTGACTCCCAAAAAGATAAGAAGCTTTTCAGGTTAAAGCAACTTATTTCTACACTAGTGAAAGGTCTGAACTCGAGTCCTGCAGCTATTATTAAAAAGATTGCTGGCTTGGTGAGCTCTAAACAATGCATTATTTTGCTGTTTTCATTGATTGAATTGAATTGCTCTTGTGCTTATTGGTAGAATTTCTTTGTATGAAAGTTATTGTTTATGTATGAGAGTTATTAATCTTTTAAAGGTGCATGGAAATCTTTTACAGGTCTCGGAATTTTATAAGCGGCCACAATTTGATAGCCCAAATAAAGCTACACTTGAAGATGCTTCTCATGTACCCGGAAATCGAGGTGTCCAGTTACTGGGGCATATTAAAAATGGTTCATGTCGCCCCCGAGCAATACTGTTTAAAGTTCTTGCTGATACTGTAGGTCTTGAAAGTAGACTGGTAGCGGTAAGCTTATGCTCGTTAAAATCTCATATATAATCTCCTGATTATTCGATGTTACAGGGGTGTTTGGATGTGACTTCTGAAAGTGGTTATGTGGTTTTTCAGGGGTTACCTGAAGATGGAGTTGGTGAGTGTGTGGATTCATATAAGCATATGTCAGTAGTAGTTGTTCTCAACTCTGTAGAACTACTGGTTGATCTTATGCGATTTCCGGGTCAACTGATACCCCAATCAACAAAGGCAATATTTATGACTCATATTTCTGGAGCAGGGGAAAGTGATTCTGCAGAAAATGATTCTTGTGATTCACCACTTGAACCAAACAGCCCTTTATACGGTTTTTCAGAGAGGATGGACAATGACAGGTTAAATCTTTATAGTATTTCCTTCAAATTTGAATTTCCCATATAATATTCTTTTTAGCAAGGTTTTTATTTCTGCAGTTCTGAGAAAGATGACAATCTCCATTACCAGCGGAGACTGGAATCATCTTTGAATGCCCCTGGACCTTCATTGAGGAGTAAAATGATGCGTTCTGCATCATCCGTTGACGGAAAATGGAGGTATTTGTTATTAATCTTTTTGACAAGTTTTCTTTCACTGGGATTGCAATTTTTGCTATATGAAATGTCAAACTTAAATTATCAATACTTAGAACACTAACACATACTGAGAAAATATAGCATGTAGTTTACGGTTGTTATATTTTTCTATGCATCAGTTTATCCCGTAGCGAACCAGATATCGCAGCCTCATTTTGGCGAAGGAGCCGAAGGAAGGTTATAAATGAACCAAGGACTGCAAGTTCAAGGTTTTCCCCCGTACTCATGCTCTATAATTATTTTTTCAATGTGATTATAGAAACCTTTTGTTGAAAGCTAGCATTCGTTACTAAATGTAACCTGGTCATATGTTGCATATACATGTGGGTTTTCATTTGTCTTCATCCTTTATTTGGTCTCTTGGTTTTAGTAACCAACAATGAGCTCTTAGTGGTCTGTATTTTTTTAACAAAGGTGTTCTAGTAATGATTTTACAAAAGGCAGGGTCTCACATAATTACTATAGGAGTATAGGTAAGATGTGTATAATATATCTCTACCTTACCAAGTTTAGGCTTTTTGTCAACAACATAAAGCAACAAGTATAGACGTATAGTTCTATGGTGTACATGCGTCTGTTGTAAATGCAATAAGTCAATAACTCAATGAGATTCAAGTTTTACTTATATGAATTGTTTTTAAGCAGTATGCTTTGTATTTTAAATTTATTGACAAAATTGATATGTGGAGATACGGTACTTGTCGCATAGTCCATAGTTGGCTATCAAATTCTAAGTGGAAACTAATTAGGCTGAATTAGCTAGAAAGTTGCCACTTAGGCTGTAGCCTAGTGATAGGAGGGAAAATACCCTCTTGGGGGAGGCAGGAGTTCGGAACCCACCAAAAGTGGAATAGGGGTGAAAATTGTTAGCTGTTAAAAAAAAGCTAGAAAGTTGAGCTTCTTAAACATTATTGCTATTATTGGAAATTTATTTGAACTCTAACAAGAGAGCATAATGATCTTGATATTTTCTCTGTTGAGAATTGCAGTCCAGAACATCCTTCCTTACGGGCACGTGGGCGGTCCATGCTTAGTGGTGATAGGAGATCATTTAGAGACTATCCTGATGATGTTGGTCCATCAAGGTTCTTAGTTCTTACAACCTTTATATGTGCCTTCTACATTTGTGAAGCTTACATGACATGGACATTATATACTTTTAGGCTTTGTTTGTGATGCTTTTGAAAGTTAAAGAAGCAAGTATATCTACACCAATAAACAACTAATCCCATTTTGTTTAAAAAATATTTAATCCCAGCGTATTAAATGTGTATGCAACAGGTCGGAAGGCACATCAACATCTGAACATCGCAGAAGTCGAAGAAGCATGAGTATTACTCCAGAAATCAGCGATGACATTGTTAGGTTGGTATTTATAAGTTTTTAAGCTTTTGCTGTTACAATACACAGTTTCTTGTCCTTATGTTGTTCTTTTGTGCTTTTCGGTAATTCTCAATGTTCTGTTGATAGGTTTATGCATTAAGTTTCTTACTAAGGTTGCTAGTACAGAAATAGTTTTTCTGAAGGATAAAGTTTGCCAACTATCTATGAACCTGCATTGTTTTTACAAAAAGAAAACATTTTTTTACTTATTAGAATTTTTATTCAACATATTTGGTTAATTCATCATGTTTCTTTGATCCATATATGTTGTCCATGCATACCATATGAAGCATGCAAGTCCATGCATTAATGTATGTAAATATCAGGATTTGGAACTACCCTTTTGGAAATCACTATATATATTGAGTGCATGATTAGTCAATATGCTCAATATAAGGAGAAAGATCATCGCTCGTATTAGAGATGCTATATTCTTACTTTAGTTTGGGGCTTTGTGATAGATTAGCGTTAGTTTTTTGTTTCCTTGTATAGTTTTGTGATGCTTATAAATAGTGTAACTTCACGAGCATTAAGCAAGTGAAAAGTTCAATAAATTGGTTTTTATCACATGGGGTCAGAGACTCAGAGCTAAGGCTCTTCGTACATGTCTGTTAGCATCACTAAAATTCTAGCACATAGACCCAGACTCTAGTTTGCTGCTGCATTGATAATATAATAGAAACCTTGAATTAACTAATAACTCAGATAACACTATCCCAATAGCATGATACAAAATATAATTTCTACAGTCTATGATTTCTTTTGTGAATTGTGACTATTTTTTTGGATAAGGATTGAAGAAACAGAAAAAAGTTTAAAAGCTTGCTATAAGAAGTACTATTTTCTTGGCACACATGATAATTCTTCTTTCTATAACATGCAGGGCTGTAAGGGCAATGAATGAAACATTAAAGCAGAATCGACTGCTGAGAGAACAGGTGGATAGTAGGTTGCAGAATGCAGACCTTAAGAAAGATGTATGTGTTTCTGTTTCTCTTTTTGCATAATCTGTATTGATACCTTGGTTTAAAAAGCGCGAAGCGCTCCGAAGCGTTTTGGTTCCAAAAGCAGCTTCAAGCGCGAAGCGAGAGCTTCACGTATACGAAGCGCTCAAAATTAAAAAAAAAAATATATATATTGTACACATCAATATGACCTATTCTACTTGTTAATCAATAACAAACACAAAAACATGATTAAAAAACACACTTAACACATAAAAAACATAGTTAAAACATAAATTAAAGTCGAAACACACTTAGGGTAAAGAAACAGGCCTCATTTAACCCTATTTAAAGACTGTTGGGCTTAAAAAAATGGCCCAAATGTGACCTGATTGGGCTGAAGCGTCGCTTCAAACCATCATCGCTTCGCGCTTAAAGCTCGCTTCACAGCGCTTCACGTAATGTAACGCTTCAGACCAAAAAAAGCGATGTTTCCAGCGCTTCACGCTTAAAGCTCGCTTTAAGCGCGCTTTTTTAAACACAGATTGATACAAGTTCTGTTTATCCTGTGGTAGCCTAGTAGGTACATTAGTTTGTCTAGTCTAGATGTATAAAGTAGTGGGAGTTTATCTTGCGGGAGGTAATGGTCTGAGGATGTGCAATTGATGCTAGGCATTATGTGTACGAGGTTAGGAAGTTTCAAGTGGAAAGTAAGGTTGATATAGAAGAGAGGACTAGTGGGTCATCCAAATATAATTCCCATTTTAGAAGATATACATTTACATTCACATTCATATATGGCTCTGTTTGAGTATAAAAATACATGTGTGTGTGTATGTAAATATATAATACATGCACATATATATAGAGGATCAAATACAAATGGGTCCTAACACAAAATGGCTTTAACATGAGAAGTGAAGGAAGCTTCTTTTTTTGAATTTTTTTTCAATCTACTTAAATATGATATTTAATTGCAAAATGTAAAAAAAATAAAAATTTGTGTAATTACTCTGCTAATGTAAAAACACGATCTTTTTATATATATTATGGGACTAAAATACGTGCTTGACTAGATGGGAAAAAAATTTCAAAAAATTAAAAAATAAAATTTCCTCCTTCACTTCTCATAGTAAGCCCAATTTGTATGTTAAGACCCATTTTACCGGAAACTAACCCCATATATATGTGTGTGTGCGTGCGTGTATGTATATCTATATGAGCATGTACACTCACATAATACATACATACTCTGAAGTCTGAACATACATATGGATTGATATATGTAATTACACGTCTTTAGTCTTTACAACACACGTATAGATGCACAAAAGCAAATACACACACATTCCTATACACAAACGGCATGCTTACGTATGACTATGCGCACATACACACATACCTTAATATGTAGATTAGTACATGCATTTACATAGACACATGCGTATAATTTGTAGATACATTCATTCATACACATACAGTTACACCCACACCCACACATGCATATCATATATTTATTGTAGTATTTGTATACCACATATGTATTTACTTCTCTGTTAGGTTTGATCAGTTGTGTGCATATCTTATTGATTTACCCATTCTAATTAAAACGTCACTATCTTTCAAATCTGCGTTATTGTTCACTAATATCGTGATGCGATGGTTTAGGAGTCGGAGCATGAGCATGATGGAACACCTTTATATTCTCTAAAAAGGGAACACATGAGTTCTCAAAAGGCAATGTCATTACCTACATCTCCTCATGAATTCAGGAATCCAAAAGCTTCTGGTGAGATTTCAGATGAAGCAGTCTCAACATGGAGCAAAATTCTGGATTCACCCATGTTCCAAAATAAGCCTCTTCTTCCTTATCAAGAATGGAATATTGATTTCTCTGAACTCACTGTTGGCACTCGAGTCGGAATTGGTATATATTCATTTTAATATTAGCATTTCCTTTTCCCAGAAGCTTTTTGCAGCTTCCGTTTAGCTTTGTTATCATTATCAGTGCTCTGCGTTCATTGTTTTCAGGATTTTTTGGGGAAGTTTTTCGTGGCATCTGGAACGGAACGGAGGTAGCAATAAAGGTTTTTCTTGAACAAGATCTCACAGCTGAGAACATGGAAGATTTCTGCAATGAAATTACCATCCTCAGGTATTTCTCTATTAGTGAAAGACTGAAAGTCATATATTAGTTTATATATTTATACTCTTCTGACTCACCTTTCATTTTCTCCCTTCTGGTTCTTGACAGTCGCCTTCGACATCCAAATGGTATGTCGTTATTCCTTTTTGTGTATATTTTTTATGTTTCAAGTAAAGGGTGGTTTTATAAAAATCTCAACTTACTCCATCAAATAATGTTACACTCATACTCTTTAACTACAAGAAACACTAAAATAAAGTCACAAGCGTTTCTAACTAAAGGGGTGTTTGTATTTTCTTATTTTATTGTTTAGATATATAGATTCTTGTTATTTAGGGGTAAAACAAAATAACCAGTTTCATAGCTGCAGCGATTTGATTATCTGAAGGTAAAACAAAATAACCAGTTTAGCCCTCTATTTAAATCTAAACAAAAAACTGTTTACATTTCACAAGGGCTCTCATATTTTTTTACAAAAAAAATGTTTTATTGTCATTTTATGTGTTGAGTTCTTAAATAACCAGAAGTTGTCAAGCACTCAAAAAATTGATTATATGATTAGTAAAACTACAAACAGTAAAAGCACATCCAAATACCATCTTTTACGACTCATTTTATTATAGGTGTTTATTTGATTCTGACTATTTAATATTTCATAATCACCTTCTGATTCACATATCCAAACACTCCTCAAGAGGTGGAATAAAATGCACCAAGAGTGAGAGTTTTTTTTAAACCACATTAACGTCTTAATTTGCTCTTCAAGTTAATGCAATGTAAAATATTTGAGTTCATACGGTTTCACATTGGCATCCTGCTAATTCAATTGATAATATTTTATTCAGTTATATTGTTTCTTGGTGCCTGCACAAGGCCTCCACGCTTGTCGATGGTTACTGAGTATATGGAGATGGGTTCATTGTATTACTTGATCCATTTAAGTGGACAGAAGAAGAAACTCAGCTGGCGAAGAAGACTTAAAATGCTTCGTGATATATGCAGGTTGGTCAATTTAGTACCAACACTATGGAAATAATAAGTGTCCTGACTTCTTTTTCTTCTTTTTTTTGCATTTGACGAAATGATTAGAGGATTGATGTGCATTCACCGAATGAAGATAACTCATCGAGATATAAAAAGTGCAAATTGCCTGGTGAATAAGCATTGGACCGTAAAGATATGTGATTTTGGGCTGTCGAGAATGATGACAGAATCACCTATGAAAGACACATCATCAGCAGGCACCCCTGAATGGATGGCTCCTGAACTTATCCGAAACGAACCTTTCACCGAAAAGTGTGATATTTTTAGCCTCGGAGTCATCATGTGGGAGTTATGCACTCTCAGTCGACCATGGGAAGGCTTGCCTCCTGAGCGCGTAAGTTGCCTCATTGCTCAAACTTTTTAGATATTTGAATATAAGGAAGTTGATCTTAAAGGTGGTCTACTATGTTTATAATGGATGTTTGTATGCTGTTTAGGTTGTATATTCTGTCGCCCATGAAGGTTCACGGTTGGACATTCCTGAAGGTCCCCTCGGCAGGCTAATTGCTGGTACCTTTTCTTGGTTATTTTGTTCCTAAATGTTTAGACTCAATTTTATGATCTAAAATTCATTTTTATAAATTAAAATTAAAATCTGCAACAATTCAGTATATATGGGACTATTAGTTTAACTGTCAATTTTAATCTTATGTGTCGAAATATATGTCCGTCAATAATAGCATAGGCCAGTCAGGTGGGTTGGGTGATGACATACGTGGCAAAATGCGGTTGGTTGACCCACAATCAAATATTTGTCTCCTTATTTGAAAATTTTCATTAACAATTGATATGGAACATATTTTGAGAACTATACGATACAGTAAGGTTAGAGGGTGTGGTTTAAAGCCCTAGGGCTTTATTACGCCACGTAGGTGACACATAAGCAGGGGGCTTTATCGCTAACTTACACGGTATGGAATAAAGCCCCTTTTAACCATATTTTAAAAAAAGATAAATAAAAAATATCTGATTGGTTGATCAACGTGAGGCCCCTTGATTTCTTTCTCTCGCGCCCGCTATTCCTTTGGCGGAAGCCAAGGATAGCGCCTCCTTTAACGGAGGCGTGGTGGTGTAGGGCGCCATAGGGCGCTAAAGTTGATGAGGTTGGGGGGGGGGGGGGGGGGGGAAGCTAATAGTATAAATTTTAACATAACAATTTATAGGAAGTTGTACGCATTAATTACACACTTTTGAGTAATTTTTGACCTATTTGACCTTTACCCTTATTGCTAGAATATTGATTTGACCAGTGTAAGTAGCGTGAAACAAGCATAACCCTAACTCAACTCGTTTATAAGTAAATAGATCAAAATCAGCCTTTAGGGTAATGGTTGAAGGTAAGGGTGTCAATCGTTTCGGGTTAGTGGGTTGAATTGATGAAAACCAACACCAACCTTATCTTTAATTGTTCTAAAACGATGTCCTAAAATTATAATTGCAGATTGCTGGGCAGAACCGCATGAGCGACCAAGCTGTGAGGACATTCTCACTCGTTTACTGGACTGCGAATACACCCTTTGTTGATCAAGTCCATGTGGGAGACTTTTGACCATTTTTATAAATGAAACAACAAAAAGACACAGTAGAGGTTTTACAAAACTTTTATCGGCTTATAATTAAGTACTTTATTTCTGTTTAAATCCAATCATTTGGATTAAATTAGTGGGTTACAGTTAGAATTCTCAGTCACAACTCTTTCAAGACTTCTTTAACATATTCTGTCATACAGTGAATTGTTGCTCACAATGTGTTTTAAGCATGCAAAACGGGCCTGTCGGATAACTGGTAAACTAGGTTTGGGTCATATTGGGCTGTTCTAGAAAAGAATCAATTTTGGTCGGGTCAAAACTGGCTTTGACAAAAATGGGCTTGGATTGAAACTGTATTGTAACTAAGCTGTATACAACTAGTTCTGGTCTGGTTCGGGCTGTCCGTTGGTCTGGATGTGTATTTACTCACTCCTACCCCGTTTTTCATTTTAGCTAAATTTTTTGAATTGTCATGTTTAAAATAAAGTAATACCCAAAGTCGATGAAAGTTACTTGTTCTGAACCCAACAGGTGGTGTTTGTTTCATTGAAAGTTAGTTAGTTACCTGTTACATGCTTCAGACTGGACCGAGACCGAAAATACAAGTGTGTTCCAAACTGAAGACCTGAGCAGTTAGGTCTCGGGGGTTTCTATTCTGGACCACTTAGACCGAACGGTGTGGGGATCGTCCCCCACCGTCGCCGGGTCGTCGGCCTCGTCCCACACCACCCCCTCCGGGGTCGTCGCGTCGCAGACGTCGCCTGGAGGACGGAAGCGACGAGGGGTTTGGTTGGTGGAAAGGTGGGCCCCTCAAGTTGTTCTCTCTCTCTCCTTTATTATATATTTGTTTTTTTATTAAATTTGGGTAGTCTCCACACCCTTGGGTAGTCCCCTTTGGATAGTCCTTCATCGAATGTGACGTGGCGCCTACGTGACGGATAGTCTCCAAAGGGACTACCCAAACCTCACCCCATGGTCTTATGTTCAGCCTCTGAAAATACAAGTGTTTTCCAAGTACAAATTTGACTTGGTTTTAGCATGAATCTATTTTGACCGAGTATAAACTCCTACTTTGATAGCGTATAACCTCCTACTAAAGTGATATTATATTGTTAGTATCAATCGTAAATTTATAAGGTGGAAAGGATCATGACGATTGACCTAGCAAAAGGGGAGAAAGTAAGAGCATCAATAGAAACGTAAAATGTTGAAAATACACAAATCGTGTTTATCAAGTACAAACACAACGTTCAGTCAACATCCTACACCATATATGTTCTCTTCTTTCTTCATATGATGCAGTGGTAAGAGGATTTTAGGGAACTAAAAACCTTATTAAGCATGCATAATACGAAGAAGCTAAAACTAAAGCAAGAAAATGAATAATAGTGGAATGGGTTCTTAGGCAATTTAACACAAAATTTTGCCACCATCTTCGTACAATGCACTGGTAAAGACACCAAGAGGCATGCCAATTTCAAAGATGCAACTTCAAACGACTAAAATGTCAAAATGGTCCCTGCGTTTAGGTCATTTATGCCACTTCAGTCAAAAAATGAAATCTTTTGTTTTCGTGGCCCTGAGGTTTTATTTTTGTTGCCATTTTCATCCAATTGGCAAACATGGTTAGAATTTTCTGTTAACTCCTCCCTTTTTTTGTCGTTTTCCTCATTTAATTAAAATACATTATGGCATATAATGATGATTATATACCCTTCATTTCAATGAGGAAAATGACAAAAAAGGGAGAAGTTAACAGAAAATTCTAGCCCATTTTACCACTTGGATGAAAATGACAACAAAAATGAAACCTTAGGGACACATATATAAAAAGTTTCATTTTGGACTGAAGCGGCAAAAGTGGCCTAAAATCATGGACCATTTTGACATGTTACTCTTCATAAAAATAGGCGAAGAAGCCTTGACCCTTTACGGCTTGGTATAAATGAGCAACATAGTTGATATATATATATATATATATATATATATATATATGTATGTATAGAGTGGGGATCAAGAGTGAACAATGTTGATTTTGTGAACAAAAACGAACAGATCTTGGCCGTTGGATGAGGAGATCATGATTTTAGGAATTAAATGAATTTAATAAATTATTAAAACAAAAAAAACTTATCTAAATAACTGCATAAGGGCAAAATCGTAATCCCATTCTTTCAGTTATTAGGAAATAAAATCACAGTTCAAATTAAACCCCATCTTCTTCTCTCTCTAGAAGTTAAAAGCGACGGCCATTTTTTTTCTTCTGGTGAATTGTTCTACACCTCCATCTTTCCAAGTGATTACATATTCAGGTGATATATCAAGGTACCAATTTCAAGTATATTTTGGTTTTTGTAATTCTTTGTTTCATCCGATAGTGTATAGTTCAACATTTGTTCCTATTAAAGCTAGGGTTTTAGATGATTGTGCATATAAGAAGCTTTTTTTTTTATTCAATTAGGTTTGGTTCAAGCTGCTTGATTTACATTTGATTTGTGATAGTTTTGTTCTGATTTTGTCAATTTTGTTTTTTATTATAGGGTTCATCTGATTTGTTCTTTGATTTGTGGTTTGTGTTTGATAGGGCTCATAAACAAATTAATACTCTGTTATACACTGTCACACCTCGACCGCGTTAAAACAACAAACCGCAGCGGAAACGTCGGGGAGTGTCGTAACAGAATCATTGTTTCACAACACATGGATTAAAGTTCTGTTTTATTGAATTAAGTTTATTACACTGTATTGAAACTAAAAACAAAACATGAACAAATTAACTTCCATTGTTATTAAGTCACTAAGGCCTCGTCCATTCCTATATGAGCATGCACCAATATCATCAACAAACATCATAAACTATGGTACCTGAAACATATGTGAAAATACGTCAGCATAAAAATGTCGGCGAGTACATAGGTTTTATGAGAGTGTCAGATTCATTGCTCGTTTACATGTTGCAGTACCTTTTTAAAAACCTTGTTTTGAAAAGTGTGTAGTGTTGCAACATAATTAACCAGCTCAAATCAAGTTGGTTATAGTTTATAAAATCTCGCAGCTATGAATCTTAACTCAAAACATTTGTTTAAGTAAACCCAAATCGTAAATCGTTTTTGTAATAAAACTCGAATGGTTTATATTGTTAGAAAAACCTTGTAATATAACCTCGTTTTGATAACCTTTGCCCAAGTGATCTAGATAACGCAACGATGTATAATGTGTTAAAAGCACTTATATATAGGAAGTACCAGCGGCGTATCCACCATGCTTTTATCACATTACACCCGCCCCGTTACCTAATCACTTCCCTAACCCAACGGTTCAAACAGTTCCAAACGGTTCACATGGATCAAACAGTTCCAAACGGTTCACATGGATTAAACAGTTCCAAACGGTTCAAATAGTTCAAAATGTAAAACAATGTGTTCATATGCTGGATGAGCATATGCAACAAAATGTAATATGTAAAAATCAATGTGCTAGCATGCAAACTGAACATACCTAGCAAAACATAATGAAATCATGTACTATATGCGTACTAATGAACATAGCAAGTATATGATATAAAAGCATGATACGCACGAAAGTAACAAGTAGGCACATATGTTTCACCCCAAAACAGTTTAAAACGGTAAAAGAGGGGAGTATGTACTCACTTGAGGATGCTTAGAAGTCTTTAATAACGACCAAGCAAAGCTAGAGGGATCACGGAATCAAACGACACCTAATATAGGTAACTATGTTAATAAACCGGACCTAAATCGGAAGATCGGATAGGATGAGGTTTCGTAAACCAAATGAGTGTTGGAACTCATATGATATGGTTTAACAGAGCCTACATACTAAATCGAAACCTATCCTAAGTGCTTTCGACCCGTTACGGCCCATTAAGGTAGCTTACGCTACTTTAACGCGTCGTTCGCGCAAAAGCGAGTTCGAGACGTCTAACTAGTCCTATGACAAGTATTATATGCCTAAACATGTTTAAATATGTTGCATAATCAGTTAAGTGACAAAATTTTAAGTTACATATGCTTAAAATCCAATTATGCATGGAAAGGGCATTTTGGTCATTTACCTAAGGCATATAAACTACCTATCATACAACTACTTAAACTAAGTGACCATAAGGTATAACCTTGGAGGGTTATTCCCTATACAACTATGGTCACTAAACATGCTTGCTCGGATCCTAATGATCGACCAAACGGGTCGAGTTCGAAAGTCTAAGCGGTGGTTTAGACCGCTTGACTTACGGCTCTAAACAAGCACTACACTAAAAGTAACGAGCTAAACATGTTAAAACATGTTTAACTAAGTTGGAAAACAGGTTTTGATATCAAAACAAAGTGTTTTGATATCAAAACAAAGTGTTTTGATACCCAAGCGTAGTTTGGTTGCAAAATACGCATAAATACGTATTTTGACCGAAACTACGACTCGTCACTACGCCTAGTCAACGTGGTAATCAGTAGGTATAGTCACAAGGGACTATAACCATCGTGATTACACTCACGTTGCAAAGTTCAAACGAACTTTGTGTTGGCCAAAGACTGGTCAAAGCAGAAAGTCAAACACTGTTTGACTTTCACGCTCGAAAAGCAATAAAAGAACGAAAGAAGCTTACAAAGGGTCCAAGCTAGGGAGAACTTGATCTATAACACTCAGGTATGAAGCAAAGGCTTCAACTTAGAGCATTATTCAGATCAAGGGTGCAGAAAATGGAATGAGGACATGGGTATTTATAGTTTTCGGTAAACCGTTAAGATCATTCCTTGCTAAAGAGGCATCAATCTTGGCCATCCATGTGGGAAAATGGTTTTAGAAACCATGGGACATGATAAACCATCAAAATCCAGCAGATGGTATCCCAAAACAAGTGTTGAAAACCATCAAAACCAGCTCAAAGGCCAGATTCAATGTTTCTGCACTGACAGTCTGTCGCGCCCCGCGTAAGATGAGGCCCTATCTTACACGGTCCGCCAGAGCCAAGTTTGGCAGAACTGCAAAATTGGTCCCCGCACTTGAAAACTTGGATTTCGATGCATATTTGACACTTTTAAGCCCCGTTAACCTCATTTCAAAGCTATAAAATGAAGTTAAAGTATAGGGAACTTAAAATATGCTCAAAAACATCTCGGATGTCGGTTCGTTTGGTCGTACGGTTGCGTTGTTCGGTTAATTACGACGAAACTCGAACAGACGCGAAAAACGATCCAAATTACGCGACGAATGGAATTTTATCATGCCAATCACTAAAATAAAATATTTTAATGATTACATAAATTTTTGGATGTCCGGATCTATTCAGAACGTAAGATATGCGCGAAAATGCAAACTTATGCACGACGCTTTTAGTCCCTATTGATCAAAAAGTTTATTTTTGCGCACCAAACACCTCAAAGCCTATTTCTAAGCTATGTAAATGATATTTAGGGCATATTTAACTTATGATCAAGTTCTGGAATGTTTGTTACAGTACAAATCGGCATACTTTCGCAGTTTGTCAAAATTAGTCCCTATAAACGAATAAACTTGATTTCGACACACCAAACCCTCCAAAACTTTTTTCTAAGTTATGTAAAGGTTATTTAAGGTATGTTAAGACTATTTAACTATTCCGGAGTGTTTGTTGCATTAAACTGATTACATTTACGCATCAGTTCGCGTATAACCTTCTAGAAAGCGATTTAGAGCTCGAAATCAAACAAGAATTAATATGTGCAAATGATACACATATTTATACAAATCCCAAGTATGAAACACAATACTTCATTGATTTGGTATTTGTTTGATGGTTGAAGTGACACAGATGTCACAGTCTCCCCTACTTTAGGAAATTTCATCCCGAAATTTATTCGTAGGAGTCTGTTTGTGACGTTGTGTTAAATAACCATCAAAGATATGCAAGGCATAATCTTGTCATTTTCAAGTGGATATACTTTAAAGTGAAAAATGAGTGGGTGATTCATTTTTCCTTTATAGGTACATCGTCATAAGTGGAAATGACGGAATAATCAAAAGGATATTCATTTCCCTCAACGGATATTCTTCAGAAGCGAAAATGAACGGATTGAGTCATTTTCCTCAACGGGTTCTTCGTCAGAAACAGAAATGAAGGGATAAACAAAAGGACATTCATTTCCCTCAACGGATATTCTTCAGAAATGAAAATGAACAGATTGAGTCATTTTCCTCAACGGGTATTCTTCAGAAATGGAAATGAAGGGGTAAAAAAAAGGATATTCATTTCCCTCAACGGATATTCTTCAGAAACGAAAATGAACAGATTGAGTCATTTTCCTCAACGGGTATTCTTCAGAAATGGAAATGAAGGGATAAACAAAAGGATATTCATTTCCCTCAACGGATATTCTTCAGAAACGAAAATGAACAGATTGAGTCATTTTCCTCAACGGGTATTCTTCAGAAATGGAAATGAAGGGATAAACAAAAGGATATTCATTTCCCTCAACGGATATTCTTCAGAAACGAAATGAACAGATTGAGTCATTTTCCTCAACGGGTATTCTTCAGAAATGGAAATGAATAGGATTAACTCAAGGCACATGACAAAACTTGCTGTGGTTTTTGTGCACTAAATTCCATAATTTTGTATGCATCCATAATTACGTAATTCCTTGCACAGTCCGCACAGTTTGTTTTATAATGTGAAGGGGATATAATTTGAATAAGCCCGAGACAACTTTGATTAGGTCAACACATAAACATATAAGCACATAATTGTTTTCTTGGTTATTAATTTGTTATCAGTTTGTTATTAATCGTTATTAACTTGTTATTGATTTGAACATGGGTACTCAAGGTATACCAGGAACCCAGTTGATGGACTTCAACGTCCTCAAGAATCTATCTAGAATGATCTTCCAAAAAATCGATTTCGTTTACAGGAAACGTAATATTCGAATTAAGGTAGACAACAATTAAGGACTTACGGAAATACCCTTAGGTACCCTATTAAGGATTTATAGTGGTACTTTGGGTATTCGTCCAGAGTTGTAACTTGCGCCTTGTACTTCATTTCCTTGGAAGAAACGGGTACTTAGGATTTTCGTGGAAAACGCAAGAGATCATAAAATGAAAGAATTTTGGGAGTAGTCTGTTTTTCAAGGAATACAGTTCCTTGATTGTCGGTATTGTAGGGGATTTGTTGTTTATACATGCAACCACATTTGTACATTGCAATGTAAATAAAATATTTATTAATAAACAACAACAACAACTATCTCATAGACCTTGACAACAAAAGAAAATAATACATAAGGCTTGATTATTTCTAAACAGTCTTGTCTTCCAGTCGGTCAAATGCTCATCCCTACGCTGGATTTGCATTAGCAAGCTTTGGGCAATTCTTTCGGAAATGGCCCATCTCTCCACAGTTGTAGCAAGACCCTGGTGGGAAACGAGCTTGAGCAGGATTGTCAGCTTGATTTGGTGCAGCTGCAGCTCGGCAAACCCTATCAGTATGCCATATAAGTCCACAAATTAGGCATTTGCAGCACTTCACACTGGCATGATGATGAAGGTTACATTGGTTGCACAAGGGTGCAGTTCCGTTGTATGGCTTCCTAGCAGGGGGTTAAGCTGGTTGGTTGGGAACAGCGAAGTTCTGGGAAGCCTTTCGCTTCTTTGACTTCTTGGAGGATTCAGTCTGTTCATCCTTTGGTTTTGATTCCTCAATCGGTTTCTTATCACACTTTCGGAAAAGTTTACCTTTCCTGATCTGGGATTCAGTCAAGGTAGCGGATAGCTCAATGGCCTGTCTAACCGTAGTGGGGTTGCTACCAGTAACAATGTCTTGTACTGAGTCAGGGAGGCCATTAATGTACTTTTCGATTGCCTTATCCAAAGGCGTAACCATGTTCGGGCATAACAGACTTAATTCCTCATAACGGTCCGTGTAAGCTCGATGCTCACCGCTATCTTGCTTAAGATCGTCGAATTCCCTTTCCAATGCCCTAATCTCATGACGAAGACAGAATTCCCTCATCATTAGAGCTCAAAGCTCTTCCCATGTTTGAGCCAGTGCCACATCGGCACCCCTATCCCTCATCACACCATTCCACCATGTTAAAGCTCGTTTCTCAAAGACACTAGATGTGAATTCAACCTTTCATTCGTTCGGACATTGAACATGCCTGAAGGTGCTCTCTAGACTCTTGAACCATTGCAGAAGTGCAGTTGCTCCTTGAGACCCAGAAAATTTTGATGTCTTAGCTGAGTTGAACGTCTTGAAGTTACAGGGAGAATTATTGTTGTTATTGAGGGCTTGGTTAACTTGAGCAATGAGGTTTGGGAGTACGGCAGCCATTTGCTGCGTAATGATAGCTGCCAGTTCTTCATTAGGTATCTGATTGTCGCGTCGTTTGGCATTCTAAAAGAGGAAGTATGGGAGAAAACAAGTGAAATGGTATTGGGTAAGAATAAGAGGTTACAATTTCCGAGCCAAAAGCATGGGTGATGGTCATTTGTTCGTAGCATGAAACAAACAAACGACACAGAAGGGCTGAACAAAGTAAATATATCCTTATAATGTATCGTGAAGGCATGCTTTAGCCTATAAGTGGACACTCATCCCAAGTGTAACAACTGTGCTTGTAATCACTATGAACAGTTCTGTTATCAATAAAACAATGTTATTTGATCCCAATGTTTGTTTTGTTATGTTATACATTTTTCATGTTTTGACTTTTATGTAATTTCAAACTCTACATCGCTTTCTGGAGAGTTATACGCAAACTAGTGCGTAAACGTACTCAGTTTAATGCGAGAAATACTCCGAAACATCAACATATACTCAACATACCTTAAATAACCTTTACATAACTTAGAAATAAGTTTTGAAGGCTTTGGTATGGCAAAAACAAGTTAATTCGCTTACAGGGACTAAATATGACAAACTGCGAAAGTATGTCAATTTGAACTGTAACGAACATTCCGGAACATAACCATAAGTTAAACACACCTTAAATATCCTTGACATAGCTTAGAAATAGGCTTTGAGGGGTTCGGTGTGCTAAAATAAACTTTTGGGACATTCAGGGACTAAAAGTGTCAAAAAGTGCACAAGTTTGCATTTTCGCGCATAACTTACGTTCTGAATACATCTGGACATCCAAAAATTTATGTAAGCATGACTATATTTTATTTTAGTGTTCTCCATAAGAAAAATCCATTCGTCGCGTCATTTGGATCGTTTTTCGCGCTTATGCGCATTCCGTCGTAATTAAGCGAACATCGCGTTCGTACGACCAAACGAACCATCATCCGGCATATTTTTGAGTATGTTTTGAGTTCCCTATACTTTAACTTCATTTTAGAGCCTTGAAATGAGGTTAACAGGGTTCAAACGCATCGAAAAAGGCCTTAAACGCGTGCAGGGACCATTGCTGCCAATTTTGAAACATTCTGATTCAGGGTGGGTGCTAGCGTAGCGCGACGCCTGAGGGGCTACCTGTCGCGCTACGCGACTGACTATCTGGGCAGATTCAATGTTTCTAAACACAAGTTGCAACCAATTGATCCTTAACCACATGTTTTAAGTTACTTAGTCACTAAGATTAGGAGCATATGTGGCTCCATAACCTTTCAACAAGTGTACGGATGGGATCGAATCACGGTTTCCATGAAACGATCTCAACGGTTCACCGAAAACTATATATACCCCATGCCTTTCATTGTTTTAAAGCACTAGAATCTAATTGATTGTGTTCTAAGTTGAAACCTTGTTTCATACCTGAACTATATTGATCTAGATTAGCATTCGGGGACCCTTCGTAAGTATTCTTTCGTTCTTTTCCTTATTTTACTGCTTTTCGAGTCAGAAAGTCAAACTTTGTTTGACTTTCAGCGTTGACCAGTAATGGTCAATGCGAAGTTCGTTAGAACTTCACAACGTGATTGTAATCACGATGGTCATAGTCCCTTGGGACTATGCCCACTGATTACCACGTTGTCTAGGGTCGTAGGGTAGGCGATCTAATAAATCGCCTATACCTTCGAACCCGACCCAGTTTGGTCGATCATTAGGATCCGACCAAATACATTAGGTGACCATAGTAGGTAGGGAATAACCTTCCGAGGTTATACCTTATGGTCGCTTCGTTTAAGTAGTTGTATGATAGGTAGTTTATATGCCTTAGGTAAATTACCAAAATACCCCTTTGATGCCAAAATTCATTTTAAACATATGTAACATAACTTTTGACATCTAAACTGATTTGACAACCATATTAGACATGTTAAGGCATATATTACTTGTCATAGGACTAGTTAGGCGGTCCGAACGCGTTTCACGCGCACGACGCGTTAAAGTAGCATAAGCTTCCTAAACGGGTCGTAATGGGTCGTAAACAATTATGTTAAGTTTCATTTAGCATGTAGGCTTTGTTAAACCATATCAAGTGAGTTCCGACACTCATTTGGTTTACAAACCCTAATGCTACCCAGTCTTCCGAGATAGGTCCGGTTTATTAACATAGTTACCTATACTAGGTGCCGTTTGATTCCGAGATCTCTTGCATTGCTTGGTGGTTATCTTTATACAACTGAGCAATCACAAGTGAGTACATAGACCCCTCTTTTACTGTTTTCCAAACTGTTTTGGGGTGGAACACATGTGCCTACTTGTTACTTTCATGCTTTCCTGTTTTCACATCATATACATGCTATGTTCGTTAGTACATTATAGTACATGATTTCATTACATCTTATGCTAAGTGTGCCCATTGTGTGCATTACTTAGTACATTGTTTTACATGACATTTCCTGCTAGGTGTGCCCATTGTGTGCATTACTTAGTACATTGTTTTACATGACATTTCCTGCTAGGTGTGCCCATTGTGTGCATTACTTAGTACATCGTTTTACATGACATTTCACGCTATGTATGTTCATTTGATTACATACTTAGTGCATTGTTTTCACATGTTTACATTTTGGTATGACATTTGGTTTGTTTACATGGGACAATACATTCATTAACATTAGCTACGCCGTTCGTTAGTAGGTAGTGGTACCATAGGAATTGACAACTCCCGTTCCGGACATCCCAGGGAAAGGGGACAGAAAGGAATGACCGAATTCGTTGACATAAGACAGATAGACCTTTAATTTGTTTAAAGGGTTTATCACCACAGTCGCCAGGCTTGGATGTATGCATTTTCACAATACCGCATAAATGTTCATATTAAATAGTTGCATGCATTTACACAAAACATAGCTTTGATTTAAACTAAGTTTTACTTCAATGCTTTGTCTTTGTGCATATGGTTTAGTTGAGACATTTCACTTGCCATACATGACATTTTGACATAGACATTTGACATGGATATTTGACATAGACATTTGACATGATATTTGACATAGACATTTGACATGGATATTTGACATAGACATTTGACATGGATATTTGACATAGACATTTTGATATGATTTACATCTTGACATGAACACTTTGACATATTATTCAATACATTTGACAATTTGGTTAAACATAGACTTCTTACATTGGTTGGTTTGGTTTGATTAAGTGATTAAGTAACGATGCGAGTGTAATATGATACAAGCATGGTGGATACACCGCTGGTACTTCCTATATATAAGTGTTTGTATGGTATTATATGTCGTAACGTTATTTGAATCATTTCAGTTTGAGACATAGAACATTTTATACAAATAACATACTTTTCACAAGACATCGATTTACAAACAACTTATCTTATACAAACACATTTTTACATGGTTATTTATTTAACCTGACATTTACTTATACATATCATCTGATCTTATTGTTTTCAAATGATTTACATGACAAAGCAAATTACAAGGTTCATGACTAAACATTTTTTCTTAAACATAAGTCATGAATCCTATTTTCACAAAACCTATGTATCTCACAGGCATTTTTATGCTGACGTACCTATTTTCACATGTGTTTTCAGGTGCTTTTCCATAGGATGTTGATCATGATACTAGGGCGGACCTGTGCCTTAGAAACTTTAAAAGAAGATAGACTATGTTTAATTATGTTCTGAACTCTTAAATTTCCTGTTTTAGACAATGTAACACCCTTGTTTAATAAATAAAATACACTTTGTGTGCCATGGTTATGAAACAATTAATTCTGTCGCGACACGCCCCGATGTTTCCGCCGCGATTTGTTGTTTTTACGCGGTCGGGGTGTGACAGAAGAGTTGGTATCAGAGCCAATGGTTATAGGGAATTAGGTTATTAGTAATGCTTTGACCTAGACTATAACTTTTCTAGGAACCTAACACAAGCTATCTTGTGTTTAGATCTTAAAACATGTACATCACCTATCCTTAGGTGATTAACAAAACAAGGAACCAAATTTTTTTTTCCGAAACGATTTTTGAAAAACAATCATCTGTTTTTGAATAAATTTTTACAAGGTTTTGAACCCTCAATTGTAAGGTTTTGAACCCTCTGTTATATGGTTTTGAACCCTTTTCAAGTTTGGTTTTTGGCCTTGTGCCTTCTAATTTTCAAAAATCCCGTCAAACGTTTTGGGTTTTAAATAATGTGAACATGTGCAAACTGGAAGGGTGAATGCCTGTATTCTGGGTTTTCTGTCTAGGCAAGCACTTCGTATACATCTCAACCAGACGCGAGACCAGTTGTGCTTACCTGGGAATTCTCGGGATGAGTGTTCACTTATAGGCGAGCGTGTCTTCATTATACATTATTTTTGATCCATTTACTTTGATTAGTCACTGTGAGTCGTTTGTTTGCTTTGTGATACGGACGAATGACCACCATCTTTGCTTTTGTTGATTTTGTTTTATCTCATTCTCTTCATCCAATCATCTCACTCGTTTCCTTTCATGTTTTCCTCTTTTAGAATGCCTCCTCGACGCGAGAACCAGATAGCTACTGCCGAGCTGGCAGAAATTATTGCGCAGCAGATGGCTGCTCAGTTTCCAAATCTCTTTGCTCAATGGAACCAGGCCAACAACAACAACAATGTTCCATGCAAATACAAGGATTTTAACCAGGCTAAACCACTCAAGTTTAGTGGTTCTGAGGGAGCGACTGGGCTTCTTCAGTGGTTCGAGAGCATAGAGAATACTTTTCGCCATGTGCAGTGTCCAGAAAATCGCAAGGTCGAGTTCTCCTCGAGCGTATTTCAGAAGAGGGCTTTGACATGGTGGAACGGGGTTATGAGAGACAGAGGTGCAGAAGTCGCTCTCGCACAGACATGGGCTGAACTTAGAGCCCTTATGATGAGGGAATTCTGTCCTCGCCATGAACAGCGAGCGTTGGAGAAAGAGTTTGATGTTTTGAAGCAAGATAGTGGTGAGCACAGGGCTTATACTGATCGGTTTGAAGAATTGAGTCTGCTTTGCCCAACAATGGTCACCCCACTCGACAAGGCTATCGAGAGATACATCGATGGCCTACCTGACTCGGTACAAGACATTCTTACTGGTAGTAACCCTGCCACACTTCGTCAGGCGATCGAGTTATCTGCGACATTGACTGAGTCGCAGATTAGAAAGGGAAAACTACACAGGAAGGGTGACAAGGGCAAGAAGCAGTCGGCTGACAAGGAAGATAGCAAGAAAGGTCAAAACTTGAATGGAAAGAACTCTGGTTCTTCGAAGAGGTCAAGGAAGCGTAAGGCTTCCCAAAATTTTGCTATCACTGCCCAAGCTAATCTGGCAGCTCCCAACCAACCCGCACAGCTTCCAGCAAAGAAACCCTTTACAGGGAATGCACCTTTGTGCAATAGATGCAACAGTCACCACCAGCCGCAACTTCCATGCCGTTTCTGTACTAACTGTGGGAAATCAGGCCATCTCGCCAATGTTTGTCGATCTGCTCAAAATCCCGCGGTTCAGAACCCGGCTCAACAAGTTGCTCAGCCTCCTGCTCCGCAACAGGGTCAAGCTGCACGACCCCAATACCCACCGGGTGCTTGTTACAATTGTGGGGATCTGACCCACTATAGAAATCGGTGCCCAAGACTGGCGAACCTGAACCAGAACCAGAACCAGAATCCGGCTCCGGCTCGAGGCCGAGTTTTTAACATGAATGCCCAAGAGGCATAGGCTGACGATAATGTGGTGAACGGTACGTTCTTTATTAATAATCAGCCTGCATCTGTCCTTTTCGATTCTGGCGCCGATAAGAGTTTCGTGTCTTTGTCTTTTGAGCAAATGCTTCGCGTGTCTAGAACGAAACTAGGCAAATCTTTGACAGTAGAGGTTGCTAATGGTGAACCCATTATTCTTGATTCTGTTCTTCACAACTGCCAGTTGAATCTTAACGACCATCTTTTTCCTATTGACCTCGCGCCTATGCAACTTGGAAGCTTCGACGTTATTGTGGGAATGGATTGGTTATCCAAGCATCACGCAAAGATAGTTTGTTCTAAGAAGATTGTTCGTGTGCCACTTTCGACAGGCGAGATCCTGCAAGTTCAAGGTGAGAAGCCTACCGGTGGTCTCAAACTCATGTCTTGTTTTAAAGCTCGGAAGTATCTGCAGAAGAACTATGTGGCTTTCTTAGCACATGTTACAGAAGATAAAGGCAAGGGTAAGTCTATTTCAGATATTCCTGTCGTTCGGGATTATTCTGAAGTGTTCCCTGAAGATTTACCTGGTCTACCTCTAGCACGCCAAGTCGAGTTCCGCATTGATCTCGTACCTGGTACAAATCCCATTGCCAGAGCTCCATATCGTCTTGCACCGTCTGAGATGCAAGAGTTGTCTAAACAGCTTCAGGAGCTCTCTGACAAAGGTTTTATACGTCCTAGTTTTTCACCTTGGGGTGCTCCCGTTCTTTTTGTCAAGAAGAAGGATGGATCATTTAGGATGTGTATCGATTACCGTGAGCTTAACAAGCTTACCATCAAGAATCGATATCCCTTACCTCGCATCGATGATCTCTTTGATCAGTTACAAGGCGCTTCTTATTTTTCGAAGATTGATCTGCGATCTGGATATCATCAACTTCGGGTGCAAGAAGAAGACATTCCGAAGACAGCATTCCGTACTCGTTATGGACATTACGAGTTCACAGTCATGCCATTCGGTTTGACTAATGCTCCTGCTGTTTTCATGGACTTAATGAATAGGGTCTGCAAACCTTATTTGGATCAGTTCGTCATTGTTTTTATCGATGATATCTTGATTTACTCTAAGACGCGAGCTGATCACGAGCAGCATCTTCGTCTTACTCTGGAACTCCTGAAGAAAGAGCAACTTTTCGCCAAATTCTCCAAGTGCGAATTTTGGCTTAAAGAAGTTCAATTTTTGGGGCACATTATCAACGAACGAGGTGTTCATGTAGACCCCTCCAAGATCAGTGCGATTAAGGATTGGGATACGCCTACTACTCCTACTGAAGTTCGTTCATTTCTTGGTCTAGCGGGTTATTATCGCCGCTTCATTGAAAACTTCTCTAAGATTGCAGTTCCTCTAACTGCTCTAACTCAGAAGAAAATGCCCTTTTACTGGGGATTCAGTCAAGAAGAAGCTTTTCAACACCTGAAGCAGAAGCTTTGCGATGCGCCTGTTCTATCATTACCTGAGGGTGATGATGATTTTGTCGTGTATTGTGATGCATCTAAATTGGGTCTTGGCTGTGTTCTGATGCAAAGGAACAAAGTCATAGCCTATGCATCGAGGCAATTGAAGATACATGAGAAGAACTACACCACTCATGATCTTGAGTTGGGTGCAGTAGTCTTTGCTCTAAAGATCTGGAGACACTATTTGTACGGTACAAAATGTGTGGTTTTCACTGACCACAAAAGTCTTCAGCATATCTTCAACCAGAAAGAACTCAACATGAGACAGCGACGTTGGGTTGAGCTTTTAAACGACTATGACTGCGAAATTCGCTACCATCCTGGTAAGGCGAATGTCGTAGCTGATGCATTGAGTCGTAAGGAACTAGCTAAGCTTGATTGTGTACGTGTTCAATCTGTTATTCAAGCTCGATCCGATATTCAAGCACGCATTTCTCAAGCTCAGCAATCTTGTGTTTCACAAGGTTTGATGGATAAGGAATTTCCCTATCACATAACACCTGCTCTTGAATTGAAGGACAATGGATCATATTACTTCATGGACCGTTTGTGGGTCCCAAGCCAGGATAATATTCGTACCTTGCTTATGGATGAAGCCCATAAGTCTCGCTATTCTATTCATCCGGGCTCAGATAAAATGTATAAGGACCTTCGTACTCACTATTGGTGGCCTGGTATGAAGAAAGACATTGCCTTATACGTATCAAAATGCCTTACTTGTCTTAAGGTTAAGGCTGAACATCAGCGTCCTTCGGGTTTATTGGAGCAACCAGAGATCCCAGTTTGGAAATGGGAAAACATTACTATGGATCTTGTTACTAAACTTCCTCGCACAAAGAAAGGTCATGATGCCATCTGGGTAGTCGTTGATCGTCTTACAAAGTCAGCACATTTCTTGCCAATCCGCGAGGATTTTCCTACTGACAGACTTGCTCAAATCTATGTAGATGAAATTGTGGCTCGACATGGTGTTCCTTTGAACATCATTTCTGACAGAGATGCTCGTTTCACTTCTCATTTTTGGAGAACCATGCAATCTGCTATGGGGACCCAACTTAATCTGAGCACAGCTTATCATCCGCAAACGGATGGTCAATCTGAGAGAACAATCCAGACTCTGGAGGATATGCTTAGAGCTTGTGTAATCGATTTTGGTGGTAGCTAGGATTCACATCTTAAATTGATTGAATTCTCCTACAACAACAGTTATCACACTAGCATCAAAATGGCTCCTTTCGAAGCTCTCTATGGTCGAAAATGTCGTTCACCAGTCTGCTGGAATGAGATTGGCGAGGCTCAACTTACTGGACCTGCCCTCATTTTAGAGACAACTGACAAGGTCAAGAAAGTTCGTGATAACCTTCAGGCAGCTAGAAACCGTCAGAAGATTTACGCGGACCCAAAACGCAAAGCCTTGGAATTTCAAGTCGGTGATCGAGTATTACTTAAGGTCTCACCTTGGAAAGGTGTGATCAGATTTGGAAAGAAAGGAAAACTTGCACCTAGATATGTTGGACCATTCAAGATTGTCGAAAGAATCGGAAAGGTAGCCTACAGACTAGAGTTACCTCCTGAACTGGGAAATGTTCATCCAACTTTTCACGTGTCCAATCTCAAGAAGTGTACAGCTGATGAGAACTTCTCCATACCGCTTGACGAAATTCGTGTTGGCAAAACACTGAAATTTGTTGAGAAACCAGTGGAAATCATGGAACGTGAAGTCAAGTGGCTTAAACGCAAGCGCATTCCTTTGGTCAAAGTTCGCTGGGAAGCTAAACGTGGACCTGAGTTTACTTGGGAACGCGAAGATCAAATGAAGGCGAAATATCCACATCTTTTTCCACGAGTTTCCTCTAAATAAATTTCGGGACGAAATTTCCACAAGTAGGGGAGACTGTAACAACTGTGCTTGTAATCACTATGAACAGTTCTGTTATCAATAAAACAATGTTATTTGATCCCAATGTTTGTTTTGTTATGTTATACATTTTTCATGTTTTGACTTTTATGTAATTTCAAACTCTACATCGCTTTCTGGAGAGTTATACGCAAACTAGTGCGTAAACGTACTCAGTTTAATGCGAGAAATACTCCGAAACATCAACATATACTCAACATACCTTAAATAACCTTTACATAACTTAGAAATAAGTTTTGAAGGCTTTGGTATGGCAAAAACAAGTTAATTCGCTTACAGGGACTAAATATGACAAACTGCGAAAGTATGTCAATTTGAACTGTAACGAACATTCCGGAACATAACCATAAGTTAAACACACCTAAAATATCCTTGACATAGCTTAGAAATAGGCTTTGAGGGGTTCGGTGTGCTAAAATAAACTTTTGGGACATTCAGGGACTAAAAGTGTCAAAAAGTGCACAAGTTTGCATTTTCGCGCATAACTTACGTTCTGAATACATCTGGACATCCAAAAATTTATGTAAGCATGACTATATTTTATTTTAGTGTTCTCCATAAGAAAAATCCATTCGTCGCGTCATTTGGATCGTTTTTCGCGCTTATGCGCATTCCGTCGTAATTAAGCGAACATCGCGTTCGTACGACCAAACGAACCATCATCCGGCATATTTTTGAGTATGTTTTGAGTTCCCTATACTTTAACTTCATTTTAGAGCCTTGAAATGAGGTTAACAGGGTTCAAACGCATCGAAAAAGGCCTTAAACGCGTGCAGGGACCATTGCTGCCAATTTTGAAACATTCTGATTCAGGGTGGGTGCTAGCGTAGCGCGACGCCTGAGGGGCTACCTGTCGCGCTACGCGACTGACTATCTGGGCAGATTCAATGTTTCTAAACACAAGTTGCAACCAATTGATCCTTAACCACATGTTTTAAGTTACTTAGTCACTAAGATTAGGAGCATATGTGGCTCCATAACCTTTCAACAAGTGTACGGATGGGATCGAATCACGGTTTCCATGAAACGATCTCAACGGTTCACCGAAAACTATATATACCCCATGCCTTTCATTGTTTTAAAGCACTAGAATCTAATTGATTGTGTTCTAAGTTGAAACCTTGTTTCATACCTGAACTATATTGATCTAGATTAGCATTCGGGGACCCTTCGTAAGTATTCTTTCGTTCTTTTCCTTATTTTACTGCTTTTCGAGTCAGAAAGTCAAACTTTGTTTGACTTTCAGCGTTGACCAGTAATGGTCAATGCGAAGTTCGTTAGAACTTCACAACGTGATTGTAATCACGATGGTCATAGTCCCTTGGGACTATGCCCACTGATTACCACGTTGTCTAGGGTCGTAGGGTAGGCGATCTAATAAATCGCCTATACCTTCGAACCCGACCCAGTTTGGTCGATCATTAGGATCCGACCAAATACATTAGGTGACCATAGTAGGTAGGGAATAACCTTCCGAGGTTATACCTTATGGTCGCTTCGTTTAAGTAGTTGTATGATAGGTAGTTTATATGCCTTAGGTAAATTACCAAAATACCCCTTTGATGCCAAAATTCATTTTAAACATATGTAACATAACTTTTGACATCTAAACTGATTTGACAACCATATTAGACATGTTAAGGCATATATTACTTGTCATAGGACTAGTTAGGCGGTCCGAACGCGTTTCACGCGCACGACGCGTTAAAGTAGCATAAGCTTCCTAAACGGGTCGTAATGGGTCGTAAACAATTATGTTAAGTTTCATTTAGCATGTAGGCTTTGTTAAACCATATCAAGTGAGTTCCGACACTCATTTGGTTTACAAACCCTAATGCTACCCAGTCTTCCGAGATAGGTCCGGTTTATTAACATAGTTACCTATACTAGGTGCCGTTTGATTCCGAGATCTCTTGCATTGCTTGGTGGTTATCTTTATACAACTGAGCAATCACAAGTGAGTACATAGACCCCTCTTTTACTGTTTTCCAAACTGTTTTGGGGTGGAACACATGTGCCTACTTGTTACTTTCATGCTTTCCTGTTTTCACATCATATACATGCTATGTTCGTTAGTACATTATAGTACATGATTTCATTACATCTTATGCTAAGTGTGCCCATTGTGTGCATTACTTAGTACATTGTTTTACATGACATTTCCTGCTAGGTGTGCCCATTGTGTGCATTACTTAGTACATTGTTTTACATGACATTTCCTGCTAGGTGTGCCCATTGTGTGCATTACTTAGTACATCGTTTTACATGACATTTCACGCTATGTATGTTCATTTGATTACATACTTAGTGCATTGTTTTCACATGTTTACATTTTGGTATGACATTTGGTTTGTTTACATGGGACAATACATTCATTAACATTAGCTACGCCGTTCGTTAGTAGGTAGTGGTACCATAGGAATTGACAACTCCCGTTCCGGACATCCCAGGGAAAGGGGACAGAAAGGAATGACCGAATTCGTTGACATAAGACAGATAGACCTTTAATTTGTTTAAAGGGTTTATCACCACAGTCGCCAGGCTTGGATGTATGCATTTTCACAATACCGCATAAATGTTCATATTAAATAGTTGCATGCATTTACACAAAACATAGCTTTGATTTAAACTAAGTTTTACTTCAATGCTTTGTCTTTGTGCATATGGTTTAGTTGAGACATTTCACTTGCCATACATGACATTTTGACATAGACATTTGACATGGATATTTGACATAGACATTTGACATGATATTTGACATAGACATTTGACATGGATATTTGACATAGACATTTGACATGGATATTTGACATAGACATTTTGATATGATTTACATCTTGACATGAACACTTTGACATATTATTCAATACATTTGACAATTTGGTTAAACATAGACTTCTTACATTGGTTGGTTTGGTTTGATTAAGTGATTAAGTAACGATGCGAGTGTAATATGATACAAGCATGGTGGATACACCGCTGGTACTTCCTATATATAAGTGTTTGTATGGTATTATATGTCGTAACGTTATTTGAATCATTTCAGTTTGAGACATAGAACATTTTATACAAATAACATACTTTTCACAAGACATCGATTTACAAACAACTTATCTTATACAAACACATTTTTACATGGTTATTTATTTAACCTGACATTTACTTATACATATCATCTGATCTTATTGTTTTCAAATGATTTACATGACAAAGCAAATTACAAGGTTCATGACTAAACATTTTTTCTTAAACATAAGTCATGAATCCTATTTTCACAAAACCTATGTATCTCACAGGCATTTTTATGCTGACGTACCTATTTTCACATGTGTTTTCAGGTGCTTTTCCATAGGATGTTGATCATGATACTAGGGCGGACCTGTGCCTTAGAAACTTTAAAAGAAGATAGACTATGTTTAATTATGTTCTGAACTCTTAAATTTCCTGTTTTAGACAATGTAACACCCTTGTTTAATAAATAAAATACACTTTGTGTGCCATGGTTATGAAACAATTAATTCTGTCGCGACACGCCCCGATGTTTCCGCCGCGATTTGTTGTTTTTACGCGGTCGGGGTGTGACACCAAGAGTTCCCAGGTAAGCGTGACTGGTCCGATTATGTGGATTTGTACGAACACTCAAGCCTTAGACAGAAAACTCAGGATAGAGGCATCCACTCTTCCAGATTGCACGTGTTCACATTATAAGACCCAAACTTTGACGAGATTTTGAAAATTTGGAAGGCATTAAGCCAAAACGAATCATCCGAAAGGGTGGGTGATTATTTTCAAAATCATTTTGGAAACTTTGAAGGTTCAAAATCTTATAATAAATCATCTTAGAACAGATGATTGGTTTTCAAAGCGGATTCGAAATTTGTGTTCTTGTTGTGGTTGTCACCTAAGGATAAGTGAGGATATTGTTTTAAGATCTAAACACAAGAATCTTGTGTTAGGGTCCTAGGAAGGTTATAGACTAGGTCAAAGCATTACTTATAACCTAATTCCCTATAACCATGAGCTCTGATACCAACTTTTCTGTCACACCCCGACCGCGTTAAAACAACAAACCGTGGCGGAAACGTCAGGGAGTGTCGTAACAGAATCATTGTTTCACAACACATGGATTAAACGGTTCACGTGGATCAAACAGTTCCAAACGGTTCACATGGATCAAACAGTTCCAAACGGTTCACATGGATCAAACAGTTCAAAACGGTTTAAATAGTTCAAAATGTAAAACAATGTGTTCATGTGCTGGATGAGCATATGCAACAAAATGTAATATGTGAAAATCAATGTGCTAGCATGCTAAGTGGACATACCTAGCAAAACATAATGAAATCATGTACTATATGCGTACTAATGAACATAGCAAGTATATGATATAAAAGCATGATTAGCACGAAAGTAACAAGTAGGCACATATGTTTCACCCCAAAACAGTTTAAAACGGTAAAAGAGGGGACTATGTACTCACTTGAGGATGCTTAGAAGTCTTTAATAACGACCAAGCAAAGCTAGAGGGATCACGGAATCAAACGGCACCTAATATAGGTAATTATGTTAATAAACCAGACCTAAATCAGAAGATCGGATATGATGAGGTTTCGTAAACCAAATGAGTGTTGGAACTCATATGACATGGTTTAACAAAGCCTACATACTAAATCGAAACCTATCCTAAGTGCTTTCGACCCGTTACGACCCATTAAGGTAGCTTACGCTACTTTAACGTGTCGTTCGCGCAAAAGCGCGTTCGAGACGTCTAACTAGTCCTATAACAAGTATTATATGCTTAAACATGTTTAAATATGTTGCATAATCAGTTAAGTGACAAAAGTTTAAGTTACATATGCTTAAAATCCAATTATGCATGGAAAGGGCATTTTGGTCATTTACCTAAGGCATATAAACTACCTATCATACAACTACTTAAACTAAGCGACCATAAGGTATAACCTCGGTGGGTTATTCCCTATACAACTATGGTCACTAAACATGCTTGGTCGGATCCTAATGATCGACCTAACGGGTCGAGTTCGAAAGTCTAAGCGGTGGTTTAGACCGCTTGACTTACGACTCTAAACAAGCACTACACTAAAAGTGACGAGCTAAACATGTTAAAACATGTTTAACTAAGTTGGAAAACAAAGTGTTTTGATATCCAAGAGTAGTTTGGTTACAAAATACGCATAAATACGTATTTTGACCAAAACTACGACTCGTCACTACTCCTAGTCAACGTGGTAATCAGTAGGTATAGTCACAAGGGACTATAACCATCGTGATTACACTCACGTTGCAAAGTTCAAACGAACTTTGTGTTGACCAAAGACTGGTCAAAGCAGAAAGTCAAACACTGTTTGACTTTCACGCTCGAAAAACATTAAAAGAACGAAAGAAGCTTACAAAGGGTCCAAGCTAGGGATAACTTGATCTATAACACTCAGGTATGAAGCAAAGGCTTCAACTTAGAGCATTATTCAGATCATGGGTGCAGAAAATGGAATGAGGACATGGGTATTTATAGTTTTTGGTAAACCGTTAAGATCATTACTTGCTAAAGAGGCATCAATCTTGGCCATCCATGTGGGCAAATGGTTTTAGAAACCATGGGACATGATAAACCATCAAAATCCAGCAGATGGTATCCCAAAGCAAGTGTTGAAAACCATCAAAACCAGCTCAAAGACGAGATTCAATGTTTCTGCACTGACAGTCTGTCGCGCCCCGCGTAAGATGAGGCCCTATCTTACGCGGCCCGCCAGAGCCAAGTTTGGCAGAATTGCAAAATTGGTCCTTTCACTTGAAAACTTGGATTTCGATGCATATTTGACACTTTTAAGCCCCGTTAACCTCATTTCAAAGTTCTAAAATGAAGTTAAAGTATAGGGAACTTAAAATATGCTCAAAAACATCTCGGATGTCGGTTCGTTTGGTCGTACGGTTGCGTTGTTCGGTTAATTACGACGAAACTTGAACAGACGCGAAAAACGATCCAAATTACGCGACGAATGGAATTTTATGATGCCAATCACTAAAATAAAATATTTTAATGATTACATAAATTTTTGGATGTCCGGATCTATTCAGAACGTAAGATATGCGCGAAAATGCAAACTTATGCACGACGCTTTTAGTCCCTATTGATCAAAAAGTTTATTTTTGCGCACCAAACACCTCAAAGCCTATTTCTAAGCTATGTAAAGGATATTTAGGGCATATTTAACTTATGATAAAGTTCCGGAATGTTTGTTACAGTACGAATCGGCATACTTTCGCAGTTTGTCGAAATTAGTCCCTGTAAACGAATAAACTTGATTTCGACACACCAAACCCTCCAAAACTTTTTTCTAAGTTATGTAAAGGTTATTTAAGGTATGTTTAGCCTATTTCACTATTCCGGAGTGTTTGTTGCATTAAACTGATTACATTTACGCATCAGTTCGCGTAAAACCTTCCAGAAAGCGATTTAGAGCTCGAAATCGAACAAGAATTAATATGTGCAAATGATACACATATTTATACAAATCCCAAGTATGAAACACAATAATTCATTGATTTGGTATTTGTTTGATGGTTGAAGTGACACAGATGTCACAGTCTCCCCTACTTTAGGTAATTTCGTCCCGAAATTTATTCGTACGAGTCTGTTTGTGACGTTGTGTTAAATAACCATCAAAGATATGCAAGGCGTAATCTTTTCATTTTCAAGTGGATATACTTTAAAGTGAAAAATGAGTGGGTGATTCATTTTTCCTTTATAGGTACATCATCAGAAGTGGATATGACAGAATAATCAAAAGGATATTCATTTCCCTCAACGGATATTCTTAAGAAGGGAAAATGAACGGATTGAGTCATTTTCCTCAACGGCTTCTTCGTCAGAAACGGAAATGAAGGGATAAACAAAAGGATATTCATTTCCCTCAACGGATATTCTTCAGAAACGAAAATGAACAGATTGAGTCATTTTCCTCAACGGGTATTCTTCAGAAATGGAAATGAAGGGGTAAACAAAAGGATATTCATTTCCCTCAACGGATATTCTTCAGAAACGAAAATGAACAGTTTGAGTCATTTTCCTCAACGGGTATTCTTCAGAAATGGAAATGAAGGGATAAACAAAAGGATATTCATTTCCCTCAACGGATATTCTTCAGAAACGAAAATGAACAGATTGAGTCATTTTCCTCAACGGGTATTCTTCAGAAATGGAAATGAAGGGATAAACAAAAGGATATTCATTTCGCATAACGGATATTCTTCAGAAATGAAAATGAACTGATTGAGTCATTTTCCTCAACGGGTATTCTTCAGAAATGGAAATGAATAGGATTTACTCTAAACACATGACAAAACTTGCTGTGGTTTCTGTGCACTAAATTCCATAATTATGTATGCATCC
The DNA here is from genome assembly GCA_030545235.1 of Helianthus tuberosus. Lineage (NCBI taxonomy): Eukaryota > Viridiplantae > Streptophyta > Magnoliopsida > Asterales > Asteraceae > Helianthus > Helianthus tuberosus. The sequence goes on from CM060450.1 coordinate 107,613,607, forward strand.
ATAATTACGCAATTCCTTGCACAGTCCGCACAGTTTGTTTTATAATGTGAAGGGGATAGAATTTGAATAAGCTCGAGACAACATTGATTAAGTCAACACATAAACATATAAGCACATAATTGTTTTCTTGGTTATTAATTTGTTATCAGTTTTTTATTAATCGTTATTAACTTGTTATTGATTTGAACATGGGTACTCAAGGTATACCAGGAACCCAGTTGATGGACTTCAACGTCCTCAAGAATCTATCTAGAATGATCTTCCAAAAATTCGATTTCGTTTACAGGAAACATAATATTCGAATTAAGGTAGACAACAATTAAGGACTTACGGAAATACCCTTAGGTACCCTATTAAGGATTTATAGTGGTACTTTGGGTATTCGTCCAGAGTTGTAACTTGCGCCTTGTACTTCGTTTCCTTTGAAGAAACGTGTCACACCCCGACCGCGTATAACATGCAACCGCCTCGGAAACGTCGGCGAGTGTTGTAACAGAATTATTGTTTCACAACCATGGTATTTAAAGTTATGTTTTATTTATAAACAAAAAGGATTACATTGTCTTAAACAAATAGAAACAAGAGTACATAACATTATTTAAACTAATCTTGCTTCTTTTATGTCACTAAGGCCCGAGTCCACCCTAGTGTATCCTGAATCAAACCTATGCAACAGCTCCTAAAACACATGTGAAAATAGGTACGTCAGCATAAAAATGCCTGTGAGATACATAGGTTTTGTAAAAATAGGATTCATGACTTGAGTTTAAAAGAATGTTTTAACAAAAATTAGTCATGAATCTTGTTAAGTGTTTTCTTTTATAAATCATATGAAAACTTGATAAGAAAATAAGATTTTATATAAAAGAATGATGTATGGTTAATTAAGTAACCAAGTAAAAATGAGTGATATAAAATAAACCGTTTGTAAAACAATGTCTTGTGAAAATATGTTGTATGTCTAAATTGAAATAATTTAAATAACGCTACGATATGTAATATCATACAAGCACTTATATATAGGAAGTATCAGCGGTGTATCCACCATGCTTGTATCATATTACACACGCCTCTTTACTTAAATCACTTACCCAAACAAACCACCAATGTAAAATGTTTATGTTTAAACCAATTGTCAAAATGTTTATGTGTTAATATGTAAATCATGTAATGTGTATCCAAAATATCATGTATGGCATGTGAAATATATCAACTAAACCATAGGTAAAATGCACAAAACAAGGTATTGAAGTAAAACGTAGTTTAAATCAAAGTTATGTTTTGTGGAAATGCATGCTATACTGATACAAATATCTATGCGGTATTGTGAAAATGCATACATTCAAGCCTTGAGACTATGGCGATAAACCCTTAAACAAATTAAAGGTTTATCTGAGTTATGTGTATCGAATTCGGTCATTCTTTCATCCAAACATACCTAGGATGTCAGGAATGGGAGTTGTCAATTCCTATGGTACCACTACCTACTAACGAAATGCATGGCCAATGTTAATGAACGTATTTTTGTCCCATTTAAACAAACCAAATGTCATACCAAAATGTAAGCATGTGATGAAAAACAAATGTACTAAGTATGCAACAAATGAACATACATAACATGTGATGTGAAATAATGCACTAAGTATGCACTAAATGGACATACATAGCGTGAAATGTAATGTAAAACAATGTACTAAGTATGAACTAAATGGACATACATAGCATAAAATGTAATGTAAAACGATGTACTAAGTATGCAACAAAAGGACATACATAGCAAAAATACAATGAAATCATGTACTATAAGTGTACTAATGAACATAACAAGCATATAATATGAAAACATGGAAAGCACGAAAGTAACAAGTAGGCACATGTGTTTCACCCCAAAATGTTTGAAAAACAGTAAAAGAGGGGACTATGTACTCACTTGAGATTGCTTAATAGTCTTTAGATAACCACCAAGCAACGCTAGAAGGATCACGGAATCAAACGGCACCTAATATAGGTAACTATGTTAATAAACGGACCTAAATCGGAGGATCGGATAAAATGTGGTTTCGTAAACCAAATGAGTGTAAGAACTCATGTAATATGGTTTAACAAAGCTCACATTCTAAAACGGAACCTATCCTAAGTGCTTACGACCCATTACGACTCGTTTAGGTAGCTTATGCTACTTTAACGCGTCGTTCACGTAAAATGCATTCGAACCGCCTAACTAGTCCTATGACAAGTAAAATATGCCTTATCATGTCTAATATTGTTTCCAAATCAATTTAGATATAAAAAATTATGTTACATATGCTTAAAATGAATTTTGGCGTAAAAAGGGCATTTTGGTAATTTTCCTAAGGCATATAAACTACCTATCATACAACTAACTAAATGATGTGACCATAAGGTATAACTTCGGAAGGTTATTCCCTATACAACTATGGTCACCTAATGTGTTTGGTCTGATCCTAATGATCGACCAAACGGGTCGGGTTCGAAAGTCTAAGCGATTGTTTAGATCGCTTACCTTATGACCCTATATAAGCACTAAACTTAAAGTGACGAGCTAAACATGTTAAAACATGTTTAACGAATTTAGAAAGCAGGTTTTGTATAAAAACAAACGGTCTTGATACCTAAAAGTAGTTTGGTTACGAAATACGCAAGAATACGCATTTTGGCCGAAACTACGACTCGCCACTATGCCTAAATAACGTGGTAATCAGTAGGTATAGTCACAAGGGACTAGAACCATCGTGATTACGCTCATGTTACGAAGTTCAAATGAACTTCGTGTTGACCATAAACTGGTCAAAGCTGAAAGCCAAACAATGTTTGACTTTCACGCTAAAACGCGTAAAAGAACGAAAGAGGACTTACAACGGGTCCAAGCAATGGAGTTTTGATCCGATTACTCTCAGGTATGAAGTGTATAACTTCAACTTAGAGAGCCAAATTGTAACACCCTAAAATTTTTACTGGAATTAATCACTAGATTTATACATATTTGTACCCAAAGATATTAAATTTACATAAGTTTTAGAAGTATCAAAAAAACCATAGTCAACACTTGACTAAATTAGAACATTCAAGTTGTTTGAAAACTTATATACAACCCATGAACAAAGATTCAGTAAGATTAAGACACATAGCGGAAGCTTCAAAAGTTGTGTTCGGTTCTTTCGTCAATGCTTGAACACCATCCGTACGATCCATCTAAACACCTAGGGTCAAAACCGTTAAAAATGTTAGTTTTGACTTTGGTACGTAATATTTAAACATATAATCTCATCATCAAATTTAAAATAAAATAAAATTGAAATTCCTGAGTTCACCGTAAATTACGGTGTTACCGTAATTTACGGTGAGTTTTGAAGACATAAGACCACCGTAAAACAGGAGGTTTCTACCGTAAACAATTACCATCCACCGTAAATTACGGTACTACCGTAATTTACGGTAGTACCTGGAGTTTCAACTTTCACTTTGTTTGATTTTCACACCAAGATTCTAACTCACGAATTTCAGTTCATCTAAGATACCGAAACATTAAAATCTCATATTACTTAAATGATGTGTATAAACCAATCATCAAAGATCTTTCAATCATAATCCGACATAAAAATCATGCTTCGTCAGATTGTTTGACCCGTTTAGACACCAAGAGTTAATCACCAACAATGTAATTCAAATCTCATTTTCTAACAATTGTTTTGACCCGTCTCATTAGACTAAAACGACAAGTCACTTCCATGATATATTAATTTATCTTGTTTACCATGTTTACGATCTACAACCTATATCTATCATATAATACATAATGTAACGAAACGATAATTTCGTACCTTTAGAGCACGCCTTTCCCCCGTGAATTCCCTTCGGCTTGTCCGCTTGATGATCCGGACTCTTTGCCTAGAAAATTCAGTTTTACAACTTGTTTAGAACTCTTTCCATGACCATATTCATATCATTGTGAAACATGATCAAATCTGCGTTCTCATCAAATTTAACATGAAAATCCTCACTTAGGCATTTCTACAAACACCTAACGGGTCAGATTTTCCTACCATCATCTCCAAGTTCATGACTTGCAAATAAAACCTCAAATTTCACTTTAATTAGTAAACCTTGCACACATTTTAGCATCAATATCACAGGAATTATCTCCTATAATGAAATTTATACTAGAATTATCATTCAAATCCTAGTGATCATCATTATCTTATAAAACCCATAACCTAGCTTCCATGGATTCATAGAATTCCCTGAATTTGGGCATGATTTCTCAAATAGTTAACTAGGTTTTACTTCTAAACACCTATTTAACTTCAATCTAACCAAATAACACACATGCAAGCATCTAATTTCAGATTTCCAAAATCATGAGAATTTCAAACAAAGGATTTAACAAGAATTTTTACATACCTTATGATCCTCTTGTGATGAGGATCGATAATCTAAACTCGGATTTCGTTTTGGATTAGAATTTCATCTTCAATTTAAGAGTTTTGTGAGATTTAGGGTTCTTGGATTGGGGGTGTCGCCCCCTGCCTCTTTCTGGTCGACCAACACCCATGTTTGGGGTGTTTGGTTTATTTTATTTGTCCCATTTTAATTAAGTTTTAGAGTTAACAACTATGGTCCCTCTATTTTGTTCAAGATATAGTTTGATAGCTTTTAATCACTCTATAAGCTATTTCTAGACTAGTTAACTAACTAGGTTAAAATTCTTAGTTAGTAAACTCCCATTTATTTATGTTTTATAATTCCGATATAATGTCTTATATTTTTTTCGGGGTGTTACAAGTCCACCCCTCTTAAAAAGGGTTTCGTCCCCGAAACCAAGGTACGTACCAAATAGTGTAGGATGAAGACGTCGCATCTCCTCTTCGGACTCCCATGTAGTGTCCGAACCTTTCCTATGCTCCCATTTGACTTTGACTTGGTCAATTTGTTTATTTCGTAAACGTTTGACCTTTCTGTCTAAAATTTCAACCGGTCTCACCACATAATTTAGACTATTATCCACTTCGATATCGTCGTAATGGATATATGTTGTTTCGTCTGCTAGGCACTTTCTTAATTGCGATACATGAAACGTGCCATGGATCCCACTCAGCTCCTCCGGTAGTTCAAGACGGTAAGCTACCTTGCCAACTCTTTCGATAATTTTAAATGGCCCGATAAACCTTGGGCTTAACTTCCCCTTCTTTCTAAATCTAATAACACCTTTCCATGGGGACACTTTTAGCATGACCATGTCACCTACTTGAAATTCAATTGGTCTTTTCCTTTTATCAACGTACGCCTTTTGCCTGTCTTGAGCCGCTTTCAAGTGTGCCCGAACTTTATCGATCTTTTCGTTCGTGGCTCGGACTATGTCTTGATGGGCGAGTTCACGTGGACCCACTTCACCCCAACAAACCGGGGTTCGACATTTCCTACCGTAAAGCAGTTCGTATGGTGCCATTTTAATACTAGATTGGTAACTGTTGTTATACGAAAACTCGACTAACGGTAGGTGAACATCCCAACTGCCTCCAAAGTCGATTATACATGCCCGTAGCATGTCTCCCAATATTTGTATCGTTCTTTCACTTTGTCCATCCGTTTGAGGATGGTACGCAGTGCTTATGAACAATTTGGTCCCCATTTGTTCTTGGAAATCACGCCAGAAATTTGAAGTAAACCGGGTATCCCTATCGGACACGATGGACACCGGCACTCCATGACGTGCTATGATTTCATTGGTATAGACTTCTGACATCTTTTCTGACGTGTATGTCTCACGAATCGGAATGAAGTGAGCACTTTTCGTCAATCTATCCACCACTACCCATACGGCGTCAAAACCACGATTCGTCTTAGGCAGCTTGGTTAACAGGTCCATTGTAATATGTTCCCATTTCCAAACCGGAATTTCTAACGGTTGGAGCTTACCGTATGGTTTCTGGTGCTCCGCCTTGACTTGTAAACATGTCAAGCATTTTTCCACATATTTCGCCACGTCCCTCTTCATTCCGGGCCACCAATAATTTTGTTTCAAATCATTGTACATCTTGGTTGCACCCGGATGAACTGAATAACGGGATTTATGAGCTTCATCAAGTAGAAGCGCCTTTACTCCACAGGTGTGTGGGACCCATACCCTTCCGGATCGAGTCTTTAACCCCTGATTCCCATCCGACAAGTCTTTCAACTGACCAATTATTCTTTCCTTCTTCCAATTCTCTTCTTTTACTGCTTCTAATTGCGCCTCTCGAATACGTTCAAGTATACCCGAGGTTACCACGAGTTGCATCGATCTCACTCGTATTGGGACATAGTCCGCTTTTCGGCTTAGGGCGTCCGCTACCACATTTGCCTTTCCGGGGTGATAATGTATCTCACAATCATAGTCTTTCACCGTTTCCAACCATCGCCTTTGTCGCATATTTAACTCCTTCTGATCGAAGAAGTATTTTAAGCTCTTGTGGTCGGTGAATATGGTGCATTTTACTCCATACAAATAGTGCCTCCATATTTTTAATGCAAACACTACCGCTGCCAGCTCAAGATCGTGCGTGGGGTATTTCTTCTCGTGTATTTTCAATTGTCTCGAGGCATAGGCTATTACCTTGCCCCGTTGCATCAACACGCAACCGAGCCCCGATAATGAAGCATCCGAATAAACCACCATGTCTTCAACTCCGTCCGGCAATGTCAGTACCGGAGCTTGAGTTAACCTTTCTTTTAGCGTCCGAAACGCTTTTTCTTGATCGACTCCCCAAACAAACTTCGCTTTCTTTTGGGTTAGCTTTGTTAGCGGCGATGCGATCTTGGAGAAATCTTGAATGAATCTCCTATAATATCCAGCAAGCCCCAAAAAGCTTCTAATTTCAGAAGGGTTCTTCGGGGAATTCCATTTTGACACTGCTTCTATCTTTGACGGATCCACCAATACTCCGTCGGCATTTATGACATGACCTAGAAATTGAACCTCTCGTAACCAAAAGGCACATTTAGAGAATTTTGCATATAACTTCTCCCGCCTCAGTGTCACTAACACTTCTTGTAAATGATGTGCGTGTTCAGCTTCACTTTTCGAGTACACCAAGATATCATCGATAAACACGATGACCGACTTATCTAACATTGGCTTGCAAACCCGGTTCATGAGGTCCATGAAAGCCGCGGGCGCATTTGTCAGCCCAAATGACATCACAAGAAATTCGTAATGCCCGTATCTTGTGCGAAAAGCCGTCTTCGGCACATCTTCTTCTTTGACCTTTAGTTGGTGATACCCCGACCTAAGGTCAATTTTTGAAAACCAACTCGCGCCTTGTAGTTGATCAAATAAGTCATCTATCCTCGGAAGCGGGTATCGGTTCTTTACCGTGAGTTTGTTTAACTCCCGATAATCGATACACATGCACATGCTCCCGTCCTTCTTTCTTACAAACAACACCGGCGCGCCCCAAGGAGACACACTCGGCCTTATAAATCCCTTGTCAAGCAAATCTTGAATTTGGGACATTAGCTCTTGTAATTCCGACGGTGCAAGTCGGTACGGGGCTTTTGCCACCGGTTTCGCGCCCGGAATCAATTCGATCCCGAACTCTACTTCCCGTTCAGGCGGTATCCCCGGTAAATCTTCCGGAAAAACATCTTCATAATCTCGTACTACTGGTACATCTCCTATCTTCCGTGATTCTTTCTCGGTCTCATTTGCATAAATTATGAATGCCTTGCATCCTCGCTTCATGAGCTTGTGAGCTTTCAACATCGAACATACTATGGGGTTGCCTCGTTTTTCGCCATAAATGGTGACGTGTTTTCCGCTCGGAGATGTTAGTTTTATCTCTTTGCGAAAACACACGACCTTTGCATGGTATTGAGATAGCCAATCCATCCCCACGACTACTTGGAATTCTCCCATCGACATCGGGATTAGATTTATCAAATATTCTTCATCATCGATGCTCAGTTTACAATTCTCACATACATCACAAACAATAAAGCTTTTGTTATTACCTATCTCTACTTCTAAAGGCACAGGTAATTTTGTTAGAATAAATGAAGGATGTCGAATAAACCCATATGAAACAAAGGATTTATTCGCACCCGTATCAAATAACACGTGTGCGGGAATTGAATTTACAGCAAATATACCTGAGACCACGTCAGGTTCAATCTTCGCTTCTGCAGCAGTTAGTTGGAAAGATCTTGCCTTTGCTTTCGGGGCTTCACCTTTCGGTTCTTGCCCCTCCTTCTTTCCAACCAGTTCCGGGCATTCCGACTTCTTGTGACCCGTTCGATAACAGTTGTAACAAACCGTCACTTTCTCCGGGCATGACATAGCCATATGTCCCGTTTTCTTGCATATAGGACAAGGCTTATCCTTGTAACGGCATTCACCCTTATGATTTTTCCCACAAATTTTGCAACCTGGTGTACTACCTTTAGCATCTGATCTCTTTGCTGTTTCATTCGTTCTTGCTTTCTTGGTAGGGCTTGGATTCACATCTAGTGCCCTTCGTTCACCCCGTTCTATACTCTTTTTCAATTCGATCTCCCTTTCCCGAGCAGCATTGACAATCTCGGTAAGGGTCTCGTACTTTGAAGGGGTTATGAACTCTCTATATTCCGCGCTTAGCATGTTATGATAATAATAGACCTTTTGCTCTTCATTCGTTATCAATTCATCACAGAACTTCATCTTGTCCATAAACATCCCCGTGATCTTGTCTATGGATTCACCTTTGTGTCTGAGTTGCATGAACTCTTCCTTGATTTTATTTACGACCGCCTTGGGACTATGGTGTTTAAGAAACGGCGTCTTAAACTCCTCCCAAGTCATGGCCTTAGCCGCTTCACTTCCAATCTCCTTCTTTTTGTTATCCCACCAATCTTTCGCTTGACTCCTTAGTTGACCCGTACCATAGGCTACGTAGTCTTCTTCGTCACAATGGGTTCTCTCGAATACCCCTTCGATGTCACTTAGCCATCGTTGGCACACTATTGGGTCAACCTCCCCATTATATGTTGGTGGTTTACAAGCCATGAATTCCTTGTATGAACAAGGCTTTCGTCCTCCACGCTTTTCCTTTGCTACATTTGAATCATCTTCCAGTTTCTTGATTCTATCTTCTACTATTGATAAAACCGTGTGTTGGATTTTATCAATAAAGCCCGACAAACTGTTTTCGATCGCCTTTCCAACCTCTTCGGCAATCACTTCCCTCACTTGTTCGGTGACTCTTGGCACCGCATTATCATTGCCTCCATCAGCCATCTCGATTTCTGAAATGTTTACATAGATTGTTAAACATTCCATTTATAACACATGCTTTACTTGTTTTGATTTAATCAAGTTCGTAACTTGATTTAATCATTCTTGTTTTAATTCAATCAAGTTCGTAACTTGATTTAATAATTCTTGTTTCTATTCAATCAAGTCCGTAACTTGATTTAATAATTCTTGTTTCTATTCAATCAAGTCCGTAACTTGATTTGATCATTCTTGTTTCATGCATTTCTTGTTTTTGAGTGAGCTTACACACTCTTTTCATTCATATTGTTCATTTCTCATTCTATACATAGTACATAATTTATTAACAAAACAAGTTAATTCTTACCGGACGATCGATCAAGCTTGAACCGAACACTTATTGACAACCATGAGCTCTGATTACCAACTTGTAACACCCTAAAATTTTTACTGGAATTAATCACTAGATTTATACATATTTGTACCCAAAGATATTAAATTTACATAAGTTTTAGAAGTATCAAAAAAACCATAGTCAACACTTGACTAAATTAGAACATTCAAGTTGTTTGAAAACTTATATACAACCCATGAACAAAGATTCAGTAAGATTAAGACACATAGCGGAAGCTTCAAAAGTTGTGTTCGGTTCTTTCGTCAATGCTTGATCACCATCCGTACGATCCATCTAAACACCTAGGGTCAAAACCGTTAAAAATGTTAGTTTTGACTTTGGTACGTAATATTTAAACATATAATCTCATCATCAAATTTAAAATAAAATAAAATTGAAATTCCCGAGTTCACCGTAAATTACGGTGTTACCGTAATTTACGGTGAGTTTTGAAGACATAAGACCACCGTAAAACAGGAGGTTTCTACCGTAAACAATTACCATCCACCGTAAATTACGGTACTACCGTAATTTACGGTAGTACCTGGAGTTTCAACTTTCACTTTGTTTGATTTTCACACCAAGATTCTAACTCACGAATTTCAGTTCATCTAAGATACCGAAACATTAAAATCTCATATTACTTAAATGATGTGTATAAACCAATCATCAAAGATCTTTCAATCATAATCCGACATAAAAATCATGCTTCGTCAGATTGTTTGACCCGTTTAGACACCAAGAGTTAATCACCAACAATGTAATTCAAATCTCATTTTCTAACAATTGTTTTGACCCGTCTCATTAGACTAAAACGACAAGTCACTTCCATGATATATTAATTTATCTTGTTTACCATGTTTACGATCTACAACCTATATCTATCATATAATACATAATGTAACGAAACGATAATTTCGTACCTTTAGAGCACGCCTTTCCCCCGTGAATTCCCTTCGGCTTGTCCGCTTGATGATCCGGACTCTTTGCCTAGAAAATTCAGTTTTACAACTTGTTTAGAACTCTTTCCATGACCATATTCATATCATTGTGAAACATGATCAAATCTGCGTTCTCATCAAATTTAACATGAAAATCCTCACTTAGGCATTTCTACAAACACCTAACGGGTCAGATTTTCCTACCATCATCTCCAAGTTCATGACTTGCAAATAAAACCTCAAATTTCACTTTAATTAGTAAACCTTGCACACATTTTAGCATCAATATCACAGGAATTATCTCCTATAATGAAATTTATACTAGAATTATCATTCAAATCCTAGTGATCATCATTATCTTATAAAACCCATAACCTAGCTTCCATGGATTCATAGAATTCCCTGAATTTGGGCATGATTTCTCAAATAGTTAACTAGGTTTTACTTCTAAACACCTATTTAACTTCAATCTAACCAAATAACACACATGCAAGCATCTAATTTCAGATTTCCAAAATCATGAGAATTTCAAACAAAGGATTTAACAAGAATTTTTACATACCTTATGATCCTCTTGTGATGAGGATCGATAATCTAAACTCGGATTTCGTTTTGGATTAGAATTTCATCTTCAATTTAAGAGTTTTGTGAGATTTAGGGTTCTTGGATTGGGGGTGTCGCCCCCTGCCTCTTTCTGGTCGACCAACACCCATGTTTGGGGTGTTTGGTTTATTTTATTTGTCCCATTTTAATTAAGTTTTAGAGTTAACAACTATGGTCCCTCTATTTTGTTCAAGATATAGTTTGATAGCTTTTAATCACTCTATAAGCTATTTCTAGACTAGTTAACTAACTAGGTTAAAATTCTTAGTTAGTAAACTCCCATTTATTTATGTTTTATAATTCCGATATAATGTCTTATATTTTTTTCGGGGTGTTACACAAATCAGATTAAAGTGTGAGTTTTGAAGCAAGAGGGTGGGAGTATTTATAGGAAAACCAAGACCGTTAGGATCGTTCATCGAAAACCGAGCTTCGATCTGGACCTTACATGTGTGCCCATGGTTTTAGAATACCATGGGTACCCCAAAACAAGCCCCTAGTTTAATTAAAACCATGTTCAAATGAGGGGAACAGCTGGAAATCAGATTTTCAACTTTGGTCCCTTCCTAAGATAACTATGGCAGATTGTCAATTTTGGTCCCTGAATGTGCAAAACATGGTTTTTGATGCATTTTTGACACGTTTAAGCCCCGTTAATCCCATTTCAAAGCTATAAAATAAAGTTAAAGTATAGGGAACATGAAACATGCTCAAAAATATCTCGGATGTCGGTTCGTTTGGTCGTACGGTTGCGTTGTTCGGTTAATTACGACGAAACACGAACGAATGCGAAAAACGATCCAAATTACGCGACGAATGGAATTTTATCATGCCAATCACTAAAATAAAATATTTTAATGATTACATAAAGTTTTGGATGTCCGGATGTATTCAGAATGTAAGATATGCGCGAAAATGCAAACTTATGCACTTTTTGATGCTTTTAGTCCCTGAATGACCAAACAGTTTATTTTAGCACACCGAACCCCTCAAAGCCTATTTCTAAGCTATGTAAAGGATATTTAGGCTATTTTTAACTTATAGTCATGTTCCAGATTGTCCGTTACAGTACGAATTCGGCATACTTTCGCAGTTTGTCGAATTCAGTCCCTGTAAGCGAATAAACTTGATTTTGCCATACCAAAGCCTTCAAAACTTATTTCTAAGTTATGTAAAGGTTATTTAAGGTATGTTAAGCATATATTGATGTTCCGGAGTGTTTGTCACGTTAAACTGATTATGTTTATGCATCGGTTTGCGTATAGCTCTCTAGAAAGCGATATAGAGTTTGAAATTGAACAAAAACCAAAACATGCAAAATGTTAAACATAAACAAACAAACATTGGGATCAAATAACATTATTTTATTGATAATTGAATTGTTTACAATGATTACAAGCACAGGTGTCACAGTCTCCCCTACTTGTGGAAATTTCATCCCGAAATTTATTTAGAGGAAACTCGTGAGAAAAGATGTGGATACTTCGCCTTCATTTTATCTTAACGTTCCCAAGTAAATTCTGGTCCACGTTTAGATTCTCAGCGAACTTTGACCAATGGAATGCGCCTGCGTTTAAGCGACTTGACTTCACGATCCATGATTTCCACAGGCTTCTCAACAAAATGCATCGTGACCATAAGGTATAACCTCACGAAGGTTCTTCCCTATACAACTATGGTCACCTAATGTGTTTGGTCGGATCCTAATGATAGACCAAACGGGTCGGGTTCGAAAGTCTAAGAGATTGTTTAGATCACTTACCTTACGACCCTATATAAGCACTAAACCTAAAGTGATGAGCTAAACATGCTAAAACATGTTTAACGAATTTAGAAAACAGGTTTGGTATCAAAACAAACGGTTTTGATACCTAAAAGTAGTTTGGTTACAAAATACGCAAGAATACGCATTTTGGCCGAAACTATGACTCGCCACTATGCCTAAATAACGTGGTAATCAGTAGGTATAGTCACAAGGGACTAGAACCATCGTGATTACGCTCACGTTACGAAGTTCAAACAAACTTCATGTTGACCATAAACTGGTCAAAGCAGAAAGCCAAACAATGTTTGACTTTGATGCGTGTGGTGTGTTATATAAGTTTAAGTATATTTTAAGCCCTTTTTACACGTTAGTCAAGTTTTAAATTTATAAAACACGATATTTTACTAACACCAAACACACACATGGGCAAGTGCACCCATCATGAGTGTAGTATAGTGTTGGCAAGATACTGAGGTCGTCCAAGGATACAAGAGCTTTTAGTACCGGTTTATCCTCAACGTCTAATCAAATCAAAAGTTAGAAAAAGGTTTTTAAACTAGAAAAATAAAAACTAACTAAAATGCTGAAAAATAAAATAAAAATAAAACAGATAGACAAGATGAATCACTTGGCTCCGACTCGTGTATAGTGTAACTTTGATTATTTCCGCACTTTTGTACTTTTTAAGAGATTATTTTAGTTATTGTAGTAGGCCCCTCTTTTGAAGGTGACGTTACCCTCAACCCAGTAGTTTGAGTCAGCAAGGATACAATCCTAAAGGGTCGGATTATTGAAAGATAATTAATTAAGTTATTAATGCATAATATGGTAGGCCCCTCTTTTGAAGGTGACGTTACCCTCGGCTAAGTAGTCTGAGTCAGCAGGGATACAGTCCTAAGTTGCCGGGTTAAAGTATTAATAGTAGCTTACATATGAGGGGATCAAAGAGTTTGGACCCCCGCCATCCAATACCGGTGGGTATTGAAGGAGGTCCTACTAAATTTGACCCAGGTCCTTGCATGATCTATACACTGAACAAGGCAAGAGTCTTACCAAACCGTTCCCTTAACCCCCGACCAGGTAGCCAACATACCTCCATATAGACCGTGGAGATATGAATGGTGAAAATCTTTTATTTTATATAGACAGTAAAATAATGCCAAGACACCACGGACAAACGATAAGGAAGAATCACCTTCAACATAAGAAACCAGTTATTAAAGTCATTAATACATAACCAAGTAAAAAGTGCGAAAAGATTGAAAATAAAAAGTATTACACTAGACACTTGTCTTCACCAAGTGATGTAAGAGACTTAGGCAAACATGGCCTTTGATTGTCAAGAACTCTTACGATCAATCTTGGATCCCGAGATGACTCACACACTCTATGATGGACAATGGATGATGGTGGTGGATGATGGTGTTGTGATGGTGGTGGGTGGTGGGTGAAGTGTGAGAGAGGTGGTGTGCCAAGGGATGGTTTGCAAATGAGCCAAGCACCCCTATTTATAGGCTTAACAGTAGCTCGGGCATGGCCCCGTGTCCATTGGGCACGGCCCCGTGTCCACCCTCTTCTCTTTCTTCATTAATTGCAGTTTGTCTGCATTAGTTGACCACGCCCCGATGTCCGCTGGGCACGCCCTCGTGTGCAGAAGCATATCTGTACTATCAAGATTTCCCCAGATTCTGCGAATCTTAGAGTTGACCACGGCCCCGTGTCCGCTGGGCACGCCCCCGTGGTGGGTGATAGAAGCTTCTATAGCTTTGTCTTTTATGCTGACACTTAGGCACGCCCCCGTGTTCACTGAGCACGGGGCGTGTTCAGCCTTCTGTCTTCTTGATTTTGCTTGGGAAGATGTTGTCGGTGGGTCGGGCATGCCACGTTTGTTCCTTTTCTTGTATTTATGTTAGATTTACCTGCCTTTTTGCTTCTTTTGTTCATTTGAGCTCATTTAATCCTGAAAATACAAAAGGAAGACAAAAACACACTTTTTCCAACATTAGTACTAGAAAGGGTTAGTTTTATGCCACGATTGATGTAATTTATATGTTGCATTTTGTGCACATCAAATACCCCCACACTTGAATCTTTGCTTGTCCTCAAGCAAAACTCTTTATAATGTGGTTTCACACTCCCGAATGGAATGGGTAGAAGAGAAGGTTTTTTTTGGGCTTGTCATAGAGTGTCGGGATTTCCAAGATTCTTTATTAAGTTTTATTTTTATTTATTTACAATCCTATTCGTCATGATTTATTTAAAACATTACATAAGATAAATTACTTATTAGGGCATAACATGCCTCTTTAAAATTCCATTTATATACAAGTTCTCATACCTCACGGGGATCACTCAACACTCGGCCGAAGATGTATTTTAGTGAATCACTCGAGAGCGGCATGGAACTTACTTCTACCATAGGTTTTCCAAGCAATCAATCCTCCTCCTTTGTAACTATATACCTTTGTAAATATCAAGAGGACTTTTGGGTGAAAGGTTAGGCTTGGGTTAAAGGTAGGTGGTTGGGTTAGTGGTTAGTGAAAGGGCGAAAGGCGTAAAAAGCATCGGTTTTCGTAAGACTTTTTATTTTTGCAATTTTTATTTTTGATGAAGCCATTATTCAAACAAAGTTATTTTTGATGAACTTGTTTGTTTAGTTCTCTTTTGCTTCATCATCAACAATTTTTTTTTTTTTGAAAAGTCATACGAAAAACCGAGCTTGTTACTAAAAACAAAGGGTTAGAAATAAAAAGGTTTTGGTGGGTGAAAGGGTGTTTGTTTTTGGGTTAAGAAATGAAAAAGTTTAGGCTCAAAGGGGTTAACTAGGGAGATTTTGGGTAGGTGGTAAAAAAAAGAAAAAAATAATGGTGTAGAAATGAAAAAGGGTTAGTCCTAATGCCTCCATCATTTACTTACTCGGGTTTAAGTTGGTAAGGACTGGGAATGTATCGCCGTGGCAAGTTCTAGAGTCGTAAGAACCAAGCGGCTATTCACACAAGAAACAAAAAAATGAGCATTTAGTTTAAAGATATGTATTTGTATGCTCAATAAAGGCTCAAAACTCACTTTTTGTGGGAATGGGTTTTTATGTGATCAAGTATATATAATCAAATTTTAACTAAACTTGTCATGCTGTTTCATAATTTTCTTATGTTGGTTCTTTTTATCACGACGCTATCGGTTGTAAATTTGTAAAAATATAACCTTTTTAGAATTTGAAATTCCCAAGTTAACCCTAGACAAGTAAAAAAAAATGAAAAATTTTTGAAAAAAATTTGGGGTGATTAGCGATTCCAATAGAGTTTTGTGTAAGGCTTGTGATTAGGACTTGCAAGATTCAAAGTTTTAGCATCCCCCCCCCCCACACTTAAATTACACATTGTCCTCAATGTGTCCCAAAAATAAGTTTTTAGGTTGATTGAATGTGTAAAAATGTGTGAAAAAGCAAAAATTAATTTTACTGGGCGTCTGGACACGGCCCCGTGGTGTCCGGGCACGGCCCCGTGTTCAGATCGCCAGTAACAGAAATTGTTAAAAAGAAACAGAAGCCTGGGCACGGGGGCGTGTTCGGCGAGCACGCCCCGTGTCCAGTTACCTGAACTTGGCATTTTCTGCAGATTGTGCAGCACGGGGCCGTGTTGGGCGGGCACGGCCCGTGCTGAGCTTGCTGTAATGAAGAAAATTTTGTCGGATGGCCCTGTTTTCATGCATGGGGTGCTGGTTCAAGTTCCCTTGTTATCCTTCACCATCCCGAGTGTGTTTTATTCCTGAAAATTAAAACTAAACTAGAAAACATAAAAATTAATCTAAACTAAACTAAGGATAGTTCCGCGGAATGCCTCCGTGGTGCGCCACGTTTATAAGGGTCCTTGGCTAGACCCAAAGCCTGGTCATATGCCACCCAAGTGGGATGTTTTGCATCCCATGCTACACCGTCGGAGAGCGTCATCCAAGCTTGAGTCTATGACCTTCATGTAGTGGACCGGGTCTTCGTCTTCTACTCTTTTTCCAGCTCCAAATTTCACTTCCTCGTCCCCAAACTTCAATGTTAGTGTTCCGTCATTCATGTCTACCACTGCTTGGGCTGTGGCTAGAAATGGCCTCCCTAGGATGAGAGGGACTTCGGCGTCTTCTTCCATGTCTAGTATGACAAAGTCGGCTGGGAAGACGAAATTGTCGACTTTGACCAATAGATTTTCAACGACACCTTGTGGATATTTGACGGATCTCTCGGCAAGTTGTATGCTCATCTTGGTAGGGCTCGTTTTTCCTAGGCCGAGTCGTTTGAACATTGAGGTGGGCATGAGGTTGATGCTAGCCCCAAGATCGGCTAGTGCATTGCGAATGGGGGATCCCCCAATTGAGCAAGGAATCGTGAAGCTTCCAGGATCAATCTTCTTTTGCGGGAGTTTGTTGAGTAGTAAGGCGGAGCATTCTTCGCCTAAGTTAACTAATTGCAATGATTCAATTTTCCTTTTATAAGTCAGGAAGTCCCTCATAAATTTTGAATATTTAGGCATTTGGGTTAGGACTTCGATAAATGGAATATTAACATGCAATTGTTTTAGTAAATTTTTGAACTTTGCGAATTGCTCATCGGTCTTTTGACGAATTAGCCGACCGGGGTATGGAACCGGAGGAGTCTTAGTGGGCTCTTGGTTTGGTGGAGAAGCCTTCTCTGGTTGGGGCGTGGGTGGAGTTGTGGTATGGCTGGATTGGCTTCTTTCAGCTGGCGGTAATAGAGCCTCCTCGGGACCCACGGTTCGGTTTCTCAATGTGATGAGATGTACTTGTGCTTTTGGGTTGGTTTCAGTATTACTTGGTAACGCGCCTTGTGGTCTCTCGGAGAAATTTTGAGCTATTTGATTTAATTGTTTTTCAATGTTTTGAATGCTAGCTTGTTGATTTCTGAAATTCGATTCCAATTGCTGAAATCGATCCGAGTTTTTCTTCTCGGTGTCGGAGATGAGGCGAGATACAGTATCTTCAAGCCTTTCTCGTCCACCTTTTTGTTGAGAAAAATTTTGTGGTTGTTGAAAGTTAGTTCGCTGGTTTTGTTGGTTACTACTATTGCCGGGATCTCTCCAACCAAGGTTAGGGTGGTTACGCCATCCTTGGTTGTAGGTACCCGTTGGAGGACCCGACGGCCTAGGTCTATTATCAATGTAGTTTACCGTTTCCGTTTGATCATCTAATTCTTTCATACAAGTCCAATTTTCATGTGGTCCACCACACCCCTCACAAGCCATAACCGAGACCGTTTTTGCCATTTCTAACTTTTTGATTTTTGAAGAAAGGGCCTCGATTTGGGCTTGTAAAGAAGTGCTTTCGTCAACCTTATGGGCGCCCGGGGCAATAGATTTATTGCCTCGGGGAGTGTGCCACTGAAAATTGGTTTGAGCAATTTCCTCAATTTGATTATATATTTCATTTGGGCGACGATTACCTAGAAGTCCCTCGGAGCTAGAATCAAGTGTTTGTCTTGTGTGTGGCAACAACCCATTGTAGAAAGTGGATACTTGTTGCCATACCGCAAGACCGTGATGAGGACACTTTCTTAGTAGCTCCTTGAACCTTTCCCAAGTTTCATATAAGGATTCCCCATCCTCTTGTGAATATGTATTAAATTCAGTCATTAATTTAGCAGTTTTAGCAGGAGGGAAATACTTATATAGAAACTTTTGGGCTAGTTCATCCCAGGTGTTTACCGAACCAACTGGGAGGGTGTTAAGCCAAGCTTTAGCTCGGTCTTTTAGTGAAAATGGAAACATACGAAGGCGGATGGCGTCGTTTGATGCTCCATTGATCCGAAAGGTATCGCATATTTCTAAGAAATTAGTAATATGTAGATGAGGATCCTCGTCCGCAAGCCCATGGAAGGTTGCGGAGTTTTGAAGCATTTGTATCAAATGTGGCCGAAGTTCGAAGTTGTTGGCTTCGACATTCGGTGCATTGATAGCGGCGCCGAGATTACCTACGGTGGGGCGTAGGTAATCCATGAGGGTACGTTGGTCCACCATTGGAAGTGGGTCCCCCAAAACTTTCTCTTGGTTTTTAGCTTTAAGTCTTTTTCTGAGAAAGCGTTCGGGTTCTTCAAGAGGTTCTTTTATGTCTCTACTAGAACTGGAGCTCATACACTATGTAGAAAGTTCAGATGTGGCGCCTGGGTTCCAAGTCTTGCAATAAAAACAGAAAAGAATGTTGGTCAGAAGGTTCACCATCAGGTGAACACGGCCCATGGTCGGAAATACAGTGATTGTTTTCCGGATCCCTGTTGCTGGGGAGCTGGACACGGCCCCGTGTTGCACCGACACGGCCCCGTGCTCAACTCTCCGTAACTCGGAAAATAAAAACTGCCAGTGACAATGCTGGGCACGGCCCGTGTTCGACCAGGCACGGCCCGTGCTGAGCTCTGCAGAAACTGAAAAATTAAGAAAATCCTAAAAAAAACAGAAAAATTAGAAAAAACGATTAGGCCGTTGATTCCTAACTTTCTTAAAATCCTTGTGTCCCCGGCAACGGCGCTAAAAACTTGATGCGTGTGGTGTGTTATATAAGTTTAAGTATATTTTAAGCCCTTTTTACACGTTAGTCAAGTTTTAAATTTATAAAACACGATATTTTACTAACACCAAACACACATATGGGCAAGTGCACCCATCGTGAGCATAGTATAGTGTTGGCAAGATACCGAGGTCGTCCAAGGACACAAGAGCTTTTAGTACCGGTTTATCCTCAACGTCTAATCAAATCAAAAGTTAGAAAAAGGTTTTTAAACTAGAAAAATAAAAACTAACTAAAATGCTGAAAAATAAAATAAAAATAAAACAGATAGACAAGATGAATCACTTGGCTCCGACTCGTGTATAGTGTAACCTTTGATTATTTCCGCACTTTTGCACTTTTTAAGAGATTATCTTAGTTATTGTAGTAGGCCCCTCTTTTGAAGGTGACGTTACCCTCAACCCAGTAGTTTGAGTCAGCAAGGATACAATCCTAAAGGGCCGGATTATTGAAAGATAATTAATTAAGTTATTAATGCATATTATGGTAGGCCCCTCTTTTGAAGGTGACGTTACCCTCGGCTAAGTAGTCTGAGTCAGCAGGGATACAGTCCTGAGTAGCCGCGTTAAAGTATTAATAGTAGCTTACATATGAGGGGATCAAAGAGTTTGGACCCCCGCCATCCAATACCGGTGGGTATTGAAGGAGGTCCTACTAAATTTGACCTAGGTCCTTGCAGGATCTATACACTGAACAAGGCAAGACTCTTACCAAACCATTCCCTTAACCCCCGACCAGGTAGCCAACATACCTCCATATAGACCGTGGAGATATGAATGGTGAAAATCTTTTATTTCATATAGACAGTAAAATAATGCCAAGACACCACGGACAAACGATAAGGAAGAATCACCTTCAACATAAGAAACTAGTTATTAAAGTCATTAATACATAACCAAGTAAAAAGTGCGAAAAGATTGAAAATAAAAAGTATTACACTAGACACTTCTCTTCACCAAGTGATGTAAGAGACTTAGGCAAACATGGCCTTTGATTGTCAAGAACTCTTACGATCAATCTTGGATCCCGAGACGACTCATACACTCTATGATGGACAATGGATGATGGTGTTGTGATGGTGGTGGGTGGTGGGTGAAGTGTGAGAGAGGTGGTGTGCCAAGGGATGGTTTGCAAATGAGCCAAGCACCCCTATTTATAGGCTGAACAGTAGCTCGGGCACGGCCCCGTGTCCACCCTCTTCTCTTTCTTCATTAATTGCAGTTTGTCTGCATTAGTTGACCACGCCCGCGTGTCCGCTGGGCACGCCCTCGTGTGCAGAAGCATGTCTGTACTATCAAGATTTCCCAGATTCTGCGAATCTTAGAGTTGACCACGGCCCCGTGTCCGCTGGGCACGCCCCCGTGGTGGGTGATAGAAGCTTCTATAGCTTTGTCTTTTATGCTGACACTTGGGCACGCCCCCGTGTTCACTGAGCACGGGGCATGTTCAGCCTTCTGTCTTCTTGATTTTGCTTGGGAAGATGCTGTCGGGGGGTCGGGCATGCCACGTTTGTTCCTTTTCTTGTATTTATGTTAGGTTTAGCTGCCTTTTTGCTTCTTTTGTTCATTTGAGCTCATTTAATCCTGAAAATACAAAAGGAAGACAAAAACACACTTTTTCCAACATTAGTACTAAAAAAGGGTTAGTTTTATGCCACGATTGATGTAATTTAATGTTGCATTTTGTGCACATGAACTTTCACGCTAAAACACGTAAAAGAACGAAAGAGGACTTACAACGGGTCCAAGCTATGGAGTTTTAATCCGATTACTCTCAGGTATGAAGTGTATAACTTCAACTTAGAGAGCCAAATCAGATAAAAGTGTGAGTTTTGAAGCAAGAGGGTGGGGGTATTTATAGGAAAACCAAGACCGTTAGGATCATTCATCGAAAACCGAGCTTCGATCTGGACCTTACATGTGTGCCCATGGTTTTAGAATACCATGGGTACCACAAAACAAGCCCCTAATTTCATTTAAACCATGTGCAAATGAGGGGAACAGCTGGAACAAGCTGGAAATCAGATTTTCAACATTGGTCCCTTCTTAAGATAACTATGGCAGATTGTCAATTTTGGTCCCTGAATGTGCAAAACATGGTTTTTGATGCATTTTTGACACGTTCAAGCCCCATTAATCCCATGCTCAAAAATATCTCGGATGTCGGTTCGTTTGGTCGTACGGTTGCGTTGTTCGGTTAATTACGACGAAACACGAACGAATGCGAAAAACGATCCAAATTACGCGATGAATGGAATTTTATCATGCCAATCACTAAAATAAAATATTTTAATGATTACATAAAGTGTTGGATGTCCGAATGTATTCAGAACGTAAGATATGCGCGAAAATGCAAACTTGTGCACTTTTTGACGCTTTTAGTCCCGGAATGACCAAAAAGTTTATTTTAGCACACCGAACCCCTCAAAGCCTATTTCTAAGCTATGTAAAGGATATTTAGGGTATGTTTAACTTATGGTCATGTTCCAGATTGTCCGTTATAGTATGAATTCGGCATACTTTCGCAGTTTGTCGAATTTAGTCCCTGTAAGCGAATAAACTTGATTTTGCCATACCAAAGCCTTCAAAACTTATTTCTAAGTTATGTAAAGGTTATTTAAGGAATGTTAAGCATATATTGATGTTCCAAAGTGTTTGTAGCGTTAAACTGATTATGTTTATGCATCGGTTTGCGTATAGCTCTCCAGAAAGCGATATAGAGTTTGAAATTGAACAAAAACCAAAACATGCAAAATGTCAAACATAAACAAACAAACATTGGGATTAAATAACATTATTTTATTGATAACTGAATTGTTTACAATGATTACAAGCACATGTGTCACAAAACGGGTACTTAGGATTTTCGTGGAAAACGCAAGAGATCATAAAATGAAAGAATTTTGGGAGTAGTCTGTTTTTCAAGGAATACGGTTCCTTGATTGTCGGTATTGTAGGGGATTTATTGTTTATACATGCAACCACATTTGTACATTGCAATGTAAATAAAAGATTTATTTATAAACAACAACAACAACTGTCTCATAGACCTTGACAACAAAAGAAAATAATACATAAGGCTTAATTATTTCTAAACAGCGTTGTCTTCCAGTCAGTCAAATGCTCATCCCTGCGCTGGATTTGCATTAGCAAGATTTGGGCAATTCTTTCGGAAATGGCCCATCTCTCCACATTTGTAGCAAGACCCTGGTGGGAAACGACCTTGAGCAGGATTGTCAGCTTGATTTGGTGCAGCTGCAGCTCGGCAAACCCTAGCTGTATGCCCTATAAGTCCACAAATTAGGCATTTGCGGCACTTCACACTGGCATGATGATGAAGGTTACATTGGTTGCACAAGGGTGCAGTTCCGTTGTATGGCTTCCTAGCAGGGAGTTGAGCTGGTTGGTTGGGAACAGCTTGATCATTGTGAGCAATCACGGTGAAGTTTTGGGAAGCCTTTCGCTTTTTTGACTTCTTGGAGGATTCATTCTGTTCATCCTTTGGTTTCGATTCCTCGATCGGTTTCTTATCACCCTTTCGGAAAAGTTTACCTTTCCTGATCTGGGATTCAGTCAAGGTAGCAGATAGCTCAATGGCCTGTCTAACCGTAGTGGGGTTTCTACCAGTAACAATGTCTTGTACTGAGTCAGGGAGGCCATCAATGTACTTTTCGATTGCCTTATCCAAAGGCGTAACCATGTTCGGGCATAACAGACTTAATTCCTCATAACGGTCCATGTAAGCTCGATGCTCACCGCTATCTTGCTTAAGATCGTCGAATTCCCTTTCTAATGCCGTAATCTCATGACGAGGACAGAATTCCCTCATCATTAGAGCTCGAAGCTCTTCCCATGTTTGAGCCAGTGCCACATCGGCACCCCTATCCCTCATCACACCATTCCACCATGTTAAAGCTCGTTTCTCAAAGACACTTGATGCGAATTCAACCTTTCGTTCGTTCGGACATTGAACATGCCTGAAGGTGCTCTCAAGACTCTCGAACCATTGCAGAAGTGCAGTTGCTCCTTGAGACCCAGAAAATTTTGATGGCTTAGCTGAGTTGAACGTCTTGAAGTTACAGGGAGCATTATTGTTGTTATTGAGGGCTTGGTTAACTTGAGCAATGAGGTTTGGGAGTACGGTAGCCATTTGTTGCATAATGATAGCTGCCAGTTCTTCATTAGGTATCTGATTGTCGCATAGTGGAGGCATTCTAAAAGAGGAAGTATGGGAGAAAACAAGTGAAATGGTATTGGGTAAGAATAGGAGGTAACAATTTCTGACCCAAAAGCATGGGTGATGGTCATTTGTTCATAGCACGAAACAAACAAACGACACAGAAGAGTTGAACAAAGTAAATAGATCCTTATAATGTATCGAGAAGACATGCTTTAGCCTATAAGTGGACACTCATCCCAAGAGTTCCCAGGTAAGAGTGACTGGTCCGATTATGTGGATTTGTATGAACACTCAAGCCTTAGACAGAAAACTCAAGATACAGGCATCCACTCTTCCAGATTGCACGTGTTCACATTATAAGACCCAAACTTTGACGAGATTTTGAAAATTCGGAAGGCATTAAGCCAAAACGAATCATCCGAAAGGGTGGGTGATTATTTTCAAAATCATTTTGGAAACTTTGAAGGTTCAAAACGTTATAATAAATCATCCTAGAACAGATGATTGGTTTTCAAAGCGGATTTGAAATTTGTGTTCTTGTTGTCGTTGTCACCTAAGGATAAGTGACGGTATTGTTTTAAGATCTAAACACAAGAATCTTGTGTTAGGGACCTAGGAAGGTTATAGACTAGGTCAAAGCATTACTAATAACCTAATTCCCTATAACCATGAGCTTTGATACCAACTTTT
The DNA here is from genome assembly GCA_030545235.1 of Helianthus tuberosus. NCBI lineage: Eukaryota > Viridiplantae > Streptophyta > Magnoliopsida > Asterales > Asteraceae > Helianthus > Helianthus tuberosus. The sequence goes on from CM060450.1 coordinate 107,637,990, forward strand.
CTATCACACCCCGACCGCGTTAAAACAACAAACCGCGGAGGAAACGTCGGGGAGTGTCGTAGCAGAATCACTGTTTCACAACACATGGATTAAAGTTCTGTTTTATTGAATTAAGTTTATTACATTGAATTAAAACTAGAAACAAAACATAAACAAATTAACTTCCATTGTTATTAAGTCACTAAGGCCTCATCCATTCCTATATGAGCATGCACCAATATCATCAACAAACATCATCAACTATGGTACCTGAAACATATGTGAAAATACGTCAGCATAAAAATGCCGGCGAGTACATAGGTTTTATGTGAGTGTCAGATTCATGGCTCGTTTACATGTTGAAATACCTTTTTAAAAACCTTGTTTTGAAAAGTGTGTAGTGTTGTAACATAATTACCCAGCTCAAATCAAGTTGGTTATAGTTTATAAAATCTCGCAGCTATGAATCTTAACTCAAAACATTTGTTTAAGTAAACCCAAATCGTAAATCGTTTTGGTAATAAAACTCGAATGGTTTATATTGTTAGAAAAACCTTGTAATATAACCTCGTTTTGATAACCTTTGCCCAAGTGATCTAGATAACACAACGATGTATAATGTGTTAAAAGCACTTATATATAGGAAGTACCAGCGACGTATCCACCATGCTTTTATCACATTACACCCGCCCCGTTACCTAATCACTTCCCTAACCCAACAGTTCAAACAGTTCCAAACGGTTCACATGGATCAAACAGTTCCAAACGGTTCACATGGATCAAACAGTTCCAAACGGTTCACATGGATCAAACAGTTCCAAACGGTTCAAATAGTTCAAAATGTAAAACAATGTGTTCATATGCTGGATGAGCATATGCAACAAAATGTAATATGTAAAAATCAATGTCCTAGCATGCTAAGTGAACATACCTAGCAAAACATAATGAAATCATGTACTATATGCGTACTAATGAACATAGCAAGTATATGATATAAAAGCATGATAAGCACGAAAGTAACAAGTAGGCATCTATGTTTCACCCCAAAATAGTTTAAAACTGTAAAAGAGGGGACTATGTACTCACTTGAGGATGCTTAGAAGTCTTTAATAACGACCAAGCAAAGCTAGAGGGATCACGGAATCAAACGGCACCTAATATAGGTAACTATGTTAATAAACCGGACCTAAATCAGAAGATCAGATAGGATGAGGTTTCGTAAACCAAATGAGTGTTGGAATTCATATGATATGGTTTAACAAAGCCTACATACTAAATCGAAACCTATCCTAAGTGCTTTCGACCTGTTACGACCCATTAAGGTAGCTTACGCTACTTTAACGTGTCGTTCGCGTAAAAGCGCGTTCGAGACGTCTAACTAGTCCTATGACAAGTATTATATGCCTAAACATGTTTAAATATGTTGCATAATCAGTTAAGTGACAATAGTTTAAGTTATATATGCTTAAAATCAGATTATGCATGGAAAGGGCATTTTGGTCATTTACCTAAGGCATATAAACTACCTATCATACAACTACTTAAACTAAGTGACCATAAGGTATAACCTCGGAGGGTTATTCCCTATACAACTATGGTCACTAAACATGTTTGGTCGGATCCTAATGATCGACCAAACGGGTTGAGTTCGAAAGTCTAAGCGGTGGTTTACACCGCTTGACTTATGACTCTAAACAAGCACTACACTAAAAGTGACGAGCTAAACATGTTTAACTAAGTTGGAAAACAAAGTGTTTTGATACCCCAAGAGTAGTTTGGTTGCAAAATACACATAAATACGTATTTTGACCGAAACTACGACTCATCACTACCCCTAGTCAACGTGGTAATCAGTAGGTATAGTCACAAGGGACTATAACCATCATGATTACACTCACGTTGCAACGTGGTAATCAGTAGTTTGGTTGCAAAATATGCATAAATACGTATTTCAAACGAACTTTGTGTTGACCAAAGACTGGTCAAATCAGAAAGTCAAACATTGTTTGACTTTCACGCTGGAAAAAAAATAAAAGAACGAAAGAAGCTTACAAAGGGTCTAAGCTAGGGTGAACTTGATCTATAACACTCATGTATGAAGAAAAGGCTTCAACTTAGAGCATTATTCAGATCAAGGGTGCAGAAAATGGAATGAGGACATGGGTACTTATAGTTTTTGGTAAACCATTAAGATCATTCCTTGCTAAAGAGGCATCAATCTTGGCCATCCATGTGGCCAAATGGTTTTAGAAACCATGGGACATGATAAACCATCAAAATCCAGCAGATGGTATCCCAAAACAAGTGTTGAAAACCATCAAAACCAGCTCAAAGGCCAGATTCAATGTTTCTGCACTGACAGTCTATCGCGCCCCGCGTAAGATGAGGCCCTATCTTACGCGGCCCGCCAGAGCCAAGTTTGGCAGAATTGCAAAATTGGTCCCTGCACTTGAAAACTTGGATTTCGATGCATATTTGACACTTTTAAGCCCCGTTAACCTCATTTCAAAGCTCTAAAATGAAGTTAAAGTATAGGGAACTTAAAATATGCTCAAAAACATCTCGGATGTCGGTTCGTTTGGTCGTACGGTTGCGTTGTTCGGTTAATTACGACGAAACTCGAACGGACGCGAAAAACGATCCAAATTACGCGACGAATGGAATTTTATCATTCCAATCACTAAAATAAAATATTTTAATGATTACATAAATTTTTGGATGTCCGGATCTATTCAGAACGTAAGATATGCACGAAAATGCAAACTTATGCACTTTTTGATGCTTTTAGTCCCTATTGATAAAAAAGTATATTTTTGCGCACCAAACACCTCAAAGTCTATTTCTAAGCTATGTAAATGATATTTAGGGCATATTTAACTTATGATCAAGTTCCGGAATGTTTGTTACAGTACGAATCGGCATACTTTCGCAGTTTGTCGAAATTAGTCCCTGTAAACGAATAAACTTGATTTTGACACACCAAACCTTCCAAAACTTATTTCTAAGTTATGTAAAGGTTATTTAAGGTATGTTAAGGCTATTTCACTATTCTGAAGTGTTTGTTGCATTAAACTGATTACATTTACGCATCAGTTCGCGTATAACTTTCCAGAAAGCGATTTAGAGCTCGAAATCGAACAAGAATTAATATGTACAAATGATACACATATTTATACAAATCCCAAGTATGAAACACAATACTTCATTGATTTGGTATTTTTTTGATGGTTGAAGTGACACAGATGTCACATACACATACGTATGCTTGTGTTGAAGATCTTGTTCATTAGCTGCTACTTGGTTGTACTGGTTCATAACTGATAAGATATCACTATACACATGTGTATAATTACGTTATAAAAATCACGGATACACATGTGTATGAACTGTTATACAATATTTTGGGTGTTTTGTTTCGTATTGGAGTAATGTTTGGTTCTACAAATATGTATAATCTCATCTGATGTTGCTGATATGTTTGGATTTTGTTGTTGGAATGTTGCTGATTCGACTATACATATATGAATACTCTATTTTTTGGGTTTATTCAATTATACACATATGTATATTGTTTTGTTGTTCTTATGTGTATAAACACCTTGGGTGTAGAAATTAATTGTTTGTACAGTAGTTGATTTGTTCGGATTTTATGAAGGGTACATATATGTATATTCAGTTGTGTGATGTTTGTACATATACATCTATGTATATTAGTGATTGTGTGTAAATTGGTCTAATTATTGTGTGTTTGTTTCTTACAGACGGATGTAATTGTAACATACTTGAGGAGAGTTGGGCACCCAAGACATTTGGAGCTTGAAGGTATTTAACAATATAGGATGGACATTGTGCGGGAGACTATTGCCAATTATGTCGACTATGGTATATTCACGATGCACCACATGGAAACGTGGATGGGGATTACAGAAGAGAGCTGGGACATTGGGTTTCCAACAGAACCGGAGAAAATAAAAACCAAACTAACTTTTCTAGACCATTTTTTGTGATTTTGTTTTAATTTATATATTATACAAATATGTATGAACAATCTTAGACTATTTACTCTTTGTAGCATCTTATTATTTCTAGGTTATACTTGACAGTTGACTGTATGTACATTGTTTTGTTAAGTTGTTTATGTGAACGTACATATGTGTATAATACACCGTTTCGAGTTATGTACATATGTGCAGTGTGTTAACTTTGGTTATACTTTTGATAACTAACAAATTCTACATACATGGTTAATGGTTAACATTTTGTACCATTGAACAATTAAGTATTCCATGGCCTTTGATATAAAATGTAAATGTAAAAAACATCCAACACATCAATCGAATGTAAGTTCACAAACAATTAATGTAACTTAAGTTGAAACCAATTAAAAATCCATACATTTAAAAGTAAACACAAAGTCTAACATGAACTCAATGACAAACTAGTGCACAATATAAGTTCCAATAACAATAACCGAAAGTTACTAATAATAACAATGACCTAACTGATCACTTTCTACATAAGTTTCTTCTTGGCCATCCTCATCTGTTGCACAATATAATCGCCAATAACAATAATTTGTTGTTCCTATGAACACCGGATAGAAGAGCATCTCTACGCCACTGCATTTCAACAAACTTCATAAGAATCTTATGTACATAACATTAGTCTGATTATAAAAAAAAACAGTTAGTACTCAAAATATACACTCGGCATTATACACATATGTACATAACATTAGTCTGATTATAAAAAAACACTGTACATCTATGTATCAACAATATACTACATTAAATTTGATCATCCTTATCATAAACATAAAAAAAATGTCCATATACATATACCAGGCTACAGAACAATAATCACAAACAACAAAACCATAACCATTTAAAACATCAACCATGAAAACAAGATAACTAGAGCTGACCCATGAATTCAGATGAATAATATTATGATTGAGACTTTATAAAAACCCTAATAATGCGATGAACTATTTGAATCTCTAGTTTTTAATAGGAACTTTGATGAACAAAATGATTGAATGAAGAAGAAGACGAGGGACGAACCTGGATCTGGAAAACCATGAATTCAGATGAATAATATTATGACTGAGACTTAGAGTTTTAACTCGAACATTTATGAACAAACTGATCCGATTGAAAAATATTGGAGCATAAACCAGTAACAAAATTAGAAAAAAATAATACAGCTACTTATTCATGAAACAACGTACCTGAATACACATCCATTATTGTATATACTTAGATGTTTAAAAAATATACCTTGCAGATCAATGGATGTTACAAGCACATCATCTTCTCCTGCTCGTTTGGGGCTTTGAGGAATCGCTAAATTTGCTGAAACACCAGCCTGGTCGTTCGTGTCTGTCATAAATTAAGAAATTATAGCGATATAAAAACAAAGATATGATTATGGTATGCAGTTTGTTGATATGGAAGATGATGATGAACGATTACAATGAATATGGACATGTTTTTTTTTTTTTTTTTTGATCTTGTGGTTGATTGAATTCGAAATTAGGAAGTTGTAGCAAGATTTTAGGGGTGGTTAGATATATCTCCTAACTGATTATGGTTAATAAAAACGAAAATTAAATTAAAATTACATATGTATATTGACAATCCTACCCCTATATTTAGTAAAGAAGATCAATGGCTAGGATTTGTTCTTTTTGTTTACAAATAGGGAAGTGTTCACAAATGAACCTAACCCTATATATATATACACATATATATATATATAGGTGAAAGATAAAACGAAAACCCACTTGAGTTGAGAAAACTCAAGAAAACCATATGTAACATGAAATTTTTAACATTTTAAAAAAAATAAACTATGGCATCTTCTGATTCATCACATGTCGATCCTCGTCCACCTATTGCTGACAATGACATTGCTCGTCCATCTGCTGCTAACCCTGAAATTTAGGTCTACATCAGTTGATAGTCGACACAATCTTCATACATTTGATATTTAGACTCTTGACTCCATGTCTACATCAGACAATGTCATTGTATCTGAACATCCAATCTCTTGTGACACTACTTCAACATCAACCGCCACAACACCTACAAATATAGATCAACAACAGTTTCAATTCATCCGTATTGAGACTAAAGGTATTATACATCTATATGTGTTTCATAGTTTACTCTTAAATGCTTCATTATTCCATTATAAAGTAAATCACTTTTTTTTACACAACCATTATTTTTCATTTTCATACATTACATGATCTTGCACATGTGCATTATGTTGATAACACTTCGTAATCATCACAAATAAAATGTTAACCAACATTACATAACTATGCACATGTGCAACACATTAACACCACCCCATACTTATCACTAATAAACATTGAACAAACAACTGTTTTTTACGGCTATTACTTATATTTTCATACATTACATAATACATCACATGTGCATTATGTTGCCAACAATCCGTAACAATCACAAAAAAACTGTTAACCATCAGCACATAATTAATAATTATGCACATGTGCATCACATTACCAACACCCCATAATAATCATCAAAAACTATTAAACATTTATACAACGTGCGTACACACACCATGTTGGATATATATGTCCGGTTCGATAAGTCAACGGCACCGACCGAGTCTTGACCCGTAAGAGTTACACCGTGGGCAACGAACTAAAATCCACTTAACCTGTTTAACTGGTAATTACGAACGATATGCGAAAAGGATTATAATTATATTTATGATCATGAGCCGGTTTATGTTAATTAATAAACTTGTTGCGAGTATTAACTGAGAGACAGATACATGGACTGGGTGAGACAAGTACACTCATCTCGCCACTTGTCATGCATGCACCCGTGCTACGCCACTTGTCGCGCATGCACTCTTGCATCGCCACTTGTCGCGCATGCAAAGAACCCTGGCCACTTGTCGCACATGCATGTGCATGTCCGCCACTTGGAAAACATGCATAAACCCCCATGTACTATTTAAATGAGAGTTTGTGTAACAACCCGACTTTTTAAAGTCAAAGTACAAGTCAAAGTCAAAGGAAGAAAAGATTGCTAATTGCGATCTATCACTCCTTGCTTAATTATTGAATTGTACTTCACGACTAGTATCGATACTCTATTTTTATTTTCGCTTTAGTTGTATTATGTGGAGTACTTGTTAATAAACCACTATTTAATCGCAGTTTAATCGCTAATCGACTTATTGCTAATCGCGTCGCTATCGCATCGCAACTCAAATTATAGGATATGGATATTCTTTTACGCGTATGTGCTATTATGTGTTAATTGTGCATGTTATGTTTATGTTGAGGTGATTAATCGCTATCGCAACGCAATCTCATCGCAAACTCAAGATTTAAGGATTACTTTTGTATTAGTTAGTAGTTAGGTTATTTGTGTAACTAATGGGTAATAATATCACATCGCTTACTCGAAACGCATCGCAACACTCAACGCACGAAACAAAAACATGAAAACCAACTCGCGGCAACCAGTCAATCGAATGACCATTCGATCGAATGGTCATCCGAACGGATGCCCATCCGAACGGATGGCCATCCGATCGGGTTGCCATTGGATCCGTTGCTTGTGCACCACTTTCCTCTTTTGGAATCCTATAAATACCCCTGTCACATCACAAACAGTGATGTGACAGCTCTCTCTGCGACTCTTCAACTTCTCAGCTCTCTTTCTCTCGATTTCTCGCGATTCTTGTAAGTTTTCAACTCAAATCTTGTCATCTATCATCTACACACACTTCTTCATCACTTTCACCTTTGAATCTTCACTTTTAACCATGAAATCAACGGGTTTGAGGTGTTCTAGGATGATGTCATCATGGGGTTCTTGTGAACTTCAAGGTTTGGCCTCATTCCACCAAGAACAACTCAGATCTACATGATTTCCACATGATTAAACACTATTTTCGCATAAATCTAAACATTGTCAAATGTAAAAGAATTGAAAGATGCCTACATAACTTTTTCACTTACTTTTACACACTTTAGCTCAGAACCGATAGAATCAGAACTCGTTCGGGCCTTTTACTCGCTCTATAGTGAAGGGTTGGACTGAGAATGGATTTCATCGGAAGAGACGACCGATTCATGGGTTGAGCATGAACAACCGACAAGAACAGTTAGCTGATCAGGTTGGGGTGATTCCCACTTCGATTGGATGACTCGGTCTTTATGGAGTTCCCGTTGTTTAACGCGTGTCAAACCACCTCGATCAAACCGCAAACTTTCCAAACTTAGCAAAATATCCAAGTTTTCACAACGATCAGACTGTCGAACGGATTGTCGTCCGATCGGATTGCCATCCGAACGAACGACAATCCGATCGGACGACAATCCGATCGGACGACACATAATCTTCAACACTTAAACATTTTAACAATTTTCAAAGATCATCAGTTTCTAACGGATTGCCATCCGATCGGATGCCATCCGATCGGAAGACCATCCGATCGAATGACAATCCTGCTGTGAACTTGTTCTCTAAGAAATGTCTAACTGACGGATCGCCATCCGATCGAACGACCTAAAAGGTAGAAATACTTCTCTTATTTTAAAATGCTACAACGAAAACTTCAAAGTCACATCATACACAAATGCATCCATCCCAAACAAATGTCAATCTGACCGAATGGCCATCCGAATGGATGACCGTCCGAACGGATTGTCATTCGATCAAATGACTATCTGTTCGGATTGTCATTCGATAGAATGACTATCCGTTCGTATTGTCATCCGATCGGATGACCATTCGTCACTTGGTTCACTCTTCACCGTTTAACGCGCCGTTCATTCGCTTATGCTATCGTTAACTGTTCAGGCTAATCTCTCAGCGCTCCCTTCAATCCAAGAGAGTGTTTATTTACTAAACACGATCTGTGAGTATACTTGATCCCTTTTTGCTTTAAGCACTTTTGGGTGTTACATACGTTACTTATATCAAATCACAACCATCACACAACGCAAACACTTTTATACGCAGACCGCTTGCATGTTTACGTGTTACTCGATGAATGCTTGTATGTTATGTTTACACAGTGATTGTGATCTGAAACCTTAGCAACGATAGTACTATAGTTTGGACTCAGCACCTGTCGTGGACGGAGGTTGTTAAGGGCTTTTCTCACATGTCACGGTGGTGATATGTGTTACGCATTCTACATCTCGCAGTCACGTCTGTGCATATTTCATTGTCGATAACCTACTTGTTTCACAATATACATGTTACATGCTGGTTATGCGTAAACCGCTCTTGCCATCTATATATGCTATTAAACTTGTATGCTCACCTTTACACTATGTGTATTGACCGCTATTTTAACGTATGTGACAGGTGTTTGAGACGCTAGGATGTCTGCTTTTGTGGAAACCGGTAGGATGAGTCTAGAAACAAACAAACAAACAATTTAAATCTGAGTTGTCGGAACATTTATTTGTCTTTGAGATATTTGGTCTGTAATAACTGTTTCCTTTAGTTTGTTATGGTATGGGATATAATATTAAATATCTGGTAATTTAGTTGTTATGGATTCTCCTGGACAATCTGTTTCGCTCAGTGTCGCGCCCCGATGTTTCTGCCATCGGTTGGGGTGTGACAGATTGGTATCAGAGCCGTAACTATAGGGAATTAGGCAAGACTCGACCTAGTCCGGGTCGATGTCTTAGAAACGACCTAGTCTATAGTTAAGTACCAACAGACTGACTTGTGCATGCCCGGTAGGGGTTTTACACGAGCTTACTTGATATTCTCGTTTCGCGCTCGCTATACTCTACACTCTTGCGCGAACACCGCATACTACCGTTCTGCGCAAGATTAGCCTTTCCTAAGGCTTACTATACACACAAACGGATGATCTGGTCGAGACTAGGTGTGAAAACCGCAAACTCTCGATCACATCATCCGCTCGACACACATTTTTACTATAAACACGAGAATTTACGTTGAACCAGGAGTGAAATCCATACTTCGACGCGATTCTCTCTATCTATCTCGTGATTCCATCACACAACCAGGAATGGAGTCGCTAAGTTAGGGGTGAAACCCGAACCTTGACGACCCGTCCCGCTCCTTATTTTGGTTTTGCAAAACTCTCACCAAAGTCTCGATGAGTTCCAACGACTAGGGTCACGTAATGGCAACTGGATGCGTGCCGATCGCCCGGATTGAGGCGAGCGCACAGTCTACTAAGCCAAAATGTGCACCCAAAGCCCTTGAGAGCAGTCGAATCACTTTGGGTAGTCGACGTCTATTAAGCCAAGACCATCCCTTCTCGATTTTATGTGTTTCAATTCTGGATTTCGCCGCCGCTAACTCTGTGATTTATCGCTTTTATGATCGATTTTATGTGTTTTACATGGCTTTATATGCTTATTTGTTAGCATATTGAGATAAACAGTACGGTGGTACTGATGGTTTCGATTCCAAGTTTCTCGCTTCGCCAAACTGCACACAACTCGCACCACGCTAACAAATCGTTTGTGTTATTTGCAATCGCTACACGCTAATCGCACTCGCAATACTCGATCGCTATACGCTGCTATGAAGGATAGGTGAATACGTGCAATATATGTAGGCCAATATGTCACACCCCAACCGATGGCGGAAACATCGGAGTGAGACGAAAACGAGATTGCAAGAGACTTCATAACACTATTTGTGACAAGTATTTGAATAATAAATTTCCATTTCATTTCCAAGGAGTCAATTACAAAGATTTGAAATAAAACAACATCAGTAACGAATTACAACACAATAAGAACACAAATTTAAAGTGTGTATCTAAGCATCCTACTAGATTCCATGCATCACCAACATCATCGCTAAACCTGCAACATGTTTTAAAACTGTAGTTCAATACAAAAAGTATTGGCGAGCATACAAGTTTGGTGCGTAGAATATAAGTAATAAAATAGTAAGGAACAATCCATATGGCAAACCTAGTTATCAAGATTAACGTATTAAACTGGCATGCAATTTACAAGTCAACCCTCTGTTTACGCAAGTATGAATGAAATTTAACATGACCACTAGTCTACGGGCGGTGCGTTACTCCTATAGTGCTATACATGTTAAATGGAGGCTCGTACGAAGCTAATGACAAGTTCATCACATAAGTATGGTCCAGAAAACACGAATCAAGCATAACAAATAGTAAGCATGTATTGGATTGTTTGTTGTACATTTGCATAAGAATATGTATAGTAAGTGTGTGTTGTATATAATAACATGTTATACCCAAAAGTGTGAAAACGGTAAAATGGGTCAAGTATACTCACATAATTGCTAAGTCTTCCTATTATCCAAGTATTGACGAGTGTAAGATTAGGAGGATGGAACACCGAGGTAACCCTATATGGGCAACGAAGGTGTATGAGTAATCGGGATTACGACGGAGGATTTGAATTGGAATTTCAAGTACAACCAGTTGATATTCATATATATTTTATATAGTTTATGAAAAAGAGTTATAAATCGAGTCTTATCAAGAGTATTGTTGAAATGATGTCAAATAAATATATATTTGTATCTATTTTATAAAAGTTAATCGAATTTGATAGGTTTCGCTTTAAGAATTTAACACGTTCGTTTTACCGGTTTATACGAAAAACGGGCAGAGTTTCCTCTGTTTTCGGACGATCCCGACAACAAGGTGTCGATTATTATTTTCAAAATTCAACAAACAATAAACGAAACAATATATTTATATATATGTTTATATTTTGTTACAAGGTACATAGAGTTCGCGATTAAAACAATAGTTAGATATAAAATAGAACAATATAAATAATATTCGCGACATTATTATACCGTGGCTCATGTTTAACTCGCTAACCAGAACCAAATAAGACTGAACCGAGTTAACCGAATTGACTGACTCGACCGGTGTTGACCCGAACCCGATTCTGACCCGTTGACCGCGGTTTGACCGAGACCCGAATCCGCACCGAAACTGAAACTGAACCAACGCGAACTCGATTAGAATTAAACTCGAATTTGAAATGATTAATCCAAAACAATAACCCAAACCAGATACTAACCTGAACCGAGACAAACTGAACATGAGATCTGACCCGAACCGATTGCGTCGCGAACTTTAAATCCGAACCGTGTTGCACCATTTTTTACGCGAATCCGAACCAAGCCGTGCTTAACTGAACTGAGACACCCGAAGCTGACTCGAATGCCAAAAATAAAAAGGAACTAAATTTAACCACCATCACTGAATGGGTGGTCGCACTGCCGCCGTCGGCTTCCGGAAACAGAAACGGACAGTGACCCAAATCGACGCTTGAAAGGAAATCGAGCTAGCTCAAAGCACAAGTTTTAGACAAGTAGCCACTTACCCGAGAGAATCGTCAATGGACGGCGACTCCGGCAGTCGTATGTCGCCGTCGGACACGACAACATCATCATCATCAACAGTGCATCTCTGTCGTATGCCTCTAATTCTACCTGCTCTCTCTCTCTCCGTCGCTGAGAAGGACCCACGCCACCGCCTCGCCGTATGCCACCACCGCCATCACCGTATGCCACCACCCTCCGGTGGTGCCCGATCATTCAACATCATTCAACAGGGGGGGGGGGGGTTGTGAAGTGTCCTCGGTTGGAACCTCCATCGCCGGTCGCCGGTTAATCGGCTCCGGCGCCGGTTAGTCACAGGGAGGGAGTGGAGGAGAGGTAGATGGTGTGGTTTGTGTTTGTTTAAACTCTTTCATCAGAGTTTTTTTTATGGAAGAAGACATAAGGCATGTTTGGCTTTCCTTATTTTCAAAAGTTGAAAAGTCCTTTTGGAGAAAAAAAGTCAGGAATTCCTGACTTTTGAACTTCTGCCCTCACATAAGAAGAAACCCCAAACACTTTCAAAAGTCATTTTCACTCATAATAAGTCATAAGTCATAAAAATAAGGAACCCCAAACACCCCCATAGTTTAGGATATTTAGGAGGGAATTAGTAAATTGGGAGCGGCTGATAGAATTTTGGATGGATAGGGTTTTGAACTTAATGGCAATGGGTAAGCTACACTTCATTTATATAGTTAGGGTTTCGTTAGCGGGCTTTGGGCTTGGGCCCAAGGCCCACAAGCCCAATTCATGTGTTTAATGGCCTGTAATCCCTACAAGACCCGTTATAAAAACCAGAACTCTTCGTAACGTCATAAGTTAAAAATTTAGTATTAAAACACGTAAAACAAGATCGGTAGTCGTTGGTCGTTTCTAGTCTGATTTTGACCGTGATTCCAAGAATAGGAAAACGAACACGTATTTTCTAAAAATACATGTAAAATATAGTGTGTCCTCGTGATTGCCGTGCTAACGTGCTTACATGCTTACATGCTTTTGTGAATTATGTGCCTATGTGAATATGTGCCTATGTGAATATGTGCTTATGTGATTATTCGTGTTCTTTAGCTTTATATAAAGTAGCTTTTGGTGAGATCGCTAGGCTATACTAGGGTTAATCGAAATTGTGTCTGAGTCCTGTGACGATGTCTGTTGCAGACAATGTCGTCATTTAGATCACACACTGCTCGTTCCGCCCGTCACAACAGCGAGGACAAACGTATCGCTGCACTCATCGCAAAGAAGATGGCAAAAGTCATACCGCAAATTGTCAGCGAACTGCACGAAAACACCAGCAAGTCCTCAGAAGAATCCAGGACAGATTCTCCTAAAGCTACTTTTAGCTTCAAGCAGTTCAAAGCCTGCGGTCCGAAAGAATTTACCGGAGAAGACGGGCCTACGGCCATGTTTCAATGGTTTGATTCAATCGAAGTCACCTTGCGCCAGAGTGGCTGTCCGGAAAACCTTTGCACTGTTAACGCCACCGGCGTCTTCCAATCCTGAGCTCTAGATTGGTGGACGGCCGAGAGAAACCAACGAGGGAATGATGCAGCTTACGGGCTGACGTGGGATGAGTTGAAGGACATTATGATGCGAGAGTTCTGCCCTCCCCACGAGCTCCAAAAGTTGGAGGACGAGTTCTGGCATATCAAACAGAAGGGTGGCGACAACGCTGGTTTAACTGCTCGCTTCAAGCAGGTGAGTCTCATCTATCCGGGACAAGTTACTACCCCCGAGATTACGATCAAGAAGTATATCCGTGCAATGCCTGATTGTGTTGCAGACTTCGTTCAGGCTGCAAAGACGACAACTATCAAGGAAACCTACCTGCTCGCTACTGAGATCAACGACAAGCGAGTCAGGGCTGGTTACTTTGATAAAGCCTCCAAGAATCAGCACCAAGTTACCGCTGCTCCCACCGCTGAAACTACCGCCACACCGCAATCTTCAAAGTCCTCCCACCGCAAAAGAAAGAACAACAGCAGCAGCCAGCACCGCAGTAACACCACCAGCAGCATCCAGCTCCACAAGCAGCACGCGGGCGAGTCTTCAACATCAACGCCCGCCAGGCTCAGGCAGACAACAACGTGGTTAATGGTACGTTTCTCGTAAATGGTATATAAGCTTTGTGTTTGTTTGATACTGGAGCCGATAACTGTTTTGTATCGATCAAATTCGAAAGGCTCCTAAATCGTAAGCGTGTTAACCTCTCATCAACATTCGACGTAGAAGTTGCCACTGGAAGAACCGTCGCCGTCAGTACAGTTCTGCATGACTGAACTCTTGATCTCAACGGTCATGTTTCCCCGATTAATCTCATTCCGATGCAACTCGGTAGCTTTGACGTCATAGTAGGCATGGATTTCCTTCGGGAAAATCATGCTGAAATTGTTTGCTTCAATAAAATGATTCGTTTCTCTCTCACGAATGGTGATCAATTGTGTGTCTATGGCGAAGTCGCTTCGAAGAAGTTACAACTCATGTAGTGTGTCCAAGCTAGCAAGTATCTCCACAAGGAATACCAAGCTTTCTTAGTACATATCGTAGTAGCGGAGGAAAAGGAAGTTAAGGAAATAGACAAGGTGCCTGTGGTTCGTGAGTTTCCTAACGTCTTTCCTGATGATTTACCTGGTCTACCTCCCACTCGTGATATCGATTTCCGAATCGACCTCATTCCTGGAGCAAATCCTGTTGCTAGAGCGCCTTATCGTCTCACTCCTTCTAAAATGCGCGAACTCTCGATTCAGCTCCAGGAACTACTTGAAAAAAGCTTCATTCGCCCTAGCACCTCTCCTTGGGGCGCGCCTGTCCTTTTCGTCAAAAAGAAGGATGGATCGTTCCGGATGTGCATCGACTATAGGGAGTTAAATAAGCTGACTATCAAGAATCGCTCTACCTTGCCTCGAATTGATGATTTGTTTGATCAACTACAAGGTGCTACGTGTTTCTCGAAGATCGATCTACGCTCAGGCTGTCACACCCCCAAAAATCCACCATGCGGAGTACCACCGCTTGGAGGCGTGACCTGACCAGGATTGAGCCACCAATCATATTGAACAACGTAATTAAGTAAATAAACCAACCACAATACAATTGGTGACCTAAAGAAGGTAACCGACTTTTAAGTTAACAGCGGAAGCATAAAACGTAAGTCCAAAACATAAGTTCCATAGTTCATAAGTTTAAAGTCCAAAACGTAGGTTTAATAAGTTCATAAGGATTTAAATATTAAGCACGGAATATAAGAGTCCGTATCCCACAACGACCTCCTCCTCGTGCAAGCTCCATAAGCGTCTAGCGACCTGTAAGGCATGTAACAACGAGTCAACAACAAAGTTGAGTGAGTTCACGGTTGGTTGTTTAGTTTACAGTTGTTTCCGAAAACATGGTTTACCTTTCGTTGGCTTAATTGCCGTGGGGGTTACCCCGTAGTTGAAAGTATGATTAACTAGTTCATTCTTTATTACCCAAACCATATCCATAACCAGTGGGGAGCTTCCCCGTATGAACCACTAGACGGATATCGACAACTGACGAACAATAAAGTGCCCTACGTCAATGTCTATCATCATTGACAGTTTGCCATAGTCCATTAGTACACGCCAGTTCGGACGACACGGTGTGAGGTTTGTTAAACCTAATAGCGCTATTAACTAAAGACCTGCTAGCATATCGGCCTCGGCGATTAAGTCGATATAAAAGGATGGACTGAATGATAGAGTTTTGTCTAGTAAGTTTTAAGGTTGTTGTCCTACCCAAGTAGGACGAACGTACGTATTCTACCCAAGGAGAATACGCAGGATTAATATTGGCATCCTACCCAAGGAGAATGGCCGTACATATCCTACCCAATGAGGATATGTAGGTTCCGTTTTAATTCTTTAACCCATTCCCAACCACCGGGAATCCCATGCCTTGTAGAAAGTGTGAACTCACCTCGGTTTCTCGGTTTGACTCTCAAAAATAGCTAACAGTCAAGGTCGGTCAATCACGTCCTAATATGATTACCAGTTAGTCATTTAGTGGTTTTCAAATAGAGCACAAAGTTCCTACACGTATCTATCACATAACATGCATCACTTTAACAGTTTATGCCCATATAAGCTTCCCATCTATTCCCGTTCACAAGCAAACATAAGACATTGCACATAACACTTTTATTGACATATAACATGTTAGATTATTCTCAAATAACCTACCCGACATTTAGACACGCAAATCACTACTTATGTCGTTTCAGCTTTAACTTATTCCAAAAATTCCCAACTTTTTACAGAAGGTCTTAAACGATCCAAATATTATTGTGTAAAAATATCGGGATCCAATTCATCACCCATATTTTATAAAAATTCATTTTCCGGACTGCAATCAGATTCATCTTTTTCTGATTGCAGTCCACGGAATAATTTATTAAAAATTCATCGTAAGTTCGATTTACGAAATTCCAGTGGGAGGATTACAAATACATCAGTGGTCATCTACAGTACAAATTTCATGACCTAGTTCTATTCAGGTTTCAAGTTATGATGAAGAATATAACACGTATTTTCAGCAGCAAAAATGCAGCTTTTGCTGCTGTTACAAAATGACTCTTTAAAAATAGCAACCGAAGTCCAAAAATTATGATTCCAGCACCATTAGAACCGTATTTCATAATAACACGTTATAGACTCAAGAAAATCAAGTTTTTGTTAAGTTACGATGTGGTTACAGCCAACTGAAGTTGGCTGTATTATTTGGACAGAAGCTGTTTCCAGCTTATGGTGTTCTAACGCATGTTCTATTTGCTCTGTTAACATATCAAGTGAACAACAACAACTCTCATACACACTTACAGCAGGTTATAAGTCATTCATACTATGTAACCCTAATCAGCACATAATCATCATTTTACATCTTTATGTAAACCTTATGTAATGCTTTATGTTCATGTTTGTAGTTCTTGTTCTTAGTCTTACTACAACTTTTAACCATAAAAGCGAGATGAACAAAGGTGACATAAGGAACTTACTACTAGCACAAGGCTAGGGAAGAATCTAGTGACAAAGATGGTGAGAAATGATGATGAAGAAGCAAGAACAAGGCTCCTTTGAAGTTCCACAAGTTCAAGCACCTTTGATTCACCTTCAAGCACCTAGATGAAGCTTAAAAATAGAAGAGATGGTGGTGGAATGGTGGTGATGTTGGCAGTTGGGTGTGAGCCGAGAGAAGGGAGAGGGAGAGTGAGAGTGAGTGAGAGAGTGTAAGATATGAGGAATGGTGGTGATCTTCAAGATCATTCTTATAAGATTGTCTTACATATCTTGTCCACTCAAGCACTCAATATCTAAACAAATCTTGACAATATCCAAGCAAGATCATGGGGATTTAGTGTGATCTTATGAAGATCACGGTGGGGCCAAGTTTGGGCCGATTACTTGCATGTGGGGGGGGGGGGTTAAATGTAAAGTTAAATGGTTAGTTAGGTAATATAGTTCAAAACCAAGTATGAACTTCCATATGGTATTAATTTGATATTTAGTGGGTGTTAGGGTGTTCGGGGATCACGACTAGCTCAAAAATAATTAAACAATGTACTTGACAAAAAATTTAGTGTCCCGGGTAATGTCCGGTTGTTCGGTTAAATACCGTTTCGTTAAAGTGTTTAATTATTCCGTAAAGTGTCTATTATATATATTTTTGTAACACTTTTAATTCCTAACACATAGGAGAATATTCAGGACCATTTAGTCAATTTTCTGTGCACGACTAGTATGTTAACAAACACATGTAAGTATGACACAGTAATCAGGAAACAGTTAAGTAATTCAACACAGTCACCAAGCACTTTAATTATCATTAATAAATCCTACGGATACATGAAATCATGAGGGTTGTCACATTCTCTCCCCGTTAAGAAAATTTCATCCCGAAATTTAGCGCGTGGTTACTGAGGAGGCTAGTTAAGTTGCGGTGTTTACTGGCTTTTCCTGGGGTGTCACATCATCCCCCCGTTGATTTGGAATTTCGTCCCGAAATTCTGCAGTAGCTTCAGCCTCAGTAGTGGTTGCACTTTTCTTAAACAACTGGGGATACTTAAGTTTCATTTGGTCTTCTCGTTCCCAGGTATACTCTGGGCCACGACGGGAGTTCCAACGAACTTGAACAAGAGGTATTCTGGTACGCTTGAGAATCTTAACATCTCGATTAGTAATCTCTATTGGTTCCTCGACGAATCGCAGCTGGTCGTCGATAGCGAGCTCCTTTAAGGGAACTATGAGGGTCTCATCTGACAGACACTTCTTCAGATTCGACATATGGAAAACATTGTGAACTCCGCTGAGTTCGGCCGGTAGATTCAGCTTGTAGGCGACTTTGCCAATTTTCTCAATGATTTCGAATGGTCCGACATAGCGCGGATTGAGTTTGCCTCGTTTTCCAAAACGAACTACACCTTTCCAAGGTGAGACTTTGAGTAGCACTCGATCCCCAACCTGGAACTCGAGTGGTTTCCTTCGCTTATCAGCATAGCTTTTCTGACGGTCACGAGCTGCCGCCATTCGTTGTCGTATCTGATCAATTCTCTCGGTTGTATCTACTACAAGTTCTGGGCCAGTGATTTGACTGTCACCAACCTCTGCCCAACAAAGAGGTGATCGGCACTTCCGTCCGTACAATGCCTCGAATGGAGCGGCCTGGATACTGGTGTGGTAACTGTTGTTATATGAAAACTCCACTAACGGGAGGTGTTTTTCCTAGCCATTACCAAAGTCGATTACACATGCCCTAAGCATGTCTTCAAGAGTTTGGATGGTGCGTTCAGATTGCCCATCCGTCTGTGGATGA
The DNA here is from genome assembly GCA_030545235.1 of Helianthus tuberosus. NCBI lineage: Eukaryota > Viridiplantae > Streptophyta > Magnoliopsida > Asterales > Asteraceae > Helianthus > Helianthus tuberosus. Next base: position 107,657,174 of record CM060450.1, read on the forward strand.
TATGTTGTGCTCATGTCTAACCGAGAACCAAAGGACTTGTGGATAACTTGCCACAATTCGGACGTAAAACGTGAGTCACGATCAGAAATGATGGAGGTTGGCACTCCATGCCTTGATACCACTTCCTTTAAGTAGATGTCTGCTAGAGTAGAAAACTTATCCGTTTCCTTGATTGCCAGAAAATGCGCAGACTTGGTCAGTCGATCCACTATCACCCAAATGGTATCATTTCCGCGTTGAGATCTAGGCAGACCAGTGACGAAATCCATGGAAATTTGCTCCCATTTCCATTTAGGTATCTCTGGTTGTTGAAGCAGGACTGATGGTTTCTGGTAATCGGTCTTGACTCTCGCACAAGTCAAACATTTGCTGACGTAGGTTGCTATCTGGGCTTTCATACCAGGCCACCAATATGTAGTCTTGAGATCATGGTACATCTTATCTGAACCAGGATGTACTGAATAACGAGACTTATGTGCTTCATCCATCACAAGCTCGCGTAAGTTTCCATAAAGTGGAACCCAGTTGCGTCCGTTAACATAGTAGGCGCCGTCTTCCTTTTGTTCTAACCGTTTCCTTGATCCTCGCAGGGACTCAGCCATGATGTTTTCTACTTTCAATGCTTCGACCTGAGCATCTCGTATATGGGCAGGAAGACTAGATTGGATGGTAAGTTGTAACGCACGTACACGCTTAGGTATAGTATCCTTTCGACTGAGGGCGTCGGCCACAACATTGGCTTTGCCCGGATGGTACTTGATCGCACATTCGTAATCATTCAAGAGCTTGGCCCATCTACGTTGTCGCATGTTTAATTCCTTTTGCTTGAAGATATGCTCGAGACTCCTGTGATCGGTGTAAATGGTGCACTTGGTACCGTACAGGTAATGTCTCCATATCTTAAGTGCGAAAACAACTGCTCCCAATTCCAAGTCATGCGTAGTGTAGTTCCTTTCGTGAAATTTAAGTTGGCGCGATGCGTAGGCAATGACCTTGTCACGTTGCTGTTAGGACCGGTTTGACTCCGAACGATTGCGAACCGACTCGTGCGACGTGCGGAATCCGTGCACGAGTTAGACCGAAACACACGAACAGTAATATAACTGTGATTCTATTCAAAGATCTGAAATCATTACAGGAACCGTGAATCACCTAGACACTTTATCTCTCTAGTTTCTCTCTCTAGAACTAGAGCTCTCAAATGTAGCAAAATAAGCAAAAGTGTCAAAAGTCTTCCAAAAGTTCTAAATGAGAACCCTAAGTTCTCTATTTATAGGCCAAGGGACATAATGAGATATCTCATTATTTACACAAATGCCACCTTGCCTTTTACTAAAATATAACACTATAAGCACTAAACTTAATCTATTTCTGCTACGGTCTTGAGATGACGGAGGCGATAGACATACTGCACTAATAGACTCCCCCTTGGATATTGCCGCAGTCAATCTCAATCATTTAGTCAAACTCGTAGCTTCTGGTCTTTCTCTCTCTCACTGAGTCTTATTTAAGCTTTAACACATTTTCAGCAACGAAGACTCCCTTTTGCTCGAACAGAATCCCGGTGGATCTGTTTTCAGCTCCAACTCCTTCCTTTCGGTAAACTCTTCAGGCTCCCCCTTTCGTCAAGCTTCCGTGCTTTGGGATCGACACCTGGCTTTCCGTATACAAGCTCCTTCAGGATAGTTTCCTGGTTCCTTGAATCCACGCTTCCTCTCGCGTTGAGCTTGTCTTCAGACTCCCCCTTAGACTCGGCTATCGGGATCGTAGTCTGGTACAACATCTACAATACTCAAACGTTTATAAGTAACAACGTTTTGAACTTCCAGGATTGAAAACCTTGCTCTCTCAACTTTTGCTAAAATATTTTACAATGAAAGCATTTTCAGATGTCCAGGTATCGTAACCTGGCTCTATTAAACTTTCTAAATCAAGATCCTGAGACTAAGATATAATAATATGAAATATATCCAGGAATACTTGATACTCTCCCCCTATCAATCAATCTTCAAAGATTTGGCAGTTTCAACGAACTGGATCGGAAACTAGCTCCTTTACAGATTTTAACAATCTAAGCATCCAAATCCTTCACGGTTAATCATCCAAGTCCAAATTAATGACCTTGGAGATATCACAAACTGTTTTTGATTTTTGATTATAAAACTTCAAGTTTCAAATTAATGAACTTGTTTTATTTTCAGAAACACGATCAGCTTACTTAGATTTTGAAACTCAGTTCTCAGACATCGGTTGTCGAAAATAAAGCAGAATCAAAAATCTTTTTGTACTTTTCTGAAAACATAAAGCCGTAAAGAAATATGTACAAACATATTTACAGACAATATTTTTGTTTGAGTTTGCATCAGAGGATCATATCGGTTTTTGACAAATCACAAGTACCGTTGAGCTTTAAAACACTTTAAGAATTAAACAATTCACTTAGATTGTCGATATACTGATCCACTTAAATTTTCATACAAAGTTCAACTGATTCAGGATACGTTTTAGATGTTTTAAGAACTTAAACCCATTCATGTGTCCCACCTCTTGAATATACTCCCGTATCCAGATCCCAATAATCAGTCTTACAGGTGAGTATACTACAATGATATCTGTACATAAATTAGGTATGCGAGGGCCGAGGGATCTCAGGTCGATACTTCCGTATACGCAGAGAGATATCAGCTTCGACTTTTTGGAATGTCCCCTTTAGAGGATCTTTTAGCTACAACAGCAGCGACTATCAATTTTATTGTTTCATCGGCATGCTGAGGGTTTATGCTATGTTTCAAGCATTTGCAGAAAGTATTATCCAAGGACTAGGTCAGAACTACCGTTCAGCAGAAGTCCCGGAATAATACCCCAGACATCATTGAGTATAAAGACCTAGTATATCAGATTATGAGACCTTTCAAACGAGATTTCAGGGGTTACCTATATATCCAAGTAGTGTTCCCCATGAAATAAGTAAGTTTGAATTTAGGTTTATATCCCGAAAAAGTTTACTAAATGTATAAAAATCTACCGACACATCCACGGTGAGATCGTTTAACACATTTAAACTTCCCATTTCTTTAGCGTACTGTGACAGTCCACTGATGTACTATCATTTCCTCTTTTTACACAAAAACTCAATTTTGAATTTTATCATGTTTTTGGCTTTTTCAAATTTTATAATGTTTTTGGATTTTCTGACAATTTCTTACTCCCCCTAAAATTCAAAACCATTTAAAGAAAATTTGACAAACCGATACTGATAGCTTTGTCTCACCATCCATTTTCTGCTTTTCATGCACTGATTTGCAGAAAATAATGTACCCCCATGATTTACAACCCATTGATTTTCGACAGTTTGAAAACCGTTTTTTCAATCTTGTGAAAGTAATCATGTTTGTTCAGCCGTGAGGGTTTCGGCATATTCAATCAAAACTCCCCCTTACAACAAACTATTTTCCCATAATGATTTCAAAACACTTAAGTTTGTGTTAATCAGAATGGTTTTTCCGGAAAAAAATTAGTTTGTTTACCCATCACTTGTGGGTTCGGGGTCATCTCATCACCTTGTTCTCTTTTAACCGTTTTGAAAATTTAACATTATTAGGTCAAACACCACTATCACTTGTAGAAAATCAAGTACAACTTAATGTCCTTGATTAACCACTTGTAAGACGAAATATCACAGTTACCATCCTGTGAATTTCTCAAGAATGATGCCGATACCTGCTTCACACTTACCAACCTGGAAGCTCCGGCAAGTCAGGAATTCAACCAACAGATTTATGTACCCAAGCCTGACCAGTCTTGGGTGTGTTTTGAACATTTCTCTTTTCTTCATAAAATTCTTTTGCCCCTTTTACCTTTCCATCAGCCATCTTGCTAAAAATATGTTTAACATTGCTATTAAACATTTTTCCAGCATCAACACCTTTTGATTTTAGGTTTGCGGTTCGTAATGGTGGAAAGTTCTCATCATTCATTAAAGGAACTGTCTCTTCCTTTTTTACCTCAACTTGTGGCTCCTCTGATTTTATGGAATCAGATTCATTGCCCGAACTTGGCTTGTCTGACTTGGATGAGTCAGATTCATCGCCAATAACTTTCTTCTTTTTCTTCTTTTCTGTCCTCAGATTTGTATCTGAAGAATTCGATTTGCTTGACTTTGCCGTCGAGTGAATCGATTCATCAGAACTCTTATTCGAACCAACCGGTGAACCCGAAGACAAAATCTTCTCCAAATACTCTCTCGCCTTCTTCCTCAGTCTGTCTCTCTGCCCCTGTGAAAGCTTTACTTTCTTATTTTCCACTTTCTGTTCTTTGGGCTTGACAGTGACTGGTTTCTTTATCGTTCTCTGAGATTCAACCCTTGATCTCCCCATCGATCTCTTTGGGCAATCTCTGGCAATATGACCTCTGATTTGACAATTATAGCATCTTCTTGTCTCATAACTCCAATTCTGGCAGTTAACAGCAATGTGTCCTCTCACACCACAGGTGTAGCACACTCTGTTATCGTACCATTTACCACTTTCACTCCATATGCTTAGATCATAACACTGTCTGCCTTTGCGGTAATCATCACTCTTCTTTAATGCTGTATTTGTTTTTTGAGCACTGTGGTCAAACCTACAGCACTTATTACCATCATTTTGTGAGTTTTCATTTACAATTTTTTGTGATTTTTTATAATGATTTGATGACTGAACTGATGAGCTTTTATTTTCATTTTTTAAATTTTTAACTTTTTGTTTATGTTCTACACTCTTCTTAATAGGTTTTTGCTTAGAACATTCACCTGTTTCAGTAGATTGCAAAACAGTATTTTTAAATTTTTCTTGTAAATCTAAAAATATTTTTCTTTTCTTTTCTTTTTCTATTTCATCATCAGCTTTGTCATCACAATCTTCAATTTTGACTTTGTCAAAATTTGTGACATTGTCACTTATTGGAACAGAATTGATCGGTTTTGGAGAAACATGTGATGTAAAATTCTCAAAACCTTTCAATTTCACTTCAAGCTCTTTGATTTTAATCCGAGCTTTTTCAGCTTCTTTTTCAAGCTGAATGATTTTAGCAAGATGAGAATTGATTTCAATTTGTTTTTCAAGATTATCTTTACCAAAAATATCTCTCTCATCTTCTAAAATCTTAATTTGATTTTGAAAATCTTTTTCTTTTTCTTTCAAACCTTTGTTTTCCAATGTCAAACTGTCCACATCACTCAACAGTTTGACATTTTCAGTTTTCAGTTTTTCATAGTTCAAGCGCAATTCCAAAATATGTTCATCATCAGCTTTCTTTTCAGCTTTCAAAGTCTGAATATCTTCAATCTGTTTCTTCTCTTTCTGAACAATCTCTTTCTTAATCACTGGTTCAGATTTCTCAGATACAGACTTTTCAGATTCTTCTTTCTTTGAAATTACTTCCTCAAAACTCTGTTGTTTTTCAGTAACATTTTCTTGTACAACTTCTTCAGTTATCACAACTTCACATTTTGTTTGACTTGAAATCTGCTCCACCTCAGAATCTGAATCGCCATGATCAAATATTGGCATGTTTTTAGCTTCTTGATCATCATTTACTGCCAACTGATTACCAGTAACAACTTCATCATCATGATCATCAGCATTACTAGAATCTGCTTCAGGCATCTGATCCTCATCATCTCCAGTGAATTTCCTAGACTTCAGGCACTGACAAATCCTGTCCTGTACACTCCCTGCTCCACAGTCACAAAAAAACCTACTTGATCGAGAGTAGACAACACGATGTCCTCGATGACATACATCTGCACAAACAGAACAACAACCTTTTGAATCGGTCAGATCACATGTATAACAGAAATACCAGTGCTGTTCCATAAAATTACTTCCACTGATCGTAAATGTACAAACTTTAGAAGCGAGGGCTTTTTCACTGTTACTGGCATGATCAACCTTACTGCTTGACGTCTTCAAACAACTTGAGACAAACAAACAAATTATCAGTTTAAAAATATCAAACAACTGAATCGTACGAGTATCCGATCAAGTGAGTCAACACAAGTCAACAGTGAAAATAATCGTGTCACAACGTTGTCTGTTCGGATGAGATTGCTATCCGGATGGAGATCCGTATGATGATTCGTCCGGATGGGGATTCGGATGGTGATACGTACGGGTGGGTATCCGGGACTAAGGTTATGCGTGCGGGTGGAGTTGACTTCTTTGACCTCAAAATGATACCAACTGTTATGAATCACATGTAAATCTGAGATATCAATTAAAGTTGGCCAACAATCACATGTATACTGACATGATGTCAAGACTTTAAACAATATCACATGCAACTTGACTTGTATCACATGTACAACCGACAATTCAATTAAATGTCATGTGCTTTAACACTGATTGTTCTGACGTGTAATGATATCCGAGTGAGTAATGTATCCGTGCGGACACGTTAGCCTTATGAAGATGTTGTACGCACGGGTGGTGATACGCACGGGTGGGGATCCGGGAGATGTTATACGCACGGATGGGAATGTTATCCGCGTGCACAAGTTGTCCGTGCGTATGGCAAGTCAACAAGTCAACACGTATGGCTGAAAGTAATCCGTGCGGGTGGGAATGATGCTATACGCACGGGTGGGCTATCCGTGCGTATGAAGTTGACCTTTTGACCACAATTAATAACCGACAATCTCACTTACAACCTGTTATCTATCACATGCACTCACTATGATCACGTGCAAACAACAACTTCACATGCAAATCTCTTGTATCTATAAACGGTGCTGACAATCCGGATATTAATCTCGTGACAACTGAATTTCAATTAAAGCTTGTCGACTAGATCACGTGATATGATTATTAAATGAAGCAACACTTGATGACACCTTTACCTAGTTTCACATGCTCACCGAATATGTTGACTGACAGGCTGAATATATTGACCAAGTGACTTGTTTATCCGTGCGGTATAGTGACACGTATTACTATCCGTGCGTATTACTTAACCGTCCGCATAGGTCAACAAACACTCAACGCGGATGGTAATACGTGCGTATGACTTATCCGCACGTATAGGTCAACAATCAGTCAACGCGGATGTGTTATCCGTGCGTATGACTTATCCGCACGGATAGGTCATGCGTGCGTATGAACATCAAGAACAACAGCAACAGTTTACAACTTTTTCCGAACCACAAAATTCTCGAATTCTCCCAAACGGCTTTGAATTAGGATATGAAACTTTGTAGGCTTGTAGATCAGGTACTTTCGCTCAACATATCCAAAATTCAGCAATTTTCGTCCGTAAAAACCTGTTCAAATTGACAAAAATCAGATAAAAACGTGAAGAACAAGAAAATATGAGAAATTTGACAAATCTGGATGATTTAGGCTCTGAATCTGATCAAATCTTGAACAAAATCGTGCGTTTGATCCTCGCAACCGAGCTCCTGCTCTGATACCACTTGTTAGGACCGGTTTGACTCCGAACGATTGCGAACCGACTCGTGCGACGTGCGGAATCCGTGCACGAGTTAGACCGAAACACACGAACAGTAATATAACTGTGATTCTATTCAAAGATCTGAAATCATTACAGGAACCGTGAATCACCTAGACACTTTCTCTCTCTAGTTTCTCTCTCTAGAACTAGAGCTCTCAAATGTAGCAAAATAAGCAAAAGTGTCAAAAGTCTTCCAAAAGTTCTAAATGAGAACCCTAAGTTCTCTATTTATAGGCCAAGGGACATAATGAGATATCTCATTATTTACACAAATGCCACCTTGCCTTTTACTAAAATATAACACTATAAGCACTAAACTTAATCTATTTCTGCTACGGTCTTGAGATGACGGAGGCGATAGACATACTGCACTAACAGTTGCATCAACACGTAACCAAGTCCTTGGATGGAAGGGTCGCAATAAACCACAAAATCATCTGTGCCCTCAGGCAATGAGAGGATAGGCGCACTACAAAGTCTATCCTTTAAGTGCTGAAAAGCAGATTCCTGTGCATCACCCCAACGATAGGTGACACCCTTCTGAGTCAGTGAAGTGAGAGGTTGCGCAATCTTTGAGAAATCCTTGATAAACCTTCTATAATAACCTGCCAAACCCAAGAATTGGCGGATTTCTATTGGTGTACGGGGTGCAGGCCAGTTCTTGATCGAGTCTACCTTGGATGGATCCACATGAATCCTATCCTTGTTTACCACATGACCTAGAAAGTGGACTTCGCGAAGCCAGAAGTCACATTTCGAAAATTTGGCATACAGTTGCTCCGCTCGAAGGAGTTCTAGCATAAGTCGTAGATGCTGCTCGTGTTCCTCCTGACTCTTAGAATAGATCAGGATGTCGTCGATAAAAACCATAACAAACTTATCCAGGTAAGGTTTGCATACTCGGTTCATGAGATCCATGAAGACCGCTGGTGCGTTCGTCAGTCCGAAAGGCATAACCAGTAACTCGTAATGCCCATAACGAGTTCTAAATGCCGTTTTGGAGACGTCCTCATCCCGGACTCTCAGTTGATGGTAGCCTGATCTCAAATCAATCTTAGAGTAATAGCTCGACCCTTGCAACTGGTCGAACAAGTCGTCTATACGTGGGAGGGGATAACGATTCTTCACAGTCACCTTGTTGAGTTCGCGATAGTCAATACACATTCTGAAAGTACCGTCTTTCTTCTTCACAAACAGGACTGGGGCTCCCTAGGGCGAATAAAACCCTTGTCCAAGAGTTCTTGTAGTTGCGTGGATAGTTCTTCAAGTTCCGATGGGGCTAAGCAATAAGGCGCACGGGCTATGGGTGTTGCCCCAGGAGTTAGCTCGATTTGAAACTCGACTTGTCGATGAGGCGGAAGACCAGGTAGTTCCTCAGGAAATACCTTAGGAAAATCGCGCACAATAGGAATATCTTCAATTCTCTTCTCCTCCATTGATGCGTCAGTAACGAGTGCAAGAATGGCAGTGTGGCCCTTACGTAAACACTTCTGGGCCTTAAGGAAAGAGATGATGCCCACAACAGCACCACTCTTGTCGCCATGAATCATGAGAGGTTCTTCACCAGAACGAGGAATGCGGACGATTTTCTCCTTGCAAATAATCTCCGCTTGATGATGAGATAGCCAATCCATCCCGATAACGACGTCGAAACTACCAACTACAATAGGGATAAGATCGATAGAGAAGGTCTGACCAGCTAAGACGAGGTTACAGCCCTTAACTATGCGTGTGGCTTCAAGACTTTTACCGTTTGCTAGTTCTACCATGTGTTTGGTGGTCAAAAGTGTTGGGGTGCGCTTAAGCATTTGACTAACTTTTAAGGACACATAACTAGTATCGGTACCCAAATCGAATAAAACAGTAACAAAGAAATCATCTAGAAGGAACTTACCCATCACAACGTTGGGATCGTTCCTCGCGTCGCCCTGACCCAGCACGAAAACGCGTCCCCTGGCACCATTGCCATTATTGTTACCCCCGTTGTTGCCTCCATTGTTGTTCCCGTTTCCTTGGTTGTTGTTGTTCTGATTCTAGTTCAGCTGAGGGCAGTTCCTCTTAAAGTGGCCTTCAGCGCCACACTGAAAGCATCCTTTATTGCCCCGCTGTTGCTGCTGCTGGTGGTTCTGTGGAGCTTGTTGTTGTTGCTGGCGATTCGGATTTGCTGGTCGTGCGCTCCTGCAATCCTTTGCTTCATGACCAAACTTGTTACACCTCAGACAACGACCCTTGTGGCACTGCCCGCTATGATGCTTGTTGCACCGGTTGCACTTGGGGTGGTTCCCTCGGTACCCACCCTGTCCTTGACTACTAGAAGATTGCTGACCAGGACTCTGGTAGCCATCAGTCTTTCGATGCTGAGACTGAACTGAAGTGGAACCCTTGCCCGAATTTCCATCCCACTTGCGCTTGTTATCACTGGGAGCATCAGTAGTAGTAGCGCTAATACGCTTGGGCAGCTTGTTCTGCTCAACTGCCTGATTAGTGAGACGATGAGCCAACTTGATGATTTGCTGAATGGTGCTAAGATTAGCTGAGGTTACGTGGCTTTGAATTTTTGGCACCAAACCCTTAAGGTACAGCTCGATACGCTTGATAGGAGGATCCACCATAGTGGGACACAGGATAGCTAATTCATTAGACCTCTTTGTGTATGCCTCGATTTCAGACCCCGTCATCTTCAGATTGAAAAATTCTACCTCTAGCTTGTGGATGTCGTCACGACTACAGTACTCTTCTTTGATCAGTTCTTTGAAACCGTTCCATGGGGTGGCATTAGCAACCGCCAGCCCTAGCAGTTGAACCTGTGCTTTCCACCAGGTTAACGCAGCACCTTCGAGTGTTCCAGTAGCATATTTCACCCTACGATCTTCAGGGCATTCACACATCTTAAAAACAGACTCGAGCTTCTCGAACCAGTGAAGAAGACCTACAGCCCCTTCTGTGCCGCTGAAAGTACTAGGTCGGCAATCCATGAACGTTTTGAACGTACATACGGGAGGTTGAGCATGCTGACCTGTCACGCGAGAATGAAAAGACAAGTTTAAACACGAGAGTTGGTTCGCGAGAGTAGGATCTAATCATCCTAGGATAGGTCGAAATAGCAGGTTATACCTCCTGTAGGGACAGCTGCGAGTGCCTCAGCCACTCGTTCGTTGATTAGAGCCGTCAGCTGGGCTTGTGTCAAGTTCAGGCGTCCACCTATGATCTTCACATCGAAGGAAACACAAGTAGGAAAAGTGTCGCGAAAGTGCGCAAGTGTGGGGTGACAGAAGAGAGCAAACACACAGGGTTTCAAGCAATAGTTGTTACACTAACTAAGCATACCATCATCAACTGCGCTGCTTAAACTAGCAAGCAGGCAATACAAACATAAACCATATTACCTATAGTGTTGAGTCTTGCACGTGGAGCGAAGCGTCGTTGTGGATCGTTGAGCACTGTACAGGTTATAGTCTGGTTTTAACAAAAAGCTTTCCCCCTTTTTAAAACCAAGTTCACTATAGCCAATGGCTCTGATACCAATCTGTCACACCCCCAAAAATCCACCATGCGGAGTACCACCGCTTGGAGGCGTGACCTGACCAGGATCGATCCACCAATCATATTGAACAACGTAATTAAGTAAATAAACCAACCACAATACAATTGGTGACCTAAAGAAGGTAACCGACTTTTAAGTTAACAGCGGAAGCATAAAACGTAAGTCCAAAACATAAGTTCCATAGTTCATAAGTTTAAAGTCCAAAACGTAGGTTTAATAAGTTCATAAGGATTTAAATATTAAGCACGGAACATAAGAGTCCGTATCCCACAACGACCTCCTCCTCGTGCAAGCTCCATAAGCGTCTAGCGACCTGTAAGGCATGTAACAACGAGTCAACAACAAAGTTGAGTGAGTTCACGGTTGGTTGTTTAGTTTACAGTTGTTTTCGAAAACATGGTTTGTCTTTCGTTGGCTTAATTTCCGTGGGGATTACCCCGTAGTTGAAAGTATGATTAACCAGTTCATTCTTTATTACCCAAACCATATCCATAATCAGTGGGGAGCTTCCCCGTATGAACCACTAGACGGATATCGACAACTGACGAACAATAAAGTGCCCTACGTCAATGTCTATCATCATTGACAGTTTGCCATAGTCCATTAGTACACGCCCATTCGGACGACACGGTGTGAGGTTTGTTAAACCTAATAGCGCTATTAACTAATGACCCACTCGCCATCGGCCTTGGCGATTAAGTCGATATAAAAGGAGGGACTGAATGATAGAGTTTTGTCTAGTAAGTTTTAAGGTTGTTGTCCTACCCAAGGAGGACGAACGTACGTATTCTACCCAAGGAGAATACGCAGGATTAAATATTGGCATCCTACCCAAGGAGAATGGCCGTACATATCCTACCCAAGGAGGATATGTAGGTTTCGTTTTAATTCTTTAACCCATTCCCAACCACCGGGAATCCCATGCCTTGTAGAAAGTGTGAACTCACCTCGGTTGCTCGGTTTGACTCTCAAAAATAGCTAACAGTCAAGGTCGGTCAATCACGTCCTAATATGATTACCAGTTAGTCATTTAGTGGTTTTCAAATAGAGCACAAAGTTCCTACACGTATCTATCACATAACATGCATCACTTTAACAGTTTATGCCCATATAAGCTTCCCATCTATTCCCATTCACAAGCAAACATAAGACATTGCACATAACAGTTTTATTGACATATAACATGTTAGATTATTCTCAGATAACCTACCCGACATTTAGACACGCAAATCACTACTTATGTCGTTTCAGCTTTAATCTTCAAAACCGGGCTGTTTTCGGGGATTTTAATAAAATAATTAACTTATTCCAAAAATTCCCAACTTTTTACAGAAGGTCTTAAACGATCCAAATATTATTGTGTAAAAATATCGGGATCCAATTCATCACCCATATTTTATAAAAATTCATTTTCCGGACTGCAATCAGATTCATCTTTTTCTGATTGCAGTCCATGGAATAATTTATTAAAAATTCATCGTAAGTTCGATTTATGAAATTCCAGTGGGAGGATTACAAATACATCAGTGGTCATCTACAGTACAAATTTCATGACCTAGTTCTATTCAGGTTTCAAGTTATGATGAAGAATATAACACGTATTTTCAGCAGCAAAAATGCAGCTTTTGCTGCTGTTACAAAACAACTCTTTAAAAATAGCAAACGAAGTCCAAAAATTATGATTCCAGCGCCATTAGAACCGTATTTCATAATAACACATTATAGACTCAATAAAATCAAGTTTTTGTTAAGTTACGATGTGGTTACAGCCAACTGAAGTTGGCTGTAATATTTGGACAGAAGTTGTTTCCAGCTTATGGTGTTCTAACGCATGTTCTATTTGTTTCGTTAACATGTCAAGTGAACAACAACAACTCTCATACACACTTACAGCAGGTTATAAGTCATTCATACTATGTAACCCTAATCAGCACATAATCATCATTTTACATCTTTATGTAAACCTTATGTAATGCTTAATGTTCATGTTTGTAGTTCTTGTTCTTAGTGTTCTAAACATACAAGTCTTACTACAACTTTTAACCATAAAAGCAAGATGAACAAAGGTGACATAAGGAACTTACTACTAGCACAAGGCTAGGGAAGAATCTAGTGACAAAGATGGTGAGAAATGATGATGAAGAAGCAAGAAGAAGGCTCCTTTGAAGTTCCATAAGTTCAAGCACATTTGATTCACCTTCAAGCACCTAGATGAAGCTTAAAAATAGAAGAGATGGTGGTGGAATGGTGGTGATGTTGGCGGATGGGTGTGAGCCGAGAGAAGAGAGAGGGAGAGTGAGAGTGAGTGAGAGAGTGTAAGATATGAGGAATGGTGGTGATCTTCAAGATCATTCTTATAAGATTGTCTTACATATCTTGTCCACTCAAGCACTCAATATCTAAACACATCTTGACAATATCCAAGCAAGATCATGGGGATTTAGTGTGATCTTATGAAGATCATGGTGGGGCATAGGTGTTATGAAGAAAATTGATAGGGTCATGGGAAACGCTCAATTTCTGGTGGAGTTTCCTTCGGCTCATGCTGTTTTTCAACCTTATCGGGTTTCGGATCATAGTCCATGTGTTTTAAAGCTTCCTAGTCTCGCGAAACTTGGTCCGAGATCGTTTAAATTTGCTAATTTCTTGGTTCATAAAGCTGAATTCAGGGAGGAAGTTGTGAAAGTGTGGAATTTGCCATGCACAGGTAATCGTATGTATTGTGTTGTTAAACGCTTAAAACAATTGAAATCTCCGATGCGCAAACTCTTGTATAAGCAAGGAAATTTGCATGAGAAGGTTGTTAAACTAAGAGCGGAGTTGGATGAGGTGCAAACGGCTATTGATGGTGATCCGATTAATGTTGATTTACGAGATAAAGAGGCGAAATTAATCAGTGTTTTTAATGAGGCGAAACTTGATGAGGAACGTTTTTTAAAGCAAAAATCGAAGGTGGAATGGCTTCATGTTGGTGATTCAAATTCAGCTTACTTCCATAATGCTCTAAAGTGTAGGAATCATATAACTCGAATAGATTGTATTAAAGACCGAAATGGTGCTGTCTTTGAAGGTGTGGAAGTCCCGAAGGCTCTTGTTGAGCATTTTACGCAATTCTTAGGTGTTGAAGGTAATATGACGGAAAGCATGAATCCTGCGTTATTTAATAGGAGGTTGAGTCCATTGAAGGCTCATAATATGGTTCGGGATGTCTCGCTTGAAGAAATAAAGGAAGCTATGTTCTCTATTGGTAATGATAAGGCGCCAGGTCCTGATGGTTTTTCGGCAGCTTTCTTTAAACATTCTTGGGATGTGGTAGGAAACGATATTTCTTGTGCTATTCAAGAGTTTTTTGTTAATGGGAAGCTTCTAAAGGAATTAAATCATACGATTTTGGCTCTCATCCCTAAAGTTCAAACTCCTAATGCGGTCTTGGATTATCGTCCCATTTCTTGCTGTAATGTTCTTTACAAGTGCATTAGCAAGATTATCACAAATAGAATTAAGGATGGGCTGGATGATGTGGTGGAAATTAATCAATCAGCTTTTGTACCTGGACGACGAATTTCAGATAATATTTTGTTGACACAAGAGTTGATGCATAATTATCACCGTAATACTGGACCTCTGAAATGTGCTTTTAAAGTTGACATTCAAAAGGCGTATGATACGGTAGATTGGTCGTTTCTAAAGTCTTTGCTTCTGGGATTCGGTTTTCATCACAAGATGGTCCATTGGATAATAGTATGTGTTACTACTGTTTCTTTTTCGATTGGAGTGAATGGGAATATTCATGGTTTTTTCCAAGGCAAAAGGGGGTTAAGACAAGGTGATCCAATGTCACCGTATTTATTTACAATGGTGATGGAAGCTTTGACACTCATTTTAAACAATTTGGTGAATAATTCTTCCAATTTCAACTTTCATAACCTATGTAAAAAACAAAGGATTGTGAATGTTTGTTTTGCGGATGATTTGTTTATGTTTTCTAGAGGTGATGTTCCTTCGGCTAGGGTTATTATGAACGGGTTACAGAGTTTCAAGAATGTTTCGGGCCTTGTCCCTAGTATGGCGAAGAGTACCGTCTTTTTTGGGAATGTTGGTAGGGAGGTTAAGCAAAGTATTTTACAATTGATGCCGTTTGAGGAAGGCACTTTACCAGTCCGATACTTGGGCGTGCCATTAGTCTCGTCAAGGTTAGTTTATAAAGATTGCAAGATCTTAGTTGAGAAGATGGAAGCTAGAATTGAGAGTTGGAAAAATAAAACATTATCTTTTGCGGGTCGTCTTCAACTGATAAAATCTGTTCTATCTTCCTTGCATATTTATTGGGCGTCTGTTTTTATTCTTCCGGCAAGTATTATTAATGATCTAGAGAAAAAGATGCGGGCATTCCTATGGTGTCAAGGTCCAATGAAGAAAGGTCGTGCTAAAGTTAAATGATCTGATGTTTGTCTTCCAAAGTTTGAAGGTGGTTTGGGTATAAGGAGAATCCGTGATATGAATATGGCGCTAATGACTACTCATATATGGAGTCTTCTTACTAGAAGACACTCTATATGGGTGAATTGGATCCATGAGCATAAAATAAAAGGTAAGTCGTTTTGGCAGCTTAGATTAAAGGGTAGCAATGCTACGGCCTGGCGTAATATTTTGAATATACGGGATCGTGTTCGTCCTTTTATCATCTCGAAGATTGGGGATGGTCTTAATACGTCAGCATGGTTTGATACATGGTCGCATATTGGTCCGTTATGTGATGTTATTTCAGCTCGACGGGTGCATAATGCGGGGTTTAATCTTAATACGAGGGTGTGTGATATTCTGAATAATGGTGATTGGGGGTGGCCGAGAGCATGGATGGATTTATTTCCGGTTTTATTAACTATTCAACCACCTCAAGTGTCTTCTCATAGATCAGATTGTATAGTATGGCGTGATGATTCTGGAGCCGAACAGAATTATTCAGCAACTGTAGTGTGGGAGTCGATTCGAAGCCAGAGTGATAGAGTTCCTTGGGTTGACATAGTTTGGTTTGCAAATTGTATTCCGAGACATGCTTTTTTGGCGTGGCTGATTTGCAGGAAGAAGCTCAAAACGCAAGATAGATTAAGGCAATGGGATGTTGGAGGTCTTACGAATTTGAATCAACTATCTTGTCCGTTGTGTGGTTTGGAACCGGACTCGCATGA
Source organism: Helianthus tuberosus (assembly GCA_030545235.1). Classification (NCBI taxonomy): domain Eukaryota; kingdom Viridiplantae; phylum Streptophyta; class Magnoliopsida; order Asterales; family Asteraceae; genus Helianthus; species Helianthus tuberosus. The sequence goes on from CM060450.1 coordinate 107,673,398, forward strand.
TCATTTGTTTTTTGAATGCTCATTCTCAATGCAGGTTTGGTCTTCTATTAAATCTTTTGCTGGAATTCCTCTAATGTCCAGTAAGTGGGAGGATATGGTCGAATGGCTAATTGCAATACCTTCGAAGAAGTCAATGCGGAGTATTATTGGTCGTCTTCTCCTAGCGGCGTCTGCTTATTTCTTATGGCAAGAGCGTAATCAAAGGCTTTTTAAATCCAAGAGGCGTACGGTGCATGTCATTTCTGAAGCTATTGTGTCTACGGTTAGATTGAAGCTAGCCTCGATAAAGGTCACGAGTTCGACTACTGGAATGACCTTGTTAGAAAAATGGAATGTGCCAAGAATGTAGTGGTTTGGATTCATTGTTTCTAGTTAGAATCTAGAGTTGGTTTTGTTTGTGTTAGTGGTTAGCTTTTTAGCGTGTTAACACTTCCTGGCATGTCAGGAAAGTGAACTAGTAAGGATTCTCCTTGCTACTTGTTTTTATTGGTTGTGATATATGAAATGAACCGGGGTAACCCTTTACCCAAAAAAAAAATCATGGTGGGGCCAAGTTTGGGCCGATTACTTGCATGTGGGGGGGGGGGGTTAAATGTAAAGTTAAATGGTTAGTTAGGTAATATAGTTCAAAACCAAGTATGAACTTCCATATGGTATTAATCTGATATTTAGTGGGTGTTAGGGTGTTCGGGGATCACGACTAGCTCAAAAATAATTAAACAATGTACTTGACAAAAAAATTAGTGTCCCGGGTAATGTCCGGTTGTTCGGTTAAATACCGTTTCGTTAAAGTGTTTAATTATTCCGTAAAGTGTCTATTATATATATTTTTGTAACACTTTTAATTCCTAACACATAGGAGAATATTCAGGACCATTTAGTCAATTTTCTGTGCACGACTAGTATGTTAACAAACACATGTAAGTATGACACAGTAATCAGGAAACAGTTAAGTAATTCAACACAGTCACCAAGCACTTTAATTATCATTAATAAATCGTACGGATACATGAAATCATGAGGGTTGTCACACAGGCTATCACCAGTTACGAATTCAGGAAGAAGATATACCTAAAACCGCTTTTCGAACCCGATACGGTCACTACGAGTTTGTTGTTATGCCTTTTGGTTTGACTAACGCTCCCGCAGTTTTCATGGATCTAATGAATCGCGTGTGTAAACCCTTTCTCGATCGCTTCGTCATCGTGTTCATCGATGATATCCTTATCTATTCCAAGTCAAAAACCGAACACACGCAACATCTACGTTTGGTTCTTAAGGACAAACCTTTTGTTTGGGGAACTGAACAAGAGAAGGCCTTTCAAACTCTCAAGGCTATGCTTTACAACGCTCCCGTGCTCTCACTGCCCGACGGAAATGACGATTTTGTAGTCTATTGCGACGCCTCTAACCTTGGTCTTGGTTGTGTTCTCATGCAACGGGACAAGGTTATCGCGTACGCCTCTCGACAGCTCAAGATCCACGAGAAGAACTATACAACCCACGATCTTGAGCTTGGTGCAGTTATTTTTGCGTTAAAGATTTTGCGACACTACTTTTATGGTACCAAGTGTACAGTCTTCACCGACCACAAGAGCCTAGAACACATCTTTAACCAGAAAGAGCTGAACATGCGCCAACGCCGATGGGTTGAACTTTTCAATGATTACGACTGTGAGATTCGTTACCACCAAGGTAAAGCAAACGTCGTCGCCGATGCTCTCAGTCAACGAAGCTATTTGCATAGCGTTCGTAATACTCAAGCCCAACATAATCTCGAAGCTCTCATCCGTGACGCCCAACATGCTTGTTTTACCGAACGTACTTTGAAGAAAGAAAGAATCATCAACAACGGCGAACAACTGGTGAATAAATCGAATGGTATATTCCATTATTTAGACCGAATTTAGATTCCCAAGCGTACCAATTTGCGACAGACTCTGCTCGACGAAGCCCACAAATCTCGGTATTCTATTCATCCCGGTGCTGACAAAATGTACCAGGACATGCGCTACAAGTACTGGTGGCCGGGCATGAAGAAGGATACCGCTATCTATGTTTTAAAATGCCTGACTTGTTCCAAAGTCAAGGCTGAGCATCAACGCCCCTCTGGCTTACTCGTACAACCCGAGATCCCTATGTGGAAATGGGAGAGTATCGCTATGGACTTTCTAACGAAACTTCCGCGCATGCCATCAGGTCACGACAGCATCTGGGTTATCGTTGACTGTCTTACCAAATCCGCTCACTTTCTACCGATACGGGAAGACTACAAGGTAGAACGATTAGCTCGAATCTATACCGACGAAGTTATTTGTCAACACGGGACACCTCGTGACATTATCTCTGACCGTGATGGTCGGTTCACCTCGCGTCTTTGGGAAACGTTTCAATCTGCTCTCGGTACTACTCTCAATCTTAGTACTGCTTTCCATCCCCAGACCGACGGTTAGACTGAACGCACGATTCGTACCCTCGAAGACATGCTTCGCTCGTGTGTTATAGATTTCAGAGGTAATTGGGATTCGCATTTACCTTTGGTCGAATTCTCGTACAATAACAGTTATCACTCTAGCATCCAAATGGCACCATTTGAGGCATTATACGGGAGAAAATGTCGATCGCCTATTGTATGGCACAAGATCGGGGACGCGCAAATTACTGGTCCTGAGCTGTTGCAAGAAACGACTTACAAAATCCTCCAAATTCGAGACAATCTGCTGAAAGCTCGGAGCCGTCAGAAAAGTTACGCCGATAGACGCCGCAAGCCCCTTGAATTTGACATTGGCGATCACGTACTCCTAAAGGTTGCACATTGGAAGGGGGTGATCAGATTCGGCAAGAAAGGAAAGCTCGCGCCTAAAATTCTGGAAAGGATTGGTAAAGTGGCCTACAGACTCGAACTACCGGAGGAGCTTAGTAATGTCCACCTGACTTTCCACGTTTTGAACCTCAGAAAGTGTCTAGCCGACCAGGAATTACATGTCCCTCTTGAGGATTTACAAGTGGACGAAACATTACACTTCGTGGAGAAGCCTGTCGAGATCATGGGCTGAGAAACCAAGGTACTCCGACGCTCATGCATTCCCATCATGAAGGTTCGCTGGGAAGGCAAACGCGGCACCGAGTTCACCTGGGAACTCGAAAGTGACATGAAGGCGAAGTATCCGCAACTGTTCGTTACGCCTGCTTCTTAAATTTCGGGACGAAATTTCCTAAAGTAGGGGAGGCTGTAACAACCCCACTTTTTAAAGTCAAAGTCAAAGGAGGAAAAGATTGCTAATTGCGATCTGTCACTCCTTGCTTAATTATTGAATTGTACTTCACGACTAGTATCGATACTCTATTTTTATTTTTGCTTTAGTTGTATTATGAACCGCTATTTAATCGCAGTTTAATCGCTAATCGACTTATCGTTATCGCATTGCAACTCGAATTATAGGATATGGATATTGTTTTACGTGTGTGTGCTACTATGTGTTAATTGTGCATGTTATGTTTATGTTGAGGTGATTAATCGCTTTCGCAACGCAATCTCATCGCAAACTCGAGATTTAAGGATTACTTTTGTATTAGTCAGTAGTTAGGTTATTTGTGTAACTAATGGGTAATACTATCGCATCGCTTACTCGAAACACATCGCAAAGCTCAACGCACGAAATGAAAACACGAAAACCAACTCGCGGCAACCAGTTGATCGAATGACCATTCGATCGAATGGTCATCCGAACGGATGACCATCCGATCGGATGGCCATCCGATCGGGTTGCCATTCGATCCGTTGCTTGTGCACCACTTTCATCTTTTGGAATCCTATAAATACCCCTGTCACATTACAAACAGTGATGTGACAACTCTCTCTGCGACTTCTCAGCTCTCTTTCTCTCGATTTCTCGCGATTCTTGTAAGTTTTCAACTTAAATCTTGTACATCTATCATCTACACACACTTCTTCATCACTTTCACCTTTGAATCTTCACTTTTAACCACGAAATCAACGGGTTTGAGGTGTTCTAGGATGATGTCATCATGGGGTTCTTGTGAACTTCAAGGTTTGGCCTCATTCCCCCAAGAACAACTCAGATCTACATGATTTCCACAAGATTAAACACTATTTTCGCATAAATCTAAACATTTTCAAATGTAAAAGAGTTGAAAGATGCCTACTTAGCTTTTACACATACTTTTACACTCTTTAGCTCAAAACCGATAGAATCAGAACTCGTTCGGGCCTTTTACTCGCTCTTTAGTGAAGGGTTGGACTGAGAATGGATTTCATCGGAAGAGACGACCGATTCACGGGTTGAGCATGAACAACCGACAAGAACAGTTAGCTAATCAGGTTGGGGTGATTCCCACTTCGATCGAATGACTCGGTCTTGACGGAGTTCCCATTGTTTAACGCGTGTCAAACCGTCTCGATCAAAACGCAAACTTTCCAAACTTAGCAAAATATCCAAGTTTTCACAACGATCAGACTGTCGAACGGATTGCCGTCCGATCCGATTGCCATCCGATCGAACGACAATCCGATCGGACGACACATAATCTTCAACACTTAAACATTTTAACAATTTTCAAAGATCATCAGTTTCTAACGGATTGCCATTCGATCGGTAGACCATCCGGTCGAATGACAATCCTGCTGTGAACTTGTTCTCTGAGAAATGTCTAACCGACGGATCGCCATCCGATCGAACGGTCGTTCGATCGAACGACCTGAAAGGTAGAGATACTTCTCTTATTTTAAAATGCTACAACGAAAACTTCAAAGTCACATCATACACAAACACATCCATCCCAAACGAATGTCAATCCGACCGAATGGCCATCCGAACGGATGACCGTCCAAACGGATTGTCATTCGATCGAATGACCGTCCAAACGGATTGTCATTCGATCGAATGACTATCCGTTCGGATTGTCATCCGATCGGATGACCATTTGTCACTTGGTTCACTCTTCACCATTTAACGCGCTGTTCATTCGCTTATGCTATCGTTAACTGTTCAGGCTAATCTCTCAGCGCTCCCTTCAATCCAAGAGAGTGTTTATCTACTAAACACGATCTGTGAGTATACTCGATCCCTTTTTGCTTTAAGAACTTTTGGGTGTTACATACGTTACTTATATCAAATCACAACCATCACACAACGCAAACACTTTTATACGCTGACTGCTTGCATGTTTACGTGTTACTCGATGAATGCTTGTATGTTATGTTTACACAGTGATTGTTTCCTGACACCTTAGCAATGATAGTACTATAGTTTGGACTCAGCACTTGTCGTGGACAAGGGTTGTTAAGGGCTTTTCTCACATGTCACGGTGGTGATATGTGTTGCGTATTCTACAACTCGTAGTCACGTCTGTGCATATTTCATTGTCCATAACCTACTTGTTTCACAATATACATGTTACATGCTGGTTATGCGTAAACCGCTTTCGTTATCTATTGTAACACCTGTGCCTCCACGGCCATCAAACAAATACCGAACCAATGAAATATTATATTTCATACTTGGGATTTGTAAAAATATGTGTATCATTTGCACATATCAATTTTTGTTCAATTCCAAACTCTAAATCGCTTTCTGGAAGGTTATACGCGCACCGATGCGTAAATATAACCAGTTTAATGCAACAAACACTCCGGAATAGTGACATAGGCTTAACATACCTTAAATAACCTTTACATAACTTAGAAATAAGTTTTGAAGGCTTTCGTATGGCAAAAACAAGTTAATTCTCTTACAGGGACTAAACTTGACAAACTGCGAAGTATGCCAATTTGAACTGTAACAGACATTTCGGAACATGACCATAAGTTAAACACACCTTAAATATCCTTTATATAGCTTAGAAATAGGCTTTGAGGGGTTCGGTGTGCTAAAATAAACTTTTGGCTCATTCAGGTACTAAAAGCGTCAAAAAGTGCACAAGTTTGCATTTTCGTGCATAACTTACGTTCTGAATACATCCGGACATCCAAAAATTTATGTAAGCACTAAAATATTTTATTTTAGTGTTTGGCATAAGAAAAATCCATTCGTCACGCCATTTGGATCATTTTTCGCGCTTATGCGCATTCCGTCGTAATTAACCGAACAACGTAACCGTACGGCTAAACGAACCGACACCCGAGATATTTTTGAACACATTTTAAGTTCCCTATACTTTAACTTCATTTTAGAGCTTTGAAATGGGGTTAACAGGGCTTAAACGTGTCAAAAAAAACGCATCGAAAACCAAGTTTTGAGGTTGCAGGGACTGAAACTGTAAATCTGCCAAACTAGGTCCGTAAACAGGGGCCAGATGCAGCAAAACGTTTTTTTTCATCTTTTAACAGCCCTTAACACTCTCCAAAGGTCAAGTTCCAAGTGTCAAACTCTTATGGTGAGTGGCCTTTTTGGGTACCATAAGGTTCCGACACATGTACGGATGAGATTAAGGCACGTATTTCGACAAACGATCCTAATGGTGGACCATTCACTATAAATACCCCTTGCCATCCAACCTCTAAACTCACTAGAATCTGATCTCAAATGCTCTAAGTTGAAACCTTTGTTTCATACCTGAGCTATTTTGATCTAGATTAGCATTCGGGGACCCTACGTGAGTATTCTTTCGTTCTTTTATTGCTTTTCGAGTCTGAAAGTCAAACTTTGTTTGACTTTCTGCATTGACCAGCTTATGGTCAATGCGAAGTTCGTTTGAACTTCGCAACGTGATTGTAATCACGATGGTTATAGTCCTTTGTGACTATACCTACTGATTACCACGTTATCTAGGCTCAGTGACGAGCCGTAGTTTCGGTCAGAATACGTATTCTTGCGTATTTTGTAACCAAACTACTTATGGGTATCAAAACCGTTTGTTTTGATACCAAACCTGTTTTCTAAACTTAGGTAAGCATGTTTTAACATGCTTAGCTCGTCACTTTTAGTTTAGTGCTTATATAGGGTCGTAAGGTAAGCGATTTAAACAATCGCTTATACTTTCGAACCCGACCCATTTGGTCGATCATTAGGATCCGACCAAGCACATTAGGTGACCATAGTATATAGGGAATAACCTTCCGAGGTTATACCTTATGGTCGCTTCGTTTAAGTAGTTGTATGATAGGTAGCTTATATGCCTTAGGTAAATTACCAAAATGCCCTTTTGACGCCAAAATTCATTTTAAGCATATGTAACATAACTTTTGACATCTAAACTGATTTGACAACAATATTAGACATGTTAAGGCATATGTTACTTGTCATAGGACTAGCTAGGCGGTCCGAACGCGTTTTACGCGAACGACGCGTTAAAGTAGCATAAGCTACCTAAACGGGTCGTAATGGGTCGTAAGCACTTAGGTTAGGTTTCATTTAGTATGTAGGCTTTGTTAAACCATACTACATGAGTTCCCATACTCATTTGGTTTACGAGCCCTCATTCTATCCGATCTTCCGATTTAGGTCCGGTTTATTAATGTAGTTACCTATATTAGGTGCCGTTTGATATTCCGAGATCTCTAGCATTGCTTGGTGGTTATCTTAGGACTTCTGAGCAATCTCAAGTGAGTACATAGACCCCTCTTTTACTGTTTTCCAAACGTTTTGGGGTGGAACACATGTGCCTACTTGTTACTTTCATGCTTTCCATGTTTTCACATTATATACATGCTATGTTCATTAGTACACTATTAGTACATGATTTCATTACATTTTATGCTATGTATGTCCATTGTGTGCATACTTAGTACATTGTTTTACATCACATCACATCACATGCTATGTATGTCCATTTAGTACATGCTTAGTACATTATTTTACATTGCATCTCTGTTGCATATGTTCCAGTAACATATGGACACATTGTTTTACAGCTCTACCTTGTATGTTTACTCTAGCATACTAGGTACATTATCTTCATAAAACATGCTTACATTTTGGTATGACATTTGGTTTGTTTAAACTATACTATACATTCATTAACACCGATCACGCCGCTCGGTAGTAGGTAGTGGTACCATAGGACTTGACAAATCCCATTCCTGAAATCTCGGGTTTGTTTGGACGTAAGGAATGACCGAATCCGAATACATATTCTTTTGATAACTCATTTTTACATAGTTATCCGACTGTCGCAAGGCTTGGATGTATGAATTTTTACAATACCGCATAAATGTTCATATTCAGTATAGCATGCATATATTTTACAAAACATAACTTTGATTTAAACCAAGTTTTACTTCAATACTTTGTTTTGTTCATTTCATCTATGGTTTAGTTGATGCATTTCACTAGCCATACATAAACATTTGTTACACATTACTTGACTACTTTTGGACTATCAACATTTGACATGGTTTATACAAGGACTTTTGACAATTGGTTTAAACATAGACATCTTATATTGGTGGTTTGGTTTGAGTAAGTGATTTAAGTAACGAGGCGTGTGTAATATGATACAAGCATGGTGGATACGCCGCTGGTACTTCCTATATATAAGTGATTGTATGGTATTACATATCGTTGCGTTATTTGAAATCATTTCAATTTAGACATATAACATTTTATACAAATAACATACTTTTCACAATACATTGTTTTACAAACAACTTAACTTATACAAACTCATTTTTACATGGTTATTCATTTAACCATGCATTATTCTCTTATTTATACGTATCATCTGAACTTATTGTTTTTCAAATGATTTAAAAAGACAAAGCAAATTACAAGGTTCATGACTAAACATTTTCTTAAACAGATGTCATGAATCTTATTTTCACAAAACCTATGTACTCGCCGGCATTTTTATGCTGACGTACCTATTTTCACATGTGTTTCAGGAAATGAAGCATAGGATTGATCAAGATACACTTAGGCGGACATGGGCCTTAGTGACAATAAAAGATGCAAGACTAGTTATTTTGTTATGTTTCTTTGATTGTCAAGACATTGTAACTCTTTTAATCAATAAAACAATATTTCAAGTTCCATGTGTTATGAAACAATGATTCTATTACAACACTCCCCGATGTTTCCGCCACGTTTTGTAGGTTCTACGTGGTCGGGGTGTGACAGAAAAGTTGGTATCAGAGCTCATGGTTATAGGGAATTAGGTTATTAGTAATACTTTGACCTAGTCTATAACCTTCTTAGGACCCTAACGCGAGTTTACTTGTGTTTAGTCATAAAACAATACTGTCACCTATCCTTAGGCGACAACCACAACAAGAATATAAATTTCAAAACCACTTTGAAAACTAATCATCTGTTCTAGGATGATTGATTACTAGGTTTTGAACCCTTTATTGTAAGGTTTTGAACCCTCTGTTATATGGTTTTGAACCCCTTTGAGTTTTTCAAAACCTCGTCAAGGTCTTGGGTTTTAAATAATGTGAACACGTGCAAACTGGAAGGGTGAATGCCTGTATTCTGGGTTTTCTGTCTAGGCAAGCACTTCGTATACATCTCATCAGACGCGAGACCAGTTGTGCTTACCTGGGAATTCTTGGGATGAGTGTTCACTTATAGGCGAGCATGTCTTCGCGATACATTATTTTTGACCCATTTACTTTGATTTGTCACCATCTCATTTGTTTGCCTTAGGAAACAAACAAATGATCACAATTTTCATTCGTTACCATTCTGTATTGATTATCCAATAACCTTTCACCTGTTTCTTCCTATGCCTTTCATTTGCTTCTAGAATGTCTCTTCCTCTCAGCACCGATCAAATGTCCGAGCAGACAGCCAAATTCGCTCAACGAATAGGCGAAGTAGTCCTGAAGACTGTTGAATTAACTACTACCATGTATCGTCTCCAGGATGAAGCCACTCAAGAGTCACCAAGACAGGCAGGACCTAGTCAGGTGACAGCACCATCAGCCAAGAAACCAATCGAGGAATCAAAGACCATGGATGAACGATCTCCTAAGAAGTCAAAGAAGCGAAAGGCTTCTCAGAATTTCGCCGTGGTCGCTCACAATGATCAAGCCGTCCCCAACCAACCAGCTCAACCCCCTACTAGGAAGACATACAATGGAACTGCACCCTTGTGCAACCAATGTAGCCTCCATCATCATGCTAGTGTGAAGTGCCGCAAATGCCAGATTTGTGGACTTATAGGTCATACAGCAAGGGTTTGCCCAACTGCAGCTGTACCAAATCAAGCTGATGACAATCCTGCTCAAGCTCGTTTCTCGCCGGGGTCTTGCTACAACTGTGGCGAGATGGGCCATTTCCGGAGGGATTGCCCAAAGCTTGCTAATGCAAATCTGACCCTCGGATGAGCATTTGACTGAACAAAGGATGTTGCTGTCTTATGCTTTTGTTCTTTTATTTTCTTGTAATGTGAAACAATCTGTTTTGTTTATAAATAAATTATTGTTCACAAATTCTGATGTACAATTGTAGTTACATATGTGTATGACTTTTCCTATGATACCTACATTAAGGAACTATATTCCTTACAAACTACTTTTGCGAATTTCCCATTCTTGCGTTTGTTCATGATTCCTTTGGAAAATTCTAAGTACTCGTTTCATTCTAGGAAACGAAGTACAAGAAATAAATCGAAATTATGAGTAATCGTGCTTTTCACACATCTGTGCCTTTGAATTCTTGGATAGATAACTAAGAGTATTTTCAAATCTCATACCCATTACGTTCTGATTTCTTCAACATGCATAACATAAGTTTTCAAAACAACCTACATGATTTCAAAACATCCTATACATAGTTCGAAAACATTTTTAATATAGTGTATTTACTTAAACATAACAAATGCACAAAGCTTTGTCTGTATTTTCAAAAACAACCTTCATGATTTCAAAATGTCTCATATAGCCTGAAAACAATATTAGTACAATATATTTTCTTATCAAGTGCATGATTTCAAAAGCATCATTCATGTTTTCCAAAAACCTTATACATAATTTCAAAATTCATTTCGCATGATTTTAAAACATTTTTATGAATATACCTACCTAATACAACTACTTTATGATTTCAAAGGTATTATATATTATATATAAGGTTTCAAAAACATTGAACACATTTTTAGAACCCCATGCATAGTATTGCAAAAAAAAAAAAAAAATTTCTCATGCATTGACTTAACCTTCAAATTTCGCTTCATATGTCGCCTTGGCATATCGAGCATCTCAACTTCATAAGCATTTCAACTTCATGTTTTGACTTAAGCACGTCCAGTGCAAGGTTTCAAAACATCTTCAACCTCTAAAATCCATATGGGATCTTTTTATCTTCACAATTAGATCCTTGTGGATAATTGTCATACAAATCAGAGTCCTTAATTGGATTCCTTATGTACCTAAATTTGAACATTTCGGTTCCTAATAATCGAAATCGAATTTTCTTTTTGAATCTTTCTATCTTTATAGTTAGATTATTGATAACGTTTAAAGTACCAAATGAAATCCACGGAATGGATTCCTAGTGTGCTTTAAATGCATGTACGCAATTAACAAGACAAATTAACAAACAATTTTGTGGTTATGTGACTATGTGTTTATTCATCTTATGTTTTCTTTTATGCATTTTGTGTTTTTATACTCTGGATATTTGTTATCCAAATCCTCGCAGGATCTTTCATATCTCCATATGAGGGATTCGTAGCAGGATAGTCAAAAGGTACTGCCTTAAATCCTTAATGGGCTTCTATATAATAGTTAAGACCCTTGGATTATATAGTACCACTCCATGTTTCATAAGAGACCCTTTTAGAGGTCTAGTAAAAAAGATTGATTCACAATCTGGTTAAAGGACGACATCTAGTAATGTAGCTGAACAGACTCCTTGATAGTCTATTTAGATCATTTATTGACTTAATTAAAAGGACTCTATGGCAGTCTAGTCACACTCATCACAAGTTTGTTCATTTGGTTTTACACTACACATTATAAAATAGACTGTGTGAACTGTGCAAGGAATTGTCTAATTATGGACGCGTACATAATTATGAAATTTAGTGCACAGAAACCCAGTAAGATTTATTATGTGTAAGAACCGATAGCGACAACAATAACAAAATGAGAACGATGTAATGGAGGTACGGTGGACGCACCAATGACGCTTCATATACTTGTATATAAGTGTCCCTCTTACATTGCAAGCATAATGTTATTAAGGTTACTAGAAGTTCATAACCCTAACCAATATTGTTCGATCTTTTCAACTTCATGTTTTAAACTCTCACAAGTTTCCTCTAAATAAATTTCGGGACGAAATTTCCTAAAGTAGGGGAGACTATAACACCTGTGCCTCCACGGCCATCAAACAAATACCGAACCAATGAAATATTATATTTCATACTTGGGATTTGTAAAAATATGTGTATCATTTGCACATATCAATTTTTGTTCAATTCCAAACTCTAAATCGCTTTCTGGAAGGTTATACGCGCACCGATGCGTAAATATAACCAGTTTAATGCAACAAACACTCCGGAATAGTGACATAGGCTTAACATACCTTAAATAACCTTTACATAACTTAGAAATAAGTTTTGAAGGCTTTCGTATGGCAAAAACAAGTTAATTCGCTTACAGGGACTAAACTTGACAAACTGCGAAAGTATGCCAATTTGAACTGTAACAGACATTCCGGAACATGACCATAAGTTAAACACACCATAAATATCCTTTATATAGCTTAGAAATAGGCTTTGAGGGGTTCGGTGTGCTAAAATAAACTTTTGGCTCATTTAGGTACTAAAAGCGTCAAAAAGTGCACAAGTTTGCATTTTCGTGCATAACTTACGTTCTGAATACATCCGGACATCCAAAAATTTATGTAAGCACTAAAATATTTTATTTTAGTGTTTGGCATAAGAAAAATCCATTCGTCACGCCATTTGGATCATTTTTCGCGCTTATGCGCATTCCGTCGTAATTAACCGAACAACGTAACCGTACGGCTAAACGAACCGACACCCGAGATATTTTTGAACACATTTTAAGTTCCCTATACTTTAACTTCATTTTAGAGCTTTGAAATGGGGTTAACAGGGCTTAAACGTGTCAAAAAAAACGCATCGAAAACCAAGTTTTGAGGTTGCAGGGACTGAAACTGTAAATCTGCCAAACTAGGTCCGTAAACAGGGGCCAGATGCAGCAAAACGTTTTTTTTCATCTTTTAACAGCCCTTAACACTCTCCAAAGGTCAAGTGCCAAGTGTCAAACTCTTATGGTGAGTGGCCTTTTTGGGTACCATAAGGTTCCGACACATGTACGGATGAGATTAAGGCACGTATTTCGACAAACGATCCTAATGGTGGACCATTCACTATAAATACCCCTTGCCATCCAACCTCTAAACTCACTAGAATCTGATCTCAAATGCTCTAAGTTGAAACCTTTGTTTCATACCTGAGCTATTTTGATCTAGATTAGCATTCGGGGACCCTACGTGAGTATTCTTTCGTTCTTTTATTGCTTTTCGAGTCTGAAAGTCAAACTTTGTTTGACTTTCTGCATTGACCAGCTTATGGTCAATGCGAAGTTCGTTTGAACTTCGCAACGTGATTGTAATCACGATGGTTATAGTCCTTTGTGACTATACCTACTGATTACCACGTTATCTAGGCTCAGTGACGAGCCGTAGTTTCGGTCAGAATACGTATTCTTGCGTATTTTGTAACCAAACTACTTATGGGTATCAAAACCGTTTGTTTTGATACCAAACCTGTTTTCTAAACTTAGGTAAGCATGTTTTAACATGCTTAGCTCGTCACTTTTAGTTTAGTGCTTATATAGGGTCGTAAGGTAAGCGATTTAAACAATCGCTTATACTTTCGAACCCGACCCATTTGGTCGATCATTAGGATCCGACCAAGCACATTAGGTGACCATAGTATATAGGGAATAACCTTCCGAGGTTATACCTTATGGTCGCTTCGTTTAAGTAGTTGTATGATAGGTAGCTTATATGCCTTAGGTAAATTACCAAAATGCCCTTTTGACGCCAAAATTCATTTTAAGCATATGTAACATAACTTTTGACATCTAAACTGATTTGACAACAATATTAGACATGTTAAGGCATATGTTACTTGTCATAGGACTAGCTAGGCGGTCCGAACGCGTTTTACGCGAACGACGCGTTAAAGTAGCATAAGCTACCTAAACGGGTCGTAATGGGTCGTAAGCACTTAGGTTAGGTTTCATTTAGTATGTAGGCTTTGTTAAACCATACTACATGAGTTCCCATACTCATTTGGTTTACGAGCCCTCATTCTATCCGATCTTCCGATTTAGGTCCGGTTTATTAATGTAGTTACCTATATTAGGTGCCGTTTGATATTCCGAGATCTCTAGCATTGCTTGGTGGTTATCTTAGGACTTCTGAGCAATCTCAAGTGAGTACATAGACCCCTCTTTTACTGTTTTCCAAACGTTTTGGGGTGGAACACATGTGCCTACTTGTTACTTTCATGCTTTCCATGTTTTCACATTATATACGTGCTATGTTCATTAGTACACTATTAGTACATGATTTCATTACATTTTATGCTATGTATGTCCATTGTGTGCATACTTAGTACATTGTTTTACATCACATCACATCACATGCTATGTATGTCCATTTAGTACATGCTTAGTACATTATTTTACATTGCATCTCTGTTGCATATGTTCCAGTAACATATGGACACATTGTTTTACAGCTCTACCTTGTATGTTTACTCTAGCATACTAGGTACATTATCTTCATAAAACATGCTTACATTTTGGTATGACATTTGGTTTGTTTAAACTATACTATACATTCATTAACACCGATCACGCCGCTCGGTAGTAGGTAGTGGTACCATAGGACTTGACAAATCCCATTCCTGAAATCTCGGGTTTGTTTGGACGTAAGGAATGACCGAATCCGAATACATATTCTTTTGATAACTCATTTTTACATAGTTATCCGACTGTCGCAAGGCTTGGATGTATGAATTTTTACAATACCGCATAAATGTTCATATTCAGTATAGCATGCATATATTTTACAAAACATAACTTTGATTTAAACCAAGTTTTACTTCAATACTTTGTTTTGTGCATTTCATCTATGGTTTAGTTGATGCATTTCACTAGCCATACATAAATATTTGTTACACATTACTTGACTACTTTTGGACTATCAACATTTGACATGGTTTATACAAGGACTTTTGACAATTGGTTTAAACATAGACATCTTATATTGGTGGTTTGGTTTGAGTAAGTGATTTAAGTAACGAGGCGTGTGTAATATGATACAAGCATGGTGGATACGCCGCTGGTACTTCCTATATATAAGTGATTGTATGGTATTACATATCGTTGCGTTATTTGAAATCATTTCAATTTAGACATATAACATTTTATACAAATAACATACTTTTCACAATACATTGTTTTACAAACAACTTAACTTATACAAACTCATTTTTACATGGTTATTCATTTAACCATGCATTATTCTTATATTTATACGTATCATCTGAACTTATTGTTTTTCAAATGATTTAAAAAGACAAAGCAAATTACAAGGTTCATGACTAAACATTTTCTTAAACAGATGTCATGAATCTTATTTTCACAAAACCTATGTACTCGCCGGCATTTTTATGCTGACGTACCTATTTTCACATGTGTTTCAGGAAATGAAGCATAGGATTGATCAAGATACACTTAGGCGGACATGGGCCTTAGTGACAATAAAAGATGCAAGACTAGTTATTTTGTTATGTTTCTTTGATTGTCAAGACATTGTAACTCTTTTAATCAATAAAACAATATTTCAAGTTCCATGTGTTATGAAACAATGATTCTGTTACAACACTCCCCGATGTTTCCGCCACGTTTTGTAGGTTCTACGTGGTCGGGGTGTGACATCTATATATGCTATTAAACTTGTATGCTCACCTTTACACTATGTGTATTGACCGCTATTTTAACGTATGTGACAGGTGTTTGAGACGCTAGGATGCCTGCTTTTTGTGGAATCCGGTAGGATGAGTCTAGAAACAAACAAACAATTTAAATTTGAGTTGTCGGAACATTTATTTGTCTTTGAGATATTTGGTCTGTAATAACTGTTTCCTTTGGTATGTTATGGTATGGGACATAATATTTAATATCTGGTAATTTAGTTGTTATGGATTCTCCTGGACAATATGTTTCGCTCAGTGCCGCGCCCCGATGTTTCCGCCATCGGTTAGGGTATGACAGTTTGGTCTTGCATTAAAGGGGTTAGAAGAACTTGCAAAACTCATAAAGGCACCCGCAACAACCGAAGCGGCCGCCGGCCCCGCCGCTGCCGCCGGCCACCGTCGCCGCTACACAGGTTATTTACTAACTGAAGAAAGGCGTTTCATTAGTTCATATCACTAGCACCTGTTCATTGAACCTCGCTGTCTCAACCGGTTATTTACTAACCGAAGGTATATCTAAACCCCCTATGGTTTGTGTTTTTATTTCGTGTTTGCATGTCGGTGATCTTGTTCCATTGCGGATACTCATTGGTATAAAAGTGTTCATATTATTTATAGATTGTTACCTTTGCTTCCGTTGATTAAAAATGTGTATATATATATATATATTTAATAGTTAAAGTTTATTTAACTAACATATATGTATGTATACATATTTGTCATAAGTGTTTTTTGACTAATTTTTGTAAGAAATAAATATATACATATATGAACCGGGTTCAAAAAAAATATTATACCACGGATTCTCTTCAGTGGTATTAGAGCCGATGCTCACCACATGCAAATCGAAACCGATTTTTTTTCACCGGAACAATAAGTCACAAACTTTAAAAATCTAATGTTTTTTATTTATTTTATTTTGGGCAATATATATATATATATATATATATATATATATATATATGAGAGGGATCCGTTAGGAACCACCCTTTATTGCGAGAACCAATGTGAACACAACCAAAAAATACCTAAAGATACCTAAAAAACACCCCAATTTTTTTTACTATTTTTTTTTTGGAAAAATCGATATTTTTCGTCAATAAAAATAAAATTTTTTTTTTTTTCGAGTAACAGTTATCCTTGCACATGTGCATTTGTATCATTTCTTTGACAAATTTCGTAATTCATTACAAATATCAGACAATTGCACTTTCATTTACACAACCATTCATAATACACTACTTTTTACATTAACAATAATAGAAATGCACATGTGCATCTATATGTATGAACTTGTTATAACATTAACAACACTAGAAATGCACATGTGCATCTATATATATAAAAATGTTATAACGTGTTTTAGTACACCACTTTGAATACATGTTCCCTTTCATCTATCATACCATCCATACTACATTACCATTCCCTCCTACCGTCCGTAATGCAATACCATTGCTTTTTACCATCCATAATACAATATTATTACCAATATTTCACTTTATTATATGTACATCAACACCCTTTATACCATCCAAACAACATATTACATCATAAAGTGACAAATATAATCAAACCATCAACCACTAGATATAACTAACCAAAACACATGTATATGGGCCTACTTCATCATTTAAAATCACAAACTTTTTGTACCAAAACACCTTATTTCATGTTGATATATATAGATGCACATGTGCATAACGACACAGAAATGGAGGACCTTCAAATGCTTGGACAAAGAGCCTTTACCAACAGTGGGAAGTGTCTTTGATATGGTCTTCAAAGGAGGCTGAGATTTCTGATTATTAGCGCTCTGAAGACGGGAACAATGCTCCTAACCTCCGGAGCGGGTTTACCAACACCAACAGTTGATCCAGACTTTCGCTTACGAGAGAACCAGGTCTCCAGATCATTGTCTCTACTACTGATCATCTCGACATTAGGGGAATTGTGAGAATCTTCAAAACCCCTAGGGGAGGGACCTTCAAGGGAGGGAGTCCCACTGCCCGGAACCACCTCCGCCACTTGGTTTCCAACACCATCAAACACGAAAGATACTCCTTTAACATCAGCTTGTAACAAGTTTCACAAAGACATCTCTGCAAAAAAAAAAAAAAAAAGAAGAAGAAGAAGATAACATCAGTCAATGTTAATACAAGAACCCCAACCAAAAACCAAACATGCAATGACAAACAAAAGTTACTCACCATTGCTATCTAAAAAGGCTTTTGGACGACTAGAATAAAGATGACTCAGACCCCCCATCGCTAATATCCTTTCAGAAAAATTGAAAGCACGGGTAGGATTCTCACACATCAGTTTCCATAAGGAAGCCTCAACATCTAACAAGGAGGGAACCTCATCTTCAATAATAGTGGTGGGAACCCTAGCCGGGAGGGGCTCAGATAACAACGCAGGAGAGACAACGATGAATCGGTTCTTCCACTACTTAGGAAACGTGGTAGTAGGCATAAAGGAATAACAAGGCAAGGAAACACTGTCCTTTCTCTTCTCGAAAGTAAACCAATCTCCATCGGACCTTAAACGATAAAAACGCTAAAACAACGACACACTTGAAACACCGGCAAACGAAGCACACGTCAACTCAAAATGAACGATCCTTAAAAACAGCAAGAGGATGAACCTGGGAAAAGTTAATCCCATAGTGTTTTAGTAATTCCATCTTGAAAGACGACAATGGGTACAAGACCACACAAAACAGGAAGGACAAATTGTAGATCACAATACGCTCCGACAAGCACGTCGGCGGCTCAGTAGGTCCCGACAGACAAGGGGAAATGACAGAGGGTATACAATAGGTTGAGACAAACAACTTTAATTGCTCCGAAGTGACCACGGAGTAGATCAATACTCTACCTTTGCGACTCATTGTAGAAGAAAATTAGGGCAAGGAAGGGAGAGTGATAAGAGAAAAAAGATTCGAATATAGGAAATTATGATGTGGTTGAGCACATATATGTAGGAGATCGAATAGGCAGCGACCATCTTGTCAAAGATTTAAATGCAACCCCACTTCGGATCGCGCATAGAGCCAAAAGGGATCATCATTACAAAGGAGATCACATATCTCAGGGACCCACATGACTCATTGAAAGAGAAACTTAGTCCAGGCCCGCACATGGATTTAGTGGACCAAGACTAGAGGCGGCTTGACGACGAGGGCCCCTAATTGGGCTGCTGGTATGGGCTCTCATTTCCAAAACCAGTCGGCCCACTATCATTGTATACAAGTTGGGTCGTGACTAACAAAAGAACCAACTTTAGGGGCCATACAGATTACTGTTCTCATGACAGATTACTGTTCTGGTAAGAGTGACTGGTGACAAGACTTCTTAGGGGAACTTATTGTGCGAGAGAGAAAGGAAGTCCAAGGCGGCGAGGTTGCTTAGAGAAGATGACTACCATTTAATGAGAAGATCTCTTTAGATCCCAGACAGGAGACAAAGGATTGACTTATACCTAGACATTCCTTTTGCCCAGAGGTTTGCCCATCAGATCTCCATAATAGTGGGTCCAACCTGATAAGTGGATATCCCCATATAAGGGGGAGATCAACAAAAGGTAAGCAACAACACCCTAAAAAGCCATCTGCATTTACTATCACAACAACAATCTCTGAGAAATCATTGAATTAGCTCATAAGAAATCCACACCATTTATTCCAACCGATTTATCGTGTCAGAGGCTCTGAATTAGCTCATATGAATTACTCTCACGCCAGAACTTGGTCACGGATTCCCCCTCCGGGGTCCTCTGTGGCGAGGCTAACGGTGTTATTTTTTTTAGTGATCTCGAAGGTAAAACTTGGACGTAGACGAGTCTCCATAGTCAGCTCGGGCATTGATCTTAGGGGATTCAACATACGTGTTAGTGGTAAGGGTTAATTTGAGTAAAATTAATCTTTAACATAACCAAAAAACTTGTTAACTATGTATGCTATTTAATATACTTTGTACCATAATATTTCAAATCAAGATCATTCATTCAATTGCCATATTGGCCTCCACAGCAAATGGACAGATACTTATCGTACGCAGGTTCCTACTTTATAACTTACAATATACGTGTATACATCCAAATAAACAAAAGCATACATGGTAACAGGACACGAGTGGACCGGCTAGCGAGCAAGCAGAGTCATTGTTTAACCCGTGTTTTGCATTCCAGCCGCGATACCCTTCATGGTCAATATAAGTGTGTCCTCCAACCCGGGTGCGTAGTCACTCGTGGGGTTAAGCTTCACGAGCTCAGCAGCCGGTTTACTCGATTCCATTACATCTTTGGATAAATGTGGTCTCACCTTTACATCATAGCTAGGGTCGCGTATCCGCTTTAATGTGTACGCTTGGAGAACGTTAAGTGTTGTGATGTAGGCGTCGCGTAGTCTGAGTCTCTGCTTCAAGTAAGGATAGCCTTCCAGCAAATGCTTGTGCCCAACAATCTTACATAAAGTAGTAGAAAAACAAATAATTACAATGTTTGTTACTTTGTAAAGATTTTGAGATGGCCGGGTTGGGTAACGGGTCAAAACGTTTCATCAATCAGCACCAGTCAGATCGGGTTGACCAAGAAACATTTTTTTCTCTCTCCATATTTTAAATTAGTAATATATAGTTAACACGTTAAATAGGGGTGAGAAAAAAAACACTAAATAACCGAAATAACTAAAACATCCAAACCGAAAATACTGAACCAAGTAACCGATGGTTTGGTTATGGTGTTTTTTTTTTATAAACTATGGTTTGGTTACACTTATATACGTATAAATAACCAAATTAATAGGATTGAATCGACATTAAAACTAACCTTATTTTTTACAAATAATATCTTATAACCGAAAGTGATTGGTTATGAAAATCTAAAGATTGAAACATCGGTCATAGGTCCAGTTTTTCCCCGTAACCGAACCGTTCATGCCCACCCTTATCAAACAACCTAAAAACAATATTTTTACTAAACAAAGCAATCTAAGAGTTGACCTGTTAGGCCCATTTGACCCGATCCCTTTTTAGCTGAAAACTTTATTTGACCCGTTTAGTTAAAAATAACCCAAATAGACTCACTATACGTAGATGGGTCGAACTTGCTACCTCTAATAATTCAATTTATATAACCAAAGATTAAGTGTGGTTTAAGTATATTACCAGGAGGAGAAGGTTTTTGGTTTCTTCATAATTAGCCCTCAACTGCTCGCCAAACGGTAAGAGTTCTGGAGACACAAGGAGTTTGTCATACAATTCAGCGATCCCCGGGTTCCCTTTGGCGAACACCATTTCGACTAAGTCAATGGTTACTCGAAAGAAAGGCCACTCGTTGTACATCACTCTCATCATCTCGAGGTTCTTCGAGTCCTTTTCAATAGCATGCTTGAATGCAGCTCCAAAACCGAGCCAAACGGGAAGATGAAACCTTGTTTGAGTCCATGAAAATATCCACGGGATCGCTCTAAGTGATTCAATCCCACCACTTGGCTTTCGTTTTGATGGACGACTCCCGATGTTCATGCGACCGTATTCCAACTCAGGTGTTGCCTGCATTAAGAAAACGGGTCAAATGGGTCACACTAAAATGCATAAAACCTCGAAAAACGCTTTATGAAATAAAGTTGAATAATAGTTATCCAGCTAAGAAATAGACAAAAAAAATATGTATAGCGATAATTCGAAAACAATTACCAGGCGGAAGTATGCGACGAATAGGGGCTCCTGAAAAACTATGGACCGATATTCATTAGTGGCAATGTCCGCCAACTTATCCATAAGCGCGCGCCATTCAGGTTTGGGGGAGATTGGTGGATTCATCCCATGTTCTAGTGTAGCCGCTGTGAACCGTTGTAGTGTTCGAAAACACAAATTCCCCTCCCCAAACGATTGTTCGATAACTTCACCTTGAACAGTGACCCGAAGCGAACCATGGATCGTGTCCGGTGGCTGAGACAATATAGCCAAATGAGCTGGACCGCCACCTCGGCCAACGGTCCCACCACGCCCATGAAACATCGTGAGCTTGACTCCAAACTGTTTAGCCGTGAGCATAAGTTCCTCCTGTGCTTTATACAACTGCCAAGCTGCGGAAAACCGACCCGCGTCTTTACCAGAATCCGAATACCCGATCATGACCTCGTGTTTACCGTTGATTCGGTTTTTATACCAGTTTATGGAAAAAAGGCGAGCCATGACAGCAGGTGCAGCCTTAAGATCAGCTAGCTTTTCAAACAAGGGTACGACTCTTAACGGGCTTTTGACTTGACACTCGCGTTGCAAAAGTTCAACCGCGAGCACATCAGACGGGCTGGTTGCCATTGAGATTATATAAGCTCCAAAGTTGTCTGATGGGAGTTCGGATATGACCCGAAACGTGTCTAAAACATCGGACATTTCCTCCGTTTTGGGAAGATCGGCCCCGAATAACGGGCGCTTGCCCTTAAGTTGGGCCAAAAGCCATTCTTGCCTTTGTTGTTCTGACCAACTTCTATAAGAACCAATTTCTAGATACTTTGTAATACTGTCGATAACATCAGTGTGCCTGTCGGATTCTTGGCGGATATCGAGTCTAACGAGCGAAAGCCCGAATGTGGAAACTTGACGAAGAAAATCAAGAAGGCTTCCATCAGCGATCGGTCGATCACCACATGCACATAGTGATCTGTAGCAGAGCTCAAGAGGCTCAAGAAACTACAAGATAAAAGATACAGAAGTATTTAGCATCCTGAAAAATCTGGAGATAAATGTATATTATATCAAGACTTGAATACCTGTTCAACGGTTGTGAAAGTCATGTTCTCGGGAACATCAGAGACTCCGTTGGCCAACAACTGGCGAGCACGCTCGCGTGTATGATACAGTTTATCCCTCACGTCACCAAGAATGATACGATATGGCTCGTTAGGAGGAATCTGCTTCCAAAATTCTGTGCCATTTGGACCAAATGTGAATGTTAGTATATTACAACAATATAGATACATATTTTCACTCGGTTTCTGGTTTAAGGAATGTACTTTCAAAATCAATGATTAGATGCCTATAGTACAAGTTTATAATCAACAGCGGGACACGGTTGCCCGTATGGCCCCTAAGTTATAAAAAACTTATAAAATACGTGCTTAGACGTTGACTTTTAACGAACATTATCTAAGATAGAAATGACTCAAAGTATGCTCGTTATAGTACAATTTTCCTAAAAGATACAAGTTCAAAACAGTTGACATGTGATATACCAATATAATGCTTCACATCTCTCTTTGAGGTTCTATGCAATTCATCAGCACACATACGGAGTTCTTCGTTACACCGCCACATAGAGAGCTGCCACAAGTGATTAATAGAACAGAAAATCAAAACATTTTCGACCCGTTTGCTAATAAATAGTGATACGGGATATGTTTTATCTGTAACAGGCCAATCAAACAATAGCTAAAGGAAACGGGTTTAAAGTCATGTTTTGACCTCAACCCGTCTTGGTTTTTCAACAAACCCGACCGGCCCTAAAATTTTATTTATTTGGATATGAATCTGTTTTGACTTATTACCCGACCCGTGGTCAAAATAAACGTGTACATTACCTCAAACATGAGATCATCTATTTGAGAGAAGTAAAGATTTGCAGCCATCATCCGGGCTAGTAAGCATACATCTCTTGTAACTTCAGGAGTCACCCTCGGGTTTCCTGAAACATGATAAGAGTTTTGTTTTCGCTTTTCGTTTACTAAAATATATTTAAGTTAACAACAGTTACCATCGCGATCGCCACCCATCCAAGAAGAGAACTGAATAAGGGGAGCGTTATATGGAACACGTTCACTAATCCCAATATTCTTCAAAGCAGTATCAACTCGACGTAAGAACTTTGGAACGCCTTTCCAAATCGTTTCATGGAAATAACTCATTCCTGCTCTCATCTCGTCTTGTGGAGTGGGAGCAGTTCTCCGGATTTCATCAGTGTGAAATGCAGCTTGTATCTACAACACCCGAAAAGCAATCACACATAGTTTGAAGGTAAATGTTTTATACATATTTGTACTTTTGGTTGTATTAATATGCAAAAAAAAAAAAAAGATTTTTTTCAAGACTAAGAGCAGGCGGGGTGGTCCGTGATACCACCCCATCACGCGTTAAACAACAACGGAACACCGCCGCCGGCCGTTATATCACTCGTTATATTATTAACTCGTTATCTTGATAACGCGTGAAAGTCAAAAAAGGAACTGAAACATTGGACAGTTGACTGACAAACACATTACTCAATGATTTTTAATTGGACCTTTCATTTAAATGATCTGAAACATTTTCTAATTTTAAAATAAAAAATAAAAAAAAATTGGGAGTGATGGAATTGTATCACTAGTGACCACCCCCCCTACATTTCTATCACTAGTGATAGAATATTGGGTGCTGACATGGCATGATTTGATTGGATAGTGGGAGTGATAGAAACTATCACTAGTGAACCACCCCTCCTCCCCTAAGCGGTTATGTTTGTGTCCACCTGTGAATCAGGTGTCAAGTTCGGGTTCGTGTGGTTGACATGATTTTGGGTTCATGTATGTTTAGGTTCGTATAAATCTTTCGGGTTTAACCCTCAAACATGACCCGGTTATAGAACAAAACTTGTCGAAACAAGACCCAAATACGTTGTTACATGTACCTCTCTCTGTAGAGCCTCGTCGAGCTCCTGCTTATCACTTGGGGTAATGTCTTTGGCATAGAGTTGCGTTAAACAATTCCGAATTCTATAAATGAGTCATGCAGTAAATCATTGTCTCAGTATATATAAAACAGTTCGTGTTATGTGCTTATGTATATATATAATGTACTTGACATCAACGTTTTCTTTACATTTCGGGTACTTGCATAAGAATTAAGTACAAACCTCCCATGTTTCTGAAGCAAAGACCGACGAATGGATTGAGTAGGATGCGCTGTGAGGACAATATCAACAGTTTGATTCTTCAAAGAGTCGAAGATTTCTTGAGGGGATTTCTTCAGTTGACCCACGAGCCTCTTGAACGTCTCTTCGATGTTTGATTCAGTTGGTGCAGACGCCTCATCAGCCAAATCACCTCGTCTTAACTTAGTTCTTTGCCTATGAACTATCTGAACTTCTTCAGCTAAGTTGGCTAAGTTAAGCATCTGGGAAAAAGACTTGGCCATAACGATTGAATCCCCTGCATCCAAACTTGTAAGCACTCTCCCAAGTTCATCTAGCTTTGTGGGGTCCATGCTGCTTTCGTATTCGGCTGCAAGTTCATAACAGTCTTGTACCTACCCTCCCCCCACACGTGCACAGAAAAGCAAAGATCAGATAGATTGTAACTGCCGTGTATTAGAGTAGTAACGTCTTCAACTGTAGTTGTCCTAGTTTATAAGGTATTTATGTGTGGTATCAAGCTTTATATATTAAGCCACTATTTAACACTATTATATACAAATCATTGTAGAGTTATCCCAAGTCTTAATAGAAACAACTTTTGATGTGTTAGCCGATAGGGGTGTTAAGGTTGGCAGGTCGAATATGACTCAAACAGATCACGAACCAGAAAATCATGTCAGACACATGAACTTAAACATGACGCGAGTATTCACAAGTTGACACGAACACGACCCATTTAACCTCGCGAGTATTCACAAGTTGACACGAACACGACCCATTTAACCTGATTTTTTTTCTTGCATTTTTTATATGATAAATGACATATACATATTTAGAACCAACAATACAAAATGTATATATGTAATGACATTTAAGTTATAAAACTTTAATACTCATCTATCCTTTATTCTAAAATTTTGACATAAATGATCAATCAATGTTATAACGTAAAACATATACTTTTTTGAATTCATAAAAATAAATGAGTCAAACACGTCAACCCATGAATCCATTAGGTCGACCCGAACATGACTTGTTTAGCTAAATGTGTTCATGGGTACAACTAAAACTGACATGAACCCGTTTAGGGTAAACTTAGACCTGTGAATTTTGTTACGTTTAGAAATTCATACCCCTGTTAACCAAGACTAGAACCGGCAAAATGGGTGGGTTAATTAGTTGTGTTGGATAACTGGGCAAACAAAAAAATCTCAACCTATAAAATGTTATAAGTTCAATAAAAATATATATATATTTTTTTTATTTTAATTCAAATGGTTGTTTAGACGAGCCAACTTATTACAACTACAATCTATTATAACTTGAACATGACTTGTTTAACTAAATGAGTTTCAACGCGAATACAAGCTAGACACTAAATGAATGTCCCCCTCAATCATAGTTATTAAAGGCGTTAGACGCACTCAAGGCGCATAGATCTCGCCTGGGGCCTAGGCGCAAAAAAGCGCAGGCCTGTGAAAAAAAAAGTGCACAACAAAAAAAAAAAACTTAAAATATTTTTATATATTAGAAAATTAATACTATTCTTCAAATAAAATAAAACTAAAGCTATCATATAACATTTAATATCGTCTATTTGGTACCAAAAGTTAAAAAATGCTAGTTTATTAATGTAGAAAAATAGTTTCCGTTAGATAAAAGTAGAAATCTAGCTGGAATATGCGCATGAAACTCTCCAGGATCTAGAATCTAGGAATCTCGTTGGAATATGCGCATGAACCATCACTCAAAGAATTAAACCGCAATTGTCTTGACTTAAGGCGCAATTGCCTCGCCTTGCTAGAAAACTGGGCCTAGGCGCAAGAGGCGATGGCTTTTAACAACTATCCCCTGTGACCCGTTTAATCAAACAGGCCAACCAAAACTTTAGTGTACCAACCCCCCCCCCCCCCCCCCCACACACACACACACACACTTTGTATGATCCGTAGAAAATGTCATTTTAAAGCAGTAACACTAACAAATGTCAAATGGTTACAAATACAACCGGAACACAACTTATTTAACTAAACGGTGTCAACCCGACCCTACAACAAAATCAGTAACAAGGGTCCGAATATCCAATAGCCTCATAAAGTTGTGGATGAAAATGAATACCGTTTGACGTATGTCCTCTCCATGCAAGTCGTGAAGAATATCAAGAAACCGATCCAACAACAAAGCATCATACTCCACCAGTTTATCGTCATCGGATACTTTAGCCGGTGCCAACAGCCTCAACTGTGCGTCTATCGAACCCATCTTCTCCAAGTTTCGACCTCCCTTCTTCATCTCAGCTGACGGTTATCAAACTGTGATCACGGGTTCAACAGGAAAAAGAAAAAAGGAGTAAGTGGTTGCAGATGAAATTCGTGAAGGGCAATGGATCTCGTGATAAGGCTACGTGTTGGTGCTCTTCTGGTACGTCCCCTAGCTTTCAATGGAA
The DNA here is from genome assembly GCA_030545235.1 of Helianthus tuberosus. Classification (NCBI taxonomy): domain Eukaryota; kingdom Viridiplantae; phylum Streptophyta; class Magnoliopsida; order Asterales; family Asteraceae; genus Helianthus; species Helianthus tuberosus. Next base: position 107,700,663 of record CM060450.1, read on the forward strand.
TTCTCGAGTTGGTTCAATGTAAAAATAAATTAGGTTACGTCATTAGTTGTATGATTCTCATAATGTTCAACAACTTTAATTTATCTAATAAATCAATTTAAAAATATACGTTGTGTATTTAAATAACTCCTGCCCCTGCAATCATAGGCAGACATAACTAGGGTTTATATACGCTGTGTATCGCTCTATACGTAGCGTATATAATCGTTCAGAATTTTGTTTTGTTAGCTTGGTGTATTTATGTTATAAATTCTCACCCGGTTCGAACATTAAATCGCTTAAAATATATAACCGTTAATGTTATATCGTTAATGTTATATCGTTAATATTATATACCGTTAATTTTTTTTTAAAAACTCCGGTACGGTTTGAATATATTATATTGTTATCTTTTAAACTAAATTAATATACCAAGTCTGGGTGCGGTTCGAATACTATAAACGTTTAAATATTGTACGGTTAATTATTTTTAAATACTCGTGTACGGTTCGAATATATTATACCGTTTAAATTAAAATGGCAAATTGAATTTAAATAATCCCAACTTTCTCATTTGGCCGATAATAATCCCAACTCAGTTATTTGTCTATAATAATCCGAACTGGTCCACTTTTGGCCAATAATAGTTTGCGTTAAAAATAGCTTAACGGAGTTAATTTTTTTTTTTTTTTCCGAATTACAAACCGATGTTTTAGGGCTTTTGATTAGAACGAGGATACGAGTTGATTGATGTAAAATTTACCTCGCCCCAAACGACGAAAAAGATGCTTCAATTTGAGCGTTTAAACTTCCAATTAACAAAAATCAAGTCGTTTAGAGTACCGTTTCGAGGTAAACTTACATAAATCGACTCGTATCTTCGTTCTGATCAAAATCACTTAAACATCAGTTTGTAATTCGGAAAAAAACTTAACTCCGTTAAGCTATTTTTAACGGCGGACTATTATCGGCTAAAAGTAGACTAGTTCGGATTATTATCAGCAAATAACTGAATTAGCATTATTATCAGCAAATTGAGAAAGTTGGAATTATTTGAATCCAATTTGCCAATTAAAATACTATACTAAATGGGTGCGGTTCGAATACTATAACGTTAAAATATTATACCGTTAAATATTTTGAAATATCCGGGTACGGTTCAAATATATTATACCACTTCAATACTATACCGTTTAAATTAACATATTATACCAAGTCTCGGTACGGTTTTTGGTGCTGAATTTTTTGTGCTAAATTTTTGGTGCTGAATTTTTTGTCTTATATTTTTTTTTCTCAATTTTTTGTACTGAAATTTTTTTTACTACATTTTTTTGGTGAATTTTTCCGTGCTATATTTTTTGTACTAGATTTTTTTGTGCTATATTTTTTTTACTACATTTTTTGTGCTATATTTTTTGTACTAGATTTTTTTGTTAGCTCAAACCAGACAAGGCTAATATAGTCTTTTTACTTGTACACATATATAAATATTTAATTAACAATAAAATACAAACAAATTTAAGATATTAATATAATATATTAGAGGGGTAAAATCAAATAAAAAGTTTATTTTGCATAAGCAGGATCAGAAGGAATCTTAACCATTCATTTTTCAAATCAATGGTTAAGATGAAAGTGTAGGAGAGAGGAGGAGTGCAAGGGTATCTTAGGAAAATTCTATTTATGGACTTTCTCTCTCTACATATTCCACCCCAATTTTTTTAACGTTCATAACTTTTTTATACGACATTATTTTTTTTATAAAAATTTCACCGTAAAATCGAGCGTATTTTTATCTTTAATTTAAGTACCATATTGCTATATAAAATATGAAGACTAAAAAACCCACTAAAATGTGTTATATTTCTATGTTGTATAACATTTTTTTTGTGCTAAATTTTTTGTGCTGAATTTTTTTGTCTTATATTTTTTTTCTCAATTTTTTGTACAGGATTTTTTTGTACTACATTTTTGCTGAATTTTTCCGTGCTATATTTTTTGTACTAGATTTTTTTGTGCTATATTTTTTGTACTACATTTTTTGTACTATATTTTTTGTACTAGATTTTTTGTGTTAGATTTTTTTGTACTATATTTTTTTTGTTGTATTTTTGAAAAAAAAGGGTGTCACATGTCATTTTCACTCCTATTTATAAGGACCAAAATGCCCTTCATTCCTACTTATTAGGAGTGCCACATGTCATTATCACAATCTTTCTTAGGCTACTTAGGCAAAATCCACTTTTTAGTGGATCCTTCCCCATATATTAGATATATAAATAATATACGTATGTGTAATACAAAACCTTGTCTCTCCCTCTCTACCTCTACACACCACCACCAATAACCGCCATCAACCACCACTACTCTCAACATCACCAACACAACCATTGTTCTCCACTGCCCTCCACCGCACCACTCCCAACCACCACCCATCGCACCACTCGCAACAACTGTTTGGTGGTGGTAAGTGTGCGAGAGAGAGGGGTGAGAAAGAAAGAGAGAGAACTATTTTATTTATTTAAATACTCTTTTGTTTTTATTTTTTTAAACTGGTTGGGTATTTAAGTTATTTATATATTTAGTCCTTGTAAATGTGAAATGACGAAAATGCCCTCACATGCAAGTCACATGATCATATTTAACAAAAAAAAGTCTAACTGGGTTAAGGCCAAATGACATAATGTGTATGATTTTGAAACATTAAGTACAAAACTTATCAATTTTAAAGATAAAGGACACCGCCTGAAATTAGATATAAAGGTAAAGGACAAAACTTTCACTCTTAAAATATTATACCAGTGTTAAATTTTTATAGAGTTAATTATTCCGGGTACGGTTCGAATATATTATACCGTTTCCATACTATACTGTTTAAATTAAAATACCATAGTGTTTCAATACGACTGGATATGATATATACAACATAAGTTTGTAATATACATCATAAGTTTGTACATACATAACAAAAGATAAAATATAACTAAATACTTTAAATACATAACAAAAGATAAAATACTATGGCAGTGGACCCTGCTGCTGCTCATGTTGTTGCTGCTGATACTGATGCCATACTGGAGGCGGATGGAATGGTCGTGGAGGTAACCCTTCATGCTGTTGATGCTCATGCGCCTCCTCAACTAACCACTCCATCACATATGTCAGCCTGTCAACGTCGTGATGTAGCTACTCATACGTCGTTGCTCCTGGGGCAGGACATGGCCCAACATGCCGTGGGAACTGAGGCACCCTGGGTGGTCCACGCAGCTATTGCAGGTCCAGAATGTCCATATCCGGCTCAGGTTCTGGCACCTCCCCCGACACGGCTGGCGGATATACCAGGTCGAACTGTGCCGGCAGCTGCCTCGGCACCAAGGGCTGGTCGTGCTTACCCCAAAAACGCTTCCCGTGAGGTGGGAACTTCCAGACAATCTTCATCTCGGATAGCGTGCTCATCCCCATCCTCTTTAGCTGTATCGCCGGTAGTAAATACGGGTCACTCTCCGGGTGATAGCCAAACGAAAGGGCTATTACAGTGACGTAGGCGCCGCTGTATAATAAGTCGCACTCATGTCGATGATATAAGGAGGCGAAGTATTACGCCAACACATGTGCGAGAGCGCACAGCCTCTTATACAAGAGGCAGTAAAAGAAAAGAAGATCCCCGCTCGTATACCACTTCCGGCTCTTCCTACTAGCGGTGATGGAAGAGAAGATCAGCCTGTGAAGATACCTGCACAGATATAACAACTCCCCCGAAACCCTTAAACATATCCTATACACCCTATAATACACACCGTATACGAAAAGTGGGCCCGAAATAACTTTATTTTAATAAAAATTAAATAAAACAAAAATAAGGGGGTCCTCAAGGGGCGCGACAGACTCCCCCTGGTCCGTCGCGGGGCGCGAGCGAAGGAAAAAGTGGCGCAGCCCGGTGCCGCCACGTGGCATGTGCGTGTCAAGCCTAGCCGTTGATTCAGCCAAGCCAGGGCCTACTCTAGCCTAGCTCGCGGGGCGCGACGGCCCCCTTGTCTCCATCGTGGGGCGCGAGAAACCAGCCGAACAGCCCTATAAATAGAGGGCATCGGCATTCAGTTGAAATCGTTCAAAACTTTCGAATTCTCTCTCAATTCTGAATAGCAATTACTATATCGGGTATAATACCCCCTAATTAGCGAAGCTCTACCTCGTTGTAAGTATTATAACCCTCGGTTACGTATTAGATACGTTGCCCGATTGATCTAGTGCTCCGTCACGCATGTCGAGGCTCTGCCTGACTCAGTCGTTGGAGTTCTGTCTCGGGGAGGGTATAACTAATGTAAATTTGGGTTATTATACTAACGTGTGTGCATTGTTTAATTTATTAGATTATAACCAGGAAATCACAAGGAAATAACTAAAATAGCAATGTGAGTTATTCCCCTTTTTGCAAACTGTTTTTACAAAACCTCAATTGTTTTAATTTATATTTAACAGTGATTGAGTATTTGTATTCTACAATTATCGTCGGTATGTTGGGGTTTTGTATACAAAATTTTTTACTACACTGTGAGTAGTAACATTACCACAAGTCAGGATTGATAGTACCGTGGGTGGTAATTAAAGTAGATGTAAACAAATGTAATTGTTGGATTGCTCTCAATGCTGTAAAATGATAAAACCTGTTTTGATTAAACTGGGATTCACTCGCCAGTATTTGTTGCTGATAAAATGTTTTTAAACGCGTTTCAGGTAACAAAATGTGAAAGCCAACTAGAAGCCAGCTGGAGAGCACTGAAGGCTTGGAAAAGTGGCTATAAAATTTACCTAAAATAAAGAAGAAGTTTTATTCCAATAAATTAGGGTTTATCCCTATAAACATGTTTGTATTGAAAACTTGGGTTTATCCCAATATATTTATTATTATAAAAATGTGGTGTTTTACTCTGATAAAATATTTCCTAACTACGGTCCTGATGAAATTTCCGCTGCCAAATTAATGATAAACACCGATACCACCATCTCTAAATAGGCCGTGGCCGCCCGCCTCCTGGGGCAGGGGTTAGGGGTTGCGACAGAAGGTGGTATCAGAGCTACAGCCACTGATTTCATCCACAGAAGTGTTCCGCTGACACCAAAACTTGATCCATTATGTTAGGAAATAATCTACGGGATTACGTGCATATTTTATTGTTTTGTGTTATTTGGCAATTTGTTAGTTTACAGTATGAGTGATCATGGACCATCGGACACCTATCGTCAACTGTCTAGTTCTCCTAGATATGAAGGAACTTCTTCCCAGCCTACCCCCTCGGGGTATTCAGCTGACACCGAAGAGGGGATTTTCATATTTAAGGCACAATCCGAAGAACCATTCCCTACCAAAAAGAGAGGATGGTTCAGTCGGGGAGCATACGAGCGTAGGAAAAGAATGAGGAAGTTGCAGCAGCAACGGGCCTTAGCAGTAGAAAATAGGGAGATGAATGCCCAGACCCAGGACATAATCAATAGGCGATTGGCCAATTTTCACATATTAGCTACCACTACCGCAGACCCGAACTTAGAACAAATCATTGCACCACAGCCACTACCACTGTTTCCAACTCAACCCATGGAAATCGAACCTAACCCAGGAGACCAGCTTCCCATACCTGCCTTCGACCCAAACGAAATCCCTAGAGTTCCAGCACCCCATCCTCCAAATTATGACCCATGGGAAGATGACCATAGGGATTATCGAGAACTTTACCCACAGGAGGAACTCATACCAAACCCTGTAGCACCATACCCTAACCTTGACCCTCTAGATCCATATTGGGATAACGACCAGTATATTCGGGAAATCCTATAGAACCCATACCCATAAGAAGAACCGATGCCCCAGTATCCTGACCCAATACCAGCACCCGTACCACCCATGAGTACCGAAAACGTGCAGGAACTCCACACTTTTGGTGAGGAGTTATTAGATGAAGGTGAAAGGATAAGGCAAATAGGAGAGAGGCTCGTTTGGAAGTACGACGAGCAAAACATGCAGTACTGGATGAACCCCCACTAGTAGTAATGATAATAATAAAATATATACATATGTATGCAAGTTGAATATATATATATATATATATATATCTATCTGCTAAAATAGATAATCCAATATCTAATGATTTTCAACTTTCAGTTGCAGCTTGTAATAGAAATAGATATCTATGAAATAGAGTAAATGTCGCAATGCACGACGATTTTGATCAATATGTTTGTTTGTGATTGTTTGCATAAAATATTGTTTTGCGATATTAATATTTGGTAAATGTTTATAATCCAGATGGACAACGAAGTGAATCAAGAAAACCCGAATAACGATAATAATGGGAACCAATTAGATAACAGTGCCATCCAACACATAGTGGCACAAGGGATTATAGATGCTATGCCATATATTATCAAAACGGTTAAAGAAGCAGAAAATAATAAAAGTAATAGTGAAAGTAAACGACCACCTACTGAACCCAGTCACAGCGTAAACAATGGGCTATTACTTCAATTGCCTATTCCAAAAAGAAGAAGAACCATGTCTTATGGTTGTTCTTACAAAGAATTCTGGTCTTGTAAGCCAATGGAATTCTCGGGCAATGAAGGAGCCATTGCAGCTCTACGTTGGATAGAAAAGACTGAAGCAGTCTTAAAAAAAAGCAAGTGTGCAGAGGAAGATAAAATCATGTTTGCTTCCAATCTTTTTAAGAATGCAGCTCTAGAATGGTGGAACACTATTCTCTAGTCTAGGGGAAGTGACAGAGTCTATAATATGGAATAGCTGAGTTTAAGAACATGGTTGAAAGGAAATTCTGTCCTCCCAATGAAAAAGAACAAATAGATGATAAGTTCTTAAACTATAGAATGACTGTAAGGGTTACACTACCGTATTCTTTGAATATGCTAGAATAGTGCCAACCCTAGCATCACCAAAACAAGTATTAATATCCCGTTACATCTGGGGATTAATCAGTGAGATTAGGCATGTAGTCAAGGCAGCTACACCACAAACTATAGAAGAAACTGTAGAACTAGCCAATACCTTGACTGATGAACTAGTACGTACACAAAAAGAAAACCAAAGGAAGTACCTAGCCCAAAAGCTTACCCAGGAGTTTAGCTACGGTAATTCCAACCGTGGGAAAAATATAGGTTCTACCTCTACACCTTACTGTAAGGCCTGCATGAAGAAACATTCAGGAAGATGTTCTACATACTGCAACTTCTGCAAGATACCGGGACATACGGAAGAAGACTGTAGGAAGAAACCCAGCAATGGAGTATGCTTCAATTGTGGAGAAAAGAGGCATATCAAGCCTAACTGTCCGAAACTAGCTCCAGCCATGAACAACAAGACTACCAAGAATGTTAGAGCATATGTTCTGACTGCGGAAGAAGCCAAGATGATTCCGGACGTAATTGACGGTACGTTTTTAGTTAATGATGTTTTTGCTAAAGTATTATTTGACTCTGGTGCGAACCAAAGTTTTATTAATACTTCATTTTACAAACTTCTCAATCAACCATTAACTAAACTCCAACAATAATGTCTAGTAGAGACAGCAAATGGAGAATCCATTAAGATCACTGAAATCTTGCAGGGAGCAAGAATAGAAATTTTAAACCAAAATTTTATTGCTAACCTTTACCCAATGAATCTGGCTGGATTTGATATTGTATTAGGAATGGATTGGTTAATAGCCAATAAAGCCAGTATTCTCTGTGATCAAAAGTCAATACAAGTAAATTCACTAAAGGGTGAAAAGATCACAATTAAAGGAGATAAGCCATCTCGATCCACGAAATTCATCTCTGTGATGAAAACAACAAGTTATGCAAGAAAAGGATCAATAGTGTATATGATTTCCATAATCATTAACACTAAAGGAAAAGAATTGAAAGATATTCCATAGTATCTCAATTCTCAGATGTTTTCCCAGAAGAGCTACCAGGACTACCACCAGACAGGGAAGTCGAATTCAGAATTCACCTGCTACCAGGGACAACACCGATTGCCAAGGCACCTTACCGTCTGGCACCCGCAGAGATGCAAGAACTGAAGAAACAATTAGATGAACTTCTGTAGAAAGGACTCATACAGCCCAGCTCATCACCGTGGGGAGCACCAATCTTGTTTGTCAAGAAAAAGGACGGATCCATGCGTATGTGCATTGATTACCGAGAGTTGTACAAAGTCACGATTAAAAATCCGTACACATTACCAAGAATCGATGATTTGTTTGATAAATTGCAAGGAGCTCGATTCTTTTCCAAGATCGATTTACGCTCAGGATATCATCAATTAAAGGTACAGGAAGAGGACATTCCTAAGACTGCTTTTAGAACAAGGTATGGCCATTATGAATTTACCATCATGCCATTTGGTTTAACCAATGCCCCGGCCACATTTATGGACATGGTGAACAGAATATGTAAACCATATCTGGATAAATTCATAATTGTCTTTATAGATAATATTCTCATTTACTCTAAGAGTAAAGAGGAACATACAGCGCATCTGCATGCACTCCTTACATTATTGAGAAAGGAAAAGCTTTACGCTAAATTCTCAAAATGTGAGTTTTGGTTAGAAGAAGTGCAATTCCTTGGACATTTAGTTAATCATGAAGGAATTCATGTGGATCCCACAAAGATCGAGGCAATTACTAAATGGAAAACCCCTGAGTCACCAACAGAAGTAAGAAGTTTTCTAGGACTGGTCGGTTATTATAGACGGTTTATCCGAGATTTCTCTAGAATAGCCATTCCCTTAACAAAACTGACCTGTAAATCTGTTAAGTTCGAATGGGGACCAAAACAGGAAGAAGCCTTTGTAGGATCGAGATTCGATCTAAACGAGTCTATCAGAAGAGTCCTAATCCATATCAAAGGCGGAATTCAATGATATAGAGTTGATTATAGCTTGATATTCACCTTAATTGTCTTGTTTATTGATAAAACAGCAATTTTCAGCCTGGAGACACTTCGGCAGCACCTCGGCACCGGAATCAGAAACGTTACAAATGAAATGACAAGGCACCTATATATAGGAAGATCATTTCGTGCGAAATGGACAGTGTTCATTTCGTGCGAAATGGCCTTGTTCCATTTCGTGCGAAATGGTCACAAACACACTTATCTCGAATTTCGTGCCCTGATCTTTCTAATATAATACAAGACTCGATATAGGACGAAGTCGACAGACATATGCACCAACAGACTCCCCCTTGGATGTCGACGAGTCTTCAGTACAAATCTCCAGAAAGTCGAGTCTTCAATCTTTATCAGTCTTTGTGCTTTTTCCAAAGTATCTGACGGTGTAAGCTTCCTCAATCTCTTTCTCTATCTAGAATCTCAATCTGTCTCTATCTTCTCTTGATCAGATCTCTTGATTCCTTAATTTCTTCAGCATCATCAGCTAACTTCCCCCTTGGAAATCTCATAAATTCTTCAGGATCAGCAGCTGGCTCTATTATCTTCAGATCTTCAGACTCCCCTTTTGCTAGCAGACTCCCCCTTAAATTGTGCTGGGATCGCAATCTGACATAGCTTTAGTTCTAGAATCGAAACCTGGCTCACACTTGCTCAGGCTTTATGCTCGGGGACCTGCACAAAACTCTACCCAACAATAAATTTCACAAATTTAACAATTTGACAAATTTATTAAACCTCATGTAGAATCAATTACAACCTATCACTTGTAAAAAAAACATTCAGATTTGACATTTTTATTTCGAAATCTTTTCTTATTTCAAACAAACTCTCCCAACCTGATTGTTCATCATGTTTAGCACTCGGAATTTTGAAAATCAGCTCTCCAACATCAGTTGTCGAAAATCTTTTTGTATTTTCAAAATTTTATGCTAAAACACACTGAAAATCTTTTTGGATTTTTGTTCATAAAGAAATGCAGTAAAGAAATATTTACAGACAATATTTTTGTGAGATTGTGTAAGAGGATCATATCAGTTTATGAAACAAATCACAAACACCGTTAAGCTTTAAACATTTTAAGTTCTAAACGATTCACGTAGATTGTCAGTATACTGATCCACTTAAATTTTCTCACAAAGTTCAATTGTTTCGAGATACAAGATTAATGTTTTAGAGACTTAAACTTATTCGCGTGTCCCACCTCAGAATATACTCCCGTATCCAGATCCCAATATTCAGTCTTACAGGTGAGTATACCTAGATGATATCTATAAGGGGATAAATACGAGACCATGAGAGCTCAGGCTATTGCTTCCGCAAAATCAGAGAGATGATGGTTCGACTTTTGGTGTGTTCCCTTTAGAGAATCTTTTCTTCAACAGCACATGATTAGCATTTTGCAATGTTTCATCATATTTTATGCTGAGGGGGGGGGGTGCTATTATTTCAAGCAAGCGAAAAGTATTATACGGGGACTAGGCCATTGCTTCCGCAAAATCAGAAGTCCCGGGATAATACCCCAGATATCACTAAGCATAAAGACCTAGTATCTCAGAAAGAGGGGTCTTTCAAACAAGATTTCGGGGATTACCCATATATCCGAGAGATGTTCCCCACGAACTAAGTAAGTTTGATATTTAGGTTTATATCTCGAACACAATCTACTAAGCGTGTAAAAACCTACTAGCATATCATCAGTGAGACCGTTTATCACATTTTTCTTTCCAATACTTTAGCATGCTGTGATAGTCCACTGATGTACCATCATTTCCACTTTTTCACAACAAAACTCATTTTGAATTTTATCATGTTTTTGGATTTTTCAAATTTTCGAAATTCTAAAAATTTTTACTCCCCCTAAAATCAAAAATATGTTTCAATTTTGGATTTTTAGAGAAAATTTGAAAACAAACTGTACAGACAAGGTGACAACTGTCACGACCCCCGACCCGGTTTGACCCGTTTCAGAAGCCGCGGGACAGAAATAATGCGGTATTTAATTGATTAAGTTTAACAACGGAAGTTTTCATCAGGATCGTTTTAAAGCTAAAATTTTCCCCGATTATTTTATTTCACAATTCGGGATAAAACCCCGATAATTTACAATAGTATGATTTTACTATAAAATTGTTATGTTACAAAACTTATTTCTTTATTTTTATAATGAGCCACTATTTTAAGCTTGAAATGCTCCCCAGCACTTTTTCCTGAATTACAACAGATCACCTGAAACATGTTTGAAAAAGGTTTTGTCAGCGGGAAATACTGAGTGAATCATTCTATTTACTAAAATGACACATTTGTTATAATATACAGTATTAAGAGCGATTACAATGTTTCTGATATCAAGCCAACTACCCACGGTATTTGTCACTCGACCCATTGGCCCATTCGTCCAATGGTGACTGTGACTATGGTCATATCCCCCATTGGCTGCCCCAATGGTGACGATTATCAAGTAATGTATACAAAACCCCACATACCGGCTGTAATTTGGTGATTACAAAGACTTAATCCCCGTAATTATAACTTTAAAAATAAACATAATTTTGTAAATAGATTTGATAAAAAGAGAGAATGACTCACATTGCTAATTTAATACGGACAGAGTCTAGTCTATGATTTAGCCCTGTTAACCTAATTTAAATAACAATGCACACAAAACTGGGTTAGTAATCAATCCAGCAATTACGATAACTCACGAGATCAATTTCTCACAATGAATGTAAAAATGCAATACTTCATCCATCGAATTAATGATGATCCGTCAAATTAATGACGAACGACAAAGTATAATACTTTATCCATCGAGTTAACGATGATCCGTCAAATTAATGACGAACAATAAAGTATAACCCTAATGTGGGCGGCACTTAAACATTCATTGGATATATTGATCGTCGGAAAATGAATCGTAGCAGCGATTGTGCTAATACCCTGTTTTGCAGCGTTAATTTGTGAACTGTGATAGTAAATTGAACGTATCTCAGTGAATATTTCGAAATTTTACGTCGTTTTTGTGCCCAGATTCCAGTCCCAAACCCCACTATTTATAGGTGAAATTTCACCCTCAGGCGGCCCGCGTAAGAATACGCTTAACCTGAGGCGGGCTGCGTGAGACCTATTTTTAGCTATAGGGTTGCCACGTTTGGCACTAGCTTTGCTGAGTTGATAGTTTTCGTAAATTCGATTTCTACAGCTCACAATTTGGATAATCGTCAATAGGGTTTAACCCCCCCTGAGTTTTAGGGGCGCTAATCCTGATTCTGAAAATTATGAAAATTTTAGGGTTTGTTCAGAATCACTTGGGTGTCTCAATTAGGGTTTCCTTTTGGACTAATTAATTTAATAATTATGACTTTTGATTAGAGTTGTTACAACAACTGTTGTGAATTTCTTCAAATCGCCATCCACTTGGCATAAACAATCAGAACTCCCCCTGACAACAAACTATTTTCCCATTATAATTTCAAAACACTTAAGTTTATTTTAATCAAAATGGTTTTTCCGGAAAATAAGTTTTGTTGATATTTTCAAACCACTTGTAGGTTAGGGGTTATGATCATCACATGTAGGTTTATCAAACAAACATTTTCAAGAATGATGCCGATTCCTACTCCACGATTACCAACTTGGGAGCTCCGGCAAGTCCAGAGTTTTAATCATGATAGGTTCTATCCCAGTTACTCACCTGGGATGACCCATCTCCATCTGATTTCTTTGTTTTCTTTTCATAAAATTCCTTTACCCCTTTGACCTTACCGTTAACCATTTTTCCAAAAATATTTTGAACTTTGGGGCTAAAGGCTTTTTCAACATCAAATTCTTTCTTTTCAGAAAAGAATTGGTTTGAAATCTTAACTTTTCCAATTTTTGATTTTAAATTTTCAGCCCGCAATGGTGGAAAATTTGCATCATCAAATGGCGGAACTGACTTTTCTTCTTTTATCACAACTTGTGGCTCCTATGAATTTGACGAGTCAGATTCATCGCCAGAAAATAGCTCCTCTGATTTTGATGAATCAGAATCATTGCTAGAACTAGCATCTGAATTTTTAACAATCCACTTTTGGTTGTTAAGTTTCGCTTTTCTTCTGTAAAAGCTCTTTGAACATTCACCAACCTCAAACTTTGAATTTTTGAAAACTTTAAATTGTTTGGTTGGTGGTTCATTCTCAACCATCTTCCCTTTCAGTTTTTCAGAGACTCACTGTTTTGTTTGGATTGCCTTTGGACAATTCCTGGCAATATGACCAACTGTTTTGTTAAGCAACATCTTTTTTCATTTCCTCTTGCTTCTTTGCAAGGAATTCTTTGTTCGTCTGCTTTCTGAACAATTGCTCTTTTTCTTATTCAGATGATGTTCCTGAAACAAAAACGGTTTTTGGTTTATAAATTTTCTCATTTTTATGATTTTTCGGTGGAATAAAACCAAGACCTTTCCTTTTGAAATTACCGTTATGGTTTGGTTTCTTTTGAAAACTCAAACCAGAACTGTAACCTTTTTTCTTGTTTAACCTCTGTTGATCTCTTGAGGTGTACTTTTTAGGTTTTTCAGAAAGATTTACATCTTTTATTTCAGAAATATTAATTTCTGTTAGTTTGAAAACCTTTTTAATCATTTCAGTTTTAACACCTCTTATAGGAAATTCTTCATCAAAATATAATTTGTCAGAATCATTCAAAGTATATGCTACTTTGAATGTTTCATCATTCAAATTAGATTTTGATAACAGAAACTCTTTATTGTAAACCCGTTTGCCCTTTTTGACTGTTGAACTTGACGTTTCAGACTTTGACTCTGAATTTGACTCCGACTTTGAATCCTCGGTTTCATCTTTATCCAACACCTGATCGACCACTTTCTTTATTAACTCTGACTCATGATCAGTATCAGATGAAGTGAAAGTGACATCAATATTGTCTGGCAAATTAACTGAAGACTCAGATTCCCACTGTAAATTGGTTGCCTTTTTTACTCTATCCGAATTAGGATTTCGTGGAGAATATCCATTTTCAAGCGGAGGCGGACACTTGGTATAACTGGCACTAGGTTTCTTACCAGAATGCTTTTCTTCAGTATCCTCTTCTTCAAACGCCTTCATGCCTTCAACGGTTGGATAAATCCTGTCAATAACATAAGAAGTACATGAGTAACTTTTTAACAACCTGTTTACCCTTTCTGTTTCAATCCTATGGGTTTCCAGTTTCTGTTCCAGCACAACACACTTCTCAATGTAATTATTGACAATTTTCTGCTTTGTCATGAAAGCTCCTTGAAATGTCTTCATAGCTGTTGTTTGTTCACTGCTTGATTGATTGTATTGATTCATGGCTTTGTTTAGAACATCATAGGATTCTTTCAATCTATTCATGTTATGAATCAAAGTACTGTTTTGCTTTTTCACTGTTTCCCAGGTTTCACATTTCACAGGAATCTTTCGTGCATCAGCTTCTGATTCAACCGTGAAAGCTGGAATTTCTTTTACCTTTTTCTTTATCACACGAACTTCATCATCATCACTGTTAACTTGTTTTTTAACTTTCTTCTTTTTCACTCGAACTTTTCCTTTATCACTGTCATTACTCTCCTCTAGCATTCTTAAGTGCTTTTTCATTCTGTTTGCATAATAATCATCATTATCACTATCTTCAACAACTTGAGCAACAAAAGCTTTATGATCTGAAGTTTTGTTAGGATCATAGTCATCCCAACTAAAACCTTTTGGAAGCCGTTCATCATCTTGATCTATACTTTTGTTCATCAAACATGCTTTACTTTCTGCTGAAATATATTTATCCCAACTGAATCCTTTGGACAAACTTCCATCATCTTGATTCACCATATAAGCTCTCTTTGATTCTTCAATTTCCTTCCTAGCATGAGCAGTTTGTGGTTGTTGTTGATGTGGTTGTTGAGCAACTTGATGATAAATCGCTTTTCGATAATAATCATTGTTGTTAAAAGGATTTTGAGCTCCAATTGCTTCGCGGTTTGTGCATTCTCGCTTGAAATGCCCTTTTTCCCTGCAACGAAAACAAGTAACTTTAGATTTATCAAAACCTAAAGTAGAAACATTTGCATCACGGGAGTCATCTCTTCCTGTGATCTGCTTGAATTTCTCAGCTCTTCTCAACACACTCGCCAAACACCACTTTATATCCATTAACTCCATCTCCTCAGCATTAATCTGATCGTAATCCTCTTTTTTCAACATTGGATTTCCGATCCTTCCTGCAACTAAACTCTCATATGACTCTAATACAGTCACCAATAAAGACATGTGACCTTTTGCAACCTCTTCCGAGAAATTCTGACCATTCTCAAGGTTTAATGCAATGTTGCATTGTAGCATCTTTCCATTCTTGGTTGCTGAAAAGTTTGGATCAAATGATGGATATGAAGAAATTCCTGTTTTGCTGTTTGATCCTTGAGATGACCCTCTAGAAGAACTTTTAGCATTGAATGCAGTTTCGATCTTTGGTGACATGTTGGTCTTATCACTGATACATCCTTTGTAATATAAACCAATATCTTGTTCACCATCAAAATCTTTCATTCTTGAGACCTTCCGTTGTTCCATCTCTTGAGCTTCAAGTTTTTCAATAAACTTTCCCAGTGTTAGGCTGCCAAAATCTTTCTTATTTCTCAACATCATAAGGTACGTGCCACAAACATCATATGGCAACGCATCAGCCAACTTTCAATCAATTCTTCATTATCTTTTGTGATACTCAACCTCTTCATGTTAACTATCAGATTGCAATATCTTTCTATGATCTGCTTGGTGTTTTCAGTTCTTAAACCACGAAATAGATCGAACTCCTTTTTCAAAAGTGATTTTTTGTTCTTGATCATCTCTTTACTTCCAACAAATTTCGATTTTAATGCTTTCCAAATTGAATATGCACTTCCATTGTGTTGCAGTAAAACCAAGATATCTTCTTTGACAGCTTGATGCAATAGACTAGTCATCATCTTTTCATCTTTGTATTTCTTTTTCTCTTCAACACTTAGATCTTTAATAGCAATAACCTCTTCATCATCATTCACCGGTCTAACATATTTTGTTTCAACACATTCCCAAGCATCCAAGTAATTTGCTTGAACCCAATTTTCAAATCGCTCATCCCATCCTTTATACTCCTCAATATTCATGAGCTTTGGCAGTTTTTGCATGGTGCCCGTTTCATTTTCTAACATTGTGTTCTGTGCAATAGTAATCGGAGTAGCAAACGCGTTGTAAAACTCTTCTTCTATGATTTGATACAAAATTTCACAAACACAGCTATTCAAACGAAATGAACTGTTCAAGCGAAATGCAACCTTCAAACGAAATGCCTTGAAACGAATTGGAACAATCTGGTGCGAAATGAGTGATTTCGTACGAAATGGATGATTTCGTACGAAATGAAACAACTTTCAAACGAAATGACACGAAATGGTTGATTTCGTGTGAAATGAAGTCTGATGTGTCCAATCCGTGCGAAATGAACTATGTTTCAAGCGAAATGATCCTTTGAAACGAAATGAGTCTATTTCGTGCGAAATGAAAGCTCAATTCGTACGAAATGCTGCCGATGTCATCTAACCGAGCATGTTTTCAAACGAAATGAACAGTTTGAACAAATTTTAGGTCGATTTTAGTTCTAATTCTTTCAAGGATTTGTTAAAACAGTGTTTCGCATGTTATATGTGAAATTCAATCCATTTTAACCGTAAATACTTGTTAATTTTGAAAAAGAAGGTGTAGAAGTCTGAATTTTAATGAAATCAAGCTGAATTCGGTAAGAACTCTTCCTCCTGTGCTCTGATACCACTTATAGGATCGAGATTCGATCTAAACGAGTCTATCAGAAGAGTCCTAATCCATATCAAAGGCGGAATTCAATGATATAGACTTGATTACAGCTTGATATTCACTCTAATTGTCTTGTTTATTGATAAAACAACAATTTTCAGCCTGGAGACACTTCGGCAGCACCTCGGCACCGGAATCAGAAACATTACAAATGAAATGACAAGGCACATATATATAGGAAGATCATTTCGTGCGAAATGGGCAAGACCCATTTCGTGCGAAATGGTCACAAACACACTTATCTCGAATTTCGTGCCCTGATCTTTCTAATTTAATACAAGACTCGATATAGGACGAAGTCGACAGACATATGCACCAACAGCCTTTAGAATTCTTAATCAATGATTAACCAACGCACCCATACTAGCGTTACCAGAAGGAACTAAAGACTTTGTAGTCTATTGTGACGCTTCTAAGTTAGGTTATGGATGTGTGTTGATGCAACGACAAAAGGTTATAGCCTATGCCTCTAGACAACTTAAGAATCATGAAGAGAATTATACAACCCATGATCTAGAATTAGGAGCCATATTTTTTTCCCTTAAAATTTGGAGACATTACCTTTACGGTAGTAAGTTTACCATTTTCACCGATCATAAGAGTTTAAGATATGTTTTTGGGTAAAAGGAGTTAAATATGAGACAGAGACGCTGGATGGAAATTCTTAGTGACTATGATTGTAATATCCAGTATCATGCAGGAAAGGCTAATGTAGTAGCTGATGCTTTAAGTCGAAAGTATCATGAAAAGCCAAAAAGAGTACGCTCTCTTAAATTAAATCTACAGATAGATTTAAATAATCAGATTAGAGAAGTACAGGAATCAGTAATCAAGGACGATACTGAAAAATTAAAAGGAATGATTAAGGTATTGGAACAAGGAACAGATGGAATTTGGAGATTCCATAAGGAAAGAATTTGGATACCCAAACGAGGAAACCTACCCCACCGAATTTTAGAAGAAGCCCATAAGTCTAAGTATATGATACATCCTGGAAGTGATAAAATGTATCAAGACTTAAGAAAGAATTTCTGGTGGATAGGAATGAAAAAGGATGTAGCAGCTTATGTTGCCAAGTGTCTAACCTGTTCACAAGTTAAAACTGAACATCAGAAACCCTCAGGTTTATTACAGCAGTTAGAAATGCCAATATGGAAATGGGAATTGATAACAATGGATTTTTTTACCAAATTACCCAAGACACGAAAAGGTAATGATACGATCTGGGTGATTGTAGATAGATTAACCAAGTCTGCTCATTTCTTACCGATGAAGGAAACTTTCAATATGGAACAACTAGCCAAGTTGTATGTAAATGAAATAGTTTCATTGCATGGGATTCCTTTATCTCATTTTTAGACTAGTTTCCAAAAAGCAATGGGAACCAAATTAAATCTAAGCACTGCTTATCATCCTCAAACGGACGGATAAAGCGAAAGGACAATTCAGATAATGGAAGATATGCTTAGAGCTTGTGTAATTGATTTCGGAGGAAATTGGGATGATCATTTACCATTAATAGAATTTTCCTATAATAACAGCTATCATACCAGTATCAATGCTGCACCATTTGAAGCACTTTATGGACAAAAGTGCCGAACTCCAGTCTGTTGGGCATAAATTGGAGAAAAGCAATTGTCTGGACCCGAGATTGTACAAGAAACAACAGAAAAGATTATTCAAGTCAAGGAAAGATTAAAAGCAGCACGCGATCATCAAAAGAGTTATGCTGATAACAGGTGGAAGCCATTGGAATTTCAAGTAGGAGATAAAGTATTGTTAAAAGTTTCTCCTTGGAAGGGAATAGTTAGATTAATCAAGAGGGGAAAGCTCAGCCCCAGGTATGTTGGACCTTTTGAGATTATTAGAAGAATAGGACCAGTAGCTTACCAGCTAGAACTGCCAGAGGAAATAGCAGGAATACATGATGTATTTCATGTATGTAATCTCAAAAAGTGCTTAGCAGATGAATCATTAGTGGTACCTCTTAAGGATATAGAGGTAAATGAAAAGCTTAAGTTTGTAGAGAAGCCTCTACAAATTGAAGACAGAAAGATCAAGAACCTCAAACACAAGAGATTAGTTCTAGTCAAAGTGAAATGGGATTCCAATAGAGGACCAAAGTACACTTGGGAGCTCGAATCAGAGATGCAGAGAAAATATCCACACCTATTCCAGTAGACCTCGAGGACGAGTTCTAAAACAAGGTGGGGAGGATATAACAACTCCCTCGAAACCCTTAAACATATCATATACGCCCTAAAATACACCTCGTATACGAAACGTGGGCCCGAAATACCTTTATTTTAATAAAAGTCAAATAAAACAAAAATCAGGGGGTCCTCGCAGGGCCCGACAGACTCCCCCTGGTCCGTCGCGAGGCGCGAGCGAAGGAATAAGTGGCGCAGCCCGGTGCCGCCAGGTGGCATGTGCGTGTCAAGCCTAGCCGTTGATTCAACCAAACTAGGGCCTACCCTAGCCTAGCTCGCGGGGTGCGACGGCCCCCCTTGTCTCAGTCGCGAGGCGCGAGAAACCAGCCGAACATCCCTATAAATAGAGGGCATCGGCATTCAGTTGAAATCGTTCAAAACTTTCGAATTCTCTCTCAATTCTGAATAGCAAGTACCATATCGGGTATAATACCCCCCTAATTAGCGAAGCTCTGCCTCGTTGTAAGTATTATAACCCCCGGTTACGTATTAGATACGCTGTCCGATTGATCTAGTGCTCTGTCACGCATATCGAGGCTCTGCCTTACTCAGTCGTTGGAGTTCTGTCTCGGGGAGGGTATAACTAATGTAAATTTGGGTTATTATACTAACGCATGTGCATTGTTTAATTTATTAGATTATAACCAGGAAGCCACAAGGAAATACCTAAAATAGCAATGTGAGTTATTCCCCTTTTTGCAAACTGTTTTTATAAAACCTCAATTGTTTTAATTTATATTTAACAGTGATTGAGTATTTGTATTCTACAATTATCGTCGGTATGTTGGGGTTTTGTATACAAAATTTGTTACTACACTGTGAGTCGTAACATTTCCACAAGTCAGGATTGACAGTACCGTGGGTGGTAATTAAAGTAGATGTAAACAAATGTAATTGCTGGATTGCTCTCAATGCTGTAAAATGATAAAACCTGTTTTGATTAAACTCGGATTCACTCGCCAGTATTTCTTGCTGATAAAATGTTTTTAAACGCGTTTCAGGTAACAAAATGTGAAACCCAAATAGAAGCCAGCTGTAGAGAACTGAAGGCTTGGAAAAGTGGCTATAAAAGTTACCTAAAATAAAGAAGAAGTTTTATTCCAATAAATTAGGGTTTATCCCTATAAACATGTTTGTATTGGAAACTTGGGTTTATCCCAATATATATTTGTTATTATAAAAATCTGGTGTTTTACTCTGATAAAATATTTCCTAACTACGGTCCTGATGAAATTTCTGCTGCCAAATTAATGATAAACATCGATACCACCATCTCTGAATAGGCAGCGGCCGCCCGCCTCCCAGGGCAGGGGTCGGGGGTTGCGACAACAGAGGAGACCAGTCAGTAATAATAAAGGAAAAAAGATCACACGTTACAGATTCGACGCGCGTTACGGAAGTACGCTCGTTACGGATGACTTCGACGATAAATTAAAAATATTATATGTTTTGGACTCGTTACGGATTCGACGCGTGTAACGCCCTGCATTTCGATACTCCTTTTATCCTAGCAAGTCTTACCGTACTTCCTATCCTGTTATGCTTTTACACTCGAGACGATCGATCATAATTTCGAAATGAATTGTTTTAATCTTAATTTTGTGAAACTATGTGAAACTACTCTATGTGATGCTTCTTGTGATGCTTCTTATATATGTGAACGATGTGTTTATCCTAGATTCTTGACGCTTTGTGATGCCTTGATACTTGATGAACGAGAAACTAGCTTGAACGCAAACTTGAAGCACGGAAACTTCTTGTGTAATTTATGTTAATTGAACATCAAGATGTAATAATACTACATGTAACGGCTACTCACAATAATACGTAACGCAACACTTAACCTTGCTCGCAAAACGAACCAAAGTTTGGAAAACAAACAAACGCGAACCGGCTATTCGAATGGACATCTGATCGGATGACCATCCGCTCGGATGACCATCCGACCAGACGTAATCTGATAGACTGCCACACACTTGCACCGCCTTAGCCATCCGATCGAGGCCATTCGATTGGACCTGTCACTATCACCTATAAATAGGGGACTTAGCCCTTCATCCTCACCTTTCACTCTGCCATTCTCTCACACGCTCTCAGACGCTTTCAGTCGCGATTCAAGGCTAAATCATAAGCTTTTTACCTCAAATCTCCTCTAATCTTAACGTTTAATCACTTCTACTCCATATTCTTTATCAAAATCACACAAACACTTCAACTTTTTCTCAAAAACCAACTGATCTGGACCTCTTGAAGGTGGTTTTCACTCAGTTGCTTATGCAAACTGTTGTGGAGCACCATTTAATCAAGATTGGCTCCAGTTCTAAAGGATTTTCATAATTTTTATACAAGATCTAAAGGATTTTCACGTTTTATACCAGATCTAGGGGATTTTCACTTGTTTTCGGCTCAGATCTGATAAACTTTCACGTTTTACAACTAATTTCTGAACTTATCTTCTGTTTTACGCAAATATTGATGGAATCGGACTCGAACAGACTCTCGACTCATTCCTTAGTCGAGAGTCGGCTTGAAAACTGATTTCCACCAGAGAAAATGGACTGATTAACGGGTCAAACATGAAATATCACCAAGAACAGCTCGTCTGTCCGAAGGGGTGGTACCCATCCGACCGAATGAAATGAATTTGGTGTGTTTCGTTGCTTGACGTGTCCTCACGCCGTCTCCGTTAACTCAAACTCTTACTTAGAAAGTTTTACGAAATATCAAACACTGACCATCTATTCGAATGGCCATTCGATCGGATGACCATCCGTCCAGATGATCAGCCCATGATAACAAATTGTGGTTTATTTTGTAGGACACTTAGATCAAAAACATCGAAAACTTTATTAGTTCACAAACACCCGCCACTGTTCGAATGGTCATCCGCCCGGATGACCATCCACCCGGATGACCATCCGCTCGGATAGTCTGTTAAACACTTAAACCTGGTTTTTGCACCATTCGACACTCTGTTCCCTACTGGGTCAGCACTTAGAGGACTTATGCTTTGTTCCCCGCGCGCAGGTTGATCCAGCACTCCCTTCGATCCAACCAAATAATGTTTAGGATCTAAGCACCCACTGTGAGTATACTCGATCCTTTTTTGCTTTAAACACTTTGGGATGCAACATGTATTCTCTATAAATGCACGACACTTGAAACTTGTTTATAAACATACTCTATCCACTGTGAAACATGAAAACATGATACATGTGATACTTGTGAGTCTTTTATGCTATGTGAACGTTTGAATCTTGTGTTTAGCCTGCCTTAACAATTATAGCGCTATAGGGTTAACGCACCGCCCTTGAGACTTGGGGTATTGTTGAGTTCGATTCTTTTACCTCCTCTTCGTGGCAACGATGTAGGAAAGGCGCAGTTAACGCGTTGGAAACTTGGGTTAACATATTGATCACGTTAGCTTAACATGTTGAAACTTGTAATATGTTATTCATGTTGGATATGAGGAATCACATTTAAACTATTTACGCTATGTATCAAACTTGTATACTCGCCAACATTTTTGTTGATCTTATTTTAATACATGTTGCAGGTTGATAAGCGAAGGAAACAAGAAATCAAGCTAGGGTGACTTTAGATACACACCTTAGAAAAACAATATTCTGGTTATGTTTGAAATTTTGGGATGTTTTGATACAATTTTGATCGTGTTTGGTTTGTATTGACAATTTAGTTTTTAATATGAAATTTTGATTAATCTATATTGAAACAAGTAGCGTTATGATGCATTGAGCGATTTGTTCGTCCCGCCCCGATGTTTCCGTCATCGGTTGGGGTGTGACAACGCACGTTACGAACATACGGTCATTATAGACAACTTCGATGATAAAATAAAAATATATATTATATTTTGGACTCGTTAAGAATTCGACACGCGTAACGGACGTACGCTCGTTACGGACGACTAGGATGATAAAATAAAAATATTATATATTTTGGACTAGTTACGGATTCGACGCTAGTTATGGACGTACGCTCGTTACAGACGATTTCGACGATAAAATTAAAATATTATATATTTTGGACTCGTTATGGATTCGACACGCGTTACGGACGTACGCCCGTTACGGACGTACGCCCGTTACGGATGACTTCAACGATAAAATAAAAATATTATATATTTTGGACTCGTTACGGACATACGCCCATTGCAGACGACTTCGACGATAAAATAACAATATTTTATATTTTGGACTCGTTACAGATTCGACGCGCTTTACGGACGTCCGCCCGTTAAAGACGACTTCGACGATAAAATAAAAATAATATATATTTTGAACTCGTTTTGGATTCGATGCGCGTTACAAACGTACACCCGTTACGGAAGACTTCGACAGTAAAATAAAAAATATATATATTTTGGGCTCATTATGGATTCGACGCGCGTTACGGACAACTTCGACGATAAGACAAAAATTATTTTATATTTTAGACTCGTTACGGATTCGACACGTGTTACGGACGTATATTATATATTTTGGACTCATTACGGATTCGACGCACGTTACGGACGTATGGTGGACGACTTCGATGATAAATAAAAATATTTTATATTTTGGACACGTTACGGATTCGACCCACGTTACGGACGTACGGTTGTTACGCACAACTTCGATGATAAAATAAAAATATTTTATATTTTGGACTCGTTACGGATTCGACGCGTGTTACGGACGTACGCTCCTTAAGGACGACTTCGACGATAAGATAAAAATATTTTATATTTTGGACACGTTACGGTTTTGAAGCGTGTTACAGACGTATGCCCATTTTGGACGACTTCGACGATAAAAAATATTACATGTTTTGAACTCGTTACGGATTCGACGCGCGTTACGGATGTAAGCACGTTACGGAAGACTTCGACGATAAAATAAAAATACAATATATTTTGGACTTGTTAGGATTCGAAACGCGTTACAAACGTACGCTCGTTATGGACAACTTCGACGATAAAATAAAAATATTATATATTTTGGACTCGTAACAGATTCGACGAGCGTTACGGACGTACGCCCGTTACGAATGACTTTGATGATAACATAAAAATATTATATATTTTGGACTCGTTACGGATTGGCGCGCGTTACGGACGTACGGTCGTTATGGACGACTTCGACGATAACATAAAAATATTTTATATTTTGGACTCGTTACGAATTCGACGCGCGTTACGGACCTATATTATAGATTTTGGACTCGCTACGGATTCAACGCGCATTAAGGACGTAGGGTCGTTATGGACGACTTCGACAATAAAATAAAAATATTTTATATTTTAGACACGTTACGGATTCGACGCGCGTTACGGACGACTTCGACAATAAAATAAAAATATTATGTATTTTGGATTCGTTACAGATTCGACGCGCGTTATGGACGTACGCTTGTTACGGATGAATTTGATGATAAAACAAAAATATTATATATTTTGGACTTGTTACGGATTCGACGCGTGTGACGGACGTACGGTCGTTGCGGACGACTTCGACGATAAAATAAAAATATTATATATTTTGGACTCATTGCGAATTCGATGCGCGTTACGGACTTACGCTTATTAAATAAACATACCATAAAAACTAACGTACGAGCCAATGAACTAGTGGTGGAGTGGTTGGGGAAAGACTTGGTGTTCCTTGTGACCCAGGTTCGACTCCCACTGTGACATCTGTGCTTATGTAATCGTCGTATAACTCTGAACAGTTCAATTATCAATAAAACAATGTGTTTTGACTCCAATATTTGTTTATTTATGTTTGACATTTTGCATGTATTGATTTTGTTCGATTTTAAACTCTAAATCGCTTTCTGGAAAGTTATACGTAAACTGATGCGTAAACGTAATCAGTTTAACGCGACAAACACTTCGGAACAATAACATATGCCTAACATACCTTAAATAACCTTTACATAACTTAGAAATAAGTTTTGAATGGTTTGGTATGGCAAAAACAAGTTTATTCAATCACAGGGACTATTTGCGACAAACTGCGAAAGTCTACCGATTCGTATAGTAACGTACACTCCTGAACATGATCATAAGTTAAACATACCATAAATATCCTTTACATAGCTTAGAAATAAGCTTTGAGGGGTTCGGTGTGAGAAAATAAACTTATTTGATCAACAGGGACTAAAAGCGTCAAAAAGTGCATAAGTTTGCATTTACGCGCATATCTTACGTTCTGAACATATCCGGACATCCAAAATTTTTTTTAATCATTAAAATATTTTATTTTAGTGATAGGAATGCAAAAATACTATTCGTTGCGCAATTTGGATCGTTTTTCGCGCCCGTTCGAGTTTCGTCGTAATTAACCGAATAACGCGATCGTACGGCCAAACGAACCGAAATTTGTGATATTTCCAAGCATATTTCAAGTTCCCTATGCTTTAACATCATTGTAGAGCCTTGAAATGGGGTTAACAGGGGTTAAATGCGTCGAAAACCAAGTTTTATGCATGCAGGGACTGTTTTTGACAATTCTGAAACCTCTGACGCGGGGCGCGTAAGCCAAGGCTTACTCTTACGCGGGGCGCGATAGCCCTAGGTGGGCAGATTCTTTGAATCTTCACAAACAATTCTCAACCTTAGTTTTTCAATACCTTTGGCTTGTTTAAGTGTTCCGCAAGCCCCCAAATCAGTATGTAACATGTGTAGGGCTAGGATCATGCTTTGATTCACTCAAAAACGCATGTCATTGATCCAAAGGTTCATGAAAATCTATAAATACCCATGAAATTTCTCATTCCAAGTTGCTCATTCCATTTTCTTTCACTTAATCTCTGATTTGGAAGCTCTCACATTGTTGAAGGCATCCTACTTGAGTTTTCTTAGTGTCTTTTTCAGCCTTAAACACTTATAAGTGTTCTTTCATCTCTTGTTTATCTATTTAAGCAAGAAAGTCAAACAGTGTTTGACTTTCTGCTTTGACCATGATTTGGTCAAGACAAAGTTCGTTTGAACTTTGCAACGTGAGCGTAATCACGATGGTTATAGTCCCTTATGACTATACCTACTGATTACCACGTTGATTAGGCGTAGTGACGAGTCATAGTTTCGGTCAAAATGCCGATTATGTGCATTTTGCGACGAAACTATTTTCGGGTATCAAAACACTTTGTTTTGATATCAAATCAGTTTTCTAACTTAGTTTAACATGCTTAACTCATCACTTTTAGTTTAGTGCTTATTTAGGGTCGTAAGATAAGCGGTCTAAACAACCGCTTAGACTTTCGGACCTGGCCCGTTTGGTCGATCATTAGGATCTGACCAAACATATTTTGTGACCATCGTTGTATAGGGAATAACCTTTCGAGGTTATACCTTATGGTCACTTCATTTAGTTAGCTGTATGATAGGTAGTTTATATGCCTTAGGAAAATGACCAAAATGCCCTTTTTGCGCATAATTTCATTTTAAGCATATGTAACTTAAATTTTGACACTTAAACTGATTATGCAATGTTATTAGACATGTCAAGGCATATAATACTTGTCATAGGACTAGTTAGGCGGTCCGAACGCGCTTTTGCGCGAACGACACGTTAACGTAGCGTAAACTACCTTAACGAGTCGTAACGGGTCATAAGCACTTAGGATAGGTTTCAAATCAGAATGTAGGCTTTGTTAAACCATATTATATGAGTTCCAACACTCATTTGGTTTAAAAGACCTCATTCTATCTTATCTCCGGATTTAGGTGTCGATTTATTAACATAGTTACCTATATTAGGTGCCTATTAAGCAATATCAAGTGAGTACATAGTTCCCATCTTTTATCGCTTTCAAATATTCTAGGGTGATACACATGTGCCTACTTGTTACTTTCATGCTTTTCATGCTTTCCATGACATATACTTGCTATGTTCATCTAGTACACATATAGTACATGATTTCCATTATGCTTTGCTATGTATGTTGACTGAGCATGCTAGCACATTGATTTCATAAACACTTTTGCTGCATATGTTTACTCGGCATGTGGGCACATTGATTTACATTACATTTCTGCTGCATATGTTTACTCAGCATATGGGCACATTGATTTACATGGACATTTCTACTTTGTATGTTTACTTAGCATACTTAGTACATCGTTTTTACATGACATGCTTACATTTGGTATGACATTTGGTATGTTTAACGGGACAAAAATATGTTCATTAACATTGATCATGCCACTCGGTAGTTTGTAGTGGTACCATAGGACTTGACAAATCCTGTTCCCGGCTTCCTAGGTTTGTTTGGAAGTAGGGAATGACAGAATCCGATATACATAATTGATAAACCTTTAACTTATTAAGGGTTTGTCCGACAGTTGCAAGGCTTGAATGTATGCGATAAACATTACTGCATAGATGTTTGTATCAATAAAGCATTGATTTTGCAAAACATAACTTTTGATCTAAACTATGGTTTATTCCAAAGACATTGTTTTGTGCATGACATTTGGTTTCACATGACATTTGATTATACATTGACCTATACATGTGGATTGAGTAAATGCTTTTTATTCACCATACAAGACATTGTTGTTACTTGACATTTACTATACGAGACATGATTTACACATGACATTGAGACATTAAACATTGTTATACATGAACATTTGATAATTAGTTAAACAAGACATTTTGGTGGTTTATTAATAAGTGATTTAAATAATGAAACGTGTGTAGTATGATAAAAGCATGGTGGATACGCCGCTGGTACTTCCTATATATAAGTGCTTTTATGATATTACATATTGTAGCATTATTTAAACCACTTCGATAGGAACAAAGAGATGATACATTTTATATAAATGACACATTTTACAAGACATTGTTTTTCAAAAGACATATTTCATACAAATCCATTTTTACTTAGTTATTATTTAACCATGCATTTTCTTTACTATCATCTGATTTTCTTATCGATTTTCATGTGATTTATAAAAGAAAACATTTTACAAGGTTCATGACTACTTTTGTTAAACATTTCTTTTAACTTACAAGTGATGAATCCTGTATTAACAAAACCTATGTATCTGACATTCATTTTTATGATGACGTACCTATTTTCACATGTGTTTCAGGAGCTAATGCATGATGACGTTTGTGGAACCTTAGGTGGACTCGGGCCTTAGTGACTTAAAAGATGCAAGAACAGTTTAACTTATGTTATGTTTTCTTTGTTTTCAAGACAATGTAATCACTTTAATTCTAAAAAACCAAACTTTAATTTCCATGTGTTGTGAAACAATGATTCTGTCGCTCCACTCCCCGACGTTTCCGCCGCGGTTTGTTGTTTTACGCGGTCGGGGTGTGACACCTACTCTCCCCATTATTTACTACGGCATCCAGGTGAAAGGCGAATACGGGTGGCGCCGGTTCGTCTTGGATGGGAGGCGTGGTTTTACCGATTATTCCATTTCCGTGCCTTTGGTTGGGTGGAGATTGGGTTTCCGCGCATCTGGGGGAGCCAAGGGGCTGGCGGCGGTCGAGTAGTCGATCTTAGCCACAGCGCCCGGTGTCATGGTGGTGGGCACGTCGTTCCTTGCCGTTCAAAAAATAAATAAATAAATAACATACCTGTAAAGTTGGTCGATAATATACGAAACCCTCCCCTTGGAGTTCATATGGTCCTAAGAATCTTTTTCCGCAATCACAACCCAAAACCCTAAAAGTGTGGGTTTATCAACCATTACCAACTCCTGTTTACACGTATGTCTATTAAACGTTATTAATATCAAATGTTAAATGTTAAATGTTATATGCTAAAATAATAAAAATAACAATACAAAAATTAATATTAAACGTACATGCGTATAGAGATCTGTAGCGATCTCATCCTCCTGGTTTAAACCGCATCGGGTCGCAATCTCTAAAAGCAACATTGCATGCGCCTGGTCGGCCAGGCGAAAAGAAACCTCGGGGGGGGGGGGGGAGGGGGTACGCCGGGTCCACAAGTTGGTCTGCCCGACGAGAACGAAACTCGAACAACGACAGAACCTCGAAGGCAATCTCCCTGTAGCTCAGCATATGTGATAGCTCAAAAAGCTGATCCCATTGTGACCTAGCGGGAATAAACTCCTGCGCCCTATCCCACTCCATGAGGGTCTAAAGAGACTCCCAACAAACCGCCCAGTGTCCACCGAAACGCATCCACCTAAACTTAGCGCAACTGCCAGCAGCCTCGAACTCCGGAGGAAACTCCAAGTATGGGTGACCCGTAAGTGGATCCGTCGGCTAACGTTGTTGTTGCTGCTGCTCCACCTGCTCATGCTCCTGCTCCTACTCCTTCAGCTCGAGTTGGTCATCCATGTCATCGTCCATCATCATCCTGAAAACCAAAAATAATATAATTTTAGTCCGTTATAATATATATTTAGGATTCATTACGTTTTCGACGCTCGTTACGGACATGCACTCATTACGAACGTACGCTAGTTACGGACATACGCTCGTTACAGACGTACGGTCATTACGGACGACTCAGACGATAAAATAAAAATAATATATATTTACGACTCATTACGGATTCAACGCTAGTTACGGACGACACACGTTACGGAAGACTGGGACAATTAAACAAATATATTATATATTTACGACTCGTTACAGACGACGCTAGTTACGGACGTACGCTCGTTACAAATGAGTCGGAAGATAAAATAAAAATATTATATTTTTACGACTCGTTACGGATTCGACGCTAGTTAGAGACGTACGCTTGTTACAGACGACTCGGACGATAAAATAAAAATATTATATATTTACGACTCGTTACGGATTCGACGCTAGTTACGGACGTACGCTCGTTACGGACAACTCGGACGATAAAATAAAATTATTATATATTTACTACTTGTTACGGATTCGATGCTCGTTACGACGACTCGGATGATAAAATAAAAATATTATATATTTACGACTCGTTACGGATTCGACGCTAGTTACGGACGACTCGGACGATAAAATAAAAATATTATATATTTATGAGTCGCGATGCTAGTTACGAATGATGCTCGTTACGGATGACTCGGATGATAAAATAATAATATTATATATTTATGACTCGTTACGGATTCGACGCTAGTTACGGACGTACGCTCGTTACGGACGGTAAAATAAAAATATTAAATAATTACAACTCGTTACAGAAGACCCTAGTTACGGACGTACGCTCGTTACGAACGACTCGGAAAAAATACAAATATATTTTATATTTACGACTCATTACGACCCTAGTTACGGAGGTACACTCGTTGCGTACGACACGGATGGTAAATACATATAGTATATATCTAGGACTCGTTAAGGACGACGCTCGTTACGGACACGCTCATTACGGATAACTCGGATATAATAACAATATTACATTTTTTTCCAGTTTGTATTTGCTCAGTACACCGTATAAACACAAAAAAATAATAACTAATGCATCGTATTGGGCCGTATATAGCCCTGTATACACCTAAACCACAAACCATAACCCACAAACCACACCCACAAATTTCTGAGAATCCTAAAACCACAAACCCAATTTCTAAGAATCCTAAAACCACAAACCACAAAACCTAACCCACAAATTCATTGATTTTACCTAAAATACACCTAATATACGGATGAAAAACATACAAAATTCGAAATTACTGAACAAGGGTTGAAAAAATACATGTTGTATGCTTCAAATACGGTCCAAATAAGTAATTGTCGTCGTGTTACGCGTGTACGTGGGTGTATTTTTTAGTGGAGTATACTGAACAACGTATGGGATGCAATTGGGTTATACGAAGCCTTATTTGTTGCGTATAGATCTATACGCAATGTATATAAAGGTAGGTAAATGGACTATTATACTCCTGGATCAAGCCTCGTATAGACCCTTTTCCAGGGGTATAATGGTAATTTTCCAGAAAGTCAAAGATGCTTTAACCTTGGAGAATTACCATTATACCCCTAGAATGGGTCTATTGATGCGTGTGAAGTGTTATATATATTAGGTGTATAATTTAAGCCCTTTTAACACTTATTTTTAGCCAAGTTTTAAATTTATAAAACACGATATTTTACTAACACTAAACTCACATATGGGCAAGTGCACCTATCGTGAGCGTAGTATAGTGTTGGCAAGATACCGAGGTCGTCCAAGGACACAAGAGCTTTTAGTACCGGTTTATCCTCAACGTCTAATCAAAATAAAAAGTTTAGAAAAATGTTTTAAACTAAGAAAAATAAAAACTAACTAAAATGCTGAAAATAAAAATAAAAATAAAAACAGATAGACAAGATGAATCACTTGGTTCCGACTCGTATCTAGTGTAACCTTTGATTATTTCCGCACTTTTGCACATAATTAAGAGATTATCTTAGTTATAGTAGTAGGCCCCTCTTTTGAAGGTGACGTTACCCTCACCCCAGTAGTTTGAGTCACCAAGGATACAATCCTAAAAGGGTGGATTATTGGAAGATAATGAATTAAGTTATTAATGCAGTATTATGGTAGGCCCCTCTTTTGGAGGTGACGTTACCCTCGACTAAGTAGTCTGAGTCAGCAGGGATACAGTCCTAAATAGCCGGGTTATAGTATTAATAGTAGTTAACTTATGAGGGGATCAAAGAGTTTGGACCCCCGCCATCCAATACCGTGAAGTATTGAAGGAGGTCCTACTAAATTTGACCCAGGTCCATTGCAGGACCTCTAAACGCTGAACAATGGCAAGACCTTTACCAAACCGTTCCCTTAACCCCCGACCAGGTAGCCAACATACCTCCATATAGACCGTGGAGATATGAATGGTGAAAATCTTTTATTTTATATAGACAGTAAAATAATTTCAAGAGACCACGGACAAACGATAAAGAAAGATCACCTTCAACATAAGCAACTAGTTATTAAAGTCATTAA
Source organism: Helianthus tuberosus (assembly GCA_030545235.1). NCBI lineage: Eukaryota > Viridiplantae > Streptophyta > Magnoliopsida > Asterales > Asteraceae > Helianthus > Helianthus tuberosus. The sequence goes on from CM060450.1 coordinate 107,732,578, forward strand.
TACGAAACCAAATAAAAAGTGCAAAAGATTAGAAATAAAAAGTATTACACTAGACACTTTGTCTTCACCAAGTGATGTAAGAGACTTAGGCAAACATGGCCTTGATTGTCAAGAACTCTTACGATCAATCTTGGATCCCGAGATGACTCACACACTCTACGATGGACAATGGATGATGGTGGTGGATGATGGTGTTATGGTGGTGGTGGGTGGTGGGTGAAGTGTGAGAGAGGTGGTGTGCCAAGGGATGGTTTGAGCTTGAGCCAAGCACATCTATTTATAGGATGAACAGAAGCTCGGGCACGGCCCCGTGTCCACATCCTTCTCTTTCTTCATTAAATGCAGCTTTGTCTTATTAGTTGACCACGCCCCCGTGTCCGCTGAGCACGACCCCGTGGTGCAGAAGAATCTTTGTACTATGCAGATTTGCTGGATTGTGCGAATCTTATAGTTGACCACGGCCCCGTGTCCGCTGAGCACGGCCCGTGGTGGGCAATAGAAGCTTCTACCACTTTGTCTTTTCTGCTGACACTTGGGCACGCCCCCGTGCTGGCTGAGCACGGGGCGTGTTCAGTCTTCTGTCTTCTTGTTTTGCTTGGGAAGATGCTGTCGTGGGGTTGGGCATGTCACATCTTGTTCCTTTTTTGTATTTATGTCAGATTTTGATGTCTTTTTGCTTCTTTTGTTAATTTGAGCTCATTTAATCCTGAAAATACAAAAGGAAGACAAAAGCACATTTTTTCCAACATTAGTACTAAAAAGGGGTTAGTTTTATGCCTCATTTGATGAAATTTATATGTTAATATTTGAATACATCACTATACTAGGCTGGATCCAGGGGTATAATAGTAATTTAATAATTCTAAAATTTGAAGCCCTATTTTGGGGGGAATTTCTCTGTCCTTTATATACGCATCGTAGGGCTCTATACGATGCATATATGAACAGCCAAATTACTTATTTTCCCTGCGTATGTGGCTATACGTAGCCTGATCCAGGGGCAATATAGTCATTCTGAAGACCAAATACGCGTCGTAGGGTACTATACGCAACGTATATAAATTGTCGGTTTGTATTTTTTTAATTTCTTTCTTTAATTATAAAAATGAATATAATTTATATTGTTAATAATATAAATTATAAATGTGTTTATTATTTTTATTTTTAATATTGTAATTTATATTATATTGTAAATGTGTTTATCAAATTTTATTTTTTAACAATTTATATACATTAATATTAACAATAATAAAAATATTAATAATTTTAAAAATTAATAAATATTAACAATAATACAAAGATTATAAATTATACAAATATTAATACTAACACAAATATTAACAATAATACAAATTTTCGTTTAATCTTCGATAAGATTTATACTCGGGTCTTGGTATCAGTCTGATTAAGGATTCATTATCGATACGTAGCGTTGTAACCACGGCCGATACATTTCTTCCCAGTGTTCCGCAACGATTGTTTGGTGTGTCAACCATAGTTGGTTCACTGAAGGCATGGGGTAGTCCCCTTCCAACTTAACACGTATGAATTGTGCCTCGTTAACATGTTCAAGTGTTATCGCTTTAGGTCGTGGCTCATCAGGGGCATTAAATAACGGGAAGAAAGTACAACTCCTATAGATGCTTAGCACGTGGACGACGATATTATACATTTGCGCTAGGATAAGCCTTGTGTGGGGCATTTCCATCCAGTGACTTTCGGGAGAAGCTTCCACTGAATGCCAAGAGATGCTCCTACGTATCCGGTTAAATTGTCCTTCGCCCCATGCTTTGAATATATGAGACCATAGCGATACATTATGATCCATCTCTAGTACTAGATCCTTTCGAACACGGAGCCATACGTGTTCCCCAAAACCTAACCCGACAGCCGTAGACCGAAACCCACAATGAACGTCTGTCCTCATACTTGTATACACGATATGTAATATTGTAACACTGATGGAATCTGTCACTGAAACCTTATTATGGTTAACAAGTTCTCGCCCCCTTTATTAATGGAAACCCATGATCATCCCACTTCTCTTTCTTTTTAGAAGTCGTTGAATGACTTCGTTGCATTTTGGGTTCAGACTTTACAACCGAACTAGTTCCACGAGAGCCCTTTGACGATACGTATGAGTTTTGTTAGGGAGCATCGTACCTATTTTGTGGGGAACTTGCATATACGTTCCTTGCCTCATCAAAGGAGCTGTTTCTCGCAGCTTCTTTTAACCTTTGTTGTACTTTCTTTGATGTTGGCCGACTATGAGTTTCTTACTGGACAATCGGTGGTTTCTTAGTTGATTTGGTTAGGGTCAAGACCGCTTTTATCTTTGAAATCAAGATTTTTATTAGCAGGGGATTGCAACTCTTATTGTTACCGCACAATATTGAGCTCTTCTACAACATCGACCTCCTCATCTATCAGTTTACATGGAGTAAGTCAAGCTTACGCCAGAATACATCTACGTCTTCGCGTTGTATCTTACGCTCTGCACAGTTAAATCATTGCAGTGTGTAAGCTGCTAAAATCGTACTAAATAACAAAAGGTTTGTAGGTTTAAGATTTTTTACATGTACGTCTGTACTTTTGCAGCCTACAAGCACACGACAACCCACAACTAAGCCCCATATGGCAACCACATGATGTATTAAGTTTCTGCAACACCTCTAGCTTCTGTAACACCCGTTAAATTTTACTTGAATTTAATAATAATTCACACCATTTTTGATAAAGATGTCTAGTTATAACATACATTTCATAAGTAAGTTCAAAAGTGGAGAAACCTTAGTCAACTAACGACTAAGTTAAAACATTCAAAAGTTTTTTAACAATTTGTTTACATCCCATAAACATAGTCTATTAAAAGTTAAAATATTGCGGAAGCTTCAAAAGTCGTGTTCGGTTCTTCGACATTTGCTTGACCACCATCCGTAAGATCCACATCGTCACCTAGGGTCAAAACCACTAAAACATTAGTTTGGACATTAATATATAGTACATAAACACAAGTTCCGACATCGAAATGTGATAAATAAAATACAAGTTTTCTGGGCTCCACCGTAACTTACGGTGTCTACCGTAAGTTACGGTAGACCCTGAATGATTCTGGTCTGCCGTAATACAGGGGTGAACCACCGTAACGTTTTTGTTTTCCACCGTAAATTACGGTGGAGACCGTAATTTACGCTGGACTCTGTGATTTTGCCATTTGACTATTTTGTTGATTTCAACCTGTTCCACACGTCGTTTTAGGTGATTCTTTTCCTGTATATTTGTAAATTCATTACGGACATGTTTCTTACGACTATCATACCCAACTTTGACTCACCGATCATTACGGCTAAAAGCCACTTATACTATTATTCGACCCATTCTAACTTATTCTATTTTACTACTTCTCACTAGTAAGCCTATGGCGCCTTATACCCATCATCCGGGGCTTGGTATTACTTGCGCTTCCTTACCAATTCCATGGTTTAACGCTCTTGTGATTAATAACGCCATTGCTAACTAATTAAAACACCCATTCTACAATTTACACTATTGTTGACCCGTTGGCTCATCTTGTGGAATTCCTCCGATGCGATGACTACCAAACGGTTCCTTATAAGTTTTAACTCTATTAATTCAGATAGCGATCATAGTTGCAAAAATCATCACAATTTCTATTCTAAATGTGACTATACATAATATAACCACAATTCACTTAATATAACGGGTCAAGTTACATACCTTTATTGCACGCCCTTCAACCGCAAATCACCACCGGCTTGTCCACTCGACGTTCCGGTATCCTTTCCTATAGAGTTCAATTATATCTCATTTAGAACTCTTTTTAATAACATTTCGCATAATAGCCAAAACATCACAATTAGGTGTTTTAACTTCAAAATTCCGGTTTCGAGCCTTCTTTGAGGCATTTCAACAAACACTTTAAGGGCAGAATTTTACATGATTATTTAGCAAATCCATAGCTTATTATCTAGCCCGAATTTCACATCAATCAACCCATTTTACACAATTGTTAGCTTCTAAAATTCTGAAGTCATTTCACAATTGTCAAATTACACTAGAACAACACCCAATTTCCTAGTGTTTATCAAATTATACATAACCCACTAATCACCTACAATGACGTTCATAGATTTTCACTATAATTTACATGATTTAAACTTGTATTTGTCTAGGGTTTGTCCCTAGACACTATATTGTTCCTAATCCATCATAAATCAAACATGCAACCATAACTCTCAGATTTTCCCAATTTCACGAGAATTTCAAACAGAGAATTAACACCAAATTTTACATACCTTGTAACCCCCTTGTGAAGAGGATCACTAATCTATGTTCGGACTTTGATTTGGACTGAGTTTGATCCTTCAATTTAGAGATTTTATGCTGAACTAGGGTTTTGATGGAGCTTGGGGTCGCCCCTGCTCTGGTCGATCTTCACCAAACACAGACAAATGTGTTTGTGTTTTATTTATTTAGATTTTATTAATATTAGTTTCATTTTGAACACATTTGGTCCCTAAACTTTCCCTTGGTTCCAATTTTAGCGTTTTAACCCATTTGTAGGTTACTACAAGGCTTTCACCTAACTGGGTTATTTTAAATCCTAGTTAGTTAACTCGTTTATTTATCAACTTTAAATTTTAAATAAATAATTTAAAATTTTTTTTCGGGGTGTTACAAGTCCACCCCCCTTAAAAAGGGTTTCGTCCCCGAAACCAAAGTACGTACCAAATAACGTAGGGTAGAGACGTCGCATCTCCTCTTCGGACTCCCACGTAGTGTCCGAACCCTTTCTATGCTCCCACCTGATCTTGACTTGATCGATTTGTTTATTTCGCAAGTGCTTAATCTTCCGATCTAAAATTTCTATGGGCCTTACAATATAATTCAAGCGATCATCCACTTCGATATCATCGTAGTGAATATAAGTTGTCTCATCCGCTAGACATTTCTGAAGATGTGACACATGAAATGTGCTATGGATTCCGCTTAGTTCCTCCGGTAGTTCAAGGCGGTAAGCTACCCTTCCTACCCGTTCTACAATCGCAAACGGCCCGATAAACCTCGGGCTTAATTTTCCTCTTTTTCTAAACCTGATAACCCCTTTCCATGGGGATACTTTGAGCATGACCTTGTCGCCAACCTGGAATTCGATTGGCCTGTTCCTTTTGTCATCATACGCCTTTTGTCTATCTTGAGCCGCTTTCAAGTGTGCCCGAACCACATCAATCTTTTCATTAGTGGCTCGTACTATATCTTGATGGGCGAGTTCACGTGGACCCACTTCACCCCAACATACCGGGGTTCGGCCTTTCCTACCATAGAGCATTTCGTACGGTGCCATCTTAATACTAGCATGGTAGCTGTTGTTATACGAAAACTCGACCAATGGTAGGTAAACATCCCAACTTCCTCCAAAGTCTATTATACACGCCCGTAGCATGTCCTCCAATGTTTGTATTATTCTTTCACTCTGTCCATCTGTCTGAGGATGATACGCAGTGCTAATGAACAATTTGGTTCCCATTTGCTCTTGGAAATCTCGCCAGAAATTTGAAGTGAACCGGGTATCCCTATCAGACACGATGGATACCGGTACTCCATGACGTGCTATTATCTCATTAGTGTAAACTTCTGACATCTTTTCTGACGTATAAGTCTCACGAATCGGAATGAAGTGAGCACTTTTCGTCAATCTATCCACCACTACCCATATGGCATCGAAACCGCGGTTTGTCTTTGGTAGTTTGGTTAATAGGTCCATCGTAATATGTTCCCATTTCCAAACCGAAATTTCCAATGGTTGGAGTTTACCATATGGTTTTTGGTGCTCCGCCTTGACTTGTAAACATGTCAAGCATTTTTCCACGTACTTCACCACATCTCTTTTCATTCCGGGCCACCAATAGTTTTGCTTTAAGTCGTTATACATTTTGGTCGCTCCCGGATGGATGGAATAACGGGACTTATGAGCTTCATCAAGTAGAAGCTTTTTAACTCCACATGTGTTAGGAACCCAAATTCTATTTAAACGTGCTTTCAAACCGTGGTTTCCTACTTCGAGATCCTTAACTTGGCCAACAATCCTTTCCTTTCTCTAGTTTTCCGTCTTTACTGCTTCATCTTGTGCCTCTCGGATTCGTTCGAGTAAGCCTGAGGTAACAATGAGTTGTAATGATCGTACTCGTATCGGAGCATAATCTGTCTTTCTGCTTAGGGCATCCGCCACCACATTTGCCCTTCCTGGGTGATAGTGTATTTCACAGTCGAAATCTTTCACCTTTTCTAGCCATCGCCTTTGTCGCATATTTAACTCCTTCTGATCGAAGAAGTATTTCAAGCTCTTGTGATCGGTGAATATGGTGCACTTTACCCCATATAAGTAGTGCCTCCATATTTTTAATGCAAATACCACCGCAGCCAACTCGAGATCGTGCGTGGGATATTTCTTCTCGTGTATCTTCAATTGCCTCGAGGCATAAGCTATAACTTTGCCCCGTTGCATCAAAACGCATCTGAGCCCCGATAGTGAAGCATCCGAATAAACCACCAAGTCTTCGACCCCGTCCGGCAATGTTAGTACCGGAGCTTGAGTTAACTTCTCTTTTAGCGTTTGAAACGCTCTTTCTTGTTCAACACCCCAAATGAACTTTTCTTCCTTTCGGGTTAGTTTTGTTAATGGTGACGCAATCTTGGAGAAATCTTGAATGAATCTCCTATAGTATCCCGCAAGCCCCAAAAAGCTTCTAATTTCCGAAGGGTTCCTCGGGGGATTCCATTTTGACACGGCCTCGATCTTTGACGGGTCTACTAATACCCCATCGGCACTTATGATGTAGCCAAGAAATTGCACCTCTCGTAACCAAAAGGCACACTTAGAGAATTTCGCATACAACCTCTCTCGTCTAAGTGTCTCTAACACCTCTTGTAAGTGGTGTGCATGTTCAGCTTCACTTTTTGAGTACACCAAAATATCATCGATGAACACAATGACTGATTTATCCAACATCGGTTTGCAAACCCGGTTCATTAGGTCCATGAAAGCCGCGGGTGCATTTGTCAGCCCAAATGACATCACGAGGAATTCGTAATGTCCATATCGCGTGCGGAAGGCCGTCTTCGGCACATCTTCCTCCTTGACCTTTGATTGGTGATACCCCGATCTAAGGTCAATTTTTGAAAACCAGTTCGCACCTTGTAATTGGTCGAATAAATCATCTATCCTCGGAAGCGGGTATCGGTTCTTTACCGTGAGTTTGTTTAACTCCCGGTAATCGATACACATACGCATGCTTCCGTCTTTCTTTTTCACGAACAATACCGGTGCGCCCCAAGGAGACACACTCGGCCTTATGAATCCTTTGTCAAGCAGGTCTTGAATCTGGGACATCAACTCTTGTAATTCCGACGGTGCGAGTCGGTACGGTGCTTTTGCTGCGGGTTTTGCGCCCGGAATCAATTCGATCCCGAACTCTACTTCCCGTTCAGGCGGTATCCCCGGTAAATCCTCCGGAAACACATCTTCATAGTCTCGTACTACCGGTACATCTTCAATCTTCAGTGATTCTTTCTCGGGATCATTTGCGTATATCATGAATGCCTTGCATCCTTGCTTCATAAGCTTGTGAGCTTTCAACATTGAGCATATTATGAGGTGACCTCCTTTTTCGCCAAAGATAGTGACGTGTTTCCCGCTCGGAGATGTTAGCTTTATCTCTTTACGAAAACACACGACCTTTGCATGGTGCTGAGATAGACAATCCATCCCAACAACTACTTGAAATTCCCCCATTGACATCTGGATTAGGTCTATCAAGTATTCCTCATCGTTGATGCTTAATTTGCTGCCTCGACAAACATCACAAACTATAAAACTTTTATTGTCCCCTATTTCAACTTCTAAGGGCACAGATAATTTCGTCAATACAAATGAAGGATGTCGAATAAATCCATGCGAAATGAAGGATTTATTCGCACCCGTATCAAACAATACATGTGCTGGAATTGAGTTAATTGTGAATATACCTGAGACCACATCGGGTCTGTTTTCGCTTCAGCCGCGGTAAGTTGGAAGGACCTAGCCTTCGCTTTGGGAGCTTCTGCTGGAGACTCTTTTGTGTCTCTCTTTCCAACCAACTCGGGACATTCAGACTTTTTGTGGCCGGGTTGATAACATTTGTAACAAACGGAAACTTTTCCGGGATATAGCGATGTAGTGTGCCCCGTCTTCCCACATACCGGACACGGCTTGTCTTTGAAGCGGCACTCACCTTTGTGCCCCTTTCCACATACTTTGCAACTTGGCTACCCGCCTTTAGCCTCCACTTTCTTCCCTGATTCAGCAGTTCTAGCTTTCTTTGTAGGGCTTGGATTCACATCCTGTGCCCTTCACTCACCCCTTTCAACTTGTTTCTTTAACTCGATTTCCCGCTCCCGGGCGGTGTTGATGATTTCTGTGAGAGTTTCATATTTTGAGGGAGTCATAAACTCCCGGTATTCAGCACTCAGCATGTTGTAATAGTAGTATATCTTCTACTCTTCAGTGGTGACTAACTCGTCACAAAATCTCAGCTTATCCATGAAGATGCCTGTGATCTTATCAATTGATTCTCCCTTTTGTCTTAGCTGGATAAATTCCTCTTTGATCCTATTGATAACTGCTTTGGGACTGTGGTGTTTAAGGAACGGCACCTTAAACTCATCCCAAGTCATAACCCTTGCCGCTTCGGCTACCATTTCCTTCTTTTTATTGTCCCACCAATCCTTGGCTTGACTCCTCAATTGACCCGTTCCGTAAGCAACAAAGTCACCTACGTCACAGTGGGTTCGTTCAAACACTCCTTCGACGTCACTTATCCATCTTTGGCAGATTATCGGGTCAACTTCCCCGTTATAGATTGGCGGTTTGCACGCCATAAATTCTTTATATGAGCACCCTTTACGTTCTCCCGTTTTATCTTTCATAAGGTTGACACTATCCTCCAACCTTTTAACTCGCTCTTCAACAAGCGACAACACCGTGCTTTGAATTTTGTCTATAAACCCGGATAGACTACCTTCAATTGCCTTCCCTACTTCTTCGGCAATTATCTCTTTCATTTGTTCGGTGCTTGTTTGCACCGGATTATCATCGTTTCCATCAGACATCTTGAAACTGAAATGTTTACATTTAAACGTTAAACATTTCATTTATAGCATTGCTACATTTGTTTCGGTTTAGCCAAGTTCTCAACTTGCTTTAACCGTTCACATTTGGTGCACTTTCCGGGTTTGAGTATGTTAACACGCTCTTCCCATGCACATCTATTTATTTCTCATTTCTTACATAAGATATAATTTATTAACATAATAAGTTAATTCTTACCGGACGATTGATCAAGCTTGAACCGAACACTTTGTTGACAACCTTAAGCTCTGATTACCAACTTGTAACACCCGTTAAATTTTACTTGAATTTAATAATAATTCACACCATTTTTGATAAAGATGTCTAGTTATAACATAGATTTCATAAGTAAGTTCAAAAGTGGCGAAACCTTAGTCAACTAACGACTAAGTTAAAACATTCAAAAGTTGTTTAACAATTTGTTTACATCCCATAAACATAGTCTATTAAAAGTTAAAATATTACGGAAGCTTCAAAAGTCGTGTTCGGTTCTTCGACATTTGCTTGGCCACCATCCGTAAAATCCACATCGTCACCTAGGGTCAAAACCACTAAAACATTAGTTTGGACATTAATATATAGTACATAAACACAAGTTCCGACATCGAAATGTGATAAATAAAATACAAGTTTTCTGGGCTCCACCGTAACTTACGGTGTCTACCGTAAGTTACGGTAGACCCTGAATGATTCTGGTCTGCCGTAATACAGGGGTGAACCACCGTAACGTTTTTGTTTTCCACCGTAAATTACGGTGGAGACCGTAATTTACGGTGGACTCTGTGATTTTGCCATTTGACTATTTTGTTGATTTCAACCTGTTCCACACGTCGTTTTAGGTGATTCTTTTCCTGTATATTTGTAAATTCATTACGGACATGTTTATTACGACTATCATACCCAACTTTGACTCACCGATCATTACGGCTAAAAGCCACTTATACTATTATTTGACCCATTCTAACTTATTCTATTTTACTACTTCTCACTAGTAAGCCTATGGCGCCTTATACCCATCATCCGGGGCTTGGTATTACTTGCGCTTCCTTACCAATTCCATGGTTTAACGCTCTTGTGATTGATAACGCCATTGCTAACTAATTAAAACACCCATTCTACAATTTACACTATTGTTGACCCGTTGGCTCATCTTGTGGAATTCCTCCGATGCGATGACTACCAAACGGTTCCTTATAAGTTTTAACTCTATTAATTCAGATAGCGATCATAGTTGCAAAAATCATCACAATTTCTATTCTAAATGTGACTATACATAATATAACCACAATTCACTTAATGTAACGGGTCAAGTTACATACCTTTAGTGCACGCCCTTCAACCGCAAATCACCACCGGCTTGTCCACTCGACGTTCCGGTATCCTTTCCTATAGAGTTCAATTATATCTCATTTAGAACTCTTTTTAATCACATTTCGCATAATAGCCAAAACATCACAATTAGGTGTTTCAACTTCAAAATTCCGGTTTCGAGCCTTCTTTGAGGCATTTCAACAAACACTTTAAGGGCAGAATTTTACATGATTATTTAGCAAATCCCTAGCTTATTATCTAGCCCGAATTTCACATCAATCAACCCATTTTACACAATTGTTAGCTTCTAAAATTCTGAAGTCATTTCACAATTGTCAAATTACACTAGAACAACACCCAATTTCCTAGTGTTTATCAAATTATACATAACCCACTAATCACCTACAATGACGTTCATAGATTTTCACTATAATTTACATGATTTAAACTTGTATTTGTCTAGGGTTTGTCCCTAGACACTATATTGTTCCTAATCCATCATAAATCAAACATGCAACCATAACTCTCAGATTTTCCCAATTTCATGAGAATTTCAAACAGAGAATTAACACCAAATTTTACATACCTTGTAACCCCCTTGTGAAGAGGATCACTAATCTATGTTCGGACTTTGATTTGGACTGAGTTTGATCCTTCAATTTAGAGATTTTATGCTGAACTAGGGTTTTGATGGAGCTTGGGGTCGCCCCTGCTCTGGTCGAACTTCACCAAACACAGACAAATGTGTTTGTGTTTTATTTATTTAGATTTTATTAATATTAGTTTCATTTTGAACACATTTGGTCCCTAAACTTTCCCTTGGTTCCAATTTTAGCGTTTTAACCCATTTGTAGGTTACTACAAGGCTTTCACCTAACTGGGTTATTTTAAATCCTAGTTCGTTAACTCGTTTATTTATCAACTTTAAATTTTAAATAAATAATTTAAATTTTTTTTTCGGGGTGTTACAGCTTCCTCATTAACCCTCCTTCCAGCAAGTCAAGTGCTTTATAGGAAACCTTTCCATGTAGGTTGTCAAACAGTGGTAGTCTGTGGTGGTTCATCGTTTTTTCGAGGCTTTCGGTGAAACTTTTTTCTATTTCCCCTATCTGAGTTGCAACTATATCCATGACACATCCCATTATTCGGTCCAGTGAACTCCTATCTCAAATGTATCTCTCCAATTTAGTGTGCTGGCTCTCAACTCTGTTAGTGGCAAGCTGACCAAAGTTGCGACTCTTATTAGTCCACGTAAAAGCGAACATTTCTTTATAGTCTTTGAGCCAGTTATTGTACACATAACTAGAGACCCCTACAAAAGTAAAATAATAAATTAAATGTAAAAACGTGTGTAAATATATTTTGAGCCAGATATCGTACACACACTTACTTGAACGGTTGCAAGCCACAAGTCGGTTATACATTTTGTGCAAGTTGTAGTCATATATGGGCTCTGAAGCAGAGTCGCACAATATCCGCCAATACGACAAAAATTTCTCCCAATCTTCTTTATTGAACCCTTGCTTGCAATTTTTACAGATATTCTGTTCGATGTGAAATCGCATAGATACCTAGAGGCGTTCGGGAATACTTTAGCACACCCGTTAATTAGGGCTAGCTCTCTATCCGTTATTATCACACGCGACTGCATACATTCATGCAACATTGACTTGATCCTTTCAAGCACCCACACGAAGTTATCCCTTCGTTCTTTGCATATAACGGCATGTGCGATACAAAAAGACTTGTTGGTTGACGTCAAACTCACAACCTGGACAAATGGCATGTTATAGATGTTTGTTTTGTACGTCGCATCGATCAACAGCACGTGTGGAAATGCACGCCACATAATACTTGCTGGGGATGAACAAAGAAAATCTCTGTTACAACATCTGTTCTGTGTTCCTGCTGGGTTTCGTAAATGAATTGGTTTTCATGCAGTGTGGGAGTCTTTTCGTCCATCTGTGATGCTCTAATTTTCTGAACTATATTTTGCACGTCTTTCTGAAAATGGAGGCTATCGGGGTACTGCTTTCTTAGGGTTTGAAATATGTATTCGCATTCAGTAAATCTTGTCACAAACGCATGGTTGAACAGACTCTACGCAAGTTCGTGGTTATGTTTCGGGTTTTCCACTACTAACTCCCACGTGTCATTCGTCACATCTTGTACCGCGAGTAATGAAAATGAATAACCAATTTTTTTGCTGCCAACTTTCCTAACTGTTGCTTTACTATGGTGCTCACCATCACGGTCGCACACAAGCCATACCATCCCCGTAGTACCACCAATATTCTTTGATCGACGAGTCACAATAACGTAACCATTCTTCTTTGTCGTTGCTTGTACCCAATTCTTCATATCAGTTACAGACATGAAACGCTAAAAAACAGTTACGCTATTAACAATAAAAATAATAATATTAATATTTTAACATTAATACAAATTTTAATTTTAACAAAAATATTAATAACAATAATAATAATATTAAAACTCTAATAACAATACAAATAAAATTAATAATTATATTATAACAATAATACAAATATTAACAATAATAATAACATTAATAATATTTTAACAATAATACAAATTTTAATTTTAACAATAGTAATAATATTAAGAATTCTAACAATAATACAAATAGAATTATTAAATATTATTAAAACAATAATACAAATAATAACAATAATAATAATGTTAATAATATTACCCTATATATTAAATTTTGAAGTCAATGAACAGTAAAATGAAGAAATAGTATCGGGTGCCGGTACCGGTACCGTTTTTACCAAATAGGGTGTATTTTCGGTACCGTTTGGCACCGGTATTCACCGATTTTTACCCTCAAATACCGGTGGTGTACCATTACCGACCGGTACCGAACCTTGCCGTACCAGGTGTTTTCGGTACCGGTACATACTTTTGGGGATTTCGGTACCGGTTGGTACCGAGCTCATCAAATCCTGTAGCAACGTAGCAATGCAAGTAATTGCACAGTTTAGATTACTTTAATGCACACAGTAAGTAAACTGTATTTCGTTTGAATGAGGTTTTATATTTTAACAATAATACAAATTATAATTTTAACAATAATAATAATATTAAGAATTCTAATAATGATACAAATATAATTAATAATTATATAATAACAATAATAATATTAATAATATTTTAACAATAATACAAATTTTAATTTTAACAATAATAATAATATTAAGAATTCTAACAACAATACAAATATAACTATTAATATTATTATTATAACAAAAATACAAATATTAACAATAATAATAATAATATTAATATTTTAACAATAATACAAATATTAATGCGATACCTGCTTAATTTGAAACGGATTGCCCGAGTTAGAGGGTTGATAATCATCATACAGTGGTGTGTTTGGAGGCTCATCACCATATCCTCTGTATATATCCGAATTATCTTGTTGCACGTAAGAAACTTCACACCCATATCCGTAATCCGGATATAATTGTTGTGCCAGGTAATATGGTTCATCAACAGGGGCATGCTCAGCACCGTATCCTACGTATCCATCTGGATTACCTTGTTGCATGTACGAAGATTCACACCCGTATCCGTGATTCGGATACACTTGATGCGCCGGGTAATATGGTTCATCAACAGGTGGAGTCGGAGCCTCGTTCAAGTCTGGCAACTTTTGTTTTGATCAACAGGGACGCCAGCCGCAACCTCCTCCTCCTCATTAGAATCATGCACTCCCCACGAGTCGTTAGAATACTGTTCAAAGAAATAATTCCGTCCTAAAACGATGCCATTTTAGCTCCACAGACGTGCAACAAATAATAACCGATGAAGTGAATAACCGAGGATGTGAAGAATGCGATATATTTCTCCTTGATTCGTATGCAGATGGACGTCTATATAATGTTTCGAATTCACAATTATAAGCCCCGTATAGCTCTATACTTAGCGTATACCTATATTCACGTGCCTAGACAACATCGTATCAATGTCAAATCTGACTGACATACGTTGTGTATAGCTCTCTACGCAGCATATAGGTACCTCGTATAGAGGCTTCGTATGGCACTATACGTGGTGTATATCAGCATGATTTGACAGTGTACGAGGTTAACTGACTGGTCGTGTACCTACCCCATACCTACACCTCGTATAGAGCTAGCTATACATAGCGTATATGGTACCCCATACGTTGCGTATAGCCTATACCAGGCATAAGTAGAGGTAGGGTTTAGTGTGCAAATAGACATTTTGGTGTTTCAATATGCACACCCATTTATATAGCAATTATCTGAATATGCTAGTGCAATTATATATATTTTTTTCAATTATAGAATGTGTTGGATAGCGACTTTCGACCATTTATTTTTGTGATTTCTTATTTTATACCTATTCAACTTGATTTTCTTGTGACTCAGGTTCAACTCCCACTCTCCGCATTATTTTCTACGGCATCCAGGTGAAGGGCGAATACGGGTGGCGTCGGTTCGTCTTGGATGGGAGGCGAGGTTTTACCGATTATTCCACTATCGTGCCTTCGGGCGGGTGGAGGTCGGGTTTCCGCGCATCTGGGAGAACCAAGGGGCTGGCGGGGGTCGAGTAGTCGACCTTGGCCACCGTGCCCGGTGTCACGGTGATTGGCTCGTCGTTCCTTACCGTTAAAAAAAAACTAGAGTTTTGACTTCATTTAATTGAAGTGAGTAAAGAATTAGTTTAGTTGTAAAGGTTCTCTTTTTATTAGAAACCTAGAACTCTAATGTGCGATTGTGTGATTCCAGAAATCGTGTAAAAATTGTGTACAGTTGGAAGGGTTTTCTTTGTTAGACGTGAACTTACGGTGTGTTCCCGAGTTAAAAATCCCTCCCCTCCATGTCTTTCCAAATTGGAAAGACTATTTCATTTTCAGGCAAAAAAAACCTCATTTTCCCTCCCCTCCCCCTGTTAAGTGGATCTCTGGAACACAGCCTTAATTTGATTTGTATATTAAGCAATCTCATCCCGAGCTTGAAGAAATTTCAAGTTGTATAACATAACGATACTCAGTAGAGACCATGCTTAAATCAAACTAATTTCAACTCGAGCTAAACTTAAGAGCTAATAAAAATCGACTTGAATGAAGGATCTTGGATTACTCCATAACCCGTTGACATTCCATGCTATTCACGGCTCACAAACTCGATAGAAGTTTGTAAGCTCAAGTCAACTCATAATATTCATCGAACTCATTTTACTTAAACACATAATCAACTTGAACAAGCTCAAAAAACCTAAAAGCTCCATTACATATTTTAACAAAAATAACAATACGGGTCATGCTCAGGTTCAACATTTCACTTCGCCTACCTACACGATTGACACCCAAAAAAATAAAGAGATTAATTTCTTTAATATAACATTAAAAGTAGTTTTTATAATAAATAAGAAACTATTAATCTACTTGTTTTGATATAATTTCAATTTAAAGGTCTTAAGATATTGAACTACAAAGTCGATTAAAAAAAGCTAGGGTTAAAAGTAAACATTTAACGAGCAATTCAACAAGAGAGCTCGGATAGCAATACCGATCCGAATTATATTGAGAGAGAGGATGAGAGTGGATTCCATAAGTCACCATCCAAGCCACACTTATGGCCCGAGGGAGGGAAGAGTTGATATCTTAGACACAAATCTAAATAGGAGAAGAAAAAAGTAAACATGTTACATCCTTTTAATGTAAAGTAGAACCATGCACAATCCTGCCATTGACCCGGATAAAGTATCGCGATAGGCGCGTTCGTCCCTAATAGATTGATATAACTAAGACATGCTCCAACCGGAGGGTCGGATACTGTTTCTTCAGAAAATAAACACTACCCTAAGCTAAACTCACCTAAACCCCATGAACCATCTTGTTACATATATGTGCATCAACAACTAAATGTATCCGATCTTCCAAAAGCCTCAGCTGATGCTAGCCGAGTCATCACTTCTGCACAAATCTGCACACGGACGAATCAATAACATCATTAGACTTCGATTTTACATTGTTCAACTAACCAAATAAGCCAAAACGAAGATTTTATCAAGTAGATAGAATAAATTGACATAATTACAAAGTGTTAAACCATAATATGACATAGGATACCAACTGTGTGTGTGCGCGTACTGTGTAGAAAAATATAAACACAAGAATAAAAGAAATTCTTCATCTAATGTTAAGTAAGCAAAACATGCCATTCTTCCAGACACGTGCACATGGTGTTCTAAACAGCACGCCTGAGGATTGCCTAGATGTGAGGCGCATTAAAGTGTGTTTTTGATCATGTTATCAACCAGATACACACATAATCTGTTTTGTGAAGCTACATAGAATTTTCCACCTGTGTACAGCACTGCGCATTCACCTCCCACCGAGGCTCTAAGGATCCTATCTAGTGCCCCGTGCCTTTTAAAAAACAAAGCATGAGAAAGATACATTGTAAAGTTATACAGAACTCGCATTATAATTCCAAGTGTCTGGGATCACAAGATTGGGTTTTATTTCATGTGGAGGACTGGAGTCATCCGACTAGATTAGCCTATTTATCTGATCTATCAGCAACGTATTTTTCTCTATTGTTACTCTCGTGGGCGTATACCAGCTTTCATAACTGAAAATTGAAAAAAATTTAAATGTTTCAGGTCACAACCCAACCCATCTTGCACCAATAATCATCCATTGACCCATTTTGACTGGTTACCCAGCCCATCCAATTTCGCAATTAGCAGCCTCTAAATTTTTTCGTCCTCCACTTCAGTTAGTTTGCTGACTACATAGATAGTGGGATACTGCAGAAAGAATATGAGTAACTACTATTATGACTGCCACCATCAGAAATAACCCTAAAGACGCATCTGAGACAGAGATAATGCCATCAAGCCCGGCAGCCAAACAAAAAATAACAAAAAGAACAAGTATAAAATATCGAACAAGAAAATGATGGCCTTGTTATGAAATTTGATGTCTCACAAAGGTTGAGGATGCTTCAGAAAGTATACTGAAAGTCAACAAAGCAAAGTTCGGTTACTGGTAATTAAGAACATTACTGCGCCAGAAGCACGACCATACGAGGCAATCTGAAAAACGCCCCAGGGCCATGAGGCAACCGTATCTGGGTCAAAATTGGTCAAACTTAAGAACTAAGAAATTAGGAATGTAGTAGAGACGTAAAGCGAGGACCCTGCTCTAAGCAAAACACAAGGGTTAGCCATTAAGTGCAAAATTACTTCTAAACAATGGCTATATTCCCATACCCAAATTCTTGATAATCTAGACAAAGATGTGATACAAACATTTTGAACTCATGATAAACTAAGAATATGTAAGACTTTCAGCTATTAGAACATCAATCTCCATCGAATAACTGTAAGATATGATCAAATCACAACAGCAACAATGCCGGATCACTAGTTATACATACCTGTATCCGAATTCCTCTTGGAGCGCTTCAATTTCCGCAGCTGCACCTGCGACTCCATCAACAACTTCATCCTTTCAATCTCCAAATCCTTAGTAAACTCCATCCTCTGCTTCTCCAGTTCGACCATCTGCCTCTGTTTAGTTTCTTCAACTCTCTTATACACATCAGCAAACCTTCCTATCGCCTCCGCCAGCTCGCAATACGCATCGCCGCTCGCCTCACCGTCATCCGCTTGCAACCGCCTCACTCTGTCCCCGTCAACTCCTCTCCGATTCCTATTCCGATACTGGTTCCGATCTCCACCGCTAGACAACGACGCCTCCGAATCCTCCTCTGCACCGTCAACCGCAGCAGCAGCCGCCGCCATAACCGAGAAATTCCGCCGGAAAAACGAACTATCACTCACCGGTTGATACGGTGGAGGCGGCGGTCGTTTCGATCTACGTCCAACTGGAACTGCCGACGGCGGCGGCGGCAGCGGCAGCGGCAGTTCCGCAACCTCCGGCGTAACTGTAAGCGCAGTGATCCGTTTCCGTTGAGGCGGTGGCGTCGGTGTAGGTTTTACCGCCGCGATCCGCTTCCGTTGCGGCGGTTGCGACGGCGTCTTCGCCGACGGTTTAACCACCGATCCGATAACCGAATCAAGCGGTGCAAAAAAAGGCCACGGGGAAACGTAACAACCTGCACCTAACTCCATAACCAACGCCTTCTCAACCTTATACTTCTTCTTCAACGTATCGATCCGGTTCTTACACTGCACATCACTCCGGCGAGTTTTTTTAACAGCGCCGTGACGGTTATTAACGGCGTCAGCAACTTCTTGCCAGTGGTTCTGACGGAGACTGCCGGTGTTAAGTTTCAGGATCCGTTCTCCCCAGGCCTCGATTAACGTGAACGTTGCGTCTTCTGACCAGCAGTCGTCTCTGACCGGAAACGGTGTCGTTTTGGGAGGACGAGGCGGTGGTTTTGGTTTAGGTTTTGGTGTTGGTGTGACGTCATTGTGTACGGAAGTGGTGGTGGTGGAGTTGTTGTCGGAGGATGGGTGAGTGGGGGGAGTTGGTGGTTGACCGGACATGTTGACGCCGGCGGTGATGACGTGTCGGGGGTATGGTGAGGTTCCGAGAGGGTTTGTGGTTTTTTTTTAAATGTGTTGAGGTCGCCGGTGGTATAAGTTTCTTTTGGGGTTTTTTATGAAGTTGAACTTTTTGACTTTTCATGTATAGCTTGTCTTTCATGTTTGGGTAAAAGTTTGATAATCACTTTGGGATTGTTTGGAAACATCTGAATGGTTTAGTGCTGAACCAGTGAGAAGTCTGAATCATTAAGAGTCTGTATAATGATTAACTGTTCAGAGGCAAATGTCTGAACAATTCAGATTAGAGGTCTTAACCATTCAGACTTTGTATAAATCTTAACCATTCAGAGGCAAATGTCTAAACCATTTTTGACATCTGCTCGTGAAACAAAAAGTCTTGACCATTAAGTGTTGAACCAGTAAGAGGTCTGAACCATTAAGAGCCACATTAAGAGGTAAACAAATAGCCCCTTAGGCTGGTTGGTGTGGGGTGCATCCCGGCACATCAAGGCATGGCACAACCACCCGTTTGGCCCGTTGCATCTCGTCTCCTTGTAGTAAATGACGAGCCCATTCTAAAATAATGTTGTTGATGTGGATCTTTGAAGACAAATCAAATTAGAAGATGGGGCTCATCATCCACACCCCAGGCCCATCACTTGGGTGAGGTGATGGCCCTTCGATGACGCTGCCACCTACGTGGAGGCACCACTTGGTTAGTATGGTTAGGGTTCAGTAACGCCCCTTGGAGGCGGTGTTTCATGGCCATATCAGATGGGAGGTGATCCCATTACAAACAAATAGCCTGATTGTGGTGGTGGAAGTTTAAAACTTCACGAACTGTCAAATCAATCACTTATTCCCTTACTTCAATTCAAGTGTTGTCGTCTATGAAAGAACCGATCCATATTAAATATGGTATATCTAAGTTAAATTTTAAAACTACAAAGTTCTCGGGTTCATTACAAGCTACTTTTGAGTTTCAACCGAACCATCGTCAACCAATCACTCGTCATCATCATCTTCAATGTTGTTCGATAATCATCATCGGCGTTATCCTCTAATCATCTTCTAGCTAGTCCATCATCTTCACCTATCATCGTCATCAAATTGTTTGTGAGGTCCTTGGCTACCAATTTACTGAAAATTTCGGGTTCGGCCCAGGCTGGTCGGGTCCACTCGGTTTCTGACCCGTTGCACATGCCCATGTATATTCATGTTACATGTTTAATATTTTTAATTTCAAAACATATATACCGGACTTCGTTGTTACCGTTAAAATATCTTTTTAGTAAAATAACGAGTGGGGTAATTTAACACAAATACAAACGACAAGCCCATGTAAAAAACCAAACATATGGACTATATATGTAAATTTTGATAAGACGGGTTGGGAGGGAGGGAATTCGGTGACTTGTATAAATTTTTTTTTGTTTAAATAATAGTTATTAAAAAAACTAAACAGTATTTTCAAAAAAAAAAAAAAAAAAAAAAAAAAACTAAACAGGTTTTATTATGTTGCCTTGTATAACTATCTCAACAAGTCGTTCAGTTCACAACTACCACCATGAAATATAATATGAAACAACCAAAATATAATCAAACCCTACAAATAGTCAATGGAAAACCAAACAATACCCTAATGTTGTATTTTGAACTTGTATTCAAGAAAGTAAATTGTAAACCCTAAGGCTTGATGGTGTGGGGGTCGTCCCCAGCCCGTCCAGGCCCGTCGCCGGCGGCAACACCATTTCCTCCCCCTGGCGTCGTCCAAATCGTCGCCCTTAAGACGCTTGAGACGCTTGCTACAAGACAAAACCACCACCTCCTTCTTCTTCTTCTCACACACATATACATACAACTCATATATAAATATTTTAGACACATCCCTCATTTCCTTATTTTCATCATCTTTGTCCCATCCTCACACCCATCCTATGTGGCGCTGACGTGGAGGGTCATCCTCCAAGGATGAGTCTCTCCCATACCGTCTATAGCCTAATCAAACAACTAAATGTTCTTATTGAAAACAATTAACTAAAACGCTAGTCCGTGTAAGTTTTAAATATGCTTAAGTTTCAAAAAGAAATATATAGCATAAAACTAGTTTTGTCATTTAATACTCGTAACTCTATCTAGTTGCAAGCTCTTCAATTGTCAGACAATAGTGATGACTTCTCTTGTGGTCCGAATTTATATACCATCCTTTGTTCTATGTGCGAATACCAATTTTTGGACCAGAAAACTTGACCGGAAACCAGATGATCAAGGGGTTCGAACATGGACGGTAGTGGCGGAACCAGAACGATTTAGTTAGGGGGTCATCATAAGCTTATATTCTATACTGGTTCCAATTAGGGGGTCCATCTCTAAGTTTGTTCTTCAAAAACTCAAAATTTATAAATAAAAATTCAAAAAGTTTCGGTGACCGGAGGGTCAACGGACCCTCTTGAGCCCTCTCTGGTTCCGCCCCTGAGGTTGAATGGGACCATCGGTTTTTGTAATGTACCGTTCTAATTAACCAGATTGAACCAGACGATTTGAAGTTCTTGAACAAGGTTAATGGTTTGCTAAAGGTTTGTAGGCTACATATTTGTAGAGATGAGAGAGATTTGGAATATTCCCGGCTGCATATTAATAGAAGATGAGAAACATTTGGATTTATAGATAGGGGTGTTCATCGGTTCGGTTTATGGTTTATTTGGTTTATTCGGTTCGGTTTATTCGGTTTTCAAAATTTTGTACCCCAAACCAAAACCAAACCAAACCAAATAAGGAATATGCAAACCGATCCAAACCAAACCAAATTCAATTCGGTTTGGTTTCGGATAGAAACCAAATAAACCAAATAAACCAAATCTAACCAAATTGTACATAAGTAATTTTTTTCCTAATTTATATTTATATTTGTGTTCCAACTTCCGAACATCACAACTATTTTACACCTAACAATATATGAATACAAGAAAGTCTCATTGTGAAATAAAGCAAACACATCCACAATATATGAATCGGCTGAAGATAAATGAAGAAAACCTAAGCCCTAAAAAAAATAAACTTGGAGGGTTTGAGTTTGAGATTCATGAACAAGAGGGTTTGAGTTGGGCTTTGGGTATTTTGGGTTGGGCTGCATAAAAAAATAATTATTTGGGGCTAATAAATTGTATAAGATTTATAAATATTATTATTTTTATTTAATAATTAATTAAGTTAAATGGTTTATTCGGTTATCCAAATAAACCGAATAAACCAAATAAAAATAAAATGTGGATCCAAAACCGAACCAAAAACCATATTCACAATTCGGTTTCGGTTAGAAACCAAACCAAAAACCGAATTCGTTATTCGGATCGGTTTATTTGGTTACGGTTACGGTTCGGTTTACGGTTTTTATTTGGTTACGGTTTTTTCTGAACACCCCTATTTATAGATGCTCACAAATTCCGGGGCGGGCGCCCCTCCCCGCCCCTCTTATCCTTCGCCCCTGCTGATGGCTACGAAACTTGACTAGTATTATAGGTATAATCAATATAAGAGCAAAACAAAAACATAACTGAAAAGTTGTGAATTTAGGATCTTCTATATTTTTAAAGCTATTCACAATGACAACCAGTGGTGTCTCTGAGAATTCACGTACCCTGTTCGAGCTCGAAAAATGTGCCCATATACTTTAACGATAAACAATATAATTACGAAAATGACAAAAATTGTAGTATTTGATAAACAATGCAATTATGATAATGACAAAATCATAGTATTCTAATGAGTTACATACCGTAATAACTAATAAGTTAACAGCTAACCGACGAACGGACCTTTTGAGTTCTGAATCTTCTGATCAATATTCTTGTTCGCGTCTCTGATCGATGTTGTTCTTGTTCACGTCTCTGAATCTTCTGTTCGCGGCAGCCCAGGCCCAGCGATTTAGCAAAGTTCTGATGAAGTGATGATGTTCGACTGTTTGTTACTTTGATGAGTTTTTCGTCTCGTCCTTTCAAATTCCAGAAGTCCATGAAATTGTTGTTGTGTGTTATAATATTTATTAAAATCATATTAGTATTGAGCCAATAAACCTAATGTGTAATGGGCTAAATTATAAACCATCAAAAAGTATTTAATAATGGGCCTATAATGGAATTGATATGTGCTTACAATTTTTTTAAATAACATATATATCATTTTTTTTTTAAACTCGTGCCCCTCGAAATCACGGGCCTTGTGCGGAAGTCCTCCCCGCACACCATCATAGCCGGCTGGTGTGCGTGAAGCGTGATATGATTTTATTAATATTTTAAGTTCGTTTTACGCATTAGTCAAGTTTTAAATTTATAAAACACGATATTGTACTAACACTAAACACACACTATGGCAAGTGCACCCATCGCGAGCGTAGTATAATGTTGGTAAGATACCGAGGTCGTCCAAGGACACAAGAGCTTTTAATACCGATTTATCGTTAACGTCTAATCGATCTAAATTTTTTATAAAAGTTTTTAAACATGAAAATAAATCCAAAAATTAAAAAGATAAATAAATGAAAGACAAATAGACAAGATAGAATCACTTGGATCCAACTCATCTTTAATGTACCATTTGATGATTTACGCACTTTCAGACTTTTTAAGAGATTGTCTTAGTTATAGTAGTAGGCCCCTCTTTTGAAGTTGACGTTACCCTCAACCCAGTGGTTTGAGTTAGCAGGGATATAATCCCAAAGGGTCGGAATATTGAAAGATAATTAAATAAGTTATTAAAGCGAAAAGTGATAGGCCTCTCTTTTGAAGGTGACGTTACCCTCGGCTAAGTGGTTTAAGTCAGCAAGGATACAATCCCAAGAAGTCGGTTTTAAGTTTTAATAGTAGTTTACATATGAGGGGTTCAAGTTATTCGCACCCCCGCCATCCAATACCTTTGGGGCATTGAAGGAGGTCCTAGTAAGCTTGAACCAAGTCCTTGCAGGATCAATACACTGAACGAGACAAGAACTTTACCAAACCACCCTTCTAACCCCTTCCAAGTAGTTAACGTGCTTTATATAGGGGTCGTATTATTGGCACACCTTGGCTTATTAAATCGACACCCTCAATACGCATCGTATAGGCCTATATGATGCGTATTGAGTTGGCTAATTAATTTTGTGTCAGTCAAAGGCTGACACTGTCTCACGGGGTTAAAGTAATACGCATCGTATAGGCCTATACGATGCGTATTACTTTTTTTAGAAAGTACGATCAGCTTTCTGTCACTTTTGAGTGACGTAAAGTGATTGACGTAAGCCCTACGCATCGTATAGGGCTATACGACTCGTATTGAATTCTGAATTTGAATTATTCCTCCCCTATTTAAACGACGAAGAAGACGATATATATATCGTCTTCGTTATATATTCACATTCACTAACAAACATGTCTTGGTACAACTATGTTTTCGGTGAGCCGTCTGACGCAAACACGAGCACGTTTATTTCGGATAGCAGTGTGGTATATCATTTTTTTTTAACTTATTCCGTTTTTTTGTTTTGTTTATGAAATACTTAGCACACCGTTTGTATTAGGCAGGGTCTAATGTCCCTGATTCTTAGGATTGGAGTGGAAATGATGATCACGCGCACGAGGTCGTGTCCGGCTATCGTCCCCATCATAATGAATCGTTCTTGCCAGACCTCAACGAGGTAAGTATATATATTTCTTTTTTTATATTCAGCGTTAAACTTACCATTACCTTTTACCCGTTGTTTTTTTTAGTCTGCTATGCCCCGCCAACCGTTGTTACCAGATTTGAACGCGTGTAGCCATGATCAAGGTTATGGGTCTCCGTATGATGAACCCGGTTACGTTCCCTCGTACGGACAGGAAGAATATGGCAATAACGTTTTCGTTAATGGTGCCTCGGGAGTACAAGAAGACGTTGGTCAGCCTTCTTGCGTGCAAGAGTTATTGGGTGACGATCCATCTGTGCAAGAGTCATTGGGTGACGAGCCACCCGTGCAAGAGTCATTGGGTGACGAGACACCCGCTTACCCTGAAGTTTCGTACAAAACTAATCAGATACGAACGATATATATTTTTGTTAAATGTTATATTTTTTTCTGTTAAAAAAATATTATAAAATTGTTAATACAAAATACATTAAAATTGTTATATTTTTCAAATAGGATAAAATTAATTAATAAATGTTATATGAAATATTTTTATAAAATTAATTAAACTGTTATATTTTTTTAAATATTATAAAAAATACATTAAAAATTGTTATATTTTTTTAAAATATTCGTTGAAGAGTTGAAAACACTCGTATTATACAAACGAGATGATTTCACCAAAATAGGTGTGAAACCCATAATTTGGTGAATGACTCTCAATCTGCTTATTCAATTTTGCATGAAATTACGCCATCAAGTTAGGAGTGAGATCCATATCTTGACGGTAAGTTTACAATTCAAACTCTAGTGGACCCTCGCCAAAGTGTCGGAATTAACTTTCTTGACTCGACGAATACCAACCACACTTATGGTACGAAATCTTCAAGTTAGGGGTGAAACCCGCATCTTGTCGACTAGTCCCGTTCCTCGATTTTCAATCCCGCCAAAGTTTCGATTTTTCAATCGATTAGGGACGTGTAGTAACTGGAAGGGTAAAGTACCGTTAATCGCTTCTCGACGAGAGTATTTTACCTATAGGCCAAAGCACGTTTCCCTAATTTGAAAGGACTTTCGATTCACTTTGGAATAGTCGAAGTTTCTCAACCCGAAACAATCTGATGTTTTATCAAGACTCTCTTTTACGTTATCTCAATTTCTATGTGTTTTAAATACTTGTTACCTCGTTCATTTCAAAACTGATGCACAATTCGCACATTCCTCGCAATAAAAAACAATAATAATTTGCACAATAATAAAAAAATGTAAAGAAAAAATACATTCAAAATTGTTATATTTTGTAAATAGGATAAAAAATTAATTAAAAAATGTTATATTTTTATAAAATTAATTAAAATGTTATGTTTTTTTATAAAATTAATTAAAATTGTTATATTTTTTAAATTACTTGTTATATTTTTAGGATTTTTTATCTCGCGATGATTTGGAAAGTTGGGTAAAACGAAGGGGTTTAGCCTAGGGGTGTTCAGAATTCGTTTCGAATTCGAAAAAATCGAAATTCGTTTAAATTCGATTCGATTATCAAGAATTCGTTTAAATTCGATTCGATTATCAAGAATTCGTTTCGATTATAAGAATTCGAATTCGAATTCGATTCAATTCGAGTCAAGTAAATCGAATACGAAGCGAATACGAATTTACAATTTCAAATTCGATTCGATTCGAAATTCGAATAAAAATTATACATTTCTATTTATTATTTTTATATCTAATACATATACAACTTTTATTAGGCTTTACTACAAATTATTTTCAAAATTTATTCAAAGTATTAAAATTACCCATTACCAAACCAACTACATGACCCATAACTAAAACCTAAGTAACAAATCTATCAATAGATTTCTAACCCAAAAAATATTAACTTTTAATGTGGAGTGGTTATTCCCGACTTCTCGTTTTGAATTTTAGATTTATGATACTTTATTTGGAACTGTTTTAATATGATATCGTACTTTATGGTTGCTTTAAAATTTATGTTTCATTTTGATAGTTTTTTACATGTTTTTAAAGAATCTAAATCATATCGAATTTATTCGAATTCGATTCGAATTCGAATTTTTAATCGAATACGAATACGAATCGAATACGAATTGGGTTTTTTATTCGAATACGAATTCGAATCGAATTTGGTAGATTTTAATCGAATTCGAATCGAATACGAATTCAAGGAAAAATAAAAATTATTCGAATAATTCGAAAATTCGATATTCGATTCGATGAACACCCCTAGTTTAGCCAACGGATACGTTATTGTTACCAGACAGTCCAAGGATCACCGAGTGTGGCTCCAATGTTGTCGTAGCGGCGAGCATGAGAGTAAGGCCACGGTTAGGAAAACCGGCAGCAAAAAATGCGCATGCCCTTTTATGGTGATAGGTCGTCTCGACCAAAGTCTTCGGGCTTGGCGGATAGATTATCTGAACAAAAATTTTAGCGAGACGCACAACCACGGCCCTGCTGAACATCTGGAGGGTTGCGCGTATGCCAGGAGGCTTACTCCTAATGAGTTTAGGCTGGTGCAAGAGCTAACAGATCAAGACATACAGCCCCATACAATCTGGAAGGCCGTAACCGAACAGAACCCTGAGAACAAATGTGTTCCGAAAGACATACACAACGCTCGCCAAAAGATTAGGGCCGCAAAGTTCAAGAAAAAACCGTCTCCCATGCAGCGGCTGGAATAGATCCTCCAGGAAAAAAAGATGACCTATTACATACAGGCGAAACCTTCCACCAACGTCGTTTAGCATGTATTTTTCTGTCACGAGATGTCCTTTGAAATGTGGAGGGCATTCCCGCATGTGCTTATAGTCGACGCTACCTACAAGACTAACATGTGCAATCTTCCATTTTTGCAAGTTGTGGGTATGACGTCGACAAACCAAACCTTCTGTGTTGCGCATGCATTTCTTTCAAACGAGCAGGAGGCAACATACGTCTGGGTCATGGAGAGGGTCTGGTCTATGCTGCACGAGTGCATGGAGCCGCATGTAATTCTAACGGACAGGGACCAGGCACTGATAAACACGTGTAGAAAAATATTCCATGGCGCACACAGATATCTCTGCAGGTTCCACATCTTACAATATATTGTGAAGCACTGCAAGAATTTGTTTAATACACAAGATTGGGAAGCCTTTATTGCTCAGTGGAAAACAGTGTGTAATTCCGCTACCGAAGAGTTATTCAAATATAACGTCCTCAACCTTCAGAGACACCTTAGCAATCAACAACGTACACGTATGTTCTCTCTAAGTAAATACATTCATACAAATAGATATATAATTTGAATATGTTTATTTTTTCAGATGTTTTTGATTACCTGTGGAATAACTTGTTAAGCACCTCCCGCCAATTGTTCGTATCTGCATGGACCAATCAAACCCTGACATTCTTCCAAAATACAACAAACAGAGCTGAAGGCGCACATGCTGCATTAAAGAAACAGCTGACTACACCGAAATGCGGTCTGGAAACGCTGGTGAAAAGGTGGACACCTTGGTACTAAAGCAATATGCGCAAATAAAGATATCCTTGGAAGAAAGCCGCACCAAGCGAATGAACAGCCACCTCGAGATTCCTTTGTTTTGCAACCTACTTCTTAAACTTTCCATCCATGCTCTTAACCTATTGGAAAACGAGCTAACACGGAGAATAGACACGTTGCTGTCATTCGGATCAACATGTGGCTACCAGCTGTACTCGGGTGTCGGGTTGTTATGTGCCTGTCGCCTGGAGAGATTGCAGAATACAGGTACTTATAGACTTACAAAAAATGTTTTGTTGTCTTAATTTAATATGATTGTCTAATGCTCTTTTTTTTTGCAGACTGCGTCATTCATAATTTCAGAGTTTTTTCTAGAACATTTGAACTTATACGATGCATATGGGCCTATACGCATCGTATTGATTCTAAATTCTTGTTTTTTTTCCTTTTCTGTTTTATAAAGTACTAGTAGGGTGCCCGCGCGATGCGACGGGGTGTCAATTTGCATTGCGGCACTCGTTTCTGGTAGTTTTCTTATTTATATAGTATTTATGGTAGCATTATTGTGGTGGATGTGTGTCATAAGTGTTACACATGTCTAGTAATTATTAAATCTAGCATTTAAATTATCAAGTAACTCAAGAAACCATTGATGCAATAAAGTAACACACGAATAAGAAAAAATAAGTCTTAAATATAAAAGTTAAATAAAGTAGCACATGAAAAAGGAAAGATAAGTCTTAAATATAAAAGTTGAAAACTAAAATCTCAAGTATGAAGTTTTTTGCATCTTGATGAAATCAATTTAGTAACCTTACGGCTTAAACATCTCAAGGATGTCATCTATATTGTCACATCACCATTTGTCATCATCAAGTTCAGGGTCCTCCGGAGTTTCTTTTATCTCTTCTTGTTTGATTGTTACACCTTTTGGAACAGGTTTGGGAATAATAATAATAAGTGTAAAAAAATTGTATTCGATAAAATAACATAGAGGAGGTTTGGGAACTGAAAAAAAATGTTAAGTATATTAGTTACATATGTTTTATCATGTTATTGTTATATATAATATAGACCAGATAGGTCAATACCTGACATATCTTCCATTATTCTTTTTGTCTTATCTATAACTATTACTTGACCGAATAGTTGTGGTGATCATCTTCTACTTCATCAAAACTGTAGTAAACCTTTTCTTCCCCTTGAACCGTGTCATACATTTTAACATTGATCTTGTCAACACACTCATTTCTAGTAGACAATATTGCTCTAGAGATTATATAATTAAAAGAAGGAAAAATTACAAGTTTTGTCCTTTATCTTTATAGTACTTTACAGGCGGTGTCCTTTTTTTCAAATGTTGACAGGCGGTGTCCTTTAGTATGTATTTTGTTACAAGTTTTGTCCTTTCCACCCCACCTGGTTAGATTTTCTTGTTAAATCTGGTCACATGCAAATCACATGAGGGTAGTTTAGTCTTTATACATATAAAGGACAATTTTTGTAAATACTGATAGATGTATATATTTTACTCTTTTTATTAATAAACAAAATATTATTTTTGTTATATAAAACCCAATCCATCAAGATTTTTGTCTCAATCTCATCTATCTTCCATCTCTGTTTACAACCCCACCACCTCCATCACACACCACCACCCACACCAGTCACCACCACCCACACGTCACAGATCCACCCCCACCAAACACAACCCCCTTCAAACCCTAATTTTCCCCCAAATTCAAACCAATGCAGAACCCAATCACTCGTAGTTTCAGCCAACACCGTCCACCCAACAGCCCAACCCACCTAAGCCTTCATTGCCACCATCCATCCTCTCTCCGGCAACCACCCACCCCACCTCAGTCTTCACCGCCACCACCCACCCTACCTCGACCTTCACTGCCACCACCCAACCTCTCTCTGGCCACCACAAACCACTTTCTCTCTCCCCCCCTCTCTCTCAAACCACAATCAGAACCCTAACCCTAGCCACAATTGAACAGATCTGTCTCCATGTGCAGATGAGAAATGAAGATGAAACAGAGGAGTGTTGGTGGATTGTAACCCTAGCCACACAACCTTCACCCACCACAATTGAACAGATCTGTCTCCATCTGCCGCCCCGCCGCACCTAAACCCCTATGTGAAATAAACACCTGAAACCCTGCCGCAGCTGCTCTCTCTCTACCTCACTCATCTCTCCCACCGGTGAAATAAACACAAAAACCCTAACCGTTCATGATGAATCAACAAATCACAAAACTCACAAATCTAAGAAATTGCCGAAATCAACAAGTAAAAAATTTACTCATGTTCCACCGTTGATTGAGTGATGAATGAACAAATGTTGATTCTGTGGGGGTGGGTTGCAGTTGGTGGTTGTTGAACGGTGGTGGATGGTGGCGCCGCCGCCATTGTTTCTGGGTTGGGGCTTTAGTCGGATGGTGAAACGGTGGGTTAATGGTGGTGGCGATTGGTTGATGGTGGTGAGAGGCGGGAGGCGGTGGTGGTGGGATCTGAATGGGGCGATTGGGGCTTTATTCGGAGGTTGCAAGTAAAGAGAGAGAGAGAGAGAGACAGTGGTATATATAATAATAATAATAATAATAATAATAATAATAATAATAATAATAATAATAATAATAAAGAGGTAAGAGTTTTATATATAATTTAATAACAATAATAATAATAAAGAGGTAAAAAGACTAAAATACCCTTGGGTAATCAGATTTAACAAAAAAATCTAACTAGGTTAGGCTCAAAGGACAAAACTTGCAACAAAATTCCCTACAAAGGACACCGCCTGTAAAGTACTATAAAGATAAAGGACAAAACTTGTAATTTTTCCTTAAAAGAATATACATTGTTTTGAATTGACGGAAAGACTATATTAATCAATTCTTTTATAGAGATAAGGTGACCCTTTATAAGGTAAGACTCAAAACAATGTTACACTTGTTAATGACTTCATATTAATCTTATATGTTAACATTATATAAAGTTTTTTAGCCTATTTCTTATTTAAAAACTATTTTTTGTTTGTTCTTGTGACCAAGTTTATTTATGGTGTTAGTCTAATATCCAATGTCACCCAAATACTTTTCCCGAATATATCATATTGAACTTTTCTAAGAGGGTTCTTGGTCACCAGTTGTAATGTTCAAGTTAAAAATCAAGCTTAATTGCATAAATAAAATGTTTACACTTAAAAGAAAAACTATTAAACTAATAATAATAATAATAATAATAAGTAAAATAAGTAGAAAAATATATTCTAACAACAATCAGTGAGTACTTTAGGTATGCACCTAAAATCTTCTTTATGCTAATATCCTCCTTCCTCTTGCTCTTATAACACTTATTTATCAGGTAATGATTTCTCATGCTACGGAAATATAAGGAAAAAACGATTTACATAATGGGGTAATTTCATACTAAAAGCTTAAGTAATATCATATCTGGTTGACTAAAAACTAATATGAGGTATCATTCAAAATACCTAAAATTTCATATTTACTCATTTCATTAAATACACTTTATGATAAGACCATTATACCCTTCCCTTTCTTTTCAATAAAGATTTTAAGAGAAGGGTACATATGTCATAAAAAATGGTATATTCGATATTTTGATCTTTTATTGGATAAATATCATATTTATCTCATGTAACAAAGTCGAGCCATGGTATTTAATGTCATATATATTTCAAATACCTTCTTTAGCACAAATTTTATACGGGCGTAAGCATCTTTAAGAGGTTTAACCACCTAAAATATGCACTCAAAGAAAAAACGATATAGCTTAGTAACTTCACATCTTCACTGTATGTAAATAAGAAGCTTTAAAAAAGGGTAGAAAATAGAAACATACTTCGACATCAATACGCGCTGGCATTTCCGAACCAGGTCGCTCTTTCAAATAAACCGGTCCAATTGCATCACTCATACCATATGATGACACCTTTCAGATAGTAAAAACCTGCATACTAAGCAACTGAGTAAAACAATATAGAAACTGATTCTTCAAAAAGAATCCCTTTTAATCAAAACTGAGTTTTATTTTTTCAAATCAGTTAACCATAACCTACAATTCAGTAAAAATTAAAAAAGGAGGGGACTGTATTACCATATATTGGCCAAAATAAACATGAAACGAAAATAAAATTATTAACTGAAGTAATAGTTTACCTTTGCGCCTCCGGTTCTAGATGAACCAGACGACTGCATCCATGTATCCAAGCTTGTACATGTTATCAGGAATAGAGTCAACTGCCGGCTCCAATGCCCAAATGAAATGTTGCATCAGTAATAATTAATGTATTAACTATAAATACAAAAACACTATTAATATTACATTAATGTTAGAAAGAATTGTCTACCTCTCTAGTAGCGGTGTAAACGAGCCAGGTCGAGCCCAAGCTCGACCGGGCTCGAGCTCGGCTCGTCATGTTTTTATGAAGCTCAAGCTCGGCTCGGTTCAAGCCTGCTTATTTGAGCTTGAGCTCGGCTCGCGAGTAAAACCCAAAGCTCGAGCTCGGCACGAGCTATTTGTAGAACAACCTCAAACGAGCTATAAGCTCAGCTTGAGCTCGCTTCAACATCGTTTGAACGAGCCAAAGGTCAGCTAGAGCTTGGCTCGCAAATGTTATCATCATTATTAATATATTATATAAAAAATAAATAAATTTTGGTTTGGGCTTGTTTAGGCTCACGAGCCTAAACGAGCTTTGTGTTCCAAGCTCGAGCTCGGGCTCGATAACTAAACGAGCTCTAATTCAAGCTCGGGCTCGTTAAAGCTCGGCTCGTTCAAGCTTTTAACAGAGCCAATAACGAGTAGCTCTCGAGCCTCTGGGCCTGTTTACACCCGTACTCTCTAGGTCCCGCCCGGTTTTCAGGATTACAATCGGAGCTGATCCCCATGTCTTCCAATCCCAAACACAATGCAGGAAAATCACACACAGACCTATAACAACTGATATATTTTTAGCAATAAAGTAACAATCATAAAATATTCAAATAATAAAGAAAAACGAATCAAGTTTACCGTCCGAGCAACAATGTTGGTGTCATAAAAAATGTTAAACCACCTTCTACATAAAGTCGGTTTAAACAAAGCGTCTTGGAGCAAGATATCTGCACAATTTATGATAT
The DNA here is from genome assembly GCA_030545235.1 of Helianthus tuberosus. NCBI lineage: Eukaryota > Viridiplantae > Streptophyta > Magnoliopsida > Asterales > Asteraceae > Helianthus > Helianthus tuberosus. Next base: position 107,765,898 of record CM060450.1, read on the forward strand.
TTTTAGTGTTTATGATGTCAAATTCTTTAAAAGAAGATATTTGGAAGTCACCAAGTGCGAGTGCTAAATGGAATGAACTATCTGGGTACTTGGTAACCATTTCGTCAAAGGCACAAGGCACACTTAAGACTCATATGCCTCGCCCGAAGCTTCGGCGCAAAGCGCTTAAAAGCCAAGGGTTTTTTTAAGCTAGGCGCATTTTATAAAAATACCATTATTAGGGGTATTAGACATGAAAACACCTAAAAAGCACATGATTCATCATCTAAAAGTAGTTGTTAGATTTCACCAGGGTCTGGGGGTCTGGTCTCTGAACTTGTTTGTTCCCTTAACTCAAATTGTTGCTATCATCAGTAGAAGCTTTCATGACAACCGATTTCCTTCTACGCACAACTCGAATAATAACGTGTTTGTGTGCAGTAGTATCAGAATATCACATCCAAAATATTCTTAACTTTCTAGATGTAAGTTAAAAAAAAAACAGAACTAAAAATTGCATATCTGTAGACATAAGTATCCCAGTACTAAGGTGATGTGGAAGTGGTCCCATTCTTCATCTTCTCAGAAGACTGCCATTCAACCAATGCTTCCATAGATGACTGGTCTACATTCAGTGATTCTTTTACTCATCTGCTAACCTCAAACTCTTCACTCAAAGACAAAGTCCCCGCCTTTTTCCCACTTCAAAACTCCCTAGCCACTTCCACAACATAACAACAATAATCAAATTCAACAACCATAACATTAGTTTCCATGAACTAATTTAACACAATTCACAATTAAAACTAAGGCCCTTAAATCAGACAAACAACGACGAAGCCGTGGTTTGAGCCCGCTCTTTAGTAACATTTAGACAATTTTAGGTTTGAAAGTTACCTCCACAATCCCTAAACGTTGATTCGAACAAAAGCTAGAACGACGGAGCCCTAGCAGTCGTCACCACCAAACCTGGCCACCTCTGCACGTGGGTGTAGTTGCTGGGAGAATAACCCGTACCCGTCGAAGGTTCTAAGAGGTCATCGGCGCTCTATCCTCACCATTGTGTTCGCCGGAAGTATGTGATCATTGCGAAACCTTAGCGCCGCCGTCAGGTTTTGTGATTGTTACCGACCTATCCATGTCCCGTCACTCTAAATGCCCTTCCACCATCGCCACCGCTGGTGGCTGGAACCCTCTGGTTTTCATCCTCTCTAGTATCTCGTTCTCTCTCTACAAATGAAAAGAAGAAAATGAAACGAAGAACACATGATAAGTGGAATAGAATGAGGGTTTGAGATGGGGAGCGGGTCCGCGGGAGTTCAAAATTTGGATGCTAGAGAAGTGGAACAGATTTGGCCGCCCAAAAATTCATGTATGCTTCAAAGGCTTGTAACTTGGGGTTTAAAACTTGTATTTAACTAATCTGGTGAAATTATATTTATATCCATATAATAGTTATATTTATATCCATTCAATATACATTAACATTATGATATAGTATAGATAAATAATATATGATAGATAACAGTAATAGATGAATAATTCAATTCGGTTTAGCTATTAAAGTTAAACATTATGTGATAATGAAAAAATACGTTGGGTTTTAATCACTTGTACACTAAGGCATCGTCTAATTGTACCTTTTACTCCGCACGTCAATACTTAACAAGACAACTATCGAAACATCGACAAAAATAAGTAGGTCGTCATGGTGTCTTTGGATTTTTTTAAACATTATAGTTTATAAGATATGTCATGAATAAGTAACAAATTATAAGTTTGTTATGGATGGGTGAATTCTAACTAATTATCTATAATTTTGTTAAAACCTTAGGGATTTAAGTGTAATAAGTTTAGGGGATAAAAAATAAATAGTGTTTAAAAGACCAAACTACCCTCATTTTAGGGGCCTTTCTATAAATAAAGGAGGGGAAAAGTTCTTATTTTTTGGGTATCTTAAAATGTCCTTGCCTCATGCATTATAATATAGTATAGATAAACAAGTGTTTTATATCTTAGTTTTTTTTTAATGTTTTACTAGTAAGTAGAATGTTTTTATTTTTAGTCGAAGTTGTCCGTATCGCGCGTAGGTGCATTTCGAGCGTCGAAACCTAAGACGTCGTAAATATATAGTTTTTTTATTTTTTTAGTCGAAACGTCCGTATCGCGCGTTGTCGCAACCCCCGTCCCCTAACAAACCCGGGAACGGGCGGCCGCGGCCAACTTGGGTGGTATCGGTGTTTTGTCCATTTTGGCAGCGGAAATTACATCAGGACCGTAGTTAGGAAATAATTTATCAGAGTAAAATACCATGCTTTTACTATATTACACACATGGAAAAACCCCAAGTTTTAAGTACACGCATTTTATAGGGACAAAACCCTATTTTATTTAATAAAACATCTATTTATTTTAGGTAACTTTATTGGCACTTTTCCAAGCCTTCAGTGCTGTCCAGCTGGCTTCTATTTGGCTTTCACATTTTGTTACCTGAAATGCGTTTAAAAACATTTTGTCAGCGGGAAATACTGGTGAGTGACTCCTAGTTTAATCAAGTTTAATAAAGACCATTTTACAGTATTGAGGGCGGTCGCGCAATTACATTTGTTTCCATCTATTCAATTACCACCCACGGTACTGTCAACCCGACTTGTGGTCATGTTACTCCTCGCAAGGCAGTAACAAATTTTCTATACAAAACCCCAACATACCGATGATAATTGTAGAATACAAATACTCAATAACTGTTTAATATAATATAATTTAGGTGAGGTTTTGTAAATACAATTTGCAAAAAGGAGATTACTCACATTGCTGTTTTAGGTTTTCTGTAAGGGTTTCCTGGCGATTATTTATAATTTACATAAATGCACACGTGTTAGTATAATAACCCTTAATATTTACATTAGTAATACCCTCCCCGAGACGACATTCCAACGACTACGTCGGGCAAAACCACGACAGCCGTTACGGAACCCTGGATCAATCGGGCAGCGTATCTAATACGTAACCGGGGTTATGATACTTACAACGGAGCATAACTTCGTTATTTAGGGGGTATTATACTCGAGAATAGCTTCTACACTTAAGAAATTCGAGAGAGAAAAGAAATTTCAACGGTTTGAACGAACTGTCGAATGCACTTATTTATAGTGCTGATCCTGGTCTTTGTCGCGGCCCGCGTAAGACGTAGCCAAGGGCTACGCGGCCCGCGAGGCTCCCTAGGGTAGGCCCTAGGGTTGCTGATTCGACTCGTAGCCTCCACACGCGTCTCGACACGTGGCGCCCCAGGGTTAAGGCCTGATCCTCCATCTGTCGCGGCACACGTAAGAACCCTTAAGGGTCTTCGCGCCCCGCGACAGCCCATAAAAATTGGGTTTTAATTAATTTTTATAAAAATAAAGGTATTTGGGCTCGGTTTTCACATACGGGGTATATTTTAGGACATATTGGGATATTTTAAATATTTTTAGGGTGTCAAAAATATTTTGAGGGTTGTTATATCCTCCCCACCTTGTTTTAGAGCTCGTCCTCGAGATCTACTGGAATAAATGCGTGTATTTCCTTTGCATTTCTGATTCAAGTTCCAACGTGTATTCTGGTCCTCTTTTGGAGTCCCACTTCACTTTGACCAGAACTAATCTCTTGTGCTTGAGGTTTTTAATTTTCCTGTCTTCAATTTGTAGAGGCCTTTCTACAAATTTTAACTGCTCATCTACCTCTATGTCCTTAAGAGGCACTACCAGTGATTTATCAGCTAAGCATTTCTTGAGATTAGATACATGAAATACATCATGTATTCCTGCCATTTCCTCTGGCAATTGTAGCTGATACGCTATAGGTCCTATTCTTCTAATAATTTCAAAAGGTCCAACATACCTGGGACTTAGCTTTCCCCTTTTGATGAATCTGACTACTCCTTTCCAAGGAGAGACTTTCAATAGTACTTTGTCTCCTACCTGAAATTCTAACGGCTTGCGTCTGTTATCGACATAACTCTTCTGTCGATCCCGTGCTGCTTTCAGTCGTTCCTTGACTTGAATAAATTTGTCGGTTGTTTCTTGCACTATCTCAGGTCCAGATAGTTGCTTTTCCCCAATTTCTGCCCAACAGACTGAGGTTCGGCACTTTCGTCCATAAAGTGCTTCGAATGGTGCAGCATTGATACTGGTGTGATAACTGTTATTATAAGAAAATTCTATTAAGGGTAAGTGATCGTCTCAATTACCTCCGAAATCAATTACACAAGCTCTAAGCATGTCCTCCATTGTCTGAATTGTCCTTTCGCTTTGACCGTCCGTTTGAGGATGATAAGTTGTGCTTAGATTTAACTTGGTTCCCATTGCTTTTTGGAAACTTGTCCAAAAATGAGAGGTAAAACGGCTATCCCTATCAGAAACAATTGATAAAGGAATTCTATGTAATGAAACTATTTCATTTACATACAATTTAGCTAACTGTTCCATACTGAAAGTTTCCTTCATTGGTAGAAAATGAGCTGACTTAGTGAGCATGTCTACAATCACCCAGATTGTATCGTTACCTTTTCTTGTTTTGGGTAATTTGGTAACAAAATCCATTGTTATCAATTCCCATTTCCAAACTGGCATTTCTAACTGCTGTAATAAACCTGAGAGTTTCTGATGTTCAGCTTTGACTTGTGAACAAGTTAAACACTTAGAAACATATGCAGCTATATCCCTTTTCATTCCTATCCACCAAAAATTCTTTCTTAAATCCTGATACATTTTATCACTTCTGGGATGCATCGTATACTTAGACTTATGGGCTTCTTCTAATATACAGTGCCGTAGGTTTCCTAATTTAGGTATCCACATTCTTTTCTTATGGAATCTCCAAATTCTATCTGTTCCTTGTTCTAGTTCCTTAATCATTCCTTTTAACTTTTCAGTATCATCCTTGATTACTGATTCTTGTGCTTTTCTAATCTGCTCATTTAAATCTACTTGTAGATTTAATTTAAGAGAACGTACCCTTTTTGGCTTCTCATGATACTTTCGGCTTAAAGCATCAGCCACTACATTCGCTTTTCCTGCATGATATTGGATATTGCAATCATAAACACTGAGTATCTCCACCCAGCGTCTTTATCTCATATTCAACTCCTTTTGCCCAAAAACATACCTTAAACTCTTATGATCAGTGAAAATGGTAAACTTACTACCGTAAAGGTAATGTCTCCAAATCTTAAGGGCAAAAATTATGGCTCCTAATTCTAAATCATGGGTGGAATAATTCTCTTCATGATTCTTAAGTTGTCTAGATGCGTAAGCTATGACCTTTTGACGTTGCATCAATACACATCCATAACCTAAATTAGAAGCATCACAATAGACTACAAAGTCTTCAGTTCCTTCTGGTAACGCTAGTATGGGTGCATGGGTTAATCTTTGCTTAAGAATTCTAAAGGCTTCTTCCTGTTTTGGTCCCCATTCAAACTTAATGGATTTACAGGTTAGCTTAGTCAAGGGAATGGCTATTCTAGAAAAATCTCGAATAAATCTTCTATAATAACCGGCCAATCCTAAGAAACTTCTAACTTCGGCTGGTGACTCAGGGGTTTTCCATTTGGTAATAGCCTCGATCTTGGTGGGGTCCACATGAATTCCTTCATGATTCACTAAGTGTCCAAGAAACTGTACCTGTTCTAACCAAAATTCACACTTCGAAAATTTAGCATAAAGCTTTTCCTTTCTCAATAAACTTAGAAGTGCGTGCAAATGATTTGCATGATCCTCTTTACTTTTAGAGTAAATAAGAATATCATCTATAAAGACAATTATGAATTTATCCAAACATGGCTTACATATTCGGTTCATCATGTCCATAAATGCAGCTGGGGGATTGGTTAAACCAAATGGCATGACAATAAATTCATAATGGCCATACCTTGTTCTAAAAGCAGTCTTAGGAATGTCCTCTTCCTGTACCTTTAATTGATGATATCCTGACCTTAAATCGATTTTAGAGAAAAATCAAGCTCCTTGCAGTTGATCAAACAGATTGTCGATCCTCGGTAATGGGTACGGGTTCTTAATCGTGACCTTGTTCAATTCACGGTAGTCAATGCACATACGCATTGATCCGTCTTTCTTTTTGATGAATAAAATTGGCGCTCCCCATGGCGATGAGCTTGGCTGTATGAATCCTTTTTCTAACAAATCATCTAACTGTTTCTTCAGTTCCTGCATTTATGCGGGTGCCAGGCGGTAAGGTGCTTTGGCAATCGGTGCTGTCCCTGGTAGCAGATGGATCCTGAATTCGACTTCCCTGTCCGGCGGTAGTCCTGGTAATTCTTATGGAAATACGTCTGAAAACTAAGATACTACTGGAATATCTTTTAGTTCTTTTCCTTTAGTGTTAGTGATTATAGAAATCAAATACACTAATGACCATTTTCTTATGTAACTTGCTGTTTTCATCACAGAGATGAATTTCTTGGATCTAGATGGTTTATTTCCTTTAATTGTGATCTTTTCACCCCTTGGTGAATTTACTTGAATTGACCTTTGATCACATAAAATACTGGCTTTATTGGCTATTAACCAATCCATTCCTAATACAACATCAAATCCTGCCAGGTTCATTGGGTAAAGGTTTGCAATAAACTTTTTCTTTAAAAATTATATTCTTGCTCCCTGCAAGATTTCAGAAATCTTAATGGTTTTCCCATTTGCTGTCTCTACTAGACATTCTTGTGGGAGTTTAGTTAAGGGTTGATTGAAAAGTTTGCAAAATAAAGTATTAATAAAACTTCGGTTTGCACCAGAGTCAAATAATACTTTAGCAAAAATATCATTAACTAAAAACATACCGGCTATCACGTCCGGAATCATTTTGGCTTCATCTGCCGTCAGAACAAATTCTCTAGCATTTTTAGTGTTCTTGTTGCCCATGGCTGGAACTAGTTTCGGACAGTTGGGCTTGATGTGGCCTTTTTCTCCACAGTTGAAGCACATCCCGTTATTAGGTTTCCTCCTATAATCTTCTTCCTTGTGTCCTGGTAACTTGCAGAAATTGCAGTAAGTGGAGCATTTTCCCGAATGCTTTTTCTTGCATGCCTTGTAGTAGGGTGCAGAGGTAGAACTTACATTCCTACGGTTGGAATTACGGTAGCGAAATTCCTGAGTAAGCCTCTGAGCTAGGTTCTTTCTCTGGTCTTCTTCTCGCGTTCGCACTAATTCATCTGTCAAGGCATTGGCTAGTTCTACAGCTTCTTCTATGGTTTAGGGTCTAGCTGCCTTGACTACATGTCTAATCTCCCCGATTAATCCCCAGATGTAATGGGAGATTAATACTGGTTCTGGTGATGCAAGGGTTGGTACTATTCTAGCATACTCGAAGAATAACGTAGTGTATCCTTTACTATCCACTCAAGTCATCCTAAGATTTAAGAACTTATTTGCTATCTGTTCTTTTTCATTGGTAGGGCAGAATTTCCTTTCTACCATATTCTTAAATTCCTCCCATTCCATATTGTAAGCCCTATCACTTCCCCTAGACTGGAGGATAGTGTTCCACCACTCTAAGGCTGAATTTTTAAACATATTAGAAGCAAACATTATCTTATCCTCTTCTGCACATTTGCTTATTTTCAAGACTGCCTCAGTCTTTTCTATCCAGCGTAGAGCTGCAATGGGTCCTTCATTGCCCGAGAATTCTATTGGTTTACAAGACCATAATTCCTTGTAAGAACAACCACAAGGCATGGTTCTTCTTCTTTTGGGAATGGGCGCTTGAAGTATGGGTCCATTGTTTACGCTGTGTTCCGGTTCAGTTTGTCGTTTGCTGCTATGCTTACTTTTATTATCCTCTTCCTTAACAGTTTGAATAATAAATGACATCGCATCTATAATTCCTTGTGCCACTATGTGTTGGATGGCACTATTATCCACTTGGTTTCCATTGTTATTGTTGTTCGGATTCTCATTATTCAGGTTATTGTCGTTCTGGTTATTATCATTCTGGTTTTCCTGGTTCACTTCGTTGTCCATCTGAATTTTAAACATTTACTACATATTAATATCACAAGATAATATTTAATACAACCAAACACATAACACGCATGTGGATCAAAAACGTCGATCATTGCGACTTACTCTTTTCTTATATATATATATAATATGCATCTAATACAAACCGATACTGGAAATTAAAATTACAATACAACTGAAATAAAAGTTACACTACTAATAGTAGGCATCCGTAGTCCTCTTTTTTTTTTAAACATACACGCATATTATATATTATTATATTATTATTATTACCACCTCCACTGTCACCTTCACGGATATGGATTCATCCAGAAATCCATATTGCGCTCGTCGTACTTCCAGACGAGTCGCTCTCTGACCTGCCTCATTCTCTCACTACTCTCTAAAATCTCTTCTCCGAAAGTTCGGAGTTCTTGCACATTTTCTGCACTCATTGGGGGTGCAGGTGCTGGGGCTGGGTTTGGGAATTGGGGTGCGGGTTCCTGGTACGGGTAAGGATTCTCTAAAATTTCCCTAATAAATACATCGTTATCATAGTAGGGATCTAGAGGGTCCAAACCTGGGTAAGCTCCTAGATTCGGCATGGGTTCATTTTCTACTATTGGGTATCGTTGCACATAATTCCTATTATCATCCCACCACGGGTCATAATCTGGGTCTAAGGGATTGGGTGCTGGTACCCTAGGTATTTCTTTCGGGTTAAAATCATGCATTTCAACTTGATTCTCTGGGTTTTCTATTTCCATTGGCTGAGCTGGGAGTAAGGGTTGGGGTGCTATCAGTTGCTTCAGGTTAGGGTCGGCAGCAGTGGTTGCTAGGATATGGAAATTGGCTAAACTTCTATTAAGCATATCCTGGGCATGGGCATCTGTTTCTCTTTTAGTGGCTGCTAGGGCTCTCCATTGTTGCAACTTTTTCATTCGTTTCCTACGCTCATGTGCTCCCCTACTGAACCATCCTCTCTTTTTAGGAGGGAATGGCTCTTCAGACCGAGCCTTAAACATGAATATTCCTTCTTTATTATCAGCAGAATACCCTGAAATAGCAGGCTGTGAAGAGGCGCCTTCGCTTCAAGGCGAACCGGACAATTGACGATACGCGTCGGATGGTCCTTGGTCGCTCATGCTGTAAACTAACAAATAGTCAAATAACACATAACAATAAAATACAATTATGCACGTAGTTCCGTAATTCATTTCCTAACACTTTGAATAATATCTTGGTGTCAGCAGAACACTTATGTGGCTGAATCAGTGGCTTAGCTCTGATACCACCTTCTGTTGCAACCCCCGTCCCCTAACAAACCCGGGAACGGGCGGCCGCGGCCAGCTTGGGTGGTATCGGTGTTTTGTCCATTTTGGCAGCGGAAATTACATCAGGACCGTAGTTAGGAAATAATTTATCAGAGTAAAATACCACGCTTTTACTATATTAAACACATGGGAAAAACCCAAGTTTTAAGTACACACATTTTATAGGGACAAAACCCTATTTTATTTAATAAAACATCTATTTATTTTAGGTAACTTCATTGGCACTTTTCCAAGCCTTCAGTGCTGTCCAGCTGTCTTCTATTTGGCTTTTACATTTTGTTACCTGAAACGCGTTTAAAAACATTTTGTCAGTGGGAAATACTGGTGAGTGAATCCCAGTTTAATCAAGTTTAATAAAGACCATTGTACAGTATTGAGGGCGGTCGCGCAATTACATTTGTTTCCATCTATACAATTACCACCCACGGTACTGTTAACCCGACTTGTGGTCATGTTACTCCTCGCAAGGCAGTAACAAATTTTGTATACAAAACCCCAACATACCGACGATAATTGTAGAATACAAATACTCAATAACTGTTTAATATAATTTAATTTACGTGAGGTTTTGTAAAAACAATTTGCAAAAAGGAGATTACTCACATTGCTGTTTTAGGTTTTCTGTAAGGGTTTCCTGGCGATTATCTATAATTTACACAAATGCACACGTGTTAGTATAATAACCCTTAATATTTACATTAGTAATACCCTCCCCGAGATGGCATTCCAATGACTACGTCGGGCAGAACCACGACAGCCGTTACGGAACCCTGGATCAATCGGGCAACGTATCTAATACGTAACCGTGGTTATGATACTTACAATGGAGCAGAACTTCATTATTTAGGGGGGTATTATACCCGAGAATAACTTCTACACTTAAGAAATTCGAGAGAGAAAAGAAATTTGAACGGTTTGAACGAATTGTCGAATGCACTTATTTATAGTGCTGATCCTGGTCTTTGTCGCGGCCCGCGAGGCTCCCTAGGGTAGGCCCTAGGGTTGCTTATTCGACTCGTAGCCTCCACACGCGTCTCGACACGTGGCACCCCAGGGTTAAGGCCTGATCCTCCATCTGTCGCGGCCCGCGTAAGAACCCCTTCGCGCCCCGCGACAGCCCATAAAAATTGGTTTTTAATTAATTTTTATAAAAATAAAGGTATTTGGGCTCGGTTTTCACATACGGGGTATAATTTAGGACTTATTGGGATATTTTAAATATTTTTAGGGTGTCGGAAATATTTTGAGGGTTGTTATATCCTCCCCACCTTGTTTTAGAGCTCGTCCTCGAGATCTACTGGAATAATTGCGGGTATTTCCTTTGCATTTCTGATTCAAGTTCCCACGTGTATTCTGGTCCTCTTTTGGAGTCCCATTTAATATTTAGTCGGGGTTGTCTGTAACGCGATTAGGTCCATTTCAAGCGTCGAAACCTAAGACGTCGTAAATATATAGTTTTTTTATTTTTTTAGTCGAAACGTCCGTATCGCGAGCAGGTCCGTAACGAGCCTCGAAACCTAATACGTCGTAGATAGATAATAATTATAATATATAGTCGGGGTCGTCCGTAACGTGATTAGGTCCATTTCGAGCGTCGAAACCTAAGACGTCGTAAATATATAGTTTTTTTTTTGTCGAAACGTCCGTATCGCACGTAGGTCCGTAATGAGGCTCGAAACCTAATACGTCGTAGATAGATAATAACTATAATATACCGTTCGGGTCGTCCATGACGCGATTAGGTCCATTTCGAGCGTCGAAACCTAAGACGTCGTAAATACATAGTTTTTTTTTTATTTTTTAGTCGAAACGTACGTATCGCGCGTAGGTCTGTAACGAGCCTCGAAACCTAATACGTCGTAGATAGATAATAATTATAATATATAGTCGGGGTCATCCGTGACGCGATTAGGTCCATTTCGAGCGTCGAAACCTAAGACGTCGTAAATATATAGTTTTTTTACTTTTTTAGTCGAAACGTCCGTATCGCGCGTAGGTCCGTAACGAGCCTCGAAACCTAACACGTCGTAGATAGATAATAATTATAATATACCGTTCGGGTCGTCCGTAACGCGATTAGGTCCATTTCGAACGTTAAAACCTAAGACGTCGTAAATACATAGTTTTTTTATTTTTTAGTCGAAACGTCCGTATCGCGCGTAGGTCCGTAACGAGCCTCGAAACCTAATACATCGTAGATAGATAATAATTATAATATACCGTTCGGGTCGTCCGTAACCCGATTAGGTCCATTTCGAGCGTTGAAACCTATGACGTCGTAAATATATAGTTTTTTTTTATTTTTTAGTCGAAATGCCCGTATCACGGGTAGGTCCGTAACGAGCCTCAAAACCTAATACGTCGTAGATAGTTAATAATTTTAATATACCGTTCGGATCGTCCGGGGAGGTGGCGCTGTTATATTTTTTTAAAATTAAATAAAAATTGTTATATTTTGAAAAAAAATTTGATTAAAATTGTTTAATCATGAAGATATGGAAGTCGCTATTGGTAGAGGGAGAGGCCGGGGAGGTGGCGGTGGGCGTGGACGTGGCCGCGCACATGGAGCGGCGGGGGCATTGATCGCGCTGGCGGTGCCTGGCGGGCGTGGACGTGGACGCGGGCGTGGGCGCGGGCACGGGCGTGGCGCTGACCCTGGAGAGGATCCCCTGTTGGAGAATGCTTATCTGAGGTTCGAGGAGGGGAGCGAGGCTTATCACAGATGTGAAAAGTTTCATCGTATGGAGATCGGCGGCCACTGTGCCCTCGATTGGGGAGCTCTATAAGAGGTCGAGGAGTCGTCGAGAGCCCAACAGTTCATCGGACACGATACTCCATGGCCGAGGTATACTATTTGTTAGTGTTTTTTCTTTGTTTTGTATACGACATGCATACTAACCACACTGTGTGACAGGTTGTTCGATATTGCATACACGCCGTCTTAGAGGGTCATGGCGTGCGAGTTTTTGTCGAGTTTCGACTTCCGCTCCCAGGCCTGCAGACCGTCCGGAGGAGGATGACGATGAGGACGACCCGTGGATAGAGGTCAGCTTTCATCTAGCGGGGCAGTGACATTTGATGTCACTCAGACGGTTTAACGAGCACTTCGGCCTTTACAGCGTGGAGGAGTTAGACACCCCCATCTACACCAACGGCTTATGGATGCCCCCCGTACGACTCTAATGAGGTTCTGGCAGGTAATCAGCACGCGTCGCTTCGGCACGACGTCGAAGCAGAGGGCTTCCTTTATCACTGATCCCCTCTACCGCTACCTGCACAAGCTTACTGCCACATCTATAGCACTACGTGAGAAGAGTCGCGAGTGGCGCACTCAGGGGGATCTCTTTTACCTGTACTGCCTTATATGGGGGGAGAGGTGCGCCCTCCATAGCTGCCTAGCCCAGTGGTTCGCGACGGCGTTCCACAGGCAGGACAGGTCTGTGCTGTACGGGGGGGGGGGGGGGGGGGGCGTACATCACACGTATCGCCGTCTCGTTGGGCCTTGTTCCCCAGCAGGACCAATTATTCTCGCAGGGGGGCGTGGTGGAACCGAGCTTTTTGACCCGTGCTACCCTGATCGGCATGCACGTGACGCGTGACTTCCCTGGGCTCGGTCTGCGATTTATACGAGGGGACAGGCAGGTGTTCGCCCCCGCCGCTCTCCCAGATGAGCTACCAGAGTTGCTTCCGGTGCCGGCACAGGGTGAGGGTCAGCTGGCAGATGGTGATGCCGCAGAGGGCGACGAAGATGACGACTCTGTTGACGACGATGGTGACCACGTTGAGCCACCACCACCTAGGCCGCCGCCTCCAATTCCGTTATGTGCTCCGGCACAGCAGCCGCAGCCACATGGGGTGCCTCAGTACCCCCAGCACGTATTCAATGACGAGCTCGATCCAGCTGTGGTGTGACAACCTGAACTTTCAAAGTTTGTGACATTTAAACCTCGTGATCTTAACTCCTCGTTATTTCTCTTCCAAGTGTTTTACGTTCTGCGCTCGTATGATTTTGTAACTGTGTAATGATGTTTCTGGGCTGCAACCGTTTTGGGCCACACCATAATAGCCTAATAGAATCTAGTTAGTTTAAAAATCGGCCAAATGTGACAACTATCCACCTACAGTTATGACAACCCAATTAGGTGGGCTTGAGCCCACTTCGGCTACCATGTAATCGCCCCAAACCCGAGCACGTGTAACTGAATTAGCATCTTGTTTGGGATGGATAGAGCCCAAGTGGAACATGGTTTGGGGGCCGGCTATTGAACTTAGATTATTTATACACACATTGGGCCCAAGTATATATCTTCTTGCTACAATCTTGATCCGCAACCCAATACAAACCCACGAAGGAATCTGTTATGTTCTTGGCGCGTATATACCCTTAGTGTACGTATGTAGGTTTATGTTCTCATAACTCACAAACAACAAACCCTACTTTTCCTCTCTTGATTTACGAAGGCAGTAGATACCCCCCTGTTGCAACATCCCAGTTGATCAACGTCTGAATCAAGTTGAGCTTTCGGTTAGTGTAATATCTCTATGTTTTGAATCAATATCTTTGTTATGCATATTTAGTTGCACCTATTCATGATCTTGATTACTGATTCTATTATATTTATGATTGGTTAATAGTGAATTATAGATTAGATAGTGACTAATATTCTCGCAAATTAATTTAATGATTTCGTGAGGATATAACAATAGGGTTCGGAATTGTTTGTAAATATAATGTATGTGCATGTCAATAATGCTGAACTAAAAGTGCACGTGATATGGCTGGTTAGTTGTAATCATGTCTGCTGATGTTAGATCATGTAGTCATTGATTGTTGTGATGGCCCATGTGCTTTGACTGAACACTATTGTATTGGTCCAATAGAGGTTACACACTTCACATGAATCACTTTGACTTTATAAATTGATGGCCATGTGTTTAGTGAAAAGGTAATAAATGAAGTGATCAGATTTACTTGACTATATGATTGTTTGATGATGATGACTATGTTCAAGATTAGATGATACCATGCTATGTTGTTAGGCTGTTAATCTGCTTAGATTATTATGACAATGTGATCTCAATAAATGGTGGGTTACAATCTGATCTAAGGGTTAATGCGGATTAGGAATATAGTGAATAATTGAATAATGGGCTGAGATATGAAAACAAATCACAAAAACTAATTATGGGCTAAGGGGTAGCAGTGGGCCGAGCATACGGAAGTGGGCCGCACATCGGCGAGGGTTGAGCCTGATGGGATTGGGCCGGGTAATACAAACTGAATAAATGTTGGGCCGCACATTACACAGAAAGTAGACTACATGTTATTAAAGTCATATGTACTGAGTTGGGCCGAGAACTTATATGTAACTTGTTTAGAAATATTGAGTATTATATGGATTGTATATTTTGTTACCTTGGGCAATAATCAGTTGCGGATGGCACAGGGCAAGCCCACTTGGCTGGACTTGTGCTATCGGGCCCAAGCGCAAGTTCTATGGGCTCCATAATGGGTTGCCCAAATGGTTGTAGTCTAACAAACATATGATACGAACCAGACTGTGACCCAAATACTTGTAGTGTGTTATATATATATTCATATGTATACTTGGGTGTGCGATTGAACTGTTAATATGTGACAACCGGAATTATGAATGTGTGATGTGAGTATGCTTATGACCCGAATACTAGCTGTAGCAAGAGTTATGATATGTGTCATAGTTGTTTACTACTTGTGGAATGTGTACAAAGAATGTGTGGTTTTTGTGCAAACGGAACTAATTATCATTGGAACCATATTAGGGTGTGGGTGTTCAACGATAAACGAGTAATTAGTCGTACCGAGCAAACCGAGGTGAGTTCACACTTTCTACAAGGCATGGGATTCCCAGGGGTTGGGAATGGGTAAAGGATTTGAACTGAAACTGCGTGATTTCCTGGTTTGGAACACGTACACACCCTCTTTATTGAAGGGTGACAACACGTACTAAGAACTTAATCGGAACCTGCGTAGTCTCCTGGTTTGGGGATTACGTACACACCCTCTTCACTGAAGGGTGACAACACGGATACTAGACCAAAACTCTCTATCATGAAGTCCCTCCTTTTATATCGACTTAATCACCGGGCCAATGGCGAGCGGGTCATTAGTTAGATAGCGCTATTTAGGTTTGACAAGCCTCACACCGTGCCGCAGAGGACGGGCGTGAACTAATGGATCTGGGCACTAGTCAATGATGATAGACATTGACGTCAGGGCACCAACTTACTTTACTCAGTGGTCGATATGGTAAACAGGTCTAGTGGTTAACATGGGGAAGCCCCCACCAACTATGGATATGTTTGGGAAACAGGGTAAACTGATTAACTTACAACTTACAAATGAATTCCTGGTTTTTGAAACAACTTAACAATGAACACCAACTGTGAACTCGCTCAACTTTGTTGTTGACTCGTTGTTACATGCCTTGCAGGCCTTTAGGTGTATAACATTAGAACTTGCTGTCTGGGAAGCTGGAGTGGTCATGGGTCGAGTTACATGGAAACGCAACACAAGACTAAGAGTTTTTACATGTGGTTAATAAACACTTAACAAATTAACTATGCTTCCGCTGTAAACTGTGAAATATTGTAACGTTGTAACACTATTGTTAATAAATGAAGGTTTTATTTAAATATACGCGTGAGTTCAATGTGATTGGTGACTAAGATCCTGGTCAGTCACGCCTCCAAGCGGTGGTACTCCGCATGTGGATTTTGGGGGTGAGACAGATTGGTATCAGAGCCATTGGTTATAGTGAACTTGGTTTTAAAAAGGGGAAAACGTTTTTGTAAAACCAGACTATAACCGGAAAGTTCTAAAAACAGGAATACGACCATGACACTCAGCTCCAGATTGCAAGGTTCGTCTCTCTTATACTCATTGTACTACATAACAAGTAAACACCTACATACGATACTGCATGTGATTGCACGATTAGCACAACAATATGAATTCATGTACACTTGCATGTGTTATGTGACTGATAGGGTGGTATTTCCCTAAACCTTCGCGACTTACACTTCGTAATGCTCTTTGTTGCTACCCGAGTTTGAGGAACCATTTGACATGAGTTAGGAGGAGCTGAGATGAGCATGCAAGTCACAATATTATTGTGGGTGCACACATAATAATACTGTGGGGTGCATGTGAATCCCAGTGAGGCTTAACAAGTGGAAAAGGGGTTCCGTCTCGCTATTTGATCAATGTGAAACAAACGAACCTATAGGGGCCATAGCAGTAATTGTCCCCTACTCAAACTCAAACGTGAACTTCTCATTTATCGTTGGATTCTTTCGAAACTCGATGCTGTCGAGTGTTGCCTGAACACCCATCTGAACTCAGCAAACCGTGTAGAATGTTAGTTGCTCATACGAACATCCCTGAGTTGGATGTCCCAACATCGAATGATTGATCGATACCTTTCTTACTCCTCCTCGTTTGCTAAAACTCATGTATTGACGTCTCCGATCCCGAAGTGTGATCACTTCTGCAACACTCTCGTAACAGACCGTGAATTACCCGAACCACTTGCAACGACAATGGACAGGAGGATGAGCGTAGCACATTATTGACCTCAGTACTTTGACAACCCTGATTACCGGCAACAAGCACAGCGAATTGGCTTCAATCGAATCCTTAACCCCCGTCAGCGACTCATGGGAGTCAACACCACGAACCAATCGAGGCATAAATGGTAATCATTGACCTTAGTGTGGTATGCGTAACTGCCAGCACAGTGAGTAACGCTTTAGAACGCGGTTCAGGATGCAAAAAGATGGACTATGCTGGTGAAGAATCGTAGGGCATGTTTCAAGCTACGACATCGGGGTCAGCAGACACAACGACAACAAGGTGCTCGTAACCCTAGCTTTCAGTAAGGAAGTAAAGGTGTCCACATCATGGATTGGCGGTGGTTAAGATAAGAGGACAACGAATGGCGGCGTCTCATGACCGTCAGAAAAGCTACGCTGTTAAGTGCAAGAAACCACTCGAGTTCCAAGTTGGGGATCGAGTACTATCTAAAGTCTCACCTTGGGAAGGTGTACTTCGTTTTGGTATACGAGACGAAACTCAAACCGCGATATGTTAAACCGTTCATAATTATCGAGAAAATAAGCAAGGTGACCTACAAACTGAACCTACCGAAGAACTCAATAGAGTTCACAACGTATTCCATGTGTTGAATCTGAAGAAGTGTCTGTCAGATGAAACCCCCACAGTTCCTTTTAAGGAGCTCACCACCGACGATCAGTTGCGATTTGTCGAAGAACCAGTGGAAACCTTTGACCGGGAGGTCAAGATCATCAACGCACCAGAATACCTCTTGTTCGAGTTTGTTGGAACTCCCGTCGTGGCCCAGAGGTTACCTAGGAACGAGAAGACCAAATGAAACACAAATATCCCCAGTTGTTCGAGAACAATGAAACCACTACTTAGGCTGAAGCTACTGCGGAATTTCGGGACGAAATTCCAAACCAACGGGGGGATGATGTGACACCCCAGGAAAACCAGGAAAACTACGCAACCTAACTAGATTCCTCAGTAACTACGTGCTAAATTTTGGGACAAAATTTCTTTCAAGTTGGGGATAATGTGACAACCTGAACTTCCAAAGTTTGTGACGTTTAAACCTCGTGATCTTAACTCCTCGTTATTTCTCTTCCAAGTGTTTTACGTTCTGCGCTCGTATGATTTTGTAACTGTGTAATGATGTTTCTGGGCTGCAACCGTTTTGGGCCACACCATAATATCCTAATAGAATCTAGTTAGTTTAAAAATCGGCCAAATGTGACAACTATCCACCTACAGTTATGACAACCCAATTAGGTGGGCTTGAGCCCACTTCGGCTACCATGTAATCGCCCCAAACCCGAGCACGTGTAACTGGATTAGCATCTTGTTTGGGCCGGATAGAGCCTAAGTGGAACATGGTTTGGGGGCCGGCTATTGAACTTAGATTATTTATACACACATTGGGCCCAAGTATATCTCTTCTTGCTACAATCTTGATCCGCAGCCCAATACAAACCCACGAAGGAATCTGTTATGTTCTTGGTGTGTATATACCCTTAGTGTACGTATGTAGGTTTATGTTCTCATAACTCACACACAACAAACCCTACTTTTCCTCTCTTGATTTACGAAGGCAGTAGATACCCCCCTGTTGCAACATCCCAGTTGATCAACGTCTGAATCAAGTTGAGCTTTCGGTTAGTGTAATATCTCTATGTTTTGAATCAATATCTTTGTTATGCATATTTAGTTGCACCTATTCATGATCTTGATTACTGATTCTGTTATATTCATGATTGGTTAATAGTGAATTATAGATTAGATAGTGACTAATATTCTCGCAAATTAATTTAATGATTTCGTGAGGATATAACTATAGGGTTCGGAATTGTTTGTAAATATAATGTATGTGCATGTCAATAATGCTGAACTAAAAGTGCACGTGATATGGCTGGTTAGTTGTAATCATGTCTGCTGATGTTAGATCATGTAGTCATTGATTGTTGTGATGGCCCATGTGCTTTGACTGAACACTATTGTATTGGTCCAATAGAGGTTACACATTTCACATGAATCACTTTGACTTTATAAATTGATGGCCATGTGTTTAGTGAAAAGGTAATAAAGGAAGTGATCAGATTTACTTGACTATATGATTGTTTGATGATGATGACTATGTTCAAGATTAGATGATACCATGCTATGTTGTTAGGCTGTTAATCTGCTTAGGATTATTATGACAATGTGATCTCAATAAATGGTGGGTTACAATCTGATCTAAGGGTTAATGCGGATTAGCAATATAGTGAATAATTGAATAATGGGCTGAGATATGAAAACAAATCACACAAACTAATTATGGGCTAAGGGGTAGCAGTGGGCCGAGCATACGGAAGTGGGCCGCACATCGGCGAGGGTTGAGCCTGATGGGATTGGGCCGGGTAATACAAACTGAATAAATGTTGGGCCGCATATTACACAGAAAGTAGACTACATGTTATTAAAGTCATATGTACTGAGTTGGGCCGAGAACTTATATGTAACTTATTTAGAAATATTGAGTATTATATGGATTGTATATTTTGTTACCTTGGGCAATAATCAGTTGCGGATGGCACAGGGCAAGCCCACTTGGCTGGACTTGTGCTATCGGGCCCAAGCGCAAGTTCTATGGGCTCCATAATGGGTTGCCCAAATGGTTGTAGTCTAACAAACATATGATACGAACCGGACTGTGACCCAAATACTTGTAGTGTGTTATATATATATTCGTATGTATACTTGGGTGTGCGATTGAACTGTTAATATGTGACAACCGGAATTATGAATGTGTGATGTGAGTATTCTTATGACCCGAATACTAGCTGTAGCAAGAGTTATGATATGTGTCATAGTTGTTTACTACTTGTGGAATGTGTACAAAGAATGTGTGGCTTTTGTGCAAACGAAACTAATTATCATTGGAACCATATTAGGGTGTGGGTGTTCAACGATAAACGAGTAATTAGTCGTACCGAGCAAACCGAGGTGAGTTCACACTTTCTACAAGGCATGGGATTCCCAGGGGTTGGGAATGGGTAAAGGATTTGAACTGAAACTGCGTGATTTCCTGGTTTGGAACACGTACACACCCTCTTTATTGAAGGGTGACAACACGTACTAAGAACTTAATCGGAACCTGCGTAGTCTCCTGGTTTGGGGATTACGTACACACCCTCTTAACTGAAGGGTGACAACACAGATAGTAGACCAAAACTCTCTATCATGAAGTCCCTCCTTTTATATCGACTTAATCGCCGGGCCAATGGCGAGCGGGTCATTAGTTAGATAGCGCTATTTAGGTTTAACAATCCTCACACCGTGCCGCAGAGGACGGGCGTGAACTAATGGATCTGGGCACTAGTCAATGATGATAGACATTGACGTCAGGGCACCAACTTACTTTAGTCAGTGGTCGATATGGTAAACAGGTCTAGTGGTTAACATGGGGAAGCCCCCACCAACTATGGATATGTTTGGGAAACAGGGTAAACTGATTAACTTACAACTTACAAATGAATTCCTGGTTTTTGAAACAACTTAACAATGAACACCAACTGTGAACTCGCTCAACTTTGTTGTTGACTCGTTGTTACATGCCTTGCAGACCTTTAGGTGTATAACATTAGAACTTGCTGTCTGGGAAGCTGGAGTGGTCGTGGGTCGAGTTACATGGAAACGCAACACAAGACTAAGAGTTTTTACATGTGGTTAATAAACACTTAACGAATTAACTATGCTTCCGCTGTAAACTGTGAAATATTGTAACGTTGTAACACTATTGTTAATAAATGAAGGTTTTATTTAAATATACGCGTGAGTTCAATGTGATTGGTGACTAAGATCCTAGTCAGTCACGCCTCCAAGCGGTGGTACTCCGCATGTGGATTTTGGGGGTGTGACATGTGGCACGTGCATTACATGAGTTTGAGGACCGGATGCAAGCGCGGATGGAGGTCGCTCACGGCCGTATGGAGCGTCTTCTCATGGAGGTGATCCAGGCATTCCGGCGTGGTTAGTAGTCCGGTTCGGATCAGAGGGCGGGGACCTCAGGCACTGCGGGGGTGGGGCCCTCAGGCACCACTCAGGATCCATAGGTTTAGGATCGTTGTACTTTTATTGTATTTTGACGGTTTATGTATTTTGAATAATTGCCTGTGTATGTACAAACTTATTATGTAATTAATTTTGCAGTTTCAGTTTATTTGTATTTGTGCTTGTTTATTTTCACTGTTTAGATTGGTATGCTTGGTTACGTACAATCTATAATACGATATTAAGTTAAAAATGTGATACGGTACGACACGATACGCTATAATACGATAATTAACGATATGAAAATAATAGAGATGTGATACGATACGACACGATACGCTATAATACTCTACTTAACGATATAAAAACAATAAAGACTTTAAAACTTATTAAAATAAAAATAACCAATAATAAACACCAATAACAAACCCAAAACACCAAAATCCCAACACAATACACAAAAAATAAACTTAAAAAATTCAGGGGGTGAATACGCATCGTATAGGCCTATACGATGCGTATGATGCCAGCCGCCAGACAACACCTGCACCTGTCAGTCTGCAATGTTTTTTTAACTTTTTCAATACGCATCGTATAGACCTATATGATGCGTATTGAAAATCCAGGGTGTGCGGATAGATAATGAGGCGTGGGAATAGAATTCCCCTTATATAGACCGTAAAGACACGAATGAAAAAATCAATGACATCATGAAGAAATGGTAAAGAAAATTCACTTTCAACATAAGAAACTAGTTATTAAAGTCATTAATACATACCCAATTAAAAAGTGTCGAAAGATTAAAAATCAAAAGTAATACATTAAAGACTTGTCTTCACCAAGTGATGTAAGAGATTAGCCAAGCACGGCCTTTGTTTGACAAGAACTCTTACTATCAATCTTGGATCACGAGACTACTACACACTATAAAGATGAAAGATGGATGATGGTGGTGGGTGTTGGTGTTGTAGTGGTGGCAAAGTGATAGAGAAGTGGTTTGCCATGGGATGCCTTTGAAGTGAACCAAGCACCCCTATTTATAGTCAGAACAGTACCCCGGCCACGGCCCCGTGTCTAGTGGGCACGGCCCGTGGCCAGCTTCTTCTCTTCCTTCATTAATTGTAGTTGTCAGCAAAGGGCCCCACACGACCTCGTGGCTTCTGGACATGGCCCCGTGGTCAACTCTTTGCTGTACTATCAAGATTCTGTAAATCTGAGAGTTGACCACGCCCCATGGTGAGCTGGGCACGGCCCCGTGGTGGGCGTAGAAGCTTCTGCAGGTTTTATCTTGATATGTAAGGTCTGACCATGGCCCATACCTGGCTGGGCACGACCCCGTGGTCAGCTTCTGTTTTCTTGTTTTTGTCTTGGGAGATGCTGCCGAGGGGTCAGGTATGTCACGTTATTCTATCTTCTTGTATTTATGTTGGTTTTTGGCTGCTTATTTGTCCCTTTTGTTCTTTTAAGCTCATTTGGTCCTGTAAATTCAAAAGGAAGAAAGAAACGTGCTTTTTCCAACATTAGTACTAGAAAAATGTTTGGTTTTATGCCTCTATTAATGTAATTTATATCTTGCATTTTGTACACATCAAATACCCCCACACTTGAATCTTTGCTTGTCCTCAAGCAAAACTCTTTAAATGTGGCTTACACACCCAAATGGAATAGGTAGAGAAGAAGTTTTTGTGGCTTATCTTGAGTGTCGGGAATCCAAGATCTTTATTTAATTTTGTTTTTATTTTATTTACAATCCTATTCGTCATGATTTATTTAGAACAACTTGTTAAAAAAATTATTTATTTGGGACATGCCTCTTTAAAATTCTATTTATATTCAAGTTCACATACCTCAACACTCAGCCGAAGGTGTATTTTTGTGAAAACACTCGATTCCGGCATGGAACTTACTTCTACCACATGTTTGCCAAGCAATCAAACCTCCTACTTTTTAACTATAATCCTTTGTAAATATCAAGAGGACTTTGGAAAGGGTTAGGCTTGGGCTAAGGGTAGGTGGTTGTTGAGTTAGTAGTTAGTAAAGTGGCGAAAAGCGTAAAAGCGTTGGTTGTCGTAAAACTTTTTTGTTTTTGTGACATTTATTCAAACTAAGCATATTCAAACAAGATTTTTTTGAGGAACTTGTTTAGTTGTTGCCAAATTCTCTGTTTTTTCATGTCACAAGATAACCGAATTTTTTACTAAAACAAATGGGTTTGAAAGGAAAAATGTTTTGGTGGGTAATGGGTGTTTGTTTCTCGGGTTTCGAAACGAAAAGGTTTATGCTCAAAGGGGTTAAATAGGGGATTTTAGGTAGTGAAGAAAAAACGAGAAAAACAATGGTTTTGAAATAAAAATGTTAGTCCTAATGCCTCCATCATATATTTACTTGGGTTCAAGTTGGTAAGGATCGGGAATGTATCATCTTGGCAAGTTCTAGAGTCATAAGAACCAAGCGGTTATTCACACAAGAAATGAAAATGAGCATTTAGTTTAAAGATGTATGCATGTATGCTCAATAAAGGCTCAAACTCACTTATTGTGGGAATGAGTTTATAGTGTGAACAAGTATATTTAATCAAATTTTAAAAAATATTTGTCATGTCTTTTTTATAATTTTCTTATTTGGTTCTTTTTATCACGACGCTATCGGTTGTGAATTTGTAAAAACATAACCTTTTTAGAACTTGTTATTCTCAAATTAAACCAAGACAAGTAAAAAAATGAATATTTTTGAAAAGATTTGGGGTGATTAGCGGTTCCAATACGAGTTTTGTGTAAGGCTAGTTATTAGGACTTGCAAGATTCAAGGTTTTAGCTTCCCCCCCACTTAAATTACACATTGTCCTCAATGTGTACAAAATTAAGTTTTTAGGTTGATTTGAATGTGTAAAAGCGTGTTGAAAAACAAGTTTTTGTGTTACTGGACTACTGGCCACGGCCCCGTGTGGTCCGGGCACAGCCCCGTTATGACAACTGTGTTCTGTAATCGATGTACAATGTAAAACAATGTTAATTATCAATAAAACAATGTGCTTTGGTGTTATTATATGTGTTTTGGTGTTATTATATGTGTATTTGTGTTTGATGATTTTACAATTTGATTCGATTCCGATTTCAAGCTTTAAATCGCTTTATGGAATGTTTTACGCAAACTGGTGCGTAAACGCACTCAGTTTAACTCAACAAACACTCCGGAATAGTAACATAGGCTTGTTATACCTTAAATAACCTCCACATAACTTAGAAATAAGTTTTGGATGGTTTGGTGTGTTGAAATCAAGCTTGTTCGATCGCAGGGACTATTTGTGTCAAACTGTGAAACTATATCGATTTGTATAGTAACGAACATTCCGGAACTTGATCATAAGTTAAACATACCCTAAATATCCTTTACATAGCTTAGAAATAGGCTTTGAGGGGTTCGGTATGCTAAAACAAACTTTATTGGTCATTCAGGGACTAAAAGCGTCAAAAAGTGCATAAGTTTGCATTTTCGCGGATATCTTACGTTCTGAATATATCCGGACATCCAAAAATTTATGTAATCATTAAAATATTTTATTTTAGTGATTGGCTTGATAAAATTCCATTCGTCGCGTAATTTGGATCGTTTTTGCGTTTGTTACGACTTCCGTCGTAATTAACCGAACAACGCAACCGTACGACCAAACGAGCCAACATCCAGGATATTTTTGAGCATGTTTTGAGTTCCCTATACTTTAACTTCATTTTAGAGCCTTGAAATGGGGTTAACGGGGCTTAAACACATCGAAAAAGGCCTTAAACATGTGCAGGGACCATTTCTGCCATTTGGCAAAAAGTTTGGAACTAGTACCTGGTGGCGCTGCGCCACCACCATCTGCCTATCCCGTGGCGTGGCGCGAGCAACTGATCTGGACTTAAACTTGAATTTTAGCATTTTTCAGCAATAGGATTGAACTTGGGGGTCTTTTTTGTAACTTTTCAATACCATTTGCTGGTTTTGGGGGCACCCCTAGTATTACAAATCAATGGGCATGAGGTGTATGACCATGATCGAAGCTCAATTTCCGATAAACGATCCTAACAGTGGTCCATTTCCTATAAATACCCCCACCATTCATTCTCAAAACCCACTTGATTTTTCTGAGATTTCTCTAAGTTGAAGTGTTAACCACTTCATACCTGAGAATACTTGGAAAATCAAACTTGGTTGGACCCGTTGTAAGTATTCCTTCGTTCTTTTTATGTGTTTTTAGCTTAAAAGTCAAACTGCGTTTGACTTTCAGCTTTGACCAGTCAATGGTCAACACAAAGTTCATTTGAACTTCGCAACGTGAGCGTAATCACGATGGTTATAGTCCCTTGTGACTATACCTACTGATTACCACGTTGACTAGGCGTAGTGACAAGTCGTAGTTTCGGCCAAAATGCGTATTTATGCGTATTTTGTAACCAAACTACTCTTGGGTGTCAAAACCGTTTGGTTTGATACCAAAACCTGTTTTCTAACTTAACTAAACATGTTTTAGCATGTTTAGCTCGTCACTTTTAGATTAGTGCTTGTGTAGAGTCGTAAGTCAAGCGGACTAAACACCCGCTTAGACTTTCGAACTCGACCCGTTTGGTCGATCATTAGGATCCGACCAAACATGTTTAGTGACCATAGTTGCATAGGGAATAACCTTCCGAGGTTATACCTTATGGTGATTTAGGTTTAATTAGTTGTATGATAGGTAGTTTATATGCCTTAGGTAAATGACCAAAATGCCCTTTTCATGCATAATTGGTAATTAAGCATATATAACATAAACTTTTGTCATATAACTGATTGTGAAACATATTTAAACATGTTTAGGCATATAATACTTGTCATAGGACTAGTTAGACGTCTCGAACGCGCATTTGCGCGAACGACGCGTTAAAGTAGCATAAGCTACCTTAATGGGTCGCAATGGGTGGAAAGCACTTAGGTTAGGTTTCGATTTAGAATGTAGGCTTTGTTAAACCATATCACATGAGTTCCAACACTCATTTGGTTTACAAAACCTCATTCTGTCCGATTTTCCGATTTAGGCGTCTATTGTTTGACTAGTGATTCGATTACTAGGTACTGCTTGATTTCTCTGGTTTACTTGAGTTGTTGAAGTTCTATTGATAGAGGATACTTTGCACTTCATGTGAGTTCATAGTTCCCCTATTTTACTGTTTTCAATTGTTTTGGGGTGATTCATATGTATTAAACGATTTCGATATCTAAACGATGGTTTCAAAAACGACTAAGATGGTTTATATTAAACTAATAACGATTTCGATAATGTGAACAAACTTGTTGGACGTAGTTACATAACGAATGACATTCATTAGCATTGATCAAGCCGACCAGTATTAGGTTATGGTACCAAAGGATCTGACAAATCCCGTTATCGTACTGCACCCATGGTTATGTGTGGGTTAGGTGGGTAATGACTGAATCTGATTATTAACTTACCCTTTGGTGGTTTGTTAATGTGAGAAGTGAGATAGTCGAGTCACGAAGGTTTGAATGTTATTAGCGAGACGACCATAAATAGTTTTCACAATTAAAACGAGGATGGTTTAAACGATTTAAATGAGTTAACGATTTGGAAACAATTTGAACAAGTTAAACGAATTGGATAAACGATTGGTTTTTGGTTAAGTGTCTAGATAACGGGACGGGTGTAATGTGGTGAAAACATGGTAGATACGCCGCTTGTACTTCTTATATATAAGTGTTTTCAACATATTACATACCGTGACGTTATTTAGTTCACTTGGGTAAACGATTTTAAAACGATATCACATAACGATGTTTTCGCAAGGATATAAACCATTCGAGTTTTATTAAACGAGTTAATACGAAATGTTTTACAATTTGGTTTACTAAAACAAATGTTTTTGGGTTAAGAATCCTGGCTATGAGGTTTTATAAATTATAACCCGCTTGATTTGAGTTGGTTAATTTCGTTGCAATATTATACTATTTTCAAAACAAAGATTTAATAATGTATTTTAACATGTAAACTAGCCATGAATCTGATGCCCTTATAAAACCTATGTGCTCGCCAGCATTTCTTTGCTGACTTTGTTTTTACATATGTTTCAGGTGATGTTGCTTGATGTTGATTGCTAGGATGCATGAGTCACATAGGATCTGGACGAGGCCTTAGAGACATAATAACAATGATAGTCGATATGTAAATTGTTTGTTTCATGTTAAAACAATGTAAATTACTTAATGAATAAATAAAACGAAACTCTTTTTGTATCCATGGTTGTGAAACAATAATTCTGTTACAACACTCCCCGACGTTTCCGCCACGATTTGTTGTTTTACGTGGTCGGGGTGTGACAGAAGAGTTGGTATCAGAGCCAATGGTTATAGGGAATTAGGTTATTAGTAATGCTTTGACCTAGACTATAACTTTCTAGGACCCCAACACAAGTTGATTTGCGTTTAGATTTAAAAAAACAAAACAAAACCGTCACCTACCCTTTGGTGATAACCACAACGAGAACACAAATTTTGAATCTGCTTCGAAAATTAATCATCCATTCTAGGATGATTGATTACTAGGTTTTGAACCCTTCCAGTTTGACTCATTTTTTTTTTGGCTTAGTGCCTTCTGAGTTTTCAAAATCTTGTCAAATTTTGGGTCTAAATAATGTGAACACGTGCAAACTGGAAGAGTAAATGCCTGTACCCTAAGTTTTCTGTCTAAGGCTAGAGTGTTCATACAAATCCACATAATCGGACCAGTCACTCTTACCTGGGAACTCTTGGGGTGAGTGTTCACTTATAGGCGAGCATGTCTTCGCGATACGTTATTTTGACCCATTTACTTTGATTAGTCACCGCGTGCCGTTTGTTTGTTTGAGGTAACGAACAAATGATCGCCTTCCTTGTATTTTTTGTAAATATTTTCAATACCTCTTTTGTTTTTCCTAATTGTCGACCTCACTCGTTTCTCATATTTCCTTTTAGATAATGCCTCCTCGACGTGATGCACAATCTTTTACTGCTGAAGAAGTCGCAGCCCTTGTCTCTCAGCAAATGGCTACTGTGCTTCCAGGCGTTGTGACCCAAATCCATGAGTTATACAACAACAATAATAATAGCAATGCTCAGTGTAATTTCAAGAATTTCAATTCCGCTAAGTCGTTGAAGTTTTCTGGGTCGCAAGGAGCAACTGCGCTCCTTCAATGGTTCGAAAGTATCGAGAGCACATTCAGACATGTGCAATGTCCGAATGGGCGTAAGGTTGAATTTGCATCAAGTGTGTTTGAGAAGCGTGCTCTTACGTGGTGGAACGGAGTAATGCGCGATAGGGGTGCCGAAGTGGCATTAGTACAAACATGGGAAGAGCTTCGAGCTCTCATGATGAAAGAGTTTTGTCCCCGTCACGAAATTCAAGCTTTGGAACGAGAGTTTGACGATCTAAAGCAAGATGGGGGAGAACATCGTGCGTATACAGATCGTTTTGAGGAACTCAGTCTTTTGTGTCCTACTATGGTTACCCCGTTGGAGAAAGCGATAGAGAGGTATATCGATGGTTTACCCGATTCCATACAGGATATTGTAACTGGCATTAATCCTACTACTATTCGTCACGCGATCGAGTTGTCTGCTACCCTGACTGAGTCTCAAGTCAGGAAGGGTAAACTTACCCGCAAGGGTGATAAGAAGAAGTCTACCAATTATGTCAAGGAAAAGGGTAAGGGTAAGAAAGGTGAGTCGTCAAAGAAGTCAAGAAAGCGAAAGGGTGCTCAGAATTTTGCAGTAACAGCTCAGAACCCTCAGAACCCACCGGCTCAACCGCCTGCAAAGAAAGTGTATGCTGGTACCGCACCTCATTGTGCTCGCTGCAACGGTCATCATGTTGCACAACAAGCTTGTAAGCAATGCACTACGTGTGGTAAACTTGGGCATTTGGCCAACATTTGTCGTCTGGGACAGAATCAAGTTGCCCAGGTTCAAGCTCCGGTTCAGGGGAATGCTGCGAGATTCCCACCGGGTTCATGTTTCAATTGTGGAGAGTTTGCTCACTTCCGCAACAACTGTCCGAGGTTGGCGAATGCAAATGCGAATCCGAACGTGAATGCAAACGTGAATGTGAATCCCGCTCGTGGACGAGCATTCAATCTGAACGCTAACGAGGCTCGAGCTGACAACCTCGTTGTCAATGGGACGTTTCTTGTTAACAATCGACCTGCATCTATTCTTTTTTATTCTGGTGCCGATAGAAGTTTTGTTTCGTTATCTTTTGAGCCTTTACTTGCGATACCTAGAACTAAACTGAGGAAACCCTTATCTGTCAAAGTTGCTACTGGTAAACCTCTTGTTCTCGATTCTGTTATTCGTAATTGTCAGTTGAACCTTGATAACCATCTTTTTCCCATTGACCTCACACCGATGCAACTTGGGAGCTTCGATATTATCATGGGGATGGATTGGTTAACCAAACATCATGCTGAGGTGGTTTGTTTCGATAAGATTGTTCGAATTCCTCTTCCGTCTGGCGATGTTCTGGAAGTTCGTGGCGAGAAACCATCTGGTGGATTGAAGCTTATGTCGTGTACGAAAGCCCAAAGTTATTTACGAAAAGGATATGTTGCTTTTCTGGCACATGTCACAGAGTAGAAAGGCAAGAGCAAGAGTATTCAGGATATTCCGATTGTTCGGGATTATCCAAAGGTGTTTCCCGATGAACTGCCTGGTTTGCCTCCAGTTCGTCAAGTCAAGTTTCATATTGACCTTGTACCCAATGCCAACCCGATTGCGAAAGCACCTTATCGTCTTGCACCGTCGGAGATGCAAGAGTTATCGAAACAGCTTCAAAACTTTTCTGATAAAGGATTCATCCGTCCGAGCTTTTCGCCTTGGGGAGCTCCTGTTCTCTTTGTGAAAAAGAAAGATGGATCTTTTCGAATGTGTATCGATTATCGTGAGCTTAATAAGCTTACCATCAAGAATCGATATCCCCTACCTCGAATTGATGATCTCTTCGACCAGCTGCAAGGTGCTTCATGCTTTTCCAATATCGATCTGCGTTCTGGGTATCATCAACTTCGTGTTCTTGAAGAAGATATTCCCAAAACTGCCTTCCGCACAAGATATGGGCATTACGAGTTCATTGTCATGCCTTTTGGTTTGACGAATGCCCCAGTTATCTTCATGGACTTAATGAATAGGGTCTGTAAACCTTATTTAGACAAGTTCATCATTGTGTTCATCGATGATATTCTCATTTATTCAAAGTCTCGAGCCGAGCACGAGCAACACCTTCGCTTAACATTGGAACTCCTTAAGAAGGAACAACTTTTTGCTAAATTCTCCAAGTGTGAATTTTGGCTTAAAGAAGTTCAGTTCTTGGGTCATATAGTCAACGAGCAGGGTATTCATGTGGATCCATCCAAGATTGTTGCAATTAAGGATTGGAATACACCGACGACACCTACAGAGATTCGATCATTTCTTGGTCTTGCTGGTTATTATCGACGATTCATTTCTAATTTCTCAAAGATCGCAGTTCCACTCACTGCTTTGACTCAGAAGAATAAGCCTTTTGAGTGGGGACCCAAGAAAGAAGAAGCGTTCCAAACGCTGAAAAGGAAGCTTTGTGATGCTCCTGTTTTATCTCTACCTGAGGGAAACGATGATTTTGTTGTCTATTGTGACGTGTCGAATCTAGGACTTGGTTGCGTTCTTATGCAACGAGGTAAAGTCATAGCTTATGCGTCTAGACAGCTGAAAATTCACGAGAAGAACTATACGACTCATGATCTTGAGTTTGGAGCTGTGGTTTTCACTCTTAAAATTTGGAGACACTATCTTTATGGCACGAAGTGTGTGGTTTTCACAGACCACAAAAGTCTCCAGCATATTCTAAATCAGAAGGAGCTGAACATGAGGCAACGACGTTGGGTTGAACTCTTGAACGACTACGATTGCGAGATTCGCTACCATCCTGGTAAGGCGAATGTCGTAGCCGATGCGCTTAGTCGAAAGGAATAAGTCAAGCTTCATTCTATTCATACTTTAACTGGTATTCAATCTCGTGTCCTTCAAGCTCAACGATCTTGTGTGATCAAAGGCTTATTGAAAAATGAGCTACCGCTTTAACTTGAGCTTAAACTCGAAAGGAAAGACAATGGTTTACTCTACTTCAAGGATCGTTTGTGGATTCCAAAACAAGACGATCTTCGCACCTTGGTAATGGACGAATCTCACAAGTCTCGATATTCTATCCATCCTAGTGCGGATAAAATGTACAAGGATCTTCGTACTCAGTACTGGTGGCCTGGTATGAAAAAGGATGTTGCCTTGTATGTATCGAAATTCCTAACTTGTCTCAAAGTCAAGGCTGAACATCAGCGACCTTCTGGCTTGCTTGTACAGCCAGAGATACCGGTTTGGAAGTGGGAGAACATTGCAATGGATCTCATCACTAAGTTACCGTGTACGTCTAAAGGTCATGATGCTATTTGGGTTGTTATCGATCGTTTAACGAAATCAGCTCATTTTATTCCGATTCACGAGGATCTATCTGCTGATAAACTTGCAAAGATTTATGTTGATGAGATTGTATCACGACATGGTGTTCCTTTGGATATCATTTCCGATCGTGATGCTCGGTTTTCATCTCATTTTTGGAAGACCATGAAATCTGCTTTGGGAACCCAACTGAATCTAAGCACTGCTTATCATCCCCAAACAGATGGACAATCTGAGAGAACAATTCAAACTTTGGAGGATATGCTTAGAGCATGCGTGATAGACTTTGGTGGTAATTGGGATTCTCATCTTCCACTGATCGAGTTCTTACAACAATAGTTATCATGCTAGTATTAATATGGAACCATTCGAAGCTCTCTATGGTCGAAAATGTCGTTCACCTGTCTGTTGGAATGAGATCGGTGAGGCTCAGCTTACTGGACCTGAGCTCATTCTGGAAACAACAGACAAAATCAAGAAAATTCGCGATAATCTTGTGACAGCTCGAAGCCGTCAAAAGAGTTATGCAGATATGCGACGTAAGCCCTTAGAATTTCAAGTCGGCGACCGTGTCCTACTCCTACTCAAGGTGTCACCTTGGAAAGGAGTGGTGAGATTTGGAAAGAAAGGAAAACTTACACCTCGATATGTTGGACCATTTAAGATTGTGGAAAGAATTGGAAAGGTTGCCTATCGACTAGAGCTACCTCCAGAGCTTGGAAATATTCATCCGACTTTTCACGTGTCCAATTTTCGAAAGTGTTTAGCTTATGCTGATCTTCACATTCCTCTCGACGAGATTCAAATCGATGAAACGATACACTTTGTCGAGAAACCTGTGGAGATAGTGGACCGTACATTCAAACAGTTGAAGGACAAACGGATTCGATTGGTCAAAGTTCGATGGGAATCCAAACGTGGCCCAGAGTTTACTTGGGAACGTGAGGACCAGATGAAGGCAAAATATCCGCATTTTTTTTCACAATCTTCCTCTAGTTAAAATTTCGGGACGAAATTTCCTAAAGTAGGGGAGACTGTGACAACTGTGTTCTGTAATCGATGTACAATGTAAAACAATGTTAATTATCAATAAAACAATGTGCTTTGGTGTTATTATATGTGTTTTGGTGTTATTATATGTGTATTTGTGTTTGATGATTTTACAATTTGATTCGATTCCGATTTCAAGCTTTAAATCGCTTTCTGGAAGGTTATACGCAAACTGGTGCGTAAACGCAGTCATTTTAATGCAACAAACACTCCAGAATAGTAACATAGGCTTTTTATACCTTAAATAACCTCCACATAACTTAGAAATAAGTTTTGGATGGTTTGGTGTGTTGAAATCAAGTTTGTTCGATCGCAGGGACTATTTGTGTCAAACTGTGAAACTATATCGATTTGTATAGTAACGAACATTCTGGAACTTGATCATAAGTTAAACATACCCTAAATATCCTTTACATAGCTTATAAATAGGCTTTGAGGGGTTCGGTATGCTAAAACAAACTTTATTGGTCATTCAGGGACTAAAAGCGTCAAAAAGTGCATAAGTTTGCATTTTCGCGCATATCTTACGTTCTGAATATATCCGGACATCAAAATATTTATGTAATCATTAAAATATTTTATTTTAGTTATTCGCTTGATAAAATTTCATTCGTCGCGTAATTTGGATCGTTTTTGCGTTTGTTACGACTTCCGTCGTAATTAACCGAATAACGCAACCGTACGACCAAACGAGCCGACATCCAGGATATTTTTGAGCATGTTTTGAGTTCCCTATACTTTAACTTCATTTTAGAGCCTTGAAATGGGGTTAACGGGGCTTAAACACATCGAAAAAGGCCTTAAACATGTGCAGGGACCATTTCTGCCATTTGGCAAAAAGTTTGGAACTAGTACCTGGTGGCGCTGCGCCACCACCATCTGCCTATCCCGTGGCGCGGCGCGAGCAACCGATCTGGACTTAAACTTGAATTTTAGCATTTTTCAGCAATAGGATTGAACTTGGGGGTCTTTTTTGTAACTTTTCAATACCATTTGCTGGTTTTGGGGGCACCCCTAGTATTACAAATCAATGGGCATGAGGTGTATGACCATGATCGAAGCTCAATTCCCGATAAACGATCCTAACAGTGGTCCATTTCCTATAAATACCCCCACCATTCATTCTCAAAACCCACTTGATTTTTCTGAGATTTCTCTAAGTTGAAGTGTTAACCACTTCATACCTGAGAATACTTGGAAAATCAAACTTGGTTGGACCCGTTGTAAGTATTCCTTCGTTCTTTTTATGCGTTTTTAGCTTAAAAGTCAAACTGCGTTTGACTTTCAGCTTTGACCAGTCAATGGTCAACACAAAGTTCATTTGAACTTCGCAACGTGAGCGTATTCACGATGGTTATAGTCCCTTGTGACTATACCTACTGATTACCACGTTGACTAGGCGTAGTGACAAGTCGTAGTTTCGGCCAAAATGCGTATTTATGCGTATTTTGTAACCAAACTACTCTTGGGTGTCAAAACCGTTTGGTTTGATACCAAAACCTGTTTTCTAACTTAACTAAACATGTAAGTCAAGCGGACTAAACACCCGCTTAGACTTTCGAACTCGACCCGTTTGGTCGATCATTAGGATCCGACCAAACATGTTTAGTGACCATAGTTGCATTGGGAATAACCTTCCGAGGTTATACCTTATGGTCATTTAGGTTTAATTAGTTGTATGATAGGTAGTTTATATGTCTTAGGTAAATGACCAAAATGCCCTTTTCATGCATAATTGGTAATTAAGCATATGTAACATAAACTTTTGTCATATAACTGATTGTGAAACATATTTAAACATGTTTAGGCATATAATACTTGTCATAGGACTAGTTAGACGTCTCGAACGCGCATTTGCGCGAACGACGCGTTAAAGTAGCATAAGCTACCTTAATGGGTCGCAATGGGTCGAAAGCACTTAGGTTAGGTTCCGATTTAGAATGTAGGCTTTGTTAAACCATATCACATGAGTTCCAACACTCATTTGGTTTACAAAACCTCATTCTGTCCGATCTTCCGATTTAGGCGTCTATTGTTTGACTAGTGATTCGATTACTAGGTACTGCTTGATTTCTGTAGTTTACTTGAGTTGTTGAAGTTCTATTGATAGAGGATACTTTGCACTTCATGTGAGTACATAGTTCCCCTATTTTACTGTTTTCGATTGTTTTGGGGTGATTCATATGTATTAAACGATTTCGATATCTAAACGATGGTTTCAAAAACGACTAAGATGGTTTATATTAAACTAATAATGATTTCGATAATGTGAACAAACTTGTTGGACGTAGTTACATAACGAATGACATTCATTAGCATTGATCAAGCCGACCAGTATTAGGTTATGGTACCAAAGGATCTGACAAATCCCGTTATCGTACTGCACCCATGGTTATGTGTGGGTTAGGTGGGTAACGACTGAATCTGATTATTAACTTACCCTTTGGTGGTTTGTTAATGTGAGAAGCGAGATAGTCGAGTCACGAAGGTTTGAATGTTATTAGCGAGACCATAAATAGTTTTCACAATTAAAACGAGGATGATTTAAACGAGTTAACGATTTGGAAATGATTTGAACAAGTTAAACGAATTGGATAAACGATTGGTTTTTGTTTAAGTGTCTAGATAACGGGACGGGTGTAATGTGGTGAAAACATGGTAGATACGCCGCTGGTACTTCTTATATATAAGTGTTTTCAACATATTACATACCGTGACGTTATTTAGTTCACTTGGGTAAACGATTTTAAAAAGATATCACATAACGATGTTTTCGAAAGGATATAAACCATACGAGTTTTATTAAACGAGTTAATACGAAATGTTTTACAATTTGGTTTACTAAAACAAATGTTTTTGGGTTAAGAATCATGGCTATGAGGTTTTATAAATTATAACCCGCTTGATTTGAGTTGGTTAATTTCATTGCAATATTATACTATTTTCAAAAAAATAGTTTTAATAAGGTATTGCAACATGTAAACTAGCCATGAATCCGACGCCCTTATAAAACCTATGTGCTCGCCAGCATTTCTTTGCTGACTTTGTTTTTACATATGTTTCAGGTGATGTTGCTTGATGTTGATTGCTAGGATGCATGAGTCACATAGGATCTGGACGAGGCCTTAGAGACATAATAACAATGATAGTCGATATGTAACTTATTTGTTTCATGTTAAAACAATGTAAATTACTTAGTGAATAAATAAAACGAAACTCTTTTTGTATCCATGGTTGTGAAACAATAATTCTGTTACAACACTCCCCGACGTTTCCGCCATGATTTGTTGTTTTTCGTGGTCGGGGTGTGACACCCGTGGTCAGAGGGCTAGTAACAAAAATGAACAGAAGGTTGACCATGGGGCGTGTCCACTAGGCACGACCCGTGGTCAGTTACCTAACCCAAAGCTGTTTCTACAGAGTCTGGGCATGGGGCGTGTTGGGCTGGGCACGGCCCCGTGCTGCACATGCTGGGAAGCTAAAAAAGTTGTCGGAAGGCACTGTTTACGTGCATGGGGTGCAGTTTTAACGTCCCTTTGGTAGTTCTCATATTTTCTCGTTTGTTAAGCCAATATATAAGATCCAAACACCACACAATAACTTAAACCATCATATATTAGAGTGCGAAGTACAAACGGTCCTAAACATTAAAAATTACAAAATTCCTAGAATTAGATAGATAGGTCCTAATATGCAAGAAATTTAAACCATAATGAAGTTCTACCCTAGATGTTTACATGTTAAAAACAACAAAAACCTGAAAATGGTTTACGGTGAATAAGGGCTCTTAGAACTTCAATCCGGAGGGTGTATTTCTCAAAAGTCATTGAGCATTTCCTCGATCTCCCAAGGGAGGAAGAGGAGGGCTCATCTTTCGTATTTTCATACGGGGGAGGTGCGGCGACCACCGGAACCTCATGCAATGCGTCTAGAGGAGGTTCCGGAGGAAGGTCATCCCATCCGGTTGGGTTAACAACTTCTTGCGCAAGGTTCCAATCTTCTTGTGGGAAGATTGGTTCCATGGGTGGCATAGCAAGAATGTTCAACCTTTGGTGCAAAAGGTTGATTTCTTGGAAGCTATTCTCTAGTCCCACCGTCAAGTAGTTGATACGGTCGATGAGGATCTCTTCCACCGATGTCATTTCGTCTATGGCTTCCCTTAATTCATACACATAGCGGACAAGGGTAGCTTCGATTGATGGTCTTCTTCCTCTTCGACTGTTTCTTGAGTTGGTTGATGATGTTCCACTATTTTGGCTCGACATACTTAGAAAACAAGACGAAAATCTCAAAAGATGAAGATGAAACTCTCGGCCACGACCCCGTGCCTGCTGGGCACGGCCCCGTGGTGACATGATGTGCGTGAGTGTTATAGATTTTTAATGTATATTTTAAGCCCTTTAACACTTTTTAGCCAAGTTTTAAATTTATAAAACACGATATTTACTAACACTAAACACACATATGGGCAAGTGCACCCATCGTGAGCGTAGTATAGTGTTAGTAAGATACCGAGGTCGTCCAAGGAAATAAGAGCTTTTAGTACCGGTTTATCCTCAATGTCTAATCAAATCAAAAGTTTAGAAAAAGGTTTTAAACTAGAAAAATAAAACTAACTAAAATGCTGAAAAATAAAATAAAATAAGAAACAGATAGGCAAGATGAATCACTTGGATCCGACTCGTGTTTAGTGTAACCTTTGATTATTTCCGCACTTTTGCACTTTTTAAGAGATTATCTTAGTTATTGTAGTAGGCCCCTCTTCTGAAGGTGACGTTACCCTCAACCCAGTAGTTTGAGTCAGCAAGGATACAATCCTAAAGGGTTGGATTATTGAAAGATAATTAATTAAGTTATTAATGCATATTGTGGTAGGCCCCTCTTCTGGAGGTGACGTTACCCTCAGCTAAGTAGTCTGAGTCAGCAGGGATACAGTCCTAAGTAGCTGGGTTAAAGTTTTAATAGTAGTTTACATATGAGGGGATCAAGGAGTTCGGACCCCCGCCATCCAATACCAGTGGGTATTGAAGGAGGTCCTACTAAACTTGACCCAGGTCCTTGCAGGATCTATACACTGAACAAGGCAAGACTCTTACCAAACCATTCCCTTAACCCCCGACCAGGTAGCCAACATACCTCCATATAGACCGTGGAGATATGAATGGTGAAAATATTTTATTTTATATAGACAGTAAAATAATGCCAAGACACCACGGACAAACGATAAGGAAGACTCACCTTCAACAAAAGAAACTAGTTATTAAAGTTATTAATACATAACCATATAAAAAGTGCGAAAAGATTAAAAATAAAAAGTATTACACTAGACACTTGTCTTCACCAAGTGATGTAAGAGACTTAGGCAAACATGGCCTTTGATTGTCAAGAACTCTTACGATCAATCTTGGATCCCAAGACTTCTCACACACTCTATGATGGATGATGGATGATGGTGGTGGATGTGGGTTGTGATGGTGGTGGTGGGTGGGTGAAGTGAGAGAGAGGTGGTCTGCCAAGGGATGGTTTACAAATGAGCCAAGCACCCCTATTTATAGCCTGTACAGAAGCTCGGGCACGGCCCCGTGTCCACTGGGCATGGCCCCGTGTCCATTGGGCACGGCCCCGTGTCCACCCGTCTTCTCTTCCTTCATTAAATGCAGTTTGTCTGCATTAGTTGACCACGCCCCCGTGTCCGCTGGGCACGACCCTGTGTGTAGAAGCGTATCTGTACTATCAAGATTTCCTCAGATTCTGCGAATCTTAGAGTTGACCACTGCCCCGTGTCCGCTGGGCACGCCCTCGTGGTGGGTGATAGAAGCTTCTACAGCTTTGTCTTTTCTGCAGACACTTGGGAAGGCCCCTTGCTCATTGGGCACGGGGCGTGTTCAGCCTTCTGTTCTCTTGTTTTGCTTGGGAAGATGCTGTCGAGGGGTCGGGCATGCCACGTTTATCCCTTTTCTTGTATTTATGTTAGATTTAGCTGCCTTTTTGCTTCTTTAGTTCATTTGAGCTCATTTAATCCTGAAAATACAAAAGGAAGACAAAAACACATTCTTTCCAACATTAGTACTAAAAAAGGGTTAGTTTAATTCCACATTTGATGTAATTTATATGTTGCATTTTGCACACATCAAATACCCCCACACTTGAATCTTTGCTTGTCCTCAAGCAAAACTCTTTATAATGTGGCTTTACACTCCCAAATGGAATGGGTAGAAGAGAAGGTTTTGGGCTTGTCATAGAGTGTCGAGATTTCCAAGATTCTTTATTAAGTTTTATTTTTATTTATTTACAATCCTATTCGTCATGATTTATTTAAAACATTACATAAGATAAATTACTAATTAGGGCATAACATGCCTCTTTAAAATTCCATTTATATACAAGTTCACATACCTCACGGGGGATCACTCAACACTCGGCCGAAAGTGTATTTTTGTGAAAACTCTCGAGAGCGGCATGGAACATTTACTTCTACCATAAGCTTACCAAGCAATCAATCCTCCTCTCTTTTTAACTATATACCTTTGTAAATATCAAGAGGACTTTGGAGGAAGGGTTAGGCTTGGGTTAAAGGTAGGTGGTTGGGTTAGTGGTTAGTAGAAAATGGCGAAAGGCGTAAAAAGCGTCGGTTTTCGCAAAACATTTTTGTGACTTTTTATTCCAATGAAGCTTTATTCAAACAAGCCTTCTTTTGATGAGCTTTGTTTGTTTATTGCTAACTTCATTTTTCTTTTCTTCTTTATCAAACTTTTTTTATTTTATTTTATTTTATTGTTTTTTTAAGGAAGTCACACGAAAACCGAGCTTTGTTACTAAAATAAAGGGTTAAAAATGAAAAAGGGTTTTGGTTGGTAAACTGGTATTTGATTTGGGTTAAGAAATGAAAAGGTTTAGGCTCAAAGGGGTTAAGTAGGGGGATTTTGGGTAGGTGGTAAAAAAAAAAGAAAAATAATGGTGTTGAAATAAAAAGGGTTAGTCCTAATGCCTCCATCATTTACTTACTCGGGTTTAAGTTGGTAAGGACCGGGAATGTATCGTCGTGGCAAGTTCTAGAGTCGTAAGAACCAAGCGACTATTCACACAAGAAACGAAAAATGAGCATTTAGTATAAAGATGTGTATTTGTATGCTCAATAAAGGCTCAAAACTCACTTTTTGTGGGAATGGGTTTTTATGTGATCAAGTATATATAATCAAATTTTAACTAGATTTGTCATGCCGTTT
Organism: Helianthus tuberosus; assembly: GCA_030545235.1. Classification (NCBI taxonomy): domain Eukaryota; kingdom Viridiplantae; phylum Streptophyta; class Magnoliopsida; order Asterales; family Asteraceae; genus Helianthus; species Helianthus tuberosus. The sequence continues at coordinate 107,805,604 of CM060450.1, forward strand.
CATAATTTTCTTATGTTGGTTCTTTTTATCACGACGCTATCGGTTGTAAATTTGTAAAAATATAACCTTTTTAGAATTTGAAATTCCCAAATTAAACCTAGACAAGTAAAAAAAATGAAAAAATTTTGAAAAAATTTGGGGTGTTTAGCGGTTCCAATAGAGTTTTGTGTAAGGCTTGTAATTAGGACTTGCAAAATTCAAGGTTTTAGCATCCCCCCCCCCCCACACTTAAATTACACATTGTCCTCAATGTGCCCCAAAAATAAGTTTTTAGGTTGATTGAATGTGTAAAAAGTTGTGAAAAAGCAAAAATTTATGTTACTGGGCGTCTGGACACGGCCCCGTAGTGTCCGGGCACGGCCCCGTGTTCAGATTGCCAGTAACAGAAAAGAAAGTAAAGTAACAGAAGGCTGGACACGGGGGCGTGTTCAGTGAGCCCGCCCCGTATCCAGGTACCTGAACTGGGCATTTTTCTGCAGATGGTTGAGTACGGGGCGTGTTGGATGAGCACGGCCCCGTGCTGAACTTGCTGTAATGAAGAAAAATCGGCGGGAGACTCTGTTTTTGTGCATGGGTGCTGGTGCAAGTTTCCCTTGGTATCCTTCACAATCCTGAGTGTGTTTTATTCCTGAAAATTAAAACTAACTAGAAAACATAAAAACTAATCTAAACTAAACTAAGGATAGTTCCGCGGAATGCCTCCGTGGTGCGCCACGTTTATACGGGTCCTTGGCTAAACCCAAAGCCAGTCATATGTTACCCAAGTGGGATGTCATGCTGTCACACCCCAACCAATGGCGGAAACATCGGGATGAGACGAAGTGTGAAGATTGCTAGAGACATCATAACGCTATTTGTGACAATATTTAAATAACTCCCATTTCATTTCATAACTTCAAATTGTCAACATTACATAATCTCAAATAACAACAAGTTCAAAAGAGGAACGAACAACATAATCAAAATTGATACAACATATTAACCTAAACGTCTATATGTGTATCTAGGCATCAATGCTACTTCTTTTCATATCATCATCATCATCAACCTGTAACATGTTTAAAATACAATTCAATGCAAAAGCAATGGCGAGTATACAAGTTTAAGCATATGTATAAGTATAAATGTTTTAAACGAATCCACATGGCAACTTTGTTACTACAAGATCTAACATGGCATGCAATATTTCTAGCCAAACCAATGTTTATGCAAAGTTACATTCAACATGACCCGAGTATAAAGGGGGCGGTGCGTTACTCCTATAGCGCTATACATGTCAAATGGAGGCTTGTGAAGCTAATGACTAAAACATATTACATAAGTATCACCCACGTAAGCATCAAGTATTATAGCATAGTATTCATGTATAAGGATTGTTTTGTGTATTGCAAAAGTATAAGTGTAAGTGTGTTTGAATAAGGTAACATGTTACACCCCAAAAGTGATAAAAGTAAAAGGGGGAAAATACGAGTATACTCACGGTTTTGCAAGTCTTGAACTTGAGAATCCGAGAGTGTGTTGGTGGTTGGATTAGCTAAGTTGGAGCACCTTGTCCTTCTACACAAAGGAACAAAGTGTATGAGTTTGGCGTTTAACGGAAGATTCGGAGTTTTAACATATCATAAGGTAAAATAAAGTATGCTACGGAAAATAATCATCTTTTTAACTTAGTAACCCTTGTATGACACTATGTAACCGCTAGGGTTAAAATGTTTTCATGGGTAGTACACCCATTAGAATCATACTTGGTGTTCTAGGTCTTTAGATGATATTCTACTTACTTTAACATATAAACACGAGTTTAACATTAAAGGTTCGAATGAGTGTATATACGTATATAGAGTAAGTATATTATTAGGTCCAATGATTCAAGTAGGAGGTAGAGGATTAAATCCCCATTTAGGTACCTCAAGTTTATCATATAAGTCATGTACGGGGTAGGAAGGACAAGCTTCCATTTAGGAACCCCTTGTATGTTCACCACTACACTTGATGTAAAAACAACCAAGGAGGGTCAAGAACTAAGGTATGTACAATAATATAACAAGCTATTCTAAGAGAAATCATCAAACCATGTGAGGATTTTATGTTGGAACAACCCAAGTTGCTCCATAATCACTCTACATCAAAGCACAAGCTTGAACATGATTTGTGGGTTATAAACCCTAAACAAAACAGAATTATTTGAGGTTTTAACCTCTGATTTATAGTGTCTCAACCTTGTTTTTAAGCCTAACCAACCATGGGAGAGGTTGTAAGCATTGGGACATAGGTATGAGATGTGTTTGACACAAGTTGTATGAGTTTAAGTAAACTTTGAAGAACATAAACCAAAACAGAAAGTTTGTGGATGATTTCAGGGGATTTCCGGGTCTGATTTCTCCAAGGAGAAGTCAAGGAATCATACCCTATGATTATCCAAACAAGTAGGAAGAAGAATCAAGTGATTTGGTTAAGAAATGAGCAAGATATGCTCACTTTAGTGCAAGGGTATGTGTTTACCCGAAAATGCAGATTCTTGCAAGAACTAGAGAGTATTTTGGAGAGTTTTGAGTGTTGTGAAAGTGTAAAATGGTGTGAAGGAGGGTTGTATTTATAATGGTGAAGTTTGGTGTTGATTGGAGGTGATTAGAGGTGGAAGAAAGGTGATTGGGGAGTAGAAGAAGTGTGGGATTCGTGCATACAAGCTGAAGAAACACACATTCTGTCGAAACTAGGCAGTCGCGTAGCGCTAGCGTGAGGGTCTCACCAGTCGCGCTACGCTACTGGTACCATTTCCAGATTTTAAGTTTTAAAAATAACACATTGGCCCCTGAAGTTGTTTAGTTGATGATTTAAGGACTTTTAAGGGCCATCCTTGTCATATAAGCATATTTTAAGGTAAGTTCAAGCACGAGAAGTATAAACCAAGTATAATTAAGTGTAAAGTATCATAATCAAGTGTCGTTTATGTTCAAAGCACGTATTTTACATAAGTTTCATGTATTTACAATCTTGGCACATAGTTTCCAAGAATTGTGAATAAGTATCATTTGTTCCATGAAATTGAATGTTTGAGCATGTATAAAGTATGTGTAGCATGTAATTAACAAAATGCGAGTTTCATTCATGATCCAAGTCTCGGATTTTACAACGGTTTACAAGGAGAGAACGATTACAAAAATGCAAAGTTTCCAAAAATAGAAATACTAACAAAACTTTCTATAAAGGGAAAGTACAAAAGAGTCGGGTGTTACAGTCTCCCCTCCTTTTGGGAATTTCGTCCCGAAATTGAAGAAGACTTAGGAAACAGGTGTGGATACTTTTCCTTCATGTGACTCTTGAGTTCCCAAGTGTATTCGGCGCCACGTTTACCTTCCCATCGAATCTTGACGATAGGAATTTTACTGCGTCTCAATAACTTGACCTTTTGATCTACGACTTCGACGGGTTTCTCCACAAAATGCAAAGTGTCGTTTATCTGGAGGTCTTCGAGGGGAACTTGAAGTCTTTCCTCAGCGTGACACTTCTTTAGATTGGAAACATGGAAGACAGGATGTACATTGTTGAGCTCCTCAGGCAGATCCAGTTTATACGCAACCGTACCAATCCTTTCAAGAACCTTGAAAGGTCCCACATAGCGTGGTGCGAGCTTTCCCCTCCTACCAAATCGAACTACGCCTCTCCAAGGGGATACCTTGAGGAGTACTAAGTCTCCTGCCTCGAATTCCATGTGTTTGCGATCTTTGTCAGTGTAAACCTTTTGTCGTTCCCTGGCTTTTAGTAAGTTGTCTCGAACCTGTAAAATCTTGTCCGTTGCTTCTTGTATAAGCTCGGGACCAGAGAGTTGAGAGTCACCAACCTCATGCCAACCACTAGGCGAACGGCACTTGCGACCATACAATGCTTCGAAAGGTGCCATTTTAATACATGAGTGATAACTGTTATTGTACGAGAATTCGACCAAGGGCAAGTGTCTATCCCAGTTACATGTAACCGTACAATCTATTAATGTTAATTAAAGTACTTGATGACTGTGCTGAATCATTTAACTGCTCTCTGATTACTGTGTTATACTTACATGTACTTGTTAACATACTAGTAGTATACAGAAAAGTTACTAAATAGTCCGGTATGCCTTCCTGAGTGTTAAAAATTAAAAACGTTGCAAAAATACATATATAGGACACTTTACGGATTAATTAAGCTCTTTAACGGATTAACATACAACCGAACAACCGGACTTTACCCGGAACATAAAAATATTGCCAAAGACATAGTTCTCACTTTTCTGAGCTAGTTAGGGTCCCCGAACACCCTAACACCCTTTATATTAAATAAACACACTTAACCTCCTAACTAAACCTTTAGATTTCAACTTAAACCTAACTATACCATTACAAACCAACCCTTACCCCCCTCTCTTTGACGGTTCCAAGGGTGGGACACACCCTTGTCCTACTTTGATTATTTTAATCACTCTTGTTTAGTATCTAGTAGGCACATTATATGGAGGATAATAGGAGAATTGGGCTATAAGTAAACTCAAGAGGTTATAACCTTCATTTCATCCAAAACACACCAACTAGCTCTCTCTCTCTTTCTTCTTTGTGTCTTCGGCCGAACACCCTCATCACCATACTTCCACCATCAAGTTCTTGTGCAACCATTTTACATACATACATAGAAGCAAGGGATCATACAAGAAGGCTCGGTGCACTCGGAAGCTCAAGGACCTCTCTAGATTTCTTATATCCACCTCATTTACATCTTGTTTCTCCCCTAGCCTTGTGCTAGTAGTAAGTGCTTCTAATCACCATCTTGTTCTTGTATTTAGTGGTTAATAGATGATTTAATGGTGAAAAATTGAGAAACACTAAAGAACTTACATTAATCTTAAACATAAAGTGATAAAGGGTGGATAAAGAGAAGTTATGTGTGTAAATCATGTAGATCTTGTGTTGTTATGATTCTTGATTGATTTCCTGATGATTTGCTGGTTAATATTGATGTTTGATGTTGTTGTGATCACTAAACATGCTAACGGAATCAATCGAACGCGCTTTAGAAGGTTAAAGACTGAAAACAGAAAGCTGTTTAGTGATTACAGCCAACTTCAGTTGGCTGTAACAGGACCGTAACTTAACGAAAAATGTATTTTCTGAAGTCTAGGTTTATGTATTATGAAATACGGTTCTAATGGCACCAGAATCATAATTTTTGGACTCCGTTTACTATTTTTAAAGTGTCATTTTGTAACAGCAGCTAGAGCTGCATTTTTGCTGCTGAGAATATGAGTTCTGTTTTCAGTCATAACTTGAATTCTGTGTAGGGTTAAATCATGAAATTTGTACTGTAGATGACCACCGATGTATTTGTAATTCTCTCACTGGAATTTTGTAAATCGGACCCTCGATGAATTTTAAATAAATTATTCCGTGGACTGTGGTCAGAAAAAGATAAATCTGAGTTCAGTCCGGAAAATGAATTTTTATAAAATGTTAGTAATGAACTGGACCCAGATATTTTTACACAATAAAATTTGGAATGTTTAAGACATTCTGTAAAAAATTAGGAATTTTTGGAATAAGTTAACTATTATCTTAAAATGTCCGAAAACAGCCCGGTTTTGAATATTAATGCTAAAATGACATAAGTTGTAATTTGCATGTCTAAATGTCGGGTAGGTTATCTGTGAATGATATAACGTGTTATGTGTGTTATGTGCATTATCGTATGTTTATGGGGAATGGATGGGAAACTTATATGGGCATAAACCGTTAAAGTGATGCATGTTATGTGATAGATACGTGTAGGAACTTTGTGCTCTATTTGAAACCACTAAATGACTAACTGGTAATCATACTAGGATGTGATTGACCAACCTTGATTGTTAGCTATTTGTGAGAGTCAAACCGAGCAACCGAGGTGAGTTCACACTTTTCTACAAAGCATGGTAAATTCCCGGTGGGAATGGGAATGGGTACAGGAATAGGGATTCCTCGTCCTTTGGGACGCGTTCAGGAATGTGAATTTCCTCGTCCTTGAGACGTGTTCAGGAATGTAAATTCCTCGTCCTGTTGGGACGTATTAGACTTACTGGACTAGAACTCTATCAGCGAAGTCCCTCCCTTTTTGTATCGACTTAATCGCCGAGGCTATGGCGAGCGGGTCATTAGTTAATAGCGCTATTAGGTTTAACAAACCTCACACCGTGCCAGTCGGACGGGCGTGTACTAATGGACTATGGCACGTCGGTGATGATAGACACCGACGCTAGGGCACAATTGATTTTTGTTAGTAGTCGATATGATAAACGAGTCTGGTAGTTTAAAATAATGGGGTAGCTCCCCATGGCCGGAGTGCCGGGCTGGATAGCCAGGGAAGGTGAACATGGGATGGTTAACTAATAAACGTTCTTCGAACTATGGGGTGACCCCCATGGCTAGATAGCTGATTAAGATTAAACTACATTTTTTGGAAACAACCCTAAAATGGACGACCAACCGTGAACTCACTCAACTTTGTTGTTGACTCGTTGCTACATGTTTTGCAGGTCGCTAGATGCTATGGAGCTAGCATATGGAGGTGGTCGTTGTGGAATGCGAACTAATATGTCCCGTACTTATTAAATAAACGTTATGAACTTATGAAACTTATGTTTTGAACTTACGTTTTATGCTTCCGCTGTTAACTTAAAACTGGTTACTGTCTTATGGTCACCAATTGTATTGTGGTTGGTCTTACTTACTTAATTTCGTTGTTCAATATGATTGGTGGCTCGTTCCTGGTCATGTCACGCCTCCAAGCGGTGACGCTCCGCATGGTGGATTTTTGGGGGTGTGATAGATTGGTATCAGAGCCATTGGTTATAGTGAACTTGGTTTTAAAAAGGGGAAAAACTTTTTGATAAAACCAGACTATAACCTGTACAATGCTCAACGATCCACAACGACGCTTCGCTCCACGTGCAAGACTCGACACAATAGGTGGTATGATTTATGTTATATTGTTGGTTAGATAGTTCACACTATGCATTAATTAACGTAATAATTGCTATTTGAACCTTGTGTGCTTACTCTCCACTATCGTCCCACACTTACGCACTTTCGCGACACTTTCCTCACTACGTTGCTTCGTTATGAAGATCATGAGTGGACGAATCAACCTCACACAAGCCCAGCTAATGGCTTTGATCAACGAACAAGTTACTGCGGCACTTGAAGCTGCCCAAGCAGGAGGCCAGCATGCCCAGCCACCTGTGTGCACGTTCAAGACTTTTATGGATTGTCGTCCTAGTACTTTCAGTAGCACTGAAGGGGCCGTTGGACTCCTCCACTGGTTCGAGAAGCTCGAGTCGGTCTTCGAAATGTGTGAATGCCCTGAGGATCGTAGAGTGAAGTATGCTACTGGTACTCTTGAAGGGGTAGCACTCACGTGGTGGAACGCTCAGGTTCAGCTGCTGGGGTTGGTTGCTGCTAATGCCACCCCATGGAACGGTTTCAAGGAACTGATCAAGGAAGAGTACTGCAGTCGTGATGACATCCACAAGCTAGAGGTGGAATTTTTTAACCTGAAGATGACGGGGTCGGAGATTGAGGCGTATACGAAAAGGTCAAACGAGCTGGCCATCTTGTGCCCTACTATGGTGGACCCTCCCATCAAACGTATTGAGCTGTACCTCAAGGGCCTTGTACCAGAGATTCAGAGTCACGTGACTTCGGCTAACCTGGGTACCATTCAACAAATCATCAAGTTGGCTCACCGTCTCACCGACCAGGCAGTGGAACAAAACAGACTGCCTAAGCGTATTGGTACTGCTACTACCGACGCTCCCAAGGATAACAAGCGGAAATGGGATGGGAATTCCGGTAAAGGTTCTACTTCAGCTCAGTCCCAGCAGCAAAAGACAGATGAGTACAGGAGCCCCAGTCAGCAGTCTTCTGGGAATCAAGGTCAGGGTGGATACAAGGGGAATCACCCCAAATGTAATCGCTGTAACTTGCACCACAGTGGGCCATGTGGTAAAGGCAACTGTCATCGATGCAACAAGCCTGGTCACATGGCAAGGGATTGCAGGAGTCAGCATCCGGTGAATCAGAACCGACAGCAACAGCAAGCCCCACCCAATCAACGCCAGCAGTGGCAACAACAAGGTAACAAAAAAGGGTGCTTTCAATGTGGTGCTGAGGGCCATTTCAAGAAAGACTGCCCCCAGCTAAATCAGAACCAGAACAACAACAATCAGGGGAACGGAAACGGCAATGGGGGAAACAACAATGGTAATGGTGCAAGGGGTCATGTTTTCGTGCTAGGTCAGGGTGACGCAAGGAACAATCCCAACGTTGTGATGGGTAAGTTTCTTCTGGATGACTTCTTTGTTACTGTTTTGTTTGATTCGGGCGCTGATACTAGTTATGTGTCCTTAAAAGTTAGTCAAATGCTTAAGCGCACTCCAACACTTATGAACACCAAACACACGGTAGAACTAGCCAACGGTAAAAGTTTTGAAGCCACACACATAGTTAAAGGTTGTAACCTCGTCTTAGCTGGTCAGACTTTCTCTATCGATCTTATTCCTATCACACTGGGTAGTTTCGACGTCGTTATTGGGATGGATTGGCTATCTCATCATCAAGCGGAGATTGTTTGCAAGGAGAAAATCGTCCGCATTCCTCGTTCTAGTGAAGAACCCCTCGTGATTCATGGCGACAAGAGTGGTGCTGTCGTAGGCATTATCTCTTTCCTTAAGGCCCAGAATTGTTTGTGAAAGGGCCACACCGCTATTCTAGCCCTCGTTACTGACACATCAACGGAAGAGAAGAGAATTGAAGACATTCCTATTGTGCGCGATTTTCCTGAGGTATTCCTTGAGGAATTTCCTGGGCTTCTGCCTCATCGCCAAGTTGAGTTTCAAATCGAGCTAGCTCCTGGAGCAGCACCGGTAGCTCGAGCACCATATCATCTAGCTCCATCAGAACTCGAAGAACTGTCCACGCAATTACAAGAACTCTTGGAAAAGGGTTTCATACGTCCTAGCTCTTCGCCCTGGGGAGCCCTAGTACTATTCGTGAGGAAGAAAGATGGTACTTTCAGAATGTGTATTGACTATCGCGAACTTAACAAGGTGACCGTGAAGAATCTTTATCCTCTTCCATGTATTGACGATTTGTTCGACCAGTTACAAGGATCGAGTTATTACTCTAAGATTGATTTGAGATCGGGATACCATCAGCTGAGAGTCTGAGATGAGGACGTCTCCAAAACAACATTCAGAACTCGCTACGGCCATTACGAGTTTCTGGTTATGCCTTTCGGATTGACGAATGCACCAGCGGTCTTCATGGATCTCATGAACCGAGTGTGCAAGCCTTACCTGGATAAGTTTGTCATTGTATTCATCGACGATATCCTGATCTATTCGAAGAGTCAGGAGGAACACGAGCAGCATCTACGACTTATGCTGGAACTCCTTCGAAAAGAGCAGTTGTATGCCAAGTTTTTGAAATGTGACTTCTGGCTTCGCGAAGTCCATTTTCTAGGACATGTGGTAAACAAGGATGGAATTCATGTTGATCCATCCAAGGTTGACTCGATCAGGAACTGGCCTGCACCCCGTACACCAACAGAAATCCGCCAATTCTTGGGTTTGGCGGGATATTACAGAAGATTTATCAAAGATTTCTCCAAGATTGCGCAACCGCTCACTTCACTGACTCAGAAGGGTGTCATCTATCGTTGGGGTGATGCACAGGAGTCCGCATTTCAACACTTAAAAGATAGACTTTGTAGCGCGCCTATCCTCTCATTGCCTGAAGGCACAGATGATTTTGTGGTTTATTGCGACGTTTCCATCCAAGGACTGGGTTGCGTGTTGACGCAACGTGACAAGGTCATTGCCTACGCATCGCGCCAACTTAAGGTTCACGAAAGGAACTACACTACGCATGACTTGGAATTAGGAGCAGTTGTTTTCGCGCTTAAGATATGGAGACATTACCTGTACGGTACCAAGTGCACCATTTACACCGATCACAGAAGTCTCGAGCATATCTTCAAGCAAAAGGAGTTAAACATGCGACAACGCCGATGGGTCGAGCTCTTGAACGATTATGAATGTGCGATCAAGTATCATCCGGGCAAAGCCAATGTTCTGGCCGACGCCCTCAGTCGAAAGGATACTCTACCTAAGCGTGTACGTGCGTTATAGCTTACCATCCAATCTAACCTTCCCGCTCAGATTCGCGATGCTCAGGTTGAAGCATTGGAAGCAGAGAACATCAGGGCTGAGTCCTTACGAGGATCGAGGCAGCGGCTAGAACAAAAGGAAGACGGTGCCTACTATGTTAATGGACGCATCTGGGTTCCACTTTATGGGGGATTACGCGAGCTTGTGATGGATGAAGCACATAAGTCTCGTTATTTAGTACATCCTGGTTCGGATAAGATGTACCACGACCTAAAGACTACATACTGGTGGCCTGGCATGAAAGCCCACATAGCAACCTACGTCAGTAAATGCTTGACTTGTGCTAGAGTCAAGACCGAATATCAGAAACCATCAGGCCTACTTCAACAACCAGAGATCCCAAAATGGAAATGGGAGCAAATTTCCATGGATTTCGTTACTGGCCTGCCTAGATCCCAGCGCGGAAATGATACCATTTGGGTGATCGTGGATCGACTGACTAAGTCTGCACACTTCTTAGATATCAAGAAAACCGACAAGTTTTCTACTCTCGCAGACATCTACCTAAAGGAAGTGGTATCAAGGCAGCCAACCTCCATCATTTCTGATCGTGACGCGCGTTTTACTTCCGAACTGTGGCAAGCTATGCACAAGTCTTTTGGCTCACGTTTAGATATGAGCACCGCTTATCACCCACAGACGGATGGGCAATCTGAACGCACCATCCAAACCCTTGAAGACATGCTTAGGGCATGTGTAAACGATTTTGGTAATGGCTGGGAAAAGCACCTTCCGCTAGTGGAGTTTTCGTACAACAACAGCTACCACACCAGCATCCAGGCCGCTCCGTTCGAGGCATTGTACGGACGCAAATGCCGATCACCTCTCTGTTGGGCAGACGTTGGTGACAGCCAAATCACTGGCCCAGAACTTGTGGTAGATACCACTGAGAGAATTGCTCAGATACGACAACGAATGGCGGCAGCTCGTGACCGTCAGAAAAGCTATGATGATAAGGGAAGAAAACCACTCGAGTTCCAGGTTGGGGATCGAGTGCTACTCAAAGTCTCACTTTGGAAAGGTGTAGTCCGTTTTGGCAAACGAGGCAAGCTCAATCCGCGTTATGTCGGATCGTTCGAAATCATCAAGAAAATTGGCAAAGTCGCCTACAGGTTGAATCTACCTGAAGAACTCAGCGGAGTTCACAACGTATTCCACGTGTCAAATCTGAAGAAGTGTCTGTCAGATGAGACCCTCATAGTTCCTCTCAAGGAACTCACAATCGACGACCAGCTGCGATTCGTCAAGGAACCAGTAGAGATCACGGATCGAGATGTTAAGATCCTCAAGCATACCAGGATACCTCTTGTCTGAGTTCGTTGGGATTCCCGTCGTGGCCCAGAGTATACCTGGGAACGAGAGGACCAAATGAAACTCAAGTATCCCCAGCTGTTTAAGAAAAGTGCAACCACAACTGAGGCTGAAGCTACTGCAGAATTTCGGGACGAAATTCCAAATCAACGGGGGGATGATGTGACACCCCAGGAAAACCAGGAAACCAACGCAACTTAACTAGCTTCCTCACTAACCACGCGCTAAATTTCGGGACGAAATTCTCTTAACAGGGGGAGAACGTGACAACCCTCAAATTTACATGTAACCGTACAATCTATTAATGTTAATTAAAGTACTTGATGACTGTGCTGAATCATTTAACTGCTCTCTGATTACTGTGTTATACTTACATGTACTTGTTAACATACTAGTAGTATACAGAAAAGTTACTAAATAGTCCGGTATGCCTTCCTGAGTGTTAAAAATTAAAAACGTTGCAAAAATACATATATAGGACACTTTACGGATTAATTAAGCACTTTAACGGATTAACATACAACCGGACTTTACCCAGAACATAAAAATATTGCCAAAGACATAGTTCTCACTTTTCTGAGCTAGTTAGGGTCCCCGAACACCCTAACACCCTTTATATTAAATAAACACACTTAACCTCCTAACTAAACCTTTAGATTTCAACTTAAACCTAACTATACCATTACAAACCAACCCTTACCCCCCTCTCTTTGACGGTTCCAAGGGTGGGACACACCCTTGTCCTACTTTGATTATTTTAATCACTCTTGTTTAGTATCTAGTAGGCACATTATATGGAGGATAATAGGAGAATTGGGCTATAAGTAAACTCAAGAGGTTATAACCTTCATTTCATGGAGGATAATTTTTGGACTCCGTTTACTATTTTTAAAGTGTCATTTTGTAACAGCAGCTAGAGCTGCATTTTTGCTGCTGAAAATATGAGTTCTGTTTTCAGTCATAACTTGAATTCTGTGTAGGGTTAAATCATGAAATTTGTACTGTAGATGACCACCGATGTATTTGTAATTCTCTCACTGGAATTTTGTAAATCGGACCCTCGATGAATTTTAAATAAATTATTCCGTGGACTGTGGTCAGAAAAAGATAAATCTGAGTTCAGTCCGGAAAATGAATTTTTATAAAATGTTAGTAATGAACTGGACCCAGATATTTTTACACAATAAAATTTGGAATGTTAAGACATTCTGTAAAAATTTGGGAATTTTTGGAATAAGTTAACTATTATATTAAAATGTCTGAAAACAGCCCGGTTTTGAATATTAATGCTGAAATGACATAAGTTGTAATTTGCATGTCTAAATGTCGGGTAGGTTATCTGTGAATGATATAACGTGTTATGTGTGTTATGTGCATTATCGTATGTTTATGGGGAATGGATGGGAAACTTATATGGGCATAAACCGTTAAAGTGATGCATGTTATGTGATAGATACGTGTAGGAACTTTGTGCTCTATTTGAAACCACTAAATGACTAACTGGTAATCATATTAGGACGTGATTGACCAACCTTGATTGTTAGCTATTTGTGAGAGTCAAACCGAGCAACCAAGGTGAGTTCACACTTTTCTACAAAGCATGGTAAATTCCCGGTGGGAATGGGAATGGGTACAGAATAGGGATTCCTCGTCCTTTGGGACGCGTTCAGGAATGTGAATTTCCTCGTCCTTGAGACGTGTTCAGGAATGTAAATTCCTCGTCCTGTTGGGACGTATTAGACTTACTGGACTAGAACTCTATCAGCGAAGTCCCTCCCCTTTTGTATCGACTTAATCGCCGAGGCTATGGCGAGCGGGTCATTAGTTAATAGCGCTATTAGGTTTAACAAACCTCACACCGTGCCAGTCGGACGGGCGTGTACTAATGGACTATGGCACGTCGGTGATGATAGACACCGATGCTAGGGGACAATTGATTTTTGTTAGTAGTCGATATGATAAACGAGTCTGGTGGTTTAAAATAATGGGGTAGCTCCCCACGGCCGGAGTGCCGGGCTGGACAGCCAGGGAAGGTGAACATGGGATGGTTAACTAATAAACGTTCTTCGAACTATGGGGTGACCCCCACGGCTAGATAGCTGATTAAGATTAAACTACATTTTTTGGAAATAACCCTAAAATGGACAACCAACTGTAACACCTCGAAAAATTCACGTCCTATAATGTGTAGACACGTGTCAAATGTTTAAACGTGTGAAAGAAATATTATAGAAGGACTAAAGTTGACAAACATGGAAAGTATGTGAATATACGTATTCTAAGTGTCAACTGTGAATAAATATAATGTGCATTAACCCTACATGGTGCTCATACCTTCAAACGAATAAATCATGGATCATACGAAGCTAAAAGTGAGAGATTTCAAAATAGAGGGGCTAAATGTGTCAACATGTTTAAATTATACCTCTGAGTGACCTTTTGACAAACCCGAAGCTTTGTAACTGTTATATATGCTCACTAGAATGCACGATATAAATTTCATAAAGTTTCGTAATCGTATGAGAAAGTTATGATCAAATTCGTATGCGAGGGGTTAAAGCGTAAACGTTGAAAGTTAAGACTTTTCGGGTTAACCAGAAGTGTCCAGGGACTTGGCAAAGTGGGTATAAGTCCTAAAGCCCTTATGGGTAAATAATAAGGGGTCAAATTGCAAGTAATTAGCTCAATTGACCTTTCGGAAGGGCCAAGAGGTGTGATGCAACAACTCAAAAACGTTTTTGTCTGATCAGGAGGGCCACGCGGCCCGCGTATACCCATAAGACATCTTACGCGGCCCGCGTCAGGCCGCCAGATGCAGAAAACGGGGACAGACCCCTGGAAACACGCAGAATCGATCTTAAACGACATTCTAACATGGTGGGTAACCCCTAAACTGTACTAGGGCACTAGAGACACATGTTGGATGGTTGTGGTCGATCATAGAGTTATGTGTCAACATATTGTGGTGATAATTTCACTATAAAAGGCCATTGTGTGCAATGTTGTTCTTCACACCATTCTCTGCCTTATCTGATCAATTCTGGAGCTCTCAAGCAGGTCCAACTGATCATATCTCGTGCATAGGACCCTTGTAAGTCTGCTAGTCCTTCTTTAATTGAGTTTAGTTTGTTTAATTAGCTAAAAGTCAAACCGTCGTAATTACGGTTTGACTTCGAGATTAGTCAACAATGGCTCAGTCATATATTGAATTAAAAGTAGTTATAAGTTGGTATTTATGTGGGTAATAAAACCTCAAAAGGGTTTCCCCTGATCACCACTCTAACCAGGTCAAAAGTCGGGTCAAACTTATATTTAAAAAGTCAACAGGAAGTCTAAAATGCCATTTATGCATAATTAACATTGTAGATCATATACAACCTGTTGGATCATTGTTATAACTTGGTAATAAGTGTAAGAACATGTCTAAACATGTTCAACCCGACAATTTCCTGTGATTATACACCTTGGTTCATTAGTTATCCAAATAATATGCATGTTTCCGTTAATCGCTCATATGTTGACCATTATGCCCTTATTACCTTAAAACGTGATTTATGAAAATGTAAAAGTGTAGAAACCTTAGTTACTGATATATAAAATTGTATGCAAAGTTTGACATCAGTTTGACTTGTAGATTAAGAGTTATGCTCATTATCGCAAAATTAATGCTTTATGTTAATAAAACGGCGTAATTAGCATATAGCCTAGTTAAGCCTACTTTTTAATACCAAATCTTTTACCCACTGATGTAATATATTATTTTGGGATTTTTAAAAATTTTTAATTAATTTTAGGCTGAGCATAACTAGTAGTCGTAGGCTTAATCCGGTAATTGTCGGTTTTGCCCTTACGGGCCATAAAATGAGTTTTACATATCTAAACGACTCCAAACCTTTTGCTACTGATCACACATGATAAATAAAGTATTTTAAGCCTTCTGGAAATATAAAAATATCATATTTAAGTATTGAACCCGGAAAAGGCCTTTAATCGCCTTATTTAGCGTTTTTAACGCATAGTATGTATTAAAATCATATTGAACATACCCGGGTTGATATCTACTGATATAAGAGGCAAATTATGATATTTTAACAGTAAGCAAAGGTTGATAAACTCATACTCCAGTTTTGAGCTTTTCGGCTTATGTGAAATTACCAAAATACCCCTACGGGGCATAGTTTGGTTAAAAATGATAAATTTCACATTTATTCTTTAACCTACTGATATAACTTAGAAAATTATGTATTTTTTCTGATTAAATTAGACCTGTAACTCAGGTTGTTACTTAAACTCTTTTATAAACTTTTAAATGACCAAACTACCCCTACGGGGCCTAGTTTGTGTTTAAACACGTTCGGGCATAATGAAAGACATCTTACTGATGTCACAACATATTTGAAGCATATTAACTTAGGAAACCTGTATAAGGATCTTACGGATACCCGTTACGCTTATTACGCGTTCGGTTCGGTTTATGTAACAAGTTTACATAAATTAGCCGAAACGGGTCAAACCTTATCGGTTTAATCTCAAAATCCAGAATGTGCATGAAGGACCCATATTAAACAAGTCTCTGAACTTGTCGGGTCTAAATCACATTCTATCCGGTCTTCGCTTAATCGTGCGTACGAACCGTATCCTTGAAACTAGCCGGTCTAAGCTTAAGCTTAATAAAAGGCCCGTTAGAATTCTAATAGGTTATTATAAACCTTCGTTCCAGATTAGGAAGACCAGTAAAAGCTACGTTCATTTTGCTTATTGTGATTAATACTTACTCAGGTAAATACGTTTAACTTATTTTCCCTATACGGGCTTGGGTTACGGTATATAGCATACCGCTTGATCGGGCATCAAATCTCCACCATTAGGTGGGTAGTTGAATAATTTGATCGGCTCGTTTAAACAGTCTTGTTACTTAAAGCCTTTGGGGGGTTAATGACCATGTCCCGGATATCCTTGGCATCATCTTACGAGATGGCCACGACCCGAGCACGGGGTGTAGGCGTACACCCGTCAGTGTATAACTCAATAATGTGGTGTGTCTATTGATCTTTAACCCGGGCAAGATCCGGGCTACTGAACGCACAAGGAACATGTAATTCGTTCACAAGATTATAATATTAAATAATTCTCCCAAGTTATAAAAATGTTTATGCCATGTGCATCCAAACCAATTTTTAATCATTTTTAAAAAATGAGTCAGTTGATTGTATTTACCAGTGTAAACTGACGTATTTTCCCAAAAAAAGACTGAATGCAGGTACTAAACGAAATTGGCTGGATTGTCTCCTTAGCATCAATAAAAAGTCTCGCAAGCTTAGGATACCTGAAGTCTGTTGAACCATTAATACTATTTTATTATCGATCCGACTGTGGATAAACTTCCGGATATTGTTACATTGATAAACAATATTAAATTCGGTTGTATCATATATTTAAACTTGCTTCCGATGTGCATATTGACTATTGTGTTGTTTGACTATTATGTTGCCAACCGCGTCACGATACTCCCCCACCGGGCCCACCGGTGACACGTGGAAATCGGGGTGTGACAGGTTGGTATCAGAGCCAACACTGAGTGAATTAAACACTAGCCTTTTTGTGTTTAATCTCAGTTACATAATTGCACAAATCTAAACTTTCGAGTCTAGACTTATAACATAGGACAAATTCCACCTTGTTTGGTTTTGTGTTGTCCTTTATTTTATTTTTGTATTGTTATCTTATATTGTATTGACAGGACAAAATGCCTCCAAGATTCTTCCGTAGGAGAGGACGAGGCAAGGGGCCGATTACCGCCCCCAATGACAATGAGGCGGGACCCTCAAATGTTCGAGCTCCGTCTACCACGGAGAGTGACGATCCACGCCAAAACAGAAGAAACCTATTTGAGCCGGCTAGACGGTCGGTCTCACATAGCTCGACACCTCAGGTCCAAAACCCGTATGGGCCACAACCGGACTACGAGCCGAACAACCCTCAGCCTTCCTTCATACCATTACAACGATCCCTGTCTCATCATTCTTTCGGGGACCCCACCCCAGTTTTTCGGGGCCGGTTTAATCTGGTAGGCTACATGCAAGAACCCGTGGGTTTTAACCCACTGGGGCCAGAGGATCATTTCTCTGGCGATCATGCGGATGACATGGACGAGGATACGGACCCCGTCGAACCTGCCAGTGGTACTCCAAACGACCCCATCTAGATCTCCGATGGATCTTCATTTCACGGATCACCCTATGTTGGTCCAGACAGCTTCCAAGCCATGTTCACTCGGCACGAGTGGTACTATACACCTCCTCACCACTCGTCGCCTCATGAGCAGCAGCAGCCACAGCAGCAGCAGCATCATCAAGATTCCTCTGAGGATCACCGGTTTGTGGCAGTTACGCCACTGCCTCCACCGCCACCAGTATAGCCGGCACCTCCTCAACCGCCAAGGCGTAGGAGAACCGGTGCCCGAATGTCGTCACGAGCAGGGGACTTCCATTTCAGTTCCCCACGTCAGTCCAGTGGCAGCCATTATCCGCCACATCAGGAGGACCCACAAATGGGTGGACCTTCACAACCAGCTGTACCACAGCCACCGCCAATGGGTTTTGACAACCCAATTCCAGCGTATACGGGTTCCATGGCATACAACCCGTTTGAACCCCCAACGCATCACAACTATGGTTACGCGGAGGCCGACCCGTACATGGTAGCGGCGAACTACAACGCCCAAGGACCCTATGGGGATCCATGGGGAGTAGGTTACCCAACTCAGGGGTACCCGATACCTCCTAGGCCTATTATCAGGACGCAATCGCAGCCACCACGGTTTTCTCCCCCCGAAAGGGAGGAAATTCTACAAAGGTTGGATGAAGTAGAGCGAGGCTTCCATCGTGACCATCGGGAGAGACAGACTTTCTTCCAAGGATTAGCAAGTTTGATCAAAGGGAAGAACAAGAAGGATCATTGAATCCTTCCAATTGTTGATTGAGCCCCTACGTGGGCCTGTATTTGTTGTATTTGTTTAAGCCCCTGCGTGGGTATGTATGTGTGTTTATCTTGACCCCTGCGTGGGTCTATTTTCCGTTAACCCCTGCGTGGGTATGATGTTTATTTATTTAAGGTCCGTGCGTGGACTAGTTTGTTTGTTTAAAGTCCCTGCGTGGACGAGCATGTTGATTGACCCCTACGTGGGTATTTGTTTGTTGGAAAAGACCCGTTTAGGGCAGCGTGTATTATTATAATAAATTAATGGAATGTTGATTTTATAAATCTCATGTTTGCCATTACGTGCATGTATAAATGAAAAATGAAATAAATAAATTAAAATCATTCCTTTTTGAAATAATCTGCCTATGTAATTATTAATTAAGAATCTTAAAGTGTGAAACCTAGCCTTCGGGTCATCAAAAGACCAGGCCAAGATGGTAAGACCTGTTCAAAAGATTCAAATCTAAGTTAACATCTGAAAACATGTTAACACTCCTGGCAGGCGTGATTCGTTAAAATCACACGTCATTTTATAAAGGAATTCTTTAGAAGATTCCTAACCCAGTTTAATGATCTCTGAATCCTGGGTTTACATCATCAATTAAGATGATCATACTTATACCATACGTGGTAATACGTGCCTACGGGCCATGCTCATTTCTATATGAGCCAAAAGACAGTGGTAGCTATGACTCCCTGTCAGATAAAGGTAATGAACTAGGTTCAAACCTTCATGCTTTGATCCTCTGAAATCATAGCTTATAGTTTATAAATGTCCTTGTGACCAGGCCTATTGTGCCAGTATACCTTAATGTTTTGATTCTCTGAAATCATAGATTAAATAAAAATGTCCACGTGACTAGGCCTTTGTGCCACAAATAAAACTGTTATTGTTTTATAATTAGGATAAATTATTATAGAAATCCTAAATAAATATGATTAATAAATTAACCAAATATGGTCTCTGTTTACCATGGTTAATGAATTTCCCTAAGGGGGCAATTCCATAATAAACTCCCAAATAAACTATTGTCCTTGTTTTCTGCAACAGTTCAATTAAAATGGCTAACTCAGATGAGGGTAATAGTCATCCAGTGGAGGTTAATAATGACGCCCGAATTAAGCTAACGGGTGCGGAATTGAAAGCGATCATAGACGGCACTGTTACACAGGCTTTGGAAAGGCAGTATGAAGAGTACAGTGGGACTCGTAGTAGGACCCAATCTACACAACCTTCAAAGCCACCGCCCAAGAAGGACGACCCGAAGAAAAACGATGATCGACGCTCCTCGAACCACAGTGCTCCATCTCAGCAGGTTATACGTAATCAAGGGCCCCGTGACAAGGGTTGCTCGTTTAAATATTTTGTTTCTTGCAAGCCCCGGGATTTCACTGGGGAGAAGGGAGCCATTGACTGTATGACATGGCTGGATGAGATGGATACGGTTGTAGACATCAGCGGATGTGCTGAGAGAGACGTGGTCAAGTTTGTGTCGCAGTCTTTTAAGGGTGAAGCGTTAGCATGGTGGAGATCTCTGATTGAGGCCACCGGAAAAATCCCATTGTATAATATGTCGTGGGATCAATTTGTTGCCCTTATCAAGGAAAATTACTGCCCTCAGCATGAGGTGGAGAAGATAGAATCTGATTTTCTATCATTGGTGATGACAAACCTTGACTGTCAAGCTTACCTAACGAGCTTCAACATGATGTCCCGGTTGGTTCCTTATCTGGTAACCCCGGAGCCAAAAAGAATCGCTCGTTTTATCGGTGGTTTAGCCCCCGAGATTAAGGCAAGCGTTAAAGCCTCTCGGCCAGCTACTTTTAGATCAGTAGCTGACATTTCCTTATCCCTCACTCTAGATGCGGTCAGGCAGAGATCGCTGAGGAATAAGGAGGCTGAGAAGAGAAAACGTGAAGATGATGGTTCACGCAGATCGAACAAGAAGCACCGTGGGAACGGTGATAGCAAGAAAGGATCTGACTCAAGGAAAGAGGGGCATAATTCTGGTGAGAAGCCCAAATGCAAAATTTGCAAGAAGCAGCACTTTGGAAAGTGCAGACTTGAGTCGAACTCACAGACTCAGTCAAAATCTTATGCTTGTGGCATTTGCAAGTCCACGGATCACAAAACCTTGGATTGCAAGAAGATAAAAGATGCAACGTGCTACCGTTGCAATGAAAAGGGCCACATTAAAACCAACTGCCCTAAGTACAACAAGAAGCCTGAAGAGGCCAAGAAGACTAATGCCAGAGTCTTCAGAATGGACGCAAAAGAAGCGATTCTAGACGACAACGTTATTACAAGTACTTTCCTTGTAAATGATGTCTTTGCTAGAGTACTTTTCGATTCAGGCGCTGATAAGTCTTTCGTTGATAATAAGTTTTGTGAATTGTTGAAATTACCTGTCAAAACCTTAAGTGTGAACTATGAGGTGGAGTTAGCAGATGGTACACTAGAAACCGTCTCAACTGTGTTAGATGGATGTGTTATATCCATTAAGAACCATTCTTTTCCTCTGTCTCTACTTCCCTTTAAATTGGCCGGTTTTGACATAGTTCTGGGTATGGACTGGTTATCTCATAACCAGTCCCAAATTGTCTGTAACAAGAAACAAGTGGTGATAAAGACTCCGTCTGGTGAATCACTTACCATTCGGGGAGATACCCAGTATGGGCTGCCTGAGCAAGTGACGATGCTCAAGGCTTCAAAATGTTTAAAGAAGGGTTGTGTCATCTACATGGCACAAGTGATTACTGATGAGCCTAAACCGAAGATAGAAGACATCCCTGTCATTTCTGAATACCCAGAAGTGTTTCCTGAAGATCTACCTGGTTTACCACCAGATAGACAAGTGGAATTCAGAATAGATATCATCCCCGGAGTAGCACCTGTTGCTAGAGCACCGTACAGATTGGCACCCACAGAAATGAAGGAGTTGAGGACACAGCTAGACGAATTGCTAGCCAAGGGTTTCATTAAACCTAGTTCGTCTCCTTGGGGAGCACCAGTCCTATTTGTCAAGAAGAAGGACGGATCGATGCATCTGTGCATCGATTATCGTGAGCTTAACAAGGTCACGATTAAGAATAGGTATCCTTTGCCTAGGATCGACGATTTGTTCGATCAACTACAAGGAGCAAGTTATTTCTCGAAGATTGACTTGAGGTCAGGTTACCATCAACTGAAGGTTAGAGATGAAGACGTGCATAAAACAGCATTTAGGACTCGTTATGGTCATTACGAGTTCCTAGTGATGCCTTTTGGGCTCACTAATGCACCGGCCGCGTTCATGGACCTCATGAATCGCGTTTGCAAGCCGTACTTAGATAAATTCGTCATCGTTTTCATCGACGACATTCTTATCTATTCGAAGAATCAAGCTGACCATGAGAAACACCTTCGCTGTATTCTCAAGCTACTGCATCAGGAGAAGCTCTATGCCAAATTCTCCAAGTGTGAATTTTGGCTACGAGAAGTCCAATTTCTTGGACATGTGGTCAGTGAGCGTGGTATCCAGGTGGATCCCGCTAAGGTTGAAGCAGTCATGAACTGGCAAGAGCCAAAGACGCCTACAGAGATTCGTAGCTTCCTGGGATTGGCGGGATATTACAGGCGTTTATCAAAAATTTTTCAAGGATTGCTGCACCCCTAACCTCCTTGACTAAGAAGAAAGTAAAGTTCATTTGGGGCCCTAAGCAGCAAGAGTCCTTTGATAGTTTGAAGCAAAAGCTGAGCAACGCCCCAGTACTGACATTGCCAGATGGAATAGAAGAGTTTGTGGTTTACTGCGATGCATCGCACACTGGCATAGGGTGTGTACTTATGCAGAAAGGCAAGGTTATTGCCTATGCTTAACGACAGTTAAAGGTGCATGAAAAGAATTACACCACCCACGATTTGGAATTGGGTGACGTGGTATTCGCACTAAAACTATGGAGGCATTATCTATATGGGATTAAATGTGTGATCTATTCTGATCACAAGAGCCTTCAACATCTGTTTAATCAGAAAGAATTAAACATGAGGCAACGCCGTTGGATGGAAACTTTAAATGATTATGATTGTGAAATCAGATACCATCCCGGCAAAGCGAATGTAGTCGCTGACGCCTTGAGCAGAAAGGAGAGGGTTAAACCCATCCGAATCAATGCCAAGCGCATGGAAATAAGGAATAATTTGATTGAAAGGTTGTTAGCTGCACAGAAGGAAGCTGTGTTGGAAGCTAACTATCCTAACGAAAAGTTAGGAGTAACTGAGGAGCAGTTAACTCTTAGCAAGGACGGAATTCTACGATTAAATGGACGAATATGGGTTCCAATTTATGGAGGACTTCGAGATGTCATCCTCCAAGAAGCCCATAGTTCCAAATACTCCGTCCATCCTGGAGCCGATAAGATGTACCAGGATCTAAAGCCGAATTATTGGTGGATAGGCTTGAAAAAGTCTGTAGCCACCCATGTAGCTAAATGCTTGACATGTGCGCAAGTCAAAGCCGAGCATCAGAAGCCGTCAGGCTTGCTACAACAGCCTGAACTTCCTACGTGGAAGTGGGAAATGGTGACGATGGATTTCATCACCAAGTTGCCAAAGACAAGGAGAGGCAATGATACAATATGGTTTATAGTTGATAGACTGACTAAGTCAGCACATTTCTAACCCATCAAGGAGACTTATATCTCCGACATGTTAGCCCAGTTATACGTTGATAAGATTGTAGCCTTACATGGCATACCTGTGGCTATTATCTCTGATAGAGATACTAGGTACACGTCGCATTTTTGGAAGAGTTTCCAACAATCTTTGGGCACACGGTTGAATTTTAGTACGGCTTACCATCCTCAGACAGACGGTCAGAGTGAGCGTACTATTCAAACGTTGGAAGACATGCTGCGTGCATATGCGATCGATTTAGGTGGTAATTGGGATAAGAACCTACCGTTAATCGAATTCTCCTACAACAATAGCTACCACACCAGCATAAAGGCTGCGCCTTTTGAGGCATTATACGGTAGAAAGTGTAGATCGCCTATTTGTTGGGCGGAAGTTGGAGATGTCCAGTTCTCAGGACCAGAGATAGTGTTCGAAACAACAGACAAGATTGTCCAGATTCGAGACCGTCTCAAAGCTGCCCGAGATAGGCAGAAGAGTTACGCTGATCCGAAGCGTAAGGATTTTCACTTCGAAGTAGGTGACAAAGTCCTACTTAAAGTGTCACCCTGGAAAGGAGTGATGCGGTTTGGTAAGAAAGGCAAGCTAAGCCCGAGATACATAGAACCTTTCGAGGTTATCGAACGCGTCGGGTCAGTTGCCTATAAGTTAAACTTACCGGAAAAGCTCAGTGGAATTCACAATGTGTTCCACATCTGCAATTTGAAAAAGTGCTTCGCTGATGAATCACTGGTAATACCGCATACAGATGTGCACATAGATGAGAGCTTGAAGTTTGTGGAAAAACCTTTGTCGATTGAAGATCGACAGGTGAAGAAGCTTCGAAGGAAGCATGTACCTATTGTAAAGGTCAAATGGGATGCCCGTAGAGGTCCCGAATACACGTGGGAAGTTGAATCCACGATGAAAGAAAAGTACCCTTACTTATTTCAGTAAATCTTGGGTCGAGATTTATTTTAAGGGGGTGAGGATGTAACACCTCGAAAAATCCACGTCCTATAATGTGTAGACACGTGTCAAATGTTTAAACGTCTGAAAGAAATATTATAGAAGGACTAAAGTTGACAAACATGGAAAGTATGTGAATATACGTATTCTAAGTGTCAACTGTGAATAAATATAATGTACATTAACCCTACATGGTGCTCATACCTTCAAACGAATAAATCATGGATCATACGAAGCTAAAAGTGAGAGATTTCAAACTACAGGGGCTAAATGTGTCAACATGTTTAAATTATACCTCTGAGTGACCTTTTGACAAACCCGAAGCTTTGTAACTGTTATATATGCTCACTAGAATGCACGATATAAATTTCATAAAGTTTCGTAATCGTATGAGAAAGTTATGATCAAATTCGTATGCGAGGGGTTAAAGCGTAAACGTTGAAAGTTAAGACTTTTCGGGTTAACCAGAAGTGTCCAGGGACTTGGCAAAGTGGGTATAAGTCCTAAAGCCCTTATGGGTAAATAATAAGGGGTCAACTTGCAAGTAATTAGCTCAATTGACCTTTCGGAAGGGCCAAGAGGTGTGATGCAACAACTCAAAAACGTTTTTGTCTGATCAGAAGGGCCACGCGGCCCGCGTAGACCCTTAAGACATCTTACGCGGCCCGCGTCAGGCCGCCAGATGCAGAAAATGGGGACAGACCCCTGGAAACACGCAGAATCGATCTTAAACGACATTCTAACATGGTGGGCGACCCCTAAACTGTACTAGGGCACTAGAGACACATGTTGGATGGTTGTGGTCGATCATAGAGTTATGTGTCAACATATTGTGGTGATAATTTCACTATAAAAGGCCATTGTGTGCAATGTTGTTCTTCACACCATTCTCTGCCTTATCTGATCAATTCTGGAGCTCTCAAGCAGGTCCAACTGATCATATCTCTGTGATTATACACCTTGGTTCATTAGTTATCCAATTAATATGCATGTTTCCGTTAATCGCTCATATGTTGACCATTATGCCCTTATTACCTTAAAACGTGATTTATGAAAATGTAAAAGTGTAGAAACCTTAGTTACTGATATATAAACTTGTATGCAAAGTTTGACATCAGTTTGACTTGTAGATTAAGAGTTATGCTCATTATCGCAAAATTAATGCTTTATGTTAATAAAACGGCGTAATTAGCATATAGCCTAGTTAAGCCTACTTTTTAATACCAAATCTTTTACCCACTGATGTAATATATTATTTTGGGATTTTTAAAGATTTTTAATTAATTTTAGGCTGAGCATAACTAGTAGTCGTAGGCTTAATCCGGTAATTGTCGGTTTTGCCCTTACAGGCCATAAAATGAGTTTTACATATCTAAACGACTCCAAACCTTTTGCTACTGATCACACATGATAAATAAAGTATTTTAAGCCTTCTGGAAATATAAAAATATCATATTTAAGTATTGAACCCGGAAAAGGCCTTTAATCGCCTTATTTAGCGTTTTTAACGCATAGTATGTATTAAAATCATATTGAACATACCCGGGTTGATATCTACTGATATAAGAGGAAAATTATGATATTTTAACAGTAAGCAAAGGTTGATAAACTCAGACTCCAGTTTTGAGCTTTTCGGCTTATGTGAAATTACCAAAATACCCCTACGGGGCATAGTTTGGTTAAAAATGATAAATTTCACATATATGCTTTAACCTACTGATATAACTTAGCAAATTATGTATTTTTTCTGATTACATCAGACCTGTAACTCAGGTTGTTACTTAAACTCTTTTATAAACTTTTAAATGACCAAACTACCCCTACGGGGCCTAGTTTGTGTTTAAACACGTTCGGGCATAATGAAAGACATCTTACTGATGTCACAACATATTTGAAGCATATTAACTTAGGAAACCTGTATAAGGCTCTTACGGATACCCGTTACGCTTATTACACGTTCGGTTCGGTTTATGTAACAAGTTTACATAAATTAGCCGAAACGGGTCAAACCTTATCGGTTTAATCTCAAAATCCAGAATGTGCATGAAGGACCCATATTAAACAAGTCTCTGAACTTGTCGGGTCTAAATCACATTCTATCCGGTCTTCGCTTAATCGTGCGTACGAACCGTATCCTTGAAACTAGCCGGTCTAAGCTTAAGCTTAATAAAAGGCCCGTTAGAATTCTAATAGGTTATTATAAACCTTCGTTCCAGATTAGGAGGACCAGTAAAAGCTACGTGCATTTTGCTTATTGTGATTAATACTTACTCAGGTAAATACTTTTAACTTATTTTCCCTATACGGGCTTGGGTTACGGTATATAGCATACCGCTTGATCGGGCATCAAATCTCCACCATTAGGTGGGTAGTTGAATAATTTGATCGGCTCGTTTAAACAGTCTTGTTACTTAAAGCCTTTGGGGGGTTAATGACCATGTCCCGGATATCCTTGGCATCATCTTACGAGATGGCCACGACCTGAGCACGGGGTGTAGGCGTACACCCGTCAGTGTATAACTCAATAATGTGGTGTGTCTATTGATCTTTAACCCGGACAAGATCCGGGCTACTGAACGCACAAGGAACATGTAATTCGTTCACAAGATTATAATATTAAATAATTCTCCCAAGTTATAAAAATGTTTATGCCATGTGCATCCAAACCAATTTTTAATCATTTTTCAAAAATGAATCAGTTGATTGTATTTACCAGTGTAAACTGACGTATTTTCCCAAAAAAAGACTGAATGCAGGTACTAAACGAAATTGGCTGGATTGTCTCCTTAGCATCAATAAAAAGTCTCGCAAGCTTAGGATGCCTGAAGTCTGTTGAACCATTAATACTATTTTATTATCGATCCGACTGTGGATAAACTTCCGGATATTGTTACATTGATAAACAATATTAAATTCGGTTGTATCATATATTTAAATTTGCTTCCGCTGTGCATATTGATTATTGTGTTATTTGACTATTATGTTGCCAACCGCGTCACGATACTCCCCCACCGGGCCCACCGGTGACACGTGGAAATCGGGGTGTGACACCAACCGTGAACTCACTCAACTTTGTTGTTGACTCGTTGCTACATGCTTTGCAGGTCACTAGATGCTATGGAGCTTGCACATGGAGGTGGTCGTTGTGGAATGCGAACTAATATGTCCCGTACTTATTAAATAAACGTTATGAACTTATGAAACTTTTGTTTTGAACTTACGTTTTATGCTTCCGCTGTTAACTTAAAACTGGTTACTGTCTTATGGTCACCAATTGTATTGTGGTTGGTCTTACTTACTTAATTTCGTTGTTCAATATGATTGGTGGCTCGATCCTGGTCATGTCACGCCTCCAAGCGGTAACGCTCCGCATGGTGGATTTTTGGGGGTGTGACACCATCCTTGGTTGTAGGTACCCGTTGGAGGACCCGACGGCCTATGTCTATTATCAATGCAGTTTACCGATTCCGTTTGGTTATCCAATTCTTTCATACAACTCCAATTTTCATATGGCCCACCACACCCCTCGCAAGCCATAACCAAAGCCGTTTTTACCATTTCCAGCTTTTTGATTTTTGAAGAAAAGGCTTCGATTTGGGCTTGCAAGGAAGTGCTCTCATCAACCTTATGGGCGCCCGGGGCAATAGATTTGTTGCCTCGGGGAGTGTGCCACTGAAAATTGGTTTGAGCAATTTCCTCGATTTGATTATAAATTTCATTTGGGCGACGATTACCTAAGAGTCCCCCGGAGCTAGAGTCAAGTGTTTGTCTTGTGTGTGGCAACAATCCATTGTAGAAAGTGGAAACTTGTTGCCATACTGCAAGACCATGATGAGGACACTTTCTCAGTAGTTCCTTGAACCTTTCCCAAGTTTCATATAAGGATTCCCCGTCCTCTTGTGAATATGTATTAATTTCAGTCATTAATTTAGCCGTTTTAGCAGGAGGGAAATACTTATATAAAAACTTTTGGGCCTTAGCTCGGTCTTTTAGTGAAAATGGAAACATTCGAAGGCGGATGGCGTCGTTTGATGTTCCATTAATCCGAAACGTATCACATATTTCTAGGAAGTTAGTGATATGCAAATGGGGATCTTCGTCCGCAAGCCCATGGAAGGTTGCGGAGTTTTGGAGCATTTGTATCAAATGCGGTCAAAGTTCGAAGTTATTGGCCTCGATATTCGGTGCATTGATAGCGGCGCCAAGATTACCCACGGTGGGTCGTAGGTAATCCATAAGAGTACGTTGATCCGCCATTGGAAGTGGGTCCCCCGAAACTTTCTCTTGGTTTTTAGCTTTAAGTCTTTTTCTGAGAAAGCCTTCGGGTTCTTCTAGAGGTTCTTTTATGTCTCTACTAGAACTGGAGCTCATACACTACGTAGAAAGTTCAGATGTGGTGCCTGGGTTCCAAGTCCTACAATAAAAACAGAAAAGAACGTTGGTCAGAAGGTTCACCACGGCCCCGTGCTCAGGTGAACACGGCCCGTGGTCGGAGATGCAGTAGTTGTTTTCCGGATCCCTGTTACTGGGGAGCTCGACACGGCCCCGTACTGCACCGACACGGCCCCGTGTTCAACTCCTTGTAACTCGGAAAATAAAAACTGCCAGTAACAATGCTGAGCACGGCCCCGTGTCCGACCAGGCACGGTCCGTGCTGAGCTCTGCAGAAACTGAAAAATTTAAGAAAAATCCTAAAAAAAAATAGAAAAAAAAATGATTAGGCCGTTGATTCCTAACCTTCTTAAAATCCTTGTGTCCCCGGCAACGGCGCCAAAAACTTGATGTGCGTGAGTGTTATAGATTTTTAAGGTATATTTTAAGCCTTTTAACACTTTTTAGCCAAGTTTTAAATTTATAAAACACGATATTTACTAACACTAAACACGCATATGGGCAAGTGCACCCATCGTGAGCGTAGTATAGTGTTGGTAAGATCCCGAGGTCGTCCAAGGACACAATAGCTTTTAGTACCGGGTTATGCTCAACGTCTAATCAAATCAAAAGTTTAGAAAAAGGTTTTAAACTAGAAAAATAAAACTAACTAAAATGCTGAAAAATAAAATAAAATAAGAAACAGATAGACAAGATGAATCACTTGGATCCGACTCGTGTTTAGTGTAACCTTTGATTATTTCTGCACTTTTGCACTTTTTAAGAGATTATCTTAGTTATTGTAGTAGGACCCTCTTCTGAAGGTGACGTTACCCTCAACCCAGTAGTTTGAGTCAGCAAGGATACAATCCTAAAGGGTTGGATTATTGAAAGATAATTAACTAAATTATTAATGCATATTGTGGTAGGCCCCTCTTCTAGAGGTGACGTTACCCTCGGCTAAGTAGTCTGAGTCAGCAGGGATACAGTCCTAATTAGCCGGGTTAAAGTTTTAATAGTAGTTTACATATGAGGGGATCAAGGAGTTCGGACCCCCTCCATCCAATACCAGTGGGTATTGAAGGAGGTCCTACTAAAGTTGACCCAGGTCCTTGCAGGATCTATACACTGAACAAGGCAAGACTCTTACCAAACCGTTCCCTTAACCCTCGACCAGGTAGCCAACATACCTCCATATAGACCGTGGAGATATGAATGGTGAAAATCTTTTATTTTATATAGACAGTAAAATAATGCCAAGACACCACGGACAAACGATAAGGAAGACTCACCTTCAACATAAGAAACTAGTTATTAAAGTCTTTAATACAGAACCAAATAAAAAGTGCGAAAAGATTAAACATAAAAAGTATTACACTAGACACTTGTCTTCACCAAGTGATGTAAGAGACTTAGGCAAACATGGCCTTTGATTGTCAAGAACTATTACGATCAATCTTGGATCCCGAGACTACTCACACACTCTATGATGGATGATGGATGATGGTGGTGGATGTGGGTTGTGATGGTGGTGGTGGGTGGGTGGGTGAAGTGAGAGAGAGGTGGTATGCCAAGGGATGGTTTGCAAATGTGCCAAGCACCCCTATTTATAGCTTGTACAGAAGCTCGGACACGGCCCCGTGTCCATTGGGCATGGCCCCGTGTCCACCCGTCTTCTCTTTCTTTATTAAATGCAGTTTGTCTGCATTAGTTGACCACGCCCCCGTGTCCGCTGGGCACGACCCCGTGTGTAGATGCGTATCTGTACTATCAACATTTCCTCAGAGTCTGCGAATCTTAGAGTTGACCACGGCCCCGTGTCCGCTGGGCACGCCCCCGTGGTGGGTGATAGAAGCTTCTACAGCTTTGTCTTTTCTGCAGACACTTGGGCACGCCCCCGTGCTCATTGGGCACGGGGCGTGTTCAGCCTTCTGTTCTCTTGTTTTGCTTGGGAAATGCTGTCGAGTGGTCGGGCATGCCACGTTTATCCCTTTTCTTGTATTTATGTTAGATTTAGCTGCCTTTTTGCTTTTTTTGTTCATTTGAGCTCATTTAATCCTGAAAATACAAAAGGAAGACAAAAACACACTTTTTCCAACATTAGTACTAAAAAGGGTTAGTTTAATGCCACATTTGATGTAATTTATATGTTGCATTTTGCACACATCATGACACCTCTGCAAGATTTTTGAACCCAGAAACTCATTGTTTAAATTATTTTTCTGTGTTTTAAAACATTTCTGAACATAAATAACTCAAAACTGCGTTGTAAAGCTTATGTTTATTAAGACTTCTTGGTTAAAAACCTTGCAATTACTTAGATAAAGCTTGAAGTTATAAAGCTTCTAGCTTTAATGTAGGTGGGAGAGCTTTGGAGAAGAAGGAAAGTGACAAAAGTGGCAAAGAAAAGATGGTTTGAGTGAAACCTTTTTAAGATTACACCTTTTTGGGTATGTGTGCAAATCAGGGCAGATCTTTGTCTTTGGAATGGGTCCAAACTTGCTGCCCCAAAGTTGACTTTATAGAAAGTGACAGCACACTGACCACGACCCCATGTTGGTTGGACACGACCCCGTGGTTAGAAATGGGTCAGACAATTTTGTCCGTATTATGGGCACGGGGCGTGTTTATTTAACACGGCCCCGTGGTGGGACTTTCAGGTGGGCACGGGGCGTGTTGACCTGAGCACGGCCTCGTGGCTAGAGTTTTATGAAGTAACGTCTAATTTATTTTTAAGGTTTATATTCGGATCGGGTGGTTCCTTGCTGGAGGGAACAACACCTAAGTGCCTAAGGTACCTCAATTGCTCTTGATTTATGCAAGAACACAAGAGGTTATCGGAAAGGGTAAAACCTAAACTACTTACCGGTGGGCGGAACCAACCTTTATTCCCCTTATCCGGGCTCTTGTTAAAGAAGATATATGTCGAATCGCTCAGGTCTATTAGCGCATCGGTGGGGGCCGATGGAGAGTCCTTCATGGCACAATCGACACAGGGACGACTATCGCTAATGCTTTCACAAGAGGTTGAGGTACTTTTGGTGTCGTCGATGTTGATAGATTCCGAATGTGGCCCCAACATTTCTACTTGATTTTTGTCTTGTGATGAATACCTCATTTTCACCATAAGCTCTATTTTCTTTAATTTTTGGAGAATCCTATCTTCTATTTGACATAATTCGTCGGGGGTTATGTCGGTTAGAAGAGATGGTTGAGGGCATTCGGGCGGCTAATAGTGATCGTTTTTACTTTCGCCCATCTTAAGGTGATTACAGGAAGACGATGGGTCTAAATAGTGGGGATCAAAATTTAGAATGTAACATTCTAAATCTTGATGAAATCCACCACATCGTTGACACCACTCACCGTAAGAGTGGCGAAAGTAAAAAGAATCAATATCATCCATGCTTTTGTCAGAATTTACCAACCGTCGGGATCTGACGGTTCTGTTTTCAGTAACTGGGTAATGAGCACGACCCCGTGTTCCAGTGACACGACTCCGTGGTCAGCTACTGTAACTCAGAAAGCAAAAGCTGCTAGTAAGGATGATGGACACGGCCCCGTGTCTGACCGGGCACGGCCCGAGCCGAGTTCTGCAGATTTTGATAAAAATTAAAAAAAAATCCTAACAAAAGAAAATAAAAGTTAAAAAATAATTTGGCCGTTGATTTTAAACTTTCTTAAAATCCATGTGTCCCCGGCAACGGCGCCAAAAAACTTGGTGTGAGTGAAGCGTGATATGATTTTATTAATATTTTAAGTTCGTTTTACGCATTAGTCAAGTTTTAAATTTATAAAACACGATATTGTACTAACACTAAACACACACTAGGGAAAGTGTACCCATCGCGAGCGTAGTATAGTGTTGGTAAGATACCGATGTCGTCTAAGGACACAAGAGCTTTTAATACCGGTTTATCGTCAACGTCTAATCGATCTAAATTTTTGATAAAAGTTTTTAAACATGAAAATAAGTCTAAAAATTGAAAAGATAAATAAATGAAAGACAAATAGACAAGATAGAATCACTTGGATCCAACTCATCTTTAATGTACCCTTTGATGATTTTCGCACTTTCGGACTTTTTAAGCGATTATCTTAGTTATAGTAGTAGGCCCCTCTTTTGAAGGTGACGTTACCCTCAAATTAGTGTTTTGAGTCAGTAGGGATACAATCCCAAAGGGTCGGAATATTGAAAGATAATTATATAAGTTATTAATGCGAAAAGTGGTAGGCCCCTCTTTTGAAGGTGACATTACCCTCGGCTAAGTGGTTTGAGTCAGCAAGGATACAATCCCAAGAAGCCGGTTTAAAGTTTTAATAGTAGTTTACATATGAGGGGTTCAAGCTATTCGCACCCCCACCATCCAATACCTTTGGGGCATTGAATGAGGTCCTAGTAAGCTTGAACCAAGTCCTTGCAGGATCTATACACTAAACGAGACAAGAACTTTACCAAACCACCCTTCTAACCCCCTTCCAAGTAGTTAACGTGCTTTATATAGACCGTAAAGACACGAATGAGCAAATCAATGACATCATGAAGAAATGGTAAAGAAAATTCACTTTCAACATAAGAAACTAGTTATTAAAGTCATTAACACATACCCAATTAAAAAGTGCCGAAAGATTAAAAATCAAAAGTAATATTTTAAAGACTTGTCTTCACCAAGTGATATAAGAGATTAGCCAAACATGGCCTTTGATTGACAAGAACTCTTACTATCAATCTTGGATCCCGAGACTACTACACACTCTAAAGATGAAAGATGGATGATGGTGGTGGGTGTTGGTGTTGGTGTTGTAGTGGTGGTAAAATGAGAGAGAAGTGGTTTGCTAATGGATGCCTTTGAAGTGAACCAAGCACCCCTATTTATACTCAGAATAGTACCCCGGCCACGGCCCCGTGTCCAATGGGCACGACCCGTGGCCAGCTTCTTCTCTTCCTTCATTATTTGCAGTTGTTAGCAGAGGGCCCCACACGACCCCGTGGCTTCTGGACATGGCCCCGTGGTCAACTCTTTGCTGTACTATCAAGATTCTGCAAATCTGAGAGTTGACCACGCCCCATGGTGAGCTGGCCACGGCCCTGTGGTGGGCGTAGAAGATTCTGCAGGTTTTGTCTTGATGTGTAAGGTCTGACCACGGCCCATGCCTGGCTGGGCATGGCCCCATGGTCAGCTTCTGTTTTCTTGTTTTTGTCTTGGGAGATGCTGCCGAGGGGTCGGGCATGTCACATTATTCCTTCTTCTTGTATTTATGTTGGTTTTTGCCTGCTTATTTGTCCTTTTTGTTCTTTTAAGCTCATTTGGTCTTGTAAATTCAAAAGGAAGAAAGAAACGTGCTTTTTCCAACATTAGTACTAAAAAATGGTTTGTTTTATGCCTCTATTGATGTAATTTATATGTTGCATTTTGTATACATCAAATACCCCCACACTTGAATCTTTGTTTGTCCTCAAGCAAAACTCTTTAAAAGTGGCTTACACACCCAAATTGAATAGGTAGAGAAGAAGTTTTTGTGGCTTATCTTAAGTGTCAGGAATCCAAGATCTTTATTTAATATTGTTTTTATTTTATTTGCAATTCTATTCATCATGATTTATTTAGAACAACTTGTTAAGAAAAACAAAGGATCTTTATCAACTGCAACTATCAATGTCGAGATTGTTTTGTTGATTCAGCTATAAAACATTGTTGGTTTGGAAGAGATATGTTAAAACAAAAAGAGTATGGTAGGGAGAAGGTTTAGGATCTACTCCGGCAGAAAGCTCCTTGGATAGAATCCAAGAACATAGAATCCTACGATTGGACTCCGGCATGAGAAGAAGTAAGGGGATTTCGGGAGTTAGTAAGCTTATGAGAATAAGATAGTACAGTTTTAGAGAGAGGGGGAGAGTAATGGGTGGAATACCTTTTGAGTTGTGAGGAGACTCCTTTATAAAGCAGAGTTCTCAGCCTTGGGAAGCTTCCTTGACAGCTCATCTTCTATAAGGGGAAAGTCTTATCCTCTAAGGTGCTGCTTATGTGGATGGCCTTCCCTCTTTGGTGAAGGTCTGAATTGTGAGTCTCAATGTTACTTTTGCGCATTTTGGTTAAAGTCCCATCAGTTTGCTTTGCAGCCTCGAGACTTGTTGAGTGTAAAGTAAATGAGTTTCTAGCTCTACTGAGTGGGAGCTTTTGGGCACCAACATCATCAGCCCCCGAGTCATAAGTATCTATGGTGTAAGCATAGGTGCTTGTGACTCAATGAGTTCTCTGTCTAGAGGCTTAACTGATTTGGAGTATGTGCCTTAAATTTTTTAGTTTTTCAAACATAGGTATTTTGGATCATGCGAAGGAGCTATAAACCTGTAACATTCCCATTTTTATCATATAAATTATAGGTTTGGTTAAATTTATTAACCACTAGTAACTAGTAAATAGTTTATTTTAATATAATTATTCAACCCAAATAGTTTTAAACACTATTATATATAGTTGGTTAAAATAATATAATTAATTGGCCTGAATCTAGATAACCTTTCTAATAAAATAAAAAGTATATAAAAAACTTATATTATTAAACAGGTATATTACGGATAAGTTAAAGGTTAGAAATATGAAGTTCCTAGATGGGCCTAGTGACTGTATACTAAATAAATTATAAAAATACATTGTATTTGAACCTACTCTGTTTTTAATGAAACTTGGTTCAAAATGTAGATGCAAATATTGTCATTCTAATGACATATTTATTATTTTGTAAAACATCATATTTTAGAAGTTATACACGCCAAATGAGTAAAGTAATTAAATTAAATAATATTAATAATATAATAATAATAAAACTAAATGAAATCTCACAATTTAGAAAAAAACCTGTCGTGTCCCATCTTTAAAAATTAATAATAATAAAATTTACAATTGATATTTGAGATATGTAAAGGTGTCGAGATATTAGGAAATAATAATAAAAAATTGAAAGACTCATCAAATACGTGTCTGAATGCATGTGTAACTTCAAGGTTATAAATAGGTAGTGTAGCCTCAATATTTTCTACTCTTTTTCGTCCCCTCTAATTATATTCATAATATATATAAATAGTTTTTCTTTAGTAATTGTAATAAGGCTCTGCCCTGTTTTAAGTGTTGTAACTCCCGATCACCGCTACCCTTTCCGATTGATCTGAGCCCCATAACATATGTCAAGGCTCTGCCTGACTAAGTTCGTTGGGGTTCTGTCTCGTGACATAGGGACAAGGTTGAATTAGGGGTACTATACTTACCACGAGTGCACTATATATTTTTATATAGCTCAGAAATTATACCCAAAATTTTACCAGGAGATTTTCTAGTTAAACCCTAAAGTAACAAAGTGGGTCCATTCTCTTTTCTCATCGTTTTATTTCCTTTTTGTCCCAAACCATAACAACTCTTACCAAAACTATTATTTATTATTATATTTTGTTCACAAGGAAACCTTAGTTAAGACCCCTAAGTAATCCTACATAAACCTTAAAATTTTCAGAACAATCAGAATCAGGATCAGGGCCCCTAAAACACAGGGGGGTATTCCCTACTCGACGATTATCCACATATCTTGCTGTCTAAATCGAATTTCTTCGATCTGTCGACTCACACAAGCTAGTTGGACATGTGGCAACCCTATGGTGAATGGTGACCCCTCGCGTCACGCGATGGGGTCAAATCTTCAGTATAAATAGAGGGTTGTGGGACTTGATTTCCTGCGTTGGAGTGACGAATAAATTCGTTTTACACTTCGAGATATTATCCGTTTACTACCAAACACACACTAGCTCGAATTCTGCTACGATACCGGGTATTAACTCGATCGCTGCTACGATTCAATATCCGATCGATTTAAACTATCCGACCGGATGTTTAAGTGCTATCCTTTGTCATTAGTCGTGATTTCGACAGGATGTGTGAGTACCACCCGAACTCGGGGAATACTCTGTCATTCGTTGTGAGGGTTTTAATCTCGTAAGTTATCGTAATTGTTGTATTAAGTTACCTACCTAGTTCGTGTGCACTAGGTTACAAGGCTAAATCAATAGGCTAAGCTCTGCCTGTATAAATCTGCAATATATCAAGGCTTATCTGTAGACTAAACTTTGGCCGTATGAATCTGCATACTTATAAAGTGAGTCATTCTCTTTTTATTAAATTTAATTTCAAAAGCATGTTTATTTTCAAAAGTTATAATTACAGTGATTAAGTTTATGTAATCACCAAATTACAGCCGGTATGTGGGGTTTTGTAAACATTACTGCTGTTTTATCACTTTAGGTGGGCGAGCCTAAAATTAGTGATATTCGTCACTATTGGGTGACAGGACCCAATAGTGGTATGACCATAGTCACAGATCCGGTCGAGTGACAAATACTGTGGGTAGTTGGTTGATATCAGAAACATTGTAATCTCTCTTAATACTGTAAATTATAACAAGCGTGTCATTTTAGTAAATAGAATGAACTCACCAGTATTTCCTGCTGACAAAACCTTTTTAAAACGCGTTTCAGGTAATTACAGTAGATTGGAGTAAGAGTTGGATACGACACTGAAAGGCTTCAAGAAGTGGCTTATTTTATTAATTAAATCAAATTAAGAAATATTGTTTTATGTAATCAAATTTATCTTTATTAAACCTACCATTGTAAAACATGGGTTTATCCCATCTATTTAATAAATAAAATCCGGTGTTTTCTAAACTCTGATATTTTTCCTAACTCACGGTCCTGATGAAATTTCCGCTGCAATATTTTTCAAAATAATCACCGGTACCACTTGGCTGTTCACGGCTCCCGATTCCGTCCAGGGTGGGTCGGGGGTCGTGACAGAAGGTGGTATCAGAGCCACTGATTTAAGCTTATAGGTGTTGTGATAATAATACCTAAGCTTATAAAAGAGTTAGGAGATTGCTATTAACTGGTAGCACACATGATAGCATTTAGACTTGAACTTAAGAAAATATGCCTTAGTATAAGCTTAGAGATAAGCTAAGTACTTGTGTAAATAAAGTATGATGGATTTTGGTATGCCGTAAGAATGACGATTAGAACATTAGCACTTAGTTGCTATTAATTCTTGCTTATTGATATTACTTGGTCTAGAATAAGATATGTTACGGGAATACAAATTTCCATAATTCTGGATAAAAGCCTAATAAAAGAGGCACTTTTAAAAATACTATTTATGGGAAATATAAAATTTTCTCCGGCAAGACTGGGTATGGTGTAGCAGACTCTCCAGCTTGTCCGGATATAATAAGGGTTACCTCTCCGGCGAGAACCGGATAAGACTGGGTATATAATATGTCAAACAAGTGACAAGATTTCCCTAAATAGTATCATGACCTGATATATGACTTGTTTTTGGAAAAAATGAATCTGTTAAATACATTGACCTTATAGAGGGTATGTATATTACAGCATGTGAAATATATGATTTATTATAGATATGTATATCTATAAGGAATTCCAAAAGTCAATTAGGAATAAAACACAAGCATATGTGTCAATAATAAATCTAGATACCTTTATCTAGAATCTCTTACATATATCGATATCAAACATTATTTCGTTTGATCATCTACCTCGTAACTCTTGCAATGGAAACCCTTTAAGTTAGGACACCATCAAAAGTATAAGAAATTCCAATGCATTACTGATGCGTGTGAAGTGTTATATATATTAGGTGTATATTTTAAGCCCCTTTAACACTTATTTTTAGCCAAGTTTTAAATTTATAAAACACGATATTTTACTAACACTAAACACACATATGGGCAAGTGCACCCATCGTGAGCGTAGTATAGTGTTGGCAAGATACCGAGGTCGTCCAAGGAAACAAGAGCTTTTAGTACCGGTTTATCCCCAACGTCTAATCAAAATAAAAAGTTTAGAAAAATGTTTTAAACTAAGAAAAATAAAAACTAACTAAAATGCTGAAAATAAAAATAAAAAGAAAAAAAAACAGATAGACAAGATGAATCACTTAGTTCCGACTCGTATCTAGTGTAACCTTTGATTATTTCCGCACTTTTGCACATAATTAAGAGATTATCTTAGTTATTGTAGTAGGCCCCTCTTTTGAAGGTGACGTTACCCTCACCCCAGTAGTTTGAGTCAGCAAGGATACAATCCTAAAAGGGTGGATTATTGGAAGATAATTAATTAAGTTATTAATGCAAATTATGGTAGGCCCCTCTTTTGGAGGTGACGTTACCCTCAACTAAGTAGTCTGAGTCAGCAGGGATACAGTCCTAAATAGCCGGGTTATATTATTAATAGTAGTTAACTTATGAGGGGATCAAAGAGTTTGGACCCCCGCCATCCAATACCGTGAAGTATTGAAGGAGGTCCTACTAAATTTGACCCAGGTCCATTGCAGGACCTCTAAACGCTGAACAATGGCAAGACCTTTACCAAACCGTTCCCTTAACCCCCGACCTGGTAGCCAACATACCTCCATATAGACCGTGGAGATATGAATGGTGAAAATCTTTTATTTTATATAGACAGTAAAATAATTTCAAGACACCACGGACAAACGATAAGGAAAGATCACCTTCAACATAAGCAACTAGTTATTAAAGTCATTAATACAAAACCAAATAAAAAGTGCAAAAGATTAGAAATAAAAAGTATTACACTAGACACTTTGTCTTCACCAAGTGATGTAAGAGACTTAGGCAAACATGGCCTTGATTGTCAAGAACTCTTACGATCAATCTTGGATCCCGAGACGACTCACACACTCTACGATGGACAATGGATGATGGTGGTGGATGATGGTGTTATGGTGGTGGTGGGTGGTGGGTGAAGTGTGAGAGAGGTGGTGTGCCAAGGGATGGTTTGAGCTTGAGCCAAGCACTTCTATTTATAGGCTGAACAGAAGCTCGGGCACGGCCCCGTGTCCAGTGGGCACGGCCCCGTGTCCACATCCTCTCTTTCTTCATTAAATGCAGCTTTGTCTTATTAGTTGACCACGCCCCCGTGTCCGCTGAGCACGACCCCGTGTGCAGAAGAATCTTTGTACTATGAAGATTTGTCTGGATTATGCGAATCTTATAGTTGACCACGGCCCCGTGTCCGCTGAGCACGGCCCGTGGTGGGCAATAGAAGCTTCTACCACTTTGTCTTTTCTGCTGACACTTGGGCACACCCCCGTGCTGGCTGAGCACGGGGCGTGTTCAGTCTTCTGATCTCTTGTTTTGCTTGGGAAGATGTTGTTGTGGGGTCGGGCATGTCACGTTTTGTTCCTTTTCTTGTATTTATGTTAGATTTTGATGTCTTTTTGCTTCTTTTGTTAATTTGAGCTCATTTAATCCTGAAAATACAAAAGGAAGACAAAAGCACACTTTTTCTAACATTAGTACTAAAAAAGGGTTAGTTTTATGCCTCATTTGATGAAATTTATATGTTAATATTTGAACACATCAAATACCCCCACACTTGAATCTTTGCTTGTCCTCAAGCAAAACTCTTTAATTTGTGGCTATTTACACTCTCAAATGGAATGGGTAGAAAAGAAGGTTTTGGGCTTGTCATAGAGTGTCGGGATTTCCAAGATTCTTTATTTAATTTTATTTTTATTTATTTACAATCCTATTCGTCATGATTTATTTAAAACTTTTCATAAGATAAATTACTTATTAGGGCATAACATGCCTTTGTAAAATTCTATTTATATACAAGTTCACATACCTCACGGGGATCACTCAACACTCGGCCGAAAATGTATTTTTGTGGATCACTCGAGAGCGGCATGGAACTTACTCCTACCATAGGCTTGCCAAGAAATCAATCCTCCTCCTTTTTAACTTATATACCTTTGTAAATATCAAGAGGACTTTGTGGGTTAAGGGTTAGGCTTGGGTTAAAGGTAGGTGGTTGGGTTGGTGGTTAGTGGTTAGTAGAAAAAGGGCGAAAAGCGTAACAAGCGTCGGTTTTCGTAAGACTTTTTATTTTTGTAACTTTTTATTTTGATGAAGCTATTATTCAAACAAAGTTGTTTTTTGATGAACTTGTTTGTTTATTTTCTTTTGCTTCATCATCAACAATTTTTTTTTTAAAGTCATTATGAAGAACCGAACTTGTTACTAAAACAAAGGGGTAAAAATGAAAAAGGTTTTGGTGGGTAAAAAGGGTGTTTGGTTTGGGTTATGAAATGAAAAGGTTTAGGCTCAAAGGGGCTAACTAGGGGGATTTTGGGTAGGTGGTAAAAAAAAATAATGGTGTAGAAATAAAAAGGGGTTAGTCCTAATGCCTCCATCATTTACTTACTCGGGTTTAAGTTGGTAAGGACCGGGAATGTATCGTCGTGGCAAGTTCTAGAGTTGTAAGAACCGAGCGGCTATTCACACAAGAAACGAAAAATGAGCATTTAATTTAAAGATATATATTTGTATGCTCAATAAAGGCTCAAAACTCACTTTTGTGGGAATGGGTTTTTATGTGTTCAAGTATATATAATTAAATTTTAACTAAGCTTGTCATGCCTTTTCATAATTTTCTTATGTTGGTTCTTTTTATCACGACGCTATCGGTTGTAAATTTGTAAAAATATAACCTTTTTAGAATTTTGAAATTCCCAAATTAAACCTAGACAAGTAAAAAAAATTGAAAATTTTTGAAAAAAAATTTGGGGTGATTAGCGGTTCCAATAGAGTTTTGTGTAAGGCTTGTTATTAGGACTTGCAAGATTCAAGGTTTTAGCATCCCCCCCCCCCCCCACACTTAAATTACACATTGTCCTCAATGTGTCCCAAAAATAAGTTTTTAGGCTGATTAAATGTGTAAAAATGGGTTAAAAACAAGATTTTATGGTACTGGGTAGCTGAACACGGGGTGGTGTTGGCTGAGCACGGCCCAGTGTCCAGACTGCCAGTACCAAAAGTAAACAGAAGGCTGGGCACGAGGGCATGTCCAGTGAGCACGGCCCCGTGTCCAGGTACCTGAACTGGGCATTTTCTACAGAACCTTGGGCACGGGGCGTGTTGGGGTGAGCACGGCCCCGTGCTGAACTTGCTGTAATGAAGAAAAATTGTCGGGAGGCTCTGTTTTTGTGCATGGGGTGTTGGTTCAAGCTTCCCTTATCATCCTTCACCATCCCGAGTGTGTTTTATTCCTGAGAAAAAAAACTAAACTAGAAAACGTAAAAGTTAATCTAAACTAAAACTACGGATAGTTCCGCGGAATGCCTCTGTGGTGCGCCACGTTTATAAGGGTCCTTGGTTAGACCCACTTTATCAGGTGGTTCTGGCTCATCTTCAATTAGGGGGTCGTCATTTCCGAATGGATATTTCATTGATCGCTCAAGATCGACACTCTTTTTAAATGCCCCTAATTGAAGAGGTAGATTGTTGAACTTCCGGTTTTTCAAAGCTTCGTGAGTTTTTACAAATGGTCGTCCCAACACTAGAGGAGCGTCATCGAGGATGACAAAGTCGGTCGGGATTACCATCTGATTTGTTTGAACCAAGACATCCTCAACTATACCGGTTGATTTTATTACTTTCCGATTGGATAGAAAAATGGGTATTTGAAGTGGAGAAAAATCACTAATACTTAATTTTTCGAAAATGTAGTTAGGCATTATGTTAACACAAAGATCTTTATCGATTGTGACATTACTAATAAACGAATTTTGAAAGAAACATGGAACCGGTGTAATGTTAATTTCAAATGGGTCTTCTTTTATTAGTGAGGTTTGATCATTAGTTAACTTAACACTTACCGTTTCGTCAATTTTAGTGTTAGTGTTTAACTCTTTTAAAAACTTAGCATGAGTGGGTACTAAACAATGATTTTCAAAAGAAGGTGACAAGAGATTAATTTCTTCAAAATTAGACTCTTCTTGAATTTTAACGTTGTCGGACTCACCTTTTTCGTTGTTTAACTCATGTGTCGGTTTTTCACTTATTTGTTCTTCCATTTTTACACTTTCGGTTATCTCTTCCTTTTTTTAATTCTTCTCTTGCGCGGGACTCCTCTTCCCTTGCGCGAGATTCTTTTATACAGCGATCGATAACTCTAATGTGTTCTAATATCCTATCGGTCACTTCGGTTATAGAAAAAGAATCGGAATTTTCTAAGCTTGAATCCGGTTGTTCGACCCTTTGTTCCTCATAATACCCATATGAAGTAGATGGTTCGCACCATTGCTCTTCATTGTAAGCATATGATGGATAAGGTTCGTAATTTTGTTCTTCATAATACTCATATGAGGTGGGTTGTTCACGCCATGGTTCCTCATAATAAGCATACGAAGGTGGTGGCTCATATCTTGGTTCCTCAAAGTATGAGTAAGAAGGCTCATACCTTGGTTCATCAAAATATGAGTATGAGGGAGGAGGTTCATACCTTTGGTCTTCATAGAATGTGTATGAAGTTGATGGCTCGTACCTGGGCTCCTCATAGTATGTGTATGAATTGGATGGTTGATATGAGTGATTATTTTGAACCGAGCGTGCGTTACGACAATTAGTGCAATAATTACCCCTATAATCATCCTCCTCATAGGTGTAGTTGTAACCTCCTGAGTATTGATCCATAAGAATCACTCAGCAGACCACAACCGAGTCTCGAGATCAGAAAACAAAAATAAAAACGGAAACAGAGGCTGGACACGGCCCCGTGTTTAGTGGACACGGCCCCGTGTTCAGGATCTGTATCTGGGCGTTTTAATTAAATTTACTGATTTCGTTGAGCACGGGGCGTGTTCAGTGAGCACGGCCTGTGTTCAAGCTTCTGTTACTGGGTGTTTTATGAAAAATATGCAGCACGGCCCCGTGTTCAACGAGCACGGCCCGTGTTCAACCTATTGTAAATGCAAAACTAAACTAAAATGCAGAAAAATGTGGGCCCGTTTTGAAAAGGTTTTGAAAAACTGATTAGGCCGTCGATTTTAAGCTTTCCTAAAATCCTTGTGTCCCCGGCAGCAGCGCCAAAAACTTGATGCGTGTGAAGTGTTATATATATTAGGTGTATATTTTAAGCCCCTTTAACACTTATTTTTAGCCAAGTTTTAAATTTATAAAACACGATATTTTACTAACACTAAACACACATATGGGCAAGTGCACCCATCGTGAGCGTAGTATAGTGTTGGCAAGATACCGAGGTCGTCCAAGGACACAAGAGCTTTTAGTACCGGTTTATCCTCAACGTCTAATCAAAATAAAAAGTTTAGAAAAATGTTTTAAACTAAGAAAAATAAAAACTAACTAAAATGCTGAAAATAAAAAGAAAAAGAAAAAAAACAGATAGACAAGATGAATCACTTGGTTCCGACTCGTATCTAGTGTAACCTTTGATTATTTCCGCACTTTTGCACATAATTAAGAGATTATCTTAGTTATTGTAGTAGGCCCCTCTTTTGAAGGTGACGTTACCCTCACCCCAGTAGTTTGAGTCAGCAAGGATACAATCCTAAAAGGGTGGATTATTGGAAGATAATTAATTAAGTTATTAATGCAAATTATGGTAGGCCCCTCTTTTGGAGGTGACGTTACCCTCGACTAAGTAGTCTGAGTCAGCAGGGATACAGTCCTAAATAGCCGGGTTATATTATTAATAGTAGTTAACTTATGAGGGGATCAGAGAGTTTGGACCCCCGCCATCCAATACCGTGAAGTATTGAAGGAGGTCCTACTAAATTTGACCCAGGTCCATTGCAGGACCTCTAAACGCTGAACAATGGCAAGACCTTTACCAAACCGTTCTCTTAACCCCCGACCAGGTAGCCAACATACCTCCATATAGACCGTGGAGATATGAATGGTGAAAATCTTTTATTTTATATAGACAGTAAAATAATTTCAAGACACCACGGACAAACGATAAGGAAAGATCACCTTCAACATAAGCAACTAGTTATTAAAGTCATTAATACAAAACCAAATAAAAAGTGCAAAAGATTAGAAATAAAAAGTATTACACTAGACACTTTGTCTTCACCAAGTGATGTAAGAGACTTAGGCAAACATGGCCTTGATTGTCAAGAACTCTTACGATCAATCTTGGATCTCGAGACGACTCACACACTCTACGATGGACAATGGATGATGGTGGTGGATGATGGTGTTATGGTGGTGGTGGGTGGTGGGTGAAGTGTGAGAGAGGTGGTGTGCCAAGGGATGGTTTGAGCTTGAGCCAAGCACTTTTATTTATAGACTGAACAGAAGCTCGGGCACGGCCCCGTGTTCACATCCTCTCTTTCTTCATTAAATGCAGCTTTGTCTTATTAGTTGACCACGCC
The DNA here is from genome assembly GCA_030545235.1 of Helianthus tuberosus. Lineage (NCBI taxonomy): Eukaryota > Viridiplantae > Streptophyta > Magnoliopsida > Asterales > Asteraceae > Helianthus > Helianthus tuberosus. The sequence goes on from CM060450.1 coordinate 107,850,380, forward strand.
CCCGTGTCCGCTGAGCACGACCCCGTGTGCAGAAGAATCTTTGTACTATGAAGATTTGCCTGGATTGTGCGAATCTTATAGTTGACCACGGCCCCGTGTCCGCTGAGCACGGCCCGTGGTGGGCAATAGAAGCTTCTACCACTTTGTCTTTTCTGCTGACACTTGGGCACGCCCCCGTGCTGGCTGAGCACTGGGCGTGTTCAGTCTTCTGATCTCTTGTTTTTCTTGGGAAGATGTTGTTGTGGGGTCGGGCATGTCACGTTTTGTTCCTTGTCTTGTATTTATGTTAGATTTTGATGTCTTTTTGCTTCTTTTTGTTAATTTGAGCTCATTTAACCCTGAAAATACCAAAGGAAGATAAAAGCACACTTTTTCTAACATTAGTACTAAAAAAGGGTTAGTTTTATGCCTCATTTGATGAAATTTATATGTTAATATTTGAACACATCAATTACCATAAGTTATTAACGCAAGTAAGAAGCATGTAAAATTTTGTTAGTACACAAGAAAACACATGAAAATTAAATTATACACAGACGTCGAAGTATATCACACACGACTTCCAAGGCAAGACCTTTGAAAAATATAAATTGGGCACGATGACACCAATGCTAATTCCATCAGTAGAAGAACTACTAATAAAAAAGAAGCACTTTGCCACGCGATCCTACAAGCGACATGAATCTCGCTGAGGTACGTTGTAACAAGATTTCACAACCATCGGTGCACAGTCTAATCAGAGTCATAATTATTACCACTGCAAAAAGGAATCACATACCTTTGCAAATTCCCTATTTCATTATTAGTAATAATATATAAATAATAGTAGTAGTATTATTTTTAGGTACTAGGGTTATTGTCAGGAGCAGGTATTGGGTAGCCTAGCCTTAGTTAGGCATGGACTGATCACCTATGCTTAAACAAGGCAGCACTAACCAATATCCAACCTTGATAATGACTAGCTAATGTATATAAATTAAGTCATTATACTTATTTAGTAAATTTTAATTATATATAAAAATATTTTACTTTGTACTGTAATGAGAAGACATATTTTCATAAAACAATACAAGAATTAGAGGGACGAATAAAATTATATAAATAATTGTCTATCACATGTTTTGTGGTAACTATGTACCGTAATGCTTTGGCAAGAAAATGACCATATAAGAATAATATGGTAGTCATCAACTACGTTGGGTTAGGGGAACATTGTAATATATAAGAATAGTCCTCGTTTTCACTTATTTACAACATTTGTAAATACATTCACAACGTTATATGGTTTCAAAATGAAAATAAGTAATCACATAGAATCGACCCATTAAGTGTTATATATTTACAAAATATTTTTGTACAATAAATATTTTTACATCTTTATTTACAACTTTCATTTAACGTTATAAATAATAGTGATTTCTTTTACAAAATAATAATACTAAAATATTTTGTAATGTAATAACTTCATTGCGGTGTTTTGTAATATATATTACATAGTAAATATAAGTTATTTTACATAGTATAGTAAAATACTAAAATAATATTTATTTAAAAGTGGTGACCATTTACATATAGTAAAAATGCGTAACAAATAATATATATTACATATTTGATATGTAAGATACGGTTTAGACAGGGACACAAATAATATATATTACATTTGCTTTACAAATATAATATAATGGTTGGTCATGCCAAAACAACTTGTTCTTATTTTATTTTGATCTCTAGGACATAGTATGAAAAAAAAATAGTCACTAATAGTATACTATCACATTGTTTCACAATTAAAACAACTTGGAACTCTAAACAATGATACACTAACTCTATTGTCTTTTGGTGTATCTTTGCGATTCACTCATCTCAACACTTTGATTTTCTAATATCATAAATATTTGATAAATCATTTTTCATGCCTTTATTTTATTTAGAACCTGACAATTCTAAGTCTTCCTCAGTTGACAATCAAAGTAAGCTTTCTTTTGACAAATAATTTTTATTAAAAGTCCTTCACATTCATTTTAAATATCTATTGATCATATATCTTTTGGCTTGAACCTAGTCACCTTGGAAATTATATCATTTCATCTCATTCGTTTATCATCGATTTCTTGAACTAATTCAGTTGAACCATTGAATCCTACTTATTTTAACAACTCGTATTCACAAAATTAGACATTTTGATTCTGTGTCATCTACCTTAATATTGTCTTTATTAACTAAAATATGACATAAGTCTAAAAGAAATATCATAACCCAAATCTCGAGGACGAGATTTAAAACAAGGTGGGGAGAATGTAACATTCCCATTTTTATCATATAAATTATAGGTTTGGTTAAATTTATTAACCATTAGTAACTAGTAAATAGTTTATTTTAATATAATTATTCAACCCAAATAGTTTTAAACACTATTATATATAGTTGGTTAAAATAATATAATTAATTGGCCTGAATCTAGATAACCTTTCTAATAAAATAAAAAGTATATAAAAAACTTATATTATTAAACAGGTATATTACGGATAAGTTAAAGGTTAGAAATATGAAGTACCTAGATGGGCCTAGTGACTGTATACTAATTAAATTATAAAAATACATTGTATTTGAACCTACTCTGTTTTTAATGAAACTTGGTTCAAAATGTAGATGCAAATATTGTCATTCTAATGACATATTTATTATTTTGTAAAACATCATATTTTAGAAGTTATACACGTCAAATGAGTAAAGTAATTAAATTAAATAATATTAATAATATAATAATAATAAAACTAAATGAAATCCCACAATTTAGAAAAAAACCTGTCGTGTCCTCTTTCGTGTCCCATCTTTAAAAATTAATAATAATAAAATTTACAATTGATATTTGAGATATGTAAAGGTGTCGAGATATTAGGAAATAATAATAAAAAATTGAAAGACTCATCAAATACGTGTCTGAATGCATGTGTAACTTCAAGGTTATAAATAGGTAGTGTAGCCTCAATATTTTCTACTATTTTTCGTCCTCTCTAATTATATTCATAATATATATAAATAGTTTTTCTTTAGTAATTGTAATAAGGCTCTGCCCTGTTTTAAGTGTTGTAACTCCCGATCACCGCTACCCTTTCCGATTGATCTGAGCCCCATAACATATGTCAAGGCTCTGCCTGACTAAGTTCGTTGGGGTTCTGTCTCGTGACATAGGGACAAGGTTGAATTAGGGGTACTATACTTACCACGAGTGCACTATATATTTTTATATAGCTCAGAAATTATACCCAAAATTTTACCAGGAGATTTTCTAGTTAAACCCTAAAGTAACAAAGTGGGTCCATTCTCTTTTCTCATCGTTTTATTTCCTTTTTGTCCCAAACCATAACAACTCTTACCAAAACTATTATTTATTATTATATTTTGTTCACAAGGAAACCTTAGTTAAGACCCCTAAGTAATCCTACATAAACCTTAAAATTTTCAAAACAATCAGAATCAGGATCAGGATCAGGGCCCCTAAAACTCAGGGGGGGTATTCCCTACTCGACGATTATCCACATATCTTGCTGTCTAAATCGAATTTCTTCGATCTGTCGACTCACACAAGCTAGTTGGACACGTGGCAACCCTAAGGTGAATGGTGACCCGTCGCGTCACGTGACGCCCCCAGGGTGACCCCTCGCGTCACGCGATGGGGTCAAATCTTCAGTATAAATAGAGGGTTGTGGGACTTGATTTCCTGCGTTGGAGCGACGAATAAATTCGTTTTACACTTCGAGATATTATCCGTTTCCTACCAAACACACACTAGCTCGAATTCTGCTACGATACCGGGTATTAACTCGATCGCTGCTACGATTCAATATCCGATCGATTTAAACTATCCGACCGGATGTTTAAGTGCTATCCTTTGTCATTAGTCGTGATTTCGACAGGATGTGTGAGTACCACCCGAACTCGGGGAATACTCTGTCATTCGTTGTGAATCCGATGGATGTTTAAGTGATTGCACTTTGTCATTCGTTGTGAGGGTTTTAATCTCGTAAGTTATCGTAATTGCTGTATTAAGTTACCTACCTAGTTCGTGTGCACTAGGTTACAAGGCTAAATCAATAGGCTAAGCTCTGCCTGTATAAATCTGCAATATATCAAGGCTTATCTGTAGACTAAACTTTGGCCGTATGAATCTGCATACTTATAAAGTGAGTCATTCTCTTTTTATTAAATTTAATTTCAAAAGCATGTTTATTTTCAAAAGTTATAATTACAGTGATTAAGTTTATGTAATCACCAAATTACAGCCGGTATGTGGGGTTTTGTATACATTACTGCTGTTTTATCACTTTAGGTGGGCGAGCCTAAAATTAGTGATATTCGTCACTATTGGGTGACAGGACCCAATAGTGGTATGACCATAGTCACAGATCCGGTCGAGTGACAAATACTGTGGGTAGTTGGTTGATATCAGAAACATTGTAATCTCTCTTAATACTGTAAATTATAACAAACGTGTCATTTTAGTAAATAGAATGAACTCACCAGTATTTCCTGCTGACAAAACCTTTTTAAAAGGCGTTTCAGGTAATTACAGTAGATTGGAGTAAGAGTTGGATACGGCACTGAAAGGCTTCAAGAAGTGGCTTATTTTATTAATTAAATCAAATTAAGAAATATTGTTTTATGTAATCAAATTTATCTTTATTAAAGCTACCATTGTAAAACATAGGTTTATCCCATCTATTTAATAAATAAAATCCGGTGTTTTCTAAACTCTGATATTTTTCCTAACTCACGGTCCTGATGAAATTTCCGCTGCAATATTTTTCAAAATAATCACCGGTACCACTTGGCTGTTCACGGCTCCCGATTCCATCCAGGGCGGGTCGGGGGTCGTGACAAAACCCCTTTATCTAGTTTATCGTTGTGGGATATTTACTATGGCAGCTTCGGTGATTGTGTTAGAAGTTGTTAGATAAATATGGGGAAGCTAGCAACTAGGAGCAATTTTCCGCCTGGTTTTGTAGCTAGAAGCTTGTAGTTAGGAGCTACTAGCATGGAGTTATTCAGGTGTGAAAAGTGTTTTTTAAAAGTTCCTATGTTTTGTCCTTGTAGCTTTTGTACCTTCGTTGTCCGTATCTACACATACCACTTGCATGTGCAAGTTGCATTGGACGATTGGGACTTGATTGATGGGATGCCGCAGTAGGGAAGGGGATCATTAACCTAGTCTTCTAGCTGTCAGCGGTTTTAATCCCCACCTTCAACCTGTCTTAAAGATGTGGGGATTCAAAATTTGAATTAAAGCCCTTTTTATAACCGTCTAACTTCCCTCAATCTTTCATCTTCCCCCAAATTCTTCCCCAAAAAATCCTCTGGTTTTTCTAGTGATCCATACTTTTCTGGCGGTACTTTTGCAATCTTATAAATCAGTAAGTGTTTCTTTCGTCTCTTAGTTTGTAATGGCTTCTAGCGCGAAGAACGACATTGCTATTCAAATTTCCAAACTGACTTAATCTAATGTTGATCAGTTCTGTGTTGATCATGGTATCGATCCGTCGCTTGAGTCTACCCTCCCAAGGGAGGTTACAACGAACAAGTGTCCCACGGCTAAGATTCTATACCTGCATTTTAAAACAATCGAACCTGCATTATCCCTTTACAAACTTTTTCTTAGAGGTTTTAAAGTATTAACATTTGTCGCTTGGTCAGTTAGCCCCTATAGGTGTCGCCCGAATTTTGCATTTTGAAATTACTTGTCATGTTCTTAGTTATGAGCCTTCTTTGAGGATGTTTCGTCATTTCTTTCGTCTTGCCCGAAATGGGAACTGGTTCACAATCGAGAAAACCCAATGCGAGGTTGCGTTGATAACCGGTACTATTGACCATACCACGACCTGGAAAGATCGGTACTTTTGGTGTCTGAAAAGCTTATTCCTTTTGAAACTACCCCTCGTAAGTTTGATGAAACTCTGAATGAGAAGGAGCCTAAAGCCTCGGAGCTTGATAGGATTTGTTGCAAAAGCTTAGGCCCTATCCTGAGGAATTACTTGTGTTGCTAGGCATTAGTGCTAGGTGGGATGATCCAGCGTCTGAACCTTCTTTTATGTTGATTGGAAGGGTATATGTCGCAACCCCCAACCCCACCCCAGGAGCGGGAGCCACGAGCAACAACCGGTGGTATCGGTGTTTATTAATTTTGGCAGGGGAAATGAGACATCAGGATCGTAGTTAGGAAATAAATTTCAGAGTTTCAAAACACCAAACTTTTATAATAAACAAATCGGATAAAACCCATGTTTCATTCATAATATAGTTATAGGGATAAACCCTAGTTGCTGAAAACATAAACTTTTTATTTAGGTAACTTTATAGCCACTTTCTTTTAAGCCTTTAGTGCTCCATAGCTGGTTCTTATAGCTTCACATTAAATTACCTGAAACGCGTTTTAAAAATATTTATCAGCAAGAAATACTGGCGAGTACATTCCAGTTTACAAAAACATTAGTTGTTAAACTTTACAGTATTAAGAGCGATTACAATGTTTATATCTACCCAATTACTCGTTCAGTACTTATCACTTGACGGATCTATGACTATGGTCATATCACACATTGGATACCCGTGCCCAATTGTGAAGGTTATCAAGTACTGTATACAAACCCCATAATACTGGCAGCAATTGTAGAATACAAAGACTTAATCACTGTAATTATAACTGATAAACATTTAGGGTTTTGTAAAACATTTTAAATAATGGCTCACAAACTGTGAGAAAAAGATAATGACTCACATTGAAAACTTATGTTTTTCTACGACCTTCCTTGTAATATTTCTTGATTATTTTCTTGAGTTTCTAATAAAAACATACAATGCACGCGTGTTAGTAAAATAACCCAAATTACATTAGCCATACAACACGAGACAGAACCCCACATGCATTGGTGGGTCCTAAATCAATTGGGCATGGTAACGAATTACCGATCGGGGGTTAAAATACATACAACGGGGCAGAGCTTTCTGTTTTAGGGGGTATTTTAAGTATAATTTTCGCACTACAGAAGTTGAGTGAGAAAGAAAGAGTGAGCGAGAAGGGACTGGGGTTGATCAGCTCTATTTATAGCTGTTCCCGGAGTCCGTCGCGCCCTGCGACACCCATAGGTGTCGCCTGTCGCGGCCCGCCACCCCCTTGTAGCTAGGGTTAGGGTTGCTGGTTTACTACATAGCCTCAACACGTTACGTGACACGTGTCACCTGGGGGTGTCCGCCAGGTTATACTCCGTCACGCCCCGCGACACATAAATGGTGTGTCCGTCACGGGCCGCCATGGGAACTAAAACTCATTTTATTTAATTTTTTATGAAAATAAGGTTATACGAGACCGGTTTCGCACCTACAGGGTGTTTTAGGGCGTTTTCGAGGGTTGTTATATCCTTCCCACCTTGTTTTAAATCTCGTCCTCGAGATTCATTGGAATAGGTGTGGATATTTCCGTTGCATTTCTGACTCAAGCTCCCATGTGTACTCTGGTCCTCTTTTTGAATCCCATTTTACTTTGACCAGAACTAATCTCTTGTACTTGAGATTCTTGATCTTTCTATCTTCGATCTGAATCGATTGTTCTACAAACTTAAGTTTCTCGTTTACCTCTATGTCTTGAAGAGGTACTATCAATGATTCATCTGCTAAGCGTTTCTTGAGGTTACATACATGAAATACATCATGTATTCCTGCCATTTCTTCTGGCAATTGTAGCTGATATGCTATTGGTCCTATTCTTTTGATAATTTCAAAAGATCCAACATACATTGGGCTTAACTTTCCTCTTTTACCGAATCTGACAACTCCTTTCCATGGAGAAACTTTTAACAATACCTTGTCTCCAACTTGAAATTCTAGTGGTTTTTGTCTGTTATCTGCATAAATCTTTTGACGATCTCATGCTGCTTTCAGTCTTTCCTTGACTTGAATAATTTTGTCAGTTGTTTCTTGTACAATCTCAGGACCTGACAGTTGCTTTTTTTCCGATCTCTGCCCAATAGACTGGGGTTCGACATTTTCGTCCATAGAGTGCTTCAAATGGTGCAGCATTGATGCTGGTATGATAGTTGTTATTGTAGGAAAATTCTATTAAAGGTAAATGATCGTCCCAAATTCCTCCAAAATCAATCACACAAGCTCTATGCATATCTTCCATCGTCTAAATCGTTCTTTCACTTTGTCCGTCCGTTTGAGGATGATAAGCGGTACTTAGATTCAATCGGGTTCCCATTGCTTTTTGGAAACTTGTCCAAAAATGAGAAGTAAAACGGCTGTCTCTATCAGACACAATAGATAAAGGAATTCCATGTAATGAAACTATCTCATTTACATACAACTTGGCTAACTGTTCCATACTGAAAGTTTTTTTCATTGGTAAGAAATGAGCTGGTTTGGTTAATCTGTCTACAATCACCCAGATTGTATCATTACCTTTTTGTGTCTTATGTAATTTGGTAACAAAGTCCATTGTTATCGATTCACATTTCCAAATTGGCATCTCCAATTGATGTAGTAACCCTAAAGGTTCCTGATGTTCAGCTTTAACCTGGGAACAGGTTAAACATTTAGCAACATAATTTGCTATATCCCTTTTCATTCCTATCCACCATAAATTCTTTCTTAAGTCTTGATACATCTTGTCACTACCGGGATATATTGTATATTTAGACTTATTTGCTTCTTCTAAAATTTGGTTTCGTAGGTTTCCTTGAATAGGTATCCAGATTCTTTTCTTATGGAATCTCCAAATTCCATCTACTCCTTATTCTAATTCTTTAGTCATTCCTTTCAAACCTTCAGCATCGTCCTTGATTGCTGTTTCCTGTATCTTTTTAACTTTTTCATTCAAATATATCTGCAGGTTTATTCTAAGAGAGCGTACTCTTTTTGGCTTTTCATGATACTTTCGACTTAAAGCATCATCTACTACATTAGTTTTTCCTGCATGATACTGGATATCACAATCATAATCACTAAGAATTTCCATCCAACGTCTTTGCCTCATGTTTAATTCCTTTTGCCCGAAGACATATCTTAAACTCTTATGGTCGGTGAATACAACGAACTTACTACCATAAAGATAGTGTCTCCAAATCTTAAGGGCAAAAATTATTGTTCCTAACTCTAAATCACGGGTTGTACAATTCTCTTCATGTTTCTTAAGCTGTCTAGAGGCATAGGCAATTACCTTTTGACGTTGCATCAACACACATCCAAATCCTAATTTGGAGGCGTCACAATAGACTACAAAGTCTTCAGTTCCTTCTGGCAAAGCGAGTATTGGTGCATTGGTTAACCTTTGCTTCAAAATCTTAAATGCTTCCTCTTATTTTGGTCCCCATTCAAACTTAACTGATTTGCAAGTCAGTTTGGTTAATGGAATGGCTATTCTAGAGAAATCTTGAATAAAACGTCTATAATATCCTGCCAGTCCAAGAAAACTTCTTACTTCCGTTGGGGACTCAGGGACTTTCCATTTGGTAATCGCCTCGATCTTTGTGGGATCCACATGAATTCCTTCATGATTAACCAAGTGTCCAAGGAATTGCACTTCTTGTAACCAAAATTCACATTTTGAGAATTTAGCAAAAAGCTTTTCTTTTCTCAACAATGTCAGAAGTATATGCAAATGTTCCGCATGAACTTCCTTACTCTTAGAGTAAATTAGAATATCATCTATAAAGACAATTATGAATTTATCAAGGTATGGTTTACATATCATGTTCATCATGTCCATAAATGCAGTTGGGCTATTGGTTAAACCAAATGGCATGACTGTAAATTCATAATGACCGTACCTCATTCTGAAAGCAGTTTTAGGAATGTCCTCTTCCTGTACTTTCAATTGATGATATCCTGAGCGTAAATCGATCTTAATTGAGCTCCTTGAAGTTGATCGAACAGGTCATCGATTAGTGGGTACCAGTTTTTAATCATCACCTTATTCAGCTCTCGGTAATCAATGCACATACGCATTGATCCGTCTTTCTTCTTGACAAATAACACCGGTGCTCCCCATGGTGATGAGCTAGGTTGTATGAAACCTTTCTTTAGCAATTCATCTAGTTGTTTCTCCAATTCCTACATCTCCGTTGGTGCTAGGCGATAGGGTGCTTTGGCAATCGGTATCGTTCCTTGTATTAGGTGAATTCTAAATTCAACTTCTCGATCTGGCGGTAATCCAGGTAACTCTTCTAGAAAAACATCTGAGAATTTAGATACTACGGGAATATCCTTTAATTCTTTTCCTTTAGTGTTAATGATTACTGAAATAATATACACCATTCCTCCTTTCCGCGCGTAACTTGTAGCTTTCATCGCAGAGATGAATTTTGTTGACCCTGTTGGCTTATCTCCTTTAATTGTGATCCTTTCGCTGGTTGGCGTACTTACTTGTACAGAATTTTGGTCACATAAAACACGTGCGTGATTTGCTACCAACCAATCCATTCCTAACACGATATCGAATCCGGCTAGATCCATTGGTAAAAGGTTTGCGGTAAATTTATGGTTTAAAATTTCTATCCTTGCTTTTTGTAGGATTTCACTTATCTTGATAGAATCTCCATTTGCCGTTTCCACCAGACAGTCTTGTTGAAGTTTAGTTAATGGTTGATTGAGATGTTTGTAGAAAGAAGTATTTATGAAACTTTGGTTCGCACCAGAGTCAAATAATACTTTAGCATAAACTAAAAACGTACCGGCAATCACATCCGAGACCATCTTGGCTTCTTCGGCTGTCAGAAGGATGGCTCTGGCATTCTTCTTGGGTCATTCTGTTGCCTTTGCTTTGTTGTTTATCGCTAGAGCTAGTTTCAGACAGTTTGGTTTGATATGACTAGCTTCTCCGCAGTTGTAGCATATTCTGGCACTAGCTTTCTTCCTACAATCTTCTTCCCTATGTCCCGGGAACTTGCAAAATTTGCAGGACACAGCACACTTTCCCGAGTGCTTCTTTTTGCAAAACTTTCAGTGGGGTGAAGAGGAAGAACCTGTTCCTTTTCCGTGATAGGAATTCCCATAACGTAGTTCCTGAGTAATCTTTTGAGCTAGGTTCTTTTTCTGGTTTTCCTCTTGCGTACGTACCAGTTCATCTGTCAGAGTGTTAGCAAGTTCTACTGCTTCTTCTATGGTTTGTGGGCTAGATGCCTTCACTACATGTCTAATCTCATTGATTAATCCCCAGATGTAACGGGAGATTAACACTGGTTCTGGTGAGGCTAGTGTTGGTACTATCCTAGCATATTCAAAGAATATGGTCGTATATTCCCTGCAATCTACCCCAGTCATTCTATGATTTAGAAACTTATTGGCAATCTGTTCCTTTTTCATTAGGAGGACATAATTTTCTTTCAACTATTTCCTTAAAGTTGTTCCATTCCCTGTTGTAAACCCTGTCACTTCCCCTGGACTGAAGAATGGTATTCCACCACTCTAAGGCTGCATTCTTAAAGAGATTAGAAGCATACATGATCTTATCTTCATCTGCACATTTACTTATTTTTTTAAACTGCTTCTGTCTTTTCTATCCGGCGTAAGGCTGAAATGGCTCCTTCATTTCCTGAGAATTCTATCGGTTTGCAGGATAAGAATTCTTTATAAGAACAACCATATGAGATGGGCCTTCTTCTTTTTGGAATCGGAGCTTGGATAAATAGTCCATGATTTCCATTCACGCTGTGATCTGGCTCAGTGGGTGCATGTTTACTTCCGATTATGGAATTATTATTATTATTTTCGGCCTTTTTAATATTATTGATAATATAGGGCATAGCATCTATGATTCCTTGAGCTACTATATGGTCAATATCACTTTTATCCACTTGGTTCTCGTTATTATTGTTATTCTAGATTTCCTGATTTACTTCGTTCGACATCTGAATTGCAAACGTTATCAGGTATTAATATCACAGAATTGAACAAACAAATACTCAAGCATATTTAACCAAAAACGTCGATCATTGCGACTTTACTCGTTTCATATATATATATATATATATATATATATATATATATATATATCCTATGTACAAAATAGTAATTTCCATTCAATTTTTTAAGATGGCATATGAAGAGTTAACTTAAAATGCCTAATTTTTTACCATTTTGTTCCCTTTTTACCCTTCTCACATAAAATAGATACACTATTAATCAATCACGATTAATCCGAAGAAAACACGTTTCAATCCTGCATCTAAGGGTTTCAGCCAAATCGCCTCTCTTCTAATCAAGGTAAAATTCGTTTTTCTCTATGTATTGCATCTAAATGTTTCAATGTTTATGTTGAATCTTGATATATATATATATATACATCTATTACTAACTATGACTGGAATTTAAACAGTATTAATTATGCGTCGATATATATATTAGGCGACTTGTTTCTAGTATAGCATCTCGTTCTCGTCATAATTCCAGACGAGGTTTTCTCCGATTTGGCGGATTCGATTTCCTTCTTCACCCAACTCTTCACCATACTTGCGAAGTTTTGCTACATTCTCATGGCTCATTGGTGGCATTGGGGCTGGCACTGGTTCAGGGTAAAGTGATTCTAGTTCTTCGTAAGGATATGGATTATTCAGTAATTTCTGAATTGACCGGTTGTCGTCCCACCACTAATCTAAAGGGTTCGGTGCTGGAATCCTAGGTATCTCATTTGGATCAAAGGCTGGGATTGGAAGTTGGTTTTCCTGGTTCTGTTCTAGATTCTTGGGTTGGTCAGGATATAATAGTAGTACTTGTGGTACGGGTGCTGCTACTTGGTTAGGATCAAATTCTCATTCTACATTTCCAAACATATGAAAGTCACCTAGTTGTCTATCCAATTCTTCTTCCCATAAAGGTCTAGCTTCTAGATTTTGGGTATTTCTCTCAACTCTATTCACTATCCTTTGTTGTTGAAATTTTCTCATTCTTTTTCTCCTCTCCGATTTTGCTCTATTAAACCAACCTCTCTTTTTAGGAGGAAAAGGTTTTTCGGATTTGGCTTTGAAAACAAAGATATCCTCGGAATTGGCGGTGTATCCGGGGGTTAGCTAGGATGTTCCTTCATCCATAGGAGAATGCGGTAGATGACGATAAGCGTTAGAAGTACCCTGATCACTCATACTGTAAACTAAGAAAATTGTCAAAATGACATAAAATAATAATATACATATATTACACAAAATAACATGCAAGTTATTTCCTAACACAATAGGTTAAAATTTAGGTATTTAAAGAAACACCTAAATGGCTTAAACTAGTGGCTCTGATACGACCTTCTGTCGCAACCCCCAACCCCACCCCGGGAGCGGGAGCCGCAAGCAACAGCCGGTGGTATCGGTGTTTATTAATTTGGCATTTGAAATGAGACATTAGGATCGTAGTTAGGAAATAGATTTTAGAGTTTCAAAACACCAAACTTTTATAATAAACAAATGGGATAAAACCCTTGTTTCATTCATAATATTGTTACATGGATAAACCCTAGTTACTAAAAACATAAACTTTTTATTTAGGTAACTTTATAGCCACTTTCTTTTAAGCCTTCAGTGCTCCATAGCTGGCTTCTTATAGCTTCACATTAAGTTACCTGAAACGCATTTTCAAAAAATTGGTTAAAAACCTTGCAATTACTTATATAAAGCTTGAAGTTATGAAGCTTCAAGCTTTAATGGAGGTGGGAGAGCTTTGGAGAAGAAAGAAAGTGACAAAAGTGGCAAAGACAAGATGGTTTAAGTGAAACCTTTTTAAGATTATACCTTTTTGGGTATGTATGCAAATCAGGGCAGATCTTTGTCTTTGGAATAGATCCAAACTTACTGCCCCAAAGCTGACTTTATAGAAAGTGACAGCACACTGACCACGGCCCCGTGTTGGCTGGACACGGCCATGTGGTCAGAAATGGGTCAGACAATTTTGTCCGTATTGTGGGCACGGGGCGTGTTTGTTTAACACGGCCCCGTGGGGGGACTTTCAGGTGGGCACGGGGTGTGTTGACCTGAGCACGGCCCCGTGGCTAGAGTTTTATGAAGTAACGTCTATATTATTTTTAAGGTTTTTATTCGGGTCAGGTGGTTCCTTGCTGGAGGGAACAACACCGAAGTGCCTAAGGTACCTCAATTGCTCTTGATTTATGCAAGAACGCAAGAGATTATCGAAAAGGGTAAAACCTAAACTACTTATCGGTGGGCGGAACCAGCCTTTATTCCCCTTATACGGGCTCTTGTTAAAGAAGGTATATGTCGAATTGCTCAGGTCTATGAGCGCATCGGTGGGAGCCGATGGAGAGTCCTTCAAACATCATTTATATCAAAACATAGGGACCAAATTTAGAAAAAAAGTGGAAAGTTGGACGGCTGTTATGCGCCGCGCCACGCGGAAGGGAGGGTGTCCCCTTCTGCGACCTGCGGAAGACCCCAATCTGCATCCAGCTTCTTTCAGCGCGATTATTGGTCACTTTTTCACATCTAACTCCCACCTAATTGTCTTAAACACCCAACTAACCCACTTAAATGCCTAAACCCTAATACCTCAGTATAAATACATGCCTTCGACACTATCTTAATCCTTTAAACACCCTTATTTCACTCTAAATATCTCACAATTCTTCCAAACTTTCAAGTGTTGGCAGATTGTATACTTTGCTCAAAACAGTGAACTTGGAGCACTTATTCTCTACTTTTCTTCATATTTCTTGTACCAATCTACTTGGATGACCTTCAAGGATGTTATCCAAGATTCACCAAGGTGAAATCACATGATACATCACTTACATAAGGCTCCAAAGTCAGATTTGATTTTCTGATTTCATTTATGTTCATGTAAACTTCATTTTTACATACTTTCTTCACCATTTCTTCTTCTACAAAGCTTGGAATACCTATTGGAGTGTTTCTACAAGATTACCAAGGTAATCTAAGGTGGAACATCACCATTTTTAGATCCAAACTTTATGTTTTGAAGAAACTTGGTTAAACTTTTATAAAACATAACTTTTCCTACTTGAATCTTGTACCTAGCAACCTCCTAAACCCATCAATGGTTGGGGAACTTGTTAGAGTCGATTCTTACAAGTTTAGAGGTACAAACAACCTCTAAACTTTCTTATTTGTTAGGGTTCAATACAACCCACAAGTGTTGTAATCACATAAGTTTGCCCTGGTTCATATGGTGAGACTTATGTTAGATGCAAGTGTGAACTTGGATGCCTTGGCATTTCAAACTTGATTCCACACATCACTTGATGATTTACTTGTTAATGTAATAGGTAGTTCTTTATTTCTTGTAATTCATAACCTCTGAATCATCCTTTTGATAATTTCGTGTAGTGGTGAATCATATAAAGAGGTTAAACCTCCATGCTTGACTTACATGATACCACATGAAGGGGTATGGTCCCAAAAAGCCGCGCAGACTTTCTTTCAGGTCGCGCGCAGGACCATACTCCTTAATCAGCAAGCTGATCAGTCTTAGGCTCACGCGGATTACTCAAACATAGGCTGACCCCACGTGAGGTACAAACAAGAGTAAACATCAGTTTTACACTTAGCGTTCTGAATAAGAGCCTTCAGCCACCTATAACCCTGAGCGGGCTAGTTACGTGCTCAGCAAGGGTCACGCAGGGCTAGAGCGCAGGGCCACTTTAGAAGGTACACAAGGTACAAGTGGCAGAAGAAAAGAGCCAATCGGTGTCCACCAGGCTGTGCTCTATCGTGCTCTACGATCGTCTGACGAGTAGGAGACAATAAGTACACAAGGACGCCTATGTGGCACCAATCAGGGGGCGGCGACACCTGCCCCATGATCTCCACTTACCTGCTGATGGCAGAGGGACAACAGGGCCGACAACAGGGACACGTGGCTCCAATCAAGGTGCGCCAGCACCGGAGATCTTCTAGAATGCACTAATGGTAGATACTTGTGAGACAAGAAGGATATTCTCTGTTGTCGCCTTCCGGCCCAAGGCCCATCAGCCCATCTCTTCTTACACCTCTCCGGCTATAAATAGAGGACCTTCATGCACAGGTTAATTCATTTTGTTCTCTTCACTCTCACTCTTAACACACACTTATTTCCTCAAAGCAGATACTTATTCTCACGCCGGAGTCTGGTTAAGAGGGAAACCCCCATATTCCCCTCTTAACGAGCTAACGGTGTTCTGTTTTGCAGGAAGATCGGGTCATTAAGGAGCTCAGGAAAGTTTAAGAAGATTAACCATTATGAAAGGAACATAAACCAAACTAATTAATCCTAAAAATTAGTTCCGTGTTTCTTCACCACATGATATCTATGATTGGACTTAGTTGTAGGATATTAATATAACTATATAAGTATACATATAAATATATATATAAACTTGGCCAAGTTTATGACAATAATCGGTTAATGGTTATTCATTATGAACTAGGGCTAACTTATCTCTGATTCTAAGTCAGTTTTTATTGATTCTAATGGGCAAACTATGACCCATGAAACCACACATAACTTAGTATCATAAACAAGTACTTAGAACCAGATAATACTTTTTTACATACCTACTTTTTGTACTTTAAATTCGAAACCCCAAAACTAATTACTTCATAAACGTCGTAGAACCACCTTATTCATAAACAACTCGTCACTCATGGATAATCGGAAAGCTTTGTAATATTGTGAGTATACTCGACGCCCTTTTTTACCGTTTTTACATTTTCAGCCTCGTTGTTGGTGTTCTTGAAATCCAACTTGATGGCGTATGTGAACTCATGCTTCTTAGGGCTAACCAGGCGCAATCCAGCTCTAGTGACATCTTCGTTTGATGCCCCATCAGTGTATAGCAGCCATAATCCCTCAGACGTGTCTTTGATGGGAGTGCCAACAACTTTTTAATCTTTGATCTTATCTTCTGGGACTTATGTGATGAAGTCTGCTAGCACTTGACCTTTAATGGCTGGGCGTGGTCTATACAGAATGTTGTGACCCCCCAGCTCGATTGCCCACTTTGCCAAGCGACCTGATGTCTCCGGCTTTTGCAGAATTGTTCCGATATGGAAGTTAGTGAGTAGCGTGATTACATGCCCTTTAAAGTATCTGCGCAGCCTCCTGGAGGCGTGTAGCAGCGCAAGCACTAACTTTTCCAAGGTTGAATATCTCGTTTCTGGATCTGTAAGCACCCTACTGACATAGTAAATTGGAGTCTGAACTCCGTCTCTTTCCTCCAACAATACCGACCCAACTGCCTTGTCCGAAGAAGACAAGTACAGAATGAGTGTCTCTTTTTCAAACGGTGCGGTTAGGGTAGGGAGCTTGATCAAAGATTCCTTCATTTGCTGGAAAGCAGCTTCTGCTTCTGGCGTCCATTTGAATTCTTGCTTTTTCACACAGTTGCGCAAAGTACTGATGAAAGGATATGATTTTGCAGCGTGGTTTGATAGAAATCGGTTAAGCGCGGCTAGGCGGCCGGCCAACCTTTGCATCTCTTTGATCGTCCGCGGTGACGACATCCACTCTATGGCTTGAACCTTTTCGGGATTGACTTTTCTGTCACACCCCGACCACGTTAAAACAACGAAACCGCGGCGGAAACGTCGGGGAGTGTCGTGGCAGAATCATTGTTTCACAACCATGGATTGAAAAAGTTTCGTTTTATTAAATATTAAACATTTTCATTGTCTTGAAATTTGAACAAACAAGTTAAACATAGTCTATCATTGTTATTAAGTCACTAAGGCCTCGTCCAGTCCTATGTGAGCATGCATCCTAGCAATCAACATCATTCAACAACACCTGAAACATATGTAAAAACAAAGTCAGCAAAGAAATGCTGGCGAGCACATAGGTTTTATGAGAGTGTCGGATTCATGGCTACTTTACATGTTGCAATACCTCATTAGACTACAAGAGTCAAAAGTTAAAAACCTTGTTTTGAAAAGTGTATAGTATAGCAACATAATTAACCAACTCAAATCAAGTTGGTTATAATTTATAAAATCTCGTAGCCATGATTCTTAACCCAAAACATTTATTTAAGAAAACCAAATTGTAAATCATCTTGTTAATAAAACTCGTATGGTTTATATCATTTAGAAAACATCGTTATGTGACATCGTTTTAAAATCGTTTACCCAAGTGAACTAAATAATGCCACGGAATGTAATATGATAAAAACACTTATATATAAGAAGTACCAGCGGCGTAACTACCATGCTTTTATCATATCACACCCGTCCCATTATCTAATCACAACCCAAAAACCAATCGTTTATCCAATTCGTTTAACTCGTTAAAATCGTTTTAATCGTTTAAATCATTCTCGTTTTAATTGTGAAAACTAATTTTGGTCGTCTCGCTAATAACATCCAAACCTTCGCAACTCGCCTATCGCTAATCTCGCATTAATAAACCACCAAAGGGTAAATTAACAATTACAGATTCAGTCGTTACCCACACAACCCCACACATAACCATGGGTGCAGTCTGATAACGGGATTTGTCAGATCCTATGGTACTATAACCTAATACTGATCGGTTTGGCCAAAACTAATGAATGTTATTCGTTATGTAATTACGCCCAACAAGTTTGTTCACAATATCGAAATCGTTATTAATTTAATATAAACCATTTTAATCATTTTTTAAACCATCGTTTAAAAACATCGATATCATTTAACACATATGAATCGCCCCAAAACAATCGAAAACAGTAAAATAGGGGAACTATGTACTCACTTGAGAATTCTTAGAAGTCTTGAATAACAACCAAGCAAAGCTAGAGGGATCATGGAAATCAATCGGCACCTAATATAAGTAACTATGTTAATAGACCTGACCTAAATTGGAAGATCGGATAGGATGAGGTTTCGTAAACCGAATGAGTATTGGAACTCATATGACATGGTTTAACAAAGCCTACATACTAAATCGAAGCCTAACCTAAGTGCTTACGACTCATTATGACTCGTTTAGGTAGCTTACGCTACTTTAACGCGTCGTTCACGTGAAACGTGTTCGGGCCGCCTAACTAGTCCTATGACAAGTATTATATGCCTTAACATGTCTAATAATGTTACCTAATCAGTTTAATTGTCAAAATTTAGGTTACATATGCTTAAAATGAATTTATGCGTAAAAAGGGCATTTTGGTCATTTTCCTAAGGCATATAAACTACCTATCATACAACTAACTAAATGAAGTGACCATAAGGTATAACCTCGGAAGGTTATTCCCTATACAACTATGGTCACAAAATATGTTTGGTCGGATCCTAATGATCGACCAAACGGGTCGGGTTCGAAAGTCTAAGCGGTTGTTTAGACCGCTTATCTTACGACCCTAAATAAGCACTAAACGAAAAGTGACGAGTTAAACATGTTAAAGCATGTTTAACGAAGTTAGAAAACAAGTTTGATATCAAAACAAAGGGTTTTGATACCCAAGAATAGTTTGGTTGCAAAATACGCATAAACGCGTATTTTGACCGAAACTATGACTCGTCACTATACCTAAATAACGTGGTAATCAGTAGATATAGTCACAAAGGACTATGACCATCGTGATTACGCTCACGTTGCGAAGTTCAAACGAACTTCGTGTTGACCAACTCGTGGTCAAAGCAGAAAGTCAAACACTGTTTGACTTTTACGCTTGAAAAACGATAAAAGCACGAAAGAAACTTACAAAGGCTCCAAGCTAGGAAGATCTTGATCCAATTTGCTCAGGTATGAAGTGTTTAAACCCCAACTTAGAGCAATTTAAGACCAATGTGTGAGTAATGAATGAAAACTTGTGGGTATTTATAGAATTCCCACAACCGTTAGGATCGTTCCTCGCAATTCGTGCTTCGATCTTGGCCATACATGTGGGCACAAGGTTTTAAAATACAAGGGGTATATAAAAACCATCAAAATCTAGCCCATAGCATCCAAAATCAGGGGTTAAAAACCATCAAAACAGGCTCAAAGACCAGATTCAATGTTTCTGTGCTGAAGGTCTGACACTGGCCGCGTAAGAATAGGCATGGGCTTACGCCCCACTCCTAGCAAACTTTGGTAGATTGTCAGTTTTAGTCCCTGTAGGCCTAAAACTTGGTTTTCGATGCATTTTTCACACGTTTAAGCCCCGTTAACCCCATTTCAAGGCTCTAAAATGAAGTTAATGTATAGGGAACTTAAAATATGCTCAAAAATATCTCGGATGTCAGTTCATTTGGTCGTACTCGGTTAATTACGACGGAAGTCGTAACGAACGCAAAAACGATCCAAATTAAGCGACGAAAGGAAATTTAGCATGCCAATCAATAAAATAAGATATTTTAATGATTACAAAAATTTTTGGATGTCCGGATATATTCAGAACGTAAGATATGCGCGAAAATGCAAACTTATGCACTTTTTGACGCTTTTAGTCCTTATTGATCAAAAAAGATTATTTTTGCGCACCAAACACCTCAAAGCCTATTTCTAAGCTATGTAAAGGATATTTAGGGCATGTTTAACTTATGATCAAGCTTCAGAATGTTTTTTACAGAACGATTCAACATACTTTCACAGTTTGACACAAATAGTCCCTGCGATCGAATAGACTTGTTTTTAACACACCAAACCATCCAAAACTTATTTCTAAGTTATGTTTAGGTTATTTAAGGTATGTTAAGCCTATGTCACTATTCTGGAGTGTTTGTCGCGTTAAACTGACTGCGTTTACACATCAGTTCGCGTATAACTTTCCAGAAAGCAATTTAGAGCTCGAAATCGAACGAGAATTGATATGTGCAAATGATACACATATTTATACAAATCCCAAGTATGAAACATAATATTTCATTGATTTGGTATTTGTTCGATGGCCATGGAGGCATAGATGTCACAACTTTAAAGCCGCCATTTGTAACCACGAAGCCCAAGAACTTGCCTTCCTCAATACCAAAAGAACATTTTGCTGGGTTCAGCTTCATGTTCACGCTTCTCAGAGAGTTGAATGTCTTCTCTATATCTTTTAACATTTGATCCTCCTCGGGACTCTTGATCACAAGATCATCAATGTAAACCTCGATATGCTTCCCGATATCTTCAGCAAAGATCGTATCCATCAATCGCTGGTAGGTTGCGCCAGCATTCTTGAGCCCAAAGGGCATGCGGAACGCTGTCTTGTCCTCATCTTCTAGCGCCATCTAGACTTAATGATACCTTTTGTAGCAATCCAAATAACACTTCCACCTGTATGGTGCGAGAGAGTCTATCTTCTTGTCGATCTCAGGCAGCGAATAACAATCCTTGGGACATGCCTTATTGAGATCGGTGTAATCCACACACATGCGCCATACTCCATTAGACTTCTCGACCATGACAGGGTTTGCGACCCAGCTTTGATAGCGCACCTCCCTCAAGATTCCTGCTTTTAGCAGCTCACAAACTTGCTCATTCATCGCTTTAGTCTTATCCGCCCCTAGGCTGTGCCTTCTTTGCACTTTTGGTTCAACGGAAGGATAAGTGTTCAGACAGTGTTCAGTAACATCGCACGGGACACCAGTCATGTCAGCCGGAGTCCAGGAGAAAATGTCCATGTTCCTAAACAGTAACTGCTTGAGGTGCGTCCTGATGTTTGGTGAGATTGCGTGGCCTATCGTCACCGTTTTGTTCTGGGTACTTGCGATTCAATACCCATTTTTCTGGTTCAGTTTTTGAAATTTTTGGCGCTTTGACTGGTCGCGCATCCTCAGCAGCCATCACTTCCTTCTTTGCATAGATAATCGCCACCCCCGTCTCTGTTGGGAAGCCAATGGCTGAGTGGGGTGTGGAGGTTACCATGTTCAATTCTCCTTGGGTTTCTCTTCCAATTAAAACATCAAGCCTTGATTTGACTGGCATCACCATGAAGTTGACATGTGTAGTTCTTGAATGTTTCCCGTCAGATAACGTGACGGGGAAACTGATCTTGCCTAGTGGGAAGACCATCTCATTGCAGAATCCCGAAAGAGGATAATCGACAGGCTCAAGGCGCGCTTTATCTTCATCATCAAACTGATTGAAGCATTGTTCATAGATGATATATGTCGTGCTTCCCGGATCAATGAAGATGTATTCTGTTTTGTAATGTCCTATGATTCCAGTAATGACAACGGGGAGATTCATGAAGGCATCTGCGGCATTCATGCGGGCCCACGCATGGTTGTTGCGAAGATAATGAATGCCGGTTACTATTGGCCAGGGATGCATGTTGATTCCCTAAAGGAATTGCGCAAATGTGACTCCTGTCAAAGGCACCCCCCCAAAAACCCTGTGCCCAAAAAATGATCTCATCCATGTATCCACTGCCTGGCTTTTCCAGCAGTGGGGGATGGATATGGTGGGACCTTTCCCTGAAGCTCCTGGAGCTGTGAAGTTTATAATTGTTGCTGTTGATTATTTCACCAAGTGGGTGGAGGCCAAAGCACTCGCTTCAACCACTGCAATGATGGTGCGCAGGTTCATATGGGAGCACATCATTTGCAGGTTTGGTCTCCCACTCAAGATTGTAACAGATAACGGCACCAATTTTTCTTCTGAAGACCTTCATGAATGGATGAAAGAGATGAATATCGAACACACTTTCTCTTCTGTTGCGCATCCTCAGGGCAACGGCCAAGTAGAAAGTGTTAACAGAAGTATCGTTGAAGGGATAAAGGCCCGACTGGGCACTAAGAGAAGAGGCTGGGTAGATGAGCTCCTGAGCATCCTGTGGGCACATCGAACCATGCCAAAAATGAGCACTGGCGAAACCCCCTTTAGCCTGGTCTACGGCTCAGAGGCGGTTATCCCAGCTGAAATTGGCCTGCCCTCGCCGCGCTTGACAGCAGTCAACAAAATCGATAACGAGGCAGAGCGTCGTCTTGACTTGGACCTACTCGAAGAGAGGCGTGAAATAGCGCGAATCAAAGAGGCCAAGTACAAGACACAGTTGGAGAGGTACTACAATGCAAGAGTGCGCATTTGTACATTCACTCCAGGAGAGTACGTCTTTAGAGACAATGAAGCCTCCAATGCTGAACGCCCCAGGAAGCTAGCACCCAAGTAGGAAGGCCCATACTTGGTACATGAGGTGCTAGGAAAGGGGGCATACAAGTTGCGCACACTGGATGGATACATCATCCCGCGCACGTGGAACGCGCAAAAATTGCCCAAATGTTACATGTGACTACTCTCGGCCATGCGCCTTTATCCACTTATGATGGCCACGCGCCTGTTTAATTACCTATGTTAGCTATACGCCCTTTATTTTATTTCAATGATGTACGTTGGCCTAGCGCCTGTTTCTTAATGAAAGCATCGATTATGACTTATGTTTTTTCTACTATCATAACTTCTATGTTACAAATGCATGTTAAACTTTTGATTGGCACGAAAACACTTCAGTAAATTACGAGTTCTTGAGTTATGCCTCCAAGGTCTTCCGCGAACATAGCGCGAGAACGGGCAGTTACACTCACACAAGAGCCACACTTACATTTATTCGCGCTAACTTAACCAAAGTTTCTAACAACAATGCAATAATTGTAACTTGGCAAATAGAAAGCAAACATAAGTGCTATATTCAAAAAAGCGCGACCGCGCAATAATTACATTAAAAAGTAACGGGGCACCATAAGTGCAATTCCAAAAGCGCAACTGTGCAGTACACAAAAGTTGAAATAAATTACAAGGCACAAGGCCTATCAACACTACCACCTATTCATAACCATCTCCATCACCATCACCATCACCATCACCACCAGCTGGTTCTTCTTCGTCAGATAGCTCCATAGTCTCTGGAGGATCTAGAATAGTCTTCAGCCGCTGACACCAGTCATCATGCTTCAGCGCTTCTGCAACCAAATCCATCACAGGCAGTGATAAATGGTCGTAAACCTTTTCAGAGTGGGCTAATGCAGCATCAGCCTGATCGGTCACTGAGCAATGGCTGACATCAAACTCCTGTCCGAATGCTTCTTCAACGTGATGAGCACACTCCAGATAACCTCCACGATGCCCAACCGCGCGTGAGGCATCTATGAGAGCGGCAACAGCCGTATCCAATCAGAGGCATTCAAGATGGAGTTAGCTATCTACAAAAGCAAAAAACAAATGAGTAAAAGCCAAGATAACAAAAATAAAGCCCAAATTAAAAAGAGGAGAGCCTTACCAAGACCACGCCTCTATCGCGCATCCATTCAACCTCGGAGACCAGCGTGTCAACGATGCCTGGGGCTTCGGAGTAATTGTTTTGCGCTACATTGAGGGCAGACGTACTAATATCCCGAGCCTCTTCGGCCTTCTGTTTAGCCTCCTCAGCAGTCTCAGCTTCAAGGTCAATCTCCAAAGATCTGCTCTTATCAGTCTGTTCGCGCAATCTGCGCTTCAACTCCGCGATCTCCACATCTTTGGCATGCAAATCCTTGTCCCTGTTGGCCACCTGCGCCTCTAACTCAGCCTACAAGAGATGAGATAATGACTTAGTAAAATCTTGACAAAAAAAATAAAGAAAGGAAGGGTTAAAAGGTGTCGAACCTCAGCGCGCTCCTTGTCAGCCTCAAGATCCTCAACCTTCTTCGTTAATGTCGCATTTTGAGCCTCAAGGTCGGTAATCTTGGCGTGAGTTGCATACATGCGCTGATTATCCTTTTCACATATTTTTTCCAATCACCACGCTCTTTCGCCAATAGATCTTCAGCAGCACGAAGCTTACCCCGTAAGCCCTCGCGGCCCCACTCCTCTGATTTTCTATCAGCCTCATACTTGGCTTTCTCCTCACTAAGGGCAGCTTTCGCCTTCTCAAAATCCTTCACTTGCCTCAACAAACGTTCGCGATATTTTTCCCAATCACCCTGCTCCTTTACCAATGTGTGCCACTCTCGCACAATCTGGTGATTGGCAGCGCGAGTATTGGCCTCGCCAACAACATACGCATGGTATAATCCATCATGGGTCCGCGCCCTTTGCCGGTTAACCTCACCAGGAGGTAATGAATTCAGGAACCAGTCGCGGCAGGGACTGAACTCCAAGAAAGTATCTTTTTGCTTCAAGCCCCATGGTGGATGATGGGGAGCATCGTCGAGCGCCTCCTCAGTATAAGTATTATAATAAATATCCCCTAAGGTATCTTTAGGACCTATTGGAGGATGAGGTAGTGAGCTTTGGATCCCCGCACCAGCTTTCCCAGCCGCGAAAGCGCTGGAACAGATGTTAACATCAGCACCCGCGCCACCTACATCAGTGGTGGCTTCCTTGCGCTCAGCAGCAGCCGATCCCCTAGTAGTGGAAGTCACTTGAACAGTCTGTTTGGGGGCATCAACATGCACAGGCTTGGTTGGCTTCCCAATCTCAAGTCCTTTACCTCGAGCAGTTTCCTTCTTTTTCTCATGAAGGGGCTGGTCAAGCCCCGTGATGTGGACGACCTCCGGACCCTGCGCTTTATCCTGCGCGATAGTAGCAGCCGTCGGGGTCTCCTTCGATTTATCACCCTCAGGCTTCTCAACAGCCTTCTTCTCTTTTCCCTTCACTCCTTCCTTCCCTTTCTCCTTCTCTTTGTCTCTCTCCTCGATTATCTTCTCAATCGTCCCCACAGTTGTCTGGGGATGCTTAATGACGAACTTCGTTTTCTTTTGCGCTGGCTCCTTTGGGTCCTTAAGCTCAACACCCTTCTTCTCAGGGGTTTTCTTCTTGGCCTCTGCAGAAGCCAAGTGTTAAAAACAGATTTCATTAAAAGAAAGCATGAAGGAAGTCACAAAAACTAACCTTGAGAGAATTTATATAGGGTGCGCAGCCTGCTTTGTTTCCCTATCACAGGGACCTCCTCAGCCTTCTGCACCACCTTGATATCAACAGGAGCTGTCTCCCTACTTCTTTTCCTGCTCACTAACTTGGCAGCAGGTTCTTCCTCTTCTTCTTGTTCTTCCTCTTCTTCCTCATCCAGAGCGATAGAGGAGGGAGTAGCGCCAGCATCAGGGTTCCTCGACCCCGCGCTCCCCGAACTCCTTGAACCAGCAGCGCTCAATTTCTTCTCGCCTATACGAGCAAGCCTTCAAGTGAGTCGCTTGTAATTACATAATCTTCTAAGTTACTCTGACGGAATAGAAGAGTACCTTTCTCAGAGGCACCAGTGATCGTGCGGCTACTCCCGCCCTTCTTGCTAGTTGGTTCAGGATCAATGGTGATAACCTTCTTCTTCTTCTTGGGTGGTTTCTTCTTCTTCTCCTCCGGATCAATCCCAAGGTTGCGCAACACACCTGCAAAGATGTTAGACCAGGAACTTAGCTCCCCGTTTGAAGACCCTACAGACTCCTCGCTGGAAAGGTAAAGAATCTCTTTCCCAGCGGAAGTCACAGCACGCAAGGGTCTGGGGTTGGGAAGATGCGCACCTTCAGTTGCAGTGGGAGGATTGGCAAAAGCCCCAGCAATGGGATACATGAAACGACCTTTAATCTTCTCATACCAGTATTGCTCCCCTGGTTCCAGCGGGCGCACGCCCATGGACCTACCAAAGGTGGGGAAAGCAGCTTGGTAGAGGCGCGCTTCTACATAAAAATTCAACAATTGAGCGCAACGAAGTTACAAAAAGAAGAAATAATCAAAGAAGTAACTAACCTCTATCCTGAAACTTCAACACGGGCACGTCGGTGCTATCTTCCGGCCATTGGTCACTCATCTGCGCCGCGACCAAAACGTTTTCACCAAAAACTCGATTTAGCATCACAGTTAGCTTTAAGTACCAAGCTTCTCCCTTTGGAATTGGTAACTCCTCCTTTTCGATCACATCCGGCGCACGGAAAAACATCGCAATAGGGATAACTTCTTCCCTGATGAAGAAGAACTTATGTTTCCAGTCATGGAAACTCTTAGGAGGATTCAGAAGAATCGTCTTGGCAGACCCCCGATTGCCAAACGAGTAGAACCCCATATTCCTGATAAGCTGATAAAACGCCCTAAACCTCTCCACCATAGGCTCTATATCATGGGATCGGCATAAAAACTCAAAATGTCTCACCCTCACCATACCGGGTGGACTCATCTGGGATAGATGAAAGCCGTAATAATGAAGGATATGCGACAGGAACTCCGTATCCGGCAATCGAAAGTTTCCTTGAAGAAATAAGTCTTCTAACAGGGTGATATACCCCGGCGGTGCATCGGCGGCAGTCTGACCCTGCCGGGGATACTGTGCATCCCACTCCGGTGGAAACCGGGAACCCACGTGTAATCTGCTCAAACAGGCCCTGATCCCATTTAAGAACGGGGACCGGACCTTCTTCAGAATGAGAACCTTCTTCAGCCATGAATATAAAGCAAGCACGAGCAACTTGAATATCTTCGAACTTCTGGAAGAACTTGAAGATCTGCTACTTCAACCGTTGAAGATTTGAAGATTCAAAGAAAAGGGAGAGAAGTAGAGAAACAGAAGAGGATTTGTGAAGTCTTCTCTCCTATCGTCGACTATTTATACTCATCGCATTTAATGTGATGGGTAAACGTGCCGAAATCACCGCGCGCGTATCCAATCAGCAGACGGCATGTAAGGCGGGATTCTCGGAGTGACAGTTACCATGCGCCCGTGGGACACACTCGCCTGACGGAAAGCCGAACCGTCAGGGACAACTTGATGATGGTCGTGTCAGCAGTCAACTCAAACGTCGCCATCAACGACATTTTGCACCAACCTGTCAGAATTCAAAATTCAAGGTTTTTCCCGCTCAAATTTACTACAAACTTCATGCAGAAGATACCCCAGGCCGCGCAGCATTCATAATTATCCAATGAACTTGCGCGCTTACACCCAAAAACAGGGAATCTACATCATCCAAACCTGGTAGTCGCGCCGTAGTAACTGATGAACAATTACACGTGAGCCGTCTACCAAGATCAAACAAGCATTTTTCACTAGTACTTTCTTTTTTCTAAGTCCAGAGCTCCAACCACTTGCTTCGCGCATGGTGCAGCACTGGACTTGGGGGACTTGAAGGAGTATGGTCCCAAAAAGTCACACAGACCTTCTTTCAGGTCGCGCGCAGGACCATGCTCCTTAATCAGCAAGCTGATCAGTCTTGGGCTCACACGGATTACTCAAACATAGGCTGACCCCGCGCGAGGTACAAATAAGAGTAAACATCAGTTTTACACTTAGCGTTCTGAATAAGAGCCTTCAGCCACCAATAACCCTGCGCGGGCTAGTTACGTGCTCAGCAAGGGTCGCGCGAGGCTAGAGCGCATGGCCACTTCAGAAGGTACACAAGGTACAAGTGGCAGAAGAAAAGAGCCAATCGGCGTCCACCAGGCTGTGCTCTATCGTGCTCCACGATCGTCTGACGAGCAGGACGCAATAAGTACACAAGGACGCCTACGTGGCACCAATCAGGGGGTGGCGACACCTGCCCCCATGATCTCCACTTACCTGCTGATGGCAGAGGGACAACAGGGCCGACAACAGGGACACGTGGCTCCAATCAAGGTGCGCCAGCACCGGAGGTCTTCTAGAAGGCACTAACAGTAGATACTTGTGAGACAAGAAGGATATTCTCTGTTGTCGCCTTCCGGCCCAAGGCCCATCAGCCCATCTCTTCTTACACCTCTCCGGCTATAAATAGAGGACCTTCATGAACAGGTTAGTTCATTTTGTTCTCTTCACTCTAACTCTTAACACACACTTATTTCCTCAAAGCAGATACTTATTCTCACGCCGGAGTCTGGTTAAGAGGGAAACCCCCATATTTCCCTCTTAACGAGCTAACGGTGTTCTGTTTTGCAGGAAGATCGGGTCATTAAGGAGCTCAGGAAAGTTTAAGAAGATTAACCATTATGAAAGGAACATAAACCAAACTAATTAATCCTAAAAATTAGTTCCGTGTTTCTTCACCACATGATATCTATGATTGGACTTAGTTGTAGGATATTAATATAACTATATAAGTATACATACATATATATATATATATATATATATATATAAACTCGGCCAAGTTTATGACAATAATCGGTTAATGGTTATTCATTATGAACTAGGGCTAACTTATCTCTGATTCTAAGTCAGTTGTTATTGATTCTAATGGGCAAACTATAACCCATGAAATCACACATAACTTAGTATCATAAACAAGTACTTAGAACCAGATAATACTTTTGTAAATACCTACTTTTTGTACTTTAAATCCGAAACCCCAAAACTAATTACTTCATAAACGTCGTAGAACCTTACCCTCAATTCCTTATTCATAAACAACTCGTCACTCATGGATAATCAGAAAGATTTGTAATATTGTGAGTATACTCGACGCCATTTTTTACCGTTTTTACATTTTTTGGGTGTAACATGTTTACATATACAAAACACTCAACATACATACTTTTATACAATCATACATACAAACAAACAATCCAATACATGCTTACTATTATGTTATGCTTGATTCGTATTTTCTGGGTTTGTTCGTTTTGTGATAAACTTGTAATTAACTTCGTACGAGCATACCCTTAACATGTATAGCGCTATAGGAGTAACGCACCGCCTGTGAAAGTTGGGTTATGTTAAGGCATTCATTCATACTTGCGTTAAACTTTGGTTTGACTTGTTTGTTCACATGCTGGTTTATACGTTAATCTTGATAACTAGGTTTGCCATGTGGATTGTTCATTTTTATACTTATATGCTAGTACTCAAACTTGTATATTCGCCAATACTATTTGTATTGAACTATACTTTTAAACTTGTTGCAGGATTATGATGATGACGATGCATGGAACTTAGTATGATGCCTAGAAACACATTTTAAACTTTAAATATTTGTTGTAATGTAATTCGTCTTATTTGAACTTGTTGTATTCTATTTCAAACCATGTAATTTATTCTTTTAGCAATGAAACGAAATTTATTATTAAATACTTGTCACATTAGTGTTATGAAGTCTTTTGCAATCTCGTTTTCGTCTCACTCCGATATTTCCGCTAGCGGTTGGGGTGTGACATGCATATAGACTTGATTTATATTGATTAAGTCCCCTAAGTCTAGCAATGTCCAGGAAATGCATTACATTTTCATATTACATGTTCGTATTCGCCGGATGGCGATACGATGAAAATAATTTCCGAGACCATTGGTAGATTATCCGGTTACACTATTCATGCCAGGACGGTTCCAATACGCCCCGGAATGTCATAAAAAGACATTATATTATGTCTAATAGAAAACATGGACAAAACCCTAAGTGGTAAACAAGTATATGAATTATAAATTTTCTGGAAAATACATAAAATAAATATATAATTGTCCGATCCGAGCTATAAAAATCACAATTTCCAAACAACTGGTTACAGTTGCATGGTTAATGGGAACAAATCATAATCACCAAGTACTATTAAGGGTGTAGGATCGAGATTCGATCTAAACGAGTCTATCAGAAGAGTTCTAATCCATATCAAAGGCGGAATTCAATGATACGGACTTGATTACAGCTTGATTCACTCTTTAATTGTCTTGTATATTGATATAACACTGTTACAGATCAGATGACACGTCGGCAGCACTTCGGTACCGGAATCAGGAACTGTTACAAATGAAATCAAAACTCAGGTATTTATAGGAGATGCATTTCGCACGGAATGACTATGAACCATTTCGTGCGAAATGGTCAATTGTCATTTCGTACGAAATGGCTCTTTGCCATTTCGTGCGAAATGGTTACTCATCTTTAAAACCCTAATTTCTCGTACTTTGAGCTTTGTTCCATCTAATCTATACACAAGACTTGATACAAGACGAATTCGACAGACATATGCACCAACAAAGGGTTATCATATATCCAACGAGAATTTAAATTATAAATACCGGTTAACATCATTTAATTAAACGCTAATTAACTTATAAGCTAAACTAAGTGTCTAATTTATCATCTAATCATTAACTAAACATTGTCCAACAAACTAGTTAGTGTTAACTAGTATCCTAATGCTATAATTACATTCTAATCATCCTAGTTAAACCAAATCACACCCTAACAACATAAATATATATCCTACATTTCCAACACATGCCTAAATCTAATAAACAAATCAAAACAAATCCAAGAACCCCCCCCCCCCCCCATGCCCTCACCTTGGTTGATTTTCTTAGGATAAGAAAGTATGGCCTTAGGAGATTTGGCCTTGACCTAATGGATTGAGTTGTTGAAAGTTATAAGGGAGAATAAGAACACAAGATCATACCTTTATCACATTTTCAAAAAACCAACACACACACTCCTCTTCATCTCTCTAACTTCCAGCCCCTAACTCATCTCTTTCTCTTCCTTTTCAAATTCTAAACAACATATTCAAGAATTCTAAGAGGCATTTCAAGGTGATCTAAGCTGGTAACAAGCATAAGGGATCATCAAGGATGTTGTCTTGCAAGGATTGGAGCTTCTATCTTGATGTGTGTTGTGTGGTATGTTTTTATATGTATATTTTTAGCCCCTTTTAACACTTTACTCAAGTTTTAAATTTATAAAACACGATATTTTACTAACACCAAACACACATATGGGCAAGTGCACCCATCGTGAGCGTAATATAGTGTTGGTAAGATACCGAGGTCATCCAAGGACACAAGAGCTTTTAGTACCGGTTTATCCTCAACGTCTAATCAAATCAAAATTTTAGAAAAATGTTTTAAACTAGAAAATAAAAACTAAAAATGCTGAAAAATAAAACAGATAGACAAGATGAATCACTTGGATCCGACTCGCCTTTAGTGTAACCTTTGATTATTTCCGCACTTTTGCACTTTTTAAGAGATTATCTTAGTTATAGTAGTAGGCCCCTCTTTTGAAGGTGACGTTACCCTCAACCCAGTAGTTTGAGTCAGCAAGGATACAATCCTAAAGGGTTGGATTATTGAAAGATAATTAATTAAGTTATTAATGCGTAATGTGGTAGGCCCCTCTTTTGAAGGTGACGTTACCCTCGGCTAAGTAGTTTGAGTCAGCAGGGATACAATCCTAAGTAGCCGGGTTAATGTTTTAATAGTAGTTTACACATGAAGGGATCAAGAAATTCAAACCCCCGCCATCCAATACCAGTGGGTATTGAAGGAGGTCCTACTAAGCTTGACCCATGTCCTTGCAGGATCTATACACTAAACAAGGCAAGACTCTTACCAAACCATTCCCTTAACCCCCGACCAGGTAGCCAACATATCTCCATATAGACCGTGGATATATGAACAGTGTAAATCTTTTATTTTATATAGATAGTAAAATAATGCCAAGACACCACAGACAAATGATAAGGAAGATTCACCTTCAACATAAGAAACTAGTTATTAAAGTCATTAATACATAACCAAACAAAAAGTGCGAAAAGATTAAAAATAAAAAGTATTACACTAAATGCTTGTCTTCACCAAGTGATGTAAGAGACTTAGGCAAGCATGGCCTTTGATTGTCAAGAACTCTTACGATCAATCTTGGATCCCGAGACTACTACACACACTCTATGATGGATGATGGATGATGGATGATGGTGGTGGATGTGGGTTGTGATGGTGGTGGTGGGTGGGTGAAGTGTGAGAGAGGTGGTTTGCCAAGGGATGAGTTGCAAGTGAGCCAAACACCCCAATTTATAGCCTGCACAGAAGCCCGGACACGACCCCGTGTCCATTGGGCACGGCCCCGTGTCCATCCATCTTCTCTTTCTTCATTAAATGCAGTTTGTCTGCATTAGTTGACCACGCCCCCGTGTCTGCTGGGCACGGCCCAGTGTGCAGAAGCGTATCTGTACTATCAAGATTTGACTGGATTCTGTGAATCTTAGCGTTGACCACGGCCCCGTGTCCGCTGGGCACGCCCCCGTATTGGGTGATAGAAGCTTCTACAACTGTCTTTTCTGCAGACACTTGGGCACGCCCCCGTGCTCAATGAGCACGGGGCGTGTTCAGCCTTCTGACTTCTTGTTTTTGCTTGGGAGGATGCTGTGGAGGGGTCGGGCAAGCCATGTTTAATCCTTTTCTTGTATTATTGTTAGATTTAGCTGCATTTTTGCTTCTTTTGTTCATTTAAGCTCATTTATCCCTGAAAATACAAAAGAAAGACAAAAGCACACTTTTTCCAACATTAGTACTAAAAAGGGTTAGTTTTATGTCACATTTGATGTAATTTATATGTTGCATTT
Organism: Helianthus tuberosus; assembly: GCA_030545235.1. NCBI lineage: Eukaryota > Viridiplantae > Streptophyta > Magnoliopsida > Asterales > Asteraceae > Helianthus > Helianthus tuberosus. Next base: position 107,883,509 of record CM060450.1, read on the forward strand.
TGACACATCATATCTTCTTACTTTCTTTAAGAGTTCTTACCTAGCCTTGTGCTAGTTGTAAGTACCTAGATCTTCACTTTCGCTTCTCAGTAGATGTAGATTATGGAAGTACAAGTTAATCATCAAGAAAACCCTTGTTAAAATGCTTAAAAATCTCAAAAGAAAAACAATATAAAGTATGTAATGTTGGTGGTCTATTTGTTGATCTTGAAGTGATAAAGTTAGTATACATGATGAACATGCAAAGTTGATAATAAAAATAGATCTAGCATGTTACATAAGTAAAAAAGATGTGATGAACTTGTTAAGAAGTTGGATGATGTTGAAAGTTGTCTTTAAAAGTATGTTTAGAGTTTATATAAGTAAACTTCATGATCATGAGTTTTGATTTAAAATGTATATGTAAGTTGTTACTTTAAACTTGTTTTTAAAATGGATGATCATAGAAAGTTGTTTTTAAAGAGATATAGGGTTTGTATAATTTCTCATGATCTTTAACTTTGTTGAAAAATATAGAAAAGTTGTTCTTAAGGTTTTGAAATGTTGATGGTGATGATTAGAGGAACTTGATGATGATGATTAAAAGAAATTAATAGTAATTTAGGGGACACCATGCCAAAATTTATAAAAATTAAGTTATGATTGAAACATGATTAATTGGGTATTTACAAAGTTAAAATGGATTAAGTTAACTAATCATGATTATATACAAGTGAAAAGTATAAGTTAAGAAACCTCATGGTGGATTAGAGTTTTCATGATACTAAAATGGATATATATATATAGGGTAGGGTTCGGTTCGGTTACAAAGTCCATTTTTCCTACAAAGTTTACAAAGTCATAAAACACCACAATTTCAGCCATAAAACACACTCAAAACACACAAATAACAGAGTGAATATCATTAAAACACAATATCCAAACTCTAACAGTCCATAAAAACTTCAAACACACCATCATAGAATTATGAATATAAAACACAACATGATAATCAACATAAAACACACTAATGTTAGTCATTCGGTAATCAAAGCCTTATCATCCAAAACACAACACAAAACCCATAAATATGATGTTTTAGTTATCTTCACTTTATTATTTGTGGGTTTTGAGTGTGTTCTATGGTTGAAAATGTGGTGTTCTATGACTTTGTACACTTTGTAGGAAAAATGGACTTTGTAGGCAACTCACACCCTTATATATATATATATATATATATATATATATATATAAATATATATAGGATCATGAGAAAACTATATATAAATAAGAAAACTAAAAAACCTAAAAAAAACATATCAAAAGATTTTTTTTACAATTTTGTTTTACAAAATATCTTTATTTTTTATGTATAAATTTTTTTTTCAAAAAAAAGTTTTACTTCACATGTATATTATATGTATACTACACATGTGCATTATATGTATATGTTGCACATGTGCATTATATGCTTAGAGTTATCTTTTGAGTTTATTTTAGCTTTTAAAGTTAGGTTTTTTGTGGGTTTACGATTAGGATTAGGTTTTTGGGTTTTTGGGGTGTGCGGGTGGGGGATGTAGGTTAATAGGGAGTTTACGTTTAGAGTTTCGTTTTAGGTTTTTTTTTTTTAGGGGGGGGGAGGGTTTAGGCTTTTGGTAGGAGGGTGGATTTAGGTTTTGAGGGTGGGGGGTTTAGGTTTTTGGGGGTGTCGGTGGGGGGTGGGTTAGGTGGTTTAGGCTTTTTAGTATTATTGCACGCGCTGCCACACATGTGCATATGTCGTAGTTTTTTTTTGTTAAAGTCGCGATTTAACTAAAAAAACTTTTTTTAGCATTTAGTTGTGGGGTTTAATTTTATGGTTTACTTTTTAGCATTTAGTTTGGGTAGGGTGGGTGGGGGTTAGTTTTTTTTTTTTTTTGGGGGGGGGGGGGGGGGGGGGGTGGGAGGGTTAGGTTTTTTTTTAGATTTATGGTGTGTGTGTGACTGTGGGGGGGGAGGGGGGTTAAGATTATTAAAATCCAATAACCCTTAAAACAAATATTATACTTAGTGCATATAGAATTTTTTTTTTATTAAACTTGAGGGGCTGTATGAAATATATATTAAATATTACTAGGTTAGAACCTCGTGTATTACACGGGTTGAATAAATGTAATTTTATATATTAAATAATAGAAAGTTATATCTTTATGAACCCTGTATATTGTACGGGTTAAATAAATGTAATTTTATATATCAAATAATAAAAAAATTATATCTTTAAAAACCATGTGTATTACATAGATTAAATAAATGTAATTTTATATACTAAATACTAAAAACGTCGTATCTTTTAAAAACCCGTGTATAATCGGGTTGAATAAATCTACCAAATAATAAAAAATATAAAGACGCACTTAAAAAAGTTAATTGCTATTATATAATATTTTTTTATATAATAAAAAATTACATCTTTAAAAACCCCGTATATTACACGTGTTGAATAGATCTAAAAAATAGTTATATCTTTAAAAATCATGTGTATTACACAGATTAAATAAATGTAATTTTGTATATTAAATACTAAAAACGTCGTATCTTTAAAAAACCCGTGTATAGTCAGGTTGAAAAATCTACCAAATGATAAAAAAATTATCTCCTAAATAAATGTAATTTTGTATATTAAATACTAAAAACGTCGTATATTTAAAAAACTCGTGTATAGTCGGGTTGAAAAATACCAAATAATAAAAAAATATATCCTTAAAAACCCCGCGTTTTACACGAGTTGAATAAATATAATTTTGTATACCAAATAATAAAAAAAATTATATTTTTAATAAATTAGGATAACATTTAATATTAATTTATTATTTATATATTTAATATAAGATAAGTTGATAAGAGAGGTATTTGTTTTAAAAAATATATTAAATTAACAATTTGGATTTGAGGATAATATTTTATTAAAGTATGATAAGATTTAATATTAATTTATTATTTATTTATTTATTTAGTTAATATAAGATAAATATAGATTTGAGGATACCTTCAATGAATGACACGTGTTCAAAAATTGGTTTCTTTTATTATAGTAGTTAGATTAGATTAGATTGGTGTAAATAAAACAGGAAAAAAAACTGCTATAGCTAAGAGTTCAAGATAATTATTATTATTATTATATATAATAAAAAATTCCTCAATTTGACAATTTTATCAAATTAAGTCAATTCATCAAATTTATAAGTTTTGAAACCAGATAACTTTTTCACTTGGATTATCGAACAAAATGCATCAAAATTTGATAACACAACATTACTTTTTAACTCATGATCAGGAATCTTTAGCTTGTAAAATCTTATATTATATTATATTATATTATATTATATTATTAATATATAATCAAAGTTTAGCGTTTTAGAATTTTAGGAACACTATATCTAGTGATCTTAGACTAGGAGATGTCGTACTTAAGTTCTAAAATCAGTTTTTGAGTGTTTGGTTATCAATTTTAACTCACGAAATTAAGATATCATTTACAATTGGGATAGAACCAGTTTCTAGATCTTGTAAACTTGTTGAATTTAGATTATATCTAGAGATTAGGCTTCAATTTTGAAAAAGTGTTCAAGAAAGTATATATGCACAGTGGCGGAGCCAGAAACTTTTTCTTATAGTTTCATTTTTTATGGATACCCCGGTTTATAGTAACTCAGGGTCAAACTTTTTAGATCGGTTCGGATCTAGTCGGGTCGAATCACATAATAAAAGCAAATATCACAGTAAAAGTACAATGTCAATGAATAAAAACACATAATAAAATTACAAAGTCATTTGAAATATGTAAAAAAAATCATTTAATAGTTGCTTTGTACGCATTTTCATGTTTTGAAAACGATTCATAATGTTTTCAACAAGTATTCGAGCATGCGTTTTGCGGCGGGTCGTAGGAGGTTGATGGTGAAGATTGGAGCCCACACTTTGCGGTGAGGTCGTAGAGATTGATGGCGAGGATGTATATATTTCATGACTGTAACACCCCGAAAATATAAATGTCATATTTTAAACTAAATTTCAGTAACAACTTAAGATAAAATAACTAGGAAAGGATAACCTAGTTAGTTAGTATCTTGACATAATAGAACAAGTATGATTAAAATGCCCTTTCTATAGCTTATGTATAATTGAGGGACCAAACTTGTCAAACCTGAAACTTGAAGTATTATTAGCAAAACAACACACCAGTTTGATCGAGCAGAGCATAGGGCGACCAGGAGGTTTCTCCGTCAAACCCTAACATACACAAAATTTACAAATTGAAGGTTCAAATCAAGTCCAAATCAAAATCTGAATATAGATTAGTGATCACCTTGGCTAAGGGATCGTAAGGTATGCGAAATTTCATGATTTGGTTCCATCTTAAATTTTAGATGAATTCATGAGATTCGAATCTGAGCATGCATGATAGTTGTTTTGATTGAAATAGTGTATAGGGATGAACCCTAGTCAATTACTTATTGAAATTTGGCCTAATTCTTGTAAAGTTCATAATTACCATTAGAGGTGATATGAGAGTTTTGTAGAAAAGTATGGAACATTAGGATTATGATGTTATCTTAGTGTAATTCAAGTTCTATGAAATGGGTTCAGATTTGATTAATGTGAAAATTATGTGAAATTGCCTAAATTGATGTTTATCATGGCTAAATGACATATGTTGAACTTAATTATGAATTGTGAGAAATTATGCACATAAGGTGCTCGATAAAATGCCTAAAAGACGTTGATCGACACAAATTGTTGTGTTGGTAAAGTAACAAGCTTTAGTTATGAGCCGAAAGGTTCTAATGATAATTGGCTTGTATATTCTAGGCAACACAAGCGAGGCGTCGGGAAGTCAAGCCGGTGCGGACGCTCGTTTGAAGGGAAAGCTTTGAGGTACGTGGCTAAAGCTTCGTTATTATCGTTAATTAGTCTTCATTATTGATGTTTGTTGGTAATATAGAATATGAGATTGAAGTGGTTTGGTTTGCTTGAATGATGGACTTCATGACGGCAAACCAAACGGGTTATTAAGGGTGAGTACAAACCGGGTAACGGGAGTACCTTATCCGTAGACTATAAGCCCGGGTGTCGGGTGATAATGTATTAAACACGCAAACCGGTAATGGGAGCGTGAAAGTAGAACGTAAAGAACCCGAAGGTGGGTTACCTTGATATATTGGTAATATCCCGTTCGTAAGATTCGGGAAGAATGAATTTAAAGGGGTAAAGTTGGTGAAAATGTGGAATAAAAATCCACAAGTTTGATTATGCATCCAATGATGCATATTCGTCACGTTTCTCATTAGGAAAACATTAATAAATTGAAGGCAGGAAATTATAAGTCTAACTAGTAATTTTGGAATGTCCCGTATTGTGTTTTGATGTAAATAAGGTGCGAAACTGGAACAAACGGGTCAAATCAGCAAAATATGAAGAATGTGCAGTAGCTACCGTAAGTTACGGTAGCTACCGTAAGTTACGGTAGCTACCGTAACTTACGGTAGAGAGTAAATTGTTACGGCAGTTTTCTACTGCCTTACGGTAGACCAGTGTTGCTCAGTGGCTACCCTAACTTACGGTAGCTACCGTAAGTTACGGTAGAGCCCAGTCACTTTTGTTGACTTTAGCATATTTTAGTTAATTGAATCCGTTTTCGAGCATAGTTTTGATTATGCTAATTTCCTAAGGACCCTAATACTAATATTTGTCAAAATTTACAGCTTTTAGGTATTGCAAGTACGTGGATGATGATCAAGCCGATGCTTCCGAACCGAACACACACAAGATCTAGTTCCGCAACTTTTGTTATTGCTAGTTATTAATAAGACTTATCTAAACGATGGAATACTTATGTATCCTAATGTCGTTTTTGAACAATTGTTAAACTCGTAAGTACTCTTTAAGGACGTTATTAATGTTTTGGCTAACGTTATAATGAATATTCTTATCTTGTCGATAAGAACTTATATTTATAAAATTAGAGTGTTACAAGTTGGTAATCAGAGCTAAGGTTAGAGATAAATGTGTTCGGTTCAAGGCTTGATCAACATCCGGTAAGCATTTATTTGAAGTAAATTTTAAATTGAAAGACTAGAAGGAATAGTTACTTAATGTGTACGGGAGGAGTATAATAACATACTCGAACCCGGGAAGTACACTTAGCATAAACGGTTAAGGCAAGTTGCATACTTGGCCAAAATAGTGAGTACGAATTCTCATGTAAAGATATGAGAATGATTAAACAAATTATTTATCGAATTATTATAACATTTCAGTAAGAAGATGTCGGGAGGTGCTAGTGACAATATCATATCCCTCACTACCGACGAGTTGAAGGAAAAGATTTTCGAGGAAGTCGGAAGGGCAATTGAAACTAGCCTACCAAGATTCGTGGAAAGGCTACAAAATACATTACTTTCGACCATGGAGGAAAAGATGGGCGAATAAGAGAAGACCTTACCAATGATAGAGGCAAGGCCAAAGAAAAGAAGGGTTACTCTTATAACAAGTTTATGGCGTGTAAACCCCCGATCTTCAACGAAGAGGTGGATCCAATTGCTTGTCAAAGGTGGATAAGCGATATCGAGGGTGTTTTCGAACGAACGCATTGTGATGAAAGCGATTTCGTAGCTTATGGAACTGGCCAACTTAGAGGCCAAGCCAAGGATTGGTGGGACGACCTCATAAATGAAAGGAGTGTTGAAGCAACGAGGGCGATGACTTGGGAAGATTTCAAAACACCTTTTCTCAAACATCATAGCCCCAAGGCGGTGATCAATAAGATAAAAGAAGAATTCATGCAAATGAGGCAAAAGGGTGAAACCGTTGATAAAATTCCGGGGACATTTATGGATAAGCTCAAGTTTTGTGATGAGTTGGTCAAAACCGAAGAACAGAAAATCTATTACTATCATACCATGCTTAGGGCTGAATATAGGGAGTTTATGACTCCCTCACATTACGAAAGCCTCACCGACATAATCAATGCGGCGCAGGAGCGCGAGATTGAATTAAAAAGGCAAGTTCAAAGAGGCGAGAGAAGAGCCTTGGATGAAAACCCAAGTCCCGCAAAGAAGTCGAAGGTGACTGAATCTTCAAAGAAAGGAAATGCGAAAGGACGTTCTCCGAGTTGCAAGATATGTGGACGCGCTCATAAAGGCGAATGTTACTTTAAGAACAAACCTTGCGTTGCATGTGGCAAAACAGGGCATGGGGTTTCAAACTGCCCAGACAAAGTGACGGTGTGCTATAAATGTTATCAGCCGGGTCATAAAAAGTCAGAATGTCCGGAACTGACGGGAAAGAAAGAGGGTGCTGACTCCAAGAATGAAACCCCAAAGTCTAAGGCAAGGTCATTCCAAATCATTGTTGCTGAAGTAAAGATGGAACCTGATGTGGTTACAGGTATATTTACTGTAAATTCTATCCTTGCACGTGTTTTATTTGATACGGGTGCGAATAAGTCTTTTGTTTCACATAGATTCATTCAAAACCCTTTGTTTACATTAACAAAATTACCTATGCCAATGGAAGTAGAAGTAGGTAATAACAAAAGTTTTATTGTTTGTGATGTATGTCGGGAATGCAAATTGAATATCGATGGCGAGGAATACTCCATTGATTTAATACCCATGTCCATGGGTGAATTTCAAGTGGTAGTTGGAATGGACTGGCTGTCTCGCTACCACGCTAAGGTGATATGCTTACGTAAGGAGATACACTTAATGTCTCCGAGCGGAAAGCGTGTCATCATCTATGGGGAAAAGGCTTGTAATCCCATGATATGCTCCATGATAAAAGCCCGCAAGTTTATACTACACGGGTGTAAGGCATATTTAACTTATGTACGTGATGTGGAAAAAGAAACGCCAAGGATTGAAGACGTACCCGTGGTGCGTGAATTCGAAGACGTCTTTCCCGAGGATCTTCCGGGAATGCCGCCAGAGCGTGAAATAGATTTCGGGATTGAACTGATTTCGGGTGCTAAACCAGTAGCTAAAGCGCCATACAGACTGGCACCGTCGGAATTGCAAGAATTAATGTCCCAATTACAAGATCTACTTGATAAGGGATTCATCCGGCCTAGTGTATCTCCTTGGGGAGCGCCGGTGCTGTTTGTAAAGAAGAAAGATGGGAGCATGCGGATATGTATTGATTACCGGGAGTTAAATAAACTCACGGTAAAGAATCGATAACCGCTCCCGAGGATCGACGACCTATTCGATTAATTACAAGGCGCTACCTGGTTTTCAAAAATCGATTTGAGGTCGGGTTACCATCAGTTGAGGGTAAAGGAGAATGATGTACCAAAGACGGTGTTCCGTACGCGATACGGACATTACGAATTCCTCGTGATGTCCTTCGGATTAACAAATGCATCGGCGGCTTTCATGGATCTCATGAACCGGGTTTGCAAACCGATACTTGATAGGTCGGTGATCGTTTTTATCAACGACATCCTCGTTTATTCAAGAAACAAGGCGGATCATGCTAACCATTTACGAGAAGTGTTAAAGATACTAAGGCGGGAAAAATTATATGCTAAATTCTCGAAATGCGCCTTCTGGTTACGAGAAGTGCAATTCCTAGGGCACGTCATAAGCGCCGAAGGAATATTGGTGGATCCGTCGAAGGTGGAAGTAGTATCAAAATGGAATCCTCCGAGGAATCCATCCGAAATTAGGAGTTTCTTGGGGTTGGCAGGTTATTATCGGAGATTCATTCAGGATTTCTCCAAAATTGCATCGCCTTTGACCAAGTTAACCCGCAAGAATGAGAAGTTCATCTGGGAAGATGATCAAGAGAAGGCATTTCGGATATTGAAGGAAAAGTTAACATGTGCACCGGTGTTGACCTTACCTGAAGATACGGATGATATGGTAGTATATTCAGATGCATCACACCTAGGCCTTGGGTGCGTGTTGATGCAAAGAGGAAGGGTAATTGCGTACGCCTCAAGACAACTTAAGTCGCACGAAACAAAATACCCGACTCATGATCTTGAGCTGGCAGCCGTAGTCTTCACCTTAAAGATCCGGAGACATTACTTGTATGGTGTGAAATGTACTATTTTCACTGACCATAAAAGTTTAAAGTACTTCTTCGATCAGAAGGAGTTAAATATGAGGCAGAGGCGTTGGTTAGAAGTGGTGAAGGACTATGAGCGAAATCCATTATCACCCCGGAAAAGCTAATGTGGTGGCGGATGCCCTTAGCCGAAAGGACGAATGCGCTCCAATTCGAGTGCGATCTATGCAGTTGGTAGTAACTTCAGGCTTGCTTGAACAAATTCGAGAAGCCCAGATCAAAGCAGTAAAGGAAGAGAATTGGAAAAAAGAGCGTATAAAGGGATTGATAAAAGATCTTGTGGAAGGAAGTAATGGGATGAAATACCGGAATGATAGGATTTGGGTCCCGAACACTTGTAGTGTTAAGGATCTTCTACTTAACGAGGCTGACAAGTCTCGCTATTCGATCCATCCTGGAGCAACCAAGATGTACAAGGATTTGAAGCAAAACTATTGGTGGCCGGGAATGAAAAGAGATGTGGTTAAATATGTAGAAAAGTGCTTGACCTGTTTACAGGTAAAAGCGGAGCACCAGAAACCATACGGTAAACTTCAACCGTTGGAAATTCTAGTTTGGAAATGGGAACATATCACCATGGACCTATTGACCAAATTACCAAAGACGAACCGCGGATTTGATACTATATGGGTGGTTGTAGATAGACTGACAAAGAGTGCTCACTTCATACCGATACGTGAGACCTATACGTCAGAAAAGATGTCGGAGGTGTACACTAATGAGATAATAGCACGCCACGGAGTGCCGGTGTCCATCGTGTCCGATAGGGATACCCGGTTCACTTTAAACTTCTGGTGCGATTTCCAAGAGCAAATGGGAACTAAGTTGTTCATTAGCACCGCGTACCATCCTCAAACGGATGGACAAAGTGAAAGAACAATACAAACATTGGAAGATATGTTACGGGCATGCATTATCGACTTCGGGGGTAGTTGGGATATTTACCTACCGTTGGTTGAATTTTCATATAATAACAGTTACCACGCAAGCATCGGTATGGCTCCGTACGAGATGCTTTACGGTAGAAAATGCCGAACCCCGGTGTGTTGGGGTGAGGTTGGTCCGCGCGAACTTGCACATAAGGATGTAGTCAGAATCACGAATGAAAAGATTGACCTGGTCCGAGCTCACTTGAAAGCGGCTCAAGATCGACAAAAGTCGTATGCAGACAAACGAAAAAGACCAATTGAGTTTCAAGTTGGTGATAAGGTGATGCTAAAGGTATCACCATGGAAGGGAATAATCCGGTTTAGAAAAAGGGGAAAATTAAGCCCAAGGTTTATTGGGCCATTTAAAATCATCGAGCAGATCGGTAAGGTAGCATACCGTCTCGAACTGCCTGAGGAGTTGAGTGGGATACATAGCACGTTCCACGTATCACATCTCCGGAAATGTCTAGCTGACGAAACCGCTTATATCCACTACGACGACATCGAGGTGGATAATAGTCTCAACTACGCGGTGAAACCAATTGCGATTTTAGACCGTAAGGTGAAAAGCTTGAGAAACAAGGTGATTAATCAAGTAAAGATCAAATGGGAACACCGAAAAGGATCAGACACCACTTGGGAGTCTGAAGAGGAAATGAGACGACTCTACCCTTCACTTTTCGGTACGTGTATGAATATTAATTTTATACATAAACAGGTTTCGGGGACGAAACCCTCTTTAAGGAGGGTGGACTTGTAACACCCCGAAAATATAAATGTCATATTTTAAACTAAATTTCAGTAATAAGTTAAGATAAAATAACTAGGAAAGGATAACCTAGTTAGTTAGTATCTTGACATAATAGAACAAGTATGATTAAAATGCCCTTTCTATAGCTTATGTATAATTGAGGGACCAAACTTGTCAAACCTGAAACTTGAAGTATTATTAGCAAAACAACACACCAAACACACACCTAAGTGTGTGTTTGATTGAGCAGAGCATAGGGCGACCAGGAGGTTTCTCCATCAAACCCTAACATACACAAAATTTACAAATTGAAGGTTCAAATCAAGTCCAAATCAAAATCTGAATATAGATTAGTGATCACCTTGGCTAAGGGATCGTAAGGTATGCGGAATTTCATGATTTGGTTCTATCTTAAATTTTAGATGAATTCATGAGATTCGAATCTGAGCATGCATGATAGTTATTTTGATTGAAATAGTGTATAGGGATGAACCCTAGTCAATTACTTGTTGAAATTTGGCCTAATTCTTGTAAAGTTCATAATCACCATTAGAGGTGATATGAGAGTTTTGTAGAAAAGTATGGAACATAAGGATTATGATGTTATCTTAGTGTAATTCAAGTTCTATGAAATGGGTTCAGATTTGATTAATGTGAAAATTATGTGAAATTGCCTAAATTGATGTTTATCATGGCTAAATGACATATGTTGAACTTAATTATGAATTGTGAGAAATTATGCACATAAGGTGCTCGATAAAATGCCTAAAAGACATTGATCGACACAAATTGTGGTGTTGGTAAAGTAACAAGCTTTAGTTATGAGCCGAAAGGTTCTAATGATAATTGGCTTGTATATTCTAGGCAACACAAGCGAGGCGTCGGGAAGTCAAGCCGGTGCGGACGCTCGTTTGAAGGGAAAGCTTTGAGGTACGTGGCTAAAGCTTCGTTATTATCGTTAATTAGTCTTCATTATTGATGTTTGTTGGCAATATAGAATATGAGATTGAAGTGGTTTGGTTTGCTTGAATGATGGACTTCATGACGGCAAACCAAACGGGTTATTAAGGGTGAGTACAAACCGGGTAACGGGAGTACCTTATCCGTAGACTATAAGCCATGGTGTCAGGTGATAATGTATTAAACACGCAAACCGGTAATGGGAGCGTGAAATTAGAACGTAAAGAACCCAAAGATGGGTTACCTTGATATATTGGTAATATCCCGTTCGTAAGATTCGGGAAGAATGAATTTAAAGGGGTAAAGTTGGTGAAAATGTGGAATAAAAATCCACAAGTTTGATTATGCATCAAATGATGCATATTCGTCACGTTTCTCGTTAGGAAAACATTAATAAATTGAAGGCAGGAAATTATAAGTCTAACTAGTAATTTTGGAATGTCCCGTATTGTGTTTTGATGCAAATAAGGTGCGAAACTGGAACAAACGGGTCAAATCAGCAAAATATGAAGAATGTGCAGTAGCTACCGTAAGTTACGGTAGCTACCGTAACTTACGGTAGAGAGTAAATTGTTACGGCAGTTTTCTACTGCCTTACGGTAGACCAGTGTTGCCCAATGGCTACCGTAACTTACGGTAGCTACCGTAAGTTACGGTAGAGCCTAGTCACTTTTGTTGACTTTTGCATATCTTAGTTAATTGAATCCGTTTTCGAGCATAGTTTTGATTATGCTAATTTCCTAAGGACCCTAATACTAATATTTGTCAAAATTTCCAGCTTTTAGGTATTGCAAGTACGTGGATGATGATCAAGCCGATGCTTCCGAACCGAACACACACAAGATCTAGTTCCGCAACTTTTGTTATTGCTAGTTATTAATAAGACTTATGTAAACGATGGAATACTTATGTATCCTAATGTCGTTTTTGAACAATTGTTAAACTCGTAAGTACTCTTTAAGGACGATATCAATGTTTTGGCTAACGTTATAGTGAATATTCTTATCTTGTCGATAAGAACTTATATTTATAAAAGTAGAGTGTTACAATGACACTAAAATTAAGCAATCAAAACAGTTAAGTAAATAATTTAGAGTTAAAAGTTCCATTTAACTATAATAAAGTAACTAAAAATTGATAATATTTGTTATTTTGTATATTTTATATTAAAGGGTTAAAAAGCAACATGATTAAACCATGACTAGAGTTAAAAGTTAGTTTTAATTATAATAAGTAAAACAAAAAAGAACTAAACCTATAAAAAGGATAAAAGAACAACTATTTGTTAAAAAAGAAAAAAAATAAGTTTATTAACTTTATTAAACTTTAAGGAACGTATGATAACTCTACTAAAGTTTGAGGGTCGAAACATAAATCGCTTATAAAAAAATATAATTATTATTAAACTTACCTATGGTAAATCTATTAAAGTTCAAGGGTATATGTAAATCGTTTATCAAAAAATTATTATAGCTTAGAGGTTGTGTGATAACTTTATTAATGTTCAGGATTAGAAACGTAAATTAATTGTAAAAAAAGACAACTTAAATGATAAAACATAGATTTATTACTATTCACGTTTTCAATTGTTATAGTGTAGAATGGCATCTTGCAAAAAAAAAAAAAAAAAAAAAAAAAAACCTTCTTTTTTATTATAACAAATAAGTGCAAGCATCGTTCAGATGATCATCAAATATTTGGTTCCGGTTAGGTTAAACAATTGAAACAAAACCAATTACACATGGGCGTATAATGCTTATTAGATTAGAAAAAAAATTAAGCATGGACCTCTAATAATTTAAAATATACTAATTAAATTCAAGTAATTGGGCTTAATTTTTGAACTATAAATTTGTTTATTATCTAACTCTTTTAGAAGAAAACAAAACAATGGTGTTGTTTGTAAAAAGACAATGGTGTCGCTTGTAAAAAAACAATTGTGTCGCTCGAATTTTTCTATTATACGTTGTATTTGCTACACAAAATTCAATGGTGCCGGGCGACACCGTTGTTCAAAGTGTCTTATTTGTAAAACGCAATGGAAAAAAAAAACCTAAAAAATCCGTAACGAAATCGTTACCATGGAAAAAAAACTCAATTGCGTAAAACGCAATGGAAAAAAAACCTAAAAAATGACATTTTTCTAAAACGCAATGCACAAAAAACACAAAGAAATGTCTTATTTGTAAAACGCAATGGCCAGAAAACACAAAGAAATGTCTTAATTCTAAAACGCAATAGCCTAAAAACTCAAAAGAAAGTGTAGTTTCTAAAACGCAATGAACTGAAAACACATAAACATGTGTTTTACCTAAAACGCAATGCACCAAAAACACAAACACATGTCTTATTTCTAAAACGCAATGGACAGAAAACACTTAAAATGTCTGTTTTCTAAAACGCAATGCACCAAAAACACAAAGAAATGTCTTATTTATAAAACACAATGGCCAGAAAACACTTAAAATGTCTTCTTTCTAAAACGCAATGGCCTAAAAAACCAAAAGAAAGTGTTTTCTGTAAAACGCAATGACTGAAAACACCTAAAAATGTGTTTTACCTAAAACGCAATGACTAAAAACACTTCAAAAATGTGTTTTTCTAAAACACAATTACCATAAAACGCATAAAATGTCTTAGTTCTAAAACGCAATGGCATAAAAACACTAAAGAAAGTGTTTTCTCTAAAACGCATTGAACCATGACAATAGTTGTCTGTGAATGGTCTGAACCAGGAATGCAGTTCTAAAAACGCAATGGCATAAAATTTACAGTTTTCCAGAGGCAAATTTTCAGAAAATTAATTTTTCTCATGCATTTTTATTAAAGCAATTTAATCGAAAAAAAAATTCCGAGCTGACCTGCCGCCCCTGGACCCCCGCCAAGATCGTAAAACGCAATGATTAAATCAAAAACCCAGATCGTAAAAATGAAATTAAAGAATTTCTTACATGGATCGAATCCGATTTCTTAAACGATTGACGAAATTTGAATGATAGAAACACTTATGAGCGATCGAATCGAACGGATCGAGTGATTATCTTCTAAATCACGGGAAAAAAACGAGATTTTGAATGAAATTAAACTGGGTTTTCTTCAAAAAAACTGAAGAACACGTTGATCGGTGTTTGAATCATTGATTGGTGATGAAAATCGCACTATAATGTAGAGATTATTAAGATAGAAAGTGAAGAAATGGTTGAGGATTGTGGGTTTTGAAGTTACTCCAAAATGTTTGTGAGAATATCGCATGAATAATCTTCTTTTTGTTGAACACTAATTGATTGTCTCGTCCGCCATATAATCTTGTTTGTGATGTTATAGTTGTAGTCGTAAGTATACAATTATTAGACCGAGTGGATAAAAAAACTCAGTTATGTACTTACAATTGTTTGTTTGTTTTACCCTGGGTTAGTTAATTGCTAACCGGGTTGATGGTTTAAAAAAATTTTGACTTAAAAAAAGAAATGACTGATAGCAACTTTCTATGAGGTAATTGTAGTAGCTTCAAACCCTATTGGTTTTTAGAACTTTTAATATCTCGAATTGATAATTCTATGCGTAGTGGGGCAATATTTAGGTGTTTTGCGCCATGTGGCAACCCAGTCAGCAATGGGGCATTATTGGGCGTTTTTTAAAATGGGTGTAGTGGGGATGGGGCATTATTGGGCAATATGTTTTGTAGTAAAATAAAATTAAAAAAACACCTAAAAATCTTATTGGCCAAGCAAATGGAATCTCTAATGTGATTGGCCAACCTTTTCCCCATTCGGCGTTTTTCAAACCACGCCAAGGAGCATTTTTTTTGCAAGATAACGCCCAGGTGTAGTGGGGAAGGAGCGTTATTGGGCGTGATTGGGCAATTTTTTTTTTTTAAAACGTCTCACTAAGCATGGTCTTAGATTCTTTTTCATCGATTGGATGTTTTAGATTCCTCTTTACCTTAGATTTTCAATAGATTCTTCCCATTGTTCTTAATATCTTGGACCTCTAACTTTTTCATGCAACGCTCTTTTTGATCTTGTACATTCAGGTAGGCTACACAAGCGGTATGCTGAACACCAATTCAAATCCAATCTCGATGAAAAAGTAGAAGCAACTAAACAAGGGTGAGAAGATTCTTTGCACTACATGTACAAATTTTGTGAGACTGAAGGGTATGGTTAGGCTCATCCCCAAGGGGATGGGCCGCCACGTTACCCGCCACGTCATCAAGAGTGAGGATAAGCCTAAAGGGGATGGACCAAGGGGGTGGAGGATGGGAGCCCACACTATTTATAAAAACAATTAAAAAAATATAATTCATTTGATTTTTTAGAGAGAGAAAGAGAGAGAGGAGAGAGAAAGAAGAGAGAGAGAAAATGATGGCCCGGCTTGGATGTCACTGGGGAGACGGAGAATACGGGACAAAGCTAAGGGGGGCGGTGTGGGTGCCCACACTACTTAAAAAATAAGTAGAGTTTATGTTGTACAATATTTGTAAGTAGTGTTTCTTTTTTAACAAGGCTCATTCTATTCCCACCCCCCTATTTACTAATTACACCCTCCTATCAAAAACATCACATCCATCAATCATTTACTTTTTGTTTTTAGTTTTTTTTGTCTTTTTGTTGTCTTTTTTTATTTTTTTATTTAATTATTAGTTATTTAGTATTTGTTTATTATTTAATTAGTTAGTATTATTATTATAATAATAATAATTATTATTATTATTATTATTATTATTAGTAGTAGTAGTAGTAGTAGTAGTAATGATATATTATTTATTATTAGTTTTTATTGTTATAATTTATCAAATTATATTTATAGCTGTAACAAAAGCTATATAAAAATAAGTACTTTTTTACAAAATTATTATCATTTAATAATTTACATACCGAGGTTTAATCTATACACCCCCAAATGTAGCAGGTTGTGCTATCCAAGACTTATACATATTTTGACGTGATTCAAATATATTCTCCCAGCCAGCTGCATCATTTTCTCTCATTAATTTCCATAGGTTGTTTGTGCTGGCAATTGGATACTCTCCTTGCAATTCTACCATTATAAAATGGTTACCATTCACGTGTGCAATTGTAATTATTATTTTTTTCTGGGAACTCGTGAGGGCCTCTCCAAAGCGAAAAACAAGTAGAACTGTTTCTTTTTTCTTGAGATAAAAAATGAACGATCACATTAAACTTGTTCGCAATCAAGAATCCTGCCTCTGGCATAATCATCCAGTGTTTTTCAGGTGCAAACCCCGATCCTGACCAAGCCAAGGACGTGAACACATCTTTGAATGAGCCTAAGAAAGCCTTAGTGTACTTATTTCTAAACTCGAGTAGCTCTTCCATCAGTGATCTCCGGATAAATAACCATTCATCTTCACCGTACCCGAGAGCAGAAGCTGTCGCCCGAAACCCACAATTTCCATCACCTAACACGTTATGTATGCGTGTAACATACGCATGGAAGATTTTTGGAATTAGATGAATATAATTGTGTATCACCTGTGATGCTTGATCTTGGTTCAACCCCATGAAGTCATAGCCTGGCGCACTTGTAGAGTTGGCGAAAGAACTTTGTCCGACAATATCTTGGTTCAACCCCATGAAATCATATCCCGGTGTGTTTAAAAGGTTGGTAAAAAAAACCTTGTCCGTCTGTATCTTGTGTCATGAACGGACTTGGTTCATGAACTCTTCACGAGACTTGAACACCTAAAAGTGAACTTTAACTGAATTATACACACCACCACGATCACACATAAGTACAACTTTAGACACGTAGCCATTTTTCGCTTTCGATCTTTTAGTCACCATAGCGTAACCAAGACTACGTCCGGTGTTTCTAACCCAGTCCATCAACTCTTCACGAGAGTTGAACACCTAAAAGTGAACTAATATTAGTTACAAAATATTAGGTGAACAAGATTGAGTAGTTACAAAATATATATTATCTAAAACAAGACCCTTAACCTAGCTAGATTATATAACTAAGTTGAAACTTGAAACATGGGAATTAAAAACTATACCTGATCCGTTGAAAATCCAGACATCTCTTTAACTTTTCTGAATACTATGATGAAGCATAAGTAGATCACTCTTTGAACAAGTAAATTTATGCAGCTCTTTGAATAGCTTTCTCGAGTATATCTTAAAGAAACTGAAGTGAATGCATCGATAATATGAGAATTATGAAACTGAAGTGAATGCACCGAAGAAAGTGATGGACGGAAAGAGGGAAAGATAGTTCATCGGAAATTTCCAGAGAAGACCAGTGGGCAGGGCAAGCTTGATTGTTTGTGCGTGGAAACTAGGGAAAGGATTTATTTTATTTGGTAGATAGTCTCGAATAAGCAGCTACTTTTCTTCATAGGCCATATGCCTAGTCTAAGTTGTAGTGTAAGTTGTCAACAAAAACAAACTGGTAAAAGAAAAGGAAATTTCAGGAAGGTATGGTTATGGCATGTGTAAACATTACCATATCTTCTTTTGACTTTCAAAGCTTGTGGCAATATTTTAAATAAGACTCCAAAACTGTCCAATTATCGTACTATATTTGTTATTATATAAATTATATATTAGCATTCGGTTCGTAAATCCGGTTCGACCGGTTCAACCGGTCCGACCAATAAACCAGTACAACGACCGGTTCGTTGTCTAGCATAAAAAAACTAAAAAGGTAAAAAAGTAAAAAGATGTCTAGCATAAAAAAACTAAAAAGGTAAAAAAAAAAGTTTAAGGCTTAAGTAGTAATAATAATAATAATAATAATAATAATAATAATAATAATAATAATAATAATTCATTACTAATATTAAATAATAATAATAATAATAACAAAAAGATAAAAAAGACAATAAAATATAACAAAAAAAAGACAACAAAAAGACTAAAAAGACTAAAAACAAAAAGCAAATGATTGATGGATGTGATGTTTTTGATAGGGGAGGGTGTAATTAGTAAATAGGGGGTGGGAATAGTATCACCCTTTTAACAAATCTTCGAAATTGGTGTACCCCACAAAATTTTGATTTAAAGTGGGTCACTACTCAATTTGTTTACCCGAGGAGGGATAAAGTGGGTCACTACTCAATTTGTTTGTTAAACCTATTAAATTTTGATTTAAACAAATAAACTCATATTTTAATTACCCATTTAGCTAACTAAAACATTAACCCAATGTTGTTTTAAAATTTATTTTTAAACCCAATTAAAAAAAAGTGGCAAGTCGTAAATGACGGCAACACAAAAAAAGGATGACTGATGCTTGAAGGTTTGAAGCGGGACAAAGGGGTATGGTTGATGAACTGACGATTAAAAAAAGAAGGGTTGCGATTGTATGATTGAAGGCTTCAAGCGAGACGAACCCTAAACTCAACGATTAAGTGGAGTAAGGAGGACTGAGAATTTCAGGACGCTATTGTATTTTTGGGGCTCATTTTTAGCTCGCTAAAGGCCTCCGAATTTTCAGGACAACCCTGACTTTGGACATAGTTTTATTTTTCGGAAAAGATCTCCAAAAACAAATAACTATGGAGACATGTAACTTAAAGTTATTTCTCTCCTACGGCCATGGTGGTCTTAGTCCCAAGTAGTCATCATAATAAATTTCATCATGAAGGGGCTTTTAGTTTTAATAATCATAGATTTAATGATGATTTTGCTCGATACTTAAAAAATAGTAATTTGTATTTGTATGTAAAAAAGTTGATATAATATATAGAGGCCGGTTATCATACAAATCCCCTAATCGTACATTATGTACGCTATAACCACAACCGTCAGATCATCTCATTTAAACCGCGTGTTTAAGAATTAAAAATCAAATTAAAATAAATAAATGAAACCGCCAAGGTTAAAATCGTCCATTGCGAAATCAAAACCCCTGATAATTAGCAAACAAAAACTCACAAATCATATCGTAAGATTCTTATTCAAGATCGTATTCGAAAAATCTAACAAGTAATCAAAAATCGATCGATTCTTATTCACCAACTCCTTTCTGCGATTTCATTATCTGCTGAATTTGGAAGTTCAGAACTGAAACAAATCGATAGACCGTCTATCGAAGAAGATGATTCAGGATGAAAATCAAACAAAATATGCGAAATATATATCAAACGTACGAAAAAACATTGCAGACAAAAAGAAAGGTTGTGTTTTTTGTATAGTGTGCGAAATCATATATTATAACATGCGATTTTAAAAAAAGGCAATGATGTTTAGGATGTCTTATGATGTGCGAATTCATGATTCATACACATGTGATTTAAAAAAAAGTTAATAATTTTTAAGATTTCTTATAGTTTGCGAATTCATGATTTATACACATGTGATTTCAAAAAAAGTTAATAATCTTTGAGATTTCTTATAGTTTGTGAATTCGTTTTGGAATCGTATGCGATTTTCAATATAATGCTGCTAATACTTTCATGTAACTTTGACCTAAAAATGCAAAAAAAAAATTATGAATTAATAACTAAAATAAATAAAAATGAACTATTTTATATAAAAAGTGAATTTATTACCGATGTGACTGAAATTTGACATGTAATGATCAATTTTACCATAAATACTACTGAACTTACCACCCTACCTACATAATAAATTTACTATTTTAATATAAAATATCCAAGGATAACTACCTTCCATATTAAGACATAGAACACACACAACACACCCACAAAAATGGCATCTGAAGATTCAGAAAAAATAAAAAAACATTGCAATAAAGGAACTATTGTCAACTCGCACGTTGACAAAAATAAGCACCATGTCACCTCTTCTCATTTGATTCTTGATGTGCAGGGGAAGATTCTTGAAGAAATCAAGAAAAATCAAGAGTTGTGGGAGAGACTACTTGAAGAACCACAATCAAGCTTCAGAGACGCAGCTTTGGATCACATAAAGGAACAGTCTCGAGCTGATGACCTAGCCTTCTCTTTCCTGAAAGATGCTCTAAACACTGTGAAGGAGAAGATGGAGTTCAGCTCGGCTGAACGTGACAAAATCTTTGCTTCAAGTAACTAAATTTCTGTTTAATCGTTTTATGGTTTTAGCTGTATTAGACAATAACAACTACTTTATATTTTGGGTACATGTTTTGAATACATCTTATGCTTCATTATGATATAAATCGCATGAATGATTTAGACATCTTTGTCACAAAAAAAATAAGATAACTCAAAATCACATGTACTAAAAGTGAAATCGCATGTAAGACTAATTATAAACTGATGCATATAAAATCGCATGTTTACATACTAAATCGCATGAATGTATGATATAAACAGATGAATATAAAACCGCATGTGTTTCGTATAAAATCGCATGTAAATTAAAAAAAATTAATCTTCCTCATCTGAAACCTCCTCCCACTGATCTTCTTCTTCAGTGCCATCATCACTACTTCCACTGTAATCTTCAAACTCATCTTCCATTTCATCGTCTTCGACCTCGTTGTCTTTGTCTCTGGGATCTTTTTCAACCTGGACTCCCTTCATCTTCTTTTGTTGTTTGCCTTTCAGTATCTCGCAAGTCCGAATATCATGGCCTTTTTCATTGCATACACTACATGTCCTTGACCTTTTTCCTTTGCGGTTGATCATTTGTTCTTTCTTGGATTTAATCCTTTTATGCGAGCTACGACCTTTGTTTCTTATACCAGCCGGCACACGGACAGTAGGAGGTGCATTAGTTACTGGTTGTTGGTAACCAATCAACTTTGAAAATCGGTCAAACTTTGGATCAAGCTTCTTGGTTATACGAATCTGATCAACTCTCTCTTTAAGCTGCCTCATTTGAGCCCTCACTAAAACATTTGATCCCTGTGTGGATGATTTCACGAGCAATCTGTTTAGCCTTGTGTTGCACATCCTTATCACCCACCTTTATATCGAACTTCACGTTTAATTCATTCGGGACCACATCCTTTGTCCATCTCTTCATAACATATTTGTTTGGTATTTCTTTAACACCAAACATCTTGAAAAGAAAATAGATGTGTTTACATAGCAGCCCATACTGCTCAAAACGCAAACAGCTACACTGTGCAGTTACATCATTTTCAAGATTCTTGAACCACACCTAACAAAACCAAAAAAAAATATATTAAAAATTAAAATCGCATGTGTAAATAACAATTTCGCATGTCTAAAAAATCATTTAATTGTATTAATTTAAAATCGCATGCGTACATCAAAATCGCATATTGCAAAATCACTGTCGAAATGAAATTCGCATGTAGGTTTTCAAATCGCATGTTTTAAAAATATATGCTATAATACCTCTAATAAACCATCTCCATGAGCTTTAAAATCTTTCAACGATATCCTGATCTGTGGACCCTCGATTTTGGTGTCCATCGGCAGACACTCGGTAATAGTTCCGTATATCTATGTTTGCTGATCAAAGAATATAGACCTGGTGTATATCTTAGCAGCATCTTTTACCAAAGTAGTTTTGCTCCAATCATCAGGCTCAGTATATCTTGAAATATGATCATTCTTTCTGTGATTGAACCTTTGGACATCCATTGCACCGTCAAAATGATTCATAAACTCTACAAGAGTGAGTTGTGAATTTGCCACCTGGCAAAAAAAAATGATTCTCGCTCTCTGATCTCGAAGTTGTTCGCATGAGTCCAGACATGGGCTCATGCCGGTAAAAAGCGGAATCCACATGTATCTCATCGAAAACATATCATCAATCCATTTGTTTTCAGTGAGACCGTACTCAATCATCACCAACTTCCACTGTCTCTCGAATTCTCCAGGCTCAATGGAATCAGTCCATACAATGTCGCACATCCTCCTTTTAAACTCATCATTAATGCACAACTCGTGTCCAACCTATACCGATAAATGCTTTTTATATCAGCCTATAACAAAATCTATATTATAAAAAAACGCTAACGAAAGACAATATAGCATGCTATACCTTATCTGCCATTTTTTTCATTATGTGCCACATGCACAATCTGTGTCTGTTGGCAGAAAAAACCTCCTCAATAGCCTGTTTCATAGCAGGGTCTTGGTCCGTCACTACAACCTTTGGCTGCCAACCAAATGACTTTACGAATGAATTCATAAGCCATTTATATGATTCAATGCTCTCCGATGCCAACAACCCAGCTCCAAGGGTTACATTTCGACAGTGGTTGTCAATGCCAGTGAACGGAACAAACACCATCTTGTACCTGAACAAACACATGCGAAGTACACATTTAAAACATGCGAAATAGACAGATATCACATGCGAAAATATACAGTATAACATGCGATATATTCAACAACTACTATTCAATATATAATAACATGCGATATTGCAATTTAGGAAAATCATATAACATGCGAAAAATAAATAAAAAACATTTTATGTAACACTTACCTGTTTGTCTTGAAAGTTGCATCGAACGATATCACATCCCCGAACTCCATAAAGTTACGCTTGCATAACCCATTAGCCCAGAACAAACCAGTTAACCGTTTGTCATCATCAACAGAATATTCAAACGAATAATCAACTAAATACTGTTTTTTGTCAGTCATCCTATTAATCACCATGTCAGCGTCATATTCTCCTATATAGCTGTTAATTCGATTTCTAAAATTTTTGCAATCATTAACCGTGGCGCCAACGTTCTCGAAACCACCATAATGTTTCCTCATTATATGGAAAGCTTTGACAGGACCAAGGTTTAAAGTGCCTAGTTCCCATATCATCTCCTCCTGGATATCTAACAATTGTCTGTACGCTGGCAGCATATGAATATCATGTGGATATACAAACTTATGATTATGGCCATCAACAAATCTCTTTACTGTATATAATCTACCATCCACCGTGCAAATCATAAGTTGAGCTTTGCATCCGGTTCTAATGGTCCCCCTGTTCCTTGATTTGAATTGCTTTTTTGACTTCGAATAACGATCTTCAATACACAATGGCTTATGACCCTCTTTAGAACAAACAAAATACTTAGTTTTGATTATACCACCACTGTGTACTTCACCACCCTTCCGAGTAGAAAAACCAGCTAACTTAGCATATGATTTTTAAAACGCATATGCTTGTTCAATAGAGGTAAATTGCATTCCAACCACAGGTGTAGCTGATGCTTCAACCTCCGGAGTGTAAACCCTTTCATCTACATAAATCAAATAAAAAAACCACATGCGAATTATCGGACTCCTTAGATGCGATATATTAATAACTACATAATTTCATAGTAGGAACAACAACACGTGCGAATTGTATGAACCATAACATGCGAAAATGATGATTTTGATGAATATGTTTTACACATGCGATTTATTATATCAAAACATGCGAAAATCCGTAAACAGAATAAACATCACATGCGAATTGAAAGACTCATAACATGCGAACTTATACATGTTGCTTTCATATCAAAATACACTCAACATTCAAACTTCAAAAACAGCTACAACAATGCAAAATCATTGCTACGATTAAACAAAACAATTCTACAAACAATTTAAAGATCTGAATTAACATAATTACCATTAGAACACTCGTTTACAACACTTGTACTTTCATTTGGATTTGGATTTGCAGGTCGCGGACTTAAAACATCCTCAATCGAAACTCTTTGATATGCAGATAATTAAGCATGATCACCGATCGGTCGAGTTTCTTCAAAATCAACATCTGTGTTTCGTCCGGTGCTGCTCTGTGGATCCATCGAAAGAAAAAAACAATTGAATCAAACCCTAACGCAGAAGAATGAAAACTGTAATTTGAGAATTATGAAAAATTTGAAACTGATTCGAATGATAATTACCGGGATATTTGTCACACCCCCAAAATACCACATGCGGAATCCCCCCTAGAGGCGTGTGACGTACCAGGATCTAGCCACCAATCACATTGAACTCATAACAAGATTGCAAATAAAACTTTCATTCATTAAAATAAAGTGTTACAAAACATTAATTATATTTCACGTGTTCAGCGGAAGCATAAATCATTAGTTAAGTATTTCATAAACCAAGTGTATGTAAACCATTAGACTTGTCTCTGATTCCATGTATCTTGACCCATGACCACTCCAGCATCCCAGAAAACAAGTTCCACGTTCTCACATATCTCTAACCTACGAGCATGCAAACAAGTGTATCAGACAACGCTGGTGAGTTCACAGTTTTATGAAAACGTTTGATTACCAAGTGTTTAATCCAGTTTAATAACAATTCTGAAAGTAATGTTGATAATAACTCGAGTACCGTACAAGATGGCTTCCAGATTGTTTTGCCCCTCCCCAATGCCCCCTATCTAAGCATTGGTCATGATTAAGGTCATTAGTTCACGCCCGTCCTCTCAGGTACGGTGTGAGGTTGCCAAGCCTAATAGCACTATCAACTAATACCCCGTTACCTCTCAGGTAACTATTCGATAGAAGATGGGACTTAAGGTGATAGGAAATGAGTGTATTATCTAACATTCCATTTTTTACCCAAAGACCTATTCCTCTCAGGAATACCCGTTTGATTAACCCAAAGACTTATTCCTCTCAGGAATACCCGTTTGACTGTCCCACCCACCGGGACGCATGCTCAAGAGAAGTGAACTCACCTTAGATTGCTCGGCATGTTACGCTACATTACCCGCTCCAAGTTGGTCAACCAAACCCTACCGTGGTTACCAAAGACTGTCAGTTTCGTATACACACAATTTACGTATTCTTTGTACACAATGCACAAGTAGCGTACACATAAATCACATAACATCATGCAAGTCGTATCAAGGGATCATGTCACATAACAATCCGTAAGAGCGTGTAACATATGTTTATCATCATGCAAGTTGTGATAATTAATCATACAATCCAAGTAGTAACATACATCATGATATC
The DNA here is from genome assembly GCA_030545235.1 of Helianthus tuberosus. Taxonomy (NCBI): domain Eukaryota; kingdom Viridiplantae; phylum Streptophyta; class Magnoliopsida; order Asterales; family Asteraceae; genus Helianthus; species Helianthus tuberosus. The sequence continues at coordinate 107,909,105 of CM060450.1, forward strand.
ACCTAGTTGGTGTTTTAATTCTCTAATATCAGCTAATTCGTATGACCATTTTTTAGAAATCATGAGCCTTAACAGTGTGATCCACTAGGTATGCCCACGGCCCAAAAACCACAGTGTTTAGATGAAGTATGCGGCCCGTAATCACGTAAAGCCCAATAGTTGCAAGTGCACACGGGTTGTGCGATTGGGTTAAGCTTGTGCGATCCGTGAACATTTCAGGCCCAATGGTTGGGGTGCGGCCCAGTAAAGTGTGCGAGAGGACCTGGACTTGTGCGACCAACTTTGGCTTGTGCGACCAAGCTTGAGTGTACGACTAAGAGTGTGAGGTTTCCTCCTTCTTTTACACTTTGCCTTAATTCACGATTTAATCAGTTACTCAAATCATGGTTCCCCCACAATCAATCAACTTTCCATATTTCATGCTAACCCTAAATTGCAGCTGTTACCTTCCTAACAACACTATTTGCCATACATTCCATGATTTACATATTTCAATTCCACATTTAACCATTATCACAATTTACATATTTCATTCCATGCTTTTTGGCTGCCTATGCCTTTGTGGCTTCCAGGTCTCAATCTTGGGAGTTGCAGGACCACATCTTACGTAACAGTGGGGTTGCTAACACTGATCCGGATTATGCCAGCGCCTTGGAACGCTTGCATGAATCTCTACCTGACTTTGATCTCGGCGGTTTCTCTAACAAGGACACCGCCCCCAAAAAGCCACAGAAAACTTTGGCGAATGCCCTTTGTTGTCGAATCGCACAAAGCTTGGGAGAAGATTTTCATTTGTCACCCCGCCAGAAAGCCGTCATTGAATGCCTACAGAGGCCTCACGCTCAGGATTTCTTAACTGTTATTCCTATTGAAGGTTTGGGTCAACGTATGTCAGCGGTGGAGTACCGGTCAATCCTTAAGTACCGTTTGATGATCCCCATGTTCCCGAATGATGAAACTTGCCCAGTCTGCCGTAAAGCATGCCTGGATAAATACGGGGAGCATGCGTTACACTGTAGAGAGTTGCCGGGGTTTAAGTATCGCCATGACTTTGTGCGTGACGCGTTAATGGATATTCTCAGACGAGCAGGGATCTCGGCGAAGAAAGAGGCACCGGTTAATTTTCTTACAGACCCGTCGGAGGGGAGATCCACCCTACGCCCAGCTGACGTGCTAGTTTTTGGTTGGGAGGGCGGGAAACATGCTTGTGTCGATCTCACAGGTGTATCCCCACTAGCCGGGTTCCGGGAAAATGGGTTTGTGGCGGGGCAAGCGGTACTGAAAGCAGAGTCAAAGAAGGTGGAAAAGCACGCGAAAGCTTGTGAGGATAATCAACATGCCTTTGTCCCCCTGGCGTTTGACACGTTCGGCTCCTTGGCGCCGGAGGCAGTTCGGTTCGTGTCTAGAGTTCAGCGTGTGGTCCATAGCAATTTTTCGACCCCTCAGGGGCGGGGCTTTGTTTTTAGTAGATTAGGGTTTTCTATTCAAAAAGGGATGGCGGCGCAGTTTGTTGCTCGTCTACCTGCTATCCTTATGTAATTTGCCCTGATGATTGGAATGAAATTTTATATTTTCAAAAAAAAAAAAAAAAAAAAAAAAAAAAAAAAAAATTAACACACATATAGACCAATTGTACACTTATCTACCCATTATGCACGCATACCATCATACAAACTTCACCATCGATAACTAATATCCTAGCACACAGAACCTATTGGATCATCGATTATCATCATAGGTAGTTTTACTTTCATGTTAACAGTTTAACCCTTACAGTAAGCCATCAATCCTCTAAATATTTCATGAACAATTATTACCAAACAAACCTCAGTTTTATCATGCAACATTCAAACACACTAACGATCGATCTAAACTTGTTAATCATCGTTAATTTACGTACCAACAGCCCTAAATCGGTCATTAACAACAACCGGCATATTCTAGATCGATCACACAGTTAGTTATGACATTGTTTTCACCGAGATTCCTACCATTATATCATCCTAATCCATATTCGATCTCATGTAAATCAACACGAATCAATACTTTAACACGTAATTAAAACGACAGGGAAAATAAGCCAAACCGATGACGACATACTAACCGAAAAGAGCATAGAGTGTAGACTAGAATGAGCGAAGAGAGCTTCAGAACGGACGGCTGAGTGGGGCACCTTCCTGCTGCCGTCGGGGTGTAGAAAGGAAAGAAGGAGAGTAGGGTTTGGTATCTTATGTGGGTTTTGAGATTGTGGATGTCGTGCACATGAATGTGTGCGTTTGTAATTTCCTATTAAGGGCTGGGTTGGGCCTTAGAAGAAGCTGGGCTTTTTTTAGTCCAAACAATGCGAGGGAGTGTGCGACTAGCGAAGGTGTACGATCCGTAACTCGTGTACAACTTAACATAGTGACGTATAATCATCTAACAGCTTCTAATCGTTAGTTTCAAGCATTCGATCATAACAAACATTTATATACTATTAATTGGGTTTGTACATGATGCTTAATGGTTTTTTGTGTATAAATGTGTTGTACATGATGCTTAGTGTGTATAAATTTACATAATATATTTATATACTATTAATTTGAAAGATGTTTGTGCATAGTGGGTTTGTACATAATATAAATTTACAACAAGTTGAGGCATTGAGGTGTTGTACCCTATGTTTTGGGCTTTTTCAATATATATATATATATATATATATATATGATGTTTCACTTTAAACCCAAAACTACTTGATTTTGTAGTTTTAACCTAAAAGTTTTTAGTTTTTCAAATTTAACCTCACAACCTTTTTACTTTCAACTTTGATCCCCTATGTTTTTCATATTTTGCAAAACTTTTCGTTTTACGTTTGGATATAAATTTTCCGACTTAACACGGCACAATGTGTGTGTGTGGTTCAACGATTTTACGTTTTGTTATACGCTTCGTTTTAAATTTTGCGAGTTAACATGGGGCAACGTACGTGTGTGGTTCAGTGTGTTTACGTCATCTATGTTTTTCCCGTTTAATAAGTTCGTCATAACGTGCGAGTCCTAAATCGAGTTAGTTATTATTTTCTATTTTTATATCTCGATCTAATTTTTCCACGTTAAGACGCCGCAACTTCAATGTTGGTGGTCATTGGCTATAGCGTGGCATTGGTGCTATTTGTCACGGTTTTACGCCCCCGCCGCAACGCGGGGAGCTTAATACGATAGGTTATTTATATGGATACAAGTCATGTAACGTAGTAATTATGATACCATTAATTGTATTGAGATTATTTGGTGAATTACTTATTTGTATAAGATAGTAATACAGACTTAACTGAAAAAAACATCTTTAACACATTATAAATGTGAATCTGATCAACATCATGTCAATTTCGTTGGCCGTGACGCAATGCGTGCGGGTCAAGCTTCTAGTTATAACTAAATTCATATGACGAACACGTAACTACCACGTATAGTGGACCAAGAGTATAGACGATACGCACAAAGGAAGCCTTAGAAATCCGGGTTGTCACAATATTAGTGTAATGAACTTCTCGCTGATTGAATGAAGAGACGAATTTGCCCTCAGATGATTGAATTAATTGTCTGATTTAACCTTATCAAAGAAAAACAAATCAGGACACGTGTACGGCCACTACAGTCGCGTATGTAATGTACGATTAGGGGATTTGTATCCTACACTTTACCATAATATATAAAACTCAAAACACTTGAAAAATAGAATACGAAGGGTATGGTCATGACCCTTATGGTCACCATGACCCTTCACATCAGCGTCATGTCACCCACTTTTAATCCATAATTCAAAACCACTATCTTAAGGGTGTGGTCATGACCCAAACCACTATTATCTTACTTTTATTTATTTTTGTGAAAAGAAAAAAGAAATATTGAAAAAGAAATGAGACCCATGGTTATCATGGTTTAATCAATGCCAACCGGCAAGGGGATAATGTAGCAATACATTAATGTTCCTACGTGACGATTAATGACCCAACCCATAACCCCATACCCTTTAGCCAAATAAAACTCAAAACACTTGAAAAATAGAATACGAAGATCCTAGGAAAATCATTTTGTAAGTATATGTATCAAATGTTATATCTAGCATTAGTTGAAAACTTCCTTACGTATTTAGTTCAGAGTAGAGCTCTGATGACGGGGGTAGCCCAAGACCAAATAAATATGACTTAAATACATGAATGCTCAAAAGGTCAAACGGTTCAAAGGTTGAAACCCTGGGGAGATGAAGTAAAGCAATACAGGAAGAGTAAAATGTCACATCTCTGGATTTTTTCACCAACTCACCAGCCGCAAAAGTAACACAGATCCACAGAATACACTCTTTTACCCGCAGGTCAAAGGCTTCAACCCCCAAAAAGGGCAAAACCCCCACTGCAAGCATGTTCACTAGTCAAAGCATTCCTCTTTGAGCCAAGGCTCTCTCTATAAGAGTGAGACTTCATTAAGTGTGGAGGACATTCCAGGCCAGCTCTGATTCCTGAAATCTCTGGTCATTCACTTCGAGTACTTGCTTCATGCAAGTTACTTTCTTTCACATTCAACACACATATTCCTTTTGCTCATACATCCGAATCTGAACACATTTCAGAGGAGGATCTTTAGCAAACTACAAAACCAATCTTGTGAACCTCTCTCCACGTCTTGCAAACGTGGGGGGACCCCACGACCTGCGTTAGGCGAAGTTGAACCCTTCAACCATTTTGCCTAACCAGCCCAGCTACTATCCTTGGTCTATTATTTGTTGCATCAACAAGTTGGCGCCCACCGTGGGGCTACGCCACTATTTCTTTCCAAAAGACCCAGTAGTGTAGCTCCATTCTTTCCACATTACCATGTCAGAAAGTGGATCCCCGGGAGAAGTGAATCAAGTTCCAAACGCCTCCACCCCAAACACTGGTCAAGCCCATGTGGCTATACCAACGTCCTTCTCGACACCGGGGAGCACCCCCGAGTTTCTCACTTTCAACACTCCGACCCCATCCAGATCAGGGGTCCCTTCCCCTAATGTTGGTGTCCTTGGCACCCCAGCACGTGTTGAACTTACCCCTGAGGGGGTTGCCAACAATTTCCTTGAGTTGAGGTCTCTCCTCAACCAATATGTGAGTAGGGAAAGGGACATGGGAGTGAGGATTCATTTGGACTATGACGAGCCGGAACCAACACTATCTCCTGGACCACCTATCCCTCCTTTTGCAAACTCACAACCTTTAGTGTCCAGGGATGAGGCCGGACCCAGTAATCCTCCTCCAAACCCTAACCCATATTTGTCCGCGTGGCCGAATCCCACAGCATATCCTTTTTTTTCGTCTCAGCCAGCTACAAGCGGTGCTCCCTTGGGCCATGAGCTGACCCTTGACCAGCTCCTACAATCTCCAGTAACAAGTTTTCCACCCTCAACAACAACTTCATGGGAGCAAGCTTTGTCCGTACTTCCGCTGGCACGGAGTGCTGTTATGAGCACTCCCTTGGGAGTTAGTTGCCCAGTTGCACCCGGAAGCCTACAAGGATTGAACCTTATGCCCCAGATGATGGCCAACTTCCCATGGCAGCACTTTATCAATCAGGTGCTGGCCACTCAAGGGAACAACAACAACAGCAACAACGCGGGTGCAAGGGCTGAAGAAGATTTGGCCAAGCCTTATAAGCCGAGTAACCTCTCATGTTTTTCATAGCAAATAGCCGATTATGATTTTCAGACAAAGATTAAGATGCCATCCCACATCAAAACATATGATGGGACTGACGATCCTGAAGACCATCTTCAGATCCTCACTGGTGCTGCAAGGATTGAGCAATGGTCAAACGCTGAATGTTGCCTAATATTCATGCAGACCCTTGTCGGATCAGCCAGAATCTGGTTCAATGATTTACCTGCTTGAAGCGTTCGAAGCTTTGATGACCTCAGCAAGGGGTTCCTGGCCAATTTCTGCCAACAAAGGCGATACGTTAAAGATGCAACAGTTATCTTTCAAATAAAACAAAGAGATGATGAAAGTCTCCGAGAGTTCATAGAAAGATACAAGAAGGAAGGTCTAACATATGTAGGGGTAGACGAAAAGATGAGGGTGGCAGGTTTTATGAATGCCATTACGTCCAAATATCTCACAAGAGATTTCAACAAATCACTGCCCAAGACCTTGGTAGAAGCTCTCGAAAGGGCAGAAGCCCATATCCGGGGGGAGGAGGCAGTAGACATTAAAGAGCAAAGGAAAAGAGGATCAAGCTGGCAAGGCAACAGCCCAGCCAGGAAAAGGGGGACTTTTAACTCCTATGACAGACGCCAAAAGGGTTCAGACCACCGAAGGCCTGAAGGTCGGAACCCTCCCAGCAGGGAGAAAGGCATAAGTTTCACACCCCTCACCAAGACTCCTCAAGAAATCCTCGCAACGGAAGAAGTCAAGCAAAACTTCCGGCCTCCTAGGCCTCTCCCCAAAAGTAGAAAGAACGAAAATTCCACACAATACGGTCAATTTCACGAAGAAAAGGGGCACCATACCAATGATTGCTTCCAGCTTAAAAAGAGAATCGAAGAAGCCGTTAAGTCTGGGGAACTTGCTCATTTGGTAAAGGGAGTAAGAGACAAAATGGCTTAAGGAAAGGGCAAGGAAGTCAATAAGGTAGATTTTGATGGAAGGGTTCCACACAAAAGGCAGCGGTTGGAAGCTTGGGAGCTCCAATGTGTTTGCTTTCCTCCAACAGAGAAAGACCCTCTCTCAAACCCTCTTGTGGTTGAGGCTACTATGGGGACATTACAAACGAGCAGAGCATACATAGACACTGGTGCTGCCACCGAAATTATGTTTGAAAAGTTCTTCAACCGTTTGAGCAATGAAGAACGTTCAAGGCTTCAACCCTCCGGGACCTCCATAAAAGGTATTTCCGATATACCACTCAAGCCTTTAGGGCAACTGACACTTGATGTTCGTTTCAGTGAAGGTCAGAAGGAGAGAGTCCAACCACTCACCTTTGTGGTTATCAATATACCTTCAAACTATGATGTGATCATCGGAAGGCCGGGACAGTGTGCATTTTATATGGCCGTGTCTGTTGGCCATGGCGCTGTCAAATTTCCCACTGAGAGGGGAATAGCAACCCTTCAACCTTCTCAAGAGGCCTACATGGTTGAAGGTGAAAGTTCCAAAAGTGAAGAAGACAAGCAGAGGCTAATCATAAATCCTAAGTACCCCGAGCAGAAGATAAGGGTCAATCCAATCCTTTCGCAAGAAACCCTCTCATATCTTGAAAAATTATTGACACATTATAGCAATGTCTTTGCTTGGTGCCCGGAGGATATGACAGGCATCCCTCGAAGCATTGCTGAACATGAATTGAAAATACCGCCTGGTGTCAAGCCTGTTGTCCAAAAGAAACGAAGCTTAGCACCCGAAAGAAGCTTGGCTGCGTGCCAAGAGGTTGAAAAGCTTGTGTCAGCTGGTATTCTACGACAAGTCAAATATCAAACCTGGGTTGCAAACCCGGTGATGGTTCGAAAGCCAGATAATTCTTGGAGAATGTGCATAGATTTCAAGGATCTTAACAAGGCTTGTCCTAAAGATTGTTACCCGTTGCCAAAGATTGATCTCAAGGTTGACTCCCTCACCGGTTACCCGTTCAAATGTTTTCTTGATGCCTACAAAGGTTATCATCAAATCCTCATGAAGGAAGAGGATGAAGAAAAGACCACCTTTCACACAGACAAAGGGATCTTTTGTTACCAAAATATGACTTTTGGCCTAAAAAACGCTGGAGCAACCTACCAACGCCTAGTTGACAAGGCATTTTCAAGTCAAATTGGTAGAAACATGGAGGCATATGTCGACGACTTGGTGATTAAAAGCAAAACAGAATATCAAATGCCCGATGACATCCAAGAAACCTTCAAGAACCTAAAGAAGGTAAACATGAAACTCAACCCCGAGAAATGCTCCTTTGGGTTTGAGGAAGGTAAATTCCTTGGGCATATTGTGGGAAAACAAATCATTAAAGCCAATCCAAACAAGGTGAAAGCTGTTCTAGAAACCAAACCGCCGAGAAGCAAGAAGGAGGCTGAAAGCTTAAACGGGAAGCTTGCAGCCTTGAAGCGTTTTACCTCCAAATTGGCTGAAAGGTCTTTACCTTTTTTCAAAACTCTCAAAGGTTGCTCCAATAAGAAGGATTTCAAATGGACTGAGGAGGCCGAAGAAGCCTTCAACCAGATGAAGCAACACCTAGCTTCCCTACCTGACATTGCAGCCCCAGAAACGGGAGAATTGATCTCGGTATACCTTTCAGTTGCTGAAGAGGCCATAAGTGCGGTCCTCACCATTGAACGAGACAAGGTTCAGGTACCCGTTTATTTCTTCAGCAAAACTCTAAAATTGGCTGAAATCAAATATCCTCCCATAGAAAAACTTGCTCTAGCCCTAGTTCAAACAGCTAGAAGGCTTCGAAGGTATTTCCAAGCACACCCTATATAAGTGGTCACCGGCCAACCTATTAAGAGTGTGCTTGAAAAACCAGAAAACTCGGGACGACTAGCCAAATGGGCAGTGGAACTAGGTGAGCATAATATCACCTATGTCCCAAGAAAAGCCATCAAGGCCCAAGTCTTGGCTGATTTCATTGTAGAAGTCCCAAAGCAAACAGTCACTGAAGTGAACACAGCTACCACTGAACCCTCAGACCATGAAGCCTGGAAGCTTTTCACCGATGGGGCTTCAAGCGTTGAAGGGTCAGGGGCTGGTGTAACAACCCTCGGTAAAACCGACACTCTCAAAATATTTCCGACACTCTATTTATCTTTAAATACACCCCGTATGTGAAAACCGAGCCCGAAATACGTTATAACATTTAAAAATAATTAAAAACAATAAAAATTAAGCTGAGGCGGGCCGCGTAGACCCACCCCAAGATTTTACGCGGGCGGTATCAGGGTTGAAACCTGATATCGTTGATTTCTTTAGTTCAAGCGGGCCGCGTAAGAGTTCCCGTTTAGTTAACGCGGGCCGCGAGAGATGAAAAACACGGCAACACCCTGAGCCGACACGTGTCGACATCGTGGCGGGTCTAGATCATGACCGGGACAAGCTACGCGTTGACCCAGCTTTGACGGGGGCCGCGTAAGCTTTAGCTTACCTTTACGCGGGCCGCTTAGAGACCAGAATCAGGCACTATATAAGAAGGCCATCGGGTTTCATTTTCCGTCGTTCATTTCTCAATTCTCAAATCACAATTTCTGTAGTACAGTTATAATACTCGGATATTATACCCCCTAATTAGCAAGATTCTGCTCCGTTGTAAGTATTATAACCCCGATTTTGTAGTAAATACGCTGCCCGATTGATTTAGGGTTCCGTAACAACTGTCGTGGTTCTGCCCGACGTAGTTGTTGGAATGCCGTCTCGGGGAGGGTATCATTAATATTTTCAAAGGGTTATGATACTAACCAATGTACCTTTGTAAAAATTATAGATTATATCCAGGAAACCCTTACGCGAAGTCTAAGATAGCAATGTGAGTTTATCCTCTTTTTGATAACCTTTTTGGAATATTTTACAAAACCTTAATTGTTTTACAATGTGATTAAGCGGTGATTGAGTCTTTGTAGTTCTTCAATTACTGCCGGTATGTTGGGGTTTTGTATACAAAATTTACTACCTTGTGAGTAGTAAGTCGGGGATGACAGTACGTTACCATTGGACAACGAGTTAGCCAATGTGTAATATGACCCACAAGTCAGGATTGACAGTACTGAATGAGTAATTGTGTAGAAATAAACAATGTGATCGCTCTCAATACTGTTTTAATTGATAAAATGTTTCTTGATTAAACTGGGATTCACTCACCAGTATTTCCCACTGACAAATATTTTTAAAACACGTTTCAGGTAACACAATGTGACAGCCCATTAGTAAAAAGCCAGCTGGAGAGCACTGAAGGCTTGGGAAAAATGTGGCTATAAAAGTTATCTAAAAGATGATGTTTTAAATTCAATAAAATAGGGTTTATCCCTATAAACGTGTTGTAATAAGAAACTTGGGTTTTACCCATGTGATTATTAATATTAAATGAGGTGGTTTTACTCTGATAAACATTTCCTAACTACGGTCCTGATGTAAATTCCGCTGCCAAATTAAACAAGTCTGATACCACCACTACTGAGCTCGCATCCGCCCGTTCCCGGGGATCAGGGATCGGGGATTGCGACAGCTGGGCTCATTCTGATCAACCCAAAAGGGTTAGAATTCACATATGCTCTCCGTTTTGATTTTCAGACCACCAACAACGAAGCTGAATACGAAGCACTGATCGCCGGCCTAAGACTAGCTAAAGAAATGAAGGTCCAAAAGCTTGAAGTATTCACAGATTCGTTGCTGGTCTCAAGCCAAGTGAATGATAGCTACATTGCAAAGGAGCCCAACATGAAAAGATACAAAGAAAAATCCAAAGAGCTGATGAATACCTTCCAAACATGCACCATCAAGCAAATTCCCAGATCCCAAAGCAAGAAAGCGGATGCCTTGAGTAAGCTTGCATCTCTCACTTTTGCCCACCTTACCAAGAAGGTATTGGTAGAGGTGTTAAAGGCTCCATCAATCGATGAGTTGGAAGTGCAAGATGTAATCACCGAAGAAGATCCAAATTGGATGACTCCAATCAAGAAATTCCTTAAAAACGGTGAATTGCCTAGTGATCAAACAGAAGCTGAAAGGGTTAAGATCAAGGAAAGGCTGTATATACTACAAGGTGAAACCCTCTACAAAAAGGGTTATCTTGCACCCTTGCTAAGATGTGTTGGTCCCGAGCAAAGTCAGTATTTGATCAAAGAGATTCACGAAGGTATATGCGGAGCTCATTTTGGAGCTAGGTCGGTGGTTGCCAAGCTTATGAACCTTGGGTATTTTTGGCCCTCAATGCACCGCGATACCACTGAGCAATTAAGGAAATGTGATGCCTGCCAAATTCATGCACCAATCCCAAAAAGTCCCAAGCATGATCTTGTCCCAATAACCTCAGCATGGCCATTCTATAAATGGGGGATGGACATTGTCGGTCCATTTCCCCCAAGCAAAGGTGGAGTAAAATTCTTATTGGTGGCCATAGATTATTTCACCAAGTGGCCTGAGGTTAAACCACTTGCAAAAATCACGGGCAAACAGGTCATTGACTTTGTTTGGGAAAACATTATTTGCCTTTATGGATTACTGGGAGTACTTGTCACTGACAATGGAAAGCAATTTGCTGAGAAGCCTTTCAGCGTTTGGTGCAAAGAATACAGAATCAATCAGGTTTTCAGCTCAGTTGCATATCCACAATCAAACGGTCAAGTTGAAAGGATGAATCGAAGCATAGTGGAAGGTATCAAAACCAGATTAGGAAGGTACGAAAGCAACTGGCTTGAAGAATTGCCAAGTGTTCTATGGGCCATAAGAACAACCGAAAAAACAAGCCACAAAAGAACACCCTATAGCTTGGTATTTGGACCCGAAGCCGTGATCCCAGCTGAAGTAGGAGTTGTAACACAACGAATTGTCAACATGGATCCCGAAACAAACCAAAAAGAGACCATGTTGAACTTACAACTCCTAGAGGAAGCACGAGACCAAGCCGCAATTCAAAAGGCCAAGTACAAACAACGAATGGAAGCCTACTATAACAAGAGAGTCAAGAATGAACGCTTCAAGCCAGGAGACCTGGTGCTTAGAAACAATGAAGCTAGCAAAAAAGAGAATCAAGGAAAGCATGGCCCAAAATGGGAGCCCGTATACCATCATCGAAGCACATAAGGGTGGATCTTACAAGCTAGCAGACTCAGAAGGTAAAAGGCTTCCAAGACACTGGAATGGAAAAACCTTGAAAAGGTTCCATGTCTAAACAAGAAAGATTGGTTTGTATTTCACACGTTGTATTTCAAGAATGGCACTACGAATACCTTTTGTAAAAACAAGTATCTCTCGAATGAATGAAGTTGTTTTATCAAATTTGTCTTTCTATCCTAAGATCAGGTTGAGAACCTAGCAAAAAAACTCCATGGCAAAGGCCATGTAAGGGGATGAGCTCCCAGGCCACATCGCTCAATAGGTTCAAGGGTTGAATGAACCTATATAAGGGGTGAGTTCCTAAATCAATACAACTCCATGAGACTTATTATTGAAAACAAAGTTGTCTCATAGACGGGTTTGAACAGCCTACACCAAATGTTCCTTAAGCCTTAGAAAAATAATCAACAAACAGGCTTACGAAATCAAATGAAAACAAGAAAATAAATAGGATAGGTGCTATGTCTTCTTGTTAAAAATACCAAGGCTAAGTGACTGCAGCACTGAACCCTTTAAGGTATAAAAAACATAAAGGCAACACAAACTTGATAAAGACAAAGTCACAAGAAACAGAAATAACCTAAGGAATAATGCAACAACTTGAACAAAAAGTCATAAAAAAATCAAATATACAAACCAAGCCAAGTCACAAAACTAAGAAGCCTTCAAGGCTCCAAGCTACATACGTGACAACTCAAAGCCTTAAAAGGCTTCAAACAACATATGGGATAGCCAAAAAGCTTGAAGGTTTAAAACCAAACAAGCTGCCTTAGCAAAATAGGCACAAGTATAAACAACACAACACAAGACAAACACTTAAATATAATAGCATATCAAAGAAAGTCTGAGAGACTTCCTAACAAAGTTAAAAGCAAGCCCTAGCAACTTGCAAGTTGAGAAATTGTTCAAACGGCCATACAGGCCCCACCACAACCACATAACAAGAACCTTAAGGGTCCTTGTGAAACCTAACATTATTTTAGTTAACATACACCAAAAATTGTTTTCAAAGAGTGCTAAGAAAGCTACGAATATCCATCAAGCATCAGCAGGAGGCCGGGAAGCCCCGGAACCTTCACCTTTAACCTTCTTTGCTTTCTTTGACTTCTTAGACTTCACACCACCATCACCACCTACTGCTGAAGCCTCCAAGCTTGCATCCTTTGAAGCATCTGGTCCTCCTGAAAGGCTGTCATCACTATCTCCCGAGTAAGATCTTTTTCTTGACAGAGAACCCAAGACTTCAGCACAGACTTTTTCATTAAGGCCCTCCAGTTTTAGCTCCTACAAGACAGTAAGAGGCTTACCAAAACAAGTAGAAACTTGATTGACATACGGGTAGGTCAGCCTCTCCATCTGTTTAACGGAACCTTTGATGACCTCAGAAGCTTCAGGACGAAATAAGGGAGACTTTTCCAAAGGATGGCCAGATTCATGAAGCTTGTAACCAGCAATCAGACCTTGATGTTTCCTCAAGTTGAGCAATTTCGTATAGACCTCACCAAGAGCGGAATTGAACTCTTTGGAGTGAAGGAGATAAGTAACAACTTGCTAGAAACCTTGCTCAATTAACCATTGATTATCACTGTTGGTTTGAGCAACCAAAGCCTTTAGGCCTTCCTTCTCTTCATCAAAAGCTTTCTGTTGAACAGACAAAGCCTCCCTATCAGCCTTAAGCTTCAACCAATCAGCCTCGAAGCTTTTCTTAAGATCACCCATTTCAATCTCATGCCTCTTAGTCAATTCACCAACCTTTTTGGCCCAAGACTCCTCTTTCTCAGCAAACCCACCTATCTCCTTCTTCATTGCAGCCATTGAAGATTTCATCTTATCTTTCTTCTTAGAAAATTCTTCATACTCATGCATCCTCTTACGAAAACGGGCAACTCCCTGAGGAAGCATGGCAGCAAGGTTGCAGGTACTCAAAATCATGTGGGACAGCATCATGTCATCATCCATCTCAGCAATGGTGTTATGAATCGAAGGAGGAGCAATGTTGCTTAGTGCATCTTCACAAACAGCAGCATCCTTGAAACTGTCATCAACTTTCACTGACCAGCCAGGCACATAAACCTCATCTGGGTCCAACCCTTCAACGTCCCTGCTCGAAGAACCTTGAACAGGAGTAGCCATAACCTTCTTGGCTGAAGTCTTCTTGCCATGAACAACAAGTTTCTGTTCCTTTTCAGCACCCACTTCAACACCTTGATCTTCAGAAGCTTCAATATCATCACTCAACTCCACGGGTTCAGTAGAAGTGGATTGAGGAGCACCCTTCAACAAACGGCGGGTAGATCAACGGGTTGAAGCCTTGGGAGCATGAGACTTAGAAAAACCTTTGACGTTGGAAACACTAACATAACCCGAACCTTCGAACCTTTGCTCAGCACTTCTAACCACAACATTTTCACCAGGGACAGATGGAACATCCTCAAACGCAACATCAGAAGTATCATCGCTTTTGATGAAATCAAGTGCAGACATGACTGCAAATAACCATAAAACAAAAGCACATAAGACATAAATTAAGAAAAAACAAAAGGAGCAAAAAAGAAAAAATTCATACCCGTGCCATTCCTCATTAGAACCGGATCCCGATTGACCTTTTCCCACAATTTACTAACCCCTAACAGAACTAGCAAATGTTCAGGGAAGGGACGAACCCTTGAAGGGCACTCCCGGATGGCTTTAAGAAAAGTGCCATTCAAATCAGATTCAGAGGGTTCCGGTTCATTGAGAACAACATCCGGATGCCTCCAGACCATTTTGAATGGGACAATAGAATTAGAGACCAAGAAAAAACGATCCTTCCAAGTACCAAGAGTGGTAACCATGGAAGAAATAAGACAAGCATCAACCTTGGATGTTTCAAAGGTGAACCAATCACCGTTTTTGGCCAAACGAAAAAACCGACGAAAAAGCAACAATGAAGGATCATAACCAAGGGCACGGCACAAAACCTCGAAGTGCAAAACCCTAGCCATGCCCTTTGGATGAATCTGACCAAAGGAGACTCGGTAATACTCCAACAAATTTAAAACAAAGAGGGAAAAGGGATGACGGAGGTTCAAAAACTCAAAATGACGACAATAAAGAGCAATCGAACCAGCCGGACATTTATCAATCGGAACGTCGCAAACAGGAGCAGTCGGTTTAAACTTCTTCCCAATACCATTTTCCATACAAAACAGTTCTACCTCTTCTTGGATTAATCGAGAAAAGGATTTTGCCAAATCCTTACGAGTACCCATTTTACAAAAAAAAATACGAAGAGAGTAAGGAAATAGGAAGAAACCAGAACTAACCTTGAAGAGAGGAAAGGAATTGTAGAAGAAACTTGAAAAAATTGAATGGTTATCTCCAATAATAAAAGAAGATAAAACCCAAAATAGAGGTTATAATTGCGTAACAGTTACAAGCCTACTCTCTGCAAAAACCGCCGCCCTATGAACTGCCACACATCAATCAAATCAGTTGTCAGTTTTTAAAATTCAAAAACCTCAACCGTTTCCAACCCTTCAAGCTTTGAACCCTTGAAGCCTTTAGGCAGTAAAATACATGTATAAAAGTCAGAAGTCTTTGAGCTCATTTCCCAAAAACCTCTGACTTGGGGGGCTGATCACGGGAGTAGCCCAAGACCAAATAAAGATGACTTAAATACATGAATGCTCAAAAGGTCAAACGGTTCAAAGGTTGAAACCCTGGGGAGATGAAGTAAAGCAATACGGGAACAGTAAAAGGTCACATCTCTGGATTGCTTCACCAACTCACCAGCCGCAAAAGTAACACAGATCCACAGAATACACTTTTTTACCCGCAGGTCAAAGGCTTCAACCCCCAAAAAGGGCAAAACCCCACCGCAAGCATGTTCACTAGTCAAAGCATTCCTCTTTGAGCCAAGGCTCTCCCTATAAGAGTGACACTTCATTAAGTGTGGAGGACATTCCAGGCCAGCTCTGATTCCTGAAATCTCTGGTCATTCACTTCGAGTACTTGCTTCATGCAAGTTACTTGCTTTCACATTCAACACACACATTCCTTTTGCTCATACATCCGAATCTGAACACATTTCAGAGGAGGATCTTTAGCAAACTACAAAACCAATCTAGTGAACCTCTCTCCACGTCTTGCAAACGTGGGGGGACCCCACGACCTGCGCTAGGCGAAGTTGAACCCTTCAACCCTTTTGCCTAACCAGCCCAACTACTATCCTTGGTCTATTATTTGATGCATCAACAAGCTCCAAACCCGAAACTTTAGAATCAAATTTAATATTTTTACTGTAAATCAGATATTTAGAAAACTAGGTTTAAAGAAGTTCGCCGCGTTTTCTTTTGTTATTTAGTTTGTGTTTACATGTGTTTTGAAATCACTACGAGCATGTTGCGAACGGAACTACTGACAAGAATAAAAAGAAAATGTAGAAAAAAAAAACACTAAAAGATAACCGAAAGAAAATCAACCAAAAAAGTTGTATGGTAACGATGTTGTTCGTGTGAAACCCGTGGTCAGAGTTGAGCAAATTGTTCTGGGTACCGGTACCAAATTTGCCGAACCGAAAGATCTTAAGTACAAATTCGGTACCGGCTCACTACCGTTTTTTACCTTCATATACCGGTACCGTAACCGGTATTTTCGGTATCAGTACCGATTCTGTATCGGTTGGCACCGAGCTTATCCCTACCCCTGAAACTAAAAGAAGAAAAAATTAAAGGTTGAAGAAAATCAACAAAAAAAGTTGTACGATACCGTTGTTCGTACGGTAACCATGATCAGGATGAGCAAATGGTACCGGGTAGCAGCACTGAATTTCCCGAACCAAAAGGTTTCCAATATCAATTCGGCACCAACTTTTGACGTTTTTTGTATTAGTGCCGGATTTTACCTTCATGTACTGATACCAAACAAGACCTTCCCCGTATTTTCAATACCAATACTGGTTCGATACCGGTTGACACCAAGCTTATCCCAACCCCCGATATGAAAAAAAAAATTAAAGTTATAAAGTAAAGAAAATAACTATTATTATAATATTAAAATAATAAAAGTATTAAAAAAGCATTGCATTTTCTTTATTAATATATAGTAATTTTAAAATCACTATTCATTGCATTTTCTTTATTAATATATAGTAATATATAGTAATTATTAATATATAGTAATAATAGTAATAGTAATAATGGAACTTTTAGGTGCACTGTATAAAAAAAACAAAAGGGTCATGGTAAGCCTACGATGCTTACAACGAAAGGTTACGCTAACCTGATGAGCTTAAAGGGTAGTATACAGGCAATGTGAAAACTGTATCAACGATAGAAAGCAGTGGCGGAACTAGAACATTAACTCAGGGGTATTCAAAAAAATGAATTTCACCGTGCAATCATACAATATTAAAAAAAACGACAATAAATAAATAAAGTAAAACAAATACCTAATAGATTTGTCATCTTCTTTTTTTCATAACTTGAAATCATTCCATCATATCGTCTTCTTTTACTTCATGTAAAAAAATCCTTTTCGACCGCACAAACCATAGCATTGTTCAAAAATTCCGGGCCCATTCGATTGCGTAAAGTCTCTAACAAGAAATTTATAACTACACGGTTGAAAAGCTCCTTTAACAAGATATATGACCTTCTTATGTCATCTATTTGATTTGGGTGATAACTAGCAATAGGTGACCTATCATATGGATCCGAAGGAAGATCATTCAAATCAATAATGTCTCGTGTTGTTGGAATTAAAGTTGTAGGATTATCATTGTCAACATTTGGACTTGCATCAACGTCATCATTTGCTTGGATATTATCATTATCAATATTCGGAGGAGTTGTTTCATTCGGAATTGTATCATCATCACCAACCCGATTTTCATTAATTTGTTCGTATTTTCTTTTGAAAAAGTTTCCAATAAAAGATTATTTTTTAGATTGTAGTTTCGTCATCACTTCAAATAATTCAAGATTGAACAACAATCCCTAGTTTAACAACGGAAATTAGAAAAGTATAAACATACAAAATTACCAACAATACAACTAATTAAACAATCAAACAATTCAAGAACTCAAGAAGAAAGGAAATAAAGAATACTCACAATGTGTGTGTGTAAGATTTACGGATGATCAGCGATTTGCGGATGATCAACTCAGTTTGCGGATGATCCGCACTTCTGTTTGCGGATGATCAATCAACTCAGTTTGCGGATGTTTGATTCAACAGTTGAATCAGCGATTTGCCGTTTGCGGATGAATGGATGATCACGATCAGCAGCACTTCTTCAGTTCTTCTGCCTCTGGCCCTCTGCGTCGTTCACAATCACAGCCCTCTGAGTCGACGTTTGGTATCCCTGTGACATATAACATTATAATTGGTTTGGGCTAACATGTAACATTATAACTGGGCTTTAATAACAATTGGTTGAGCTTATTATACCCTTATACAATTAGCAACTTGGGTTGCCTCACAATAGCATCACATCTATTCATTCAAAAGACACCATTTTTCAAACAAAAGCACAAATCGGTTCGGTGGTGGTCACACCACTTCAACACACAAGGGGCGCCGGTTCGACTCTCAACCAATCCCCTCCTTTCGAATGTTTTTTCCACTTCCTTTTCTATGACAACCGATTCCGAATCCTTTTCTATCCCTCTCAATTTCCTGATTTAAATTTTATTTTGACTTAGATCCAGGTTTGGTGATGATGAAGTCAGTGGATTCATCAACACTAAAAACATATCCACAAATATTTACCCAGGTTCATTTTTTGTTTGATTTTGAAAGATTTTTGAAAATCAGTGGGTTCATTAATCACTATTATGTTACCCAGATTCAAGACGGATTTGTGGACCGTTTTATGTGTTGTGTTCAACGAATCAGTGCGTCGACGCCAAACAAAGAACTGGCTAACATCAACGAATCGAAACAGTCTAACAAACGCCAGCGTTTATAGGATATATAGTCTCTGACTTAAGATGTGATTTGAACGACTGTTGATGTCGATGACGAACACTGAAATAAGGAGATGCAATCCAAATCAGGTATGAGATTTGTCTGTATTTTGAACAACCAGATGATGTACTTTTTGTGGGATTCAAGATGATGATTTTTGTTATCTTCATATTTCTCAAAACAGGTTAGACAAACGTAGGTTCAAATTCAAGGAGGCAAATTTGATATTTTGAAGAAATTTTATGTAATCAAAATCAGTTTTTTAGAGTCTTTAAAGAAATTTGTTTTGTTCTTCCCAAATGTATATGTTTTTATTCCATTCAAATTCAAGCATGCAAAATTGTGTGTTGATCATAGAAGCAACAAATGATGTTAATCTACAACCATGCCCTCTTCTTACCATAGAAGGGATTACATCCGGCTGACGCAAAGTAATAGGGTTACATGGTTAACAAACTAGCGACAACAATAACGAACAACGTCAATAGTGCCAGCGGCTGCGACAGTTTGTGGCAAACTTCACGGCGGCCAGCCGGTTTCCCGCAAACTTCAAGGTGACAACAATGGGTTGCATAGTCAGGCGGCGGTTACATAGCGGATTTAGAGGGTGTAGCGTTCACGGCTATGTTACACGGTTATCACACTGTAGATTTAGAATTTACGATTATATAAAAAATTATATGAATATTTCTTTTTAATACAAGCGAAACTGTTTCGGTAAACGTTGATTCTTCGCATACATCCGTTAGATAGCATTGTTATATGAAGTATTTTACTATTGTTTTTTTTAATAAAAACATAAATGAAATGAACATTGTTAAATAAAGTATTTTACTATTCTTTAATTTATTAGCTCTTCACATACATCCGTTTGGTAGCATTCTATGTTTTGTGTCTACATGTTTTGAGATTCACTTTGAATTTGACTATACAAGGATGTAATAGATGGTATTTCTTTTAAAGCGTGATCTAATGATTTTTTAATGTAACTATTTATATATTTGAACTTAAGAATAAAATAAATACCATGAAACCAGGAAACCTGGATGAAACAAATGTTCGAGCCCTACCCAAAGCGGTGTTAGGTGTGGAGCGTTATCGGCAGCCTTACATAGTTTTCACAACGTATGAAGGCACCTTTCGACCGTTTTACAATTAATTAATATGTCCTGCTTCGACAACTTTATGATTAAATGTAAACTGTGCGAATTCAAATAAGTTCTGTTTTCGAATCCCATGTAGTGATACTAAACATAATCATAACTAACATCCCGCCGCAACGCGCGGGTTGACGTCAACTCGTTATATACAATCGTCATTATTGAATGCTTACTCTTCATAACCGGGCTTATTATTTACAACTGCAATTTGGGCTTACAATTTTTTTAGGGGTGTCCTCATAGTTGTTTAGGGTGTCCTTTGTATAAAAATCGAAAAAAAAAATTTACACTACTGGTACAAAGTTGAGCCGTAGCCCGTGCTACGGCTAACTACTCTACAGGTCTGCCCCTGATAGAAAGAGTACACTGAATACCGTATTTCTACGACGTGTATATTGCAGTCCTACACAACCGTTAATGCCCATATGAAAACGAGAGTGTCAACCTTTACCGAAACATAACATTCAATTTTCAATTTCTACAATAAGGCATAACATTGTAAGACCATGTGTAGTGGTAATGCTCCTACCCTTGGGGGCGGAGAACACGGCGTTGTGGGGGCGTTTTTGAACCAAAAAACGCCCAAAAAATTTACCACTACGGGTGGTCTAATGGTGCAGTTGGCACATGATCGTACCCCAGAAATTGCACATGATCGTACCTCATAAATTCCGTATTCTAGAATTAGAAAGGCAAATGGTGTAATAAATAGGTAATTCTACCATTTACCAAATAGGGTTATGCACTAATGCATAGAGTTGGACCCAATATAATACATGATAGAATGGGTTAGAGATGGGCTTTTATATCAACATTTACCAAAATTAATGGACTTTAAGTCCATTAGTACACAATATATTTAATAATATATAATTCATCCCAAATGAAAGTCACGTCCCATATTTAATACATGGAGAAATACCGAATATAAGGCTGGAGGGTGTGGGGGCGCCACCCCCGCCACCTCACCATGTATAGCGCCCATATGGGTTCCATCACCACACCCTCCAAGTGAAGAGGGGGCGCAATGGCTTGGGCTCCATGGTGGTAACGGCAAAGTTGAAGCATTCAGGTGGGGCCCACTAGTTTTAAACCAATCAAATGTTTTGTTTTTTTTGTTTAATAGGGGCTCCATCCACACCATGTAAATTAAAGGGGGCTCCATAGGTGAGGTGGATCCTAGGCAAGCCCGGCTCAAGCATAAGTGAAATGAGGCTTTTGCTTTAGGCCTCACATTTTGAAAGGCTCCCAATTTTAGAAAGCTAGTATTATCCATTTTCATAGGTAAAAATATACATGATGATATAATATATATTTCTAGAGAGAGATGAGAAGAAAATTCTAAAATAGAAGGAATAAGATTATTTTTAGTTCTGTGTTTTTTTAGGTGAGAAAGGTTAGGGAAGATGGGGAAGATGAACATTGAGAAATTCAAGATATGTGAATATTAAAACTTTAGTTTTTTAACCTTAAAAAAAGAACCATACTTGTGTGATGTATAATGTAGTATGAAACGGAAATCAAATAATATATTAAACTATATATGTGTATGTACATATGATATAAAATACCATATCATTTTTATATGTTATTCAAATAGAAGGGTGTTATCGGGTACACTTTAATTTTTCTCAACCCCGAAGGTAACCGATAAAAAGGCCTCAATTTTATTATTTGCTTTAGGCCTCTACAAACATTGAGCCGGCCCTGATCCTAGGTGGAGCTTAGGTGGACTTGATAAAGCCCCATGGGACTCCAACCACGCCCTATAGCATAAAAATCATTTTGTAACATTTTGCTAACGGTTTAGAATAGTTAAATAAATATTTAGTTAGAGTTTAACGTGTGGTTTATATTAAAAACTGAGAACATGAACATACAAAACTATATAATAGGTTGTGAAATGAATTTTCTTTCATATGTGACAAGCAACTAAATCACAGCGTTTAACACACCTTTTGAGTGCATAACGTGACAATATTGATTTACGCCTTCAAAGATGCTAACATGTCCTATGTAGGTATTTCTAATTTTAGCAAAACAGGATAAAAGTTCATATTCGTAAAGTGACTTGTAATTACAATAGCCATAGATTTCTAATTAAAATTAAATGAGTTGGTGGATCTCGAGCTCCACATATTTAATTTAGAAAAGGTGAAGCTCAAGTTTGACCGATTTGAGTTTTATGTATAAAGCTCAAGTTGAGCTTTTTTTTAACGGCCAACAAAATCATTTTATTATCTTCCTAGCCAGTGGCTAGCACCAAAATTACATCCATCAGTACATACAATTACATCCAAATATTAACCATAATCAAACCCAACAGACGCAACTTACAAGACATCAAATCCTCTCCATTGTTCCCAGCACTACTACAAAAGGAAGCATTAGACGGTGTTCAATATTTGTTTTAGACGGGGTTTATGTAATAACCCCGTCTTAAAATCAATAACTAAATAAAATATTAAAAAAAATTCAAAATAACCCCGTCTTATACTCAAACCGTGGCTTATACAAATTTAAGAACCTTTAGACGGGGTTATCACTCAACCGCGTCTTATATGTCAATAAAAAACCTTTGGCCGGCTTTGTTCCCCTGACCTCTCTTTTCCCAATCAAAATTTTAACATTCTTCCTAAACCTAATTTATCTCTCATTCTCTTCACACACACACATCACACAATCTTCTTCAGCTCAACTCATATGTATGTAATTGAACTTCAATGTATAGCGGTGCAAGTGACGGTGAAGGCCCCAATGCATCGTTGGTGGCGTCTCAGAGGATTCCACGGCGTCTTCTATGCTGTTGGTCCGTAACCTCTGCCTACATCAGATCTGGTGCCAGACTCGTCTCTCAAGCTGTCATGGGTATCGTTAATCGTTCCCCCCTAAATCTTGGTCATTTATTTAGTATGCATTCCAGATCTAGTATGCATTTTGTAAGTTGTGTTGTGCAGTTTGTAGTTAGTTGGTAATAATATAAATTGATGAATGTATTGGGTCTAGGGTTGTTATTCAGCGTATTAGTGATAAGTTTGTATGATTAATGTGAATTGTAGTGATATTTAGGTGTGAGATTGGTATTTGCGATTTTGTGGCTGAGCTGACCAATATAAGTTAAATTTTTGGCAAGATTTAGTCATGCACTCTACATGTTTGATGAAATGTCTCAGTGGGATCTTTTTTTTTTTATATTGTTTCATGATCATTTCCCATTTACCATAAATTGCTGATAATGAAAATGTAAGGGCTACTTTATTTAGAACAAAGCTACAAATATTTTATTATGTTTTGATATTAGTATGATAATTCCCTATTCTATGTTCAATTTAACAAACTAGTGTTTGTTGTTTATTTGATGCTCTAACTAAGAAGTATTTAATCATACATGTTTACGTTTGACATATTATAATGTATATGTTTGATAATTGTTATGATAGAGACCATTTAAGCAGGTTAGACTCCAAGAAGGCAACCTCCAACACAGAAGCTAGAAGCCAAGGATCCTCCTAACTTCTCTATTGTATAAAGATCGCTGAACAAAGTTATGAAATCAACCAAATTTCTTCCAACAGAACATCTGTACCGTATACTTTGTTGTTATTTCGACCCGAACCTAATTAGAAATAAAAACTTTCTGCACAGGGGCAATTTTTATTTTAAAGGTTTCAAGACTCTGGGTGGCTTGTGACAAATTGCATATTTAAATCACATTTTCTCGACATATGCTCTTAATTCAATCTCAGGTATGAGTTTTCATCATTAATTTAATGTCCACAATCTTATATTCTATGAGTAAAGTTATTACTGAACTTTAGGTTTCGGTAGTCTCAAGAGAGACCTTTTGTTTATTTTTACCTTTCTAGATTGCAGAATATGTGTGGGTAAACTCAATATAGGATAAATGTTATGTTTCAAGTTAGATTTACATGCTTATGGAAACATCAAAGCGATATTTGAAGTTGCAAAAACATGGTTGCTTGAAATACGAAAAGAAATTGAATAGGACTGTTAAAGAAAAAAGGCTGAGCTAGAAGCTTTGCGGAAAAGGTTTGACAATCAACGAGCAAACATTGAAGCTATGATGCGAATTATACATGACTTTGTTGAAGATGTTAAAAGCCAAACTTTTTTTCTATTTGCTTTTAGTTACCGTTGATGTTTGTTGTAACTTTTTATATTTACTTTCTTCAGATGTGGCACGACACAGGAGAGGCTACGGATAATGATATAGAGATTTTGTTCAAGACATTGATGCCGAATTTTTTTCAAGAGTTAAGTATTCCGTTAGTTTAGCTTTATTTGTAGATTTTAGAATTGTATGTAGCTTATGTATGAAATTTAATGTCGTTTGCTATACATTTAGCAATAAATTGTAATTTGACAGGTTTATTTCCGAATTGAACGTCTGTTGGGTTGATTGAAAAGGTTTGAAATGGTGTATATATTGGCTTGATTCGGATAGGATTGAAGAAGACACAAAACTGCAAAAAAAAAAAAAAAAAAGCCTTTTAAGACGGTGTTAATTGTATTAATTTTAATAATTTTTTTAATATAAATTTTGGATCAAAAGACGGGGTTCATTTATTTAAAGACGGGGTTTAGTTTGAACACCGTCTAATAAGACATGATTTTAAACCAGTGTGCTTTAAGACGGTGTTGAAAACACCGTCTTAAAACCCATATCACCCCGTCTAAAGCTCTGTTTTGTAGTAGTGCAGGTCATTATCGACTCCTTAGAACGATGTTTTACCCATACAAAGGTTTTTGCCTTTATCTCTACTACAATGGTCGTGACAGACTTTACTTTCCCGGAGAACATTAGTTCGTTTCTAAGGTTCCAAATGCTCCAAAGTGTAACTAAACATACCGCATGAAAAGCCTTCCTCTTCTTAGCCGAACCACCGAAGTGTCCCTTTGATAGCACTAGGAATATCAATCCCCAGGGACGACAACCTCGATGAGATGTTATATATTTGCTTCCATGGTCCTGCTATGGAAACTTTTGCCGGAATCGGATTCCATGATCTAGAGTTATAGTGAATGGCCCAAACTAACTTTCTCCATAACCCGTATTTTTTCATATTGAATCTCCACCACCACTTCGCAAGCATCGCTAAATTTGTGTCCCTTAGCAAGCCTAAACCCAAACCCCCATATTCTATTGGTGCTACGACATTTTCCCACGCCATCCAAGACATTTTTGAGACCTCCTCCGTCCCTCCCCAAAAAAAACATCCTTCGTAGTCTTTCAAGTTGGTTCAGTACTTGTGTCGGGGCTCTATAAAGAGAGAAAAAATAGGTCGGTAATGAAGACAATACCGATTTTATGAGTGTAGTTCTCCCGCCATACGACAATGTTTTCGCCTTCCAAATGGATTGCCTACTTTTGAATAAATCAACAATAGGCTTCCAGTTCCGCACTAGGTTCATGTTTGGACCCACATACAACCCTAGGTATTTGAATGGAAACGAACCTATTCTACAACTTAAGGTATTCGCCAACCTAGCAACTTCCGACTCCTCCACTCCTACCCCATAAAAGCTACATTTGGAGAGATTTACCTTTAGGCCAGATGGCAAATAGAAACCTCTAAGAATCCGTTGTAAATTTAATACATATGTGTCCGACCATTCCCCCATGTAACACCCCGTGTTTTCGAAAGTCAAAGTCAAGGTCAAAGTCAAGGTCAAAGTCAACGACCGATTTCGCGCGACTTGACTTGTAGTGAATTTATTTTATATGTTTATTTTAGTTGTATTATGTGGAGTAAGTGTCAATAATCACAATAATCGACGTATGTTATTCGCTATTTAATCGACTTACGACTGTGAACTATAGGAAGTAACAATGCGATAAAGTTAACTAAGCAATGATCAAACTATGCTAATCAAATCGACATCGAATCGAACTCGCAACTCGAATTACTCATTTTGGTTATTGTTATACGTGTGTGTGTGCCTTATGTGTTACTTGTGCATGTTTAATTATGTTATGTGTGGTAATCAATCGAAAACGCAATCGAACTCGAATCGCAATCGAAACGCAATCGAACTCATTCGAAATCGAACTATGATAATTAGTGGAGAAGAGATAGTGCGAGATGTGAATGGTTGGGATTAAAAGTAATTTGAATAGGAAACTCTATCGCATCTGCATCGATCGCAATCGAAACCGAAACAGCAAAAATCGCTGCGTCGAACACCCGAACCAAGTGCCATCCAGCCGGATTGCCATCCGACCGGGCTGCCACTTGTGGTGCCAGGCTGTCATCCGACCGAGATGACATCCGACCGGACAGTCATCCGGGCGAGATGCCATCCGACCGGCCAACACTTTCCTCTTTTGGAACTCTATAAATACCCATGTCACTTTCATTCTTTCCACTTTTGGAAACTCTCTGACCGAACCGCCCGTGCTCCTCACCTTTTCTCAAATTTCTCTCGATTCCGGTAAGATCTCGTCCTAAATCTTGTACTTTCTTGATCTACACGCACTCCTACACCTTTCTATCTTTTTAATCTTAACTTATAACCGTGAAATCACTAGATTTGAGGTGTTCTAGGATGACGTCATCATGGTGTTCTTATGAACTTCATGTTTTGGCTTCAATCCACCAAGAACAACTTGGATCCAACCGATTTCCACACGAATACACAAAGATCTTGCATAGATCTAAACATAATCATAGTGAAAAGGATTGAAAGATGGTTTCTAACTTTCTTTCAACTCTTTTACACCCAATGCACTCAAAACCGATAGAATCGGGCCTTGTTCTAGTCTCCTACTCATTCTTAGTGTTGTGCTAGCACAAGATCTGAATTCTACTCACGAGACCACTGATTTCGGGTTAACCAAGAACAACCGTTTTGAACCGGTTAACTGGTCGAACTAGGGTGATTCCTGTTCGATCGGGTCACTTGGGTCAAGATGGGGTTCTGTTGATTAACACGTTGTCAAAACGTCTCGATAAAGCGAAAAACAATCAAAACGGCCAAGTGAAAGACAAACGGAACAAACGGGACGAAGTGCTATCTGACCGGACTACTGTCCGAACGGATAAGCCATCCGAGCGGCCGGCTGTCCGAGCGACTTGCACCTTGGGTCCCACACTTAACCAACTTTATCTGAAGTTTGAGTATTGAACGAATTGCTATCCGATCGGACTACCATCCGACCGGATTACTCTTCGGATCATGAGATACTTGGACTTTAACACTCGAACAATTTTCAACATGTTCAATGCACTATGGATGCCACCCGACCGGACTGCTGTCCGATTGAATGACAACCTGCTGTGGATTTGTTCTCACTGAGTAACCTCGCCACTCGAGTCGCCGTCCGACCGGATAAATCATCCGAGCGGATTGTCGTTCGCACGGCTGACCATCCGATCGACCGACCTGAAAGGTAGAGATACTTCAATGTTTTCAAAATGCTACAACGAAAACTTCAAAGGACAAGCCATCATACACAAACACATCCTTCCCAAAGGAAGAAACAATCCACTCGAATAGTCATCCGACCGGACAACCTGTCCGACCGGATGACCAACCGACCGGACAACCTGTCCGACCGGATGTCCATCCTAACGGATTGTCATGCACACGACTGGACCACCCGGTCGGATTACCAACCGACCGAACTACTGTCCGAACCACCTACGTCATGCATCGATTTACGCGTCACTTATCGTTATGCTATCAATCTGTTCAGGCTAACCTTACTCTCTAGCGCTCCCTTCAATCCATCAACGCTGTGAGTATACTCGATCCCTTTTTGCTTTACGCACTTTTGGGTGTTACATACGTTACGAATATTCAAATCACAACAAACACACTACTCAATACTATATGAACGCTAACCGTTAATGCATGTTATACGTGGCTTATGAATGCTTGTTTGTTATGTTTACACATGGAATGTTGTCTACTTGCCTTAGCAACGATAGTACTATAGTTTGGACTCAGCACCTGTTCGCAGGGGTTGTTAAGGACAATTACTTGCATGGATTACGGTGGTAATCATGTATTGCGAACTGCCTCAGGCAGTCAACCCGCAGTCATTGGTATCGATGGATCTATGTCGATAACTAACGTGCTTCATTTTACTATGTGTACGTGCTGGTTATGCGTAAACGAATTTCGAACTCTATATGCTATTATCAAACTTGTATGCTCACCTTTACATTATATGTATTGACTTTATTTTAACGTATGTGACAGGTGCTTAGGATGCGCATCTGCTAGGAAATCGAGGCTAGAATAAGGCTCTAGAGGCCAACAAATAGTTGTCTGTACAAATTAAATCAAGAGTCTCTAGAAGCAGATAAACAATTGCTCTATTTGAAAATCTGAGTTGTCGGAATAGAACTATTTGCCTAGATTTTGTCTGTAATAATTTGTTTACCTTTTGGGACATGGTATGGGACATGTTACTTTAAATTGATTGGTAATGATAATTGTTATGGAAACTTCTGGACAATCTGTTTCGCTCAGTGCCATGCCCTGATGTTTCCGCCATCGGTTGGGGTGTGACAGATTGGTATCAGAGCCATAACTATAGGGAATTAGGCAAGGCTCGACCTAGTCCTGGTCGATGTCTTTGACACCTAGTCTATAGTTAGGAACCAAGAGACCAACTTGTGCATATCCGTTAGAGATTATGTATAAGTTTACCACTATTTCTCGCTTATGCTACACTATCACTGTACTCGAATTTTCAGCTATGGATGAGCAATTAAGTCGAGATTAGGTGTGAAAACCGCAAACTCTCGAATAAGTTGCTTGATCAACCCGCATTTTATTTACAAACGGGGAGAATTATGCCAAATCAGGAGTGAAATCCATAATTTGATGAATAATCTCCTCTATTTTATCAAAAACAGGAATGAAGTTGTTAAGCTAGGGGTGAAACCCTAACCTTGATGACTTTTTCCGACTATTACTTGGTTTTACAAAACTCTCACCAAAGTTTTGACAGATTCCAAGGACTCGAGTGCTTAAACAACCGAAAGGATGTGTGCCATTCACCGCATGACGGTGATAGAGCACAGTCTATTAGGTCAACAAGGGCTTGTTGTGCATCCTTGTGAATAGTTGAACCACTTTGGATAGTCGAAGTCTAATAGCCGCAGACAATCTATCTCTCGAATTTTTTTATGTGTTTCGATTTTGAGCCCGCAACTGTTGACTCTGATGACTCGTTGATTCTATGTGTTTTATGTGGTTTATGTTTATTTGTTAGCGTTTTGAGATACCACTGGTTTCGATCTAACGCCTCTTTGCTTCCGCTAATCACACAACACACTACACATCGCTAACAAATCGCTAAATTGTGGACGACCTATGCTATGTTGTACGCTTATACTATACTATTCGATATGTCAATCGCGACCGCTATATTCGAACAATCACAGACTTTGAATGATAGGTTTCTGTATTCTGACTACATCTGGTGACTAAATGCGTATGTGCTTCTGTGAATCTGTGCCCTACGTGCTTATGTGCTTCTGTGTTTATATGAATCTGTGATTAGGTGCCTATGTGTTTATGTGATACATGTTACATTGCGTGTTCCTTAGCTTTAGTAAGTAGTAGACGTGTGAGGTGAGACTCAAATACATTGTGTTGAGTCCTGTGATGATGTCTGTTGCAGACAATGTCATCTTGATCCCGCCACCCACCACTTTCTCGTCAAGAAGAGAGAGACAAACGTCTTGCTGCTATCATCGCTAAACAAGTAGCAAAAGCCGTGAGTGATGTCTACGAGAACGTCAGCAAATCATCTGAGGAGTCGAGAACCGAAACTCCTAAAGCTACCCCCAAAGCCGCCTTCAACTTCAAGCAGTTCAAGTCTTGTGGGCCAAAGGAATTCACTGGCGAGGAAGGCCCTACAGCGTTGTTCCAATGGTTTGATTCCATTGAGGTCACTCTACGACAGAGCGGTTTCCCAGACGATCTCCGCACTCTAAATGCTACCGGCGTCTTCCAGTCCCGCGCACTAGACTGGTGGACGGCCGAGAGAAACAAACGAGGGAACGATGCAGCCTACGGTCTGTCGTGGGACGAACTCAAGGAGGTCATGCTGGAAGAATTCTGCCCTCCTCATGAGCGCCAAAAGTTAGAAGATGAATTCTGGCACATAAAGCAGAAGGAAGGTGAAAATGCTGCTCTCACTGCTCGCTTCAAACAGCTCAGCATCATCTGCCCTGACCAAGTCAAGACTCCAGCCATGGCAATCAAGAAGTATATCCGAGCCCTGCCTGACTGTGTTGCAGATTTCGTGCAAGCGGCTAAGACTAAGACGATCGAAGAGACTTACCTACTGGCCGCTGAAATCAACGACAAGCGGGTCAAGGCTGGTGTCTGGGATAAAACCTCAAAGCACCTGCATCAAGCTACCACCGCCGCACCAACTGCTGAAACCACCACCGCATCGAGCAACAAGAGGAAGAACAAACGAAAGAACAGCTCCAGCAACAAGAGCTGTGCGATCACTACTGCACCGATATAAGCTGTACCAGCCCAACAGCGTCAAGTAGCGACGCCTGTGGCAAATGCACCGCCTGCTAAGCGTGCATACACTGGGCCACACCCGCTTTGCCCTACTTGTACCTACCACCAGCCGACTACCATCACTTGCCGTTTTTGTGCTCATTGCAATATGTACGGCCATTTCACTACCAACTGCCGTGCTCGACAAGCTCCTGCTCATCAAGCTCTACTCACCGCCCCTCAGGGTCAATAAGTTCCCCTGACACCCGCGGTCAACGCCAGAGCCTGCTTCGTATGTGGTGATCCTAACCATTTCGCCAACATGTGCCCAAACAGGGTTGTGAAACAAGAGCCCCAACAGCAACAACAACAAGCAGCACGCGCACGAACTTTCAATATCAACGTGCGCCAAGTCCAAGCCGACAACAACGTGGTCAATGGTACGTTCCTTGTGAATGGTATTTATACTTCGTGTTTATTTGATACTGGAGCCGATAATTGCTTTGTGTCGTTCGAATTCGAGAAGCTCCTTAGTCGTAAGCGCACCCAACTCTCCTCGACGTTCGATGTTGAAGTCGCTACCGGAAGAACTGTCGCCGTTAACTCTGTTCTCCGTGATTGTACTCTTGAGCTCAACAATCACATCTTCCCAATCGACCTTATTCCGATGCAACTCGGAAGTTTTGATGTCATAGTAGGCATGGACTTTCTTCGCGAAAACCACGCTGAAATTGTGTGCTTCGATAAGATGATTCGATTTTCGCTCGCGAATGATGATGTATTGTGTGTCTACGGTGAAACCGCTTCGAAAGGTCTCAAGCTCGTGTCATGTGTCCAAGCTAGCAAGTATCTCCGCAAGGAATACAGAGCTTTCTTGGCTAACATTGTAGTAGCAGAGAAGGAAAAGAAAGGAAGACCTGGTGTAAACGATGTCCCAGTGGTTCGAGAATTTCCTAACTTTTTTCCGGAGGATCTTCCCGGACTACCGCCAAGTCATGATATCGACTTTCGTATCGACCTCATTCCTGGAGCCAACCCTATTGCCAAAGCTCCTTACCGACTCGCACCGTTCGAAATGATTGAACTCTCAAACCAACTCCAGGAATTACTTGAGAAAGGCTTCATTCGCCCGAGCACCTCTCCTTGGGGCGCGCCAGTCCTTTTCGTCAAAAAGAAGGATGGGTCGTTCAGGATGTGCATCGACTATCGGGAATTGAATAAGTTAACTATCAAGAACCGTTATCCCCTACCTCACATTGATGATTTGTTTGATCAGCTACAAGGTGCTATGTGTTTCTCAAAGATCGATCTACGCTCATGTTATCACCAACTACGCATTCAAGAGGAAGATATACCCAAAACCGCGTTTTGCACCCGATATGGCCATTATGAATTCGTTGTTATGCCCTTTGGATTAACCAACGCACCCGCGGTTTTCATGGATCTGATGAATCGCGTGTGTAAACCATATCTCGACCGTTTCATCATCGTATTCATCGATGATGTCTTGATCTATTCCAAATCGAAAGCCGAACACGCGCAGCATCTATGTTTGGTACTCGAGCTACTCCAGGGGAATCAACTCTATGCCAAGTTCTCCAAGTGCGAATTCTGGTTGGAGGAGGTTCAATTTCTGGGTCACATTGTTAATAGTCAAGGTATTCACGTCGATCCTGCGAAGATTGAAGCCGTTAAGAGTTGGATTACACCTAAGAACCCGTTTGAAGTCCGTTCTTTTCTCGAACTAGCGGGCTATTATCGACGATTTATCGAAGGATTCTCAAAGATCGCAGTGCCGCTTACCGCTCTCACGCATAAAGACAAGCCTTTTGTTTGGGGAACTGAACAAGAGTCTGCTTTCCAAACCCTCAAACACATTCTTTGCAATGCTCCTGTTCTCACATTACCCGATGGAAACGATGATTTCATTGTCTATTGTGATGCTTCCAACCTTGGTCTTGGTTGTGTCCTTATGCAGCGAGACAAGGTTATAGCTTACGCATCTCGTCAGCTCAAAATCCACGAGAAGAACTATACAACCCATGATCTCGAGCTAGGCGCAGTTGTTTTTGCGTTAAAGATTTGGTGACACTACCTGTATGGTACAAAGTGTACGATCTTCACCGATCATAGGAGCCTACAACATATCTTTGATCAGAAAGAACTTAATATGCGTCAACGCCGATGGGTAGAACTTCTCAACGATTACGACTGTGAGATTCGTTATCACCCAGGCAAAGCAAATGTTGTTGCCGACGCACTCAGCAAACGGAGCTATCTGCTTAGCACTCGTAACATCCAAGCCCAATACGACCTCGAAACCCTCATCCGTGAAGCCCAGCACGCGTGTTTTAATGAACGCACTCTTAAGAAGGAAAGAATCTACCACGATGGAGCCCAGCTTGTGAGTAAGTCGAATGGGATATTCCACTTTCTGGACCGAATTTGGATCCCTAAACGGACCGATTTGCGACAGATTTTGATGGACGAAGCCCACAAATCCCGGTATTCTATTCATCCGGGTGCCGAAAAAATGTACCAGGACCTTCGCTACAAGTACTGGTGGCCCGACATGAAAAGGGATATTGCTCTCTATGTGGGAAAGTGCCTGACTTGAGCAAGGGTTAAGGCCGAACACCAAAGACCCTCTGGCTTACTCGAACAACCGCCGAGCCCTATGTGGAAGTGGGAGAGTATAGCTATGGACTTCATAACAAAACTTCCGCACACGTCATCAGGTCACGATAGCATTTGGGTTGTTGTTGACCGTTTGACCAAATCAGCTCACTTTTTGCCAATACGGGAAGACTACAAGGTAGAACGATTAGCCCGAATCTACACCGACGAGATCATTTGTAATCATGGGATGCCTCGCGACATCATCTCTGATCGTGATGCTCGGTTTACCTCGCGACTGTGGGAAACATTTCAAACGGCTCTCGGTACATCGTTTAATCTAAGTACCGCATTCCACCCTCAAACCGACGGTCAGACTGAAAGAACGATTCGTACTCTTGAAGACATGCTCCGTTCGTGTGTCATAGACTTCGGTGGTAATTGGGATAAATACCTGCCGCTAGTCGAATTCTCGTATAACAAAAGTTATCATTCCAGCATTCAAATGGAGCCATTCGAGGCTTTATACGGAAGAAAATGTCGATCGCCTATTGTATGGCACGAGATCGGTCACTCGCAATTAACCGGTCCCGAGCTATTAAAAGAAACGACTGACAAAGTCCTCCAAATTCGAGACAACTTGTTGAAAGCTCGAAGTAGACAGAAAAGTTACGCCGATAGACGACGCAAGCCCCTTAAATTTGACGTTGGCGACTGCGTACTCCTAAAGGTATCACCTTGGAAGGGTGTGGTCAGATTCGGCAAGAAAGGGAAATTAGCGCCTCGATATGTTGGACCTTTTAAGATTCTGGAAAGGATCGAAAAAGTCGCCTATAGACTCGAACTACCGGAGGAACTTAGTAACGTCCACCCGACTTTCCACGTGTCAAACCTCCGAAAGTGCCTGGCTGAGCATGATTTAATTGTACCTCTCGACGACCTTCAAGTAAACGAAACACTACACTTCGTGGAGAAGCCGATCGAAATCATGGATCGCCAAACCAAGCAGCTCAGACGCTCGCGCATTCCTATTGTAAAGGTCCGATGGGATGGCAAACGAGGCGCAGAGTTCACTTGGGAACTCGAAAGCGACATGAAGGCGAAGTACCCACAGTTGTTTGTTACGGCTTCGGCCTAATTTCGGGACGAAATTCCCTAAACAAGGGGAGGCTGTAACACCCCGTGTTTTCAAAAGTCAAAGTCAAAGTCAAGGTCAAAGTCAACGACCGATTTCCCGCGACTTGACTTATAGTGAATTTCTTTTATATGTTTATTTTAGTTGTATTATGTGGAGTAAGTGTCAATAATCACAATAATCGACGTATGTTATTCGCTATTTAATCGACTTACGACTGTGAACTAAAGGAGGTAACAATGCGATAAAGTTAACTAAGCAATGATCAAACTATGCTAATCAAATCGACATCGAATCGAACTCGCAACTCGAATTACGCATTTTGGTTATTGTTATACGTGTGTGTGTGCCTTATGTGTTACTTGTGCATGTTTAATTATGTTATGTGTGGTAATCAGTCGAAAACGCAATCGAAGTCGAATCGCAATCGAACTCAATCGAAATCGAACTATGATAATTAGTGGAGAAGAGATAGTGCGAGATGTGAATGGGTGGGATTAAAAGTAATTTGAATAGGAAACTCTATCGCATCCGCATCGATCGCAATCAAAACCGAAACAGCAAAAATCGTCACGTCGAACACCCGAACCAAGTGCCATCCGGCCGGATTGCCATCCGACCGGGCTGCCACTTGAGCTGGTGCCAGGCTGTCATCCGACCGAGATGACATCCGACCGGAGAGTCATCCGGGCGAGATGCCATCCGACCGGCCAACACTTTCCTCTTTTGGAACTCTATAAATACCCATGTCACTTTCATTCTTTCCACTTTTGGAAACTCTCTGACTGAACCGCCCGTGCTCCTCACCTTTTCTCAAATTTCTCTCGATTCCGGTAAGATCTCGTCCTAAATCTTGTACTTTCTTGATCTACACGCACTCCTACACCTTTCTATCTTTTAAATCTTAACTTTTAACCGTGAAATCACTAGATTTGAGGTGTTCTAGGATGACGTCATCATGGTGTTCTTATGAACTTCATGTTTTGGCTTCAATCCACCAAGAACAACTTGGATCCAACCGATTTCCACACGAATACACAAAGATTATGCATAGATCTAAACATAATCATAGTGAAAAGGATTGAAAGATGGTTTCTAACTTTCTTTCAACTCTTTTACACCCAATGCACTCAAAACCGATAGAATTGGGCCTTGTTCTAGTCTCCTACTCATTCTTAGTGTTGTGCTAGCACAAGATCTGAATTCTACTCACGAGACCACTGATTTCGGGTTAACCAAGAACAACCGTTTTGAACCGGTTAACTGGTCGAACTAGGGTGATTCCTGTTCGATCGGGTCACTTGGGTCAAGATGGGGTTCTGTTGGTTAACACGTTGTCAAAACGTCTTGATAAAGCTACAAACAATCAAAACGGCCAACTGAAAGACGAACGAAACAACCGGGACGAAGTGCTATCTGACCGGACTATTGTCCGAACGGATAAGCCATCCGAGCGGCCGGCTGTCCGAGCGACTTGCACCTTGGGTCCCACACTTAACCAACTTTATCTGAAGTTTGAGTATTGAACGAATTGCTATCCGATCGGACTACCATCCGACCGGATTACTCTTCGGATCATGAGATACTTGGACTTTAACACTCGAACAATTTTCAACATGTTCAATGCACTAAGGATGCCACCCGACCGGACTGCTGTCCGATCGAATGACAACCTGTTGTGGATTTGTTCTCACTGAGTAACCTCGCCACTCGAGTCGCCGTCCGACCGGATAAATCATCCGAGCGGATTGTCGTCCGCACGGCTGACCATCCGATCGACCAACCTGAAAGGTAGAGATACTTCAATGTTTTCAAAATGCTACAACGAAAACTTCAAAGGACAAGCCATCATACACAAACACATCCTTCCCAAAGGAAGAAACAATCCACTCGAATAGTCATCCGACCGGACAACCTGTCCGACCGGATGACCATCCGAACGGATTGTCATCCACACGACTGGACCATCCGGTCGGATTACCATCCGACCGAACTGCTGTCCGAACCACCTACGTCATGCATCGATTTACGCGTCTGATGTGCGTGAAAGTGTTGTATATTTTAGGTGTATATTTTAAGCCCTTTTTAACACTTATTTTAGCCAAGTTTTAAATTTATAAAACACGATATTTCACTAACACTAAACACACATATGGGCAAGTGCACCCATCGTTGAGTGTAGTATAGCGTTGGTAAGATACCGAGGTCGTCCAAGGACACAAGAGCTTTTAGTACCGGTTTATCCTCAACGTCTAACCAAAAATAAAAGTTTAGAAAAATGTTTTAAACTAAGAAAAATAAAAACTAACTAAAATGCTGAAAATAAAAATAAAATAAAAACAGATAGACAAGATGAATCACTTGGTTCCG
This sequence comes from Helianthus tuberosus, assembly GCA_030545235.1. NCBI lineage: Eukaryota > Viridiplantae > Streptophyta > Magnoliopsida > Asterales > Asteraceae > Helianthus > Helianthus tuberosus. The sequence goes on from CM060450.1 coordinate 107,945,652, forward strand.
ACTCGTATCTAGTATAACCTTTGATTATTTCCGCACTTTTGCACATAATTAAGAGATTATCTTAGTTATTGTAGTAGGCCCCTCTTTTGAAGGTGACGTTACCCTCACCCCAGTAGTTTGAGTCAGCAGGGATACAATCCTAAAGGGGTGGATTATTGGAAGATAATGAATTAAGTTATTAATGCAGTATTGTGGTAGGCCCCGCTTTTGGCGGTGACGTTACCCTCGACTAAGTAGTCTGAGTCAGCAGGGATACAGTCCTAAATAGCCGGGTTATAGTATTAATAGTAGTTAACTTATGAGGGGATCAAAGAGTTTGGACCCCCGCCATCCAATACCGTGAAGTATTGAAGGAGGTCCTACTAAATTTGACCCAGGTCCATTGCAGGACCTCTAAACGCTGAACAATGGCAAGACCTTTACCAAACCGTTCCCTTAACCCCCTACCAGGTAGCCAACATACCTCCATATAGACCGTGGAGATATGAATGGTGAAAATCCTTTATTTTATATAGACAGTAAAATAATGCCAAGACACCACGGACAAACGATAAGGAAAGATCACCTTCAACATAAGTAACTAGTTATTAAAGTCATTAATACAAAACCAAATAAAAAGTGCAAAAGATTAGAAATAAAAAGTATTATACTAGACACTTTGTCTTCACCAAGTGATGTAAGAGACTTAGGCAAACATGGCCTTGATTGTCAAGAACTCTTACGATCAATCTTGGATCCCGAGACGACTCACACACTCTATGATGGACAATGGATGATGGTGGTGGATGATGGTGTTGTGATGGTGGTGGGTGGTGGATGAAGTGTGAGAGAGGTGGTGTGCCAAGGGATGAGTTGCAATGAAACCAAGCACTCCTATTTATAGGCTGAACAGAGGCCTGGGCACGGCCCCGTGTTCGCTGGGCACGGCCCCGTGCCCTTCTGACACTCTCTCTCTTCATTAATTGTAATTCGCAATTACAATTAATGCGCCTGCAGTACTTTCGGCACGCCCCCGTGTCCGCTGAGCACGGCCCGTGGTGGGCAATAGAAGCTTCTATAGGTTTGTCTTTTCTGCTGCTTCTTGGGCACGACCCCGTGCTGGCTGAGCACGGGGCGTGTTCAGCCTTCTGTTTTCTCTATTTTGCTTTGGAAGGTGCCGTTGAGGGTTCGGGCAATCCACTAATGTTCCTTTTCTTGTATTTATGTTGGATTTAGCTGTCTTTTTGCTTCTTTTGCGTTTTTGAGCTCATTTAATCCTGAAAATACAAAAGGAAGACAAAAACACTCTTTTTCCAATATTAGTACTAAAAAAGGGTTAGTTTTATGCCTCATTTGATGTAATTTATATGTTGCATTTTACACACATCAAATACCCCCACACTTGAACTTTTGCTTGTCCTCAAGCAAAACTCTTTAATATTTGGCTTACACTCCCAAATGGAATAGGTAGAAGAGAAGGTTTTGGGCTTGTCATAGAGTGTCGGGATTTCCAAGATCTTTTTGGGGTTTTATTTTTATTTATTTACACTCCTATTCGTAATGATTTATTTAGAACTGTTCATAAAAGAAATTACTTATTTGGGCATAACATGCCTTTTTAAAATTCTATTTATATACAAGTTCACATACCTCGCGGGGAAATCACTCACACTCGGCCGAAGGTGTATTTTTAGTGAATCACTCGAGAGCGGCATGGAACTTATTCCTACCATAGGCTTGCCAAGAAATCAATCCTCCTCCTTTTTAACTTTTATACCTTTGTAGATATCAAGAGGACTTTGTGGGTTAAGGGTTGGCTAGGGTTAAAGGTAGGTGGTTGGGTTAGTGGTTAGTAGAAAAAGGGCTAAAAAGCGTAACAAGTGTCGGTTTTCGTATATATATATTTTTTTTTTGATGAAGCTTTTATTCAAACAAAGTTATTTTTGATTACTTTGTTTGTTTATTTTCTTTTTGCTTCATTTTTCTCTTTTTTTTTTTTTTTTTTTTTTTTTTTTCGAAGAACCGAACTTGTTACTAAAATAAAGGGTTAAAAATGAAAAAGGTTTTGGTGAGTGAAAGGGTTTTTTGTTTTGGGTGATGAAACGAAAAGGTTTAGGCTCAAAGGGGCTAACTAGGGGGATTTTTTTTGGGTAGGTGGTGAAAAAAAAAAAAATAATGGTGTAGAAATGAAAAAGGGTTAGTCCTAATGCCTCTATCATTTACTTACTCGGGTTTAAGTTGATAAGGACCGGGAATGTATTGTCATGGCAAGTTCTAGAGTCGTAAGAACCAAGCGGCTATTCACACAAGAAACGAAAAATGAGCATTTAGTCAAATGGTATGAAATTGTGTGCTCAATAAAGGCTCAAAACTCACTTTTGTGGGAATGGGTTTTTATGTGATCAAGTATATATAATCAAATTTTAAATAAGTTTGTCATGCCTTTTCATAATTTTCTTATGTTGGTTCTTTTTATCACTACGCTATCGGTTGTAAATTTGTAAAAATATAACCTTTTTGAGAGCTTGAATTTCCCGAGTTAAACCTAGACAAGTAAAAAAATGAAATTTTTTAAAAAATTTGGGGTGATTAGCGGTTCCAATAGAGTTTTGTGTAAGGCTTGTATTTCGGACTTGCAAAATTCAAGGTTTTAGCATCCCCCCCACACTTAAATTACACATTGTCCTCAATGTGTCCCAAAAATAAATTTTTAGGTTGATTAGATGTGTAAAATAGTGCTTAAAAAGCAAAAAATTGTGTTACTGGGCACTGAACACGGCCCCGTGTTGAGTGGGCACGACCCCGTGTTCAGGTGCCAGTAACAAGAACTTACAGAAAGTGGACACGGCCCCGTGTCCACTGGACACGGCCACGTGTCTGACAAAATTCTGCCGAACAGAAGCCAAACAGCAGGTCAGGGAGGTGAGCACGGGGGCGTGTTGGGTGGACACGTCCCCGTGTGGACAGTCTAGAAGCCTGAAAAACAGGTTTCGTCCTCCGGTTTTTCCATCCTAGCCTCATAGGTGCTGAGGCTTAACACCTTAAGCCTTGGTTTGTACCTGTTTGAACACTTAATACCACACCAAGCAATACCAACTTCCTACGTTACCAAAGTTAATTGTTCCACGCATAAAGTAAGAAAAATAAAATGCAGAAAATAGTTAGGAAAAGTAAATTGTCTAACACTTGGCACGCAGGCCATCAATTGTTCAAGATTGCAAAGGGTTAACCTGGGGAGCCACCAATCAACCGCTTCCTCCTATGCTCCTCCCGCCTATTCCATGGCATCATCATCATCATCATTATCGTCACCCCCTCCATGGCGTGCAATGTGGTCTCGTATGTATCCGACGTCTTCTTGTATCTCGGATAGGTTTCTCTCGATAGCTCCGACCCGGTGGTAGGTGTTGCTCGCCATGTTATAGGTGTTCCGAGTACACATGAGGTTTTCCTGCAACAAATCATGCAAACTTTGAAAATTAGGAAAACTGCCTCCCGAGGAGGATGATTGGCCCGGATCACCGTGGGGTGGGTATTGGTACTGATGATGTTGCGGTGCTGGGAGGACAAGTGCTTCTTGCGGGTTCCATGCATGACCTTGCATCCTTTGAAAGGTTACCGTCCCATCTTCTGCCTCATAAACCAGGTTCATCGAGCGGCATATGTGAATATCCACCGTACCCGACCATGGGCTTCTCTCAAATGCCCTCGGAATGTGGGCGAAGTGCCTGAAGAGACGGTGCACCCATCCCCCGAAGAAAAGAGGAGTTGGTGCACTAGCAAGGCGGTTGTGATGCATGTTTCGGAGCATAAGGTACGGAACATCGAGCGGCCTACGGTTGTGAATGCAATGGAGGACAAGCAAATCTCTTAACCCAACGACGCCACCACTGTCATGCCTTTGGCTAAGAGAGTAGCCGAGGAGCCTATGAATGTATCTGTAAAGCGGATCCCTCAGCTTGGTACTCTTAGTGCTGCTCGGATTGTAGAACCCTTCCCCAATCTGAGCCCACATGGCTTGGCGCTCGTTGTCTTCGATCTCTCTCAACCCCCCTGTATTTCCTTCGTCTCCCGCATCCTCCTCCGCATACAACCCGATAATCGACCCGAATTGTGCCATGGAAATCGAATACCTCGTTCCGCCACACCTGAATGACACCCCTTCTTCATCGAACGGCTCGCACCTTGACTTGAATGCAAAGGTGCTGTAGAATTCCAAGGTGCATTCATGAACAGAACGGAGTCGGGTTGTTAGTGCGACTCTGAGTGGTCCCGTGACAATGTTGTTGAAACGGTCAATTTGATTCACCAAGGTTAGTAGTTCTGTGCATGCCTGCCTCGGGTATTCCTCCGGTCTTGCTTGGAGAAGCTCGTATCGAGCTCTTGCATCCAGCTCATTGGCGTTGAATCTAGTAAACTTCCTGGCCATCTGCAAGAATACACCAAAAGTTAGCATGAAACAGAAATATTTTTGGACAAAACTGCAAACAGCGGGCTGGACACGACCCCGTGCCCAGCGGACACGGCCCCGTGTTCAGGGGTCTGTTTCTCAAAAATCCCATTTTTCGACCCGGTTTCGAAAACTTGAAAATTTTTGAACCAATAGGTGCGGTTTCCCCCGAAAATGAAACCCTAAGTTCCGTTTTTCCCAAAATAACCCGTTTACCCTATCAATTTTATCTTTTTCGGTTCAAGAACAAGGGTTTGGGGTTTTTGCAAGAAATCGGGTGAATCAATGAACAATACAAGTGTATTTACTTCCCTTAACACTAATCTAACTAAATGCAAACAGATTTAGGCAAAAATTTTAGGCTCGATCCGAATGAACATCAAGAACCCTAGATTTTTCCCCAAATTTGTGGTGTATTAACTACATGCAAGTGACTAATCTAACTACTACGAGTGACAGAATCATACCTTGACGTTGTTAGATTGGTAAGAGACGTTGGAATTTCGCGGAAAATCGCCTGGAACCAGAGCTTTTGTGGGGAAACGGGGCGTGTGGAATGAAGAAACTGTTTTGAAAAAGGGGTTTTATCCCGTCTGCAGCGCGAACACGACCCCGTGTCCAGCGGACACGGCCTCGTGTCGAGCCTCCTTTTTTTTTTTTTTTTTTTAGTGCGCGTGTGAGTGCCCCTTTCTCCTATAAGCTATGGTTTAGAAAACTTACCGTTTTATTTTGCCGCCTCAATCGTTCATAACTTACCAGGCATGATGTTTTTATTCTTCCACGGTTTGAAGCGAGATCTCTTCTTCCTCATCCTCAATAAATCCTTGATAGAGTTTCAGCCGTTGGCCATTGACTTTAAATGGTGACCCAATTCGAGGTTTAATTTCTACTGCACCGTGTGGAAAAATATGGGTGACGGAAAAAGGTCCTGACCACCTAGACTTTAATTTACCAGGAAACAATCGAAGTCGTGAATTAAACAAAAGAACTAAATCTCCTACCTGAAATTCATTAGGTTTAATATGTTTGTCATGCCAATCTTTCATTCTTTCCTTATAAATTTCAGAGTTTGAGTATGCATAATTCCTAAGTTCGTCTAATTCATTTATTTGACAAAATCGATTTTTACCAGCAAATTCTAGATCTAAGTTTACATTTTTGATTGCCCAGTAGGCTTTGTGTGCAATTTCTACTGGCAAGTGGCAACTTTTTCCATAGACTAGCTTATATGGGGTTGTACCTATCGTTGTTTTATAAGCAGTTCGAAAAGCCCATAAAGCATCATCTAATTTATCAGCCCATTCCTTTCTATTTAACCCTACGGTTTTTTCAAGTATTCGTTTTAACCCTCTATTAGTCACTTCGGCTTGTCCGTTTGTTTGAGGGTGATAAGCTGTCGAAACCCGGTGATAGACCCCATATCTTGTTAAAAAATTTTCAAGTTGATGATTACAAAAATGGGTACCTCTATCACTTATTAAAGCTTTGGGTGTGCCAAAACGAGAGAATAATTTTTTCAGAAATCTTACCACTACTCTTCCATCATTTGTTGGAAGTGCTTCGGCCTCGGCCCATTTAGACAGGTAATCTACTGCCACAAGTATGTATTTGTTTCCTTTCGATGGTGGAAAAGGTCCCATAAAGTCGAGTCCCCACACATCAAAAATTTCACAAACAAGAATGCCATTTTGTGGCATTTCGTTTTTGGAAGAAATATTACCTGTTCTTTGGCAAGCATCACATGTCTTTACAAGATTTTGGGCATCTTTGTAAATGGTTGGCCAATAAAATCCTGAATCAAATACCTTTCGTGCGGTACTGGCAGCACCATGATGTCCTCCGTATGGACCTTCGTGACAATGGCGAAGAATTCTTCGGGCTTCACTACCATGTACGCATCGTCTGACGAGTTGGTCGGCACACATTTTGAAAAGATATGGATCTTCCCAAAAATAGTGTTTCACATTGGCAAAGAATTTTTTTCTTTGATGATGTGGCCATCCTTTTGCGACTATTCCACTAGCTAAGTAGTTGGCAAAGTCGGCGTACCATGGTTCTTCCTTAAATTCCACCCTTTCCAGGGATTCAGTTGGGAATTTTTCGTTGATTTGCTCGCCCCTGGTCGCCTCCAAAGCTGGGTCTTCTAAGCGCGAAAGATGATCTGCTGCGGTATTTTCTGCTCCTCTTTTGTCTTTGATTTCAATGTCGAATTCTTGGAGGAGTAGAATCCACCTAATCAAACGTGGTTTTGCGTCTTGCTTCTTAAAGAGATATCGAATGGCTGCATGGTCTGTGTAGACTATAGTTTTAGAAAGAACAAGATAAGAGCGAAATTTATCAAAAGCAAATACCACAGCTAGTAACTCTTTTTCAGTTGTTGTGTAATTTTCTTGTGCATCGTTAAGTGTTTTACTAGCATAATATATTGGGTGGAAATGCTTTTCTTTTCTCTGTCCCAAGACAGCTCCAACTGCAAAGTCACTAGCATCGCACATGATTTCAAAAGGAAATTTCCAATCAGGTGCTATCATGATAGGTGCATTGACTAGCATTTCCTTCAGGGTTAGAAATGCTTGATTGCAATCCTTGTCAAAGATGAAAGGAGCATCTTTTTCAAGTAACTTTGTTAGAGGTCTTGAGATTTTTGAAAAGTCTTTGATAAACCTCCTATAAAATCCGGCATGCCCTAGGAAACTTCTAATCGCTCTTACGGAGGATGGAGGAGGTAACCTAGAAATGGTATCTATTTTGGCTCGATCCACCTCCATTCCTTCGCTTGAGATCTTGTGACCGAGTACTATTCCCTCTGTTACCATGAAGTGGCATTTTTCCCAATTAAGGGCGAGGTTAGTTTCCTCAGATCGGGATAGCATTCGTTCAAGGTTATCGAGGCATTGGTCGTATGAATCCCCAAAGATAGAAAAGTCGTCCATGAAGACTTCCATTGTCTTTTCTATCATGTCATGGAAAATGGCTACCATGCAACGTTGGAATGTTGCGGGGGCATTACATAGACCAAACGGCATGCGTCGATATGCAAAAGTTCCATAGGGGCATGTGAATGTTGTCTTTTCTTGGTCTTCGGGTGCTATCGGGATTTGAAAGTAACCTGAAAAACCATCCAAGAAACAGTAAAATTTATGACCGGATAATCTTTCTAACATCTGATCAATGAAGGGTAAAGGAAAATGATCCTTTCTTGTTGCTTCATTTAATCGTCTATAATCTATACATACTCTCCATCCTGTGACGGTTCTTGTCGGTATTAATTCATTTTTTTCGTTAGTAATTACCGTCATACCTCCTTTCTTTGGAACTACTTGGACGGGACTTACCCAAGGACTATCGGAAATAGGATAGATAAGTCCTGCGTCAAGTAATTTGATGACTTCATTTTTAACCACTTCTTGAACATTTGGATTTACTCGACGTTGTGGTTGTATGACAGATTTGTAGTCATCGTTCATCAAAATTTTGTGTGTGCACATAGAAGGACTAATTCCTTTTATGTCAACAAGTTTCCAAGCTATTGCATTTTTGTGTTTTTTCAAAAGACTAACTAGTTTTTCTTTTTCTAGGTTATCTAATTTAGACGAAATAATTACAGGTAATTTACCATCTTTGTCTAGAAAAGCATATTCCAAACCTTTTGGAAGTTCTTTGAGCTCAAGTGGTGGGTCTTTAGGAGACTCCTTATTTGGTTGCTCGTTTCGATCAAGAACTTTAAAAGTTTGTTCTATGGCGACCTCTTCTTCAACAAAGTGGTCCGTCTCTTCACTTGTATCGGGTGGCTCATCTTCATCTTCAATTAGGGGGTCATTATTGCCGAATGGATATTTCATTGATCGTTCGAGATCGACACTTCTTTTAAATGCCCCTAATTGAAGAGGTAGATTATTGAACTTCCGGTTTTTCAAAGCTTCGTATGTCTTTACAAATGGTCGCCCCAACACTAGAGGAGCGTCATCGAGGATGACAAAGTCGGTTGGAACTACCATTTGATTTGTTTGAACCAAGACATCTTCAACTATACCGATTGATTTTCTTATTTTCCGATTGGATAGAAAAATGGGTATTTGAAGTGGAGAAAAATCACTAATACTTAATTTTTCGAAAAGGTAGTTAGGCATTATGTTAACACAAAGATCTTTATCGATTGTGACATTACTAATAAATGAATTTTGAAAGAAACATGGAACCGGTGTGATGTTAATTTCAAATGGGTCTTCTTTTATTAGTGAAGTTTGATCATTAGTTAACTTAACACTTACCGTTTCTTCAATTTTAGTGTTAGTGTTTAACTCTTTTAGAAACTTAGCATGAGTGGGTACTAAACAATGATTTTCGAAAGAAGGTGACAAGAGATGAATTTCTTCAAAATTAGACTCTTCTTGGATTTTAACGTTGTCGGACTCACCTTTTTCGTTGTTTAACTCATGTGTCGGTTCACTTATTTGTTCTTCCATTTTTTCATTTTTAGTTATCTCTTCCTTTTTTAATTCTTCTCTCGCGCGGGACTCCTCTTCCCTTGCGCGAGCTTCTTTTATACATCGATCGATAACTCTAATGTGCTCTAATATCCTATCGGTTACTTCGGTTATAGAAAAAGAATCATTATTTTCTAAGCTTGAATCCGGTTGTTCGACCCTTTGTTCCTCATAATACCCATATGAAGTTGATGGTTCGCACCATTGTTCTTCATTGTAAGCATATGATGGATAAGGTTCGTAATTTTGATCTCCATAATACTCATATGAGGTGGGTTGTTCATGCCAAGGTTCCTCATAATAAGCATATGAAGGTGGTGGCTCATACCTTGGTTCCTCAAAGTATGAGTAAGAAGGCTCATACCTTGGTTCATCAAAATATGAGTATGAGGGAGGAGGTTCATACCTTTGGTCTTCATAGGATGTGTATGAAGTTGATGGTTCGTACCTGGGTTCCTCATAGTAAGTGTATGAATTGGATGGTTGGTACGAGTGATTATCTTGAATTGAACGTGTATTACGACAATTTGTGCAATAATTACCCCTATAATCATCCTCATCATAGGTGTAGTTGTAACCTCCTGAGTATTGATCCATAAGAATCACTCAGCAGACCCCAACCGAGTCTCGAGATCAGAAAACAAAAATAAAAACAGAAACAGAGGTTGGACACGGCCCCGTGTTGAGTGAGCACGGCCCCGTGTTCAGAATCTGTATCTGGGCGTTTTAATTAAATTAACTGATCTAGTTGAGCACGGGGCGTGTTCAGTGAGCACGGCCCGTGTTCAAGCTACTGTTACTGGGCGTTTATGAAAAATCTGCAGCACGGCCCCGTGTTCAGTGAACACGGCCCCGTGTACAGGATACTGTAAATGCAAAACTAAACTAAATGCAGAAAAATGTGCGCGCGTTTAAAAAGGTTTTGAAAAAAAACTGATTAGGCCGTCGATTTTAAGCTTTCTTAAAATCCTTGTGTCCCCGGCAACGGCGCCAAAAACTTGATGTGCGTGAAAGTGTTGTATATTTTAGGTGTATATTTTAAGCCCTTTTTAACACTTATTTTAGCCAAGTTTTAAATTTATAAAACACGATATTTCACTAACACTAAACACACATATGGGCAAGTGCACCCATCGTTGAGTGTAGTATAGCGTTGGTAAGATACCGAGGTCGTCCAAGGACACAAGAGCTTTTAGTACCGGTTTATCCTCAACGTCTAACCAAAAATAAAAGTTTAGAAAAATGTTTTAAACTAAGAAAAATAAAAACTAACTAAAATGCTGAAAATAAAAATAAAATAAAAACAGATAGACAAGATGAATCACTTGGTTCCGACTCGTATCTAGTATAACCTTTGATTATTTCCGCACTTTTGCACATAATTAAGAGATTATCTTAGTTATTGTAGTAGGCCCCTCTTTTGAAGGTGACGTTACCCTCACCCCAGTAGTTTGAGTCAGCAGGGATACAATCCTAAAGGGGTGGATTATTGGAAGATAATGAATTAAGTTATTAATGCAGTATTGTGGTAGGCCCCGCTTTTGGCGGTGACGTTACCCTCGACTAAGTAGTCTGAGTCAGCAGGGATACAGTCCTAAATAGCCGGGTTATAGTATTAATAGTAGTTAACTTATGAGGGGATCAAAGAGTTTGGACCCCCGCCATCCAATACCGTGAAGTATTGAAGGAGGTCCTACTAAATTTGACCCAGGTCCATTGCAGGACCTCTAAACGCTGAACAATGGCAAGACCTTTACCAAACCGTTCCCTTAACCCCCTACCAGGTAGCCAACATACCTCCATATAGACCGTGGAGATATGAATGGTGAAAATCCTTTATTTTATATAGACAGTAAAATAATGCCAAGACACCACGGACAAACGATAAGGAAAGATCACCTTCAACATAAGTAACTAGTTATTAAAGTCATTAATACAAAACCAAATAAAAAGTGCAAAAGATTAGAAATAAAAAGTATTATACTAGACACTTTGTCTTCACCAAGTGATGTAAGAGACTTAGGCAAACATGGCCTTGATTGTCAAGAACTCTTACGATCAATCTTGGATCCCGAGACGACTCACACACTCTATGATGGACAATGGATGATGGTGGTGGATGATGGTGTTGTGATGGTGGTGGGTGGTGGATGAAGTGTGAGAGAGGTGGTGTGCCAAGGGATGAGTTGCAATGAAACCAAGCACTCCTATTTATAGGCTGAACAGAGGCCTGGGCACGGCCCCGTGTTCGCTGGGCACGGCCCCGTGCCCTTCTGACACTCTCTCTCTTCATTAATTGTAATTCGCAATTACAATTAATGCGCCTGCAGTACTTTCGGCACGCCCCCGTGTCCGCTGAGCACGGCCCGTGGTGGGCAATAGAAGCTTCTATAGGTTTGTCTTTTCTGCTGCTTCTTGGGCACGACCCCGTGCTGGCTGAGCACGGGGCGTGTTCAGCCTTCTGTTTTCTCTATTTTGCTTTGGAAGGTGCCGTTGAGGGTTCGGGCAATCCACTAATGTTCCTTTTCTTGTATTTATGTTGGATTTAGCTGTCTTTTTGCTTCTTTTGCGTTTTTGAGCTCATTTAATCCTGAAAATACAAAAGGAAGACAAAAACACTCTTTTTCCAATATTAGTACTAAAAAAGGGTTAGTTTTATGCCTCATTTGATGTAATTTATATGTTGCATTTTACACACATCAGCGTCACTTATCGTTATGCTATCAATCTGTTCAGGCTAACCTTACTCTCTAGCGCTCCCTTCAATCCATCAACGCTGTGAGTATACTCGATCCCTTTTTGCTTTACGCACTTTTGGGTGTTACATACGTTACGAATATTCAAATCACAACAAACACACTACTCAATACTATTTGAACGCTAACCGTTAATGCATGTTATACGTGGCTTATGAATGCTTGTTTGTTATGTTTACACATGGAATGCTGTCTACCTGCCTTAGCAACGATAGTACTATAGTTTGGACTCAGCACCTGTTTGCAGGGGTTGTTAAGGACAATTACTTGCATGGATTACGGTGGTAATCATGTATTGCGAACTGCCTCAGGCAGTCAACCCGCAGTCATTGGTATCGATGGATCTATGTCGATAACTAACGTGCTTCATTTCACTATGTGTACGTGCTGGTTATGCGTAAACGAATTTCGAACTCTATATGCTATTATCAAACTTGTATGCTCACCTTTACATTATATGTATTGACTTTATTTTAACGTATGTGACAGGTGCTTAGGATGCGCATCTGCTAGGAAATCGAGGCTAGAATAAGGCTCTAGAGGCCAACAAATAGTTGTCTATACAAATTAAATCAAGAGTCTCTAGAAGCAGATAAACAATTGCTCTACTTGAAAATATGACTTGTCGGAATAGAACTATTTGCCTAGATTTTGTCTGTAATAATTTGTTTACCTTTTGAGACATGGTGTGACAACCGGTAATCAACGACTCCTAATTACGAAATTAACAAATGTTTAAGGAGATAATAAATTGTGTTAAGGCACGAATTAACTTAATTAGGCTCTTGGAACGCCTAGGAACACCTATCTACCTTACGGTGCGCGTATGTGGATTTGTGAGAAAACCGTTGAATATTAAACGGTAACGAACGAAAACCGAACAAAATACTGATAACGCCAAAAATTATGAATTTTATACGCGTATCTTATATTTATAAATTTAGTTTTTCGAATTTATTGTGCTTCCGTATGTCACAAACGCAAACATGAACGAGAAACGCGACTGAAAGAACGCACCAACCACGAAACGGAAGCAACGGACACGCGTATTCCCTTCAAAACTGAAATTTCTTGATATATTTAGATTCGTAATTACATTTTCATAATCGTGGTCGAAACCAGATCGAAAAACGGTGTACAAACGGCCAACGACGCATGGTACGCGATTTTTACGCAACCGACGATCACACGCGTCAAGCAACAGTTTTGACGAAATTTTTAAGTGTTTCGGCTCAAAAATTTTATTTTACTACATTACGTGACGTTTAGGTGCGAAAACGGGCTTCAGGAACGTATTGGGCCGCACGGAAGATTTATACGCGTTAACGGGCTTTAGGCCTAAGCCCACTTGAAACACTATGTTTAAATAAGAACTCAAACCCTAAATGTCCTCCCATATTCACTCAAACCTGCGCACACCAACCCTCTATCTTCACCAGCTTTACCTAAAAACCCTAACTACACAATCAGATGTTCATCTTCTCAAGCAAAAATCATCAGACACTCCACTCCCTCTCAAGCCAGCCGACAACTCAGCCCCCCCCGGATGAATTCTCGCTGAGAGACGACGGAGAGAGAGAGACTAGAGAGAGAGAAGATGGCGAGAGAAAGCAGAGGCCGGCCACCCTCTACGGCGGCGCGATGGCGACCCGACGGCAGAAGCCGTTAAACCGACGGCCAAAACGCCGTCGTTTGCGGCGGTGACGCGTGCCTTCGCGTTGGAACAGAGGCGTAATGGTGGCGTTCGTGCGTCTCGAGGTAAATTCGGGTAAGTTCATCTCGATCATCTCTCAAACCAAAAATCTGTTTAAATCTCTTTCAACCAAGGCTTCTACTCTTTCTTTTAGGGGCGTCGAGGATGATGATGGCTGTGGTGGTCGGCGGCGGCCGGAGCCACGGCTGTGGAAGTGACGAGGGTTATTATTTTTGACTCGGGTCAACTCAGTCGGGTCAAACCCGGTTCAGCAGGCTCAGTATGGTTCGAAAGTTTCAGTTAAGGCTACATTTGGTTCGGGCTCACTTTAGTCAGGTTCAGATCACGGTTCAGATTTCGGGTTGGTATAACTCGGTTTGACTCGGTCAAACCGAGTCAGCTCAGTCAACGGCAGCCAGTCAACTCGGTCAACTGGTCAACCAGGGTCAACACCTGGTCAACGTCAGTCAAACATCAATTGACGGGTCAAAACCAGTCAACGCACGATCCGGTAAAGTTTAATTGACGCGGAAGATTAGTTTTTTTTTAGATTTTTAGACTACGCGACCCGAGCTCGAACCGTTTCGTTTATAATTTAGTTTACTTTTTGAAATACTTGACGAACATTTTATATATACATTGTTGGCATTGTTGAAAACTGTTGCGTTTTGAAATTTTATCGACACATTAGTTGTCGGGTTATCCTAAAAACAGAGGAATCTCTGCCCGATTTTCGTTAAAAACCCGGTTTACAAACTTATATTGTTGTAAAGATGACACTTATCGAGATACAAGTTTCCCTATAAAAATAAATATAGAAGTATATTTATTTTGACGACATTATGAGATTTTGAAACCGATTTCTAGTTAAATTAAATATAATGCTTATATTTATTTCAAATATCGATATTTCAAGCACTTTTATACGATAAATATAACGTGTATACCTATTTCAAACACTTTAAGTCGAATACTTTCGATTACTTTTATAAGATAAATGTAAGTGTTTACATTTATCTCAAACATCGATAATTTCGAGTAATTTTATAAAATAAATATAATTACTTATATTTATTTTCGAACACCTAAAACGACATACAATATTTAACCGTAAGATTGTAACAAACGGTACTTATTTACGTCTTACGAAAACTACGAAAAGTCGTACTACTATTTAATTCACGTCTTCTATTCGTGACGCCTTACACGACTTCCTAAGTATATTTATATTTAAATATATAAATATACATATCATAAATCACTCGGAAACTAAGTCATTTTCGAGACTTAGTTCTATCCCGCTTGCAAACGGGATCAAATAACCATAGATTGGTTATTCTAAGTCAAGATAACACTACCCTAGGGTCGTTTTAGTTAACGACTCGGTAGAGTTCGGACACGTAGTTTATCTACGTTGTCTTATATAGAAACTTATAAGTATTCCTTCGTAGGAATGTCATAGTTGCACGCTAGCTAATTCACGTTCATGGAACGACATCACGGAATCACTAAGCTAGCTTTGCACAGGAATATCAAGGTGAGTTCATAACCCCCACTTTTTACTGTTTTACATTTTTATAAATGTTTTCGGGGGTGGAAAGACATGCAAGTTTCGCAAAAGTACTTAATATTTCAATGAACGAAAACTATATATATATTTCTAAACCATTTCGCAACAGGATTTCAACGAACTCAAATGGTTTACGAAAATTTCATGCTGAACTTACCGGTTTTTACAACAATACAAGGTTTTCGAAACATGCATGAGTTTAATGACGTGGGCAAAGTCCCAATGTCACTAGGGCTGGATAGTCCACTAGGGCAAAGACCCAAGGCCACTAGGGCTGGATAGTCCACTAGGGCAAAGGCCCAAGGACATGGGCAAAGACCCAATGTCACTAGGACTGGATAGTCCACTAGGGCAAAGGCCCAATGTCACTAGGACTAGATGGTCAACTACTCACTAAGGGCCGTAGGGTCTCTAGAACTGTACAATTAAGTCCTCGCTACTATTTGGAACTATAATCGCCTGCTAGTCTACCGTCTTAAGTAAACGGTTTGGCGAGGCACTTGCTAGCACAAGGTGGGTTATAGGCTCATGCGGGCATGTTGTCTTTGTCGTACACGGACATTGACGGTTATACAATTTATACAAACACAAGGTTTTTCAAATGACATGCCAAAGAAAATGGTTTTGTTACATTCTTTCGACAATACTTAAACCGGTTATCAAAAAGATTTGTTTAAATCTTTTTCAAAACAAGCTATGAACTCGCTCAACTTTATGTTGACTTTTTCGCATGTCTTTCTCAGGTTGCATTTTCAAAACTATGGAACGGTTGGAATAGGAGAACCCATGGGAATTCGAGTACTTAGCGGGCGTTCACTGTTTAGAAGTCTGAGCTCAAATACTTCCGCTGTGCAATGAGGATACCAGTCCAGTCACGCCAATGCTCTGATATTTCGGGGTGTGACACATGGTATGGGACAAGTTACTTTAAATTGATTGGTAATGATAATTGTTATGGAAACTTCTGGACAATCTGTTTCACTCAGTGCCATGCCCCGATGTTTCCGCCATCGGTTGGGGTGTGACACCCCAAGAAAACCGCATCATCCGCATACAAGAGATGGGTTAACATCAACCCATTGTTATTACATCGGATGCCATAAAATAACCCCACTTCTGATGCCTTCTTCATCATTCCTGAGAGCGATTCCATAGCAATGAGAAAGAGAAACGGAGATAAGGGATCCTTTTGGCGAAGCCCCCTCGTGCAATCAAACTCCATTGTTGGAGAGCCATTTACCAATACCGAAGCTCGGGCAGATATGAGAATCGCCATAATCCAATCGCACCATTTAGTTGGAAAACCCATTTGCATCAATATAGATCGAAGAAAATTCCAACTAAGGGAGTCGTATGCCTTATGTATATCCACTTTGAATATCATTCCGACTCTTTTAGATTGCTTCATCCAGGCTAAGATTTCTCGTTCAACATCAATGACCCATCTAAGAAATTCCTACCAGCGAGAAACGCTGTTTGTTCCTCCGAAATAAGCTTACCAATTACCTTTTTCAGCCGATTCACTAGTACTTTAGATAAAACTTTGTTAATACATCCAATGAGACTGATGGGTCGAAAATCGGAAGGACGTAACGGGTCTTTTACTTTGGGGATCAAGGCTATAAAGGATGAGGAGCAACTCCTATTTCGACTCAGATAGCTATGAAATTCTTCAAATAGTTTTAGGAAATTTCCTTGCAACCCGCTCCAACATCGCTTCAAGAATGTAAAATTAAAACCATCCGGGTTGGGTGCCCGGACACCATCACATTCCTAAACTGCATCCTTTATTTCCATCAAAGTGAATGGCCGAATCAAAACTTCACTTTCGCCCGGTGACAGAACGCTTAAGAACGAACACACAATTTTAGGTCCATTATTCATCGGCTTAGTGAAAAGTTGAGAATAATAGTCGAAAAATTGTTGTTTGATACTAACCGGGTTGGTGACCCAATCATCTCTAATGAATACCCCGTTGATTCGGTTTGAGCTTAAATTGGCATTCACCACCGAGTGCAAAAAACTAGTATTTTCGTCTCCCTCAATCGCCCACCTAACTCTAGATTTCTGACGAGTGTACGACTGCCTTTGTTTGTCAAACTCCAGCATATACTGTCTACAATCCATTCTCAAATTAAGTTCTACTTCGTTAAGGGCCCTTTCCTCTGCCAATAATTCCAAATCAGCCAACATTTTTTTTACGGGTGGAGTATATTTCATTACCCTTTCTTTTTCCACCACTATCCATTCTTTAATTTTACTCTTCAGCCATCTAAGTTTTGTAGCAAGAGCTAGATCCCCAGGTCCATTGAATGAAAATTGGTTACATTTGCATAATAAACTCCACAAAACCTTGTAATTCTAGCCACGAATTATAGAATCCAAAGGGAATGTGTCCGAAATCTGAAAGGGTGGCAGATAATAATAGAGGTCTATGGTCAGAGTATAACCTATCAAGTGCCGTCAACGCTGCCCCCGGCCAAGTTTCAATTAAGCCAATGCATTCCAGAAATCGATCTAGTTTGTTGAGCTTATCTCCTCGGTCTGATATATAGGTAAATTTTGCCCCGCCCATATCATATTCCTGTAGTGCTGCCGATAAAATAAATTCGTTGAAAGCATCAGCATTTGCCGCCACATACTCCGAATTCTGCCTTTCGTCGGCTTGTCTAACATCATTGAAATCCCCCATAAACGCCCACAATCCTTGTCTTGAATTCCTTAGTGCTAACAACTCCGTCCATAGACTTTTCCAAGCCGTTGCGTCATTTGGTGCATAGACATTCACTAAATTCAATCTTGTTCCAGAAGGAATAAGCTCGCCACAGACATATAAGAAGTACCTGTGTTTAATGACTTCACTGCAAGAAAAGATTGTCGGATCCCATAGCGAGACCAGACCACCGGACCTTCCACAAGAATCCACTACTGCCATGTTGTACATCGACTGCCCCCACATCTGATTGAATGCAAAACCAGCCGAGTCCCTCAACTTCGTCTCTTGTACGCTGAGAAACTGAACCCAGTGACTCATTTTGAGACCTTGAATCCATTCCAATTTTCGAATATCTCGGACCCCCCTTAAATTGATTAAGAGAATATTCACTGGAAACCAATATTTACGCCTTCTCCATTCACTGCCTCACGAACAGCTGCTTCAAACCCCTGCAATTTGACACCCACAATGTTTCCTACCGCCGCCGTGGCGTCGACCTCCAGCGCTACCGGAGACGAAACTCCAAGGGGTACATAATTGCCAGATTGTTGATTCCTGGTATAAGCACTCGATGGGAAATCCTGGGGATTATTAGTAAGTTCGTCATCACCTGGATCAAACTTCTCTGCGGATCGGTTGAGATCCAGAGACGTCTTCTCCGTATTAACACCATCGTGTCTTATTCGGACATACGGGCCTTGAATAGAGCCCATGGAAGGTGGGCTTCTTTGATCTCTTGACCGTTTACCATTAGTTGGGGGGGGGGGGGCACTAGGCCCAGGAGAGTTCAATGGCCTAGGTAGAACAGTATTATTACGTGAAATAAAATTGGTTTTGGACCCACCACTAAAACAATGTTCCTGCGCTGAACCTTTTTCATTCTTATGAGAATTCTTCGAATCCCTAGGCTCTGGTATTGTTTCCCCATGCATGTTGTCTCCCCCTACAACCGAATCGTTTGGGGTTTCCATATTTTCATTCCCAACTTTGCGAATATCATTATGATCTAAATGAGAGCCACCTTCTACATCGTCAGACCTGGGAATATGTGCCGTCGCATCCACATCCCCATGCACCTGTTGTATGCCTTCCATCTGATTAATGCTAGGTGGCTTATCACCTTCCGGTGACTCTTCGATCTGTGATCACTCCGGCCACCAACCGGCGACCGGTCTGGCCAGAACTCCCCTTGTTCAGCATCGTCGACCATTTGATCCTCATTATCGTTATTGTTCGACTCCCACCCCGAATCATCCGTCAATTTTTCGCCATCTAAATCTGGTTTCCATACCTTAGTAGTTTCAGAAACCTAGATAACGGATCGCTTATCTTTCCACTTCAAAACCACAGTCTCCTTGATACATTTCCCAAGAGGTGCTAGGACCTTAACAAAGCTATCGGAGTTATCAGACTCTAGCCAAGAGAAGGAGGATTCCTGAACCACCCTTCCAAAGAGGCTTCCAATCTGATCAAATAAGGAGTTTTCTCTAAGGTGAACTGGGACACCGGTTATCTTAAGTGACACCACCCGTTCCATAGGAAGATCCTCGCCATTCCAAACATGGAACCGACTGAAGATATTAGACAAAAGGTCCGAATGATTATTCATAATTTCCTTAACTATCCCTGGGTTACCTAGAGTGAGTAGTACACTAAGGCCCCCAACGTATGACAACCCATAACTATCCAGGCCTCCGTTGTTTAGAATACGATGCAAACTGTTCAGAGTTCTAAGGTTTTTTGCTATACCCTGAATTGATCGGCCCATTCAATGTAACGGGTACGTGGAGCCTTGCTATCTATCGATATCATCTTGGAACCAAGATTTGTAACGTGAACATCCTTCTGGAACAAACTTGCATAAGATTGCCCCTCCCTGACCGTCGCTCCCTCGGAAGAGGCCATACCATTACTTTGTTGATTCACTTGTACCAGTTCCTTAGGCTTCCAGGCTTTTTCACCAACTATTTTTGAAGTGTAAATAAACTTTTTATGATTTTTGTCATACTTCGCAAGGGATACCAACACCTTTTCTTCGAAAATCTTGACCGTGTTCATCGCCGCCAAAGTTGCACCAACGTTCTCTACACCCACATATCGGACGAAACCAAAATTGTTCCCCCTCTTATCTTTCTTTCGAGCCACATAGGAATCTGTGATGAACCCATGTGGTTGAAATGCTCGCCAGAGAAGCATTTTTGACGTGAGGTCTGGAAGATTCTGCACTAGGAAGGTCATCTCCATACCATTTCCTCTGCTTTTCCTATACTTTTGATATTGAACTTCCGTCCACGGGATGCCATCGCCGTCCGCATCACCCTCCCATGCTTTTTCATACTCCATGGAAACCAAAATCTTAGGCAACCAAAATCACAAATCTTTAAGAGGTTAATAGGATTCGTATCAATCAAGCTAAACTATCAAGATAGCCGCGATCAATTACAGACCTACTAAGCAATCAAGATCTGGACTTAGCCTAAGAAAACCACAGAAAGACTTATTCAAGAAAACCCAAAACGATCAGATCCGAACTCCGCTAACAATGCTCGTATCACGCAGATGGAATGGAGACCAATTGCACAATAACAGGATTGTTACACAGTGCTGGAATAGGATCGATTAGGAAGAAGAGAAAATTAGGATCGATTAGGAAGAAGAGGAAAAGTTAGGCAGGGGAAGAATTCTTTAAACTCAAGCTCTCGAGTTGAAAATGAGGTTAACTTTTTTTAATTATTTTATTAATATGCATATATAGTTATTTATACATACATATATATTTATGATTACAATTATAATTATATATATCAAACATGTGTATGTATCACTAGTACAAAACCATTTTTTGGTGGTGTCAAATTCAATTTTTGGTGGTGTTTTAGAATACAAAGCACCAAATAACAAGATTAAACTAATCAATAAACACACCACCAAAAAAATAGATTACAAAGCACCATTAAATGCTTAGAAGTTATACAACACCATTAAATTGATTTTTTGAGGGTGAAGTTGTTAATAGAAGTTGTTAATAGCACCATTAAATTGATTTTTTGAGGGTGAAATTGTTAATAGCACCAACAAAGTGAACCAATCAAAACATTTTGTTAGGCATCACATGGATCACAATCCTACGGCTTTCAAAAAATATAAAGATAACCCAAGTGAACCGATCAAAGTAGTGTCAAATTTTTTTGATATTCTAGTAGTGGATTAAACGGTGGTAAATGCATATTGACACGTGTTAGAGACTTATGGTTTCTATCATTGATTTTTTGGTGGTGTGTTTAGAGATTTAATGGTGGGCTAATTTGGTTTCTCTTATTCATTTTTTGGTGGTGTTTAGAGATTTAATGGTGGATTCATTTGGTTTCTATTATTGATATTTTGGTGGTGTGTTTAGAGATTTATTGGTGCTCTTATTGAGCAACACCAACAAATCCCATTATTTGGTGGTATATTTGTTGGTACTCTCTCAAAAAGCTCTTAAAAATGCATAAATCCTAGCACCAAAAACTGTTTTTGTACTACTGTATTATTTATTATCTATTTACATAATTTAACTTTTATATTTATATAAATAATAGGCTTGTTCAAAGCTTTAAAGTGTAGTAAAACTCAGTATATAAACCTTGGTCTTGAGTTGTTTTTAGTTGAGGTTCATTTCAGGTTTGCACTCATGTAAAATCGACTCGATTTAAGCTTTTAGAGAGTCGGCCTAAAATAGCTTACGATCATCCTAGCTAGTTAACAAGATAGTTATTATTCTAAAGATAATAATGCATAGATAATTGTCTATATATTAAAAAGAAAACGCAATGAACAGTGATTTTAAAATACTATAATATAGTAAAGTTTTAATATTATAAAATTGTTATTTACTTTACTTTTTAAGCTTATACGTTTGGTGTCAACCAGTACTTGTATCGAAAATACCAGTTCGTTATCGGTACATGAAGGTAAAAACCAGCACCCGCCTGATACATAAAACGGCAAAAGTCAGTACTGGATTGAGTTTGATAGTCTTTTAGTTCGATAAGTTTGGTACTGCTACCCAGTACCATTTGCTCATCCCTAATCACAGGTACCGTTCGAACACCAACAGTATCGTACAACTTTTTTTATTTAACTAGCATTTTGAAAGACGTTTAATAACCAACAAAGAAAATGTAAATTCTAATCAGTTTCACAATAACAAATAAAGGTTGATTATGGGGACATTCATATAGAAATAATAACAATATATATGTTTTATTAACATGAAAGCAAATAATTACTTTCATAATAATTATGATTAGTGGGCAGCAAGTGTTGGATTAAACAAATGAAGAAGCTTGGGGAGGGCTCTAAATGAGAGGGTGGATGTAAACTGTAAAGCATAAGAATAATAGAGACAACACATGGACCACATGTGCATGGCAATGCTTTCAACTCTAAGTAACACAACCGTAACTCAATCAATCTGCAAACGTTTCCACATGGCCATGTCATCATCTAATTCTCAAGTTCCCCTTCTCTACATACAGTAGCGAAGCTTGAGATTTTCGACCGAGGATCGAAAACGTATATACCTAAAAAAATTATAAAACCGGGGGTCGAAAACGTATATACTTAAAAAATTCTATACGAAAACTACATATCAATTAACAGAGGGTTTAACATTCACTACTAGAAAAAACACCTTTAATGACACACGAACGATGACACACACACATTTTATGATATTCAAAAAAACGTGTGTCATAAAAAAATGTAATTGTTTCTAAATTTAAAAAAAATTATGACATATATTTTCATGTGTCGTTGTTTAAGTTTCATAACAATTTTTGTGTGTCATCGTTTCTAAAACCAAAAGAATTTATGACATACGCTTATCTATAATTATTTGAAACTCTTCAAAATTTCTAATTTCCCTCCAGTAAACTCTTCAAAATTTCTGATTTCCCTCCTGTATCCCAAAAATTTCCCCTACATCCACTCAAATCAGATCTAATTGTTCTCTAACAATTCTGATCGATAAAAAAAATTCTTTGCATCACTATCGCACCACCACACCACCTATTGAGAAGGCCCTTCATCCTCGTTCAGTAGCCCCTTCAACAGCCCGTATGGATGTTAGGTTCAAGAGGATTTATTGTAATAAGTTTGCTTTACTCGCAGGCCATGACTCAACAGAAGCTCTCATTTCTTTCCGGTGAACGCCGTGGTTTGGTATCTTATTATTATTATTCTTCGTCGTTTTCAAAACCCTAGTTTTTTTTGTGCCATTTTGTTTCTATCAGGTTTGTGTTTGTATGGATTTGGTATTTTAATAATCTGAATGTATTAGAAAATGATTAGGGCACTTTCTTTGTATCTGCGACTGTTAATGAAGTCATCGGTGTTCACAGGTGATGGACTTGCAAAAGATTTCAGGCTAGTTTTTTTTTTTTTTACTTTTAATCAGATGCATGTTATTTTTGTTAATTGTTGGAAGGGCGAAACTGTGAAGTGGTTGAAGAAATTGAATACGTCTGCTTGCTATTTTGCTCTGTTTGTTTGTTTGGTGGGGCTATTTATTGAATTAAAATAACTAATAATATCCTCAAAACCTAAGAGATTGATTACAATCTTATCGATGTAGTTTTGTTTTCCCAATGATGTGGTTAATCCTCTAAATAAATGGAGCATTATGTGCTATATTTTACATTTAAATACTCTATAAGTGTTGGTGATTGTCTGCAAATCTGTAAATCAAAACATACAAAAGATGTTTTGTCTGGAATAATAATTTGTGTTCATGTGTGGAATATCTATTACTTTCACATGAATAAGAGATTTGGCTTTCAATTACATGAATAAGAGATTTGCCTTTTGAGCTCAAGTAGCTTGGCTCGTTTGCACCCCTACCGTTTATTCTACTGACAAGACGGTAATTAATTCATTTGTTAAGTCAAATTAAGCCTATTTTATGAATTATTTGCTTTTAGTCATTTCTTAATTTAAGCATAACTGGAAGCCTGATTATCTAATTAATTGATTACACCTCACAGGAGGGCGTGGATTTATGGAGGTGAACGGATTTGGTGTGGAGTGAATACATGTTTAGGGATTAGTAGATAATACATGATATTCAAAGTTCAAACAAAGCATTATCAGAGATCTTCCTGTCCGGTAGGATTGCTCCACCCTTAGCGGTGTCTCTTCCATCAGGAGAACTACTTCTAGGGAAGGTACTGGACAATCTCAGTTAAGTGCCATCATTAGAGATTGTACTGTGCCATATTGTTTTCTTAGCATTTATAGAAAAATTAAATAATTTTGTTAAGTGCCATCATTAGAGATTGTACTGTGCCATATTGTTTTCTTAGCATTTATAGAAAAGTTAAATAATTTTGTGAAGATTGGAAGGTGTTTTGCAAGGGATGGAGATGGAACCAGAATGGTCAGCAGGTCAGGTACATATTTCTCACTTCAAGGTTCTTACTTTCACTAGATATTGTGATCAAAAGACATTTTTCTTAAGTTGTACATGATAAAACTTGAGAATATATCTTTTTTTTTGGTCAAACTCCAGCTTTGATTTGGTTTCGAATAGACTACTGAGCAATTCGTGACAGTGCCATAGTGGTGTTCAAAAATATCCGTATTCGAAATCCGATCCGAACTATCCGAATCCGAAATATCCGAAAATTCGGATATCCGGTTTTGAACACCCCTTTCGTGATCATTATTTTTCCTCGAGTGTACTTTCACATAATGTAATATGTTTATTATTATCATCATCAATATTATTTTGTTAAAGATTTATGGAGCCAACTAGTACTATCAGTTTGTATACCACCTACGAGCATATAATTTAAATGTTTTTTATTTACCAAGAAGATAGTGAATTTATATGAACTATTACTAGCTAGTAAATCTATACGGTTATAACTTGCAATCATACAGGTTTTCCTCTTCGTGTGCGTGTTGTGGCCCGAGCTAGACAAGTCTTAATTAGAGGGGTGACATCTACAAGTCTTTTTAAACCGGTAAGATATGCTTTCTTTTCTTTAATTGCGAGTTTTTATGCAACAAGATGTAAGAACAGTTAATAAATTGTATCAAATGTTAATCTTTTCTCAGGAAAAAAAGGCGATGATAGAAAAAAGATAGCTGAATATGTGCTAAGACATACTTAAAAAGTGCGGTTGAGACATGATGAAGATATTGGTTTCTTGCTGTTCGCGACAACTTGGGCACCCAGAGAATTCGCGAAGAATGATCTATATTTGTGGCAACCTTTATTTTCCGGTGATATTTTGTATCAACATTAATATAATATTGTCAACTTTGAAATGTTTGTTATTATTTAATGAAATATTGTATCGTGTTTTGCTATTAGTGTATTTTATTTATTTTGTATTCACTTGGGAATAGTCCAATGGTGTTGGTGAGTTAGATAAAACTTAGGATAGGAGAGGTAGTTTAGCCATTAAAAAATATTTTGTATTATGAGACATTAATGTGAAAATTAATAATTCTAAATAAATATTTTTTAAAACATTTAAAACCATGACACACATTTATGTGTCATCTTCATTTATTTATGACAGTGGTATCCTTGACACGCATTGCGTGTTATAAATGAGTGTCATAAACGAGTGTCATAAAAGTGTGTCATAAAGGCGTGTCATAAAAGAATGACACATAAATGCATGTCATCTTCATTCTATGACAGGGGCTTCCTTGACACATTTTTGTGTGTCATATATACCCTTTAATGACACGCATCGTGTGTCATTATAGGACTTTTTTCTAGTAGTGATTGAAGCAATCCAGGGGAAACACGGGGTGTAAAATGACAAATCTTTTGAAATAGGGTGTAAAGTTGCCAATCGCCCCAAACCACATGGTGTAATATTGCAGTTTACTCTAAAAAAATAAGCACAAAATAATTGAATGGGGGAAGACATTATATATATGGGTAGGGATTCTAAGAGAAAAGTTTCTTATTTGAGAAATTTGAGAAGCATTCTCTACCACACATTTTCTCCAAGCCAATTTTTTTTTACTTCTAATCGCACATTTTTAAGAATTTATTTTCTAATATATACATATGTGTATTGCCAATTCTTAAACTATACATGTGTATAGTATGAAATATATGTAATGCTTCACATTTCTGTACTTTCCATATTTAGAAAGTTGTATTCGTATTACTATTTTTGGAAACTTATATTCGTATTTCATTTCCAATCTTGTAATTCGAGACGTTGATCATAATGGAATTCACTTTTATACATATACATATTACATACTTGTGTTATACGTAATCAATCACCAATTACGTACTTACATGCAAAATCGAGACATGCAAATATCTTGTGATAACAGTTGTATATACATTTTACTTATACTACGCTTAATTACGCATTTGTTACCTCAATACACGTAAAAATACAAGTTCATAACCCAACATGCAGCCCAAAGGCCGAAGGTGGCCGAAAGTGCACGAAGGTGTACAACCATACACGGAGGTGCACGAAGGTGCACGAAAGTGCACAACTGTGCACGAAGATGTGACCTTCGTGGTCACCTTCGCCCCTTCACACTGCACCTGTGCACGAAGGTATGACCTTCGTTGTCACCTTCCCCCTTCATACGCGGATGTTGACTTTCGCGAGCCTGCGTCAAGTGACCGGAATTTCAGTGCAGAATGTGTTGAAACATGCCCATATTTTCTCCTTTTTCACCTTTAATGCAACTTCCAACCACTCTAACTCCTACCTAACTTCATTTAAACCTAAACCCTAAACACCCACTTAAGAATAGGCTTTCTCCACACCTCCTAAACACTTTACACTCCCTCTAATCACTCTCTACTCCTCCAAATCTTCTCCAAATTCTCTAAGAACACTCCAAAAGTGGGCATAAAGTTACAAGTGCTCTAGTGAGTTTCTAACTCACTTTTCTTCATCTTTCTTCCTCATTTTTTCTTTCAAACTACTTGGACAACCTCTAGGAAGGTTTCACAAGTTTGCCATGGCAAACTAAGGTGGAACCTCACCACATTTAAGGTCCAAAGTAGCCTTAAAATTATGCTTTGTTTCATCTTTTTATTTTCTTGTTTATCTTGCTTAAAACTTGATGGAATCTTACACCCACCTTGCTCCCAACTAAACTCATAGTTGTGGGTTTGTGCTTTGGTTGATTTCCGCAAGAAATGAGGCTTAAAACCTCCATAAAATTCTGCTCTAAAGTCCCAAGTGACTTCAGAAGTGTTGAAGCTCAACCAAGTTTTCAACTTTCAATGTTGAACGACTTGTTTTGAGCTAGGTGTGAACAATGGAAGCCTTAGCTTTCCAGCTATGTTCCACTACCTCACTTGTTTGATTATTAGCTTAGCTTCATACCACTAAATCTCAAAACAATTTCTAAACAAAGGGACAAGGCTACATTACGTCCCTGAACACTCTCCATGTTTGGGATGCACGCGTCTAGCTAGTTCACTTGGTTGTTTTTAGATCTAGTAGTTTTATGTTCTTATCTTCACATTCATGACCAAAAGAAATCATCAACAAAGTTGATGATTTTGTGATTTGATGAATCACATAATGAGTTTTAATGGATGCAAATGATCCTACATCATTGCATGACCATTCTCATGGTGCCATTTTCATTACATGTTACCATAACTTATAAATTATTCCCTAAAATCTAAATCCAATCCAACAATCAAATCCGCAACTCACACACCTTCGTTTCCCATCTTAGGATAACTTCGGTGTTCTAAACTCAAGAATTGTCAAACTCACGTTCATTGACTTTCTACGCAAACCGTGAGTATAATCGGTCCCATTTTCCTTTTTACACACTTTGGGTATAACATGTACAATATATTACAAATCACATACTCAAGACTAAACTTGTTTATATACACACACTCTATCCTTAAAAACATGATACTTGTTATATTCTTGTTATTACATGCCATGCTTATATTTGTGTTCTATATGCTCATTAACTTTGCAAACCTACCTTAACAATTATAGCACTATAGGATTAATGCACCGCTCGTATTCTTGTGGTATTGTTAAGTAAACTATTTTATGACCTTGTCGTTTCAGCGACAAGGATATGTACGATTGCGGTATACTTTGGTTTGATTTAAAGTTAACACATGCTAGTATGCAATTAGGCAACGTATGCAAATTATCATGTTGTTTTTATTTTAATACATGTTGCAGGAAACTAGTTGATGACGATCGAAGAACGCACTTAGGGTGGACTAGAAACTCACCTAAACTTTAAACTTATGTATTTGTTTCCAAGTTCTTATGTTTAATTGTCGTATGTTGTCCTTTTATTTTTAAGAAATTTATTTCCCTTTAGTATGAAATGAAAATTATTATTTAAATCTATTGTCACAATTAGCAAGTTATGATGTCTCAAGCAATCATGTTTCCGTCTCACTTCAATATTTCCGCCATCGGTTAGGGTGTGACAATATTATTATTCAACTTTAAACACGTATTTTACACATATATACACTAGAAAAAAACATATTTAGAACCATAATCTTCTTTAATACACATTTATCTACAATCATTTATACACATTTGTATGTATATGTACATTATCAAACATAAACGTAGAATACTTATATTTCAATTTTAAACATGTATATGTTTATAGTTAAAGATTGGCAATATACACATTTGTATTATCAACTATACATATATGTATATATATCTAGAAAAACAACCTCACAGAACAATCTTCGATTTTTCCAAAAAAAATATTAATAAAATAAAAAGTTTTGCGTTTTTTTTGCATTTTTGTTTGGGGAAAATGTGTGGTTCATAATATTTCTCAAGTTTATCAATTAGCTTAGTGTTTCTCACACGATTCCAACCCTTTATATATGAATCTATATATAATAAGTCAAAACAAGAAAGCGTGTAAAGAAGGAAAATTGTTCTATTTTTAGTTTGTAATAAAATTTAACAAAAAAGTAGGGTAAGCATGTTAAATCTTCATGAAATTAATCTTTTATATATAGATCTTACATCATATAAGAGATGGATGTGGTGTGTAATTGACTCTTATTGTGCATAACAATGAAAGAGGTGCATATGACATTTATAGGTAGTTCGATCATAGATTAATGTTGGATTGTAGCACTTAGAATTAGAACTCGATCTCTTGGTAAAAAATAACGGGCTTTATCAGCCCGATAAAATGGCATCAAATAAAGAATTACAACCTGGTTTTTAGATAAATAAACAAGTAGTCCCTCATTTTAATTCCTGGACTTTAGTATCATATGTTTTGTAGGACCCGACCCATTCTCATATAATCCTAATCACCTTCTATGAAATAACGTGGTAACAACATCTACAATACAAAGAGCAGATGAGAGGGGGCACTTAGGTGGGTCCGGAAAGTGGATGGTCGCACTAATAACTGAAGGCGGTGTCCGCTTGGGCATTCCTTTCTTGGCGTCCGGTATTCTCAACGGTGTGTGTATCATCTTAATTTTTTAAAAAGGTGTATGAAACTGAAAGCAGCATTGAAGAGAAAATAAGTGTGTTTGAAGAGTGTTTGAAGAATGAGTGTCACAACTTACTTAGTGTGTTTGAGGCATTGCACTGAGAAGACGGGCTTCTGATAGTCGTTGTTTATCAAAGATATTATCACTACAGGTTCAACCGAGTCTTTTTTAGGAAAAACCGACATCTTACTGCAATAACAAATTCACTATTCATAATGGAATATTTATACTTACTACAAGAAATAATTTCATACGGATATAATAGTAGCAAAAAATGAATTTATCCAAAAACCAAATAACAAAATCTCAATATGACACCATCTATGACGTCAACATTAGAAAAACATTTAACTTAGGGTGTACATATTTGCACACTAAAATGCCTATCTGCACACCAAACCCTAGCTTTATATACGCGGCGTATAGGTCTATACGCGGCGTATAGCTACCTTTCAATTTCCAAGAGAATTTATGATATGATGTGGGGATTTGTCCCTTTATATACGTCGCGTATAGGCCTATACGCAGCGTATATAAAGGCTAGTTTTTTTTTTTAAAGAAACATTGTTATACATTATTTATCATTTTAGCAAACTTTTATATTAAGTCATTTTTAAAAATAGATAAATAAAAAACATTGTTAAGTATTCTATCGTATAGTATAATATATGTTTCGTATACGTCTATGGATGTAGTATCGTATCATATAGTGTAGTATAAATCTCGTATATGCCTATATGTGTAATATAATATTGTATCTTATTGTATAGCGCAGTAAAAACATTGTTAAATATTCTATCGTATAATATAATATAGGTCTCGTATAGTTCTATGGATGTAGTATCGTATCATATAGTGTAGTATAAATTTCGTATAGGCCCATACGTGTAATATAATATTGTATTCTATCGTATCATGTAGTATAAGTCATGTATAGACAGGCATATATGTGTAGTATCGTCTCGTATAGGCCTCTAAGTGTAGTATCGTATTATATGGTGTAGTATAAGTCTTGTATAGGTCCCATATAGGCTTATAGGTCTCGTATAGGCCTGTGGATGTAGTATAGGTCCATGTAGGCATATAGTGTATAGTATAAGTCTCATATAGGACTATATGTGTAGTTTAGGTCCCGTATAGGCTTATAGGTCTCGTATATGTGTAGTTTAGGTCCTGTATAGGCCTATACTATACTGTACTATACGATACGATACGATACGTCGATACGATACGTCGATACGATGCAATACGATACCATACAACACCCGTATAGGCCTATAAGAATATACAAGACTTATAGGGGACCTATACGATACTTATACTACATTCTTCTATACGAAAATATATGATATTATAATACACCTATAGGCCTATACGAGACTTACACAACACTATACGATACGATACTACATTCGTAGGCCTATACGAGACTTATAGGAGGTCAATACGTGACCTATACTACACCTATACGATACGATTAATATTTTATAAATGTTTCTAAAAATTTAAACATAAAAAACTACCCTTTATATACGCTGTGTATAGGCCTGTACGCGACGTATATAAAGAGTCAAAGAGAGAATTTTACCCCTGGTTTAGGCTGCGTATAGCCCCCAATCAAGGGATAAAATGGTCTTTTTAACCAAACTTGCCTCATATATACACCACATACATGCCTATACGCGGCGTTTTTTAAAGTACTTATTATAGAATTTTTCTAAAACGATAAATAATGAATAAAATTATTTCCTAACTAATGAATAAAAAATAGTCCCCTACCCAGGGGTAAAGTGGTCTTTTTTACTAAACGCCGCGTATAGCCCTTTATGTTGCGGATATGTGGGGCAAGTTTGGTAAAAAAAGACCATTTTACTCCTGGATTAGGGGCTATACGCAACCCAAACTAGGGGTAAAATTGTCTTTTTGACCCTTTATATACGTCGCGTATAGAAGGAGCCAGACCAGAACTGAACTCAGTCAGACACTGATTTTTATGCAACCTTATATGCTACGTACATATCTATACGCAACGTATATAAACCCTAAAGTGTGCAAATAGGCACCTTTGGTGTAGTTTGAGCCTTAATTTAAACCATAATATATAATGAAGAAAAAAAACAATAATGAAAAGAACATATACTGATTATATACACATGGGCAGCCTTTAGTGTCTATAGATATATAATTATATCCAGAGAGATTGCTTGCCTGTTCCTCCATATTGTTTCTCTCTATTTCACTTAATGGCACACCTCCCTCCAAAAGTGCCCCAAAACTGGCCGGAAAATCACTCAACCACCCAAATGGACCCTTCATGGGTGGACGAGTTCCTTGACTTCTCATCAACCAAACGCGGCACCCACCGCCGCTCCATGAGCGATTCCGCTGCCTTTCTCGATATCCCGATGATGGCAGACGACCATAGCAGGAAACCGTCCGGATCCAGAAACGGTGGTGTGGCTGCAGAATTCGATCGTTTTGATGAGGAACAGTTCATGAACATGTTCATTGACGATGAATCTGGGACGGGTCCCACGGTTTCGTGCTCGAATCCATCGTCACCGTCGGATCATAACAGCTTGAATGAGCAGCAGCAGGTTGAGGAGGAGGAGAGTTCATGGAAGAATGAGACACAGTTGAATCCCCATGCAATGAGTTTGGATAATTCTAATGATAAGATTTTTGATCCCAAGAGGATAAAAAGGTAATTTTAACTATTACTTACGTTTTTATTTATATTGTTTTTTTTTTCTGGATTAATATAATAATATGTTTAATTTTCTAAAAGAATTCTGGCGAATCGACAATCTGCTCAACGATCACGAGTGAGGAAATTGCAGTATATATCAGAGCTTGAACGCAGTGTCAATTCATTACAAGTATGTATCATTAATCATTACTAAACATTTTTTTGTTATTAATTTTTTTTCGAACGGAGTAGGTAGTTCGCCCAATTTTAATAAACTGAACCGTTAACTATGTTTCAGAAAATGGCAAACCAGTTCATCATTTCGGATGGATTGGTCGGACAGGCTAAACTAATTCACTAGGTTTTATTTTATAAATTGTTAGTTTGTAACTTTGTATCATGGTTTTTTATAAAAGCTAAATGATTTATTGTTATATGATACAAATACATTAGCTATATATCTAAAGAATGAAAAAAATTAAAATAATTTATAAAGATAAAAGACAGATTCGATTCACACACCGGTTTCAAGTTCCAAACAATTAAAGCTGAATTTTTCAAATTGTAAAACGTGAGAGAACATATATTTACTTTGGTTTAAATGGTTTCAAACGTTAATTCCTAATTAAATTACTAAAAGTATATAATTAGATATGAAAAGAAGTGTGTTTTATTTTCTGTTTATATTAAAATGAAGGCAGAAGTATCTATATTGTCACCAAGAGTAGCATATCTGGATCATCAAAGATTGGTTCTTAATGTGGATAACAGTGTCCTTAAGCAAAGAATTGCTGCTCTCTCCCAAGACAAGATTTTCAAAGATGGTATGTGCTGTATTTATGACCATTAATTTTTATTCCATTTTTTAAATTTATATTAATTTATAAAAAGGGAAAACTTTTATTCATACAAATCCACAGTAGAATTGTTTAAAAAAAATCCAGAGATCTAGAAAGAATTAAAATTTACCATTTTGTGATATAGAAGGCAACAAATAAAAAACAATGTTTTGAGTTTAGATCAGGTAAATGAAAGGTTTAATTAATTTTTGAGTAAAATAAAAAACATAAGCATTTTATTAATAATATATTTTTTCGTTCTACTTTTAGGAATTTTTGGAGTTTAACATTAAAAATTATAGTGTATTTTGTCATGCATTTGCATGTTACTCCATGATACATTTCTGATTCCATATCCAATATTTAATACATACAGGCTGCCATATCAACTAGTGTGCGTTATATCTATTTAATATTGTAAAAGTTAATTTTGGATTTATGTTTAAAAAAAATAAAAATTAAAGTAATTATATTTGAACATGTATGCAGCTCATCAAGAGGCACTGAAAGTAGAAATAGAGAGGCTTAAGCAGATGTATTACCAACAAACCATGCAAAAGAAGATGGAAAATGGATCAAATCCAACACATCACCATGATTCTCCCATTTCTGATCATGCTAATTCACAAGAGCAACTTATGATCAACTAATAAATCTTACATTTTGATCTTCCTCAACAACAGTCTTATCGGTCGGTAGGATCAACCTTTATATGTTAACTTGTTAGTTGTTTTGTTATAGAGTCTTAAACACCATTACACAAGATCCAAAAGATTTGCTTCCAATCTCATACCTGTTTCTAGAAATCGATAACCGTCTTGATATGATCATGAACGTAAACGGCATTTTTTGTGCTTTGCAGATATGATTTGGTTAACAGGAGGTATTTGATGAAGCTGTTATTGAACCAGACCACTCCAATATGTGATCATCCCATTGCTTGATGAAGATTACATTTTTTTTCTTTTTGTTATTAATTAATCAAAATGTAATTAATTTATCACCAAGATTTGTTTAGTTCCCTTCATTTCAATATTATAGTAAGAATAACTTTTTCTATATTGTAATTTATGTTTTGGTATTTTGAGATCTGGCCATATTACATATTAGTATAGTAAAAATGTGTTGCTTTTTGGAAAACCAATATCTAATATGATGTTGGTGAATTTAGTATTATCAACACATATAACTACATCTAACCCTATTTTTAGTGGTTTAAAATAGAAAAGAATAATTAATTCAGTCTCTTAACATCCGGTTAACATGTTAACATATAACCACTTTAATGCCTCTTAACACAAGAAGGGAGTGGTATACAATTAACAATACTGATTAACATGTCATGTCATCGTTAACATCTATATGTTTAACATGTCATGTCATCGTTAACATCTATATGTTAGAGTACACCTCATGGCCTAAGCGAGACTTTTTTTGAAAGACATCCCCGCGTTAACTCCAGGGCCAGCCCTAGAGGTGGGCGGGGAGGACCACCGGCCAGGACCCGTGATTTCGTAGGGCATGTAATTTAAAAAAAAAATTCGATATTATATATGTAAAAAATTAATAGGGTGTAGCCAAACAAATACTAACATAACATAGGCCCACTTACAAAAAAAATAATAATATGGTTTAGATTAGTTAGTCCATTGAGATTAGGTTAGTGAGCCTAATACCCAAATGATTTTAAAAACTAATAAAAACAATTAGTCTATGTTGGGCGGCAACTAGTGCCCTGTGGATATTGAAACGTCGTATAGTAGGAGAGTAGGAGACAGACCTGGTTCGACGAAGAACTCACAGAGTCTGCATGCACAGAAACCACAGAGTTGCACTCTTTTGTTATTCGATTTCAGTCTTGCATAGAGTCTGTTCGACGAACTCAGTCTCACGATCACGGATCACGTATTCAGGTAAACATCAAATCATCAATCGTCAATCGGCCCTTGTTCAGTCTTGCATAGAGTCTGTTCGACGAACTCAGTCTCACGATCACGGATCACGTATTCAGGTAAACATCAAATCATCAATCGTCAATCGGCCCTTGTTCAGTACTTCAGTTGTTATGCTTTGTTTTTGGTCGAATTCACTCATTCAGTCCCTTATTAGTAATTAATTATTATGTTTCTTTTTGTCGAATTCAGCCCCTTGTTTAGGCGATTAGTTATTGTCGAATTCATACCCTTTTTCTGTTGTGTTGAAGACTAAATTGTTAGTAATTTATGCAAAAACGATTGTCAAATTCAGTCCCGTGTTCTTTTTTTTTTCTCGAATTTAGGTCTGATTTAAACTGTGAAGAAATGATTCACCAATTTGCTATCAAGAGTGTAAGGAGGGTTTCACGAATCATTGGTTAGCTATTAGCTTATTAGTTTTTATGGTATATGTGACATTTGTGCCTTTCAATCATTATACAATTCCAAACAATTTTGAATCCAAGGAAATCTTGTGTTTCATTTCCGGGATTGCATAATTAAATGTGACATTTACACGTTTTAGTCCTTGTACACTTTCGAACTCTCAAAAAGCTTTTCTGGAAGTTATACGTAAACTGTTATGCAAATGTAATCAGTTTAATGCGACGTACACTTCGGAACAAGGACATAAGCTAAACATGCCTTAAACACCCTTTACAGAACTTAGAAATAAGTTTTGAGAGGTTCGGTATGACAAAAACATGTTTATTCGAGTCCAAGGACTATTTGCGACAAACTGCGAAAGTATGTCGATTCTCGTATTTTTTAATACGAACCATGTTCACACATCCAAAAACTTTTGTGATCATTAAAATCTTGTATTTTATTGATAAGAATGCAAAAATATCAATCGTTGCGCAATTTTGGTCGTTTTCGTGTTCCTTATAGCGTTCGTCGTAATTAAGCAAAAAACGCAATCATACAATCGAAGGAACCGACGTCCATGACATTTTTTGGCATAATTCAAGTTAAATATACCTTAACATCCTTATAGAGCCTAAAAGTTAGGTTAACAGGTGTTAGAAGTGACAAAACGCGACGAAACAAGTCCAGGGGCCAAAGCTGCCAAGTTTCAAAAATTTCTGAGGCTCTGGCGGGGTGTGAGAGGATAGGCTTAAATCTCTCGCAGGGCGCAAGAGGTGCCCAGTAACAGAATTCCAAGGCATCCTATGGTTTTCTTTGTTTGGAGCCCAAGTATCCGAATTTTCTTGGTTTTAATCTGCACATGACAAGTGTTTAAGCCACCTTTGATGTGTGCCACCTACTTGGACACATGTAATGATCCTACACACCTTCAATTGCTATAAATAGCAAGCAATTCATCCTTCACAACTTGCCCATTTCCTTCTTCTTCATATAATCTGCTCTAAATTGGAGTTGCTTCCCTTTGGAGGCCTCCTACTGAGTATTTTTGCCTTCCTAGAACACAAGTAAGTGTTCTTTCCTTAGTCTTGTTCATTATTTTAGCTTATTTTGAGCTAAAAGTCCAACAGTTGACTTTCTGTTTGACTTTTGTTTCTGACCATAATTGGTCAAGTCAAAGTTCAATTGAGCTTTGAAACGTGATTGTAATCATGAAGGTTACAATCCCTTGCGATTGCACCTTCTGATTACCACGTTTACTAGTCGAAGTGACGAGTCAAAGTTTCGGTCAAAGATGCACATTATGTGAATTTACGACAAAACCATTTTCGGGTATCAAAACACTAAGTTTTGATACCAAATCAGTTTATAAACTTAGGTAGACAAGTTTTGACATGTCTAACTTATCACTTCTAGTTTAGTGCTTATTTAGGGTCGTAAGTCGAGCGGTCTTGACCACCGCTTTGACTTTCGAATCCGACCCGTTTAGTCGATCTTAGGATCCGACCAAACACATGTATGTGACCATAGTTGTATAGGGAATAACCTACTAAGGTTATACCTTATGGTCACGTCGTTTGGTTAGTTATATGATGTGACAACCCTCACAATTACAGGTATCCGTACAATTAATTAATATTAAATTTGTG
Organism: Helianthus tuberosus; assembly: GCA_030545235.1. Taxonomy (NCBI): domain Eukaryota; kingdom Viridiplantae; phylum Streptophyta; class Magnoliopsida; order Asterales; family Asteraceae; genus Helianthus; species Helianthus tuberosus. The sequence continues at coordinate 107,982,331 of CM060450.1, forward strand.
CTTAATGACTGTGCTTGATATCAACTGAAGAATAAACTGCTTTCTGATTTCTGTTACATACATACATATGCATCACATTACATACTGTCACTCCATTTATTATATACAACCTTTAGTGACAAACTTGATGCAGAAAGCACAGTTAGCACAGTGAGCGGATAACTCAGAAACATGCTGACAATGCCAGCACATAGACAGACAATATATAGAGGCCCAGTATGAGCCAGAGTCAAGGTACTACACTAGTATGGAGTGTAGGGAAGTAAGGACCATAAAACTGCGTCACTAGGTGATAGTTAGGGTGCCGGAAAGTGCCTAAAACCCACTTAAACTGCAAAATTCTGCATTTAACAACAAAATTCAGCATTTAAATGTGCTAGACACTTGCAAAAATATGGCAAAATGGTCCTGTATGCTTTCCTAAGTGTCGGGAATTAAAAGGGTCACTAAAAGTTACATAAAGGACACTTTACGATGTAACTTAGCTCTTTAACGGAATGGTAACAAACCGAACAACCGGACATTACCCGGAACACGAAAATATTATCAGAAACATTGTTTCACTTTTTCTGAGCTAGTATTGGTTCCCGAGCACTATAACATACTACATAAGACATGGTACACACTTAAACACAAGACACTTACACTTAACACCCTATTACTTAACTTTACCATTTGAATTTTTATCTTACCCCCCCCCCCCCTCATTGTAACCGTCCCCAAGGGGGACCCCACTCCAAGATTTGGGCAAATCCCTTCAAATCTTCCATATCTTCTCTTGGGTTTTGTGGTGATTATGTTTGTACTAGAGGTGACACAAGAACCATTGGGTATTAGGGATTGTGGATTATAAGAAACCTTATTCTCTTCATCATCACCATCACATAACTCTCTCTCTTCCCTCACATAAGCTCTCGGCCGAACACCATATCCCCATCATCTCCATTTTTGATTTTTGTACAACCAATCCAAGCTTCATTCAAGGTGCTACAAGGTGTATAACGAGGCTCGGTGCTCACGAAACTTGAAGGACCACCTTCGTTTGCTTTTATCCTCTACATTTGCAAGCTTGATCTTCCCTAGCTTAAAAGCTAGTAGTAAGCTTCTTTGATCCTCATTTACTTCATGTTTATGGTGGTTAATAGTTATGATATGATGAAATCTCAAGAACACTAAAAGACCATAAACATAAGTCTTGTAACATAAGCTTAAAGATGAAGAAACAAGATGAAATAATAGTAGTATGATGTTGTTTGAATGTATTGATGATTTCTTGATGGTTAGTCATCATATGAGACTTGTTAAGTTATGATTAAAAACATGGCTTAACAAGTTAGGGATGATTATGTGTACATGAAATAATCATCCACTAGTGAAGACATGAACTTGAAAGTAGGATGATTTTTCTTGAAAAATAATAAACCAAGTAAACTAGTAATATTGTAAATCCAAGTCTTGAGAATGGTTTTTCCTAAATAAACCAAGAATAGAAGATGATTTTGAAGGGTTATGACTTTTGTTAAATCTACGCTATTTTGGTAACAAAATAAATGAAGTGAGTCTTGTAAAACATGAAAATGTGGTAAACAAATATTTTTGCAAAATATGTTCACAAGATGTGAATATCTAAAAATCCCGAGAATGAGATTCTAATAAAAGTAAACACACTTTGGAGGGTAACTAAACCCACTAAACACCCCATTAAGTTACTACGCGTTTTTATGAAAAACCAAGTTCATGTAATTATGTAAAGTGCATTGTTTTTGCACTTGATAGGTGTAATATTGTTTAGTGACTTGTTGTTGATTGTTTGGATGAATTTTTTGAAAGAAAATGATATGCTAAATGGCATGGACACCTCCGTTTACAAAGGAAACTCTGGCGAAATTTTCTAAAATTTCAACACTTAGGAAATATTTTCTAAATAAGTGTTACAAGTATACTTTTAACTTTGTTTTCCAAAATAAACTTCGCCATAGGTTTTGTTACAAAAATACAACGTATCGGAGGTTGATTTTTGTAAATAAAAATGGGTAAATATATATATATATATAGAATATATATTTTATACTAACACACTTGTGTGAATACTTGTATGATTTGTGGAATAGTTATATTATTTTAGGGTAAAATAATATAACTTAGCAATACCATGGAAATTACAACTCCAAAATAATACCAAGAATCACAAGGAATAAATATTTAAGTTGCACGCTTGATATTGTGAAACCGAACGCAAAAACGTAACTTACAAAATATTCCGGGAAATACTCTTACAAATATATTTTTGGTAAATACTATTTTCGAAATGAAATAAGTGAAAATATGATTTTGTAAATATTACCAAGTATATCATATTTTTAACAACAAGAAAATATATTATTTTTGGGAGATAAAAATATATTTTCCTAGTATATTTAGAAGATATATAATTTTTGAGAAAAATATATATTTTCTAGGACAATACATGATTGAATAAAATAAGTTTATATATATTTAAGTGAGACTTGAAATATATGGTTTTAGAAATATATATTGGGAATATATTAACATATTTTTATTTGGAACAATACACCGAAATACGACGCCATTGCATGGCTTGATATACAAATACAAGAATACGGATGAACATATATGAAATACCCCCATCCTTGGGAAGGAAATACGAATACAAATACATGAGGAGTATTACTACAAATTATTGTTTAACAATTATTCCAAAACTTAAAGTTAAAATAATCATTATTTTAACAAGTAAATATAACTTGGAATAATATCAGAGACGTAACTCAAAATCGTAAATACTAAGACAAGGCACGACCCGTTCATCTAATAGACGTTAGACCATTGTAGGTAGTCGTGTTTGCTAAGGAGATTTGGGTTACAAGTACCGAAGACGCAATACAGTGAGTTCATGTCCCCCTTTTCTCTTAACTGTTTTCAGTTTTATACTTCGGGGGTGAAATACATGTTACAATTATTACAGACATTTTTATACATGGTATGATTAGCTTAAGGAGGGTTTACTACTAGATCATGTGAATGGGTAGGGCGATTAAGGCCATCAATCCTCGTTGTAGGACCGAGGGGCATGAGTGATAGATCTATTTGGGTGTAGCAAGCCCCACTCCTGAGTCCGCTGAGTGGACCATGTGGTGACTATGTCTTACAGCCGGAAGCCCGGTGCGAAATCTGCTAGGTTTGAGTCTTCCTGCATCACTTCACACATACCATTGGCTTTGCAACCCAGTGGTGATCTCTTTTTCCTTATTGCTACATACCAAGGACTTACATACATACTTACAACATTTCAAGGGTTTATACATACACACAGACGAACACATGAACTCGCTCAACTTTTGTTGATGTTTTTCAAACTACATGTATTTCAGGGAATTTGTAAAGTGGATCTGGCGGGCGTTGGAAGTTTTTATGCTGCGTTAAGAATAAAGATGTCATCCATGGTCTTTGAGTTTGGTTAGTGTGTCTTATTCCTGGACGGGACACATCTTCCAAACCTTGGTGTTATTCATTAACTTTTGACGAGTCTTTAATAAGCTCATAAACAATTTGCATGATTTGTAAAACTTGAATTTGAAGTCTACGTTTAAAACGATGTTGTTATGTTTTACACTTATTTAATGGATGACAAATCTATGGTTTTATCATATAGTTGATGTTATGATTGAATGCAATGATATTAAATAAGTCACACCAATAACCCACGCTTCCGCAAAAGTCAGGGTGTGACAGCTTGGTATCAGAGCCTCGATCATAGCGAACTATGATTCCTTCTCGAGTCTAGACTATGATCATCAGGGCTCTCACGAAAATATTTTCAAGCATTTTTACATTGCATACACTAAACGTCCAGATCCAGGGAACAAACATTTTTACAAACAAAAGGCACAAATACACATTTCAAAATTTATGTTTATAATTCAATCTTAGAGATTGGGAAGGGTCACTCTTAGAGACTGAGGGAGGATCAGTCTTAGAGACTGAGGAATGATCAGTCTTAGAGACTGAGGGAGGATCAGTCTTAGAGACTGGGGAAATTTGGTCTTAGAGACCAGGGAGTTAGTCTTAGAGACTGGGGAAATTTGGTCTTAGAGACCAGGGAGTTAGTCTTAGAGACCAGGGAGAATTGGTCTTAGAGACCAGGGAGTTAGTCTTAGAGACTAGGGGAGATTTGGTCTTAGAGACCAGGGAGTTAGTCTTAGAAACTGGGGAAATTTGGTCTTAGAGACCAGGGAGTGAGTCTGAGAGACTAGGGAGTTTAGTCTGAGAGGCTGGGAGGGATAGTCTGGGAAGACTAGGACGAATATGTGGATACATGATTACATTATGAATTGTCCTTATTTGCAATACACAAAGTGTTAAAGATTATTGTGAATATGCATGCTATGACTATTATGTACCGGCACACACATCACTTTCCTCAGGGAAGCGAATTATCGGACATTGATAACCCTACGGCCACCGCCACAGATAATGAGATTGCATCCGCGCCGGAGATACTTACGTCAGACACTGAGAGTGATCCTGATACGATGACCAAGGCCGAGGACGACTTCCAACCGTCCGCGCTGCCAGACTTTGGTGATGAATTACCCTTGCTGATGGCTTCCTTGACTAGAATCTTCCTGTCATTCTTGTTTCGGTCCACGACCACCTTACCATTTGGACACTTCGGTGGAGAGCACCTCCTGGCTCCGATCCTCGACGCCGTACCTCTCATGGTTATTTCCCCCGAGGATCTGCCTCTTTGACAAATTGTTTGATGACGACATTAATTTGCTTATTGATGATCCTCCCGTTGACGCCCAGGATGATGGAAAGTTAGATGAGAACGTTGTTACTAATTTTACGTTTTGAGATCCCTGTTATTAAGCTATCCTTTGATTTTAGTATACATTCGATTTCAGACTCCTTTGAGTCTGCGACATTTTCAGCCTTACAGACGGACAGGTTACCACATTTTGCTACTGATTCAGACGACAACATCACTATGGCTACTGCACCAACACCTGCTCAAGACACCACACCGTTACACGACCCATGGCCTGCTCCTGAGCTAGCTTCTGCACCTTTTGGGTCAGCTTGATGTTGCACCTGCTGATCCTGCACCCTTACTTGATCATGACCCTGTTTCTTTTGATTTACCAGACAATGCATCCCTTATACCCGACCCAGTACCTGCACCTAGGGATCTTCCTATCAGTTGAGACGTTTGTTCCTGCACCTTTACCCGCTGATGTTGCTCTTGTGAAGACTGTTAGTGCACTATGTCTATTGACTTCGTCTTGTATCATGTAATGGGATAGGATAGGATAACCAGTGTTCGAGGTGTGAGAAACAGATTTTGAGGAAATAGCATGTGAGTTCGCTTGAAAGTGCCATGTGACAAGTTCAAGCGAAATCAGAATGGTTGAGTTCGCTTGAAATGACAACATGTCATGTTCAAGCGAAACCAACAACATGCCAGTTCGCTTGAACAGACATGTGTCACATTCAAGCGAAACCCTCTCTAGTATAAATAGGTTCACTTGGTTATTCATTTGTAACGATTCGGATCTGAGTAGCGAAGCTCTGTCGGATTGTCTCCAGGTTGTAATTCAGTATCATATCAATATAAGAGACGTTTAAATTGAATCGAGTGTCCGTTTCTTTGATTCCGCCTCTGATTCGGATAAAGGACTCTTCTGATCGACTCAGTCAGGTCGTACAGCGATCCTACAAGTGGTATCAGAGCACAGGAATAAGAGTTTAACTCGATTGCATCAGTTTTCTGTCTTCTACTCATTCTTTTTCAAATTGGACAAGATTTTATGGTCATAATGGATTGAATTTTTCACAGAATGTGCGAAACAATATTTTAACAAACCCTTGAGAGTTTCAGATAAAAATTCGAAGTAAAAATGACAAAATTGGACCAAAAACTAGCTTTCGCTTGAACGAACATTGAGGTTCGCTTGAAATGATTAGCTGAGTTCGCTTCAAACAAGTCATTCCTCTTGAAGATTATAGTTGGGTTCGCTTCATATTGACAGTTCGCTTGAAATTAGACTTGTTCTCGCTTGAACCTAGTAGTCCGCTTGAAAGTCAGGTTTTCGCTTGAAGTGCTAGTTCGCTTGAAGTGTCATTGTTTGTTTTCGCTTGAACTTATTAGTTCAATATCTTCGCTTGAAGTCCTAGTCCGCTTCAACAAGAGATTCCGCTTGAAACCCTTAGTTCGCTTGAAAGAGGATTTTTCACGTCAAGATTATTTCACATCAACCAAGTGTCAGTTTATTTCAAGTTGATTGATATTGTTTGTGCTGATTGTGTGTGTTTGTTTGTTTATCTCCAGGTGATTAAAGATGTCGAGTAGCAGTGAAGAATTTTACAACACGTTTTACAATGCTTTTACTTCAGAATCATCCGAAAGAAGATCTGAAACAAGAGAATATTCAAAGGAGATTTCAGAGAATTTGAAGTATGAGAATATGTATGGAAGCCAACAGAAACCACCGAAATTAATGAAGATTGAAGATTATAACTGGTGGAAAAACCGATTTGAGGGTTGGGTAAAAGCTTTTGCTCCTGAAAGTTGGTTAAAACTAAAATACGGATATACAGAACCAGTGAAAGAAGGAGGAGAGTTAGTAGATGAAAAAGAGTTCACTGAAATAGATATAAAAAATGTTGTAGCTGAATACAAAATGATTACATTGATAAAACAGTCAGTGAGAGAAGATATTATTTCGCTACTTGAACAAGAGAAAACATTGAAGAGTTTATGGGAAGCTTTAGAGAGAAAATGTATAGGTACCTCTGAGATTGTGAAAAACAAAAAGAAACTGTTACGTAAAGAGTTTGATTTATTTGGTTGTATGAAAAATGAATCTGTTTGTAAAATGATCGAGAGATTTGGGCATCTAAAGATGGAGTTGGCTAGACACAAAATCACATACACTCAAGAGGAGCTGGTTGATAAATTGTTTAACTCATTGGCGAATGATCAAGATTGGCAATACTTTGCCTTAATGTTGAAAAACACAATCAAGCCTGAAGAGTTAACAGTGGATTTGCTGATCGAAAGACTTGAAAGTCACGAGTTGGAGATAAAGAGATCTAAAGTCAACAACTCAGCTCATCAGCAGAATGTGGAGTTGTACTACAGAGGAAATGTACCACAGGCTGGGTCTCCAAAAACAACATTTTCTGCAGAAAGTTCAAACTCTGTGAACAATGAAAGTTCTCACAGTGGTTTTCACAGTGGATCTTTTTCAACAACATCGAGCCAATCTGCATCAAAGAATGTATTCCAATGCAACATTGCAGTAGATTTGAAGAATACTCAAAATTTCAATGAGGAGTCTGCAAAGCAACAGATGGTCTTCTTAGCATCTGTGTTGGGGTCGTATGAAAGTCTTGTGGCAGGCAAGATAGGCAACACCAATCTAACGAAGGAAGACTACGATCAAATCGATCCTGAGAAGATGGAATTGATCGATATACGGTGGTGTATGGCCAGTGTAGTGAGGATGGCAAAATGTTTTATGGAAATTACCGGAAGGCAGTCTATTGGTGGACCTTCTACCAAGTTAGGCTTTGACAAATCCAAAGTGACATGTTTTAAATGCAAACAGAAAGGTCATTTTAAACGTGAGTGCAGAAATGCTTATGCTGATGATACTGCTAATCCGTTCAAGGAAGATTACTATAAGAAAGCAATCTAACATCAGAACAAATCTGAACCTCCCAGATTGAAGCAGCCTGAAGAAAAATCAAGAGCTTTGGCAGTTATTCATGACGATGAAGGTTATGACTGGAGTCAAGTTCTACCTGAAGAAGATGCAGTTGGATATGCATTTGTAGCTGAGGTTGATCCTGATAGATGGTGGAAAATAGATTATGCGAGATGGGAAATTGAAAAGTTCAGAGAATCATTCAAAGAAGCCCAGAGAGCAAAAAGATGGAATGATGAATTAGAATGTTACATGGATCCACGGGGTAATCCAGTTGTTGACCCATCAAAGGTGGATTTTGAAGCTGTAACAAATTTGCTTCCAAGTCAGACTACTTTTAACACAAGAAGGTTATCTGAAAAAGAATATTTGCCAGATTTGGTGAACAAAATCAAAGAAGTTTGCGAAGCAAGTCTACCAAAGGTGGTAGAAATGAAGAAGAGAAAAGAAGAAGAGTTGAAAAAGATGGTTGAAGAAGTGAAGATTAATGCAAAGCTTGCTGCTAAAGAAGAACAGAAGAGTGATGAAGAACAGAAGAGTGAAGAAGTACAGAAAGTAGAAGAAGAAGAGAAGAAAGAAGAAGATCAGAAAGTTGAAACAGAAGAATCATCGGTGCTGAAAGAGACTGAGGTAAATGAATCTTCTGATCTATCAAATATTGAAATTGTTGATAACAATGAAAACAAATGCAGGAATTGCATAGAAATGTGCAAAGCCTGTATTGAAAAAGATGAATTAATCAAAACAAAAGATATTGAAACAAACAAACTTGAAAATGTTTTCAAAATAAAATGTAAAGAAATGATTGAAAAAGAAGAAATTTTGAAACTAAAGGTTGAAAAGCTGACACAGAAGTGTCAAGGTCTTGAAAAGGATAATGATGTTTATAGACAACTGTGTACTGCAAAATGTGTTGATTGTGTTGAAAAAGAAACTAAATTTCAAGATTTTCAAAAAGAGTATGATGTTTTGAAGTGGTCGAGTCAGAGAGTACAAGAAGCTTATGATACTTTGAAGAGCCAAGTCAAATGTTTTGACCAAAGATTGTCTGAAACTTTAGTCACTAAAGAAATGTATGAGAGAAAGTTTAAAGAAAAGCAACTTGAATTAAACAAGTGTGTTGATGAAATTGCTAATCTTAAACAAATTCTGGCTGAAAAAGAAAAGGTTGTTACCAAACTTCAAAGTTATCATAACTCTTCGTACATTCTCGAACGCATTTTCAACATCACACCAGATGACAAAGATACTGACAAGAACAAAAAGGGTATTGGTTCAGAATTTCATCAGGTACCACCACCATTGAGAAACAATTATACTTTTTATGATGAGGAAAAGGTGGCAAAAGGTCTGAACATAGTTGACCAATTACCTGAAAGTATCGATGTGACTTACACCAAATCTGATGAAGCTGATGATTCAGAGGTGGTAAGTAAGGTTGTTGATAGCGTTTTGAAAGATGAGTCTACAAAAGGTAAGTCTGAATCACAGGATGAAAATGAAGGTAATTTTCATGATGAGTATCTAAAAAACATAAAATCTGAGAAAGTTGTGAATGATGATTCAAAAGGATTGGTATATACCATGATTGGATCGGACAAACTATTCTTAGACATTGTATTCCCGATTCAGAATGTGATTTCAGAGAAAATTGATAAAGTTTTTAAGATGGTTGAGATTGAAAAGTCAGAAGTTTCAAAGTTTGCTGGTAAAGGTCGTAAAACTTTTTATAACAAACCTGGTTTTAAAAAGAAAAACATGAAGGCTGGGTTGGGTTATAAGAAGAAACAAAGTTGGAAAAGAAATGAAATGCCAAATTCTCAGGCAAAAATGAGTTTTGTTCAAGGAAAAAGTTTTGAAGAAGAGGAAAAACTCAAATTTAGACAACAGTCTATTGAAGAGTTTTGTGCTCAAAAGAAAAAGCAACAACCACAGGTCAAAGATGTGTCCAAGAGAACGTGTTTCAAGTGTGATCAAATTGGACATCTTGCACGAAAGTGTCCGAATCTGAAACCTGTGGATGTTGACAAAAAGAAGTCTGAAAATATTGAGAAACAAAAATATGAGGGTGTGAAACAAAGGTCAACCAAATTTGATTCAAAACAAACTTGGAGGTACAACACAAACAAGTTTGCTTCAAATCAAACATGGAAACCAAAACAGACTAAGTCTGATTCAAGAAAAACACAGATTTTTCACACACCCAGATTTAGAACAACGCAAAGTTGGCAAAAATCCGTTGATATGACAAAATCCAAAGAGTTTTGGAAACCAAAAGTTGTTGATCAAAAACAAAATGTTCAAAAAGTTTCACATTTTTACAAAAGAGGTACTCCGAAAGGTCAAAAATGGAGTGCTAAGAAACAAGTAATTTTGGTAAAAGATGAAAAAGTTGAAGTCAAAGTTGAAAAAGTCTTTGATGAGAAAGATTTTCCGAAGTTACATGATGAATATTGTGTTGAAATGCCTAAGGTCCAACAGACCTGGGCTAAATTGTTCAAGTAATTGAATGTTTTGAATGTGCAGGTGCTTAACAAAATCAAAGATTGTGAGAATGAAAGTTGGGGCAGCCTGGCACAGGAAGAGGTTGCTGAACCCTGGTTTGGTTAAACAGGGAGTTTAATGTTTTCTGTAAAAAAAAAAAAAATTGTTACATGAATATGCCGAAAACCTCACGGCTGAACAAACATGATTACTTTCACAAGATTGAAAAACGGTTTTCAAACTGTCGAAAATCAATGGGTTGTAAATCATGGGGGTACTTTATATTAGTTTTTTCTGCAAAACAGAGCACTTTTAGCAGAAAATGGATGGCGAGACGAAGCTATCAGTATTGGTTGTCAAATTTTCTTTTAAATGATTTTGCATTTTAGGGGGAGATATATTGTTGTCAGAAAATCAAAAAACATTTGAAAATTTCAAAAAGAAAAATTTGATAAAATGAAAATTGAGTTTTTGCGTAAAAAGAGGAAATGATAGTACATCAGTAGACAGTTACAGTACGCTAAAGATTTGGAAAGTTAAAATGTGTTAAATGATCTCACAGTGGATGTGTCGGTAGATTTTTATACATTTAGTAAACTTTTTCGGGATATAAATCTAAATTCAAACTTGCTTATTTCGTGGGGAACACTACTTGGATATATAGGTAACCCCTGAAATCTCGTTTGAAGGACCCCTCTTTCTGAGATACTAGGTCTTTATGCTTAGTGATATCTGGGGTATTATTCCGGGACTTCTGCTGAATGGAAGTTCTGACCTAGTCTCCGAACAATACTTTCCGCATTGCTTGAAACATAGCGCATCCCTCAGCTAATTGATGAAACAATAAAATTGATAGTCATTGCTGTTGTAATACAAAAGATCCTCTAAAGGGGACACACCAAAAGTCGAGCCGTCATCTCTCTGCTGAACGGAAATTCTGACCTGAGCTCTCACGGTTTCGTACTATAATTTATTCCCCTTACAGATATCATCTAGGTATACTCATCTGTAAGACTGAGTATTGGGATCTGGATACGGGAGTATATTCAATAGGTCGGACATATGAATGAGTTTAAGTTCTTAAAACACCTAATTCGTATCCTGAATCAGTTGAAGTTTGTATGAAAATTTAAGTGGATCAGTATATCGACAATCTAAGTAAATTGTTTAATTCTTAATGTGTAACTAAGCTCAACAGTACTTGTGACTTGTCAAAAACTGATATGATCCTCTAACGCCAACTCAAACAAAAATATTGTTTGTACATATTTCGTTATTGTTTTATATTTTCAGAAAATACAAAAAGATTTTTGATTCTGTTTTATTTTCGACAACCGATGTCTGTGTGCTGAGTTTCAAAATCTGAGTAAGCTGATTGTGTTTCTGAAAATAAAACAAGTTCATTAATTTGAAACTTGAAATTTTTTATAAAAATTCAAAAACAGTTTGTGAAATCTCCAAGGTCATTAAGTTGGACTTGGATGATTAACTGTGAGGGAATTGGATGCTTATATTGTTATAGAGCTAGTTTCCGATTCGATTCGATAAAACTGCCAAATTCTTGAGAAGTGGTTTAGGAATTTTGAATTGTCAGGTTATAATTCCTGAAAGTTTGAAATGTTGTTACTTATAGACGTATGAGTGTTGCAGGTTATGTACCAGACTACGATCCTGAAAGCATAGTTTAAGGGGGAGTCTGAAGACGAGCTCAAAGCTAGGGGGAGCTTGTAACCAGAAAGCTAGGTGTCGATCCCTAAAGCATGGAAGCTTGATGAAAGGGGGAGCCTGAAGAAGCTAAAGAAAAGGATTGATGGATGATTACATTGATAGACATTTTGGAAAGAGCTTGAAGACTGATCAAGACTGAAAAGGTGTCATGATAGAGATTAGACACTGAAGACTTCGTCAATATCCAAGGGGGAGTCTGTTAGTGCACTATGTCTATTGACTTCGTCTTGTATCATGTAATGGGATAGGATAGGATAACCAGTGTTCGAGGTGCGAGAAACAAATTTTGAGGAAATAGCATGTGAGTTCGCTTGAAAGTGCCATGTGACAAGTTCAAGCGAAATCAGAATGGTTGAGTTCGCTTGAAATGACAACATGTCATGTTCAAGCGAAACCAACAACATGCCAGTTCACTTGAACAGACATGTGACACATTCAAGCGAAACCCTCTCTAGTATAAATAGGTTCACTTGGTTATTCATTTGTAACGGTTCGGATCTGAGTAGCGAAGCTCTGCCGAATTGTCTCCAGGTTGTAATTCAGTATCATATCAATATAAGAGACGTTTAAATTGAATCGAGTGTCCGTTTCTTTGATTCCGCCTCTGATTCGGATAAAAGACTCTTCTGATCAACTCAGTCAGGTCGTACAGCGATCCTACAAAGACGGACATCCTTTTGCGCCAACATGCCTATCGCTTTCTTTCAAGACATACCCGCACCCCTGAGAGGTACTCCATGTCAGCACCCGCGTAACGATCTCTTTTGCTACAGCAGCATTTTCTACAACCTCACAGGCTGTACCGTTTGCTACATTCACCTCTACATCCCTGGATGAGCCATTTGGATAGTTCCTATAATACGCTATGCTGATTTTAGACCCTTATCATCCCTCACATTATGGAGGCTACATACGTGATGAGTGCTCCTGTAACATCAGCTACAGTTGAGGATATAAGTTGTAGAGTTTTTGGAGCTTGAGCTGACACCGCGTCCTCCACCTTGACTATTGCCAGTATACTTTGATCTTCCACATTCATCAAGATTACTTTTGCGCTCTCACCTGCTGCAATTACACTTTTCCCAGGTTTTTGATGCTCGTTTCTTTACTATCGAGCGGCAGATCAGTTACTTACTTCGACGTACATACAAGCTCGAGGGGGAATTCAAGCATGTTAACAGTTTACTTTTCTTTCCTCCTCCACCTCAGTCACCAGTATAGTTGGTTTCTGGATTATGCAGATTGCATTACATTTGGGTAAAGACACTAATGATAAGCCGGGATGGTGGAGACTTTTGAAGACCACATCTGACTACGTAATTTTGATACACTAATATACTTATTGGACAAGGGTAGGGTGACCCTGTGTCCCTTTCGATGTGATACATTTTGAAAGACAATACAATTGTGGTCGGAGAATAATGGGAGCCCAATCATCACTAAACATGCGACAATACTTTGTGACCAATAACCAACGAAAGCTCGGTCGCTATGTCTTCGTTAAGCACGTTATTGATCTATATGTGTGTGCTATAATTATAATGCTACGTGCTTACTTGCTATGCTCTCATTAAACATAATTACCAAATTACTTGGTTATGCTATTATTATGCTATTGCTTGATTGGATGGTATGATAACCTCTTATGTGTATGTATAAATGACCTCTAAACAACTATATGCACTCCTGAACAATAAGACCTGACCTAACCAATCTTCTTCTAGGAAGATGTTGATTCAAAGGAACACCGATACCAACAACCCTTTGCCAACAGCAGAGTCAGAACTGCAAGGGCGCATCTCGCAGGCCATCGCACAGCTCGAGGCCCTTCGCTCCTATCATGGCGGAGGTACCTCAGGAAATAACCCACCCTGCGGTTGCACCTACGAGCAGTTCTTGAACTTCAAACCTCGAGAATTCGACGGCACTGGGGGTGCCTTAGCTTTTGTGCGTTGTCTGGAGAAGACGAATTCTGTTTTACGGTTGAGCAAATGTGCCCCAGAACATCAGGTCACGTACGTAGCTGGACTATTTGTAGATGGGGCTCTGTCATGGTGGAACTTTCATGTTCAGGTAATGGGCGAGACTGCTGCAAATGCGTTGACGTGGGACGAGCTGAAAGAATTGATGCGTAAAAGATATTTCTCTAGGGCAGAAGTCCAGAAGTTGGAAACTGAACTATGGAACTTGAAAATGGAAGCTCCAAAGATAGATGAATATGTGCAGAGATTTGGCGAATTATCACAAGTTGCTTCGCGTTTGATGGAACCATAATCTAGGAAGATCGAACATTTCATCAGGGGACTGGCACCTCAGATTCTAAGCCTGGTAACAACATCTAAGCCTTCAACAATCATCGAAGTTGTTGACACCAGCGTGGCGCTTACTGAAGAGGCAATTAGACTAGGAGAATTTTCCGCGTCGGAAGAGAAAAAGGAGACTCCTGTAGAGTCATCTGGGGAGAACAAGAGAAAGCTCGTAAATTTCAAGAAGGTTACTCGGGCGAGTAACAAGAAGAAGGCCAAAAAGGGAAAAGACTACATGGCTATCCTACCTAAGTGCGACAATTGTCTACGTTATCATGTCGGGAAATGTAAATATAGAAAATGTGATAACTGTGGTAAGAGGGGGCATCCTAAGGAAACTTGTAGGCAAGACACTGAACGTAGAAATGGAGGCCAAGATGGTAGCGAGGATCACGTAGAAAACAACGACAAAGACAAAGGCAGGGCGAGTGATAAACAAAAACGTGCTCAAGGTTGTCTTAACTGTGGGAGCAAGAAGCATTTCAGAAAATACTGCCCTAAGAAGAATCAGGCACAAGGGTAAAAGCTCAGTAGCAGAGCTAGGGGAGCACACCAGAAATCCAAGCGTGGGTATCGGTACGTCCCACATTACTCAACGTTATGCATCTGTGCTGCTAGATACTGTTACAAATTTTAGCTTCGCATTTCTAGAGTTTGAGAGTATACTTGGTTTAGTAACAAGTAAGTTAGATAATCCTCACTCGATAGTACTAGCTAATGGGAAGCTAGTAGAAGCCAACGATGTAATTGGAAACAGCAAGATAGAACCCATCGAGAGTGAGTTTATGCTTGATCTACTGCCAGTTGAATGGGGAAGCTTCGACGAGGTAACCTAGATGGATTGGTTGTCGAGTGATTGAGCGGATATTGATATCCGCATCGCAATGGCGAACGAAGAAACGATCTTGACTCATGAAGCGGGATACGTCTCTACAGATTACTAATTGCTTGAAGGCACGAAAGTTGTTGCGTAAAGAATGTGATTTTTTTCTTGGCTCATGACGTGGACAAGGAAGCCGAAGAACCAAAACTCGGAGATACCCCTGTGATAAGGGAATACCCTGAAGTCTCCCCCAAAGACTTTCCAGAATTATCTCCTCAACGACAAGTCGAATTTCGCATCGATTTGATTCCAGGCACCGCGTCTGTAGTTAATGCACCCTAGCGGCTTACACCTTCGGGAATGCCAGGATTGACAGTGTAGTTTCAGTAGTGGATAGAGAAGAAAGATAACAGACCAAGTGTTCCGTTTTGGGTAACCCCAGTTCTGCCCGTCAAGAGAAAGGACGATAGCTTTTGTGCGAACATCAAACTACCAGGAGCCGAACGAGCTAACCAACAAGAGTCGGTGACTCTTGCTAAGGATTAGCGAATTACTTATTTAACTAACTGTGAGGATCCAACTACTATTACACGACTGATCGACGATCGAGGGCCATTAGCGGTGAATCCAGGAAGAAAGTATACCGGGGAAATTGTGGGACAATAACTTGTTTTAAACGTACACAAGAATGGTGTTTCCTACACGATGCACAAAATAGTTTACACGGGATACGAAACCCTGGGAATCTAGGAAACATGTACTTAGGGCTATCGGGAACCCAGGTCCAAATTCACAAAGGTTGTCACTTAGGACTCACATCTGTTAACTCAAGCAGACACCATTAACCTGACATATATGCCAGTTCCGTTGACCAAACAGAAGGTACTTGAATTTCTTTTACTTCTAGCGAGTAGATGTCTGCAACTCTACTCCCCTTAATGGTAGTTGCAACGAGTTAATTTTCTTCGCTGAGAGCGAACGCACATTTGCTTCGATACCTGGTCATTTCTTCATTTTAGCAGATACTCATTATTCCGCTTCTTGGAAACTTATTTGTCACACATGCACCATTTGCTACGCCTGTGACTTCATTTCGAATAAACGCTTCATTGAAGTTAAAATATTATGATGCTAAATCTAATCACTGGTTTGTGATTCGAATGACCTACATTATTATGACTATTGACTCTTTTGCTATCAAGTCAACACACTTTCTTGAAACTCCATTTATTTCAAGTTACATTCATGGTTTACCTTTGTGACCATGCCGAGATTCCTCTGTTGATACATACGTTTATTGCCGGGTTATGCTGAAACCAAGTTCAATTGCTTGAACTTGTCCATGTCACATATTCAATTTAAAACGCCATATGATGTATTGAGAGCATCATATTCAAATTTATTCTTGCAACGGTTCTCTTGTTTCAAGTTGTAGTAGGATTGTTTGGCCTACAACTCCACTCAATTGTTCATTAATTTCAAATACCTTACGATGATACTTTCACAAAACTGAAGCTTGCGCTAACCTGGTTACGCACCCTATACACGGATTTAAATGTTTATTTATTTACTTGCTCTAAATCCGTCTTGTTATCACGATTAAAGCGGCCTCAACACAGTTGTGTGTTAAAACAATGGTACATAGATTCATTTCATACCACGGTGTACCTCCGAACGATTCTTTCGTTATAAATTGAATACCCTGCAGTACTTATTGCTTTCTCACCTTCGATCAAAAACAGTGGCTCTTTGATGTTCCATATTCAACTGAAAACTCTATGACATTGTGTAAATCAAATCTTCAGGCTTGTCTCAGTACATGTTCATTTGATTTCCAACGCGGTGAACTTGTTCAGTCACCACTATACTTGAATTATGTCATTACGACACCTTGTGGTGTCATTACAAACTTGTAACTTGTGCTAATCAGGGTCAACTGTTTCACACAAAACTGCATATACTTTCGTTTGACTTGCCATTTAAACATTTCTGATGCAACTACGAATCAAGACAATGATACACCAAGATTCGCTTGTATTTCGTTCGGTGTACTTTCGAAATCTAAGAATGTCAACACACTAAACCTTACCATTCATTTATTCGGGAGTTGGCAGATCATTTTACTATTACATTTGAGTTGTTGATTTTGAACTCATATAGCGGATGCTATGGTTTGTGAAAACTCATTTGCATATTGCGATCGATCGTTTGCGGATTTCTTAGTCAAAACTCCTCTTTTGTGGAACCCCTGTTAGCTGGATTACACTAGACTATACGTCAAATACGTTTTGTACCTTTGACATCAAATGCTAAAAGCACATACCTTTTAACCATAGGATTCGGGTTGTTATATATTCTTGGACTCACCTGATGTGAGTGAGGTTTGATTCGGTTTGGTGATTGTCTACCTCGGTATTATTCATATACATACACGTGTGACGTAACCATAAGGAGTTAAGGTAGTACAAATTTCGAGGACGAATTTTTTTTTACAGGGGGAGAATGTGACAACCCTCACAATTACAGGTATCCGTACAATTAATTAATATTAAATTTGTGCTTAATGACTGTGCTTGATATCAACTGAAGAATAAACTGCTTTCTGATTTCCGTTACATACATACATATGCATCACATTACATACTGTCACTCCATTTATTACATACTACCTTTAGTGACAAACTTGATGCACAAAGCACAGTTAGCACAGTGAGCGGATAACTCAGAAACATGCTGACAATGCCAGCACATAGACAGACAATATATTGAGGCCCAGTATGAGCCAGAGTCAAGGTACTACACTAGTATGGAGTGTAGGGAAGTAAGGACCATAAAACTGCGTCACTAGGTGATAGTTAGGGTGCCGGAAAGTGCCTAAAACCCACTTAAACTGCAAAATTCTGCATTTAACAACAAAATTCAGCATTTAAATATGCTAGTCACTTGTAAAAATATGGCAAAATGGTCATGTATGCTTTCCTAAGTGTCGGGAATTAAAAGGGTCACTAAAAGTTACATAAAGGACACTTTACGATGTAACTTAGCACTTTAACGGAACGGTAACAAACCGAACAACCAGACATTACCCGGAACACGAAAATATTATCAGAAACATTGTTTCACTTTTTCTGAGCTAGTATTGGTTCCCGAGCACTATAACATACTACATAAGACATGGTACACACTTAAACACAAGACACTTACACTTAACACCCTATTACTTAACTTTACCATTTGAATTTTTATCTTACCCCCCCCCCCCCCTCATTGTAACCATCCCCAAGGGGGAACCCACTCCAAGATTTGGGCAAATCCCTTCAAATCTTACATATATTCTCTTGGGTTTTGTGGTGATTATGTTTGTACTAGAGGTGACACAAGAACCATTGGGTATTAGGGATTGTGGATTATAAGAAACCTTATTCTCTTCATCATCACCATCACATAACTCTCTCTCTTCCCTCACATAAGCTCTCGGCCGAACACCATATCCCCATCATCTCCATTTTCGATTTTTGTCCAACCAATCCAAGCTTCATTCAAGGTGCTACAAGGTGTATAACGAGGCTCGGTGCTCACGAAACTTGAAGGACCACCTTCGTTTGCTTTTATCCTCTACATTTGCAAGCTTGATCTTCCCTAGCTTAAAAGCTAGTAGTAAGCTTCTTTGATCCTCATTTACTTCATGTTTATGGTGGTTAATAGTTATGATATGATGAAATCTCAAGAACACTAAAAGACCATAAACATAAGTCTTGTAACATAAGCTTAAAGATGAAGAAACAAGATGAAATAATAGTAGTATGATGTTGTTTGAATGTATTGATGATTTCTTGATGGTTACTAGTAATATGATGGTTAGTCATCATATGAGACTTGTTAAGTTATGATTAAAAACATGGCTTAACAAGTTAGGGATTATTATGTGTACATGAAATAATCATCCACTAGTGAAGACATGAACTTGAAAGTAGGATGATTTTTCTTGAAAAATAATAAACCAAGTAAACTAGTAATATTGTAAATCCAAGTCTTGAGAATGGTTTTTCCTAAATAAACCAAGAATAGAAGATGATTTTGAAGGGTTATGACTTTTGTTAAATCTACGCTATTTTGGTAACAAAATAAATGAAGTGAGTCTTGTAAAACATGAAAATGTGGTAAACAAATATTTTTGCAAAATATGTTCACAAGTTGTGAATATCTAAAAATCCCGAGAATGAGATTCTAATAAAAGTAAACACACTTTGGAGGGTAACTAAACCCACTAAACACCCCATTAAGTTACTACGCGTTTTTATGAAAAACCAAGTTCATGTAATTATGTAAAGTGCATTGTTTTTGCACTTGATAGGTGTAATATTGTTTAGTGACTTGTTGTTGATTGTTTGGATGAATTTTTTGAAAGAAAATGATATGCTAAATGGCATGGAAACCTCCGTTTACAAAGGAAACTCTGGCGAAATTTTCTAAAATTTCAACACTTAGGAAATATTTTCTAAATAAGTGTTACAAGTATACTTTTAACTTTGTTTTCCAAAATAAACTTCGCCATAGGTTTTGTTACAAAAATACAACGTATCGGAGGTTGATTTTTGTAAATAAAAATGGGTAAATATATATATATATATATATATATATATATATAATATATATATAGAATATATATTTTATACTAACACACTTGTGTGAATACTTGTATGATTTGTGGAATAGTTATATTATTTTAGGGTAAAATAATATAACTTAGCAATACCATGGAAATTACAACTCCAAAATAATACCAAGAATCACAAGGAATAAATATTTAAGTTGCACGCTTGATATTGTGAAACCGAACGCAAAAACGTAACTTACAAAATATTCCGGGAAATACTCTTACAAATATATTTTTGGTAAATACTATTTTGGAAATGAAATAAGTGAAAATATGATTTTGTAAATATTACCAAGTATATCATATTTTTAACAACAAGAAAATATATTATTTTTGGGAGATAAAAATATATTTTCCTAGTATATTTAGAAGATGTATAATTTTTGAGAAAAATATATATTTTCTGGGACAATACATGATTGAATAAAATAAGTTTATATATATTTAAGTGAGACTTGAAATATATGGTTTTAGAAATATATATTGGGGATATATTAACATATTTTTATTTGGAACAATACACCGAAATACGACGCCATTGCATGGCTAGATATACAAATACAAGAATACGGATGAACATATATGAAATACCCCCATCCTTGGGAAGGAAATACGAATACAAATACATGAGGAGTATTACTACAAATTATTGTTTAACAATTATTCCAAAACTTAAAGTTAAAATAATCATTATTTTAACAAGTAAATATAACTTGGAATAATATCAGAGACGTAACTCAAAATCGTAAATACTAAGACAAGGCACGACCCGTTCATCTAATAGACGTTAGACCATTGTAGGTAGTCGTGTTTGCTGAGGAGATTTGGGTTACAAGTACCGAAGACGCAATACAGTGAGTTCATGTCCCCTTTTCTCTTAACTGTTTTCAGTTTTATACTTCGGGGGTGAAATACATGTTACAATTATTACAGACACTTTTATACATGGTATGATTAGCTTAAGGAGGGTTTACTACTAGATCATGTGAATGGGTAGGGCGATTAAGGCCATCAATCCTCGTTGTAGGACCGAGGGGCATGAGTGATAGATCTATTTGGGTGTAGCAAGCCCCACTCCTGAGTCCGCTGAGTGGACCATGTGGTGACTATGTCTTACAGCCGGAAGCCCGGTGCGAAATCTGCTAGGTTTGAGTCTTCCTGCATCACTTCACACATACCATTGGCTTTGCAACCCAGTGCTGATCTCTTTTTCCTTATTGCTACATACCAAGGACTTACATACATACTTACAACATTTCAAGGGTTTATACATACACACAGACGAACACATGAACTCGCTCAACTTTTGTTGATGTTTTTCAAACTACATGTATTTCAGGGAATTTGTAAAGTGGATCTGGCGGGCGTTGGAAGTTTTTATGCTGCGTTAAGAATAAAGATGTCATCCATGGTCTTTGAGTTTGGTTAGTGTGTCTTATTCCTGGACGGGACACATCTTCCAAACCTTGGTGTTATTCATTAACTTTTGACGAGTCTTTAATAAGCTCATAAACAATTTGCATGATTTGTAAAACTTGAATTTGAAGTCTACGTTTAAAACGATGTTGTTATGTTTTACACTTATTTAATGGATGACAAATCTATGGTTTTATCATATAGTTGATGTTATGATTGAATGCAATGATATTAAATAAGTCACACCAATAACCCACGCTTCCGCAAAAGTCAGGGTGTGACATATGATAAGTCGATTCTATGTTCTTAAAAATGACCAAAATGCCCTTTTTGCGCATAAATCTATTTTAAGCATATGTAGCCAAATTTTTAACATGTAAACTGATGTTGCAACATTATTGAACATGTTTTGGCATGTAAGACGTATCATAGGACTAAATTGACCATCCGGTCATATATTTACGTAAATGACCATATCATATGAATTCCAACACTCATTTGGTTTATAAGACTTCATTCTATCTGAATCCTCCGATTAAAGTCTCGACACACTAACATAAGTTATCTGACACATTTAGGCATGTTTGAGCTTTGTTGTTTCACTTGATTCAAGGACGCTTACGCAATCCCAAGTGAGTACATAGTTCCCCTATTTTCTGCTTTCAAATGGTTTGGGATGATTCATATGTGCCTATTCTTATTTTCAAAGATATGGTTTACATATACTAAACGACTTTCAACGTGAGTACATAGCTCCCCTCTTTTATGCTTTTTAAATGTTTTGGGGTGACTCATGTGTGCTAAACTACTTTCAAGTTTTCAAAAAGAAGTCGATAGTTTATATAACAATACTATTTCAATAATGTAACGAACTTGTTGGTGCGTTATCCATAACACGAATGACATTCATTAGCTTTGGCCAAGCCGACCAGTAGTATGTTATGGTACCATAGGTCTGATAATCCCGTTAACGGACTGTCCACTGGATTTGGTGGATAGTTTGGGTAATGACATAAACTTTTTCTGATTAACAAATCATTCGTTGATTTGTTAGTCTTGTTAAAGAGACCTTTCGAGGTCTATTAAAGATACCCCATGGGTGGTATAGACGAGTCACACAGGTTTGAATGTATTCATTAAAGAACGGCCAAAAGTTTTCAAAATAAAAACACGGACGATTTATTCATGACACGGACGATTTATTGATGACACGGACAAATGGTTTATAACACGTACAATGGACGATTGGTTTATAACAAGGACAAATGGTTTTGAACAATATCAGGAAATGATTTTCACTTAAAGATATAAACCATATAATGTTTTCTTTTAAATCGACTTATTACTTGGTTTTAAAAACCAAATGTTTTCGGTCAAGATTCATGGCTACAAGGTTTTTGTTTTACTTATATCAACTTGTAAAGTTGGTAAAACATATTTCCAATATCAAATACTTTTTGATTTCAAGGTTTATACTCGTCGACTCTTGAAGTCGGACGAGGTGTTGCAATATGAATTCAAAGCCATGAATTTGACACACAAAACCTATGTACTCGCCAACTTTTTATGCTGACTGTTTTTCACATATGTTTCAGGAACTATTGTTTGATAACATGAATGCTTACTTCACAAAGGATGGACGCGGGCCTTAGTGACTTTAAAACGTGAAAGACAAATTATGTGTATTTTTTTCTCTATTTATCCCAAGACAATGTAAACAATTATCTTAATAATACAAAACTTTAAATACCATGTGTTGTGAAAAAATTCCTGTAACGTGACTCCCCGATGTTTCCGTCGCGGTTTATTGTTTTATGTGATCGGGGTGTTACAGAGATTGGTATTAGAGCCATGGTTATAGGGAATTAGGTTATTAGTAATACTCTTGACCTAGTCTATAACCTTCCTAGGACCTTAACGTGAGTTTTCTTGCGTTTAGATTCTTAATACAATACCATGACCTATCCTTAGGTGACTGCCAAAAACAAAACATAATTCATTCTCTGTAGTCAAAAATTTTCCAAAACTTCACAAGAAATCTTCTATCCTTAGATGATATGTTTTAGGCTTTTGAGCCTTTGGTGTTTCCAAAATCCCGTCAAAGTTTGGGCTTTAATAATGTGAACATGTGCAATCCAGAAGGGTGGATGCTTGTACCCTGAGTTTTCTGTCTAAGGCTAGAGTGTTCATACAAATCCGCATCACCGGACCAATCACTCTTACCTGGGAACTCTTGGGGTGAGTGTCCACTTATAGGCTAAAGCATGTCTTCGCGATACATTATAAAGACTCATTTACTTTGATTAGTCACTGTGTAGTTTGCTTGTTTTAGGTAAGGAACAAATGATCACAATCCTTATGCTTCGTCGATATTTTTTAAACGTTCAGTCTTGACTATCTAATATCACCTCACTTGTTTTCTCTCATGGTTTTCCCCGCTCTATTGGAATGCATCCTCTACGCGACAATGTCCAAACAGCGGAATTGGCTACTAAAATCGCCCAACAATTAGGTGTACTACATGGTGGAACCATTGAGTTAGCTGTAGCCATAACAAATCTTGAGAATGAGACTACTCGTGATGATGTAGAACACACTCGTCGCTAATATGATGAAATTTCCATATAGATACCGATTGAAAACTTTGCAATGATATTGTGATATTGCGACATACAAGTTCAACACCAACACCAACATAGCGACGAGAAATATATTATGACAAATTGGGTACGGGGAAAACCGTCTCAAACATTGTTCATCAAATATATTGTTGTTAATGCTATATTGAAATTTTATATCAAAATGTTAAGGACGAAATTTACGATGGCTTCATTCTTTTAAATTGTCGCCAAATTTCCTCAAACATTATCAAGTCTTTGTCAAACATGGCCAATATTAGTTAAACATAGTCATACTTGGTCAAACATAGCGATAATTTTAGGTTTTTTTAATCTAATGTTGAACATTATCGACTGTTTGTTTCCATGAAGGTTGACATATAACTTTTATAGGCCTACACTAAATGTGGATCGGCACTAATCACATTTTTTGGTTAATGTATCAATGTGTTACCTAGTCAATTTTTCTTCTTTAATGTATAATATTTTCAAGGCAAGAACACATCTTTTTGGAAGGAGGTATGGTTGGGTGATATACCTTTATGTTTAGGTTTAGGTGTCATTTCAATTTGGAAGTTCTTAAGGATGTTTTGGTTTTTAATCGGTTAATTGTTTCGGGATCTGTATGGAATTGGATATACGATCTAAGAGGTAGGGTAAAGGCTCATTAATTGGTGGGTTTATTAAGGGACTTGGATGGTTTTCAGTTGACCAATATTAGGGCGTGGGCTTCGAACAATGAGGAGGATTTTCGGTTAAAGTGGTTAGAAGAAGTATTGACTGTCTGACTCTCCCGGAAGGTAACCATGTTACGAGGTGGAACAGGTTGGTGCCTAGGATAGTGAACATACATGCGTGGTGGTTGTTGTTGGATCGTGTCCCTACAAGATTTAATCTGATCAAAAAAGGTATCAATCTTTCGTCTATTATGTGTCCAGTTTGTTATTTGTCGGCGAAGACCGTGGAGCACGTGTTTGGGGATTGTAGAGTTGTTGCTAGAGTTTCAGTGGCATTGGGAAATGGTTTGATATTCCTTTTCCGGTTTGTGCAAATCCCTATTCCATTTTTTCCTAGTTAAATTCGAGTTTAATGACTAAATTTTAGAAGATCATGATTGAAGCTATTATTTTTTAGTCATGCCCTGATTTCCCGGTGGGCCTGAATGTGGGGTTTATGCGTGACGATTGGATAATATTTTCACAATTTGCAGCGGAAGTAAGGATTAATAAGATACAAGTATAAAAATGCCAAAATATATCAAATTACAAGTATTGATATCGGTACAAATATCCCAAAGGTATAATTTAATAAAATGGATTTCGGGACTTTGTGGGTCTTTTGATATTAGAGTCGCAAATTCCAAAGCTTTTTGACCGCACCTTATCCAGCCTACTATTGAGGTTCGCCACCCATAAATTAAGCTTGAAAAATACGTCAGCTTTCGCTGGTAAATATTATTAACCGACTCTTTTTGAAAAATCATTTTATATATATGATAACAATTTGGTAATCATTTATTATACATTCGGATATATTTCTTGTTACCAGTTTTACATGATTGTCAATACATTCAGGGACCGGAAATCAAATGCCAGCACATGATCAATATACACACCATCTCATATTCTGCATCTGTCAGGTGTATGCCTACACCCCGCACTTATTATGGCCATTACAATTAATGAGTCGGGACACCCGAACACGGTAGTATTAACCCCCAATTGTTTAACGTTATTCAAGCAAAATGGATTAAACTAGGATCTTGCATTCTTTGAAAGAATTTGCCCATTTTGCAATACCCGCTCTAAGTGGCTAGTGCCACATCCCAAGTTTTATAAATAAAAATAGGCTAAAAGTATTTACCTGTGCTAGTTGTATTCACAGTGTATTTGATTCTCGTAGCACAGCCGAATTTAAAGGTTATTAACATAGATGCGATTTTATGAATGGCTCTATAGTCCAGAATGAATGGAAATATTATCCATTATAATTGTTTATGGGTCATCATGTGTCCTTTGGACTTGACCGGTCAACATGGATTTACGCTCGGTTTCGCTAGATTATGCGTTAACCGGATAGAATGTGGTTTTTAACCATACGAGAGATGGGTCTTGTGTGATATAGGTTATTTAACCAAAAATTCTGATTTGGATGGGTTTTGAAAAGATTTAACCTGTTACGACTAGTTTATATAGTTTACGCTATTTTAACTAGTTGTGCGCGTAAATACGGGTCAGGATGGTCAAATGGGTTCGTGACAAGTCCGACATTTCAATATATATTTTATAGTGTTTTACATTATGTTTTGAAGTCAACAAAATTTATGTTTCATATGTTTATAATATCATTCTTTGATTTTTGGACAAAAGGGTATTTTTATCTTTTTATAAATATATGTTTGACTCATCATTTAACCCATTTGAACATGATGATCATGTGATATAATTGCAGGGAATTATACCCTATATTATAATGATCATGTGGGTGAATCTAATTTAAATTTTGGTTGACCAAAGTGGTTAGAATCGAAAGTCAAACGGAAATTCAAACTGTTGAGTAATCTGGACTTTCGGATAGAATTAAGCTATTAAACTGAAATAGACTAAGGCAGAACACTTATTTGACTTAGGGAACTCCTTAAAACACTCTAAGAAAACTTAGAATGAAGAAGAGTGAACTCACACTAGACTTTAGTGTTTGTTTTAAAATGGGGTGCATAAATGTGAAGGTCTTGATGGGTATTTATAGTGATCAAGGATTCATGAGAGTGTTACAAGCGTCCTATGGAGCTCTATGAGAAGGATTAGTGTCATACCATGTATCAAGTGCACATTAAATGGTGGCAACAAGGAAGAGAGGGCAATATGCAGCAAAAGCTGCTGCCAACAATGTTTTTGTTGTCTGGGGAGCAAGGGTGAACCCCATACGGTCCGCAAGGACTGTCTGACACGTGAAGAATTTGAATATCCCTTGCGGATAGCAAGGGGTTATGGTTACGGTCCGCAAGGACCTCTATAAAACTAGAATTCTGCTTTTTGGTAGATTTAGCCCCTCAATTTTATATATTTACCCCTTTTTATCATTATAACCTCTCTCCTTCAACCTTGTGAATTATGTGGAGAGATTATAGGCCCTATCACTATAGGATCCGATTGGGGTGTTACATTTTACAACCTAGTGGACTATTTGGAGAGATCAAAATGTTAAAATTCATGGCCAAAAAAGGGATATAGCCTTAATGCTTGATTGGATTATCTTTATGTCTTTTTTTGGTGTTCTATTTGATATAGTAAACTCAAAATTAGTTAGACCGAGTGGATTAAAATTCCACTCATGTTCATGTAGTTGGTTTGTTTTTCCCTCTAGGCTAGTGATTTACTAGTTGAATATGTGGTTTAATAAATTTTTCCTTCCAAAATAAAAGTTGATACTACCTAACATTCATACTAAAAGAAAAATGTATCATATTATGTTATGTAGATTCTTCCAATTCATCCTGATTCTTGAACCTCATTCTTCTTTTTTCTTTAATGTGGTTTTTTTTTTCTCTTGACACTTTTCTTCTTTTCATTTAGTTTCTTTTGAATCTCATCTTAAATTTATCTCATACTTTTCTCTCTCATCCTTAAAATTCGATCCATTTTGTATTAATCTTCTACTAAACGTAGACTGATTTGGGATACTTTGGAGGGTAGAGGGGTTCCTAGGAAGTATATAGACATAATTAAGGATATGTATGATAGAACTGAAACTAGTGTCCGTACACCTGTAGGAGATACCAATTCCTTCCCTGTGGAGATAGGGTTGCACCAAGGGTCGGTGTTGAGCCCTTTTCCCTTTACGATTGTCATTGATGAGTTGTCCAAGTCGATTCAGGAGTCAGTGTCGTGGTGCATGCTTTTTGCAGATGATATTGTTTTAATTGCAGAGACAAAACGGGGGTTGAATGAGAAGTTAGAGGAATGGCGAGTAGCTTTAGAGGACAAGGGTTTAAGGATCTGCACTCAGTCTAAGACGGAGTACCTCTACTGTGATTTCAGTGATGCAGGGGGTGTCGAGGACACTCAAATCACCATTGAAGGTCAGGTGGTTCCGGAAGCAACTAAGTTCAAGTATTTAGGATCGTTTGTACCAAGAGACCGGGAGTTAGATAGTGATGTAGCTCACCGCATTCAGGCTGGCTGGTGTAGGTGGAGAGCAGCCACGGGGATATTTTGCTACTTGAGGTTCCCAACTAAAATAAAGGGGAAATTCTATCGGGTTGCAGTAAGACCAGCAACGCTATATGGGACAGACTGTTGGGCCATTAAGAAATCACAAGCATGCAAGATGGAGGTAGCAGAGATGAGGATGTTGAGGTGGATGTGTGGTCACACAAGGTTAGACCGAATAAGAAATGAGGTTGTTAGAGAAAGGTTAGGGGTGTCCAGAATATCAGATAAGATTAAGGAGGGGAGATTGAGATGGTTTGGACATGTGAAGAGAATGCAAGCAACGACCCTAGTTAGAGTAGTGGAAACCATTACTGTAGATGGTAGGAGGAGTAGAGGTAGACCCAAATTGACTTGGGACGAGCGGATTAGGCAGGATTTGATAGAAATGCACATCTCTGAGGATATGGTCCAAGATAGGAGTTCGTGGAGACGTAGGATTAAAGTTAAGGAGTTTTAGTGTAACGCCCTAACACGTTTTAACCAAATTTATCGCAGCGGAAATTTCATATTTTAAATTTCTTTTATTAATTTCATTCATTCACATTAAATATATTAATCCCTTCTATACTTAATCAAAAACTAACATACTAATATCAAATTACGTGATCACCTACACACCCACGTACAATCCATGTCTTGACTCGATCTTCAACCACGTACACTTCTTGATGAAACATCCATAAACCTATACAGCCTGCAGTCACCACATTCAATCACATCATTAGCAACCGATGACAAAATACAAAATCTTAACATATGCATAATAAAGCGACAACATATCATGCTTCCTCTATTACTAGCCCCTTCATCCATCCATTGTATCACTCGCATCAAATTGCGAAGTCAACCTTCACCTCCATTGTTAACATACCTACACTTCACATTAGTTCTCAATAGAAAAACGATTAGTATCATTAGCGTCTTTTCATATGAACATGACCTCGAATACACATAACTCATCTTTATGCATAATTCATTATGTACATTCCCTTTCTTACCCAAACTTAATCAAATCTCTTTATTAACCACTTCCGACCCATTTCCACTAAAACTTAACTTAGTAATAACAACGATTCATACTTTCTTACGTTACCTTCAATAATTTCCATATATCATAAATACATTAACAAGCAAAAGGGTAAGTCCGGAGTTCACTTACCCCGTGCGTCCGAGTTCAAGCATAGCTTCCGTGTTTATCCTTGGCCCGTTGCCCTTCCATGCTTGTGTCCACGTTGACATGACTCCTATCCGTACATGTCATTACATTCACATTCTTGTTAGCATATATGATTGTGCGTATGAACGATCATATCAATTTCATATCTCACGTATGACTTTCATTAGTCAATTCAAACAAACATAAAGCATACTCAACATCAACCTAACATAATCTTCACATGAACTATATCTAAAATACATTCCTCATGTTAGTTTACTATCAATTTCATTAATACCACATTCTATACATGTTTACCCATTAATTACATACAATTTCACATATTATTGTCATTTAGACATTTCATCAAACACTTGGTGTGCGTACTACTTCCTAAGCATAATGTACAAGTATTTCATGTGTTTCTTCCTAATTATCACCTTCATTTATCAACACAAGTAAACATCATACAAATTCCATACCATGATCACTCTATATACAAATACCCATCACATACTACACATATTCCTAATCAAGTTCATACCATTTCATGGATTAAACATAAACCCACTTAACTAAGTGTGGTAATTCATCCAAACACCTAAATTCTAGCAATTTACTCAGAGTCTTCACTTAGGGCTTGTTCCTAAACGTGTATACATCACTAATTTGGGCATAACCTTCATGATTCATACATAATTCACCACTAGTGATGATTATCCAGATTTCTCAACTTCATTAAACATCAAAATTCGACATACCTTATGATCCCCTAGCTTGGGTGATCGTTAATTCATGTTCCTTCTTGAATTTGAGCCCCGATTCCTCCTTCAATTGGGTGATATATGATGAACTAGGGTTTGGCTCTCTAGAGCCTTCCCCTGATCACGCACAGAACACACACGAAGTGTGTGTGTGTGTGTTATTTTCATTTATTAAAACCACTTTCAAGTTATCCCACTTTGGTCCCTCTTGTTTCGTTTTAATTAAATAGGGCTACAACTCTCCGTTTGATACCAACGATATTAAAATCAACTAGGTTAATTATTCCTAGTTATTATTCATTTACGGGTTTACTTTTACCCCTAATGGTATTTTTACCCGTTCCTTTATATTAACCGGGTTTAAATTACCAAACCCATTTTTGGGGTGTTACATTTAGGGGTTAGGTTAGATGTGGTTCGGTGTTATCAAAGGGGGTATAGATTTGCCTACACTTTAGATGGTCTTGGAGGGTGATTGTCTTATGATATGTATATGGATATTAGGATGTTTCTCTATGATGCTATATTTACCTTCACTCTACTGTTTTTTTTTTTTTTTTGCCACTGCTTTTGTCTCGGGTAGTTAGTACACTTTTAGTGCTTGTTGTTATAGAGTTAGGGGTCTCTCTGGAAGCAGCCTCTCTATCCTCAACGATAGGGGTAAGGTCTGCCCGCATCCCACCCCCCCAGACTTGCGGGATTTACTGGGTATGGTTGTTGTTGTTGTTACTTCAACTAAGCTATCTCTCAAAACATTCAATATCCATTTTTGATCTTCGTCATCAATTGGCTCAACTTCATGTTCGTTTAATACTACGTCAACATAGACTTCTTACCCGGTTCTTCATCACTTAAGACTTCCACATTTGCATCCTTTCCATTATTAGAAACTAGTGGTTTTGACTCTTTAGATTAAGTAGGAATGGTGTTTCTAGATCAATAAGCAATGTTTGTACCAAGTATAAACCAAGTATGATTGTACCAATGAGCTGATGGTTTATTAGCAAAAACAAAGTTTCAAACACCTGGCTTTGGGAAGAAAAGATCTTAGGTTCAAGTCCTATTGATAACAAGGATTGAAAAAATTTGTCATTAAAAAAACAAGTATTATTGTGATTTACCTAGATTAACAAGATTGTAATACCTAGACTGACCATGATTAACCTGAGTTAAATATATATATATATATATATATATATATATATATATATTGAACAAACAGGGCAGAAAGGATCTGGAAGTCCCAAAACAAATACAAAAACCTTACAAAACAAGGTCACGAATATTGAAATCGCGCGATCTCTCCCATTTCAAATCACTATATACCAAACGGTTCTTGAGCCAGAGAAAGGTGTCCTCCTTAATCTTTTCCACCGCCCGCATAACCGAAAAAAGGGGTTATCTTCAAACACTTGGTCATTACGTGGCTTCCAAATCCTCCATATCGTACCATATGCGATAGTTATTAATACATCCTTCCACTTCGACGAACCAATAAAAGTATCAATACGAGCCATAATCTCACGGAATGACCCTCCCCCCACCATGACTGGAGTCTTCATCCAAACACTAACATGCCACCAGACTACCCGGCTGAGAACACACTCAATGGTCAAATGATTAACCGATTATTCGCCATACCCGCACATCACACAGTTTAGATTAATTAAATGGATTGCGCATCGGAACCTTTTTCATTGCAATACTGCCTAAAGCAAGCTTCCATACGAAGTAAATAACTTTGTTTGGAACCAAAGAATTCCACTTAAAACCCTCTGCGTCCACTTTGTTACATATCTGGTTCGTCTCCTTTGCCCTAAACTTCGCAACTGAAAACATAGGAGCTTCCCCATTATCGGCGATCACTCACATATACTCAACCCCACACACCCCAGCTTTGTGTATATCTTTCATCACAGAAATAATAATATCCTTCTGGTACCCTGCCAAATCGGCCCTAACAGGGATCTCTAGAGTCTGACACGGCTTTTCGTGAATGGATTGAATCACCCGGGCCCAAAGTTGGTCCGGGTTTGCTCTGAATCTCCATTTCCATTTAATCAAAAAGGCCCAATTTAGCTTCTGATGTCGCCCAACCCAAACTCACCCATCTTTCTTGGGGTTTAAACCTTACTCCACGCAACCCATCGAAGCATGTTCCTCCCATTAGACTTTCCCCAAACAAAATCCCTTCTCAATCCTTCAAGCGTTTTAATCACCTTCAAAGGGGCCTTGAAAGCTGAAAGAAAATAAGTCAGGAGATTACCAAGGACCGCTTTGGCTAACTTGATTCTACCACCAATGGAGAGGGTTTTCGCCTTCAAACTCAACAACTTCTTAGTCACCTTGTCAATAATGGGCTTCCACGATTTTATACGTTTCATGTTTTCTCCAATTGGGATACCAAGGAAAGTATACGGTAAGTTACCCTTTTTACACCCCAATTTCCTTGCCAACGATTCGACAATCCCAACTTCCACCCCAACCCCCATCAAGCTACTTTTGGTCAAGCTAACTTTAAGGCCCGACACTAGGTAAAGACATCTTAGGATACGTTTCAAGTTCAAAAGATTCCTTTCCGTCCATCTCCCCAAGAAAATTACATTGTCGGCACAGCAAAGATGCGTTAGGACCAGGCCTCCGTTAGAGAGCACAACCCCTTCAAATAAGCCCATCCTCACCGCTCTACTCGTGAAAACTTTAAGCACTTCCAACACTGATACAAACAAAAAGGGGGACAAACGATATGAGGGATCACTCACAACTTTACACACAAAAAACACAACTTGTTTTTCTTTTTGGGAAATGATTTGATCCATTGGTGGATGATCATTAATTCTTTTTCTTTTTCAGAATTTTCTTGTAAGGGCTATGAAAAATATAATATTTCTTTTCTTTTTGGGATTTTGCTTGATTTGTCGATAATCATCAATGGGTACTTCTTTTTGTTGGAAATTATAGCTGAATTTTTCCATTGATGAAATTTTGTCTTCTAGGAGTGATGTGTCGAGTGAACGTCATTGGAATATCTTATCATATGCTTATGCTATGAGTTATTTCAAGGAATATTGGTATTTATGACATCTATGATACTTATAGAGAAGCCGGAAAGGTGATCACTAAGGGGTCGGTGATCTATAGCATATATGAGAAAAGAGTTGTAAATGGTGACCTCTACCGCTTTAGTTAAAGACAAGTTAGTGGAGACATCTTGATTGAAGAACATAAGTGAATGGATGAGTTAACATTTATTCGAACTACTATAACTCCTTATGTTTATGTGGTTATATCCAAGCTCTTTACTAATTATTATTTATTCAACCCCTTTTATAAGAAACTAGTGGGATATTCCGTGCTTCGCGACAAACTTTTAATCAATATTAGTTCGCTAAGTTACAACACCGTTACGATACCAGGATTCGGTATAGCAACCGAAAGAGATACAAATGACCACCGGCATCGGTACCGATGTTGTCCAAACACCATCAGTTTGTTTTGGCACGGTACACGACCTAAATGGATATCGACACGTGTTTTGCATCGATGGAAAATCTTAATTTACTTTGAAATAGTCATATACTGACATCGGATCCAATAATACCAATAGCGGTACCGCTATTACTCTCTTTTAAATAGAGCTTTATTTACAACGATTCTATTTAACTATTTAAAGAAAATAAATAAAAGAAAGCGGTATTGTAACTAATGGTTGTAATAAGAAATTGTAAATTAATATAAGGAATAATGTATTCCTATTTTCTTTTATATAATAGGGATACTTGACAAATAAAGGAATAAAATATGTGAAGCTAGTATAATATTTAATATATATTTTATACAAGTGACATCAAAAAAGTATCATATATTCTTGTATCTCATATGGGTGGATGTGGATATGATTGTGCTTGTGAGTCACCTATAAATCCCTTTATTTTCTCATATAGCTAACAACTTCTTTAATTATATATATAATAATATTATCTTAAAAGACAGAGTTGTTAGAACTTAAAAGTTAATAGACTGAAAAAAGGTCTATTCATAAACTTCTATATTATTATAGAGATCATGTGAAAAAATGCAACTTTTAGATTCAGTATATATCTACCAACCCGCCTTGGGTGAGGTGTGCGTATACAATGTATATATGTGTGGGCCTTTGTCTTGATTGTTAAGTGCTATGTGCCTTATGTCCAAGGCTTGATGCAAAACTAATATCGACCCGGGGGTCTCACAAGCAACCTCTCTATTCCTATGGGATAGAGGTAACATCTTACCTTTCTCAAACCCTACTTTAGCTTTGCTATTGGTGGGATTTACAGAGTATGATGATAATGATATATCTACAAACCAATAATTTGAAAACATAGCTTAATTTACTTCATCTACTTCTATTTGGTGAGCGGGGTAAGCTAATTATTTATTTACATCAGAGCTTTTAAATCCTACTTTCTCTATTAAATCTTATTTTCTTTATAAATATATATGAAAAAATAGAGAAAACAACTAGAATTCACTATATTATAACCTCTATAATAGAGACAACTAAATTGACCCTCTCTAGATAAAATGTTATTTTTTAGTTGAATTATATAGATAGAAACAGAGACTCGGATGAGATTACTCTTAACATGTCATATTTTATGTCCATTTGGAATTTTTTTTCTTTCTAATTTTACCATTATAGTAAGGATCCTTTGTAATTTAGGGGTGTTAATAAGTCATGTTTATTGGTTGGCCGGTCGAACTCAAAAATCATATCAAGCATATAAACCCGAAACCTGAAACAATAAGACTTTTTACAGGTTGACACAAACATGATCCATTTTAAGACATAAAAGATTTCTTTTATTTTTTTCATATTGATACTCTAAAACCACAATTTAAAACAAAATATCCACACAAGCGAGCACACATATATATAGTGTGAGGATCAAATATAAATAAATTTTACATTACAAAGTGAATAAAAACACGTGGTGGAATTTTTGAAACTATTGTAAATAAAGTAATTACACTATAACAAAATTGAGCTACAATAATAATAATTAAGGTATATTAGTATCATAATATCTCTAGTTTTTCGCATACTTTGCACGCTAAAAGTTATTATACATGATCCTAATAAGAGAATAAAAATTACGTTTAAACTATTAGGTTAAAAGAGTTAGCTGTCATTTTCGTCCTTGTGGTATGGTGGAAAATGACACTTCATTCCAAAAAAAATTTGCGCCCGTTCCGTCCTCAACATTTTTGAAATGTGCCATTTCAGTCCAAAAAGATAACGTACAGTTAAAAACGCTGAGAACAGAGCTGGCACAAGGCATTATCTTTTTGGACTGAAGTGGCACATTTCAAAAATGTCGAGGACGGAACTAGCGCAAATTTTTTTCTGGACTGAAGTGACATTTTTCACAAACCACTAGCACGAAAATGGCAGTTAACTCATATTAAAACTATTAAACCTAATGCTTATTTCTCCATAATCCTTTAAATCTTGGTGTAAAATACTCAATCCATTTAAAACATAACATAAAATATTTTTTTTAATATTTATAAAAGTACACCCCTAATGTGTTAGCGAAGTTCTGTCTGAAATGGACCCCACCCAAATTAGATAATACACAAACCAATAAATTTCGTGTTATGTTCGTCTCATGTAAAAAAATGCATACCCCTACTCTGTATCGAGGTATGTGTTGGTGCATATTCTGTGACAACAATGTAACACCCCAAAACCCGAATGTTTATATTGTCGTATGTTCCTATAGGACATATCATGAAATAAATAACTAGGCTATTTAACCTAGTTAAAAGGAGTAGCTAAAAATAATAAAGGAATGAATCCTTAGGGGGCAAACATGTTAAAATTGGAACTTGAATGGTTAATTAGGGTTAAAACACAAACACACACACATTCAGGTGTGTGTGTCGTATGGATCAGGAAGGAGAAAAGGGGAAAACCCCTAATTATCATAAATTTAGCAAATTCAAGCCTTAGATGTGATCTTGAGTCCATGCATGTCTCGATTCTGGATCATCTATGCATTCTTGAACACAAGGTAAGTAGAATTTTGTGTTTGATGACTTTGAATGTGATGGGTTATGTTGTAAATCGTGAATTGGTATGAAATTGAGTATGAGTAGGTGTTAATGTCATGATATAGAACCAAGATTATACATGGTTTGGGCTAATTTGATGATTAGAGGTGAAACCCATTTGTGTTGGTAAGAATGATGACTTGAATGATCATCCATGTTTAATTAATCATGATTGTTGATGTATTATGATGGATAGGATGGATTCTTACTAGATGAATTGAAAGAATTGTGGTGTTGATATGTTTGATGTTTATGTGTTAATGATACTTGTTAATTAGTAAGAAGATTTGATGAAATATGAATGAACTTAGAAGATTATGCATAAACTAGTTGTACATGGTGCCTAGGAAGTAGTACGCACACCACGTGTTTGATAAAATGTCTAAATGACAAAAATATGTGAAGGTTATGTTATGATAATGTTGAGTATGCTATATGCTTGTTTGAATCGACTAATGAAATGCATATGTGAGATATGAACTTGATATGATCGTTCATATGAATAATCATGTATGCTAATAAGGATGTAAATGTAATGACATGAAAGTGTAGGAATCATGTCAAGATGGATGGGAGCGTGGAAGGCTAACGGGACAAGAAGACTCAAGTAAGCGAATGCAAATACGGACGCGTAAGGTAAGTGAATTCCGAACTTACCCTTTTGTTTGGTAATGTATTTATGATATACGGTAGATTATTTAATGTAATGTAAGAAGATATGAATCGATGTTGTCACTAAGGTATGTTTTAGTGGAAATGAGTCGGAAGTGGTTAAGAGAGATTCGATTAAGTTTGGGTAAGAAAGGGAAGCTAATGATACTAACCGTGTTTCTATTGAGAACTAATGTGAAGTATAGGTATCTTAACAATGGAAGTGAAGGTTGACTCCGCTATCCGATGCGAGTGATCGAATGGATGGATGGAAGGGCTAGTATAAGAGAAAGCATGATATGTTGACGCCTTATTATACATGTGTTAAGATTTTGTATTATGTCACCGGTTGCTAATGATGTGATTGAATGTGGTGACTGCAGGTTGTACAGGTTTATGGATGTTTCATCAAGAAGTGTACGCGGTCGAAGATCGAGTCAACGCATGGATTGTACGTGGGTGTGAATGTGGTCACTTAATTTTATATAAGTATGTTAGTTTTTGATTAATCTATAAAAAAAAAGAATTAATGTATTTAAGTGAAAGAATGAATATAATGAAAGAAAATTTTTAAAGTCCGTATTTCCGCTGCGACTTTCGGTTAAAACGTGTTAGGGCGTTACAAACAACTTAATGGTTTGATTATTTAGTCTTTGGATATTTTGTAATGGGCTTAGCATTATTGGTTATTGGGTTAAATGTTGTAATGGGCTTGGAGAATGGCCTAACCTAATCAGAAGCCCAGTTCACAGACATGTGGTATATAAACATGTTTTGTGATTAGGGTTTGTGACAACAAGAAGAACTAGTAAAAACTGAACAAAAAGACTAGTGAGAGAGAGAGATTTCATAGAGAGAGAGAGAGAGGCAAGAGCATAGAGATAGGTTGTGAAGTTGTGTGAGTCTTGAGTTGATTGTAAAACTACAAGTTTGGATAATCAACAGAAGACTGTTTAATTGTGAATTCTGTTTTCTACTATTTGCTATAACAATCTGATCTAGAGGTTTCGCACTCTAGGTTAGATAGACAACTCTGTGAAAGATCCAGAGGATTAAGGGACCTACAATTGGTATCAGGTCCTTAGGCTCTTGCTTGGCTCGATTCAGAATTGTGTGCTGCAGAAAAAGGTGGATTTTCGGGTTATTCTGAAGGTTGGTTCGAAATTTTTGAAGGCTGAAGAACTAGGGTTTCAATTGGTCTGCGAAACTGTGTTACTTTACGGTTTTGGAGCTGAGTTTTGGGTTGAGAAAAGGCTGTTATTGGTGTCCGGCGTATTTAATTCTGCATATTTGGTGTTTTTGCTTGAAGGGAACTTGAAGATTTGAAGAACTGTTCTTCGTGTTCTTCGTAGTGTTCATCAGATTTTGCAGAAAATTACTGATATTTTGCTTGTGTGATTTGCAGGAAACTGATAAGAGATCAAGATAAAATCTTTTCAAATTGTGAAAAGATTTGATCAGATTCAGCATATTTGTTAACAGCTTGGTGAACAAGAAATAGGGTTTTTGTTAAAAACACAGAGAAATCCAACGTATTTGGCAAACCTGTGTCTTTAAGTGATCCGGCGTAATTACCAGCATATTTAAATCCAAAGGCGACTTTGGTGACAGTGATAATTGTCCTTTGGGACATTATCACGGTGATAAGCAAATTTGCTAGTCGTCGTAATACTGAACTGATCAGCCGGCGT
Source organism: Helianthus tuberosus (assembly GCA_030545235.1). NCBI lineage: Eukaryota > Viridiplantae > Streptophyta > Magnoliopsida > Asterales > Asteraceae > Helianthus > Helianthus tuberosus. Next base: position 108,020,671 of record CM060450.1, read on the forward strand.
AATTAATCAGCGTAATTAACCTACCATCGCATTTAACCAGCGTATTTAATATCAACAAACTTAAACTCAGCGTAATTAACATACCACTGCTTTTGACTCACCTGCGTAATTAACTTCGGTGTAATTGGCTAACAAGCGTAATTGTTGGAGTATTTAAAAAGTGGAGTATTTAAAAGGTGGAGTATTTAAAAAGTTGAGTATTTAAAACGTGGAGTATTTAGCTACGTATAGAGTATTTAATGTTTTCGTGAATAGAAAACTATCTGTAAACAATCTCAGCAAACAGTTTGCACGGTTAGCTTTAGTTGATTTTTAGGACCAAAAAAAGGCACGGAAATCCTGAAATAGGTTTTGGATATTATATATCATTGGGTTTGTAATTTCGAGACGAGTATAACGGTATAATTTGGTAAAAACAGTTTTCGGAAAATTTTTGAACGTTTTTAACGGTTATAGTAAAAACTCGACAAGGACCAGTAGAGAAGTTAGATTTGGATTTTGACACATGTTACCAAAATCCATTTAAGCTTTTAAGTTGTATGTTTAAAGATGGTCATAATGGATAATGTAAGTGGGACAGTAAGTAAACCGCCACAACTGATAAAAGTCTCGCAATATGTTGTCTAGAAGGAGTTTGAAATGTTTGTCCAAAGTGAAGATGCTAGAATGTGGAGCTATATGATTGATGGGTACATTTCTCCCACACGATGAGTTAACGGGAGAATTCAAGTGATTTCACATGAGAAGATGGATGAATGTGAGAAACGGGTGTTTGATGCTGAAAAGCTAGTTTCAGCAGTGATAAAGAAATCCTTGCCTGTGGAAATTAGCTATAGTTTTCGTAAATATGTGACATCCAGAGAACTGTGGGAAGCTTTAGAAAAACGTTATCAGAGTTCATCAAGACAGAGTGTAGGAGATCGTGCTTCAGATGCAGAAGCAGATGTTGTGGTAGACGAAAAGAAGAAGCTGATGAAGAGACTGTTGAGAAGAAGGATGCAGAAGTTTCAAAGTGTTTGCATGGTGTGAATGAACTTACAACAGGGGTAAAGGTGCAATCAAAATTTGTAAGTCATACATGTCATATTGCACTGAACTACAAGGTAAAGTTAACAGACTATCGGAGCAAAACAAAATTTTGTTAGCTAATTTAGAAAAGTTAAAAGAGTCAAATGTTCTTTTGATTAACATAGAGTCAAATTGTTTAAATAAAATCAAATCAAATGAACAAGAAATCAGCATTTTGACAAGCAAAGTCAATGAACTATTGCAGATCATTGATTTGGCTCGTGAAACTGTGAAGGATAAAACTAATGAATTTTCTGAAAAGTGCAGGGAATTGGCCATTGCACAAGACCAAATTGTTGAACTTAATGGAAAGTTAGACAAATGTGGAAAATCTTCATTAGTTTGGACTGACATTCAAAAAGGGCTGGAAAAGAGTAATGATAAGACGGGAGTGGGGTTTAGTAAAGCTTCACCTTCTAAGGATCAGGACTACTCCTTTTTACCTAATGAGAATGAGTTAACTGATTTTGTGCCCACTGCACAAGCTATAGTGGATCCGATAACTGTGGACTTGCCGAATAGTCCAGTTTCTTTGAAAGAATCTGTTGGGTCTAACAATACACCTCATAAATTGGATGAGGATACTGAAGACGAAAAGAACAAAACATTTACAAAGAGATATAACAAAACGAAAATTTATAAGAAAAAATCTTGTTTTAAATGTCACAACAAAGGACATGTGGCGATTTGTTGTCCTTTGAAGAAATGTATGCAAAAAGTTGATGAGGTTCAGGATGGGAATCAGGTTGGTTCAAATAATAATGTAAAACCAAGTAATCAGACAAATCGAGATTTCAATCTAAACCTTCATCATCAGGAAGATTTGATAGACCAAGAAGTATTTCTCCACAATTTAGTCATTATAATGGTAAATCAGATCAGTTTCAAAGTCAAAATAGAAATTTTGGATATCAAAATCGATACTAGACTTCTGGTAATCGGAATTTTCAAAGAAGAAATGAATATAGGGGTTTTAGTAACTCAAATGTTCAACATCATCCAATATTTTTTTCAAAATTCATGGTATGATAATGGGAGAAGAAGGGTTCAAAAGAGTAATTTTCAAAGGTTAGAAACTCCGAGAGTTTATTGAAATTCTCGTGACCAACAACCATATGAAAATCAATCTTGGAAAGAAGTTCAAATTAGTTATGAATCTGGACAACCCAAGACTATCTGGGCTTGGGTTCTTCATTCTAACTAGTTGTTGAGCGTGTGCAGGATGACCAAGAAGGACTATTGATGTGTTCAACAGTGGTTGTTCCTGTAAAGCATCTGAGGTGAATAGTAGGTTCAAAATTGGTAACGAACTATTTACTACAGTGATTGTTATGATTATTCTAAATTTCAAAATTGAAAAACTTATTGTCAGATTGAAGTGGGAGTATGTTTGTGTTTTAAATTTCTGTTTTTGAAACTTACTCCATAAAAACAAAAATTTAGGGGGAGAAATTTCCCTAAGCCAAAAAGAGTTTAGTTAGTGCGTGAGTTTAGGGGGAGTAAGTTAAAAAAATTTAACAATCCAAGAACATTGAAAAATGAAAAAATAAAAAAATTGAAAAAAAGAGATTTCATGGTGTGAAAAGAAGAAATTATAGTACATCAGCAAGTTAGACTGTCACACTGAAATTGAATTTAATATTGCATAAGTGTGATAGCAGCTTCATCATATGATGTATAAGTAGGCAAGAAACATGAAATTATCAACTTACCATGGTGATATAAATATAACGAACTGAGTATGGGTGGGTAACATATCAGTGGCGTATGGTTTAATGACCTTAAATCTTGTGTTGATAGATTACAAAATTATGAGGTTTTAGGTCTTTATACTGTTATTTCATCTGGGAATATCAGGGTTGTCCTTCTACTGCATCCAGATATATGCTGACCTAGGCACAACCAAGATATCTTAAAAGAGCTAAAAACGCCAAAAACCGAGAAATTGAAGAAGCTCCCCTAGAGAGTCATTCAAATGTGCAAAATGCATAAATCGTACCAAAATTTGGTATTTGCCTAACCCTCATTGGATATTGGTCTCTTTGTTGTACGGAAGTACTGACCTGTTCACCAATTATCTAACGTTGTAAAATAAAAAGGATGAATTTGGTATACTCATATACTACGATGAAAGTTTGTACATACCTTGACCGCGGGGGGTATGTCCTGAAGTGGGACACACTAGAACATCAGAATAATATTACCTTAACATATCACTAGGTAAAGGAACTTGAAATGTTCATGTTTTTTTTTTTGTTTAAGTGGAAAGCCAATACCGGTAATCGTCTTGAACTGCTTTTCACGAAAATCAAAAGAAAGAAATTAACTGCTTGTGTGAAATAGTTTGATTTAGCTGATATGAGCTTCTTGCACATGATTCTCACAAAAAAAATGAAATTGTAAATATTTGTTAGTTTTGTTTAGTTGTTTTATTAAAAAATATATATTCAAAAATACCAAAAGTATTTTCGTTTAAAAGACTTCCATTTTGAACTGATAGGTTGGTGTTTTTGCATGATAAGATAAAATATTGGTTTATCTTGACTATGAAAAAGACTAATGGTTTTTCGAGATACTTGCTTGTATTTCTAAACAGATTGATGCAATTGTTAAAATGAAATGCAGACTACAAGTAAAGTGCAGATTGAGAGTGAAGTGAAGAACGTGTGAAGATGCATGGTAGGATCCTTCTACTACATTGCAGAGAGAGATATGGAAGAGTTGGAGCTCACTTGCTTAACCGAAGATTTCTAGTTCACTAATCTACAATGAATGAATGTTTTGGAGATTGGAAGCATCAGCTAAAGGGGAGTCTGTTGATGTACGAAACTGTGTGTAGCTGAATCTATCCAAATACCAAAAGATTGCAAGATGTTTGGAGACAAAGTTACACTATGAATCTATTCTTAAAGTGGAGTCTGTTGGTGCATATTCTGTGACAACAGCTTAATAGTTTGATTATTTAGTCTTTGGATATCTTGTAATGGGCTTAGCATTATTAGTTATTGAGTTAATTGTTGTAATAGGCTTGGAGAATGGCCTAGCCCAATTAGAAGCCCAGTTCACATACATGTGGTATATAAACATGTTTTGTGATTAGGGATTGTAACAACAAGAAGAACTAGTGAAAACTGAACAAAAAGACTAGTGAGAGAGAGAGAGAGAGATTTCGTAGAGAGAGAGAGAGAGGCAAGATCACAGAGATAGGCTGTGAGGTTGTGTGAGTCTTGAGTTGATTGTAAAACTGCAAGTTTGGATAATCAATATAAGACTGTTTAATTGTGAATTCTATTTTCTACTATTTTCTATAATAATCTGACCTAGAGGATTCTGCACTCTAGGTTAGATAGACAATTATGTGAAAGATCCAGAGGATTAAGGGACCTACAATAGAGTATTTATTTTCATTGTTATTTATTTGCTTATAGAAAAGTATAAAAATCCAAAAAGATTTTCTTTTTCCTTAAAATTCTTAGCATACGGAAAATGGTTGTTCAAGGAGGAATTATTACCGATAGGGAGAGCTGGTGTTAGAATTTGAGTTCCAAATTTTTACTCATTGTCAGTTCTAGTGTGTTGGGAGAAGTTTTGAGTTTGGTGTAAAATTGCTTAATCTGTAATACAGTTTTCACATATCTTGATTAATAACAATTTGTTAACTTGCGTTGAAAAATTCTTGTGGCTTCTCGAGATGTTTGTATTGTATACAGATAGTTGCAATTTGTTCCTATGAAGCAAAGTGAAATAAAGTGATGAGTTACTGTGAAGTTTAGTGAAGAGGAGTCTGATTGGATGAATGGTAGAAACCTTCTTTCTATATTGCTGACAAAGTTTGAAAAGTTTGAAGATTGCTATGCAAATGCTGAAGAATGCTAACGATTTTGAAGATTTGGTGATTGGATGCATCAGCTTAGGGGGACTCTATTGCTGACAGAAGCTATTGAAGCTGATGTCACACCCTGGCTTTTGCGGAAGCGTGGTTTATTTTGGTGTGACTTCTTATTACCATAGCAACAATCATAACAATGCTATATGAAAATAAAACACAAGATGTTCATCCATTCATTAAGTTTAATAATACCACAACATCATTGTTTTGAAAATGTCGACACCTAAGATAAGTTACAAACCATACTTGTTTTAAACGTGTTCATAAGACACAACAAAAGACTTTAAATAAAACGTGGTTTAAAGACATGTAACCCGTCCAGGTAAGGGTTACACCTCCTAAAACTACTACCCTGGATGACATCTTTTATTCAACGCAGCTGGACATATGCATACCCCGCCAGATCCGCTAGTTTCCTGAAATACATGTAGTTTGAAAAATCAACAAAAAGTTGAGCGAGTTCATGTGTAAGTGAGTATGTATAAACCTTTGTAATGTGTCTGTATGTATGAAAGTCCCTGGTATGTAGCAATTTAAGGAAAAAGATATCACCAATGGGTTGCAAAGCCACTGGTATGTGTGAAACGGTGCGGGAAGTACTCAAACCTAGCAAATTTGTACCGGGACTCCGGCTGTAAGACACAGTCACCACTATGGGCCGCCCCGGCCTCATGGGTGTGGGCTCGCTACACCCAAATAGATCTATCACTCATGTCCCTCAGTCCTAACAACGAGGATTAATGGCCTTAAGTGTTGTACACACCTTTCACATGATCTAAGTAGTAAACCCTCCTTAAGCTAACCATACCATGTATAAAAGCGTCTGTAATAATTGTAACATGTATTCCACCCCCGAAGTATAAAACTGAAAACAGTTAAGAGAAAAGGGGGGCATGACCTCACTGTAGTGCGTCTCCCGATTCGTATCGTCAACTCAAACTTGGTCCGCTACGCGAGAACCTACAACGTACTATTGTCTATTAGACGAACGGGCCCTGCCTTGCTTTTGTATTTACGGGTTTGAGTTACGTTACTTTGATACTATTCCAAGTTGTAACTTCTTGTTATTATTTTAACTTAAGTTTTGTTTTTAGGGTTTAGGAATAATAGTTAGGCAACTATTTCGTATCCATACTTCTCAAGTATTTTATATGCGCATTTCCTTCCCAAGGATGGGGGTATTTATACATGTCTATTTGTAGTTTCAAAAAAATATATTTTAAGTCCCACTTAGAAAAATATATTTAACTCATTTGTCCAAAAATAACGTATTTCCCAAAATATATGTATTTTTCCCATGGTATTTGTTAAGTTATATTATTTTACCCTAAAATAATATAACTAGTTCACAAAATATATACAAATATTCGCACAAGTGTCTTAGTGTAAAACATATATTCTAAATATATATTTATCCGTTTTTATTTATAAAATCGTCCTCCGATAATTTGTATTTTTGTGACAAAACCCATGGCGAAGTTTATATTCGAACACAAGTTGTAAAATATATTTGTAACATTTGTTAGAAAAATATTTTCTAAGTGTTGGAATTTTAGAAAATTTCGCCAGAGTTTCCTTTGTAAACGGAGATGTCCATGCTTATTAGCATATCATTTTCTTTTCAAAAATTCATTCAATCAATCAACAACAACTTATTAAACAACATTACACAAACCAAGTGCACAAACAATGCACTTTACATAATAACATGAACTTGGTTCTTCGTAAAAAAGCGTAGTAACTTAGTGGGGGGTTTAGTGGGTTTAGTTACCCTCCAAAGTGTGTTTACTTTTATTAAAATCTCATTCTTAAAGATTTTAAGTTTTTACAACTTGTAAACTAGTTTTGCAAGAATGTGTATTTATTGGATCTTCTTAATTTTAAAAGTATTTCCACACTTATCTTGTTACTAAAAATAGTGTATGTTCAATAAAAATCATAATCTTTCAAAACCATCTTTTTAAACTTAGTTTCCTTGGAAAATCATTCACAAGCCTTTGATTTACAAGATTACTAGTTCACTTTGTTTGTTATTTTACAAGAAAAAACATTTTTCTTTCAAGTCCATGTTTAGTTCTAAAAGATTATTATTTCTTGTAACACATAACCACCTCTCATCTTGTTAGACCATGTTTTTAATCATGATCTAACAAGTTTACTATGATGATCATTATATCACCAAGAAATCATCAAATAATCATTACATATTCAAAACAACTTTATATCATCAAGATTTCATCATCAAGTTAGCTTATGTTCAAGACTTATCTTTATGATTTTTAGTGTTCTTGAGTTTTCTTCATAATTTAACTATTAACCACCATAAACAAGAAGTAAATGAGGATTCGAGAGACTTACTACTAGCTTTTAAGCTAGGGAAGATCAAGAGTAGAAATGAGGTGGTTAATAGCAAACGAAGAAGGTCCTTGATGATCCGAAAGCTCCTAGCTCCTTTGTATGGTCTTTATCACCCTTGTATGCAAGTAAAATGGAAGAAGGAACTTGAATGATGATGGTGGTGGTGGTTCTTGGGGTCGGCCGAAACAAAGAAAGAAGGAGAGAAGGAATTTTGTTGAGTTGTTGTGAAGATGGTAAGGATGAGGGACTTGTGGGTATATACTAAACCTTTCCAACATCTAATTAACCATTAGATATAATGTTCCTTAAGTACATAGCAAACCCATTAAACAAATCAAGAAAATCAAGGGTGGGGTACCACCCTTGTAACCGTAAGGTGGGGGGGTCTAGTTGGGTTTCAACTAAATTAGTTAATGTTCTTGATTGAAATCCAAGGTTAAGTTAGTGTTTTATGTGTGTTATGTAATATATAGTGTGTTAGGGTGTTTGGGGACCATAACTAGCTTAGAAAAATAAAAACATTGCTTCTAGCATTATTTTGGTGTTCCAGGTAATGTCCGGTTGTTCGGTTTGATATTGTTCCGTTAAAGTGCTAAGTTATGCCGTATAGTGTCATTTATGTAACTTTTAGTGACACTTTCAATTCCCGACACTTAGGAAAGTATACAGGACAATTTTGCCATATTTTTGCAAGTGACTAGCATGATTAAATGCTGAATTTTGTTATTAAGTGCAGAATTCTGCACTTAAAGTGGGTTTTAGGCACTTTCTGGCACCTAAACTATCACCTAGTGACGCAGTTTTATGGTCCTTACTTCCCTACACTCCCTACTAGTGTAGTACCCTGTTTCCGGCTCATACTGGGCCTCAATATATTGTCTGTCTATGTGCTGGCATTGTCAGCATGTTTCTGAGTTATCCGCTCACTCTGCTAACTGTGCTTTGTGCATCAAGTTTGTCACTGAAGTTTGTGTGTAATAAATGGAGTGACAGTATGAAATGTGATGCATATGTATGTATGATGCAAAAATCATAAAGCAGTTTATTCAGCAGTTGAAATCAAGCACAGTCATTAAGCACCAATTTAATATTAATTAATTGTACGGATACCTGAAATTTTGAGGGTTGTCACAGCTGAAGCTATCCAAAGACCAAAGATTATGAAAAGATTACATGAAGAATGCAAGATGACTGAAGACAAAGTTGTTTTATGAAGCTATTGTCAAGGGGAGTGTAACACCCCAAAAATGGGGTTTGATAATTTAAACCCGGTTAATGTAAAGGAACGGGTAAATTACCGTTTGGGGTAAAAGTGACCCGTAAATAAAAGTTGACTAGGAATAATTTACCGAGTGGTGACATGTATATATAAGTAACAAGATAATGAGTGTTAGTCTCTTTATTAATTGAAACGAAGTTGAGGGACCAAAACCGTTAAAAAGGAAACATGATTTATTAAATAAAGGAAAACCCACACACACACACACACTTCGTGTGTGTGTGTGAGACGATCAGGAAGAAGAAGAACAAGGGTTCAAACCCTAGTTCTTGATAAATCTTCAAATTGAAGGGTGGAATGAAGTCTAAAATCATAACCGAGCATGGATAAATGATCACTATCACGAGGGGATCATAAGGTATGTCTTAAATTTAAGATTGGTGATCATGGGTGAAGTGGGTTATGTTCTAATCTGTGAGTTAATATGAAATTAATCATGTACAAGGGTTAGAACCCTCGTATAGAACATCGGTTACGTATGGTTAGTGCTAATTTGATGATTAGAGGTGAAACCCGTTAGTTATGATGAAGATAATGACTAGAATCACCATCTACGTCCAAGTCTTGTGGAAAGATTGATGTATTATGTGGGTATGATGAATTCTTGTTAGATGAATTAGGAGAAATATGATGATGCTATGCTTGATGTTTATGTGCTAATGATACTTGTTGATTAGTAAGAAGATTTGATGAAATATGAATGAACTAGGAAGATTATGCATAAACTAGTTGTACATGGTGCCTAGGAAGTAGTACGCACGCCACGTGTTTGATGAAATGTCTAAATGACAATAATATGTGAAGGTTGTGTTATGATGATGTTGAGTATGCTATATGCTTGTTTGAATCGGTTAATGGAAAACATATGTGAGATATGAACTTGATATGATCGTTCATATGAATAATCATGTATGCTAATAAGGATGTTAATGTAATGACATGAAAGTATAGGAATCATGTCAAGATGGATGGGAGCGTGGAAGGCTAACGGGACAAGAAGACTCAAGTAAGCGAATACAAATACGGACGAGTAAGGTAAGTAAATCCCAGACTTACACTTTAGATGTAAAGTATATTGTACTATGATCATTATTGTGATACATGTGAAGGTATTAAACAATGAAAATAAATAGGTAAGTTTACGGAAAAAGAAGTCGAAAGTGAATAGGAAAGTATAATGATGCTAATTATTTTCTGTTAAGAATGAAATGAAGGTGCAGGTATACTAATAATGGAGAGTGAAGGTTAAGTATGGAAGTCGTACAAGAGTGTCCGAATGGATGGACGAATGGACTTATATGAACGAGAATAAGAGATGTTGACGCTTGATTATGCACGTTTTAAAGTATATATATTATGTCACTGGTTGCTAATGATGTAATTGGTTGTGGTGACTGCAGGTTGTACAGGTTTATGAATGTTTGTTCAAGATGTGTAAGCGGTTGAAGATCGAGTCAAGACATGGGTTGTACTTGGGTGTGTATGTGGTCACTTAATTCGATATACGTATGTTAGTTTTTAATTAATTTATGAAAAGGGATTAATGTATTTAAGTGAAAGAAAGAATAACTTATAAAGAAATTTTTAGTATGTATTTTCCGCTGCGTCAAAATTTGGTTAAAACGTGTTAGGGCGTTACAGGGAGTCTGTTGGTGCATGTTTGTGACAACGGCTTTTAGATTTGGTCTTTGGATATCTTTTAATTAGTGAAACGATAAATGGTTAGCGGGTTTAGCTTTGTATTAGTTAATTAATAGTAATTGGGCCAAACCAAACTCATATTGGGGTTGTAGGGGGCGAATTGTGTGACAATTATGCTCTGTAAATGATGTACGATGTAAAACAATCTCAATTATCAATAAAACGATGTGTTTTGGTGTTAATATTTGTGTTTGACAATTTTACGATTTGATTCTATTTCGATTTCAAGCTTTAAAGCAGTTTCTAGAAAGTTATACGCAAACTGATGCGTAAACGTAATCATTTTAACGTGACAAACACTCCGGAATAGTGACATAGCCTTAACATGCCTTAAATATGTGACAACTGTCAAAATTTCAGGTGTCCGTACAATTAATAAATAATGATTAATGCTTAATGACTGTGTTGAACTACAACTAATTGTTTGAATTGCTTTCTGATTATTGCTTTATACCTACGTGTGCATCACATAATGCTTAATGTCTTATCATTATTGCATGAGAGCTTTATTGACTTAAACGATGCATTAAATATAGTTAGCACAGTTATCAGACAAATCAGAAAAATGCTGACGGAGTTCAGTAAATAGACAGACGTTGCATTGAGACCTAGAATAGGCCAGAAATCAAGAGTTACACTAGTATAGTGTGTAGGGGAGTAAGGATCATAAAACTGTCTTCCTAGAGATATTTTAAGTGCCGGAAAGTGCCTAAAACTCACATAAACTGCAGAATTCTGCAGAAAATCAGCAAATTCAGCATTTAAATAATCTAATATCATGCAGAAATATGATTAAATGGTCCTGAATGCTTTCCTAAGTGTCGGGAATTAAAACTGTCACAAAAGGTAACATAAAGCACACTAAACTGCATAATTTAGCACCTTAACGAACCGGTAACCAACCGAACAACCGGACACTACCCGAAACACCAAATTTTAACTAGAAGCACTGTTTTAACATTTCCAAGCTAGTTATGGTCCCCGAACATCATAACACACTATATAAATATCTAGTAACTAAACATCTAACTAATACTTGATTTCTAACTAACTAAACAAACTATCTAGTTGGAACCTAGCCTAAGACCCCCCCCCCCCCATACCTACGTGTAACATTCCCAAAATTTTTATTTATATAAAATATATAAAAACATATGTTATTAAAAGGATGCATCATGGGTAAGTTGACCGATGGAAATATGAGGTATTTTGGGCAAGCATAGGAACCATTTAATAATTAAATTATAAAAATACATTATATTTGAATCTACTCTGTTTTTAATGAAACTTGGTTCAAAATACAGATAAAATTATTCTCGTTCTAATGGCATATTTATTATTTTATAAAACGTCATATTTTAGAAGTTATAAGTGCCAAAAGAATGAAGTACTTAAATTAATTATAATAATAATAATAAAATAATAATAATAACTAAACTATATATATAATTTAGAAGTTAGTAGACGTACATGTTAAATTAAATAATTCAAAGTTTCAATTTGAATTTAAAACAAAAGAGTGGATATGTGTGTGTACTGTGTACGTGGAGGAACAGGAGCAAAGCAATCATTTCAAACTACCGTATTCTCTAAGTTTCCTAATACTATAAATAAAAACATCCTTCGTAGAGAAAAGTTGTTCATTCCTGGCTCAACCCTTTCGCCTATATATTAACACCCCATTTTTCTTAGTATTACACCTCTAAAAACTACAAAGCCCTGTCCCATTTTAAGTATTGTAGCCCCTGATCACTGATACCCTGTCCAAGTAACGTAGGGCCCCGTAACGTATGTCAAGGCTCTGCCTAAATTCGTTGGGGTTCTGTCTCGTGACGTAGGGATAAAGTGGAATTGGGTTACTATACTTAGTGTGAATACATTATATATTTCATTAAATAGTCTAGGAGTTATACCCAAAATATATCAACCCTCCAAAATATTTCTCACACCCCTAATATATTTTAAAATATCCCAATATGTCCCTAAATACACCTCATACGTGAAAGCCGAGCCCGAAATACCATATAGTATTAAAAATAATTAAAAACAAGAAATATTAAGTTGAGGCAGGCCGCGTAGGACCCACCCCAACACTCACGCGGGCGGTATCAAGGCTGAAACTGATTTCGTTGATTTCTTTAGTTTAGGCAGGCCGCGTAATAGTTCCCGTTAGTTAACGCGGGCCGCGAGAGTCCCAAAATGTGGCGCAGCCCTAGGCCGCCACCTGGCCCAACACCTGACAGGCCTACCTGATGACCCAGCTAAGCTACGACGACGACTGGAGTCAACACGGGCCGCGTAAGCCCCTGCGTACATCTACGCGGGCCACGTGAAAGTCAAGTTCAGAAACTATATAAAGGAGGCCTCGGGCTTCAACTCAATTCGCTCACAAAACGTTTCTGTATCTCAAATTCTGAAATATTAGGCATAGAAAGCGGGCATTATACCCCCCTAATTAGCGAGGTTCTGCTCCGTTGTAAGTATTATAACCCCTGGATACGTATTAGATACGCTGCCCGATTGATCTAGGATTCCGTAACGGCTGTCGTGGTTCTGCCCGACGTAGTCATTGGAATGCCGTCTCGGGGAGAGTATTACTAATGTTAAAATGGGTTATTATACTTACACGTGTACATTATTTATTTAACTAGATTATAACCTGGAAGCCACAAAGGAAAGACCTATAATAGCAATGTGAGTTTATCCTCTTTTTGTTAACCTTTTTGTAATATTTTACAAAACCTTAAATGTTTTACAATGTGGTTAAGCGGTGATTGAGTCTTTGTAGTTCTTCAATTACTGCCGGTATGTTGGGGTTTTGTATACAAAATTTACTACCGCGAGTAGTAAGTCGGGGATGACAGTACGTTACCATTGGACAACGAGTTAGCCAATGTGTAATATGACCCACAAGTCAGGATTGACAGTACTGAATGAGTAATTGTGTAGAAATAAATAATGTGATCGCTCTCAATACTGTTTTAATTGATAAAATGTTTCTTGATTAAATTGGGATTCACTCACCAGTATTTCCCACTGACAAATGTTTTTAAAACGCGTTTCAGGTAACACAATGTGACAGCCAATTAGTAAAAAGCCAGCTGGAGAGCACTGACGGCTTGTAAAAATGTGGCTATAAAAGTTACCTAAAATACGATGTTTTAAATTCAATAAAGTAGGGTTTATCCATGTAACATGTTGTAATAAGAAACTTGGGTTTTACCCATGTGATTATTGAAAATAAAATAAGGTGGTTTTACTCTGATAAAATATTTCCTAACTACGGTCCTGATGAAATTTCCGCTGCCAAATTAATAACTGATACCACCACAAACGAATGTTCGTGGCCGCCCGTTCCTGGGACAGATAAGGGGATCGGGGGTTGTGACAGAAGGTGGTATCAGAGCCTTGCCATTGGTTCAAGCCAAAGAAGTGTTCTGCTGACACTTAAATTTTAAATTCTGTGTTAGGAAATAACTTATGTGATTATGTGTTTTATATTATTTGACTATTTGTTAGTCTACAGTATGGGTAAGCAAAAGATTTCGGATATCTTTCGTCAACTAGATAGTTCACCAAAAGATAAGCGAACCTCATTTCAACCAAATCCCTCAGGATACTCAGCAGATACTAAGGAAGGAATATTTATTCGTAAGGCACAGTCTAAGAAACCATTTACAACTAAGAAGAGAAGTTGGATTATTAGAAAAAGTCAAGATAAAATAAAGAAATCACAACCAAAGGGAGCGATAATCAATAAGGAAATAAATACACAAACTCAGGAAACAGGCAATAACTTACTAGGGGAAGATGAATTAGATGAACAATGGGTAAATCTCCATATGTTAGCCACTACAGCAGTAAATGCTAACTTATATTAAATAGTTGAACCACCAAACCAGTACCAACACCCATGCCACCTATGAGCTAGAAACTTTAAAGGAACTTTGCCCATTAAATAACAACTTAGTAGAGACAGGAGATGAAATAAACCTTATATAAAAGCATGTTGAGCCTAATACTCCTATAACCTAGATAGACTAAAATAAGTTACGGGTGCATAATCACTAGTATATTTTGAATTCCAGTTGTAGTTTGTAATAAATACACACACACACACACATATATATATATATATATATGAGTCCCAATGTTCGCCGTTTTTAATCAATCTATTTTATGATTGTACCCAAATGGTTGTACTAGAAATTTGTCTGTAATAATTAATACCACCTACTCAAATAATATCATAATATGTATACGTTAAAATAGTTAAAAGAATCATGAAATATTTTATTTAAAAATAGGAGTTGATCAGTTAAAATAATTACACGATTTATTATTAATACATGTTTTAATATTGTCATATATATCATTAGATCTGACATATAAAATGTACAAATGTAATCATTTGTATACCTATAAAAATGTATTTAAATACATTCAATTGTTAATATACATCAAACTAAGTTAGTTATTAACAAAGCAGTCATGTTTATGATTCTCTTTTGAAACCAATCATTTACTTTGGTTTAAAATACATATTGAAATATATAGTATAAAGCTTTAAAACTTTATGGTTTTAATAATATTGTTTCAAAATAATTTATATTTAAATAAATAAAACTGAAGCTATTAAATTAACCGAAAGGATTTTAAGAAGTAATAAAAAAATTTAAAAGATTGCTTTAGTGGATCTAGCCAAAGCAAGTTTTGAAACCCAGGTGTACCAATTTACCACTCCATTTTATCCTTTCTGGTTTATAACTAGTTGACCATAAGACTTCATACTTTCATAGTTTTATGAAATAACTGATGTTGGGATTACTTGTAAAAGTTTCTATTGAAATACTTAGTAATAAAATAGATGGTTAAATGAATATGATGGGTATTCATGATTTAATAAAATCATTTAAAATTTTTAGAAATTTGGGTTGGTTGGACTACGTAGAAAGGCCTAACTAAACGTTGAAAGCATTCTACAGATCTTTAATATTAAGGTATGCCCAGAATAGGTCTTATGCATGAAGATAGTTAATATAAGATTATAAGATTAACCTGTCATATTAGTTATAGGATTGTACATCCTAAACTATAAAGAAAAGTGTTCGAGTCAGCTGGTTAATGTATAATAGTTAAATAATACAATTCTATTTGAAATATATGTATATACACTATAATACATTTAAATAATATATACGTGTATATAATATAAACATATATATATATATATTCATATATATTCATATATATATATTCATATATATTCATATATATATATATATATATATATTAGGATACATGTAGAATTTTTTTTACGTATAGCATAATTCAAAGAAAGTATATGTTCAAAAGATTTTATAATGATCATGTTTTTATTCTCTATCATTTAGAATATTATATTTAAAAAGAAGTAATAAAATTTTTATGATATATACTAAAAGAAAAGAAAAGATGGGTTTAGTGATTTAAACAATCGATACATATAAAAGAAATTGGATAATTAAATTTTTAGAAATAAAGATATTGTAACAGTGAAAACAACTTTTCCTACTTAAATCAATAATTTGGTATCTAATTAGTTATTTTACTTGGCACGTTAAAATATTTCAAAACATTCATTTTTCAAACTAGAATTAAAATGAATACCCCTCATAAAAATAATTGAATCAAATGTGTGTTTAGTACGTTTGTCCTTTATATAACTTTATTTAAAAATCAGATTACAATCTTAATATTGTAATATCTTTAAATAAATTACTATTACTATTGTATGGGATATATATACATATTCCAATACATGTATATATTTATAATCAATTTTAGAAACATCAAACTTTCTATTACTTACCATAAGTACTTCTTTGAATAAATAATATAATATTCACTAAATTGAGAATTAAGTTTTAATATTTTAAACCTAAATGGTTCAACCCACTAGTTAAGAATGAATTTATTCCCATGAGTCCAGAAAGTTTATATTTTGATTAATTTATTTCTTTAAACTTTTATTTTATCCATCCTTAAATTTCAAAATATTATGTTCAATAAATTGAACAGAAGTTTATTTCAATATACTACTTTTATAAAAGGATAAAATAAAGTCATGGAAATAAGCTTGATAATTGGTACCATCGGATGTATAGTTATTATTTTTATTACAAAAATAATTTAGTATTATATATATGTGTGTATACATTACGTAAGTTTAATATTAACTAGAGATTTGAAATTTTGTACACATATATGCATATACCCAATATAATATCTTCTGTAAGATAAACATAAGAGGAGATATCATTGGTGATTCATATGAAAACATGAAGTCATTATAAACCATGAAACCTACTATGTTTTAAAAATACCATATGTCTCAATGAAATATTCCTTGTAACGAAATCTAAGGTTATATATGCATAAATAGAGTTAGCTGTAAGTATACTCATCACATCAAACCTAGCTATAGTGTCAATAGAGACAATTATATTTTTGTCAAAATTTCATTTTCCAAGCAAAAGAAAAACCACAACCATAATAATATGTATGCTTAAACAAAAAGGATTATGATATTGATAATTACTCGTGACACCTAGAATAGTATTTAGACTTGAATCTAAGAAAAAAACCTTAGTATAAAGCTTTGAGATAAGCCAATTACTTGCGTAAATAAAGTGTGATGGTTATTTGTATCCCGTGAGGATGATGACTAGAACAGTGCAAGTATGATAACTAAGCAATAACACATGGCCACTGTTATTTCTTGTTTATTAGTACTACTCGGTTCTAGAATATGATCCATCATGAGAATACTGATTTCCTTGTTTCTTGATGCAAACTATAATAAACAATGTACTTTCAAAATCCTAATTTGAGAGAAATCTATTTATGGGAAATATCATGATAATTACCTCTCCGGTAAAACTGGGTAGGGTGCGGTAGACTCTCCAGCTTGTCCGGGTGAGATGGGGTTACCTCTCCGGCAAGACTGAATAAGATGGGGTATGTGTTATGAAATTCCCTAAATAGTAACATGAACTGATGTCTGACCTGTTTTTGAAATATGAATCTATTAAATACATTAACCTTATAAATGGTATGTATACTACTAGTATGTGAAATAGTGGAGGGTTCAAATGAGAAGAATTTTTTTGTAAGAAGAAAAAAGAAGAAGTTTCAACCAATAAGAATGTTTCATTTTACTTCATTTAATATTTGTATTTAATTTTAATATAAGGGTATATTGGTAAACTTACATAAATCATTAATTTGTATTCTTCCCCTTTAATAACTAGCTAAATTAAATTTGTAACTCCTCTTCAAAATATATACTTTTTCCAAATTAAAATAAAAACAACTTAATTTAAAGTGTAGAATAAATTACTAGTTGTGTAGGATAAATTACGAGTTGTGTAGGATATATTTCGAGGTGTGTAGGATAAATTTCGATTGTGTAGGATAAAATTCTATAATGTGTATGGTATATGTAGTAAAATTTTGATATGTGTAGCTTTTGTAGATTATGTGTAGGATAATTAATGATTAGTTGACTAATTAATTAAAGAGAGAAAAATTAATGATATGAGTTATAAATGAAATAGCATTTTACTAATATACCCTTTCTTCTTTTTCTTCTCACATTAAATTTCTTCTCAAATGAACCTTCCCCATGTGAAATATATGATTATATAGACATGTATGTCTATGAGGAAATCCAAAGACCATATTGATTGACAATTAGGAATAAATCACGAACAAGTGTGTCAATGATAATTTTAGACTTATTTATCAGGAATCTCCCGTATACATCTATAATTCCGGTATCAAACACTATTTCGTTTGATCATCCGTCTCGAAATCCGTGCCACAAGATGAACGGAAGGAACTCTTTAAGTTGAACGCCATCGAAAGTATAAGAATTTCATTTGCAAATTATTAACGCATCAGGAAACCTATAACTAAAAGCTATGTTAAAATACAAAACATATTTCAGTCAAGAATAAGAATCTCATAAAGAATAGTTCTGGTCAAAGTAAAGTGAAATTCAAAATAAAGACCAGAATATACCTAGAAACTAAACTAAACTATATATTCATCTATATTTCAGGGAATCTCGATGACGAGATTTAAAACAAGGTGGGGAGGATGTAACATTCCCAAAAAATTTATTTATATAAAATATATAAAAACTTATGTTATTAAAAGGATGCATCATGGGTAAGTTGACCGATGGAAATATGAGGTATTTTGGGCAAGCATAGGAACCATTTAATAATTAAATTATAAAAATACATTATATTTGAACCTACTATGTTTTTAATGAAACTTGGTTCAAAATATAGATAAAATTATTCTCGTTCTAATGGCATATTTATTATTTTATAAAACGTCATATTTTAGAAGTTATAAGTGTCAAAAGAATGAAGTAGTTAAATTAATTATAATAATAATAAAATAATAATAATAACTAAACTATATATATAATTTAGAAGTTAGTAGACGTACATGTTAAATTAAATAATTCAAAGTTTCAATTTGAATTCAAAACAAAAGAGTGGATATGTGTGTGTACTGTGTACGTGGAGGAACAGGAGCAAAGCAATCATTTCAAACTACCATATTCTCTAAGTTTCCTAATACTATAAATAAAAACACCCTTCATAGAGAAAAGTTGTTCATTCCTGGCTCAACCCTTTCGCCTATATATTAACACCCCATTTTTCTTAGTATTACACCTCTAAAAACTACAAAGCCCTGTCCCATTTTAAGTATTGTAGCCCCTGATCACTAATACCATGTCCAAGTAACGTAGGGCCCCGTAACGTATGTCAAGGCTCTGCCTAAATTCGTTGGGGTTCTGTCTCGTGACGTAGGGATAAAGTGAAATTGGGTTACTATACTTAGTGTGAATACATTATATATTTTATTAAATAGTCTAGGAGTTATACCCAAAATATATCAACCCTCCAAAATATTTCTCATATCCCTAATATATTTTAAAATATCCCAATATATCCCTAAATACACCTCATACGTGAAAGTCGAGCCCGAAATACCATATAGTATTAAAAATAATTAAAAACAAGAAATATTAAGTTGAGGCGGGCCACGTAGGACCCACCCCAACACTCACGCGGGCGGTATCAAGGCTGAAACTGATTTTGTTGATTTCTTTAGTTTAGGCGGGCCGCGTAATAGTTCCTGTTAGTTAACGTGGGCCGCGAGAGTCCCAAAATGTGGCGCAGCCCTAGGCCGCCACCTGGCCCAACACCTGGCAGGCCTACCTGGTGACCCAGCTAAGCTACGACGACGACTGGAGTCAACGCGGGCCGCGTAAGCCCCTGCGTACATCTACGTGGGCCGCGTGAAAGTCAAGTTCAGCAACTATATAAAGGAGGCCTCGGGCTTCAACTCAATTAGCTCACAAAACGTTTCTGTATCTCAAATTCTGAAATATTAGACATAGAAAGCAGGCATTATACCCCCCTAATTAGCGAGGTTCTGCTCCGTTGTAAGTATTATAACCCCTGGATACGTATTAGATACGCTGCCCGATTGATCTAGGATTCCGTAACGGCTGTCGTGGTTCTGCCCGACGTAGTCATTTGAATGCCGTCTCGGGGAGAGTATTACTAATGTTAAAATGGGTTATTATACTAACACGTGTACATTATTTATTTAACTAGATTATAACCAGGAAGCCACAAAGGAAAGACCTATAATAGCAATGTGAGTTTATCCTCTTTTTGTTAACCTTTTTGTAATATTTTACAAATCCTTAAATGTTTTACAATGTGATTAAGCGGTGATTGAGTCTTTGTAGTTCTTCAATTACTGCCGGTATGTTGGGGTTTTGTATACAAAATTTACTACCGCGAGTAGTAAGTCGGGGATGACAGTACGTTACCATTGGACGACGAGTTAGCCAATGTGTAATACGACCCACAAGTCAGGATTGACAGTACTGAATGAGTAATTGTGTAGAAATAAACAATGTGATCGCTCTCAATACTGTTTTAATTGATAAAATGTTTCTTGATTAAATTGGGATTCACTCACCAGTATTTCCCACTGATAAATGTTTTTAAAACGCGTTTCAGGTAACACAATGTGACAGCCAATTAGTAAAAAGCCAGCTGGAGAGCACTGACGGCTTGTAAAAATGTGGCTATAAAAGTTACCTAAAATACGATGTTTTAAATTCAATAAAGTAGGGTTTATCCCTGTAACATGTTGTAATAAGAAACTTGGGTTTTACCCATGTGATTATTGAAAATAAAATAAGGTGGTTTTACTCTGATAAAATATTTCCTAACTACGGTCCTGATGAAATTTCCGCTGCCAAATTAATAACTGATACCACCACAAACGAATGTTCGCGGCCGCCCGTTCCTGGGACAGATAAGGGGATCGGGGGTTGTGACACTACGGCCCCAACAAGGGACCCACCTAAAGATTTTATTCAATTCTTTAATTGATATTGTTGGGCCTTTTAGAAACACAAAATACATTGGTTTATTTGATGGTGGAAGTTTATAAATTAAACCTTAAGTCCTTAACCTTCATTTGCAACACATATCACCAACACCCATCTCCTTCTCCTTCCTCCCCTTACCTACGGCCAAGACCACTCCCACACAACCACCATTCTTCATTCATCTTCCATTCAATCTACATATATACAAGGGTGTAAGAAGGCATATTAGGAAGCTTGGAACCTTCGGAAGTTGAAAGACCTTCACCATTTGCTTTTATCCACTTCATTTCTTCTCTTGATTATCCCTAGCCTTGAGCTATTAGTAAGAACACTAATCTTTTCATTTTACATCTTGTTTAAGTGGTTAAAAGATGATACATGATGATTAACTTGAAGAACACTAGGAATCAAGAGAATGAGAACATGAACATAAGCTTAAATCATGAAGAAATCATGTTATTTATGTGTTGTTATACTTGTTGATTGTTGTTTACTTGTGTAAATGATGTAGATCATCATATGATCTTGCTAGATCATGATTAAAAACATGATTTAGCAAGATGAGAGGATGATTATGTTAAGAAATCAATAGATCATCCTTATGTAAATCATGAACTTGAAGTATAAATTGTTTTTCTTGTAAAATGATGATCAAAGCAAGATATAAGTCTTGTAGATCTAAAATTTCAAGAATGATTTTTTCAAGAAACCAAGTTAAAAATACAAGTTTTACTTAATATTGGTTCTTATATAAATAAACCTCATTTTTTGTGGTTAAACAAGTGTAGAAACACTTATGTAACAAGAAAAATCCAAGAAGAAACATTTTTAGAAAATATGATTATAAGTTGTAAAGACCTAAATTCTTTAAAAATGATGTTTTTAAAGAATCAACCACACTTTAAAGGGTAACAAGACTTACTAAATACACTAGTAAGCTACCACATATTTTTATAAATATTCAAGTTCATGAAGTGGTAGTATATGCTTGTTTTTGGCAAAATTGGTAAGTAAAGATTGTTTATTGTTGATTGTTGATTGATTGTGATGATTTACAAAAGAAAATGGTATACCTTCAAGGTATGGAAACCTCCATTTTTAGGGGAAACTATAGCAAAATTTTTCTAAAAATTAAACACTTAGAAAAACATTTCCAAATAAATGTTTACAAGTATATTTCAAACCATGGATTTCACAAAAAAAAAAAAAAAAAAAAAAAAAAAAAAAAAAAAACCTTTGCCTTAATTTTTGTTACAAAAGTTACAAATATTGGAGGTTGGTTTTTATAAATAAAAGTGACTAAATATGTATTTAGGAAATATATATTTAGATGACACCATATGTGTGATTATTTATATATTTTGTATATTAGTTGTATTATTTTAGGACATGAAATAATATAACTCATCAAAATACCAAGAAATTACAATCCAAAATATTACCAAAATTCCAAGGAATAAATAAACAAAGAATACCCAAAATATTGGAGAAACCGAACAAAGGAATATAACTTACAAAATATTCCAGAAAATTTATTCACAAGTATATTTTGGTAATTAATATTTTGGACACCAAGTAAACGAAGATATGATTTTTACAATTATTACAAGTTTATATCATATTTTTTACAAGAAGAAAATATATTATGTTGAGTGAATGAAAATATATTTTCTTAAAATTATTAGAAGATGTATTATTTTTGAAGGAAATATATATTTCACAAACAAACATCAAACATATTATTTTTGGGAGAAAAATAAGTTTACATATATTTTCCAAGTTAGACTTGAAAACGCATTATTTTTGGAACTTATATGGAAATACAAATATTTTTGCCAAAGGAAAAATTATAAATAATTTTTCTAAGTAATATTTCTTAAAATATATATTTTGGAAATATATATTAATGTATTTTTACTAGAAGTATTATTCCGGAAGAATTAATACAAAATTAAGTATAAAGAATACTTAATAGTTACAAGAAGATTCGTATTCTCGTACGTATAAATACACTCCGGATACGACCCCAATACATAGCAAAAATATACAACTACAAGAATACGAATACACCCATCCTTGGGAAGGAAATACATGTATAAATACTTGAGAAGTATATTAAGTTAGATATATTGTTTTAACAATTTTTCCAAAATTTAATAAATATAATTTAAGTTAAAATATTTATTATTTTAACAAATAATTATATAACTTGGAATAATAATGAAGACACTTTGAAACGTAACTCAAAGACACTAATTAATACTAAGTCAAGGCACGACCCGCTCGTCTAATGGACCGTAGTACGCATGTAGGTAGTCGTGCGTTCTAGAGGAAGCTTTGAGTTACATTGGATACGAAGAACGCAAAACTGTGAGTTCATGTTCCCTCTTTTCTTTAACTGTTTTCAGTTTTATAACTTCGGGGGTGAAGTACATTTTACAAACTATTTATAAACGTTTATACGGGGTATGGTTAGCTAAGGAATGTACTGCTAGATCATGTGAATGGATAGGCGATTGACCTAAGACCATTAATCCTTGTATAAGGACCGAGGGGCATGAGTGATAGATCTATTGGGTGTTGCGAGCCCTACCCATGGGCCTGCGAGTTGGCCGCATGTGGTGACTATGTCGTTTCACCGGAGGGCCCGGTACGAAATACGCATAAAGGGTTGAGTGCTTCCTATACCGTGTCACTTATATTAATGTATTAGCTACACATTCATTGATCTGTTTCCTTGTTGCTTCACACCAGTTTATAAGTACATACATACTTACAAATGTTTTCAAGGTTTATTCTTGCACATATACTAAACACATGAACTCGCTCAACTTTTGTTGATGTTTTTAAACTACATGTATTTCAGGAAATTAAGTATGGATCTGGCGGGCGTTGAAGTTTACAAGTCATGTCTCTAATAATAAAAGGTGTCATCCGAAGTCGAAGGGTTTGGGTTATGTATTTTATCTTGGGTAAGATACATGGCTCGAAACCTAGTTTGTTAGTGTCCTTTGTTAAGTCCAGATTGGAACTTAAAACTTGGATTGTTATGTACTAGAAATTGAAGTCCCGGTTTGTGGTTAATCAATGACGATTGTAATGTTTTGAAACTTAATTTATGGATGACATCATGGTTTTATCATATAGATGTTTGTTATGGTTGAATGCAATGACATTAAGCAAGTCACACCAAATCACGCTTCCGCAAGAGTCAGGGTGTGACAAAATAACCTTTACATAACTTAGAAATAAGTTTTGGAGGGTTTGGTGTGTCGAAAACAAGTTTATTCGATCGCAGGGACTATTTTCGACAAACTGTTAAAATATGCTGATTCGTATAGTAACGAACATTCCGGAACTTGATCATAAGCTAAACATACCCTAAATATCCTTTACATAGCTTAGAAATAGGCTTTGAGGGGTTCGGTATGCGAAAATATGCTTATTTGATCAATAGGGATTAAAAGCGTCAAAAAGTGCATAAGTTTGCATTTACTCGCATATCTTACGTTCTGAACATATCCGGAAATCCAAAAAATTTTGTAATCACTATAATATTTTATTTTAGTGATTGGAATGCAAAAATACCATTCGTCGCGCAATTTGAATCGTTTTCGCGTCCATTCGAGTTTTCGTCGTAATTAACCGAATAACGCAACCGTACAACCAAACGAACTGACATCCAAGATGTTTTAAGCATATTTCATGTTCCCTATGCTTTAAATTCATTATAGAGCATTGAAATGGGGTTAACGGGGCTTAAAAGCATCAAAAACTTAGTTTTAAGCTTGCAGGGACTAAGACTGCCAATCTGTCAAACTTTCCCTCGCGGAGCGCGTAAGCCTAGGCAGGCTTCTACGCGGGGCGCGACAGACTACCAGACCAGAAACATTGAATCTGGCTTCAGCAGGTGATTTCTTGCATTTCTAACATGGTTTTCGGATACCATTTGATTGTTTTGAGTTCCCATTGTATTAGAAACAATGTGCCACAAGTGTATGGTTGAGATCATGCTTTGATTTGCTAAAAAACACGTGTAATCATCTTATGAACTCAAGACTTCCAATAAATACCCACCAAGTTCAACCTTCATTCCTTGCACATTGATCTAAATCTACTCTAAGTTGAAGCTAAGGCTTCATACATGAGTGTTTTGGATCAATTCTTCCTAGCTTGGACCCTTTGTAAGCTTCTTTCATGCTTGTTTATGCATTTAAGCATGAAAGTCAAACAGTGTTTGACTTTCTGCTTTGACCATGAATTGGTCAACACAAAGTTCGTTTGAACTTTGCAACGTCAGCGTAATCACGATGGTTATAGTCCCTTGTGACTATACCTACTGATTACCACGTCGATTAGTCGAAGTGACGAGTCAAAGTTTCGGTCAAAGTACGTATTTATGCATATTTTTTGCAACGAAGCTATTTTCTGGTATCAAAACACTTTGTTTTGATATCAAACCTGTTTTCTAACTTAGTTAAATGTCACACCCCCAAAATCCACCTGCGGAGTATCACCGCTTGGAGGCGTGACTGACCAGGATCCAGCCACCAATCATATTGAACAAGCATATAAGTAAATGTAAAATCCAACCAATACAATTGGTGTCCAAACAAAACATAGTTTAAGTTGCAAGCGGAAGCATAAAGTTTAAAACCAAATCACACGTTTAAATGTTTCAAAGTTTAACATGGCACACAGCTGTCCATGTCCCACAACGACTCTTCCCCATGCAAGCTCCAGCTAAGTACCTATTGACCTGCAAAGCATGTAGTAACGAGTCAACAATAATGTTGAGCGAGTTCACAGTTGGGTGTTTGTTTTAAGTTGTTTCGAAAACAGTTTCCTTTAACTGGCATCCCTGCCGTGGGGGTTACCCCATAGTTGAAAACGTGATTTGTTTAACCCTTTTACTCTGGCAATCCAGCCGTGGGGGCTACCCAATGTTTAGTTATCTGGCTTTTCAGCCGTGGGGGCTACCCCATGTATATACTACTAGACTCGTTACCATATCGACTGCTGACTGTAGTCATGTTTATGTGCCCTGAACTATTAATGTCTATCATCATTGACGTGCCCAGATCCATTAGTTCACGCCCGTCCTCTGCGGCACGGTGTGAGGCTTGTCAGACCTAAATAGCGCTATCTAACTAATGACCCGCTCGCCATTGGCCCGGCAATTAAGTCGATATAAAAAGGAGGGACTTCGTGATAGAGTTTTGGTCTAGTGAAAGTTAACTGTCCATGAGGACGAGGAATTTATATTCCTGAACCCGTACAGTCCTACCCAAGGAGGACGAGGAATCCCTATTCCTTAACCCATTCCCAACCCCTGGGAATCCCATGCTTTGTAGAAAGTGTGAACTCACCTTGGTTTGCTCTGTAAGATTAGTTACTTGTTTAGTAATTGATCAACACGTCCTATTATTGTTTACCAACAACGATCAGTTTTACATGCATTTTGCGTACAACTAATTCACGTATTCAAGGGTTCACATCAAGCACATTCAGGGCTCACGTAACACACACATGCAATCCAAATCATGACGGTTTATTTATCCATCTAGGGCACTGAACAAATGCTTAACATGTAATCGCTCAAACATGACATATACATACATACATAATCTACTAACACACACTTCAAACCCAACTATTGAACGTGTATGGCCCAAAGATAAAACCTGTATGTATCACAAGGACTAGCACATCTAAAACATTCAATGTCCAGTCAAATTATATCATGTGCGGCCCACTGCCTTGGCAGTCTTACTCGGCCCAAACATAGCTGGCCCAGACGTAAACCTATTCGTATGTGGCCCAAGACTAATCAACTAATCTAAGTGGGTGTGTGTGTTCAGTAACCGTGTGCGGCCCACCATCCCCAACCAATGTTCAATTCAACAACGCAGCCCATTAAACTTGTTGATCTAACTACACGTTTTAAGCCCAATCAATTTGCTGGTAAGTCCGATATACATATGCAGCCCAACAACTAATCATGCAAGTCCCATTGATTAACAACTATTACTTTTATTGTTATTTACTAATCAATTTATCAACAGAATCGTCACCTCATATTCAGGAACATGATCAAATCATCAAATAGCAATTCATCAGGTTCATGTTATAGTATTCCACACAATAATAGCCAATATCATTAATTAACCTTAATAAATCAATCATTCACTATCACAATTGATGGCCGACAATCTATCTACTACAAACTCCTAATTGGACCGATAATAGACTTTCACATGGCCATAGAATATTGTGATAAATGGACTGTGAAGATCACGTGGGCCTATGACAATTTCATTTAATGCGCCTGACACTATGCACCGATCGGATGAGATTTGGTGTGTAAAGGATCGAATAACCTTTAGCAAATTATGATATCATATGCTACCTCAGATCACAATCATTATTCATCATATCAAGCATATAAATATTCCAATCATATATATACACATAGAAACAATATTATACAAGTTTGAATAATCAACAGCCAAGACTCACTAACCAGAGATTTAGGGTCGCACAAGATGTTAACTCGAAGAAGGGGGGTTTCACTGCCGTCGAACAAGTAGGGTTTGTATATTAAGTTTGTGGTTTGTATATTAGTTTGTGGTTTCACATAATAATATAACCTCAACACACAAAGTGGGCCGGTGGTTAACTTGTAACACTCCATAACAAATTACAAGACATAGTGGCCGAAATCAATTAGTTAAGTGGGCCGAGATTAAATATAGTGTTTAGTGGGCTCGTTTATATACATACATACATTACACAAAACACATATCGTACATAACACGTTACACTAAGCGCACAAAAGAGTTCTAAAACACGAGTTGTCACATTATCCCCAAGTTGAAAGAAATTTCGTCCCGAAATTTGGTACGTACTCACTGAGGAAGCTAGTTAAGTTGCATGGTTTTCCTGGTTTTCCCGGGGTGTCACATCCTCCCCCCGTTGATCTAGAATTTCGTCCCGCAATTCCGTAGCTTCAGCCTCAGTAGTGGTTGTACTGTTTGCGAATAGTTGGGGATACTTTTGTTTCATTTGATCTTCGCGTTCCCAGGTGAACTCTGGGCCGCGACGGGAGTTCCAACGAACTCGAACGAGAGGTATTCTAGTGCGCTTGAGGACCTTAACATCCCGGTCCGTGATTTCAACTGGTTCCTCGACGAATCGTAACTGCTCGTCGATAGTGAGCTCCTTCAAAGGAACATGAGGGTCTCATCTGACAGACATTTCTTCAGATTCGACACGTGGAAAACGTTGTGAACTGCACTGAGTTCTGCTGGTAAGTTCAGTTTGTAGGCCACTTTGCCTATTTTCTCTATAATTTCAAAAGGTCCGACGTATCGCGGGTTAAGTTTGCCTCGTTTTCCAAAACGAACCACACCCTTCTAGGGTGAAACTTTGAGTAGCACTCGCTCCCCAACCTGGAGCTCGAGTGGTTTCCTGCCCTTATCGGCGTAGCTTTTCTGACGGTCACGAGCTACCGCCATTCGTTGTCATATTTGAGCAATTCTTTCTGTTGTGTCTACCACAAGTTCTGGGCCAGTGATCTGACTATCCCCCACCTCTGCCCAACAAAGAGGTGACCAGCATTTACGCCCGTACAATGCCTCAAACGGAGCAGCTTTAATGCTGGTGTGGTAGCAGTTATTATACGAAAATTCCACAAGTGGCAGATGCTTTTCCCAGCCGTTGCCAAAGTCAATTACACATGCCCGAAGCATGTCTTCTAAAGTTTGAATAGTGCGCTCAGACTGCCCATCCGTCTGAGGGTGATACGCTGTGCTCATGTCTAATCGTGAGCCAAAGGATTTGTGCATCGCTTGCCAAAGTTCTGAAGTGAAACGTACGTCACGATCGGAGATAATAGAGGTGGGCACCCCGTGCCTCGAGACAACTTCCTTAAGGTATACGTCTGCTAGAGTGGAGAACTTATCCGTTTCCTTGATAGCCAAGAAGTGTGCAGACTTTGTGAGTCGGTCCATGATCACCTAAATAGTATCGTTATGACGTTGAGATCTAGGCAGGCCAGTAACAAAATCTATGGAAATTTGCTCCCATATCCATTGTGGTATCTCTGGTTGTTGGAGTAGGCCTGAAGGTTTCTGATATTCGACTTTGACTCTCGCACAAGTCTAACACTTGCTGACGTAAGTTGCTATGTGGGCCTTCATGCTAGGCCACCAGTATGTAGTTCTGAGGTCGTGGTACATCTTATCCGAACCAGGATGTACTGAGTAGCGAGACTTGTGTGCCTCGTCCATCACAAGCTCTCGTAGGTTGCCATAAAGTGGGACCCATATGCGTCCTGTTACGTAGTAAGCACCGTCTTCCTTTTGTTCTAATCGTTGTCTTGAGCCGCGTAGGGCTTCAGCCCTGATGTTTTCTGGTTTCAATGCTTCTACCTGAGCATCTCGTATCTGGGAAGGAAGACTAGACTGTATAGTGAGTTGTAAAGCTCGTACGCGCTTAGGCGTAGTGTCCTTTCGACTGAGGGCGTCAGCCACAACATTGGCTTTGCCTGGGTGGTACCTGATCGAGCATTCATAGTCATTCTGTAGCTCGACCCATCGCCGTTGTCGCATATTCAGTTCCTTCTGTTTGAAGATATGCTCGAGACTCCTGTGATCGGTGTAGATGGCGCACTTTGTACCGTACAGGTAGTGTCTCCATATCTTAAGTGCAAAAACAACAGCTCCCAGCTCTAAATCGTGCGTTGTGTAGTTCCTTTCATGAATTTTAAGTTGGCGTGAGGCGTAGGCTATAACTTTATCCCGTTGCATCAATACACAACCAAGACCCTGAATTGATGCGTCGCAGTAAACCACAAAGTCGTCTGTGCCCTCTAGCAATGAAAGGATAGGTGCACTGCAAAGTCTGTCCTTTAAGTGCTGAAATGCTAATTCCTGTGCATTTCCCCATCGATAAACAACGCCTTTCTGTGTTAGTGAGGTGAGAGGCTGTGCAATCTTGGAAAAATCCTTAATAAACCTCCTGTAGTAACCTGCCAACCCCAAGAATTGGCGAATTTCCGTTGGTGTGCGAGGTGCAGGCCAGTTCTTAATCGAGTCTACCTTGGATGGATCTACATGAATCCCATCCTTGTTCACCACATGGCCTAGGAAATGGACTTCACGAAGCCAGAAGACGCATTTCGAGAACTTTGCGTAAAGTTGTTCTGTTCGAAGGAGTTCCAAAATAAGTCGTAGATGGTGCTCGTGTTCCTCCTGACTCTTCGAATAGATCAGGATGTCGTCAATGAAAACAATAACGAACTTGTCCAGGTAAGGCTTGCACACTCGATTCATCAAGTCCATGAAGACCGCAGGTGCGTTTGTCAGTCCAAAAGGCATAACTAAAAACTCGTAGTGTCATAACGAGTTCTAAAGGCTGTTTTGGAGACGTCCTCCTCTCGGACTCTCAGCTGGTGATATCCTGATCTCAAATCAATCTTTGAATAGTAGCTCGACCAATCATATTGAACAAGCATATAAGTAAATGTAAAATCCAACCAATACAATTGGTGTCCAAACAAAACATAGTTTAAGTTGCAAGCGGAAGCATAAAGTTTAAAACCAAATCACAAGTTTAAATGTTTCAAAGTTTAACATGGCACACAGCTGTCCATGTCCCACAACGACTCTTCCCCATGCAAGCTCCAGCTAAGTACCTATTGACCTGCAAAGCATGTAGTAACGAGTCAACAATAATGTTGAGCGAGTTCACAGTTGGGTGTTTGTTTTAAGTTGTTTCGAAAACAGTTTCCTTTAACTGGCATCCCTGCCGTGGGGGTTACCCCATAGTTGAAAACGTGATTTGTTTAACCCTTTTACACTGGCAATCCAGCCGTGGGGCCTACCCCATGTTTAGTTATCTGGCTTTTCGGCCGTGGGGGCTACCCCATGTATATACTACTAGACTCGTTACCATATCGACTGCTGACTGTAGTCATGTTTATGTGCCCTGAACTGTCAATGTCTATCATCATTGACGTGCCCATATCCATTAGTTCACGCCCGTCCTCTGCGGCACGGTGTGAGGCTTGTCAGACCTAAATAGCGCTATCTAACTAATGACCCGCTCGCCATTGGCCCGGCGATTAAGTCGATATAAAAAGGAGGGACTTCGTGATAGAGTTTTGGTCTAGTGAAAGTTAACTGTCCATGAGGACGAGGAATTTATATTCCTGAACCCGTACAGTCCTACCCAAGGAGGACGAGGAATCCCTATTCCTTAACCCATTCCCAACCCCTGGGAATCCCATGCTTTGTAGAAAGTGTGAACTCACCTTGGTTTGCTCGGTAAGATTAGTTACTTGTTTAGTAATTGATCAACACGTCCTATCATTGTTTACCAACAACGATCAGTTTTACATGCATTTTGCGTACAACTAATTCACGTATTCAAGGGTTCACATCAAGCACATTCAGGGCTCACGTAACACACACATGCAATCCAAATCATGACAGTTTATTTATCCATCTAGGGCACTGAACAAATGCTTAACATGTAATCGCTCAAACATGACATATACATACATACATAATCTACTAACACACACTTCAAACCCAACTATTGAACGTGTATGGCCCAAAGAAAAAACCTGTATGTATCACAAGGACTAGCACATCTAAAACATTCAATGTCCAGTCAAATTATATCATGTGCGGCCCACTGCCTTGGCAGTCTTACACGGCCCAAACATAGCTGGCCCAGACGTAAACCTATTCGTATGTGGCCCAAGACTAATCAACTAATCTAAGTGGGTGTGTGTGTTCAGTAACCGTGTGCGGCCCACCATCCCCAACCAATGTTCAATTCAACAACGCATCCCATTAAACTTGTTGATCTAACTACACGTTTTAAGCCCAATCAATTTGCTGGTAAGTCCAATATACATATGCAGCCCAACAACTAATCATGCAAGTCCCATTGATTAACAACTATTACTTTTATTGTTATTTACTAATCAATTTATCAACAGAATCATCACCTCAAATTCAGGAACATGATCAAATCATCAAATAGCAATTCATCAGGTTCATGTTATAGTATTCCACACAACAATAACCAATATCATTAATTAACCTTAATAAATCAATCATTCACTATCACAATTAATGGCCGACAATATATCTACTACAAACTCCTAACTGGACCGATAATAGACTTTCACATGGCCATAGAATATTGTGATAAATGGACTGTGAAGATCACGTGGGCCTATGACAATTTCATTTAATGCGCCTGACACTATGCACCGATCGGATGAGATTTGGTGTGTAAAGGATCGAATAACCTTTAGCAAATTATGATATCATATGCTACCTCAGATCACAATCATTATTCATCATATCAAGCATATAAATATTCCAATCATATATATACACATAGAAACAATACTATACAAGTATGAATAATCAACAGCCAAGACTCACTAACCAGAGATTTGGGGTCGCACAAGATGTTATCTCGAAGAAGGGGGGTTTCACTGCCGTCGAACAAGTAGGGTTTGTATATTAAGTTTGTGGTTTGTATATTAGTTTGTGGTTTCACGTAATAATATAACCTCAACACACAAAGTGGGACGGTGGTTAACTTGTAACACTCCATAACAAATCACAAGACATAGTGGCCGAAATCAATTAGTTAAGTGGGCCGAGATCAAATATAGTGTTTAGTGGGCTCGTTTATATACATACATACATTACACAAAACACATATCATACATAACATGTTACACTAAGCGCACAAAAGAGTTCTAAAACACGAGTTGTCACATTAAACATGTTTTAACATGTTTAACTCGTCACTTTTATTCTAGTGCTTGTTTAGGGTCGTAAGTCAAGCGGTCTAAACCACCGCTTAGACTTTTGAACCCGACCAGTTTGGTCGATCGTTAAGATCCGACCAAGCATATATTGTGACCATAGTTGTATAGGGAATAACCTTCCGAGGTTATACCTTATGGTCACTTAGTTTAATTAGTAGTATGATAGGTAGTTTATATGCCTTAGGAAAATGACCAAAATGCCCTTTTCATGCATAATTTGATTTTAAGCATATGTAACTTAACTTTTGTCACTTAAATTGATTATTCAACATATTTAAACATGTTAGGGCATATAATACTTGTCATAGGACTAGTTAGGCGTCTCGAACGCGCATTTGCGCGAACGACGCGTTAAAGTAGCATAGACTGCCTTAATGGGTCGTAACGGGTCGTAAGCACTTAGGATAGGTTCCGATTTAGAATGTAGGCTTTGTTAAACCATATCACATGAGTTCCAATACTCATTTGGTTTACAAGACCTCATTCTACCCGATCTTCCGATTTAGGTGTCGATTTATTAACTAGCGATCCGATTACTAAGTACCACTTGATTTCCTTGGTTTTCCCGAGCATTGTTAGTTCATTAGATCAAGGATACTTTGCAATTCAATGTGAGTACATAGTTCCCCTATTTTACTGTTTTCGATTGTTTTGGGGTGATTCATATGTGTTAAAAGATTTTGATGTTTTCAACGATGATTTCAAAAACGAATACAATGGTTTATATTTAACATAAGGATTTCGATAATGTGAACGAACTTATTGGGACGTATTTACATAACGAATAACATTCATTAACAATGATCAAGCCGACCAGTATTAGGTTATGGTACCATAGGATCTGACAAATCCAGTTATCGGACTGCCACCATGGTTATGCATGGGGGTTATGAGGGTAACAACTGAACCTGATGATTGTTAACTTACCCTTTGGTGGTTTGTTAATACGAGTTGAACGATGGACGAGTTACGAAGGTTTGAATGTATTCCGCGAGACGACTAAAAGTAGTTTTCACAATTAAAACGAGAATTATTGAACGATTGAACAATTTTGAACGATTGAACGATTTGAACAATTAAACGATGTTTTATAACACAACGAGTTAAACGAATTGAACGATTGGTTTTTGGGTTGTGATTAGATAACAGAATGGGTGTAATGTGATAAAAGCATGGTAGATACGCCGCTGGTACTTCTTATATATAAGTGCTTTTACCATATTATATTCCGTAGCGTTACTTAGTTCACTTGGACGAATGATTTTTAAACGATGACACGCAACGATGTTTACTAAATGATATAAACCATACGAGTTTTATTACGAGAACGATTTACAATTTGGTTTACTTAAACAAATGTTTTGGGTTAAGATTCATGGCAACGAGATTTTATAATCTATAACCAACTTATTTTGAGCTGGTTATTCATATTGCAATACCAAACTCTTTTCAAAACAAGGTTTTCAATTAACGACTCTTGTAGTCAAACGAGGTATTGCAACATATAAACGGGCCATGAATCCGACACTCTCACAAAACCTATGTGCTCGCCGGCATTTCTTTGTTGACTTTATTTTCACGTATGTTTCAGGTGTTGAATGATGATGTTGATTGTGACTAGGATGCATGCACACTTAGGAACGGACGAGGCCTTAGTGACTTAATAACGAAGATAGTCGATATGTGAACTTGATTGTTTTAACTTTAGGACAATGTAAATATTTAATAATTCAATAAAACGAAACTTTTGAATCCATGGTTGTGAAACAATAATTCTGTCGTTCCACTCCCCGACGTTTCCGCCGCGGTTTGTTGTTTTACGCGGTCGGGGTGTGACAAATTGGGCCTTGTCCAATTAGAAGTCCATGTGGTGGAAACCCTAGCCCATGTTGCAAACTTGTGTTATATAAACAAGGCTTTGCATTAGGGTTAGGGTTAAGCACTTGAAATCAGATTACAGGGAGTTTAGAGAGAGAGAGAGAATTCGTGACCTAGTGTGGGATAAATTTGTGTGCTAGGATCTGAGGTTGAATGTTTCGTATAATCAATAAAGATCAGTTTGTTTGAGTTTTATTGTTTCTACACCTTTCTGTGATAATCTGATCTAGAGGATTTCGCACTCTAGATTAGATAGACAATTCTGTTAAGATCCTTAGGACTAAAGGGACCTACAGTATGCAAAAAGTACGAGTGTACAACCTCCTTAAGCTACCCTACCTCTTTAACAGATCCTTCCTCAATCAAAATCTAAAACCACCTCTAGTGAGTTCGCCAAAGCTCTTAGTTACAAACTATCTATAAACCTAAGGCTTTCTCTATCACTATACTTATCCACCAGCCCGTGGGCAATGGCTATGCTCGTCACAAGGGCATCGTTGAAGCACCAATCGTGTTGAGGGTGCCCTTGGCCAAGGACTTTGTCCTTTCAAAATCGTGGAGACTAGTTTTACAAATCGAATCAAAACTAAGATGACCAAAACTCGACGAAAGTGTTCATAAAAATAAGTTTAGTAAGAAAAAAATGTGGGTGTCCTTGGTGAAGGATTTTGTCCTTCCAAAATCGTGGAGACTAGTTTTACCAATCGAATCAAAACCAGGATGACCAAAACTAGACGAAAGTGTATAGAAATAAGTTTACTAAGAAAAAATGTAACAAACTAAACTTGGTTATGATGGTTCAATAGTTATCTAGTCATTCCAAAAAGGCTAGCATATCTTATCAACCCGACCGGTTAAGACGCAAACACGATAAGACACGAAGCCGAAACAGGTAAATACGAACACGACACTAAATCTTATCGCAGATTTTTCAAGCACGAACACGGACCTGATAATAAACAGGTTACACGAAATGACCAGTTAAGACACTAACAAATTCTCAGCGTATCATACGACCTGTTAAGACACGAACACGACCTTTTATTAAATATGTAAACTTTCCTTCTAGGTATTTTTTATTTAAAATTAGGACCCACATTTTTTTTATTTAAAAATTATAAACGTGTCATTAACGGGTCTTAACAGGTTAACATGTATTTAACCTATTAAGACACGAAATTAAACAGGTCTTAACGTATCGATCTGTTATAGACACGAAACCTGTTAAGGTTAAACACGAAACTTGTTAACTTTGTGTAGATTTGTGTCGTGTTATCATGTTTGTGTAGAAATTGATGTCCTAATTCCAAACTCAAAAAGGATATAAAAATATATTCTAAATTTCGTTTCATCCTTAAATCATTCCTTAAACACGGATGGTAATTTTCATTTTATTAATTAATATTGACAATATGACACATAGTTATTATCATTAGCCATCCCATGTGGGAAGTCTTACAACCCAAATGGAACACCATATCAATCATTCCATGAGAACATGACTTTGCCACCATCCAATTATATAGCATCAAATTTATAATATAAACATATGTCCCGCAGCACATGCAACCAACATATCATAAAAAGGTTTCGTTTTTAACCATACTTATAATCTTCTATTTATGTATTTAAAAACACTATCATTATTTTAATAATATTATTTTAGCAAACTGTATATGGATTTACAAGAGTATGCAAAAGTCAAGCATGAAGGTAAGATCCGTTAGAGATATCATTGTTTAGGTTCTAGATCGTATTTAGTGGGGTGGGAGAGTGTATAAATGACGATTCTACCAAATATAATCAAGGTACTATATCTTTTATAGCTTTTTTTTTCTTCTATTTAAGCTAGAAGGAATAAATTCATTTCTTTTGCATTTAAAAGAAAATGTGTTTAGACTCTCGTGTTGATCCGAATGAATCATCTTTTTTCACAAAGGCCAATCTTCGCTATAGTTGTCCTTAAACATCCATGTGCAATGGAGAAGAATCGAACAACACTCGATAAGGATGGATACTTTAAACTTTCATTGTTATGATTTATGATATGTAATTGAATCATTATGAAATTAATTGTTAATAAAAACATCACCCAAAATCTAATAAACTATTATGGAGGGTTTTTTTTCAAGTTACCTTTACATAACAATGATCACGAATTTAGTGAGTTCTGATTAATATGATGTATAAGATATAAGAAACTTTCAATATGATGACATGATCACACTTTTAACTAGTTATTAATCATCCTTAGGTCCAAGATCGATAATTTTATGGGGTTTCCAAAGCAATTCATACTATATAGCACAGGAACAGGTACGGGGACGATACGGGTATGGGGAACTGTAAAACTCAAAAATCCAAGATACGGGCACGGCAAATAAATATAAAAAATAAAAATATATTAAACAAAGTCCAAAATAGATATATATTGATGTAAAGTGTAAACTCTAAATACACTACATCAACCATAGGTAAATTACTTATCAATAATCAAATCATTCTCAAATTCCGGGTCATCTAGCGAGAGATCGGCAATGTAGGGGAGTGTAAATTCTTCACCCATCGAACATATAGTTTAAAATCATATACCTTGGATTTAAAGAGTGAGCTAAACAATGTAGGAGAGTGTTATTCTTCGCCCATCAAGCCTCTAAAATATCATGCACAACATCATAAAAGAGACTTAACATTGTAAAGGAGACTTAATTGAGATGCCGAAGGTTATTCTTTCTTGGAATTTGAAAGGGTTAAAACCCAAAAAATAAATAGAAACGTCCCCGAAACGTTTTGAAGCTGTCCTCATTAACCCAGAAACGTTTTGAATCCATTCCCATTAATCGGAAACGCTCCTATAGTGTTTTCGTCCCCAAAGCATCCCAGGAAAGGTACTCCCTCTCAATCGTTGTCTCCGTGCATCATAGAATTCATATATGCTTATGAGTAAAGGCGTAACGGTGTAATCATAATATTCAGCACATTAAGGCATTAAAGTTTATTAGAAAAAATAACAATAGGTAAATAAAATTTCAAATTTCTAGTCAAATAACACACTTTGATTTCTATGATTTGCTTGATGCTGACATCTGTGAAGACTTGTAAGTTGTAAGTTTATTTTGAGCCGTTGTTGTGATTGTGATGTTTTCGTTTGAATCACATAAAGATGGTGTGGTATAAAGCCTTTAGGACTTTATAATGCTATATCATGGTTACATAGGATCCATGTCATATAGGGGGCTTTAAAGCTCTTCCCCTTAACTCTCATGTGATAGTTTAAAGCCCATATCATGATTACCTAATTATTTGTTTTTTTATTTTGTTTTTTTTTTAATTTATAGACCTTTATTATTAAAAAAATATAACAAACATATTTTTAATAAGATTAATAAAAATTGCAACCTAGTTAGCCCAAACCGGTTTATTGGGGTCCCACACGTTTTGGTTTTTGTTGGGAAACGTTGTGTGAAACGGGTGGTTTTAAGATTGTATAAAAATTGAAGAGAAAAGATTGCATAGAATAGTATGGTTTTGGTAAAAATTGTGGGATATATATAGTGTTAAAAGTAAAAATTTAAAAGTTCTTTTTTTAAATATTACAATTTTTCAATGGATAGTTTTTTGAAAGGCCCCACAAAATGAGTCGTTAGCACTCGCTAACAGGCCAACGATCGATCTATCCTCCTCCCCACTGGCGCCTAGAAAATGGGAAGAGGGACGCTATGGGAGCAGATTTGGCATGGGCGCTGACTGCTGAGCCATGCCACCCGATCTAAGTGCATATCTAATTTGTTGATAACTTGATTGTAGCAAAACATTTTTTTTCTCATGTACTTGTAGACTTCATTATTTATAACATATTACAGGATTTTTACTTTTAACATTTTATCAATTTGTGACTACAGAAGTGAATTGGTGAATATATTTGATATTATATCCCTATTTCTTAGATCGACTACAACTATTAGGCAACAACTACAATATGATGTGCCTACGATGACCAACATATGGTCACAACTAATGAACCTCGACAATTGTATTACGACTAAAAGTTGGATCACTCATATAGTAATTAAGTGAAAGACAACTAACTAAAGATAAACAATTGATTTTTACACATTTTATGTCCTCGGTGGTTATATAATTAAGGCGCATATAAGATTACTTTTAGGCATATATATCAATTTATCGTCACTAAACCACAAATACACAAAACATTGAACCATGGATGAAACCAGTACTACTATATTACCGAACCAGTACTGTACCATGTAGTACTGATGCCGGCTTTTAGCTAAAACCAAAGCCTAATACCATACCGTATATGTTCGGTCAACATCAGTTTGATGCGGTACCGTTAAAAGTGTTGAGCCGGTACCATACAACATAGTACCTATACCGAACTTGAGGTAAATTCAAAACTGAATACCGTATCGTGTATGTTTGATGTATGAAATTTATAAATTTACTACATTGAACTAATTTTTTTTTATAAAACATATAGAATCCACAACTTACTTTTTTTTATAAATTTACTACTTTCTATTAGGTAATTGTGGATGGCTCATTCTATACGCACCCTATACCCCCTTGTGAGAGGAAAATTATCGATCCCACGCAGGCCCCACCTGTAAGTATGTGAGAGAAGGGGGGTGAAAAAAGTAAATAGGGGGTATAGAAAGTAGCACCCTGTGGATATCTATCTAGTGGTTCTAACCCTAATTTACCTCTCACAGTAACTTTTCATTTTTACATCGATGGCCGGAAACCACCAGCCACCGCTTCTCACCATCGTTCTCACCGGCAGTCTCTCCGATCCTCACGAAAATTCAAACCCCAACTTACCACCACAAACCGCGCAATCACCACTGCAACAACCACCACATTCCGAAACCCTAGATTTCTCAACAACACCTCAATCGCCACTCGATCATCACGGCGTTCAAATTCCACAAAAATCGCACAAACAGGAACACACTCTCACGCTTCCGGATGCATTCACTCAACAATCGCACCAAAAACACGGTCAAAAATCAGGTATAACACTTAGTAACGACACCGAAACCCTAATTTCACCGTCGAACCGCAATCGCCGTCGTAACATTTGGAAAAAAAGCGGGAAACGTAAAAGTTATAGTAATAGGTGGTTACTGGTGAAAATACGTAACCTAACTGATGTATTTAAACCTATACCTTTTGTGCCAAAAGCATTAAATCTGTGTAAGCATGAGGATGTTTTGAAGCGGTTAAGGTTGTATGATTTTAGTAAAGTTGAGTTAGATAGTAGTATTAGAAAAGATCTGCTTGTTCAGTTGATAGTTAGTTATGACCGTAAGAAGCGATGCAGTTATGTGAATGGAAAGAGGATTAATGTGAATCGGGCCGATTTAGCTAGGGCTTTAGAGTTGCCAGTTATAAAACAGGATAAGGGAGGAAGTAAGGCGGATGTGGATTTGGAGGTGTTTTCGGTTGAGGAGATAGGATTTATTGAGGATTTTGTGTTTAATTGGGTGCTTTTACATGAGGAGTCGTGGATTATGCCGGTGGAGTTGGTGAATTGGACTAGGTGTATTAGGGATGGGCATCCGGAGAAGCTGGATTCGGCTAGTTTGATTTGGTATAAGGTTGAGAAGGAGTTGACTCAAGGGGAGAAACTTGGTGACTGCTATTATGCGTCGCATTTGCAGCGGTTGATAAGGTCGCAACATGGTGAAGTTTTTATGGTAGATGATGGTGGTGGTGGTGATGAGGGTGAAGAAAATGTGAAAGTGGATGAAGAACACGAAAAGAAAGATGATTGTGAAGAGAAAGATGAACATGAAGAGAAAGAAGAACAAGAAGAGAGAGTATTTGTGGTTCAAGAAGATGATGTTGAGTTGACTTTAGGGCTAGATGTTGAGAAAATAGTAAATCAGGATGTTCGTGAACATGATGAAATGATGGTGGATGCTGACAAATGCAAGGGGGAGGTTTTTATGGTAGATGATGGTGGTGGTGATGAGGGTGAAGAAAATGTGAAAGTGGATGAAGAACACGAAAAGAAAGATGATTGTGAAGAGAAGGATGAACATGAAGAGAAAGAAGAACAAGAAGAGAAAGTATTTGTGGTTCAAGAAGAAGATGTTGAGAAAATAGTAAATCAGGATGTTCGTGAACATGATGAAACGATGGTGGATGCTGACAAATGCAAGGGGGAGGTGGAGAAGATGGATGAACAGGTGAATCTGAAGAACAACTTGGGTCAACATATCTTGCAGCGCTGTCAAAGTAGTGACATGAATGATTATGAAGAAACTAAGGTTGAAAAACTAGTAGATGAACAGATTCAACAAGTTGATGAGATGGAAGAACAGGTGAATTGGAAGAACGATTTGGGTGAGCGTATCTTGCAGCCCTGTCAAAGTAGGGATTTGAATAGTAATGAAGAAGTTAGGGTTGAAGAAGCTGTAGATGACCAGATTGAACAAGTGGAGGATGAAGATGATGAAGAAGAAGAAAAAGGTGGCGGTGATGATGGTGAAGGGTTTGTTGAAGGTTTTAACTTGGAGGCGAATGATGATTCGGTGGATAGGGACGGACTGACTGATCATATTCCTTACAGTTCTCATGGGATTTCTGCCATTGATCTATTTGGATCAAGAGACGATTCGTTTATGTCTCACGGTGGTCCATCTTTCTTTGATAATCGTGGGAAAAGAGTGATGGAGCCTGAAGAAAATATGCACCATCTTGATGGGAACAGTAAAAGGTTGAAAGCTGATGAAATGTGGGATGATCAAGAACAAAATGATTTTGATTCTTGCATGGTTCAAGCGCAGCAGTGGATGGAAAAAGCTAAGATGATTATCAATTCATCAGAAGAATTTTATGCTAACTCTAAATATCAGCAAGATTTAGCAATGAATGAGCTGCGAGATCGTCATCAGGCTATGGAAATGACTATAAAATCGAAGGATGAAGAGTTGGTAAAAGTGAATTATGAGGTGTTTCGCCTTGAGCGTGAGCTTTATCTGATGGGGGATCTTGTAACAGGGTATAGAAAGTCTTTGAATGATACCCGGATTAAATTTTCTGAGTACAGAAAACGTGTTGCTCTTCAAAAAGAACCACTTTTTAAGGATGCTGGCCCTGGTGGTCTGGTTTTGAGTACCCGAGAACTAGAGAAACAACGGTTAAAACAAAAAGAGACTCAGAAGCCTCGGGGTGAGCTGGAATTATTAACCGGGCCTGAAAAGAATCAGAAGTCACTGGATAAACAGGAATCATCACAAAAGCCTGTTGAGAATCAGAAGTCTCATGATGAAGTTCCCGACAATGATGCAAGCATGGAGGTATGAACAAACCCCTATATAAAAGTTGACTGGTATTGTTATTAATTATTGGTTATCTTTAGCTTAGTTGGTATTTGCTATATTATTCATGATTAATTTATGTTGCTCTTGGAACATTATAGGGATTCAAATCTGATTAAATGACGAAACAATTGAATAAAATATTATTAAGTGCTTGTAGTTGAACATCAGATGTGGCAGGTTGGGTTTAAGTGGGCCGGATTTTGGGCTCATTTTTAGCATGGGTTGATATGGGTCGGGCTCTGTCAATGTTGACCCGCTAACACTTTTTTTTTTTTTTTTCAAAAAGTATTGTATTAATTTTGCTGATATGATAAGGACAAATTATTAGAGTATAGATCCGAACTATTGATGAATTTCAAGTAAACAACTTCCAAATCGACCCATCAAAAAGCAAATTGGCTAACAACCTCAAATGCTAAAATCCTAATTAAGCTACAATTATTATTGTTACCTATGTTGTAATTCTTTGACTTTACACACAGTCCTTAAAACTTAACAGTTTATGTTTTCTTCTTTCTATTTAGTTTTTCGATCTTCACTTCTTCACACACTGTATTTATAATTGAAACTAATTGTCTAAAGGCACTCCTTCTGAGCCGTGTAAATCACATATTTAAGTTTGGGTATGAAATATGCAATATTTGTTAAGTGTTTAAGTTGGTGAATCATGAATGTATATTAATGTGTAATGTGTTTGAAACATGGTTTATAAACAAATGCACCACGAGTACATGATGCGTATGGTATGCCTTCTGTTGTCACTTGTCACAGAGCACCTGACCCTTTTAAAACACAATGTATTTGAGAAAGAGTACTTAAATACATGATTCCAATCCGAACACGATTCAATAATTTTCACAGTTAATGCCTCATCTGTTAAGATATTGGAAACAGAGTTCAATCATTTTGACAGTTAATGCTTCATCTTTCACAGGAAAAGGGAGGCAGCGAAGAACATTGATGGATTCGTGCGGGCCTGGTCTCTGTTGTGTATGGAAGACGTATAGTGCTTTTGTTTCGCCATTATTGGAGTGAAGAATTTTGATGATTGTTGTGCAGTTCCTCTCTCTATTGTGCATGAAATATGATAGTTTTTATTATTAGTATACCCAGCTTTTGTCCCCACCCTTACTGGGAAGATGGGTAAACATAGTATTTTATGGTAGTAAGATTTATATTAATCTTATCCTTATGCATGTTATTGATGTAGCCATTGTCAACTAGTGCTAACTCTCATGGTTGATTTTATGGGTGCCAAACATGTCGGCTATTAGTTTTGATCCTGGCTATTTTGGTGCAGTTTTATCGGTAATTTCCCAGTTGATTTACAATGGGTTATGCTATACGTACCCCTCCCATTATTATTGAATGGACCCCTTGTCAAATCAAGTTATATAGGTCGCATGAAATGGCAAACTTTACTTGTATGAGCTATATAAAAGGACGACAATCGTATGTTATTATACTGGTCGTATGCTACATCTTATATGGGTTGTATAGGTTTATGAAAAGTTAGTCAAACCTAGAATTGGGGAGTACTCGTTTGGCCAACTCTTTTATATTTATCTAATGTTGAAATAATAATTATGGTGTGGTGCAAGCTTGTAGGTTTCTACATGGCACCGCACCACCGAGTGGCACCGCAAGATGCCCTCTCCGTCTATGCAGTTAATATCGGAGATATATCGGTCATATCGGTCCCTTAGTAAAATATCGGTGTCAAATATCGGTACTGATATTATTAGCGATATTGACCGATATAATCGATATATCACCGATATTTGACCGATATAACCGATATATCACCGATATCTGACCGAGATAACCGATATATCACTGAATTATTGGTGTCAAATTACTATATATATAAATTCTGCATTATATTAAAATTACCGATATCCCATCGATATCTCACTGAGATAACCTATATTTCAAATATCGATCCTTGACTGATATCTGATATTTTACCGCATTAACTGCATAGCTCTCCGTGGGGTGGGGTGGGGTGAAGGCGTAACTCAGGGATGAAGACAAAGAAGTAAAAAAGGCATCTGCGTGATGAAGACAAAAGTAACAATGGTGATAAGTTAAGGCGTTTTAATCCGAAATGGTACACAGAAAAGCATGGGAATTGGTTGGAATATAGTTTCAAAACAGATACAGTGTATTGTTTATATTGTTACTTGTTTCATGAAAGTGGACAAAATGATGCATTTGTGAGTGAAGGGGTACGATGTTGGCACAAGAAAGAAAAAAAATTAAACGAACATATTGGTAAAGGCAATAATACTTTTCACAAAAGAGCTGTTGAAAAAGGGGAAGACTTACTTAAAGAAGCTCAATCTATACTTGTGTGTAATGAAAAAAAACTGAGAAAGAAAGAAAAGAATATAGAACGCGATTAAGTGCTTCGGTTATGATTGCTCAAGGATTGTTGAATGGTGGGTTACCTTTTCGGGGTCATGACGAGTCTGAAGAATCCTTATATAGAGGACATTTCATAGAGTTTTTGAAATTGTTCGGACAAATAAATGAAGCAATTGGTAAGGTCATATTAAGTAATGCTCCCCGTAATAACCAAATGACAGCCCCATCAACACAAAAAGATATTTGTAATTGTTTTGAAGAAGAAGTGTTAAATAAGATATTTGAAGAACTTGGTGATGATTTCTTTTCTATATTAGTTGATGAATCGAGAGATATTTCTAAAAAGGAACAAATGGCTGTGGTTTTGAGGTATGATGATAAATTAGGATTTGTGAAGGAGCGTTTTATCGGTCTCGTTCATGTTAAGGAAACAACCGCTTTATCTCTTAAATATGCAATTGATGAATTGTTTGCTCGCTACAATTTGAGTTTGGGTAGGGTTAGTGGCCAAGGATATGACGGCGCAAGCAACATGTCCGGTGAATTTAATGGTTTGAAAACTTTGATTTTGAAAGAAAATTCTTCGGCATATTTGTTCATTGCTTTGCTCACCAACTTCAACTTGTTGTTGTGGCCCTTGCAAATAAACATCTTGAAATTTGCAAGTTTTTTGAAGAAGTATCAGATTTGACAAATGTTGTTGGTGCATCTTGCAAACGAATAGATTTACTAAGAGAAAGTCAGAGAGAGGTTGCAAGAACCGG
Organism: Helianthus tuberosus; assembly: GCA_030545235.1. Taxonomy (NCBI): domain Eukaryota; kingdom Viridiplantae; phylum Streptophyta; class Magnoliopsida; order Asterales; family Asteraceae; genus Helianthus; species Helianthus tuberosus. Next base: position 108,065,661 of record CM060450.1, read on the forward strand.
GGAATCAAGAAATGTCAATTGCAAGAGCCGGAGATACACGTTGGAGTTCTCACGAAAAAACACTTCTTCGTTTGCTTACTTTATATCCTTGTGTTCTTGACGTTGCTTGAATATATAGAAACTTCGGCATGGGATGATATTCACAAAGCACAAGCATATGGACTTCAGTTATACATGAAAAGTTATAATTTTGTATTTTATTTACATTTGATGAAGCATATTTTGGGAGTTACTAACTTATTGTGTGTCGCTCTTTAAAGAAAGAATCAAGATATTATAAATGCGGTTGAACTAGTTAGATCAACGAAAGAAGAATTACAAAGGTATCGACTTGAAGGTTTTGACTCACTTTTGAAAGATGTCACATGCTTTTGTGACAAGTATGATATTGAGATGATTAACATGGAAGACGAGTATGTTGAGCCAAAAAATAGAAGAAAAAAGACCAACATCACCAATCGTCACCATTTTGAAGTTAATAATTTCAACACGGTTCTCGATATGCAAATTCAAGAGCTTGGAAACCGTTTTAACGAGGTAACCACCGACTTGCTTACATGTATGAGTTCCTTGAGCCCATGTCATAATTTTAGTTCCTTTAATAAATTAAATTTGTTAAAGTTGGCCGAGATGTATCCGCGTGATTTTACTTTTGATGAAAAAGACGATCTTATTGATGAACTCGGCCACTACATTTGTAATGTGAAAAAAGATAGTCGGTTTAACAACTTGAATGGGATAAGTGATCTTGCTAAAAAGATGGTGGAAACTAGAAAAACACATTGATTATCAATTGGTTTATCGTTTAATGAAGTTGTCACTAGTTTTACCGGTTGCAACGGCAAGCGTTGAAAGAAGTTTTTCTTCAATGAAGCATGTAAAGACGGAATTACGTAATAGGATGAGTGATGGATACATGAACGATGCTTGCATTTGCTACGTTGAAAGAGAGTTTTTACAACAATTTTCTATCGAGAATGTAATACAACGTTTTCAAAAGATGAAACCTCGTAGGGAACAACTTTAGGCATGCTTTTTATTTTATTCGTAAAGACTATTTTATTTATGTTTCTTGTTTTTAAATTTATCACGATGATGTTTTTTTTCATTATTGTATCGTAGTTTTATTATGTTATGAACTTTACCCGACCCGAATCATCGAACCGTTCCGTATTTTTTTTATGCTTGGACATATGATATCGGAACACTTAAAAAGCAAACCTCTTGGAAAAATTCCTAGATCCGCCACTGACAATGGTGTGGGTCTGTGAGATTACCATAACACATGCCTTAACAGAGAAACAAACTCTTTTTCTGTATCATTTATTTTTTAAATTTAATCTTTGCTTTTGTTAAAACTACTTTTCAATCAAACAGCTTTTATTTCATCGTTTAAAACAAAAGAGAATTACAATTCTGTAACATTGAACAAGTTCTAAAAAATTAATTAACATCAACCAGGTCCTACTTTAAGAATACATTGTAGAGAGCTCTCAGAGTTCAAGTACTAACACGATTTGGTTAGGGACGCTCTTATTGACACATTCTGGCGTGCGAGGATTAAGAAAGAAGCACCTATTTATTTCTAGAATGATAGCTGATAGCTGTTGACCAAAATGTACAACTTTTGTTAGTGGGATGTTGGTTCACATTAGGCTAATGGGTATGGGCTTCGGCTCCAGGCTCGTCCCCCCATTAGGACCGTCCAACACCGCCCCTTTGGGGCCCGTCACGGCAAATACGTCGGAAATCCGACGGTGGAGACGGGGCATTTGTGGTGGGGTCCATTCAATATATCCGTTGGCTATTTTAAAAAAAATATATATATATATTCAAATTAATTTAAAACCTTTATAAATACCCACATATCTATCCACTTTTATACCAAAATTCACCCACTTTCTCCAAACAACTCCCACATTTTTATACAAAATACCCACATAATCTTCTCTAAAAAATACACCATGTCATCTTCTTCTTCATCGGGTTCGACGGACACCATGGAAGCCGTAAATTTTTTTATAAACAAGGTGGTAGAGGCGACACAAATAATTTTGGAAGAAGAAGAGGAGGAGGAGGTTTCGTCACAACCACGAAACAGGAACCCACACATCGAGCGAGACCGAGAAAGTTAGTGATATTTTTTTTCTTATATTTATATTCTTATATATTTATTCTTAATTTTTTAAGTTTATGTTTTTAGTCTTATTTTTTTAATTATAAGTTATACATATATTTTGTTATCTCGTAGGTGCTAACCAAAGATTAATCGTTGATTACTTTGCGGCGAGCCGCTGTACTCGGAGGCTATTTTTAGACGCCGTTTCAGAATGAGTCGTCGACTTTTCTTACGTATCGCCGACGATTTAGCCGCTTATCACCCGTTTTTTACCCAGCGACCCGATGCTAGAGGCAAAATGGGCTTCACCACCTTACAGAAATGTACTGCGGCGATTCGTCAACTTGCTTAAGATTTTTAATTTAAGTTTAGGTTTTTTTTTAATGTAGCTTTAGGATTTTTATTTTAAATGTAATTTTAAGTTTTTATTTAAATGTAACTTTTTTTAATTTTATTTACTTTGTTTTAATTAATATGGCAAAAAATAAATAATAATAAAAAATGGAGGAGGAGCATCCCCACACCCTTGAATAGTCTCCAAGGGGAGGGTACTTCTCCTTTGCCTACGTGGCGCTTATGTGGAGGATAGTCCTTTGGAGACTATCCTCCCCCATACCCAATAGTCTTAATAATTGAGTACATATCATGTTTGTAGTATTTTTATGAAATTTCTAATTTTCATGATATGACTATTTCACACTTCAAAACTTATTCAGTAAGTTGTCTAATCTACACAACGAAAGTCTTTTTTGTGTAACAATCCAGACACAATAAGATTTAGATATCTTCTCTTTACTATTCACGGACACAAATAGCTCAAAACAACCCATTAAAGATGTTCTTATTAATCGCAAAATCTAAAGTGCGTAGTGTATCTACAAATGAAATGGACATATGTTCTATCACCTTAAATTTATCAAACTACAACCTTTTTAACAAATTAATTTGTAATAACTTCATTACTAAAGCGTGTGTCAACATCCTCTAACATCTATACTATCTATAAAAGGAGCTTAAAAGCTGACCTCACTTTGCTTACGTGTCAGCCTCTCAGCCATGCCACATAGGATGCCACACAGGATATGCTTATGTCATTCCGCTTATGTCATAAATCCCATTTATTTATTTAAAAAAATCAAATCATAATTTCAATCCATCTTTCCCTCAAATATACTTCTGGCTCCATTTTCAAATTTCAATCTCTCTCTCTCAAATCCAGAGTTCTTTCAAAATTCATCTAGGGTTTCAAGATCGACATTTAGATCAACATTTCTGAGTTACAAAAAAGTTCGAATTTTATGAATTTCAGACAACACTTCACAAAAAAGCTTGGGCATCGTTGAAGCCGGTCACGGCCCTGTTTTAGGTTTTCTTCTTTTCTTATCTATTTCACTAATCACACAATACGATATATTTGATTGCTAATATCAGTTTTATTCTACTGATTTTCATTTCAGGTCCCATGGTTTATCGATGCTTGTATTGTCCGGTTTCCTACAAGAAAACTCTCTCAACTTTGGAATTTGCTGGTTAGTGTTTTCTGCTTTACATTATGAACCCTAAATCTGGTTGTTATATCTATTTGTATGACCTATAAATTATTAAAGTTTGAAGTTTGATATTGTTACAGAACTTGTATTCTTGTGAAATTTCATGACCTAGAAATTACTATTAAAGTTTGAAATTTGATATTGTTAAATGGTATTTTTTTCTGGCCATTTGATGAGATTGTTTGGTATTTTCAGGCCCTTATGCACAAGCTCTACAAAAGGAACTGATTTTTTCATTTCATATTCTGAAAGGAGACAGAGACTAGGTGTTTTGCTCTTATGATTATCTGGTCATATAATTATCTAAGTATTAATGATCTAAAATTTGAATCTGACTGGCAATTGAGATGGTTTATTGAATGTATATGAAGTAGATATACATCGCTTTATGCCTTTACACAGTTTCACTCTCTCACCTAATAATTATTTAGTTGAACTAAAGCATTAAACAACTGTTATGTCTCCTCACGTGAATGTATGAACTTTACAGTTAAATAAAATCCGATAAGTTTTAGTTTGAGATATTATTATTAAACGAATTTTCATCGGTGGTTAATCTTACATATATATTGATTGAAGTTGAATATTAGAATGTCAAGAATGATTTTGTTGTTGATTTCATTCTGATTTTGCTTCTAGGGTTTGTGTTGTTGATCATAACATATGTTTGTAGAAATTTAGGAATTTGGAGTTTCTGTGATATTGTTTTTGGTTGAATTTGAGTTAAGATTGTGGGGTATTCAGTCAAACCTAAAAAAGATTTGATCTTGACCTTTTTTGTCAAAGAGTTTGTCAAGAATGATTTTAAAAGGATGAGCAATTTGACTTTAAAAGTCTAATTAAGTCATCCTTGAATTAGTATAGTTTGAAACAGAGGTTAGGAAACAGATGTTTCAAGCAAAGGTTAGGGAACATATGTTTCAAACAGAGGTTAGGAAACATATGTTTCAAACAGAGGTTAGGAAACAGATGTTTAGGAGTGATTTGGCGAAACAGATGTTTGAAACTGAGGTTAGGATACAGATGTTTCAAACAGAGGTTAGGAAACAGATGTTTGAAACAGATGTTTCACATAATGGGTGATTTTTAGTAACGTGTATGTCTTACAAGAATTATTAATAACAGTGTTTTTTTTAGATTATGTTTAGAGATTTCAAGTGTCTAAGGCAGTGTGGTGGCAGATTCCAGACAACACGATTTCTTACTATATGAAGTTTTCAATTTCATCAGTTGAGATGTTTAAAAATCTGATTATTTTGTTAAACAGTTCAAACCGAGTTTATTGTTGAGCCGTTCAATGTTGAGCCGTTCATCAGTGAAGAGTTTATTGTAAAGAAAGAGCCTTTATTCCACTATAAAGGTTCATCTAACTCCCTCATAGTGTTATCTTTAGATAAAGCTATTTGTGTTCGGATGTTTGATGGTATATGTTTTGTTAATTTTTACTCATTAGTGGCAACATTATCATGTCTAATTCAGTTCTTCTTTGGTTTCACACTCAGTATATTGACTGATGAGAGCGTGAAAAAGAGACCGGATTGATGCAAACGTTGTCGTATTGTTGCAGAGTACACCACTATAGTGGTGCTTAACAATGGCAAACTTTAGGTAAAATATGCTGGTTGATTTTAGATACATTTGTAGTGGTAATTGGTTTAAATTTTGATTGGAATTTTAAGTTTTGTCTATTATTGTGTAGAATGATATGGTTCAAGAGATTCAGATCCACCTTTAAGACATTTGTTGGAATAACTTGGCTAAGGTATGTAACAAAAGTGCATCACCAGCTACAACTCACAAGACATTTGTTGGAATAACTTGGCTAAGGTCAGTTTTAACTATTTAAGTCATGGTTAGTTTAGTTTTTGTTTATTTTGGTATTAGTGGTCGGTCATGTCCACAGCGGTGATATAGTATTTAAGTCATGGTTATTTTAGTTTTTACATATAAAAAAAGTTAAATGAAATATTTTCTAATTTATCGAAAATGGAACACCGTCTCTTTATCTTCAAACTCATGAAGAGATGTAAAACTAAACTGTGATAAAAAAAATTAATACTTATAAAATATGAAGTATTAAGAAAGTAGCAATTGCATATAAAAAAAGAAAACTAATCAGACACATCTAACTCTAATTGCAAGAATCAAGGAACTTTAATTTCAACTCCATGGAGCACTGAACCTCTCGGTGTATCTCATTGATCTTTCTCATGAACTCCAGATCTCTTTCTCCACATTCTATATTACTCGCAACACACAGGTCACGAACGGAAGTACTCGGCATCGCCCTCAAGTCCCTCGAAACTTGGTCTCTTGTCAGCAGACCAACTTCCATTCCGTTAAAACACCTCTTCAACTCTTGAAGAGTAGACCTATCAGCCAAAACTTGGTCTTCGATTTGTTTAATAAAGTGTTGCTTGAAATCGTCAGATTTTGCAATAGTATATGACTCCATTTTGATATATTTATAAGAACTAAGGCAAAACAATAATAGTTGGGCTTCTGTTTCACTGAATGAATATGTTTTGATGAAAAAAAAAATTATTGGCAATGCTATTATATACTATATGTAACAGGCCAAAGGTCAGCTTTAAAGGCAAACATTAAATTAACATTTATACTTAAAAACCATGTACATTTAATGATTTAAGAGTCAAAAACGTGTATATGGGAATTGCCTGTTCAGTTATCCTATTAAGCATTTTAATGCAAAACCTTTGAAAAAGGAGTTTTAATGGGAAAACAAGTAAAATTAAATATGTAGAAAACCAAGGAACAAAATTGAAACCTTCAAAAAAAGGTTATCATAATTAGGAGATGTCTATTCATTTACCCTATCAAAGATTTTAAACACTATAAAACATCATTATTTTTTTACTTGAAAACATCAACACTCCAGTTTTAAAAAAACGTTCATCCTAAAACAAATCGTCCAAAAACACTTACATTCTTCCTAAATGACAACGAAAACCTTCTACCACTGGTCCGATACTACTGATCTTAAAATCGAATTTTCAACCTGGTCACTCCAAGAACAGAGAAACGCTGAAGAACTCAACCAAAAAGTTGCTATTGTTAGTGATAAATATTATAAGCAAACCTGGAGTAGCATTGCACTGCTGGATGAAGTTGCCTCTTCTACTCCAACAGAGTTTAAAGAAAAAGCAGAAGAGTTTATTACAAATTTGCTGAAACAGGATCAAAAGATCTGTGATATGCTAGCTGATCTACAAATTAAAACAAAAAACGAAATTGCATGGAAGAAGGCGAGAGAACGAGATATTCTATTAAGTGTTAATTGTAATGTTTAATTTTTAATTTTTATTATTTTTCAAAATTATAATTTTGTAATACTATGGTTTAATATTGAATATTCAAAGTTTCACTGCTTCAGAATTTTGCAATTTCAGTTTTACCAGTTTCTTTTATCCAAGATTGCTACTGATTGGTACAATGCCCTTATTGTAAATTTCTTTTATCCAAGATTGCTACTGGTTGCTTTAATGAATATGTCAATGGACCTAATTATAATTTTGGAACCCAAACATGCTACAGGTTTATTTAATAAAGATTGACTTTTCTGATATTAAATTTGATGCAGGACAAGCAGTGGAAGTTGACCGGGAGGTGGGTACAAAGGAAACTTTTCTGTTTGTTTCGTTAAGATTATTTCTACATAGTTGTTTTCGTTTTATATAAAATTTGTTACTTTCTATGATGTGTTGATTCGTTAAAATTTTCTGTTTGTTTTCTTAAAAATATTTCTACTTTCGATGACAGTGAAGCTGGGGCAAAGATCACATCAAGTTTGTCCCTAAAGTCTAATTTATTTCTGCCAATGGGTAAAGAAGATGACAAGGAACGGTTTAGTCACATGGTATTGGTTAGTAATCTTGAACCGCTTATAAAAAATAATGAAGTACAGACTGGAGTTAATGTTAAAGAACAGTGAAGTGTCTTGTGAGTTTCTTGTGTTGGAAACTTAGTTTAAAAAAGCGCCCTTTAAGCTCGCTTAAAGCGTTAACCATTTGGCAAAAAAGCGCGCTTTAAAGGTTTATTATATTTACCGAATTCAAATTTTATTTCCAACCTTTTTTATTTAGGTTTTTTTGCAGAAATTGACAATGCAAGAAAGGCTGCACCAAAGCCAGAAACACTGTTTGGGTTTTCCTACGATATTGTACGAAAGGTTGCTGCTAAGTATCCCAAACATCCCCGGATCTTGGCATGAAAGTCATTAGGTTCAAGGTAATGGTTAGATTTTAAAACTGTTATTAATCATGAGCTAATTATAATTGTGATAAAGTTAAACCTTTTAGTTATGTTCATTCTAAAATGAAATTCATCCCAATTGGTCGCTAAGAGTTTTTAGAATATAAACTGATAAGTTAGCTCATGATAATGAATCTCTATCATAGGGTACATACTGAGATTATTGAATTTTGAGTAACATACCCCATATATAGCTTTAACATACTTTGTTATTATTATAAACCTAGTTTAACATTAAGAATTGATTGGAGTGTTAAGTGTATTATTTTGAACTTTTCGAACGAAATTTTATTCATTCATGTGCTAAAAACTTAGACTTTATTTGATGATGTTCATGTTGATGCAGATGTGTTTTTACTTTCAACTGGACTTAAAAATCAAGTGCATAAAAATGGTCATTGTGGAATGGATTTGATATTGCTTGGTGCTTATTTGGACAAAAAAAAATCAACGTATTTAAACAGGTAAATTTACAACCGCTTATTTATGATAGTCTCTGCTAACTTGAGTTCGTATTAACGATTAGATACTTCCTATTGAGTTTACTCTATAGGTAATGGTGTAGTAAAAGGAGATTTAATTATAATTGAAAAACTAACATAAGGACTTTGTTATAAAAGCGCAGCGAACCAGACCACATTGTCATGCGTCCTACGGTTTCTGGAGCAAATCCTTGTGTTGGGGCAGCAGCGATTTGGGTTGTTTGTGGCTGCGTGGGTGGTGCCTTGATGCTGTAAACAGTGGTCAAATAACATTGGATAGTAGGGGTAACGAGTACCATAACAAAACAACAAAAGGAATAGCAACAACATGCAATTAGGTGCAGTTTTGGGGCTGCTAATGGTGTCTAAACAACCATTATAAGCGATGGTTGCGGCTGCCAAAACAGTTCAGAAACAGGACGCCATGCCTAAATGATTCAGGGTCGGTTTTGGGGTTGAATCATAGTTTACAAATTGTGAGTTCGTAAGGTATTTTTAGGGTATGTTAAAGGTTAGTTCTATTGCATGTTTTATTCAGGGGCTAATTTGATATGTAATAGAAAAAAATATTCAAGTTTATAAACATGGAAGTGAAAACACCATGATCAATATTTCTCTTTTGTATGTGTTCGACTTCTTGACTTATTATTTAAAAGTTTGTTTTGATTTGAGGACAAATTTTGAAATTTTATACTTTATCACAATTTTTTTCATTTTCTTCTTATTAGTGATACTGATGTTTATGGCCACACCTTATATCCCACCTAGACATGAAAAAAAATACAAACTCAGTTTAAGAAATATAATTGTTTTGCTTTACTTAGAATGCCTGTGTGTTTATAGTTCATAAAAGATAAAAGATGACGCATGAACTAAAGCAAAGGTTCCTTAAAATCAGCTTTGCCTTTGCTGCTCGATATCAATTATAGTATCTATAGTTTGGCAGGGCATTCCAAGTGGTTTTAGGCGATCGGCGGCACAGTGGGCCATAAAATGACATTGTCTTTGCATATGGTAAAACTGAACAGATGTTTGATAAGTCAACAAAGGTTTAAATCCCTCCGGTTTGTCAACAGAGGTTTAAGGCCAAACATCTGTTTAAGGCCAAACATCTGTTTTAGTCCAAATATCTGATAGAGAAGGTCAAACATTTGTTTAAGGCCAAACATCTGTTTAAGCCTGAACAGATGTTTGGTAAGTCAACAGAGGTTTAAATACTTAGAAACAATCCGATGAATACGCATAATTGATCAAGGAAACCAATGGTATGCATTCATTTGAGTAAAATGCAATTTGCGTCCCTGTGGTATGTCCCAAACATCAACTTGAGCCCCTAAAAACAATTTTTTGCATTCTGATCCCCTGTGGTATTAATTTATAACACTTTGAGTCCCTGCCGTCAGGTTGACTGTTAGAGGCAGGGGTAAGACCGTCTTTTTGCATATATTAATAACACTTTGCGTCCCTATGGTATGAGTGAGCTGAGTCCCTAAATGTAAACTTGTATATTAAATGTATAACAAATTATCAAAGCCTAAATTGTATATTAAATGTAAACTTTTTATACATACAACACAGAGACAAAACGTCATACCAACTTCGTAGAGTTGACGGAACTTACAGACTCGATAACAAAAGACCCGTCATACCAACTTCGTAGAGTTGAGGGAACTTACAGACTCGATAACAAAAGACCGTAACATACAATACATAGACAAAACGTCATACGACCACAAGCAATTGTGGATATTTACTGACGGGTGCACTTCGGGAAGTCTGATCCAGATATGAATGAATATAACTCCAGTCTATCTAATTACATATCTGCCACTTGGGTTATATTTATTCATATGAATGAATATAACCCCAGTGGTAGATATGTAATTAGCAAGCTCTGGAATTTCAAGGAAAATCGAAGAGCTCCACTGGGGTTATATTCATTCATATCAATCACTTCCTTATGTGCACCGCATCTTCTAGGAGGTTGTCAAGTGTTCTCGCCTTCGTAGTTGGTGTTTTGCGTATCTTTACATCCGCAGCCATTCTGTACAACAAAACACATTCAAATGAGCAACACATTCGAATCTGATCCGATCAGTTCTTAACACTCAGTTGATACCCTAAACCCTAAACACATTCAAACCAAAACACATTCTGTACAACAAAACAAGAATCAAACCAAATCAAACCAACAAAACAAGAATCAAACCTAATCAAACCAAACCAAACCAAACCAAAACACATTCTGTACAACTAAACACATTGCAAACCTCTGTTTTGATGCATTTTTAACAATATACTCCACTCAGTTGATACCCTAAACCCTAAACCCACAAGAATCAAACCAAAAATCCATTCAACCCTAAACCCACAAGAATCAAACCAAAAATCCATTCAACCCTAAACCCTAACCCCAAATAACACATTCAAATCATCAAATCAAATCCAAAATACCCAAATAACTGTTATCATCGAATCAAAATGAGGAACACATTCAATCCGAAACTGATCCGATCAAACACATTCAAATGAGGAACCCAAAATCAACCCTCTGTTTTTCAAAATCAACCCAAAATCATCGAATGGAACCCAAAATCAAACCCAAAAACATCGAATGGAACCCAAAATCAACCCTCTGTTTTTTCAAAATCAACCCAAATCATCGAATGTAACCCAAAATCATCGAATGGAACCCAAAATCAAACCCAGAATCAACCCTCTGTTTTTTCACAATATAAACACATAAACATATCGAATGAAAACAACCCTCTGTTTTTTTCAAAATCAACCCAAATCATCGAATGTAACCCAAAATCATCGAATGGAACCCAAAATCAAACCCAGAATCATCGCTCTGTTTTTTTCACAATATAAACACATAAACACATCGAATGACCAATATGAGGATGAAGATGAACCTGATCTGTTCGATGAAGATGAAGATGATCTGTTCGATGTTCGATGAAGATGATCTGTTGATCTCTTCGATGTTGATGATGATGATAGCTGTTGATGATGATGATGATATTGGGAGCTGTTGATGATGATGATGAAACATTGTAACTGGTGAATGGACTTTAAGTGTAGATATTAAAGGGTGGGGGGTATTATGGACTTTTCACATAGCAGGGACTCATGATCCCTTCCGTATATAATTCGAGATTTCTTTATTAAATAACTAGGTGTACACCCGTGTGAGCACACGAGTTTGTTTTAATAACGATCGGAACCAAATACTAAAAAACATATTATAATATATTATTTAAATTCTTTATGTTTAGTTACATATTATAAAACAATGTTAAAGACAATTTGTTTTAGTGTACATGTTTGATATAGAAATAAGGTAAATAATTGATAATATTTTGTCGAAAATGAAAGCATAACCTAATTTTATGTTGTCTAATAACTTCTTATATATGATGTTAATTTTTTTTGACACATTGTTAGTGTAAAACTCAGTAAAGGTCCATTGTTATTGTATAATTCAATAATACTAAAAACAGATTATAATATATGATTTAAATTCTTTGCATTTAGTTACATATCCTTATAAAACAATGTTAATGAAATTATGTGTTAGTGTACATGGTTGATATACAAATAAGCTAAGTACTTGGTAATATGTTGTCTAAAATGAAAACATGAACTAATATGTTGTTTATAAAACATGGTTGATATACAAATAAGACATATTATAATATGTTTTTTAGTATTTGATTCCGATTGTTATTAGAACAAACCCGTGTGTTCACACGGGTGTACACCTAGTAAGTTATATGATGGTATTGTTATTACTTATTAGGGTATCCGGGGCACCCATCGGGGACCCCTTCGGTGACCCCATTCACCTAAGGGGAACACCGCCGCCATCACTTAGGTGAGTGGTTTAGGGGAGTGAAATGGGTGGGGATTCACCGAAGAGGGAGAGGTGTGATGGTGGGGCCAGCCGCAATTTAGACCAATCAAACCATTTTCTTCTTTTTTTTTTTTTTTTTTTTGAATATTCACCTAATAGGGGAGTGGCGCCATCAAATTGGGGTGTTAGGGGAGTTTAAGAGGGGAGTTGACGTGGCATAACCTGATTGACCGTGCGTAAGAGAGGGGACTCCCCTCTTAGGGGAGCGCCCCGAGTACCCTTAGGTTTTGAAACCAAATTGCACTTGTCTGTCAAACCAGACAACCGCTACCCTATTGGTTTCGTTAGTGTGTTTTGGACCATCATAAGTTACGTCACTAACCCTTTTTTGGTAGCAAACTGTGTGTAACACTATTACATTTTGTTCGTTTGGCAAAATACATATGTATCAACTCAACAAATTTTACCAAACAATACAAAAAGAAGTTAAATCTAATTTCATACATTTTCATCTAAAATAAAACCTCAACGATTTGCAACGTCCTTCACCAATTGAAGTGTCAGTCGATCGACAAACTGATCGACGAGGAACAGTGGGTGAAGTGACAGGAGATTGATTCAAAGAATGGACAATGAGATTAGTAATATCCATAAGCGGTTTCCTGCACTTGTTGTTCTTCTTCTTTAATGTCATCTTGGGACTGAGCTTATTTTGGATGTTTGGAGGGATGTTTTCCTTATCGTGATGGTGCTGCTGCTGGAATAAACAAATCGTTCCGTCCATCTTAATCTTATCTTGGCTATTGTTAGAGAGTGAGAGTGAATTGTGGGGTGGGAGATTTATATAAATATCGATTTGGAGTTGAAAACTTTAAATTTGGGGGGTTTCTATTTCGATTTCGATTTCGTTTTCGCCATCGCAGGAAGTGGTTTAGCGGGTAGAGGGAAAAAACAAAACTTTTATGCCAAAATCATATTGGCGGTTTTGATTGATTTACCAAATTTTTCAGTTTTTAAATCTTTGAAAATTTTAACCTTTCTATTCAAAGATATTTGAGGACAATGTTTATTTTTATATGTTTTTTTTTAACTAGAGTAACTCATATCTTTTTAATTTTCAAAAATTGCCCATGTTTTAATATTGTTTAGCTAACGTGAATGATTTTTATTATAGTTCATATTTTAGAAACTAGGTGTCTATGACTCTATGTACAACATATATAAACTTTATTACTATTTGCTAAATAGTATTTTTTTTTTTTTTTACTTTTAACTTGAAATAGAAGGTAATTGTGATGAAAAAATCACGCTAAATAATAGCTAAGTTGTATATTTATTTTTATTTAAGTTATTCATTTTTAAAAATTCGTAAAAATTAACTTACAATGATGTAATAATAATGAAACTTAGAATTTTTTATAGTAGTAAGAGCATCCCCAATAAGGGGTATTTTTTCTCATTTTTGAGGGTGTCTAGTTGACACATGCCCAACCAATCATCTTCTTTCTCTCACTTGCCCCTCTCACAGACACATTTCTTCTCTCTCTCCTCTCTACACTCACATAACTCACTCACATCCATTTTTTCTCATTTTTCTTCACAAACATCTCCACACCCTCTCTCCTTCACATCACTTTCTCTCTCCCTAAAAACACCAACATATTCCCTTATTGTGGATGCTGTAATAAATATGTAATTGACTTTATTAGAACAATATTATATACTATAAATTAGTAACATTGTTAGGCATTGATGGTTGTATATTGTTAGGCATTGATGGTTGTATTTTGTGTATTAAGAGTATTACAATGCTTTTTTCCTCATCTTTTGCCATGTTTCTTAGCCTTTACACTTTTAAGCAACATTTATAGGCATTAGTAGTTGTAACATTTTCAATGACGGTGGTATAATGGTATTAAGCAAACTGTGGTCTGATACAAATGAACATATGGGACACGTGCCCTGCCAGGTTTCATGGTGTTCACTTTTATGTTCACTATACAACTGTTTAAAGCTAAAAAAACCCATAGGCTCCAATGTCTTCCTCATTTGTGCTTTACACCGCCTTGCTCTCTCGGTTTCTATGGTGTTACCAACCGGTCATCGGTGACCGTTTCGTTATCGATGACGGTGACCAACTGTACACAGTTGTTGTTTTTGGGGTTTTGAAGGTGAGATGATGATCGAGTGCTTCTCCCCTGAATCCTCTTGGGATTTCGGCGATGATAGTGCCTGCTATATGGCATGTCAACTCCGGTTGCAGCCATAGCGGCACTGAGTCGTGCTTTTTTGTGAACCGCGATGACGAAAATGGCGTGTCTCTCGCTGGAAATTGAGAGAGAAACTCAAAAGGAGCAGAGGCAATGGGTTGCGTTTGCCACTCCGTGAGACTGCCGGAAATGGCGTGTCTCTTGCCGGAGTTGGGGCCAGTGTCTATATTGATGGTTTCAATCTATGTATGGTTGTTGGAAAAAAATTGGTAGTGGTTTTAATGAAGTGAGGTGTTTTAAGTAAACGTGGGCAAGCACGTGACTGACTGACGAGAAGCATAAGTGTTGTAAGAATCTAAGAATCGTTAGGTGCTAGTCGGGCGGTGGGGTACCAACTAGTGATTAATAGGGATTAATTGGAATTAATCGGATCGAGATTTTTATATGTAGTTTTCTAAAGTAGACATGTTTTAACCCCTTATTGACCCATTTTTTTTAAGTAATTGGAAGGAATTTATAAGGTTTGGTCGAAATTTAACCGGCGTCTGGCAAAATTTTGGCTAGAATAGGACCGTCATTGACCGCCTAACGATTAATCGGTCATTAATCGGTGAACCTCCGATTAGTGATTAATCGGAGATTAGTCAGTATTTTTACAACCATGGCTGCCAAACATAAAATACATCTTCTTCTGTGTAGTTGACTTTTTAAATTTGGAAGGAGTTCTATTTACTTATTAAATATCAAAGAAGTTGTATATAGAATTGGATAAAGATGCATAATTTTATCTTAACTTTGCTAATTTTATCTTAATGTACTAAAGGCTGGTGTTTCATGTAGCAATGAAGAACATTTTCAGCTGTATGTTTCTGTACAATTTGTACCGGAGGGGCAATGGATTGTTACCCACTCCATTAAAAAATCCTTTTTATTCTTCTACTCTTTTTTTTTTCACTTTCTCTGTTTGGTTTTTAGTTTATATCGCAAGTGCTCCGTCACTGATCTGGTTATCATCAGAAGAAGAATCCGCAGAAGATTTAGGTTTCGACATGATCCGAGGGAAACCATAACCAAGAGAACTTCCACTTGTTTCCGACAGCTGCATAATGCATCATAAAGAAAGTCATTTAAAAGGGAAATGTTGTGATACAAGATGCATTAGGCAACACAGTAAAATTGGATACCTCTGTAAGCTCTGACAGGTGGCGAGATTTGAACTCATTGATAGTGGCTGCTATCTCTGACATTGGCAATTTTGCCTATAAAACAAAATATGTTAAGAACATTCAAAACCCAACATGTAGAAACCATAAAAGAGATTAGTTATACTTTTATATAATAGAATATATGGCTAAAACCAAAAGCAACAAGATTTATAGTCTATATCTACCGTTAAATGCAACTAACTTTGCATTTAAGTGATATCAACTGAACATATTTGATCAATCAACTAATCACTTGTGCAAGAACAACATATGCTAACTGTAAGCTTGGTTCTAGGGTCTCAGGCACAACCTACAACATTATATAACTAAAAGTCATAAGGCATTATATACAATGTGTGAAATACTTCACATAGAGAATATAGGATAACGGTGATTGGAAACCTTGATCCTTGTTTTTCAACATTTTATTTACTTTTGAGTAAAATGTCATTTTTGTCCCTGATGTTTGGCCAGTTTTGCGACTTTCGTCTAAATGTTTGTTTTTCGCATCTGGATCCAAAAGGTTTGAAATCTTGCCATTTTAATCCGGCTCATTATCTCAATCTATTTTTCTACGTTAGGTCAGGGGTATCTCCATCTTTTTTATTAATTTTAAGGGCAATTCAGCCTTTTTCACTTAAAGGGCAATACTTGTACATTATGCTAAATGCTTGTACATAAAGGGAAAAAGACCGAATTGCCCTTTAAGTTAACATAAAAGACAAAAGTACCCCTGACTTAAGGGGAGAAAAATGGATGGAGTTAATGAGCCGGATGAAAATGGCAAGATTTCAAACCTTTTGGATCCAGATGCTGAAAAACAAACCTTAGGGACGAAAATGGCAATTACTCTTTTACTTTCTAATAAGAGTAAATTACGATTTGGCCCCTGTGGTTATATCACGTTTACCCTTTTAGCCCAAAAATGAATCTTTGAACATCTGAGCCCCAAACGGTTTTTTTCTAACCCTTTTGGCCCCCAACGTCTTTTTTCTAACCCTTTTGGACCCTAAAAGTAAATAGATGGGGTTAATGTTAGGGGCCAAAAGGGTTAGAAAAAAAAGATGTTGGGGGCTCAGATGTTAAAAGATTACTTTTTGGGCTAAAAGGGTAAAAGTGATATAACCACAGGGGCCAAAATCGTAATTTACTCTTTTAATAAAAGTAAGATAGTAACAGTAGAAATACCGCGGTAACCCCAGCGTTTTCCAAATTGATCCCATGATCAACATCATGAGCACGCACAAACGTCTTGACGTTAGGGAAATACTTGTTGAGAGCCAAAACGGTTCTATAATTTGCACCAGGTGAATCTAATGTAGTAGCTGCAGCACAAGCTCTATGAGCACCAACTTTATGCAACACCTATAAGTTCAGGGGAACAGAAAACCAGTTCAGAATTTGAGTTTACATGTGCATTTTTACTTAAAGTTGCGTATAGCTTCTTCACTTCTCGACTACCAGCATCACCAAAATACACAGGTAGGTCAAGTGCATGTCAGTATGTCCGTTATATCATGCAAGAAATAAATGAAGCTGGGCGATGATCTGAAAGAATAAAAAAGTCGACAAGTTTAAGAAAAACATTAAATTTACATTTTTTTATAACGAATGTAATTGAGAATGGTGCTAAACCTGACCAACACGTCCGAACCACATATAATGATATGATCTTGTAAATCATTTGTCTGAGAAAAAAAAAACCATGCCAATATTATGAACCGATAACATAACAGAAAATTTACTTGTGTATGGAATTTTACCTCACTCTCATCAGGCAATAAACTACAGACATCATGCTGGTCAAAATTAGATGCTATAGATTGGCCACCAGCAGCTACCCATGGTGTAAGGGCCATTTTGACCCAAAGACTTAAAAATGGGTCGATTTGGACTTTTAATACAAGGCAATGGGTTATTAATTTTTAAAACATCTCGTTTTGACCCTAATTGATTTTTGTCAAAACCTGTTCTAATCCAAACCAAAATGACCATCTTTTAGAATGGCCTGTTCTTAACAAAACCCATTCTGACCCGTTACTCGGCCAACCCAAACCAACCCACCCGTTTTGCCAGGTACATACGAGATCATGTTTGTATCAGATGAAAGTTTATGTCATGAAGAACCTTTATAACAACAGGTACAACTTTAGGTAGGCTAACAAGTAAGAGCAGTCCTCTACGTGCCTACTCAGCCAATGCCAAGCATCCACCATGCCATGATCCATCACCCTGCAGAGTACATAAAAAGACAAAAGGTCAGCAAATCAAGCAGAAACCAACATACAGGAAAAGAAAAACAGGTGGATGTCTGCCACATACCTTTCAACATTAACAAACAAAGAAGTTCAATCAGAAAAACAACCCCTAAAAACCATGAAGCATCAAATCGCTTGTTCTAACTAAGTACTGAATCGGTAAACTTGTCAAAATCTCAAAAACCAGACCTATGAGCCGGTTTAAGTTTGGTCCAATGAACTTCACGAGTTCCCTTTTTCACTCCCTTTGGTGTAAACGATAAAGATGCACTTCCAACCTGCAATGCAAAACACAATATGTCAATTAACCGAGCATACCGACATTGTTCCAGTTAGGGGTAAAATGGTAATTGTTCAGTTTATCTTAAAGCATTATCAAACCACAAAACTACATCACAACTGCAGATATTAGCTGAATTCATGAAGAGACAATCGTAATTGTTCAGTTTATCTTAAAGCATACCTTTAAGTTTGCGATAAAGATAGAACAACAGCCGGAAATGACCTGAAAGAAAAAACAATCGTCAATCAATAAGCGAGTAAGGTGGCTGGAGGAGAGAGAAAGAGAGGGGGAAAAACCAATCGTCAATCAATAAGAGATTACTTGAGTGGTTCTTTTTTGATTGCAATATAACAAAATTGTTTGCAAGATTGAGTGTTTCAGTACTTCACACTTGTACACAAGACTCACTCAATATCACAAACTGTATGGTTTTTGTTTTGCATTTAGTCAAGAAAAATTGTTTGCAAGATTGAGTGTTTCAGTACTTCACACTTGTACACAAGAGTCACTCAATATCACAAACTGTATGGTTTATGTTTTGCATTTAGTCAAGAAAAATGATTTCTCTGTTGTAACAAAAAATAATTCATGATTAATCAAATAAAACCATCAAACTATCTAAGATTGGAAGTCAATAATACCAGTTTAATAGCTACTTCTTCACCACTTTGAATATTGACACCTGCAATATCATCAAACATGAAGATCATCCACGTTCATTAATACATAACACCTGCAATTGAATTCCCAAAATGAAGATTATACCTAAATAAAGTTCACCAAACGACCTATTCCCAATTTTCCTTTTAAGCTTAAACTTCCCACCAACAGTATGATCCATAACTCTTACTTCAATCCCAACTTAGATCTATCTATAAACACTTAACCCCATTTCACAATTTCATCAAAATTAACCAAAATTCAACATTCCCCAATTACATAACAACAAAAACTATACCAAACCCTAATCTTGATTTTGATAAAACTACACAATCATCAACTCGAGAACCGTAATTCTTGAATACCCTTTTTAATTCAATACCAAACGATCAAGAATCAACTCGATTAGGGTTTTTGTTCAACTAAGTCCTGTCGAACATTTGAATCATTTTAGAGTTTAACATGTTATACCTTCTCTAGAGATTCTCCTTCCCTTCTCTCTCTATGGTTCTTCCTGTAGAAAGATTTAGCAAAAGACCCTTATAAAACCATATGAAATCAGTTAACTTGAATCAGATCTTGAATATTCATACCTTAAAGTTTGTCAAGTGGTTGGAATCGCTAGCTTAACCAAACAACCACCATTTACAGCCGCTGATGAGAGCAAAATCAGAATTGATCCGGTGAAATCTTACACCGCTGAAGAGGATGAGGAGCTCCCTGTAAATGCCATTTCATGCACAAAAGGTTAAAATCGTAATATTCTATCATATAAACAGTTATTAAACAGTCATTTTTATTGGGGCCAGACGCAACGACGTATAAATCCAACTTTCCTATTGCAATGCCGATCCCCTGAACTCCAAGATCGCTAAGACCCATTATTCGGCTTCCATCAGTGACAACAATCATATCAACCTATCAAACATGATGTATTAATTAGTATGAAATATAAATAATATATAGAAAACGATTAAAGGTTATTATTACATTATTTTAAAACTAACAGACCTGATCAGAAGGCCAGTTATAAACCACTGACATCATTTCTCCACGATCAGCGGCGCTGAAATACATCCCCCTTGGTCTTCATTTGACGGATGCTTTCGAAGTCGATTAACATTCCTTCCTATTGCTTCACCAGCCTCAATATCATTAGTAAAAGGTCAACTAACAATAATAACTCAACAACAGAATCTAATTAAAAAGGATGAACACATGTGATTCATTTAAAATTATACCTGATTTGAATCCTCAAAGTGGGTTTAAAGGCGAACAGAAAACAGAAGCAACTTAAACACAATACCAGCTGATTTTCTTTATCCATGAGCACTTGAAGAGGATGAGGAGCTCCCTGTAAATGCCATTTCATGCACAAAAGGTTAAAATCGTAATATTCTATCATATAAACAGTTATTAAATAGTCATTTGTCATTTACAATCACTTAAGCCTCTAATTCATTCGGTACATCTTGACATCTTAGATTCATTCGGTACAACTTAAACACAATACCAGCTAATTAAAAAGGATGAACACAAGTGATTCATTTAAAATTATACCTGATTTAGAAGCTTTGGTGAATGACTGAGTGCAGGATTTTGAGTCTTGGTTTTGTTCTATCAATGTCTGCACAAGACATCGATCACACAAAGTTAACTCAAAAGAAAATAATTACAACTTATTTTACCATTGTTTAACCCTAAATCAACGAAATAAGCTATACATCAAATTACATCATGTCGGAATTCAAGATTGCTTCTACTAAAGTCCATCCAAGACTGTCATTTAGTGTAAAATCTTTAAATCAGTGAAAGTTCTTAAGAATTCAGAATAGTAATTCAGTGCAAAGGACAACGTAATTAATATGGAAGTAAAACGTCGTCTTAAAGAGCGATTTGCGTGTTTACCTTCATCTGAAACATGATTCCAGAGAGATTCATGGACAGACAGTCACCTGATTCCGGCCATTCTCCAGCAAATCTGTGGATCCCTTGTTCAAATCTGTGGATCCCTTGGTGCCTTCGACATCTGAAAAACATATAGAAACTACCGTCAAACATCATAACTTGCCATATTAGAAAGAAATGATTCTACAGGTATCAGTTCTTACCAAGAAACCCTAGATCTGCTCATCAAACGGATCTTGTGATAGATCTCATGAAACCCTAGATCGCCGAGAGAGAGAGAGAGAGAGAGAGAGAAGAGAGAGAGAAGATCTGATGTTTTTGTGAGATGTGTGAGGAATGAGAGAGAAAGGAATTGTTGATCCGTGTGAAGTCAAATGGACGGTCCAGATCGTGATCCGTGTGAAAAAAGTGAAAAAATGGACGGTTGATGATGAATCAGTTGAAGGGTAATTTATTTGTGTTTTCTTGTGCTTTAAGACTTGTGCATTGTGCATTGAGGGTGTTTTCAACACCTTGCTGAATTACCTTTGTGTCCTTCATATATCCTTATTAAAGTAGTATAGATAAAGCTTTTTCATTTTTAAAATGAATTAGTTTTTTTTTTTGGGAACGTGACTTTCTATGTACTGGACCTATAGGTCTTAGTTATGTATATGTCATTGAAAGAATAAAATAAATAAAAAATTAGAAAAC
Organism: Helianthus tuberosus; assembly: GCA_030545235.1. Classification (NCBI taxonomy): domain Eukaryota; kingdom Viridiplantae; phylum Streptophyta; class Magnoliopsida; order Asterales; family Asteraceae; genus Helianthus; species Helianthus tuberosus. The sequence continues at coordinate 108,087,160 of CM060450.1, forward strand.
TCTATCAATCAAAATAAAGTACGTGTAAGTGTGTAGAACCATACATGAATTAGGTGGCCATATTCGGTGTAATCTTGAAGCAAGGTGTCAACTATAAATAGCACAAGATATCTTCCCATATCTCTCGATCTCTCTCTAAATATTTTTCTTTTCTTTCTTTCTTCTTCTATGTCTTTCGCCATGTCTGTGTTCTAAATCCTTTGTATTTTATTATTTACCTATAAATAATAATAAGGTTCTGCCCCGTTTTAAGTGTTTTAACTTCCGATCACCGCTACCAGGAGGTTTTGGGACATCGGGACAAGGTTGAATGAGGGGTACTATACTTAACACGAGTGTATTATATATTTTTAAATAGCTCAGAAATTATACCCACAATTCTACCAGGAGGTTTTCTAGTTGAACCCTAAATATACAAAGTGGGTCCATTCTCTTTTCTTACCGTTTTATTTCCTTTTTGTCCCAAACCATAACAACTCTCACCAAAACTATTATTTATTATTATATTTTGTTCACAAGGAAACCTTAGTTAAGACCCCTAAGTGATCATACATAAACCCTAAAATTTTCAGAACAAACAGAATCAGGATCAGGGCCCCTAAAACTCACGGGGGGGGGGGGTATTACCTACTCGATGATTATCCACATATCTCGCTGTCTAAATCGAAAATATCAATTCCGTTGACTCAGCTGAACTCCAAACACACGTGGCAACCATATGAGATAGGGTGACCCACCCCTCGCGTCACGCGAGGGGGGTCAAAACTTCAGTATAAATAGAGGATGTTGGGACTTGAATTCCTGCGTTGGAGCGACGAATAAATTCATTTTACGCTTCGAGATATTGTCCGTTTACTACCAAACACACACTAGCTTGAATTCTGCTACGATACAGGGTATTAACTTGATCGCTGCTACGATTCAATGTCCGATCGATTGAAACTATCCGACCGGATGTTTAAGCGCTATCCTTTGTTATTAGTCGTGATTCCGACAGGATGTTTGAGTACCACCAGAACTCGGGGAATACTCTGTCATTCGTTGTGAATCCGATGGATGTTTAAGTGATTTCACTTTGTCATTCGTTGTGAGAGTTTAATCTCGTGAGTTATCGTAAATGTTGTATTAGTTACTTACCTAGTTCGTGTGCACTAGGTTACAAGACTAATCAATAGGCTAAGCTCTGCCTGTATCTGCAATATATCAAGGCTTATCTGTAGATTAAACTTTGCCCGTATGATCTGCATGCTTATAATGTGAGTCATTCTCTTTTTATCAAATTTGTTTACAAAAGCATGTTTATTTTTAAAGATTATAATTACAGTGATTAAGTTTATGTAATCACCAAGTTACAGCCGGTATATGGGGTTTTGTATACATTACTTGATAACCGTCACTATTGGACAACGAGTTATCCAATGAGTGATATGACCATAGTCACAGACACCATTGGACAATGAGGTTACCGATGGATGGTCGAGTGACAAATACTGTGGGTAGTTGGTTGATATTTGGAAACATTGTAATCTCTCTTAATACTATAAATTATAACAAACGTGTCGTTTTAGTAAAATGAATGAACTCACCAGTATTTCCTGCTAACAAAACCTTTTTAAAACGCGTTTCAGGTAATTACAGTAGATTGGAGTAAGAGTTGGATACGGCACTAAAAGGCTTCAAGAAGTGGCTTATTTTATTAATTAAATCAAATTAAGAAATATTGTTTTATGTAATTGGGTTATCCCTTATTAAAGCTACCTTTGTAAAACATGGGTTTATCCCATCTATTTAATAAATAAAATCCGGTGTTTTCTAAACTCTGATATTTTTTTCCTAACTCACGGTCCTGATGAAATTTCCGCTGCAATATTTTTCAAATTAAATCACCGGTACCACTGGGCTGTTCGCGGCTCCCGATTCCGTCCAGGGTGGGTCGGGGGGGTCGTGACAGAAGGTGGTATCAGAGCCACTGATTTAAGCCAATAGGTGTTGTAATAAAATACCTAAGTTTAAAACGAAGAGTTAGGAACTTGATATTTTATGGTAGCACTTAGGATAGTATTTAGACTTGAACTTAAGAAAAGATGCCTTAGTATAAGCTTCGAGATAAGCTAAGTACTTGTGTAAATAAAATGTGATAGGTTTTGGTATGCCTTGAGAATAATAATTAGAACATTGCAAGTATGGTAAATAAGCGATAACACTTGGCCACTGTTATTTCTTATTTATTATTACTACTTTGTTCTAGAATATGATCTGTCATGTGAAGACTAATTTGCTTAGTCCTTGTTGAAAGTCATAATGCACTTTCCAAATAATGATTTAAGAAAAATACTATTTATGGGAAAATCTAAATTTCTTCTCCGGCAAAACTGGGTATGGTGTAGCAGACTCTCCAGTTTGTCCGGATATACTGAGGTTACCTCTCCGGCGCGAACCGGATAAGACAAGGTATATAATATGTCAAGCAAGTGACAAGATTTCCCTAAAATAGTATCATAACCTGATATCTGACATGTTATTGGAATTAAGAATCTGTTAAATACATAGACCTTATAGAGGATATTTATATTACAGCATGTGAAATATATGACTATATAGATATGTATATCTATAAGGAATTCCAAAAGTCAATTAAGAATAAAGCACAAGTATCTGTGTCTAGATTTCTTTATCAGGAATCTCTTTTCCGATATCAAACATTATTTCGTTTGATCATTTACCTCGTAACTCGTACGACAATATAAACAATAGAAACCCTTTAAAGTTGGGATACCATCAAAAGTATAAGAATTTTCAATACGTTACCATAAACTATTAACGCAAGTAAGAAAAATGTAAAGATGTGCTAGTATACAAGAAAACACATGAAACTTAAATTAAACTTCCATAGACGTCAAAGTATATCACACACGACTTCCAAGGAAAGACCTTTGGAAAATATAAATTGGGCAAGATGACACCAATGCTAATTCCGTCAGTAGAAGAACTACTAATAAAAAAGAATCACTTTGCTACGCGATCCTACAAACGACACGAATCTCATTAAGGTACATTGTAACAAGATTTCACAACCATCGGTGCACAGTCTAATCAGAGTCATAATTATTTTCACTGCAAAAGGAGTCACATACCTTTGCAACTCTCCTATTTCATTTTATTCGACATTCCCTGGTAATGTCACTTAACAACAGTTATCACACGAAATTCCAGATAGAGTTCTTATTCTGACTTCTGCATATAAAAAAAAAAGTTGACTTTCGTGTTTCTACTTCCCCTAATGGTCATCATACCATGAGGATTTCTTTCATAAATAGCGAATATTGATCTGTTTCATTTCTTGGTAAATCCACACGTTACACATGCACTGTTAGTTGCGCATGTGGTTCGTTTGATTTATGAAGATCACTGGAGGGTTTCATTCCGATTTGTTATTTTATCCAAACTCAAATATCATTCCGCTTTTTGCACTGTGAACCTCATTCTTACAAAACGATGACTCTTTGATATCGAGTCAATGAATTTCTTGAAAAACTCAATTTCCTTTGGCATACATGGTTTTGTTGTGACCATGTCCGAACTTTCTTTTAATTGATTATATATGGAAACTTACATAAGTAATTTACAATATAATTCTTGTTAAACCATTGAGGTAAAGAATTTATATTTTTATATATGTATAAAATTATGTTTGAGGTATACTCTCATTAAAGCTGATGTTTAGTTATTTATTTTTGGTAATTAATTTTATTATTAGTAATAATATATTAATAGTAGTAGTATTAATACTATTTTTAGGTACTAGGGTTATTGTCAGGGGCAGATATTGAGTAGCCTAGCCTTAGTTAGGCATGGGCTGATCACCTATGCTTAAACAAGGCAGCACTAACCAATATCCAACCATGATAATGACTAGTTAATATATATAAATTAAGTCATCATACTTATTTAGTAAATTTTAATTATATATAAAAATATTTTACTTTGTACTGTAAGGAGAAGACATATTTTCATAAAACAATACAAGAATTAGAGAAACGAATAAAATTATATAAATAATTGTCTATCACATGTTTTGTGGTAACTATATACCGTAACGCTCTGGCAAGAAAATGACCATATAAGAATAATATGGTAGTCTTCAACTACGTTGGGTTAGGGGAACATTGTAATATATAAGAATAGTCCCCGTTTTCACTTATTTACAACATTTGTAAATACATTCACAATGTTATATGGTTTCAAAATGAAAATAAGTAATCACATAGAATCGACCCATTAAGTGTTATATATTTACAAAATATTTTACAAATACTTTTGTACAATAAATATTTTTACTTCTTTATTTACAACTTTCATTTAACATTATAAATAATAGTGATTTCTTTTACAAAATAATAATACTAAAATATTTTGTAATGTAATAACTTCATTGCGGTGTTTTGTAATATATATTACATAGTAAATATAAGTTATTTTACATAATATAGTAAAATACTAAAATAATATTTATTTAAAAGTGGTGACCATTTATATATAGTAAAAATGCGTAACAAATAATATATATAACATAGTATTTATATTCGATATGTAAGATACGGTTCAGACAGGGGCACAAATAATATATATTACATTTGCTTTACAAATATAATATAATGGTTGGTCATGCCAAAACAACTTGTTCTTATTATATTTCGACCTCTAGGACATAGTATGGAAAATATGGTCACTAATAGTATACTATCACATTGTTTTACAATTAAAAACTTGGAACTCTAAACAATGATACACCAACTCTATTGTCTTTTGGTGTATTTTTGCAATTCACTCATCTCAACACTTTGATTTTCTCATATCATAAATATTTGACAAATCATTTTTCATGCTTTTATTTTAATTTGGAACCTGTCAATTCTAAGTCTTCCTCAGTTGTCAATCAAAGTAAGCTTTCTGTTGACAAAGAATTTTATTAATTCTAAAAGTCCTTCACATTCATTTTAAAATATCTATTGATCATATATCTTCTGGCTTGAACATAGTCACTTTGGAAATTATATCATTTCATCACATTCGTTTGTCATCGATTTCTTGAACTAATTCGGTTGAACCATTGAGTCCTACTTATTGTACAACTCGTATTCACAAAATTTGATATTTTGATTTTGTGTCATCTACCTTAATATTGTTTTTATTGACTAAATATAACATAAGTCTAAAAGAAATATCGTAACTCAAATCTCGAGGACGAAATTTAAAACAAGGTGGGGAGAATGTAACATTCCTAATTTTATCATATAAATTATAGGTTTGGTTAAATTTATTAACCACTAGTAACTAGTAACTAGTTTATTTTAATATAATTATTCAACCCAAATAGTTTTAAACACTATTTTATATAGTTGGTTGAAATAATATTGGCCTGTATATGGGTAACCTTTCTAAATAAAATAAAATATTAAAAACAAAACTTAAAATATTGTTAAATGTTTCGTGAAACATTAAAATAATAAAATTAGAATCATAAAACAATTTGATCGGATAAGAAATGAGGTTTTTAGAGAAAGATTAGGAGTGGCTAGTATTTCGGAGAAGATTAAGGAGGGGAGATTGAGATGGTTTGGGCATGTGAAGCGGAGGCAAACGACGGAGCCAGTTAGAGTAGTGGAAACTCTAACTGTGGAGGGGAGGAGAGGAAGAGGCAGACCCAAACTGACATGGGATGAGCAGATCAGGCATGATTTGCTAGAGTTGCATCTTTCTGAGGACATGGTCCAAGATAGGACTTCGTGGAGGCGTAGGATTAGGGTTAAGGACCTCTAGAGGATATTGCAGTAAGGTCTTAGGTGTTTTTCAGGGACGTTGGGTTTTTCTCATTCTTTAAGTGACTGTTCGATTATTGCCTTCTTGTGTTTATGCCCAAATGATGTGATATGCTATTTTACATGATTTACATTATGTGCCAATGTGTGGACGACTTCTTATTTCTATATTCTTTCTATATTCTTTGACTTGGTGTGTGGCTTGCTGTTCGTTTTAGAGCCGAGGGTCTCCCTGGAAGCAGCCTCTCTATCCCTATGGATAGAGGCAAGGTCTGTCTACATCCCACCCTCCCTAGACCCTATAAGTAGCTTTGCTATTTGTGGGATTTACTGGGTATGGTTGTTTGTTTGTTTGTTAGAATCATAAAACAATTTCATGTCTTGTTTACATGCTTATCAAAAAGAAATAGGTGTCCATCTTATATGTCAGATTCCTTTTATATTAATAATAATAATAATATAGTAACCAAATAGAATTCCACAAATTAGAAGAAACCTGTCATGGCCCATCTTCTATTTCTTGTCCCATATCTTTTCTAGGGGTGTCCAAACTGCTTGGCGCTCGAAGATCGTTCGACGATCGTTTGAAAAAGCTCGAAAATTTTCTCGTTCGATTCCTTGCTCGGTTAAAATCGAGCCGAGCAGCTCGGTTCGGTTTAAAAACGAACCGAGCACGAGCATAGGTACGCTCGCTCGTCGCTCGTTCGGTTTCGATCGAATATATTTTTTATTATTATTATATATATTATAGTTATTAAATGTAATAAACATGTAACATATCGAGCCCCTAGAATCCTCATATCTTCATTTCAAAAAAAAAAAAAAAAACCTAAGCATCACCGTCCGCCGGCCATTCACCGTCCGCCGGTCAATCAAAACGGGTTTGAATTGATGTTACTGTATCGAATTTTATGTTTTGAATTCAATTTTTGATTGAAGATGTCTGGAATGACTTCAACGCGTGTTTTTGAAGTTATTTTGCATTTTAGATGTTCTTAAACATTAAACATTTGGATGACATCTTGTGTTTATTTTTATGGGACTTTTTATGTTTGTATTTGGTTAAATTGTTAAAGTGTGTGTGAGACATATAAGTTGGTGAATTTTTGTGAATGAATGGTTATGTAGGAATGCTAAATAAAACTGAGCAAAAGCGAACCGAACCGAACGGCTCGGTTCTAAACCGAACCGAGCACGAGCATAAGATTTCCGCTCGATTTCCTAAATCCGAACCGAACCGAGCGGCTTGGTTTCAAACCGAACCGAGCACGAGCAGACCTCCGTTCGGTTCAGTTCGGCTCATGAACACCCCTAATCTTTTCTATAATAATAAAGCTTTTTCAGTTTTAAAATGAATTAGTTATGTATATGTCATTGAAAGAATAAAATAAATAAAAAATTAGAAAGGGTGTACCTATTTGAACACCAATTTGCCTATTGGCACACCAAAAAGGTGTTTTTTGTTTTATATGCACACCCTGCAGTGTCGAGCTGTGGCCAAAGCGTGGCGTTTTGGTCCGGTCAACCAGAAAAAGACTGACGGGTCTGTTGATCGGACCAAAACGCCGAGCTTTGGTCCTGTCAACCAGACAAAAGACTGACACCCGGTCTGGTTGACAGGACCAAAACGCGGCCAAAGCTCGGCGTTTTGGTCCGGTCAACAGACCCGTCAGACACCCGTCAGTCTTTGTCTGGTTGATCGGACCAAAACACCACGCTTTGGCCACTGCCCGACACTGCAGGGTATGCACATAAGACAAAAAACTCTATCAATCAAAATAAAGTACCTGTAAGTGTGTAGAACCATACATGAATTAGGTGGCCATATTCAGTGTAATCTTGAAGCAAGGTGTCAACTATAAATAGCACAAGATATCTTCCCATATCTCTCGATCTATCTCTAAATATTTTTCTTTTCTTTCTTTCTTCTGCTATGTCTTTCGCCATGTCTGTGTTCTAAATCCTTTGTCTTTTATTATTTACCTATAAATAATAATAAGGCTCTGCCTACCCTTTCCGATTGATCTGAGCCTCATAACATATGCCAGGGCTCTGCCCGACTAAGTTGTTGGGATTCGGTCTCGGGACATCGGGACAAGGTTAATAAGGGGTACTATACTTAACACGAGTGCATTATATATTTTTAAATAGCTCAGAAATTATACCCAAAATTCTACCAGGAGGTTTTCTAGTTGAACCCTAAATATACAAAGTGGGTCCATTCTCTTTTCTTACCGTTTTATTTCCTTTTTGTCCCAAACCATAACAACTCTCACCAAAACTATTATTTATTATTATATTTTGTTCACAAGGAAACCTTAGTTAAGACCCCTAAGTGATCCTACATAAACCCTAAAATTTTCAGAACAAACAGAATCAGGATCATGGCCCCTAAAACTCAGAGGGGGGGGGGGGTATTCCCTACTCGATGATTATCCACATATCTCGTTGTCTAAATCGAAAATATCAATTCCGTCGACTCAGCTGAACTCCAAACACACGTGGCAACCATATGAGATAGGGTGACCCGTCGCGTCACGCGACGCCCCAGGGGTGACCCCTCGCGTCACGCGAGGGGGGTCAAAACTTCAGTATAAATAGAGGATGTTGGGACTTGAATTCCTGCGTTGGAGCGGCGAATAAATTCATTTTACGCTTCGAGATATTGTCCGTTTACTACCAAACACACACTAGCTCGAATTCTGCTACGATACAGGGTATTAACTTGATCGCTGCTACGATTCAATGTCCGATCGATTGAAACTATCCGACCGGATGTTTAAGCGCTATCCTTTGTCATTAGTCGTGATTCCGACAGGATGTTTGAGTACCACCCGAACTCGGGGAATACTCTGTCATTCGTTGTGAATCCGATGGATGTTTAAGTGATTTCACTTTGTCATTCGTTGTGAGAGTTTAATCTCATGAGTTATCGTAAATGCTGTATTAGTTACTTACCTAGTTCGTGTGCACTAGGTTACAAGACTAATCAATAGGCTAAGCTCTGCCTATATCTGCAATATATCAAGGCTTATCTGTAGATTAAACTTTGCCCGTATGAATCTGCATGCTTATAATGTGAGTCATTCTCTTTTTATCAAATTTGTTTACAAAAGCATGTTTATTTTTAAAGATTATAATTACAGTGATTAAGTTTATGTAATCACCAAGTTACAGCCGGTATTTGGGGTTTTGTATACATTACTTGATAACCGTCACTATTGGACAACGAGTTAGCCAATGAGTGATACTCACAGACACCATTGGACAATGAGGTTACCGATGGATGGTCGAGTGACAAATACTGTGGGTAGTTGGTTGATATTTGGAAACATTGTAATCTCTCTTAATACTGTAAATTATAACAAACGTGTCGTTTTAGTAAAATGAATGAACTCACCAGTATTTCCTGCTGACAAAACCTTTTTAAAACGCGTTTCAGGTAATTACAGTAGATTGGAGTAAGAGTTGGATACGACACTAAAAGGCTTCAAGAAGTGGCTTATTTTATTAATTAAATCAAATTAAGAAATATTGTTTTATGTAATTGGGTTATCCCTTATTAAAGCTACCTTTGTAAAACATGGGTTTATCCCATCTATTTAATAAATAAAATCCGGTGTTTTCTAAACTCTGATATTTGTTTCCTAACTCACGGTCCTGATGATATTTCCGCTGCAATATTTTTCAAATTAAATCACCGGTACCACTGGGCTGTTCGCGGCTCCCGATTCCGTCCAGGGTGGGTCGGGGGTCGTGACATGACGTGTCAAAATTTACAAAGATCTGATTTCTAAGGTCTGTCCACGTCATAACCTCTGCTCTGATAATGGATGATAGTTGTTTGAAAACCACTGTTGAGCAACAACATATCTTAGGCAACAATAGTAAGTCAGCAGTCCTTAGATTAAACAGAACTTATGAGAGCAGACAATACCCTTCAACAGTGTTTGGAAACCACTGTTGGGCAACAACAGATCTTAGGCAACAATAGTAAGTTAGCAGTCCTTAGATTAAATAGAACCTATGAGAACAGACAATACCCTTCAGCAGTCTGTTGAATTTTTAGTCAAACGCAGGTTTGGAAAACAGTTGTTTTCAACAGACTTTTAATATAAACAAATAAATTGATATTAAATATCAGCAGCCATTTAATGCAAAACATTTAAAAAATAAATTTTCATGGGAAAAATATAAAATTAAATATCAAGAAACTGAAAGGACAAATTTTAAACCTTTGCCATAAAAAAATTAAAAAAAAACTTTTCATTTAAACACCAACAATATTCTACATGGCAAACAGAGGCTTCTACCACTTCATCGGACACAAATATTGTAAACAGTAGTAAATCAACAGTCGCTAGGATAAACAGAACTTATTAAAGAAGACAATACCTTTCAGCAGTGGATGAATTTTTATCCAAACAGAAGTTGATTCAAAACATCAACAAATACTATAAAACACTGATAATTAGTTTTAAATTGATTTTATATATTAAGACTTATGATTATGATGCAATAATAACCTCAGAAAAGCATTGTCGGACAGCCTCCCTGCCTGCCACATCAGCTTTTCTTATGTCATCGCAATTTTTAGAGCAAAACAGAGGTTTGCCCAATAGTTGTTTTCCACAAACTTTTAAGAGTTTTTCCAATATTTTAAAAATAGCTATTTTTTAAGAATGGAGTTTTCATGTGCTGAAGAGATTTTACAAAGATCTGTTGGGCAATAACAGATGTTCAGAACTTCTGTTGTGTTAATGGTTGACAATTATTTGGAAACCGCTGCTGAGAATAACAGATGTTGGCAACATTAGCAACTCAACAGTTGTTACATAAAACAGAAATTATGAGAACAGACAATACCTTTAAGCAGTGGATGAATCTTTAGCCAAACATATGTTTTAAAAACAGTTGTTTTCAACAGACTTTTAAAGATTTTTGACAAATTTTTTAAAAATATCTATTTTTTAAGAATGGACTTTTGATGTTCTGAAGACATTATAATGTTTTAATCATCAACAGAGGATGATTCCAAACAGTTCTTCTCTTTTGGCAAAATTTAATTTTAACAGACCTTTACAATAGCAGTTATCAACTCTAACAACTGTTGATGCTCAAATTAGTACAAATAAAATGCTCAACAAAGATTAATAAAATTAAAATTTACCTATCACATATGACGATAGATCAACAATTACATCGAGTACTGAACAACGAAATTTAATAATCTAAAGACACTGATTTCAAGCAGTAGTCAACGAAATTTAATAATCTAACAGCAAAAACTAAGAAATTTTAGCTTCAACTCCATTGAGTATTGAACTTCTCTATGTATATCTTTGAGCTTCGCCATGAACTCCAAGTCTCTATCTCCGCACTCTATATTACTGACAACACAAAGGTCACGTACGGCAGTTGAAGGCATCACCATCAGCTTTCTGGACACTTGGTCTCTCGTAAACAGACCAAGATACAGTCCATCAAAACACCCCTTCAGCTCTTGAAGAGTAGCCCTATCCTCATATACTTGATCCTCAACTTGCTTGATAAAGCGATACTTTAAATCATCAGAATCTGCAGAAGGGTATGATGACATTTTTAAGTTGTATATTTATTCAAGTCTGATGTAAAAGAAGGATATTATGGTAGTAAAACGTGATGAAAAACAACTGAACTGACAATCATGTTATATAGTGAAATAGCTAACAACCCAAAGGTCAGACTTAATTACTGCACCATTAAACTAATCTTGGAGGCAAAAAATGTACATTTAATACAAACATATAAATTCATATATTTCAAAACAGCAGCCATTTAATGCAAAGCCTTTCAAAAATAAGTTTCATGGGAAAACTAAAAAGTTAAATATCAAGAAACCGAAAGAACAAAAATAAATAAAAAAAGGCTATCATAATTACCATTAACTTCTTCATTTATCATAAAGATGCATTTTAAACACTATAAAGGCTGATTATTCGGCTGATTGAAGAACAAATATATAAAATCAACATCATCAGTGATAATAAATACAAGAAAACCTGGAACAGCATCGGGGCTTCATGAAGCACCCCACTTTCTGCACTTCAGACTTCAAGAACAATGCAGAACAATTTCCCACTGCTCGCTCGGAAAAAACAAAGTTGAAATATATCAACACCTTAAAATAAATATTATCAACATATATCAACAGTTTAAAAGAATCCACAAACCTAAAATAACCCGCAACTGATTGTTTGAATTTTAAACAACTCTGATTAGGCTGAAATATAAAGCGAGAATTAGAATAGATCAGTTCAAAATTTAAGATTCAAAATTACAGAAAAAAACATACCCTCAACGATGTTGCAACAATGATTTTGGAAAAATTATGTGAAGTACAAGAAGTTGTAATCGCAGATGAACAGACTGAATATGGAAATTCTGCATTTTGTAACAATCTATCTATATTTTCTATAAAAAGAGAAAACCAAGTGACATAAGAAAAGCTGAGGTGAAAAGTTGATGTGTGAAACAGAGCTTCAATGAAACAACGATGTTGGAACAATGATATTGGAACAATGTGTAAACAGAGTCAACAAATGTTTGAACAAAGGACTGTAATCGAAGATTAACCGGCTCAATCATGAGAGCTATGCATTTGAGTGAGAGAGATATGATCGCAAATATGAGTGAGAGAGATAAATTGAAATTTGAATGTTGTCACACCCTGACTTTTGCAGAAGCGTGATTATGGTGTGACTTTCTTAATACCATTGCATTCGATCATAACAATAACTATATGATAAGAACCATAGATGGTCATCCGTTAAATTAAGTTAAAAATATCACAACATCATTGTTTGAAACATAGACTCTAAGTTTAAGTTTTACAAACCACATGAATTGTTTAGAGTTCCCTAAGGACTCATCAAAAGACTTTAAATAAAATCAGGCTTTGGTAGGTGTGTCTCGTACAGGAGTAAGACACGATGACCACCCCCTAAAACAACGGATGACATCATTTATTCTTAACGCAGGTTGAAACATCCAACGCCCGCCAGATCCACTATTAATTCCCTGAAATACATGTATTTTGAAAACATCAAAAAAAGTTGAGTGAGTTCATGTGTTTGTTTGTGTGTATGAATAAAACCTTGTAAACATTGTATGTATGTATGTTTTGTAAATCCCGGTATGAAAGCGAAAACAAGGAAACATATCGATTAATGGTTTGCAAGGCCATTAATGTGACACCTGTGTCACTTCAACCACCAAACAAATGCCAAACCAATGAAATATTGTATTTCATACTTGATATTTGTAAAAATATGTGTATCGTTTGCACATATCAACTCTTGTTCGATTTTAAGCTTTAAATCGCTTTCTGGAGGGTTATACGCGCTCTGGTGCGTAAATATAACCAGTTTAATCCAACGAACACTCCGGAATAGTGAAATAGGCTTAACATACCTTAAATAACCTTTACATAACTTAGAAATAAGTTTTGAAGGCTTTGGTATGGCAAAAACAAGTTAATTCGCTTACAGGGACTAAACTTGACAAACTGTGAAAGTATGCCAATTTGAACTATAACGAACATTCCAGAACATGACCATAAGTTAAACACACCTTAAATATCCTTTATATAGCTTAGAAATAGGCTTTGAGGGGTTCGGTGTGCTAAAATAAACTTTTGGGTCATTTAGGGACTAAAAGCGTCAAAAAGTGCACAAGTTTGCACCTTCGCGCATAACTTACGTTCTGAATACATCCGGACATCCAAATATTTATGTAAGCACTAAAACATTTTATTTTAGTGTTTGGCATAAGAAAAATCCATTCGTCGCATCATTTGGATCGTTTTTCGCGCTTATGCGCATTCCGTCGTAATTAAGCGAACATCGCGATTGTACGGCCAAACGAACCGACATCCGAGATATTTTTGAGCACATTTTAAATTCCCTATACTTTAACTTCATTTTAGATCTTTGAAATGGGGTTAAAGGGCCTTAAATGTGTCGGAAATGACTTAAATGCATGACAGGGACTAAAATTGTAATTCTGCCAAAGTTGTAGGCTTGCGCACCGCAAGCAATCTCCTTACGGTGGGTAAGGCTTCCCAGATCAGCAGAACTTTAGAAGCATTGAATCTGGTCCTTTCCACTTGTGCACATGGTATTTTTCAATACTATGGGCTGGTTTTGATGTGCACATGGTATTACAATACCATGGGTGCAAGTGTATGGCCAAGATTGAAGCACGTTTCCCGATAAACGATCCTAACAGTGCTAGTATTCCTATAAATACCCACCACATTATTCACTTCTTCCTCACAAGAATCTGATTTGAGAAGCTCTAAGTTGAAACCATTGTTTCATACCTGAGCTACTTGGATCAAGATTAGCTTTCGGGGACCCTTGGTAAGTGTTCCTTCGTTCTTTTATTGCTTTTCGAGTCCAAAAGTCAAACTTTGTTTGACTTTATGCATTGACCAGTTTATGGTCAATGCGAAGTTCGTTTGAACTTCGCAACGTGATTGTAATCACGATGGTTATAGTCCTTTGTGACTATGCCTACTGATTACCACGTTGTCTAGGGTCGTAAGGGTAAGCGATCTAATAAATCGCTTATACCTTCGAACCCGACCCATTTGGTCGATCATTAGGATCCGACCAAATACCTTAGGTGACCATAGTGTATAGGGAATAACCTTCCGAGGTTATACCTTATGGTCACTTCGTTTAAGTAGTTGTATGATAGGTAGTTTATATGCCTTAGGTAAATTACCAAAATACCCCTTTGATGCCAAAATTCATTTTAAACATATGTAACATAACCTATGACCTCTAAACTGATTTATCAACAATATTAAACATGTTAAGGCATATTCTACTTGCCATAGGACTAGTTAGGCGGTCCGAACGCGTTTCACGCGAACGACGCGTTACAGTAGCATAAGCTACCTAAACGGGTCGTAATGGGTCGTAAGCACTTAGGTTAGGTTTCATTTAGTATGTAGGCTTTGTTAAACCATATGACATGAGTCTCCATACTCGTTTGGTTTACGAACCCTCATTCTATCTAAATCCTCTGATTTAGGTCCGGTATATTAACATAGTTATCTATATTAGGTGCCGTTTGATTTCCGGGATCTCTAGCATTGCTTGGTGGTTATCCTAGGACTTCTAAGCAATCTCAAGTGAGTACATAGACCCCTCTTTTACTGTTTTCAAACTGTTTTGGGGTGAAGCATGTGTACCTATCTGTTATTTTCATGTTTTCCAAAAGTATAATTGATTATACATGTTAGTACTTATCTGTTGACAAACTGAATGACTATCTATGGTTTAAACACTGATTTTTCAAAGTCTATAACATTAATTGTTGAATTGTACTTATTTTGTTCACCAGACCGGTTGGCAGTATGATATAGCGCTATAGGATTTGACACCCCATTCCTGTTGTCATGGAATGTCTGAAACCAATTTGTTTCTCCATCCAAATAGGGATTTCCTTTGTGGTATCCCTATAGTCTCAAAGGTGTATTTTGATGCACTAGGTCTGAATGAATTCTTAAATCACATTATTTTTGTATATTTAGTTATACTCCCAAAAGTATAGTTTGATATGCTCCCATATGCGATATAGTACAAAACCAACATATATGTTATTTTATTTATCACATCCAAAGCATATTTTGGTATGTTATTTACGAAACTAAAACATAGTTTAATATGTTATTTATCACATCCAAAGCATATTATGATATGTTATATATGAAACCAAAACATAGTTTAATATGTTATTTATCACATCCAAAGCATATTATGATATGTTATATATGAAACCAAAACATAGTTTAATATGTTATTTATAAAACAGAAGTACACTTGTAATATACTACTGAAAACTATTATTTTAAACAACTAAAGTATATTTTATGTACTATCTATCTAACGATTGGGTTTTTGTTAGTGTTTAGATAACGGGACGGATGTAATGTGATGAAAACATGGTAGATACGCCGCTGGTACTTCTTATATATATGTGTATTCATTGCATTACATACCGTGGCGTTATTTAGTACACTTGGGTTAACGATATTGGAACTGAAATATATTTTAATATATTACTCATTCGATTCTCTTAAAATCCAAAGTATATTTTCACATATACTATAAGCCTTTTTATCAAAATATTGTTTTCGAACGATATATTCAATACAAACCCATTTTACATGGTTATTCATTTAACCTTACATTTATTTATACATATCATCTGATCTTATTGTTTTTCAAACGATTTACAAAACAAATCAATTTACAAGGTTCATGACTAAACTTTATTAAACATTTTCTTAAACTTACAAGTCATGAATCCTATTTTCACAAAACCTATGCATCTCACAGGCATTTTTATGCTGACGTACCTATTTTTACACATGTTTCAGGTACTGCTTTGCAATGATTGTTGATACATGCTACATTTAGGATGGACTCGTGCCTTAGCAACTTTAAAACTTGGAAGATCATAGTTGTACTTATTTGATTGTATTAAAACAATGAGTTCATTTATTCAATAAAACAGAATTTATTTATTCCATGGTTATGAAACAATGATTCTGTTACAACACACCCCGACGTTTCCGCCACGTCTAGTTGCTTTACGTGGTCGGGGTGTGACTATTAACATGCGTGCAACGGCGTAGGAAGGCTCAAACCTAGCAGATTTGTACCGGGCCTCCGTCTGTAAGACATAGTCACCTCATGGGCCACCCTGGTCCACACGGGTGTGGGCTCGCTACACCCAAATAGATCTATCACTCAAGCCCCTCGGTCCTAACACGAGGATTAATGGTCTTAGGAGTGCGCCTACCCATTCACATGATCTACTGTACTTTCCAAAGCTAACCATACCAATTGTAAATGTTTGTCATCATTTTGTAACATGTACTTCACCCCCGAAGTTATAAAACAAAACAATTTAAAGAAAAGGGGGACATGAACTCACAATCTTGCATCTTCAACCAACGTAACTCAAGCTCCTTCGGTGAACACGACTACATACAACGTACTATGATCTATTAGACGTCGTGCCTTGACTTAGTATTACTGTCTTTGAGTTACGTTTCTTTTGTGTCTTCGATATTATTCCAAGTTATATTTTTTTTTTGTTAAAATAATTAATATTTTAACTTAAATTATATTTATTAAATTTTGGAATAATTGTTAAAACAATTATTTTAACTTAATACTTCCCAAGTATTTATACTTGTATTTCCTTCCCAAGGATGGGTGTATTTGTATTCTTATACTTGTATATTTTTGCCATGTATTGGGGTCGTGTTCCGGTGTGTATTTATACGTATGAGAATACGTATATTTTTTTATTGTATTCATTAAGTATTCTTATACTTAATTTCGTATTAATTTTTCTGGAATATTATCTTTAATAAAAGTCCACCAATATATATTTCCAATATATATATTGTAGTAAATATTATTTAGAAAAAAATTTTATAATCTTTCTTTTGGCAAAAATATTTGTATTTTCTCATAAGTTTCAAAGATAGTATATTTTTCATGTCTAACTTGTAAAATATACATATATAAACTCATTTTTCTCCAAAAATGTTATTCTTCATATTTATTTGAGAAATACATCTTTCACCTCAAAATATTGTATTTCGTGTTTGTGTGAGAAAATATATATTTCTTAAAAATAATATATATCCTCTAAAAATGTCAAGAAAAATATTTATTCATTCCTGCTAAAAATAATATATTTTTCTCTTGTCAAAATATGATATATCCTTGTAGTAATTGTAAAAATCATATTTCATTTCCTTGGTGTCCAAAATATTCTTTACCAAAATATATTTTGTGGATAATTTTTCCGGAATATTTTGTAAGTTATATTCCTTGTTCGGTTTCACCAATATTTTGTGTTCAACTTGTATATTTATTCCTTGGAATTTTGGTAATATTTTGGATTGAAATTCTTGGTATTTTGATGTGTTATATTATTTCATGTCCTAAAATAATATAACTAATACACAAAATATACAAATAATCACACACATGGTGTCTCCTAAATATATATTTCCTAAATACATATTTAGTCACTTTTATTTATAAAAACCAACATCCAATATTTATATTTTTGCAACCAAAAATTATGGCAAAGTTTTTGTAACAATTTATGGTTTAAAATACACTTGTAAATACTTGTTTAGAAATATTTTTCTAAGTGTTTAAATTTTTAGAAAATTTTGCCATAGTTTCTCCTAAAAATGGAGGTTTCTATGCTTTCAAGCATATCATTTTCTTTTGTAAAAATCATCACAATCAATCCACAATCAACAATAAACAACTTACACTTACCAACTTTGCCAAAATCATGCATAATTTACTACTTCATGAACTTGAATATTTGTAAAAAATTGTAGTAATTTACTAGTGTCATTAGTAAGCCTTGTTATCCTTTAAAGTGTGATTAGTTCTTTAAAAACTTCGTTCTTGAAGAAGATTGATCTTTATAACTTATGATCATCATTTCTAAAAATGTTTCTTTATGATTTCTTCTTGTTTCACAAGTGTTTCTACACTTGTTTATTCACCAAAAATAAAGTTTGTTTATGTAAAAACCAAGATTTAGTAAAACTTATATTTTTAACTTGGTTTCTTTAGAAATCATCCATAAATATTTAGATCTACAAGTGTTAATACTCACTTTGATCATTATTTTTCAAGAAATCAATGTATCTTTTCAAGTTCATGATCTTTGTGTGGATGATCCATCATCCTACAATATTTCTACTTTCTCATCTTGCTAGATTATGTTTTTAATCATGATCTAGCAAGATCATATGATGATCTACATCATATACATGAACAAACAACAATCATCAAGTAAATCAACACATAAACAACTTAGTTTCTTCATTAAACATGCTTATGTTCAAGTTTACATATTGTGATTCTTAGTGTTCTTCAAAGTTATGAGTATGATTCTTCTTTTAACCACTTAAAATAGAAGTAAACTAGCAAAATTAAGATTCTTACCACTAGCACAAGGCTAGGGATGATCAAGTGAAGAAAACAAGTGGATAAAAGCAAATAAGGGAGGTTCTTGAACTTCCGAAAGCTCCTAGCTTCCTTATATGATCTCTAGCATCTTTGTATATATGTAGAATGTATGAAGAAGATTGAATGATGGTGGATGTATGTGGGGTGAGGTTCGGCCGATAATAAGGGAGAAGAAGAGGAGAGAAAGTGTGTGTTCTAGTGTGTGTTGTTATGGCTCAAGATCCTACAAGTCTTTCTTATAACCATCTGAACCTTCTAACTCTTGTATAATGTGTCATTAAGAGGGAACTATATCCAATATTAAAATGAAACAAATCCACCAAGTGGGTCCCTTGTTGGGCCGTAAATAGGTGGGGGGGGGGTCTAGGCATAGGTTAAAACTAACTAGTTACATTAAGGTAAAATTGTAAGTATTAGTTAGGATTTCTAGTTAGTAGATATTTTTAGGAGGTGTTATGGTGTTCGGGGATCATAACTAGCTTGGTAATGTTAAAACAGTGCTTCTAGTGTAAATTTGATGTTTCGGGTAGTGTCCGATTGTTCGGTTGGTTACTGGTTTGTTAAAGTGCTAAACTTTGCAGTTTAGTGTGCTTTATGTACCTTTTTGTGACACTTTTGATTCCCGAAACTTAGGAAAGCATTCAGGACCATTTAACCATATTTCTGCATAAAATTAGATTGTTAAAATGCTGATTTTTGATGAATTTTGCTGAATTCAGCACTTTGGGTGAGTTTTAGGCACTTTCCGGCACTTAAACTATCACTAGAAAGGCAGTTTTGTGATCCTTACTTTCCTACACACTATACTAGTGTGGTACTTAGTTTCTGGCTCATTCTGTGTCTTAATGCACTGTCTGTCTATGTGCTGAGTTCTGTCAGCATTTTCCTGATTTATCAGATAACTGTGCTAACTGTACTTAATGCATCATTTGAGGCAATAAAGCTTTCATGCAATATTGGTATGACATTAAACAATGTATGATGCACATGTATGTATATGGCAGTAATCAGAAAGCAGTTAATTGCAAATTTAGAACAGTCATTAGGCACTAATCATGGTTAATTAATTGTACGGATACCTGAATTTTTGACAGTTGTCACATTCTCCCACTGTTAAGAAAACTTCGTCCCGAAATTTTAAGCTCTACTACTAGCTGCAGGGGTATTTGGGAATAAATGCGGATATTTTGCTTTCATGCCGTCCTCACGCTTCCAAGTAAACTCGGGGCCGTGACGTGCGTTCCATCTAACCTTAACATGCTTAACACTACTCCTCCGAGTCTTGTTAACTTTCCAGTTAGTAACCTCAACAGGTTCTTCGGTAAAGTGGAGTGTGTCGTCAATGTGAACTTTATCGGCAGGTATGATCACTGTTTCTTGAGTTGGACTCTTCTTCAGATTAGATACATGGAATGTATCGTCAACACCATTAAGTTCTGCTGGTAGTTCCAACCTATATGCTACAGGACCAATCCTTTCCAGGATTTTGAACGGTCTGATAAATCGTGGGTTTAATTAACCACGCTTCCCAAAGCGTGCCACACCTTTCCAAGGTGAGACTTTTAACAAAACCATATCTCCCACTTCGAATTCCAAAGGTTTCCTTCTTTGGTCCGCATAGCTCTTTTGACGATCACGAGCCGCCTTAATGCGCTCTCGGATCTGCATGATCTTATCCATCGTTTCCTGGACCAATTCCGGACCAACCAGCTATCTATCACCTGCATCTGCCCAGCATAACGGTGATCGACACTTTCGTCTGTAGAGAGCTTCGAACGGTGCAGCTTGAATGCTTGTATGGTAGCTGTTATTATAGGAGAACTCAACCAAAGGTAGGTGAGTGTCCCAACTGCCACCCAAGTCCATTACGCAAGCTCGTAACATATCTTCAAGCGTCTGAATTATTCTCTCACTTTGACCATCCGTTTGTGGATGAAATGCGGTGCTCAAATTCAACTGTGAACCGAACGCTTCTTGGAAAGATTGCCAAATCGTTGACACAAATATCCCGTCTCTATCAGATATAATCGAGATAGGCACTCCATGACTTGCAACTATCTCCCTTAGGTACAGCTCAGCTAGCTTACCTGTGTTATCCTTTTTTTCTGATTGGCAGAAAGTGCGCAGATTTTGTCAGACGGTCTACGATTACCCAAATCGTATCATGACCTCTGGGGGTCTTTGGCAACTTTGTTATAAAATCCATCGAGATATGCTCCCACTTCCACATGGGTATATCATGTTGCTGCAGAAGTCCTGAAGGCTTCTGATACTCGGCCTTCACTTTGGCACAAGTCAAGCACTTTCCAACGTAAGTTGCAACATCACCTTTCAATCTCGGCTATCAGTAGAAATCCTTCAAATCTTGGTACATCTTATCCGATCCTGGGTGGATCGAGTACCTTGATTTATGAGCTTCATCAAAGATCACATCTCTAAGACCACCGAAGAGGGGAACCCAAATTAGTCCCATGAAACACAAGGTTCCTTCCTCATTGGGTACCAACTTCTTCTCCATCCCACGGAGATATTCATCCTTCAAGTTTTCCTTCTTGAGAGCTTCTCTTTGTGCAGCACAAATGCACAACGAGAGGTCCGTCTGTATAATCATCTCCAAAGCCCTAACCCTTATGGGCTTAATCCTCTCTTTTCGACTCAAGGCGTCTGCCACCACATTCGCCTTTCCCGGGTGGTATTTGATTTCGCAATCTTAATCATTTAACAGCTCTACCCATCGTAGCTGTCTCATATTAAGCTCTTTCTGATCGAATATGTGTTGGAGGCTCTTGTGATCTGTAAAGATCATACATCGGGTGCCATACAAATAATGTCGCCAGATCTTCAAAGCAAACACCACTGCGCCTAACTCCAAGTCATGCGTGGTGTAATTTCTCTCATGAACTTTCAACTGGCGCGAAGCATAAGCGATAACCTTCTGTCGCTGCATCAGCACACAGCCCAATCCCTGACGCGAGGCGTCACAGTATACCACGAAGTCATCGGTGCCTTCGGTTAGGGATAGAATAGGTGCATCGCAAAGCTTGTTCTTAAGCAACTGAAAAGCTTCCTCTTGTTTATCTCCCCATTCATACTTCTTATCCTTTTGAGTAAGGGAGGTCAGCGGTTGAGCGATTTTCGAAAAATCCTCAATGAATCGACGATAATACCCTGCTAAACCTAGAAACTGTCGAATCTCGGTCGGTGTCTTCGGAGTTTCCCAATTCTTAATAGCTTCGATCTTGGTGGGATCCACGTGGATTCCATTTTCATTCACCACATGACCAAGGAACTGTACCTCGCGCAACCAGAATTCGCACTTCGAAAACTTTACGTACAGTTTCTCCTTCTTGAGCAGCTCTAAAATGGCTCTATGGTGTTGCTCATGCTCTTCCTCCATCCTTGAATAGATCAAAATATCATCGATAAATACAATCATGAATTTATCGAGATATGGCTTGCAAACTCGGTTCATCAGATCCATAAATACTGCCGGCGCGTTTGTCAAACCAAACGGCATTACTAGAAACTCATAATGTCCATAACGAGTTCTAAAGGCAGTCTTCGGTATACTCTCTTCTTGAATCCTCAGTTGGTGATAACCTAATCGAAGATCGATCTTGGAGTAGTAACTTGAACCTTGAAGTTGATCGAATAAATCATCAATTCTCGGCAAGGGATACCGATTCTTGATGGTTAACTTGTTCAGCTCTCGGTAGTCAATGCACATTCGAAAACTACTGTCCTTCTTCTTCACAAATAGAACTAGAGCTCCCCAATGCGAGAAGCTTGGTCTAATAAATCCCTTGTCCAAAAGCTCTTGAAGTTGCGTCGACAATTCTTGCATCTCAGAAGACGCAAGTCGATAGGGTGCCTTAGCTACAGGTGCGGCGCCTGGCACTAAATCAATGTGGAATTCAACTTGTCGTTGCGGCGGCAATCCTTGTAAGTCTTCGGGGAAGACTTCAGGATATTCCCTTACCACAGGGATATCTTCCAGCTTCGGCTCTTCGGTTTCTTTATCAACAATGTGAGCCAAAAAGGCAACACATCCTTTCTGTAAAAACTTTCGGGCCTTCAAACAGCTGATAATCCTTAGGGGCGTATCATGCTTCTCTCCATGAATCACGATCGCCTCTTCATTCATCATCGGGATGCGAATAATCTTCTCATGGCATACGATCTCAGCTTGGTTACTTGATAACCAGTCCATTCCAACTACCACGTTAAAGCTACCCAACTCCACTAGCAGAAGATCAAGCGTAAACTCATGCTCTCCGAGCTCTATTACACAGGCTCTAATTACTTCGTTTGCCTCTACTAGCTTTCCATTATGTAACAACCCTTGGTAAAATCAACACCCTCATATATTTTAGAATATTCCCTTATGTCTTTATATACACCCTGTATGTAAAAACCGAGCTCGAATTATGTTATAACATATAAAATAAATTAAAAACAATAATTATTAAGCTGAGGCGGGCCGCGTAGGACCTCACCTCAAGCTCACGCGGGCTGTATCAAGGCTGAACCTTGATTCCGGTGAAATTATAAGTTAAGGCGGGCCGCGTAAGCTCACCTTAACTCTTACGCAGGCCGCTAGAGATCATCAAACGCGGAGACATCCTAGGCCGACACGTGTCGACATCGTGGCGGACCTACATATCGAATCAGCTAAGCTATGCTATTGACCAGGGTTGATGCGTGCCGCGTAACCCTTGTCTGTTCTTTACGCGGGCCGCGTGGAGACCAGATATCAGCACTATATAAGAAGGCAACGGGTTTTCATTTTCCGTCGCTCATTTCTTTAATTCTAAATCTCAAATTCTGTAGTAGAGTTATAATACGCGGGTATTATATCCCCCTAATTAGCGAGGTTCTGCTCCGTTGTAAGTATTATAACCCCGGTTTCATAGTAGATACGTTGCCCGATTGATTTAGGGTTCCGTAATAACTGTCGTGGTTCTGCCCGACGTAGTTATTGGAATGCCTTCTCGGGGAGGGTATCATTAATATTTTCAAAGGGTTATGATACTAACCAATGTACATTTGTATAAATTATAGATTATATCCAGGAAACCCTTACGCAAAGTCTAAGATAGCAATGTGAGTTTATCCTCTTTTTGTTAATCTTTTTGTAATATTTTACAAAACCTTAAATGTTTTACAATGCGATTAAGCGATGATTGAGTCTTTGTAGTTCTTCAATTACTGTCGGTATGTTGGGGTTTTGTATACAAAATTTACTACACTGTGAGTAGTAAGTCGGGATGACAATACGTTACCATTGGACAATGAGTTAGCCAATGTGTAATATGACCCACAAGTCAGTGGATTGACAGTACTAAATGGAGTAATTGTGTAGAAATAAACAATGTGATCGCTCTCAATACTGTTCACTGTGACTTTTTATTTAAATTTAATTAAACTGGGATTAACTCACCAGTATTTCCGACTGACAAATGTTTTTAAACGCGTTTCAGGTAACACAATGTGACAGCCAATTAGTAAAAAGCCAGCTGGAGAGCACTGAAGGCTTGGGAAAATGTGGCTATAAAAGTTACCTAATAAATGATGTTTTAAATTCAATAAAATAGGGTTTATCCCTATACATGTATTGTAATAAGAAACTTGGGTTTTACCCATGTGTTTATTAATATGAAATACGGTGGTTTTACTCTGATAAATATTTCCTAACTACGGTCCTGATGTAAATTCCGCTGCCAAATTAAAAAGAAACCTGATACCACCGTCACTGAGCTCGCGTCCGCCCGTTCCCGGGGAAAAGGGATCGGGTTTGCGACAGGAGGTGGTATCAGAGCCTAGCCACTGGTCTGAGCCAAAGAAGTGTTCTGCTGAAAATTAAATTTTAAATTTTGTGTCAGGAAATAAATTATGAAAATAAATGCATAACTGTATTTATTTGTTATGTGTTATTTGACTATTTGTTAGTTTACAGTATGAGTGATCAAGGACCCTCAGACATGAGTCGTCAGTTGTCTGATTCACCTAGGAGTGAAGGTACTTCATCACAGCCTGCCCTTTCTGGGTATTCTGCTGATCAGGAAGAATGAATATTTGCCTTTAGAGCTCAGTCGGAAAAGCCATTCCCTCATAAGAAACGAGGATGGTTCAGTAAGGAAGCCTTTGCTCGTAGGAAGAGAATGCGAAAGTTGCAACAGCAAAGAGTTCTAGCAGCTGCTAAGCGAGAGACAGATGCCCATACACAGGATATGCTTAATAGAAGCCTAGCTAATTTCCATATCCTAGCCACAACTGCTGCTGACCCAAGTCATGAACAATTAGTAGCCCCACAACCACAATTGCAAATCCCAGAACAACCCAAGGAAATAGAAAACCCGGAAAACCAAGTGGAGATGCATGACTTTAATCCAGAAGAAATCCCTAGGATACCTGCACCAAATCCCCTAGACCCAAATTACGATCCCTGGTGGAACGACAATAGGGACTTTGTGCAACGTTACCCAATTCAGGAAGACAACCCCATACAGAACATAGAAGCCTACCCAGGTATGGACCCTTTAGATCCCTATTTCCAAGATGATTATATTAGGGAGATCTTAGAGGATCCTTACCAATTTCAGGAACTTTCACCCCCATATCAGGAACCAGCACCCCAGATTCCAAACCCAGTCCTAGAACCTGCACCCCCAATGAGTGCAGAAAACGTCCAAGAACTTGGGACTTTTGGGGAGGAAATTTTAGAAAGCAGTGAGAGAATGAGACAGGTGGGAGAGCGTCTCGTATGGAAAGACGATGAACGCAATATGGATTTTTGGATAAATCCATATCCGTGAATGTGAGAATGGAGGAAATGGTAGTAATAATAATAATAATAAAATAAAATAAAATAAAATATGTGTGTACGGATGCATATTACTATTAGTGTGATTTTGTTTCTGTTGGTATTGTAATTTTATTTCAGTACTAGTGTGTAATAGACGCATAGTATATGGAAATAGAGTACAAGTCGCAATGATCGACGTTTTTGGTTAGATTGTGTGTCATGTGATTAACTATATTACTTATTATCTTGTGATATTAATATGGGGTAAATGTTTAAAATTCAGATGGCCGACGAAGGAAATAAAGGAAATCTGAATAATGATAACCAGAGTAACATTAACGTGGTTAATGAGAATCCAAGCATCCATAACAACGAAAACCAAATGGACAATAGTGCTGTTCAACATATAGTGGCATAAGGAATCATAGATGCCATGCCATTTATTATTCAAACTATTCAAGAAGCGAATAATAAATGTAAGCATAGCAGTAAGCGACCGATCGAACCCGAAAACAGCGTGAACAATGGACCTATACTTCAATTGCCTATTCCCAAAAGAAGAAGAACCATGCCTCATGGTTGTTCTTACAAGGAATTCTGGTCCTGTAAACCAATAGAATTCTCGGGCAATGAAGAACCTATTGCAGCCCTACGCTAGATAGAAAAGACTGAGGTTGTTCTAAAAATAAGTAAATGTGCGGAAGAAGACAAAATCATGTTTTCTTCAAATCTATTCAAGAATTCAGCCTTAGAATGGTGGAACACTATCCTTCAGTCTAGAGGAAGTGATAGAGTTTATAGTATGGATTGGGAAGAATTTAGGAATATGGTAGAAAGAAAATTATGTCCTCCTAATGAAAAGGAACAAATAGCAAACAAATTCCTAAACCTTAGGATGACTGGTGTGGATAGTAAGGGGTACACTAAGTTATTCTTTGAATATGCTAGGATAGTGCCAACCCTTGCTTCACCAGAACCAGTGTTAATCTCCCGTTATATCTGGGGATTAATTGGAGAGATTAGACATGTAGTCAAGACAGGTAGACCTCAAACTATAGAAGAAACTGTAGAACTAGCCAATACCTTGACAGATGAATTAGTCCGTACCCGAGAAGAGGATCAGAGGAGGAACCTAACCCAAAGGCTTACTCAAGAATTTCGTTTTGGAAATTTCAATCATAGGAATATGGGTTCTACATCTGCACCATATTGCAAGGTCTGCAAGAAAAAGCATTCGGGAAAATGCTCCACTCTCTGCAATTATTGCAAGATGCCAGGACACAAGGAAGAAAATTGCAGGAAGAAATCCAGTAATGGATTATGCTACAACTGTGGAGAAAAAGATCATATCAGGCCAAACTGTCCGAAATTAGTTCCAGCTACAAACAACAAGAATACCAAAAATGCTAGAGCATTTGTTCTAACGGCAGATGAAGCCAAGATGATTCCAGATGTCATAGCCGTTTTTAGTTAATGATGTCTTTGCTAAAGTATTATTTGACTCTGGTGCAAACCAAAGTTTTATTAATACATCATTTTGCAAATTTCTAAATCAATCATTAACTAAACTACCA
This sequence comes from Helianthus tuberosus, assembly GCA_030545235.1. NCBI lineage: Eukaryota > Viridiplantae > Streptophyta > Magnoliopsida > Asterales > Asteraceae > Helianthus > Helianthus tuberosus. The sequence continues at coordinate 108,114,428 of CM060450.1, forward strand.
CTAGAATGCTTAGTAGAGACAGCTAATGGAGAAACTGCTAGAATTTCTGAAATCTTGCAGGAAGCAAGAATAGAAATTTTAAATCAGAAATTTGTTGCAAACCTATATCCTATGAATCTGGCAGGATTTGATGTTGTTTTAGGAATGGATTGGTTAATAGCCAATAAAGCCAGTATTTTATGTGATCAAAAGTCAATCCAAGTAAATGCACCAACAGGTAAAATGATCACAATTAAAGGAGATAAACCAAATAGATCCACAAAATTCATCTCTGTGATGAAAACTGCAGGTTATATAAGGAAAGGTTCTATAGTGTATTTGATTTTTATAATCACTAACACTAAAGGAAATGATTTAAAAGATATTCCAGTAGTATCTCAGTTTTCAGATATATTTTCAGAAGAATTACCAGGACTACCACCCGACAGAGAAGTTGAATTCAGAATTCACCTGCTACCAGGAACATCACCAATTGCCAAAGCACCTTACCGTTTGGCACCTGCAGAAATGCAAGAATTAAAGAAACAATTAGACGAATTGTTGGAGAAAGGATTTATACAGCCGAGTTCGTCGCCATGGGGAGCACCCATCTTATTTGTTAAAAAGAAGGACGGATCAATGCGCATGTGTATTGACTACCGTGAATTAAACAAAGTCACGATTAAGAATCAGTACCCATTACCGAGAATCGATGATCTGTTTGATCAACTGCAAGGAGCTCGATTTTTCTCAAAAAATCGATTTAAGAGCAGGATATCATCAGTTAAAGGTACAGGAAGAGGACATTCCTAAAACCACTTTCAGAACAAGGTATGGTCATTATGAATTTACTGTCATGCCATTTGGTTTAACCAATGCCCCAGCTGCATTTATGGACATGATGAACCGAATATGTAAGCCATATTTGGATAAATTCATAATTGTTTTTATAGATGATATTCTAATTTACTCTAAGAGTAAAGAGGATCATGCAAAGCATTTGCACGCACTTTTAAGTTTATTAAGAAAGGAAAAGCTTTATGCTAAATTTTCAAAGTGCGAATTTTGGTTAGAACAGGTACAATTCCTTGGACATTTAGTCAATCATGAAGGAATTCATGTAGATCCAACAAAAATCGAGGCAATTACTAAATGGAAAACCCCTGAGTCACCAACTGAGGTTAGAAGTTTCTTAGAATTGGCCGGTTATTATAGAAGATTTATTCAAGATTTCTCTAGAATAGCCATTCCTTTAACTAAGTTAACCTGTAAATCTGTTAAGTTTGAATGGGGATTAAAACAAGAAGAAGCTTTTAGAATTCTTAAGCAAAGATTAACCCATACACCCATATTAGTGTTACCAGAAGGAACTGAAGATTTTGTAGTTTATTGTGACGCTTCTAAATTAGGTTATGGATGTGTATTGATGCAACGACAAAAGGTTATAGCTTACGCATCTAGACAACTTAAGAATCATGAAGAGAATTATTCAACCCATGATCTAGAATTAGGAGATATAATTTTTGCTCTTAAGATTTGGAGACATTACCTTTATGGTAGTAAGTTTACCATATTCACTGATCATAAGAGTTTAAGGTATATTTTCAAACAAAAGGAGTTGAATATGAGACAAAGACGCTGGATGGAAATGCTTAGTGATTACGATTGTGATATCCAGTATCATGAAGGAAAAGCAAATGCAGTAGCAGATGCTTAAAGTCGAAAGTATCATGAAAAGCCAAAAAGGGTACGTTCTCTTAAATTAAATCTACAAGTAGATTTAAATGATCAGATAAGAGAAGCACAAGAATCAGTAATCAAGGAAGATACTGAAAAGCTAAAAGGTATGCTAAAAGAATTAGAACAAGGAACATATGGAATTTGGAGATTCCATAAAAAGAGAATGTGGATACCTAAATTAGGAAACCTACGTCATCGTATATTAGAAGAAGCACATAAATCTAAGTATACAATGCATCCAGGAAGTGATAAAATGTACCAGGATTTAAGGAAAAATTTCTGATGGATAGGAATGAAGAAGGACAAAGCAGCCTATGTTTCTAAATGTTTAACTTGTTCACAAGTCAAAGCTGAACACCAGAAACCCTCAAGTTTGTTACAACAATTAGAAATGCCGGTGTGGAAATGGGAATTGATAACAATGGATTTTGTTACTAAATTACCCAAAACAAAGAAAGGAAATGATACAATCTGGGTGATTGTAGATAGGCTAACCAAGTCAGCTCATTTCCTACCAATGAAAGAAACTTTTAGTATGGAACAATTAAATAAATTATATGTAAATGAAATTGTTTCTTTACATGGCATTCCTTTATCAATTGATTCTGATAGAGATAGCCGATTTACCTCTCATTTTTGGTCAGGTTTCCAAAAAGCAATGGGAACCAAGTTAAAATTAAGCACAACTTATCATCCTCAAATGGACGGACAAAGCGAAAGGACAATTCAGACAATGGAGGACATGCTTAGAGCTTGTGTAATTGATTTCGGAGGTAATTGGGATGATCACTTACCTTTAATAGAATTTTCTTATAATAATAGTTATCATACACGTATCAATGCTGCACCATCTGAAGCACTTTATGGACGCAAGTGCCGAACCCCAGTCTGTTGGGCAGAAATTGGGGAAAAGCAACTGTCTGGACCTGAGATAGTGCAAGAAACAACTGATAAGATTATTCAAGTCAAGGAACGACTGAAAGCAGCACGTGATCGACAGAAGAGTTATGCTGATAACCGACGCAAACCATTGGAGTTTAAAGTAGGAGATAAAGTATTGTTGAAAGTCTCTCCTTGGAAAGGAGTAGTAAGATTCATAAAAAGGGGAAAGCTAAGCCCCAGGTATGTTGGACCTTTTGAGATTATTAAAAGAATAGGATCTGTAGCCTATCAGTTACAACTGCCAGAGGAAATGGCAGGAATACATGATGTATTTCATGTATCTAATCTCAAAAAAGGTTTAGCTGACGAATCACTGATAGTGCCTCTTAAGGATATAGAGGTAAATGAACAACTCAAGTTTGTAGAAAGTCCTCTACAAATTGAAGACAGGAAAATCAAGAATCTCAAGAATCTCAAGCATAAGAGATTAGTTCTGGTCAAAGTGAAGTGGGAATCCAAAAGAGGACCTGAATACACATGGGAACTTGAATCTGAAATGCAAAAGAAATATCCGCACTTGTTCCAGTAGATCTTGAGGACGAGCTCTAAAACAAGGTGGGGAGAATGTAACAACCCTCGGTAAAATCAACACCCTCATATATTTTAGAATATTCCCTTATGTCTTTATATACACCCCGTATGTAAAAACCGAGCTCGAATTATGTTATAACATATAAAATAAATTAAAAACAATAATTATTAAGCTGAGGCGGGCCGCGTAGGACCTCACCTCAAGCTCACGCGGGCGGTATCAAGGCTGAACCTTGATTCCGGTGAAATTATAAGTTAAGGCAGGCCGCGTAAGCTCACCTTAACTCTTACGCGGGCCGCTAGAGATCATCAAACGCGGAGACATCCAAGGCCGACACGTGTCGACATCGTGGCGGACCTACATATCGAATCAGCTAAGCTATGCTGTTGACCAGGGTTGACACGGGCCGCGTAACCCCTGTCTGTTCTTTACACGGGCCGCGTGGAGACCAGATATCAGCACTATATAAGAAGGCAACGGGCTTTCGTTTTCCGTCGCTCATTTCTTTCATTCTAAATCTCAAATTCTGTAGTAGAGTTATAATACGCGAGTATTATATCCCCCTAATTAGCGAGGTTCTGCTCCGTTGTAAGTATTTTAACCCCGGTTTCATAGTAGATACGCTTCCCGATTGATTTAGGGTTCCGTAATAACTGTCGTGGTTCTGCCAGACGTAGTTATTGGAATGCCTTCTCGGGGAGGGTATCATTAATATTTTCAAAGGGTTATGATACTAACCAATGTACATTTGTATAAATTATAGATTATATCCAGGAAACCCTTACGCAAAGTCTAAGATAGCAATGTGACTTTATCCTCTTTTTGTTAATCTTTTTGTAATATTTTACAAAACCTTAAATGTTTTACAATGCGATTAAGCGGTGATTGAGTCTTTGTACTTCTTCAATTACTGCCGGTATGTTGGGGTTTTGTATACAAAATTTACTGCACTGTGAGTAGTAAGTCGGGATGACAATACGTTACCATTGGACAATGAGTTAGCCATGTGTAATATGACCCACAAGTCAGTGGATTGACAGTACTAAATGGAGTAATTGTGTAGAAATAAACAATGTGGTCGCTCTCAATACTGTTCACTGTGACTTTTTATTTAAATTTAATTAAACTGGGATTCACTCACCAGTATTTCCGACTGACAAATGTTTTTAAAACGCGTTTCAGGTAACACAATGTGACAGCCAATTAGTAAAAAGCCAGCTGGAGAGCACTGAAGGCTTGGGAAAATGTGGCTATAAAAGTTACCTAATAAATGATGTTTTAAAAGTTCCCAGCTCTGCATCGTCCAGTGTGATGAAATTGACACACATCACATTTGGGCAAAGTGCCCATATATCCTTTTCCTCTAGCCCCAGCACCAGCAGTAGCAACACCAATCTTAACTTATGCTGGTAGATTCACATCTCTCTTCTTGTTACCACTGTTGTTTCCTTGGGTACCCTTCTTGAAATTGGGGAACTTCCTTTTGTTCTTTCCTGGCGACTCGTCATGAGTCTCCTTCTTCTTTCCTTCAGAGATTGAAAACTTGTTCAATCTAATTGCTTCTTCAGTCAATGCTACACTCAAATCAATGGCCTTAGTGATCGTTGGAGGCTTTAAAGTAGTCACCATGCTCATAATTTGGGGTGCCAATCCCCAGATAAAGCGTTCAACTCGCTTAAACTCCGGTTCTACCATGTAGGGGACCACACGAGACAGGTCATGAAATCTATGCACGTACTCAGCAATCTTGGGTCCATCCATTTTAAGATTCCAAAACTCGGTCTCCAACTTCTAAATCTCAGCTCTCGAGCAGTACTTCTTGCGCATCAGTTCTTTCATCTCATCCCAGGTCATACCATACGTTGCTTCCTCACCTAGGGTCTGAACCTGAAGGTTCCACCAGGATAGAGCTCCGTCTAGGAATAGTCCAGAAATGTAGGTGACCTGGTGCTCTAGCGCACACTTGCTCATTCGCAGCACAGAATCTGTCTTCTCAGCCCATCTAACGAAAGCTACAGCACCTCCAGTGCCGTCAAAATTCAGAGGCTTGCAGTCAAGGAACTGCTTGTAAGTACAACTTGTACAAGCAACATCATTCACAGATAGCATTAGCAAACACACATGGAATGTCCAAACATATCGTAATGTGTCTTATGTGACTTAAACATTACCGTGAGGTGGGTTATTTCCTAAGGTACCTCCGCTGTGTTCGGAGCGTAAGGCCTCATGTTGTGCGATTGCTTGTGAAATCCGTTCATGCAGTTCTGCCTCTGTTGTGAGCAATTGATTGTTCCTTTGAGGAGGCATCTTCTATAAAGAAGACTGGACAGGTCAGGTCTTAATTATATAAGAAGTATATAGTACATATATGTAGTAGCATTTATTGTAGCAAGCAGTCAGGTAATCAACAAAATTATAACACAAGCATGAAATTTTAACAACGTATTTAATGGGAACATTACGATTGAGCTTTCCATTAATCATCGACCACAAATACAGTTACATGTTCTACAAATGTATCGTATCAAAAGGAAACACAGGGTCACACTACCCTTGTCCAAAATGTCTATCAATCTACCATAAGTCATACAGTCCAAAGGTGGTCTCTAAAAGGCTTCACTAGCTCAGCTCAATAGCGGTGCTCTCATCAAAAGCAAGCTACCTACATAAAACCAAAAACCGGCTATGTTGATGGCGGTGGAGGAACAAAAAAGTAAGTTGCGCACATGCGCTAGCTCCTCCTCAAGCTCATAAACATGACGCAACAGATAACTGATCTGCTGCTCAACGGTAAGAAATCGAGTATCAAACTCAGGGAATGGAGTAAGCGGTGCACGAGGATGTGAAAATGGGGATGGTGATGAACGAGGAACAAATGCAGGCTGACACGTACATGGCAAAGGTCGCGGTATCATCTCAAGCTCTAAAATCCTGCGACTCATGATCTCATGGCTAGGCTGCTGGCTAGAAGTGCCTTCACTTGGACGGGGTGCGGGTATATCCTGCAAGAAAACCATAGGTAGATCGACACGGTGCACATCTGACTCTACTGGGTGAAAAGAAGCAACATCAACAGGTGCGGGTGCAAGTGGAGGAGTGACTGACTCCATAACAGGAGGGTCAGCGGGTGCAGGAACTGGATCGGGTATGAGGGGTGCAATATCAGGTATGCCAAATGGTACAGGATCATGATCAGGCAAAGGCTCAGGTGCAGGTATCGGCTCAGGATCAGCGGGTGCATCAACAGGCTGATCAATGGGAATAAAATCAAGCTCAAGTCCAGGCTCAATGTCATGTGGAGGAATCGGTGCAGCTGACATAGCTGTATTATCGTCAGAATCTGTGGCGTAACGCCGCAAACCAGCTGCCTGTAAGGCGGAAGAGGACACAGACTCAAAGGAATCAGGGACAGAATGTAAGCTAGAGTCAGAAGAAATCTCAATAACAGGAATCCCCATAAGTGGAATAGCAACAACGTCCTCATCAAGCTCTCCGTCTCCATGAGCATCATCGGGAGGACCATCAACAAACAAATCAAAATCATCGTCAAAAAGATCATCGAATGGCCAATCCTCAGGAGGAATGACCATGTGCGGAACAGGAGCGAGGATCGGTGCCATGACATGCTCATCATCGGGGTGACTGATGATAAGATGGTCATGCACAGGAATAGGAATAACAAACGGATCCTCGTCTGGGATACCATCAGCAATCGGTAAATCATATCCAAAATAAGGCAACGCAAAGGGCTGAAAGTCGTCGTCATCGTCGGACATCATCTCTGGGTCATCTCTGGCTCTAGCATAACCTCATCGTCGGAGACTACTGCCATGGGGTCATGGTCGTCGGATAACCCGCTATCCGGTGATGACATAGTGTCTGTAACAAAGCAATCACAACATATGCACATATATCAACTACTAGCAATAAACATGCAATCAATGACAATGCAATCACGTAATCATGTATCCTTCCTTGTCTCCCAGACTAAACCAACCAGTCTCCCAGACTGAACTACCTAGTCTCTCAGACTGAACTACCTAGTCTCTCAGACAAAACCACCTAGTCTCTCGGACTAAACCACCCAGTCTCTCAGACTGAACCACAAGCATAAACCTTGAAATGTGTTTCGTGTCTTTTTGTTTGTAAAAATGTTTGTTTTCCTGGATCTGGGCGTTTCGTGTATGCAATGAAAACATGCTGTGAAAACATTTTCATGTGAGCCCTAATGATTGTAGTCTAGACTCGAGAAGGAATCCTAGTTCGCTACAATCGAAGCTCTGATACCAAGCTGTCACACCCTGACTTTTGTGGAAGCGTGATTATGGTGTGACTTTAAATAAAATCAGGCTTTGGTAGGTGTGTCTCGTCCAGGAGTAAGACACGCTGACCAAACCCTAAAATAACGGATGACATCATTTATTCTTAACGCAGCTTGAAACATCCAACGCCCGCTAGATCCACTATTAATTCCCTGAAATACATGTATTTTGAAAACATCAACAAAAGTTGAGCGAGTTCATGTGTTTGTTTGTGTGTATGAATAAAACCTTGTAAACATTGTATGTATGTATGTTTTGTAAATCCCGGTATGAAAGCGAAAACAAGGAAACATATCGATTAATGGCTTGCAAGGCCATTAACATGCGTGCAACGGCGTAGGAAGGCTCAAACCTAGCAGATTTGTACCGGGCCTCCGGCTGTAAGACATAGTCACCTCATGGGCCACCCTGGTCCACACGGGTGTGGGCTCGCTACACCCAAATAGATCTATCACTCATGCCCCTCGGTCCTAACACGAGGATTAATGGTCTTAGGAGTGCGCCTACCCATTCACATGATCTACTGTACTTTCCAAAGCTAACCATACCAATTGTAAATGTTTGTAATCATTTTGTAACATGTACTTCACCCCCGAAGTTATAAAATAAAACAGTTTAAAGAAAATGGGGACATGAACTCACAATCTTGCATCTTCAACCAACGTAACTCAAGCTCCTTCGGTGAACACGACTACCTACAACGTACTATGATCTATTAGACGGGCGGGTCGTGCCTTGACTTAGTATTACTGTCTTTGAGTTACGTTTCTTTTGTGTCTTCGATATTATTCCAAGTTATATAATTTTTTTTGTGTTAAAATAATTAATATTTTAACTTGAATTATATTTATTAAATTTTAGAATAATTGTTAAAACAATTATTTTAACTTAATACTTCTCAAGTATTTATACTTGTATTTCCTTCCCAAGGATGGGTGTATTTGTATTTGTATTTTTATACTTGTATATTTTTGCTATGTATTGGGGTCGTGTTCCGGTGTGTATTTATACGTATGAGAATACGTATATTTTTTTAATTGTATTCATTAAGTATTCTTATACTTAATTTTGTATTAATTTTTCTGGAATATTATCTTTAATAAAAGTCCACCAATATATATTTCCAATATATATATTGTAGTAAATATTATTTAGAAAAATTATTTATAATCTTTCTTTTGGCAAAAATATTTGTATTTTCTCATAAGTTTCAAAGATAGTATATTTTTCATGTCTAACTTGTAAAATATACATATATAAACTCATTTTTCTCCAAAAATGCTATTCTTCATATTTATTTAAGAAATACATCTTTCACCTCAAAATATGGTATTTTGTGTTTGTGTGAGAAAATATATATTTCTTAAAAATAATATATATCCTCTAAAAATGTCAAGAAAAATATATATTCATTCTTGCTAAAAATAATATATTTTTCTCTTGTCAAAATATGATATATCCTTGTAGTAATTGTAAAAATCATATTTCATTTCCTTGGTGTCCAAAATATTCTTTACCAAAATATATTTTGTGGATAATTTTTCCGGAATATTTTGTCGGTTATATTCCTTGTTCGGTTTCACCAATATTTTGTGTTCAACTTGTATATTTATTTCTTGGAATTTTGGTAATATTTTGGAATGAAATTCTTGGTATTTTGATGTGTTATATTATTTCATGTCCTAAAATTATATAACTAATACACAAAATATACAAATAATCACACACATGGTGTCTCCTAGATATATATTTCCTAAATACATATTTAGTCACTTTTATTTATAAAAACCAACATCCAATATTTATATTTTTGTAACCAAAAATTATGGCAAAGTTTTTGTAACAATTTATAGTTTAAAATACACTTGTAAATACTTGTTTAGAAAGATTTTTCTAAGTGTTTAAATTTTTAGAAAATTTTGCCATAGTTTCCCCTAAAAATGGAGGTTTCCATGCTTTCAAGCATATCATTTTCTTTTGTAAAAATCATCACAATCAATCCACAATCAACAATAAACAACTTACACTTACAAACTTTGCCAAAATCATGCATAATTTACTACTTCATGAACTTGAATATTTGTAAAAATTTGTAGTAATTTACTAGTGTCATTAGTAAGCCTTGTTATCCTTTAAAGTGTGATTAGTTCTTTAAAAACTTCGTTCTTGAAGAAGATTGATCTTTATAACTTATGATCATCATTTCTAAAAATGTTTCTTTATGATTTCTTCTTGTTTCACAAGTGTTTCTACATTTGTTTATTCACCAAAAATAAAATTTGTTTATGTAAAAACCAAGATTTAGTAAAACTTATATTTTTAACTTGGTTTCTTTAGAAATCATCCATAAATCTTTAGATCTACAAGTGTTAATACTCACTTTGATCATTATTTTTCAAGAAATCAATGTATCTTTTCAAGTTCATGATCTTTGTGTGGATGATCCATCATCCTACAATATTTCTACTTTCTCATCTTGCTAGATTATGTTTTTAATCATGATCTAGCAAGATCATATGATGATCTACATCATATACATGAACAAACAACAATCATCAAGTAAATCAACACATAAACAACTTAGTTTCTTCATTAAACATGGTTATGTTCAAGTTTACATATTGTGATTCTTAGTGTTCTTCAAAGTTATGAGTATGATTCTTCTTTTAACCACTTAAAATAGAAGTAAACTAGCAAGATCAAGATTCTTACCACTAGCACAAGGCTAGGGATGATCAAGTGAAGAAAACAAGTGGATAAAAGCAAATAAGGGAGGTTCTTGAACTTCCGAAAGCTCCTAGCTTCCTTGTATGATCTCTAGCACCTTTGTATATATGTAGAATGTATGAAGAAGATTGAATGATGGTGGATGTATGTGGGGTGAGGTTCGGCTGAGAATAAGGGAGAAGAAGAGGAGAGAAAGTGTGTGTTCTAGTGTGTGTTGTTATGGCTCAAGATCCTACAAGTCTTTCTTATAACCATCTGAACCTTCTAACTCTTGTATAATGTGTCATTAAGAGGGAACAATATCCAATATTAAATTGAAACAAATCCACCAATTGGGTCCCATGTTGGGCCGTAAATAGGTGGGGGGGGGGGGTCTAGGCATAGGTTAAAACTAACTAGTTACATTAAGGTAAAATTGTAAGTATTAGTTAGGATTTCTAGTTAGTAGATATTTTTAGGAGGTGTTATGGTGTTCTGGGATCATAACTAGCTTGGTAATGTTAAAACAGTGCTTCTAGTGTAAATTTGATGTTTCGGGTAGTGTCCGGTTGTTCGGTTGGTTACTGGTTTGTTAAATTGCTAAACTTTGCATATTAGTATGCTTTATGTACCTTTTTGTGACACTTTTGATTCCCGACACTTAGGAAAGCATTCAGGACCATTTAACCATATTTCTGCATAAAATTAGATTGTTAAAATGCTGATTTTTGATGAATTTTGCCGAATTCAGCACTTTGGGTGAGTTTTAGGCACTTTCCGGCACTTAAACTATCACTAGAAAGGCAGTTTTGTGATCCTTACTTTCCTACACACTATACTAGTGTGGTACTTAGTTTCTGGCTCATTCTGTGTCTCAATGCACTGTCTGTCTATGTGCTGAGTTCTGTCAGCATTTTCCTGATTTATCAGATAACTGTGCTAACTGTACTTAATGCATCATTTGAGGCAATAAAGCTTTCATGCAATATTGGTATGACATTAAACAATGTATGATGCACATGTATGTATATGGCAGTAATCAGAAAGCAGTTAATTGCAAATTTAGCACAGTCATTAGGCACTAATCATGGTTAATTAATTGTACGGATACCTGAATTTTTGACAGTTGTCACATTCTCCCCCTGTTAAGAAAATTTCGTCCCGAAATTTTAAGCTCTACTACTAGCTGCAGGGGTGTTAGGGAATAAATGCGGATATTTTTCTTTCATGCCGTCCTCACGCTTCCAAGTAAACTCTGGGCCGTGACGTGTGTTCCATCTAACCTTAACAAGCTTAACACTACTCCTCCGAGTCTTGTTAACTTTCCAGTTAGTAACCTCAACAGGTTCTTCGGTAAAGTGGAGTGTGTCGTCAATGTGAACTTTATCGGCAGGTATGATCATTGTTTCTTGAGTTGGACTCTTCTTCAGATTAGATACATGGAATGTATCGTGAACACCCTTAAGTTCTACTGGTAGTTCCAACCTATATGCTACAGGACCAATCCTTTCAGGATTTTGAACGGTCCGATAAATCGTGGGTTTAATTTACCACGCTTCCCAAAGCGTGCCACACCTTTCCAAGGTGAGACTTTTAACAAAACCATATCTCCCACTTAGAATTCCAAAGGTTTCCTTCTTTGGTCCGCATAGCTCTTTTGACGATCACGAGCCGCCTTAATGCGCTCTCGGATCTGCATGATCTTATTCGTCGTTTCCTGGACCAATTCGGGACCAACCAGCTGTCTATCACCTACATCTGCCTAGCATAACGGTGATCAACACTTTCGTCCGTAGAGAGCTTCGAACGGTGCAGCTTGAATGCTTGTATGGTAGCTGTTATTATAGGAGAACTCAACCAAAGGTAGGTGAGTGTCCCAACTGCCACCCAAGTACATTACGCAAGCTCATAACATATCTTCAAGCGTCTGAATTGTTCTCTCACTTTGACCATCCGTCTGTGGTTGAAATGCGGTGCTCAAATTCAACTGTGAACTGAACGCTTCTTGGAAAGATTGCCAAATCGTTGACACAAATATCCCGTCTCTATCAGATATAATCGAGATAGGCACTCCATGACGTGCAACTATCTCCCTTAGGTACAGCTCAGCTAGCTTACCTGTGTTATCCTTTTCTCTGATTGGCAGAAAGTGCGCAGATTTTGTCAGACGGTCTACGATTACCCAAATCGTATCATGACCTCTGGGGGTCTTTGGCAACTTTGTTATAAAATCCATCGAGATCTGCTCCCACTTCCACATGGGTATCTCAGGTTGCTGCAGAAGTCCTGAAGGCTTCTGATACTCGGCCTTCACTTTGGCACAAGTCAAGCACTTTCCAACGTAAGTTGCAACATCACCTTTCAATCTCGGCCATCAGTAGAAATCCTTCAAATCTTGGTACATCTTATCCGATCCTGGGTGGATCGAGTACCTTGATTTATGAGCTTCATCAAAGATCACATCTCTAAGACCACCAAAGAGGGGAACCCAAATTCGTCCCATGAAACACAAGGTTCCTTCCTCATTGGGTACCAACTTCTTCTCCATCCCACGGAGATATTCATCCTTCAAGTTTTCCTTCTTGAGAGCTTCTCTTTGTGCAGCACGAATGCACAACGAGAGGTCCGTCTGTATAATCATCTCCAAAGCCCTAACCCTTATGGGCTTAATCCTCTCTTTTCGACTCAAGGCGTCTGCCACCACATTCGCCTTTCCCGGGTGGTATTTGATTTCGCAATCTTAATCATTTAACAACTCTACCCATCGCCGCTGTCTCATATTAAGCTCTTTCTGATCGAATATGTGTTGGAGGCTCTTGTGATCTGCAAAGATCATACATCGGGTGCCATACAAATAATGTCGCCAGATCTTCAAAGCAAACACCACTGCGCCTAACTCCAAGTCATGCGTGGTGTAATTTCTCTCATGAACTTTCAACTGGCGCGAAGCATAAGCGATAACCTTTTGTCGCTGCATCAGCACACAACCCAATCCCTGACGCGAGGCGTCACAGTATACCACGAAGTCATCGGTGCCTTCGGGTAGGGATAGAATAGGTGCATCGCAAAGCTTGTTCTTAAGCAACTGAAAAGCTTCCTCTTGTTTATCTCCCCATTCATACTTCTTATCCTTTTGAGTAAGGGAGGTCAGCGGTTGAGTGATTTTCAAAAAATCCTCACTGAATCGGCGATAATACCCTGCTAAACCTAGAAACTGTCGAATCTCGGTCGGTGTCTTCGGAGTTTCCCAATTCTTAATCACTTCGATCTTGGTGGGATCCACGTGGATTCCATTTTCATTCACTACATGACCAAGGAACTGTACCTCGCGCAACCAAAATTCGCACCTCGAAAACTTTGCGTACAGTTTCTCCTTCTTGAGCAGCTCTAAAATGGCTCTAAGGTGTTGCTCATGCTCTTCCTCCATCCTTGAATAGATCAAAATATCATCGATAAATACAATCACGAATTTATCGAGATATGGCTTGCAAACTCGGTTCATCAGATCCATAAATACTGCCGGCGCGTTTTTCAAACCAAACGGCATTACTAGAAACTCATAATGTCCATAATGAGTTCTAAAGGCAGTCTTCAGTATACTCTCTTCTTGAATCCTCAGTTGGTGATAACCTGATCGAAGATCGATCTTGGAGTAGTAACTTGAACCTTGAAGTTGATCTAATAAATCATCAATTCTCGACAAGGGATACCGATTCTTGACGGTTAACTTGTTCAGCTCCCGGTAGTCAATGCACATGCGAAAACTACCGTCCTTCTTCTTCACAAATAGAACTGGAGCTCCCCAAGGCGAGAAGCTTGGTCTAATAAATCCCTTGTCCAAAATCTCTTGAATTTGCGTCGACAATTCTTGCATCTCAGAAGGCGCAAGTCGATAGGGTGCCTTAGCTACAGGGGCGGCGCCTGGCACTAAATCAATGTGGAATTCGACTTGTCGTTGCGGCGGCAATCCTTGTAAGTCTTCGGGGAAGACTTCAGGATATTCCCTTACCACAGGGATATCTTCCAGCTTCGGCTCTTCGGCTTCTTTATCAACAATGTGAGCCAAAAAGGCAACACATCCTTTCTGTAAAAACTTTTGGTCCTTCAAACAGCTGATAATCCTTAGGGGCGTATCATGCTTCTCTCCATGAATCACGATCGCCTCTTCATTCATCATCGGGATGCGAATAATCTTCTCATGGCATACGATCTCAGCTCGGTTACTTGATAACCAGTCCATTCCAACTACCACATCAAAGCTTCCCAACTCCACTGGCAGAAGATCAAGCGTAAACTCATGCTCTCCGAGCTGTATTACACCGGCTCTAATTACTTCGTTTGCCTCTACTAGCTTTCCATTAGCTAGTTCTATCGAGTACGGGATATCTAGCTTACTAGCAACTAACCCAAGTATATTCTTAAATTCTAGGGACACGAAGCTATAATCAGCACCAGCATCAAACAGTACAGATGCAAAGTGTTGGTTGATAGGGAACGTACCTGTGACTACGTTCGGATCTTGGCGAGCTTCCCTAGCTCCAATGTTGAAAACTCTTCCTTCGGCTTGATTGTTCTTTGGGAAATCTCGCTTGAAATGCCCGACATCTCCACAACTAAAGCATCCTTGCTTGTTTCCAGTACCACCCTGGTTGTTGTTTTGGTTGCGGTTTCCATTACCAGCCTGGTTTCCAGAACCACCACGATTACCATTACCACCTTGATTTCCACCTTGGTTTCTGTTGTTATAACTGTTACCATTACCATTTCCTCTCTGACCATTATTTCCACGACCGACACCATACCAGCATGTCTCTTTGGCATGGCCAACTTTTCCGCACGTTTCACACTTCCCAGCTCTGCATCGTCCAGTGTGATGAAATTGACACACATCACATTTGGGCAAAGTGCCCATATATCCTTTTCCTCTAGCCCCAGCACCAGCAGTAGCAACACCAATCTTAACTTATGCTGGTAGATTCACATCTCTCTTCTTGTTACCACTGTTGTTTCCTTGGGTACCCTTCTTGAAATTGGGGAACTTCCTTTTGTTCTTTCCTGGCGACTCGTCATGAGTCTCCTTCTTCTTTCCTTCAGAGATTGAAAACTTGTTCAATCTAATTGCTTCTTCAGTCAATGCTACACTCAAATCAATGGCCTTAGTGATCGTTGGAGGCTTTAAAGTAGTCACCATGCTCATAATTTGGGGTGCCAATCCCCAGATAAAGCGTTCAACTCGCTTAAACTCCGGTTCTACCATGTAGGGGACCACACGAGACAGGTCATGAAATCTCTGCACGTACTCAGCAATCTTGGGTCCATCCATTTTAAGATTCCAAAACTCGGTCTCCAACTTCTGAATATCAGCTCTCGAGCAGTACTTCTTGCGCATCAGTTCTTTCATCTCATCCCAGGTCATACCATACGCTGCTTCCTCACCTAGGGTCTGAACCTGAAGGTTCTACCAGGATAGAGCTCCGTATAGGAATAGTCCAGAAATGTAGGTGACCTGGTGCTCTGGCGCACACTTGCTCATTCGTAGCACATAATCTGTCTTCTCAGCCCATCTAACGAAAGCTACAGCACCTCCAGTGCCGTCAAAATTCAGAGGCTTGCAGTCAAGGAACTGCTTGTAAGTACAACCTGTACAAGCAACATCATTCACAGATAGCATTAGCAAACCCACATGGAATGTCCAAACGTATCGTAATGTGTCTTATGTGACTTAAACATTACCGTGAGGTGGGTTATTTCCTGAGGTACCTCCGCTGTGTTCAAAGCGTAAGGCCTCATGTTGTGCGATTGCTTGTGAAATCCGTTCATGTAGTTCTGCCTCTGTTGTGGGCAATTGATTGTTCCTTTGAGGAGGCATCTTCTATAAAGAAGACTGGACAGGCCAGGTCTTAATTATATAAGAAGTATATAGTACGTATATGTAGTAGCAATTATTGTAGCAAGCAGTCAGGTAATCAACAAAATCATAACACAAGCATGAAATTTTAACAACGTATTTAATGGGAACATTACGATTGAGCTTTCCATTAATCATCGACCACAAATACAGTTACATGTTTTACAAATGTATCGTATCAAAAGGAAACACAGGGTCACACTACCCTTGTCCAAAATGTCTATCAATCTACCATAAGTCATACAGTCCAAAGGTGGTCTCTAAAAGGCTTCACTAGCTCAGCTCAATAGCGGTGCTCTCATCAAAAGCAAGCTACCTACATAAAACCAAAAACCGGCTATGCTGATGGTGGTGGAGGAACAAAAAGTAAGCTGCGCACATGCGCTAGCTCCTCCTCAAGCTCATAAACATGACGCAACAGATAACTGATCTGCTGCTCAACGGTAAGAAATCGAGTATCAAACTCCGGGAATGGAGTAAGCGGTGCAAGAGGATGTGAAAATAGGGATGGTGATGAACGAGGAACAAATGCAGGCTAACACGTACATGGAAAAGGTCACGGTATCATCTCAAGCTCTAAAATCCTGCGACTCATGATCTCATACTGAAGCTGCAAGGATAGGAGTAACTCATCCCGTGTATAACCAGTAAAATGTGAGGGATGGTAGGGATCAGAAATCGGCATGGTGTAAGGTGGGAACCATCTAAGTGGCTCGTCAAGTGGCGAAGAAGTGAAATGAGCAAAAGGTGCAGACTGTGGCATGTGAGGGAAAACTGCTGATGCATGTGGGTCATGGCTAGGCTGCTGGTTAGAAGTGCCTTCACATGGACGAGGTGCGGGTATATCCTGCAAGAAAACCATAGGTAGATCGACACGGTGCACATCTGACTCTACTGGGTGAAAAGAAGCAACATCAACAGGTGCGGGTGCAAGTGGGGGAGTGACTGACTCAATAACAGGAGGGTCAGCGGGTGCAGGAACTGGATCGGGTATGAGGGGTGCAATATCAGGTATGCCAAATGGTACAGGATCATGATCAGGCAAAGGCTCAGGTGCAGGTATCGGCTCATGATCAGCAGGTGCATCAACAGGCTGATCAATGGGAATAAAATCAAGCTCAAGTCCAGGCTCAATGTCATGTGGAGGAATCGGTGCAGCTGACATAGCTGTATCATCGTCAGAATATGTAGTGTAACGCCGCAAACCAGCTGCATGTAAGGTGGAAGAGGACACAGACTCAAAGGAATATGGGACAGAATGTAAGCTAGAGTCAGAAGAAATCTCAATAACAGGAATCCCCAGAAGTGGAATAGCAACAACGTCCTCATCAATCTCTCCGTCTCCATGAGCATCATCGGGAGGACCATCAACAAACAAATCAAAATCATCGTCAAAAAGATCATCGAATGGCCAATCCTCAGGAGGAATGACCATGTGCGGAATAGGAGCGAGGATCGGTGCCACGACATGCCATCATCGGGGTGACTGATGATAAGATGGTCATGCACAGGAATAGGAATAACAAACGGATCCTCGTCTGGGATACCATCAGCAATCGGTAAATCATATCCAAAATCGGGCAACGCAAAGGGCTGAAAGTCGTCGTCATCGTCGGACATCATCTCTGGGCGACTCTCGGTATCGGATGTGAAGATCTCTGGCTTTGGCATAACCTCATCGTCGGAGACTACTGCCATGGGGTCATGGTCGTCGGACAACCCGCTATCCGATGATGACATAGTGTATGTAACAAAGCAATCACATCATATGCGCATATATCTACTACTAGCACTAAACATGCAATCAATGACAATGCAATCACGTAATCATGTATCCTTCCTTGTCTCCTAGACTAAACCAACCAGTCTCCCAGACTGAACTACCTAGTCTCTCAGACTAAACCACCTAGTCTCCCAGACTAAACCACCCAGTCTCTCAGACTGAACCACAAGCATAAACCTTGAAATGTGTTTCGTGTCTTTTTGTTTGTAAAAATGTTTGTTTTCCTGGATCTGGGCGTTTCGTGTATGCAATGAAAACATGTTGTGAAAACATTTTCGTGTGAGCCCTAATGATTGTAGTCTAGACTCGAGAAGGAATCCTAGTTCGCTACAATCGAAGCTCTGATACCAAGCTGTCACACCCTGACTTTTGTGGAAGCGTGATTATGGTGTGACTTTAAATAGAATCAGGCTTTGGTAGGTGTGTCTTGTCCAGGAGTAAGACACGTTGACGAAACCCTAAAACAACGGATGACATCATTTATTCTTAACGCAGCTTGAAACATCCAACGCCCGCCAGATCCACTATTAATTCCCTGAAATACATGTATTTTGAAAACATCAACAAAAGTTGAGCGAGTTCATGTGTTTGTTTGTGTGTATGAATAAAACCTTGTAAACATTGTATGTATGTATGTTTTGTAAATCCCGGTATGAAAGCGAAAACAAGGAAACATATCGATTAATGGTTTGCAAGGCCATTAACATGCGTGCAACGGCGTAGGAAGGTTCAAACCTAGCAGATTTGTACCGGGCCTCCGGCTGTAAGACATAGTCACCTCATGGGCCACCCTGGTCCACACGGGTGTGGGCTCGCTACACCCAAATAGATCTATCACTCATGCCCCTCGGTCCTAACACGAGGATTAATGTTCTTAGGAGTGTGCCTACCCATTCACATGATCTACTGTACTTTCCAAAGCTAACCATACCAATTGTAAATGTTTGTAATCATTTTGTAACATGTACCTCACCCCCAAAGTTATAAAACAAAACAGTTTAAAGAAAAGGGTGACATGAACTCACAATCTTGCATCTTCAACCAACGTAACTCAAGCTCCCTCGGTGAACTCGACTACCTACAAAATGATTAATATTTTAACTTGAATTATATTTATTAAATTTTGGAATAATTGTTAAAACAATTATTTTAACTTAATACTTCCCAAGTATTTATACTTGTATTTCCTTCCCAAGGATGGGTGTATTTGTATTCTTATACTTGTATATTTTTGCCATGTATTGGGGTCGTGTTCCGGTGTGTATATCCTTGTAGTAATTGTAAAAATCATATTTCATGATTTGTCAAAAATAATATATATCCTCTAAAAATGTCAAGAAAAATATATATTCATTCTTGCTAAAAATAATATATTTTTCTCTTGTCAAAATATGATATATCCTTGTTGTTGGTGCACTAAATGTCTGTTGATTATGTCATTATCAAGTCTTGCGTCTAGGATTGTTTGAATGATCACACCATAGGGTTTAAGTTAGGGTTTTTATTTGTTTAATATGTGATTTCGCTTGAAAGGATATGTGGATGCTTGAAGCGAAATCAACATAAAAGATTTCGCTTCAGACAGTCTCAAGCGAAATCATCTAGTCTATAAATAGGTGTTCAGGTCATTTGAAGCGAGAGGAGATGTCATTGTATGTGTGACGAAGTGCTGACGGATTTGTATCAGAAAACATTGTACAAGCACTCAAATTAATCAGAAAAGAAAGATTAAAAGGATTAAAGCTGTTATGACTTTGTTTACGTTGATTCCGCCTTCGTACGCAAAGATGAACTACTTTTACTGACGGTTTAAGGTCGTACAACGTTGGTGCACTAAATGTCTGTTGATTATGTCATTATCAAGTCTTGTGTCTAGGATTGTTTGAATGATCACACCATAGGGTTTAAGTTAGGGTTTTTATTTGTTTAATATGTGATTTCGCCTGAAAGGATATGTGGATGCTTGAAGCAAAATCAACATAAAAGATTTCGCTTCAGACAGTCTCAAGCGAAATCATCTAGTCTATAAATAGGTGTTCAGGTCATTTGAAGCGAGAGGAGATGTCATTGTATGTGTGACGAAGTGCTGACGGATTTGTATCAGAAAACATTGTACAAGCACTCAAATTAATCAGAAAAGAAAGATTAAAAGGATTAAAGCTGTTATGACTTTGTTTACGTTGATTCCGCCTTTGTACGCAAAGATGAACTACTTTTACTGACGGTTTAAGGTCGTACAACGGTCCAACAAGTGGTATCAGAGCTCAGGACGAGGAGTTCATACCATAGCAGCGGATTATCTTCTTTCTACTCATTTCTTTTTACATTTTTCAAATCTGAACAAGTTCCAACGGTCGAAATGGTCTAATTTTCGAGTATAACGTGTAAAACTGAGTTTTAACAAAGCCTACAAAGTTTCGGATTAAAATTCAGACTAAAACATGTTAAAATTGACCTAAAACAAGGTTTCGCTTGAAAGTAATTCGAAGGTTACATGTTGATTTCGCTTCAGATCTGACTATTTGGACTGGTTCGCTTGAAACTCTGAAGCGAAACAGATACTTCCTGAAGCGAAATAGTAGATTTCGCTTGAAGACTTCCTGAAGCGAAATAGTAGATTTCGCTTGAAACCGTTTGGATTGAAACTTGTATAGTTGAAGCGAAACAGTTGGTCTCGCTTGAAATCAGCTGAAGCGAAATAGAGGATTTTGCTTGAATCAGTTTTGCTAACTGATTTTGCTTGAAGCTGATAACTTCAAGTATTTCGCTTGAAACTGTTTTATTTTCGAAACCTAAAATTTTTCTAAGTGTTTGACTGATTTCTCAGGTACGTTCACGATGGATGATATTTTTTTGAACCCATTTGGCGATATGTACGCATTCGCAGGAAACTCGGGAGATGATACTTCTACAAACAACAACAATACGAATGAGAACGAGAATACACCGAAAGAAAGAAAGAAGGAAGCTTGGGAGTCCGAAAGCGCATTTGGAACATTTAACAAACCTCCTAAGCTGATGGCTATAGAAGATTATAGCAGGTGGGCAACAAAGTTCGAAGATTGGTTGATGGCATTTGCTTTTCCTTGCTGGAAAAGTATGAAAAATGGTTTTGCCCAAGGAAAGAAAAATGGTGAAGCATTAAGATCAGCTGAAGAGATTGATAATTTTGTGGCTGAGCAAAAATGTGTGGCATTATTGTTTCAATCGGTGCGTGAAGACATCATTTCGTTGATAGATTACTCAAATTCTAAAGACTTATGGGAAAAACTCAAAAAGAAGTGTCTTGGAAGCAAAGAGATTGTAAAAAACAAAAAGAAACTTCTTAGGAAAGAGTTTGATATGTTTGGTTGTCTTAAAAATGAATCGGTGTGTAAAATGATTGAAAGGTTTGGTCATCTGAAACTGGAGCTTGCTCGACACAAGATCACGTATTCTGATGAAGAACTTGTTGATAAACTGTTTGATTCATTACCAGATGAAGTGGATTGGAGATATTACGCGCTGATGTTGAAAAACACTATTTCTCCAGAAGATTTGACTCCAGATGTGTTGATTGAAAGACTGGAAAGTCATGAACTAGAGTTGAAGAAAACATTTAAAGTCAATAATTCATCTTATCAGCAGAATCTGGATTTATATTATCAAAAGAGTATGATGCAGAAAGTTACTTCTCCAAAGACTGCGTTTTCTGCTGAGAACGTTTCTTCAGCAAACAAAGAAAGTCAAAGCAATTCAAGCAGTGGAAGCCATAGTGGTTATCACAGTGGATCTACATCTTCTGCAAATCATTCTGATGCAAAGTTTTCTTGCAATATCGCGATAGATTTGAAGAATGCACAGAACTTTGATGCGGAGTCAGCCAAGCAACAAATGGTTTTTCTGGCATCTGTTTTGGAATCCTACGAAGGGTTGGTGGCTGGGAAGATTGGCAATACAAATCTGACAAAAGAAGATTACGATCAGATTGATCCGGAGGAAATGGAACTGATCGATATTCGTTGGGCAATGGCAAGTGCAGTTCGACGTGCACAAAGATTCATGGAAATTACTGGAAGAAAAACAATTGGTGGTGCTTCTACCAAGCTGGGGTTCGATAAATCTAAGGTGACTTGTTTCAAATGTAAGCAGAAGGGTCACTTCAAACGAGAATGCCGAAACGCTTATACTGATGAGTCAGAGAACCCATTCAGAGATGATTATTACAAAAAGGCAATCTACCATCAGAATAAATCTGAGCCACCTAGATTGAAGCAGGTTGAAGACAACAGAGACAAATCAAGGGCTCTTGCTGTGATTTATGATGATGAGGGGTATGATTGGAGTAAAGAAGTTCTACCGGAAGAAGATGCGGTGGGTTACGCATTCATGGCAAGCAATGATGAACCTAAGCCATGGAAAGATGATCGTACTGAAGAACAGAAATATCACTACCGGAAGATGGTTGCTGAAACAAAGATTATCAGACTTTCTCGTATCTATCTGAATGCAAGGAGAGCCAATAGATGGGATCCAGATAGAGAGTGCTATCTTGATGAGTATGGAAATATTGCAATTGATGATAGTACACTTGATATCGAAGCCATCATCAAGGAGTACAAAGAAGAAGATGAATATTGGCAACACAAGTGGTGGGGAACTCCAACTTCGAAAATGATTGAAGAAGAGAAAGAGAAAGAGAGAAAGGAGAAAGAGGAAAAAGAGAAGAAAGAAAAGCAAGTTGATACAGGCATAATTGATACTACGCAAGAGTTGACAGCTGAGAACCTGGGAGTGATGGCAGACAAAGTGCTAGCTGCAAAAGCACTTGAGGTAGATCCTAATTCTGTTACTGAGTCAAAGGAGTCGGTCAGTCAAAGTGTGTCAACAAATGCGTCAGGTAACAAAAATGAGTCAGGTAACAAGATTGACGGGAATGCTGACTGCAAAAATTGCACCAAACAATGCAATTTTTGTAGCACTGTCATGTATCTTAACAATGAGAAAATCAAGAATCTGACAACAAAGGTTAGAAATGTTGAAAATCAGATTCTCGATCGTGACAAAAGTGTAAGAGCTTCAACTGAACGGATTAAAGAATTAACGGTTCAAATTGAAAATGATAAAACTGAACGTGAGAAAATTAAATCTGAAAATGAAAAGTTAATTCTTGAAAACCGTCAAATTTCTGAAAAGTTTGAGAAATTGAAAAGCATTGTCAAAGATAGTGATGATCGTAATGGCAAAACATTTAAAGAAAATGAACATCTAAGAGTTGTTTTGAGATTAAAAGAAGAATCGATTAATGAACAACTGGATCAAATTGCTAAACTGAAACTTAAAGTTCAAGAAGCTGAAATTGAGAATGAACGAATCCAGTTGAAGCTTAACAGCTATAAATCGGCAAGCTTTGTTTTGCAGCATATTGTTCCTAAACCTATAGGGAAAAACAAAGATGGCGAGGATGTGTTTTCTGATGGAACGGGTGTAGGTTTTCACAAAGTTCCACCGCCAATTTTAGACAACTATACGAAAAAGCAATCTAGTTTGTTGGAAATTGAGGAAGAAAGTGAAGTTAAACTTCCTGAAAACATTGATGTCACGTTCACATCTTCCAATGAAGAGGGTGTCCAAAGTGATGTGGTAAAAAGTGTGGTAGACAAAGTGCTTAAACCGGATTGTGACACTTCTGAGGAGGATGGGTGTTTCTTTGATAAATACATTCAGAAACCAAAGTCCAAAAACAACTTAAGTGATGAACCGGGTCTTGTGATGTACAAGATGGCTGGATCTGATAAGTTGTATTCGGATTCTGAGTTTCCCATTGAGAATGTTAATATGAAAAAACTGACAAATGTTTTCAAATTGATTGAAGTTGAGTTGTCAGAGGTGAACAGTTTGAGTCAAACAAAAAGGCAAATGAATTTTGAGAAAGATAAAGCTTATTACAAAAAGCCTATTGTTCCACCACGTTTTTATAATAACAATAGAAACAATTGGTCGGGTGGTTATCGAGGTGGTAAGAGTTATCAGAAAAAGAGTTTTCAAAACAGAAGGTTTGCTGAAAAGAAGGTGTTTGTAAATGGTTCAGGTTCACTTTCTGATGAGGAAAATGAAATTTTTTCAAAATCAAATGAAGAGTTCTTTGAGAAAAGAGCTTCACAGTATCAGTCTGAAGGCACGAGTCGAGTAGTTGATACTCGTACTTGTTTTAGATGTGAACAAGTTGGTCATATTGCACGAAAGTGTACATATGTGAAGCCTAGGACTGAAACTGTGAAGATTCAACAAAAGAAAGTTGATGTGAAGGGTAAAGCACCAATCGTTGTTGAGAAAAAGAATGTGAAAAATGACAATATCAAATTGAAAAATGAACCCATAAAGAAAGTGGTAACTAAAAATGACAAATTTTACAAGAGGGTTGCATTATCTCAACAAGTTTGGAAACCAAAAACTGAAATGAAAATTTCAACTTCTGAAGTGAAAAAGGCTGATGAATCAATTTCGGTTGATTATAATGCAAATTTTCCACCTTTGAAGGCTAAAAATTTCAAAATTCAAATTGCTAAAGTCAAGGTTACACCTAAGGCTGATGAGGCCTGGGTGGACACCATGTTCGAATAAGCAGTTTGAATTGCCGGAGCTTCCTGGATCGCGAAGCATGAATCGGCATCTTTCTTGAAGTTGTTCAAGTCGTAGTTTGTTTTGTGCAGGATCTTCCACAACTGATATCCAGATGGATTATGGATAGTGGTGCATCTCGACATATGACAGGAAAAACTGCATTGCTGTATGATGTGAGAAACATTAATGGTGGTTATGTGGGATTTGCTGGTCATGAAGGTGGTCGAATTGTTGGTGAAGGAACGTTATCTAATGGGATTGTGGCGTTTGAAAGAGTTAACTACATCACTGAGCTGGAGAACAATCTGCTTAGTATCTCGCAGATTTGTGACAATCAGTATACTACTCATTTCACTGATAAGGAATGTTTGATTCTGAAACCTGGTTTTGTTATCCCTGAAGAATGGATTATTATGAGGGCACCTAGAGTGAACGATTTATATGTGTTAGACATGTCTGTAGCAACTACAACAACTGGTCAAGCACATTGTTTTGTGTCTAGAGCAACTGAGAAAGAATCCAGATTGTGGCACCGAAAAATGGGGCATATTCACCTAAGGAAGATGAATCACTTGGTACACAATGATTTGGTATTGGGTGTTAATATCAAAGGTTTTCATCTGGAAGGGGAGTGCATTAGCTGCATCAAAGGCAAGCAGAAGAAAAAGTCACACCCTACAAAGCAAGTCAATTCAGTTTCGAGACCTCTAGAGAGACTTCACATGGATTTATTTGGTCCGGTGAATGTCAAAAGTATTACAGGAGATTACTATTTTTTGGTCGTTACTGATGATTATTCCAGATTTTCGTGGGTTTCTTTCTTGAAGACTAAAGATGAAACATTTGACAGTTTGATGGGTCTGTTCAGAAAGATTGAGAATTTGTACCAAAGGCGTATCAAGAGAATTCGAAGTGATAACGGTACTGAATTCAAGAACAGCAAGATGGAAGAATTTTGTGATAAAAGAGGTATTTTGCATGAGTTTAGTGCTCCGTACACTCCGCAGCAGAATGGAGTCGCAGAACGCAAAAATCGGACACTAATCGAGACGGCTAGAACTATGCTCGCAGATTCAAAGTTACCGATTAATTTTTGGGCTGAAGCTGTTTCTGCCGCATGCTATACGCTCAACAGGGTTCTTACTGTCAAGAAGTTCAACAAAACATGCTTTGAGCTTATCAATAATCGCAAACCGAATTTGAAGTATCTAGAACCGTTCGGGTCACCTTGTACGGTTATAGAGCCTTTTGGAAAGTTTGGTCCGAAGTGCATTGAGGGTATATTTGTTGGTTATTCAAATCCATTGAGACGTATCTTCGTTCCAACTGAGAAGCGGATTATTGAAGCTGCAAATGTTGAATGTCAAGGTTATACTATGCCGCCGCAGAATCCTGGTGATTCATGGCGTTATCATTATGACAAACTTTGGGATTCGTTTGACATGAGAGAAGAATCAGAGGATGATGAAGATTTCTTTGATGAGTTGGATATTTTGCGTGAATATGAGTCGCAATTAAGGTTCCCAGCTGAGTATTCGAGAAGACCACGGGAAACTTCAAATGACGATGAAGCAGGTCCGAGTAATGCTGGTGAACATGATGATGTCCAACAGAATGAAGTTGCTCAGGATAATCAGTCGGCTCAGAATGATAATCTAGAAGCTGAAAACATGCCAGTATTTGATCATGGTGATTCAGATTCTGAGGGGGAGCAAATTCAGTTTTCAAGTCAAACAAACCAAGTTGGTGAACAAGATGCAGAGCAGAATGTTACTAATCTGGAGGGAAATGTAGATGTTCCAAGTGAAGTGATGCCGCGAACTTTTTCATATCATCCAGAGGAGTTGATCATAGGAGAATTGCAGAAAGGCGTTCGCACTCGAAATCAGATTGATAAAGGGCTTACATGTTTTTATACAAAAGTTGCTCCTTTGCAAACTGAATTCTCATTAAGTTGTTTTATCTCGCAGGTTGAACCAAGAACTTACAAAGAGGCGCTTACTGAAGACTCTTGGGTCAATGCAATGCAGGAGGAACTTAGTCAATTCGAAAAATTGGGAGTGTGGAAGTTAGTTGATTTGCCGGATGGTCATAGGAAAATAAACACTAAGTGGGTGTTTAAGTGTAAGAGAGACGATAGAGGAGTTGTCGTAAGGAACAAAGCTCGACTCGTTGTTCAGGGATTTAGTCAACAGGAGGGAATTGATTTTACCGAAGTTTATGCTCCTGTCGCACGACTAGAGGCTATCAGAATTTTCCTAGCATTTGCATCTTGGAAGAACTTCAAAGTTTATCAGTTGGATGTTAAATCGGCGTTTCTTTATGGGAAGGTTAAAGAGGAGGTTTAGGTCGGTCAGTCGCCGGGCTTTACCGATCCAATCCATAGAAACAAAGTCTACTTATTGGACAAAGCGCTGTATGGTTTACATCAGGCCCCGAGAGCCTGGTACGAGACTTTGTCTCAACACCTACTCGCTAACCAGTTCATACGTGGAAAAGTGGATGCCACTCTCTTCACTAAAGTCGTTGATGGTCATCTTCTGATAGTTCAGATTTATGTGGACGATATAATCTTTGGGTCAACAAATGAAAATCTATGCAAAGATTTTGAATCAGTGATGAAGCAGAAGTTTGAAATGTCATCAATGGGGGAGATGAAATTCTTTCTGGGTTTACAAGTTGAACAACTTCCTGAGGGAATTTTCATTCATCAGTCAAAGTACGTTCATGATATTCTAGAGAAATTTGGAATGTCAAGTTCTACTCCAGCTGCTACCCCACTTGCAACAAATCATGGGATTCACCCAGATCTCACCGGAGACAGGGCTGATGAAACTTTTTATCGATCCATGATAGGTTCTTTAATGTACCTAACTGCTTCACGTCCTGATATAATGTACCCAACGTGCCTCGCAGCAAGATTTCAATCTAACCCGAGAGCATCGCACATGATTATTGTGAAGAGGATATTGCGCTATCTGAAAGGAACTCCTTCATTGGGGTTGTGGTATCCTAGAAAAGGCGATTTTACGCTCGAAGGGTATTCCGATTCGGATTTCGGATGCTGCAAAGTTAATTCAAAATCAACAACTGCAGGATGCCAGTTCTTTGGTCCTAGATTGGTTACCTGGCAGTGTAAGAAACAAACGTCTGTGGCGTTATCTACTTGTGAAGCGGAGTATGTTTCTGCTAGCAGTTGCTGCTCTCAGATCTTGTGGATACAGCAACAGATGCGCGACTACGGTTTGCAGTTTCTTAACACACCTCTTTTTGTTGATAATGAGGCCGCAATAAATATAACTAAAAATCCAGTACATCACGCTAAAACTAAACACATAGAAATTCGTCATCACTTTATTCGTGATTGCTTTGAGAAAAAGTTGATACGAATTGAGAAAATCCACACTGACGAACAGAAAGCTGATTTACATACCAAAGCTTTTGATAAAAATCGGTTTAAATATTTGTTAAAACTGAATGGTATGAAGCTTCTGTCGGTGTCGGATGGCATAATTGGCGTTGATGAGAGTACTGTTGTGGATGAAGACGAGAAACAATCTGCAATGGTTTGTCGAATTTTTACTTGTTTTGGTATTTAGGGGGAGTAGATGTTTGTACATAGTTTATTTTCAGAAAATACAAAAACAGTAAAAAATGCAAAAATACAAAAACATGATAAAATCTGAAAAAGAGCTTGTGTATATGGGGAAAATGATAGTACATCAGCTAGACGATCACAGTATGCTAAAGATTTGGAAAGTATAAAAGAGTTAAACAATCTTACTGATGATATGTCGATAGGTTTTCGTACATTTAGTAGATTTATTCGGGATATAAACCTAAAATTCAAACTTGTGAATTCGTGGGGAACACTACTTGGATATATAGGTAACCCCTGAAATCTCGTTTGAAAGGTCTCTTAATCTGATATACTAGGTCTTTATACTCTATGATGTCTGGGGTATTATTCCGGGACTTCTGCTGAACGGTGGTTCTGACCTAGTCCTTGGCTAATACTTGCTTCAATGCTTGAAACACAGCATTAAACCCTCAGCATGCTGAAACAATAAAATTGATATATGCTGCTGTTGTAAGCAAAAAGATCCTCTAAAGGGGACACACTGAAAAGTCGAAGCTGATATCTCTCTGCGTATACGGAAGTATCGATCTGAGATCCCTCGGCCCTCGCATACCTAAATTATATACAGACATCATTGTAGTATTCTCACCTGTAAGACTGATTATTGGGATTCTGGATACGGGAGTATATTCAAGAGGTGGGACACATGAATGATCTAAGTTCTTAATTCATCTAAATCGTATCCTGAGTAAGTTGAAATTTGTGTGAAAATTTAAGATGGATCAGTATATCGACAATCGAGGTAAATTGTTTAAATCTGAGTATGAAATGTAGCTTAATGGTACTTGTGATTTGTCTGATAAGCTGATATGATTCCCTGACACGCTCACCAAAAATATGTTTGTAAATAGTTTACTTTGTTTACTTTCTGAAATTTAAGTTTTCTGTATTTCATTTCTTAGTTTAGAATAATTTGATAAAATCCAAAAAGATTTTATTTCTGCTTTATTTTCCGACAAACCAAAGTGGAGAGTTGATTGTTGGATTCTCAGATGTTTGAAGCAGATGCAGGAAATTCTGGACTGAAAAATGAGGAGAGCTTACTTTGAAGAAGTTTGATTTGTTTGAAAAGTCAAAAACAAGTTCATTAACTTGATACTTGTTATTTTCAAGAAAATGTTTGAAAAACGTTATTTTAAAATCAGTTTTGATTCGTCAAAAAGATTAACCAAGGTCATTAATTTGGACTTGGTAGTTTAATTGAGTAATCAGGGTCATTAACTTGGACCTGAATACTTGAGTGGATTGTTAAAGCTGATTAAGTTTGTGTTTTATTATTGAAAAGATAGAATGGTTATGTTTGTTGGTTGAGTAACAGGTTTGATCTTCATTATTCCCAACGGAAGCTAAATGTTAAAGCTTGAACCAGATTTCTCAGATTCTAGCATATCGAGAGGGGGAGTCTGTAAAAGGGGGAGTCTGGATCAACAGTCAAAGGGAAGATTGAAGTTTAAAGTTTAAAGATTAATGAGAGTTTTTACAATGTTTGAAGATTGTTAAAGACAAAGACTTGAAGCCAAAGACTTCATCAACATCCAAGGGGGAGTCTGTTGGTGCACTAAATGTCTGTTGATTATGTCATTATCAAGTCGTGTGTCTAGGATTGTTTGAATGATCACACCATAGGGTTTAAGTTAGGGTTTTTATTTGTTTAATATGTGATTTCGCTTGAAAGGATATGTGGATGCTTGAAGCGAAATCAACATAAAAGATTTCGCTTCAGACAGTCTCAAGCGAAATCATCTAGTCTATAAATAGGTGTTCAGGTCATTTGAAGCGAGAGGAGATGTCATTGTATGTGTGACGAAGTGCTGACGGATTTGTATCAGAAAACATTGTACAAGCACTCAAATTAATCAGAAAAGAAAGATTAAAAGGATTAAAGCTGTTATGACTTTGTTTACGTTGATTCCGCCTTCGTACGCAAATATGAACTACTTTTACTGACGGTTTAAGGTCGTACAACGGTCCAACACTTGTAGTAATTGTAAAAATCATATTTCATGATTTGTCAAAATCTGATTACTGCCATGTACATACATGTACTTAGTTTCTGGCTCATTCTGTGTCTCAATGCACCGTCTGTCTATGTGCTGAGTTCTGTCAGCATTTTCCTGATTTATCAGATAACTGTGCTAACTGTACTTAATGCATCATTTGAGGCAATAAAGCTTTCATGCAATATTGGTATGACATTAAACAATGTATGATGCACATGTATGTATATGACAGTAATCAGGAAACAGTTAATTGCAAATTTAGCCCAGTCATTAGGCACTAATCATGGTTAATTAATTGTACGGATACCTGAATTTTTGACAGTTGTCACAAATGTGGAGCCAAATTCATATATGTTATTTATAGGGAGCCAGATTCATATGTAGTTTGAATTTTGAATTTGGAGCCTGGATTTTAAATTTTGAATATGGGCAGAAGCTATGGGTAGACGTTTAAAGTGTTTTTATAAACAGTTGCCCTTTTGTATATGGGCAGATGTTTAAACACTGCATAAGAACCTACAGACAGACCTTTGAAAGTATAGATGTATGCCAGAACTTTAAAAATTAAAGTGATTTTATATATTAAAGATTTTGATGCAATTATGACATAAAAAAAAGTCTTGTTAGACAGCCTCCATAGCTGCCACCTCAGTTTTTTTTATATCAATTGATTTTCTTGTTTTATAAAAGGTATAGATTAATTTTAATATGTATCTATATTTAATAAAGTAAATCAAGATTATCGAAAATCGAAACTAGTATATGTATCTATATTTAATAAAATAAATCAAATTATCAAAAATCGAAACTAGTATTTGTCACTTTCCGTATTATTTTAAAGATATTTTTTGAGATGGTACATTTATACACTATAAATTATCAACTTCTTTGTGCATTGTGAGTTGTATATCATGTTTGGGGAGTTTTTCAAAAAAAAAAATGTTGATTTTATACTTTTAGTCCAAAAGCATTTGAAGTATTATTTTTAACCCAAAACTATTTGGGTTATAACTTTTAACCCAAAACTTTTTATCTTTTCAGTTTAACCTAATAACTTTTTTTTTTACTTTCAACTTTGGTCTCCTGTACTTTTCATATTCCGCAAATTTTTCATTTTACGCTTCATTCTAAATTTTGCAAGTTAACACGGCGCAATGTGCGTGTGTGGTTCAACATTTTTACGTTCCGTTTTACGCTTCGTTCTAAGATGCAATGTACGTGTGTAGTTCAACGTTTTTACGTCGTCTATTTTTTTCCTGTTTGACAAGTTCGTCATAACGTGCGGGTCCTAAATTGACTTAGTTATTATTTTTTATGGTTTACGTTTCAGTCTAAATTTTTTCGCTGCAAATTCAGTGTTGGTGGTCGATGACGATAGTATGACATTGATGCTATTTGACATTGTTTATGCCCCCCCGCCGTTTCCAAAGAAAAAATGGTTATGCATATGGTTGTTGTAACCTTGGCTTTGGGGGGGTTTTCAAAAAAAAATTGATTTTTTTTACTTTTCATAAATTACTTTTAACCCAAAACTATTTGTTTTTTTTTACTTTTAACCCAAAACTTTTTATCTTTTCCAATTTATCCTCACAACTTTTTTTTACTTTCAACTTTGGGCCTTTATAGTTTTCATTTTCCGTAAATTTTTCACTTTATGCTTCGTTCTAAATTTTGTGACTTAACACATCGCAGCGTGCGTCTTTGGTTTAACGTTTTTACGTTTCGTTCTAAATTTTGCGAGTTAACACGACGCAACGTGTGTGTGTGTGGGTGAACGTTTTTACATCGTCTATTTTTTTCCCGTTCGACAGGTTCAACATAACGTGCAGGTCCTAAATCGATTTAGTTATAACTAGAGAATCCCCGCCGCATAGCGGCGGGGTCGTAATTCTAGTTGAAAATAAATTACAATTTAAGAGCATTTTATTTTTTTAATGGTGAATCTTTTTCTCCCGTAGAATTTTAACTCTAAGCCTCCAAATGTAGGTGTCTTAAGTTTCAAACCGGTATACCGGATTTTACCGCCGGTACAAACCTTGTGCCGTTTCACTTATTTACCGGGGTGTTTCGTACCGGATTTACATCTGAAAACGGTAATACCGGTATAACCGGCCGGTATTTACCGGTTTTTAAAACACTGGTCTTAACATTATTTTAAATAATGTATAGAAATAAGATTTCATGAATTTACACTCAAAGCCTCTAAATGTTGGTGTCCGGAGATTATTTTAAATAATATATAGAAACTTAAGAAAAAAAAATAAGAGATAAGATTTAGATATGTTCTAGTGTCTACTGTATCTTCAAATGGACGTACCTTTTTTTTTTTAATGACAAATTTCTTTTATTTCTACTGTTTGTAGTACTTGAACGTAATCTACCAATAAAAAAATAAGATAGTATTGTTATTAGGTTTCGAAACCAAATTGCACTCGTCAATCCATCCTACTGGTTTCGTTAGCATGTTATGGACCGTCATGTGTTGAAACAGTAGGGTTATTTTTTTGGAAAATTGGTATTTAATAAACCAACCTTTAACCAGTTGGTAAATAATAATCCAACCTATAGAATTGGTATATAATAATCCTACCTATCAACATGTTGGTACTCAATGAACTTCCGTTACTTTTTTTTAACTGAAGTTAGTTTTTAAGTTTTATTTATTACACAAACAGTCCATGTAGTTGTAATTTACTAGTTTTAACTATTTTATAAAACAAAAAAAACCTCAACCTTATCCATTTTACACCTATTGACTCGGTTTGACCGAGTCGGCTGAGTTGACCGGGTTTGACCCGGGTTGACCGAGTTGACTCGGTTTGACCGAATCTGACCGCGTTTGACCGTTGACCTGAACCGTTCCGGAACAAAATCTGACCCGTAACATGACCCGAACCGAACCGTTCCACGAAACCTGAACCCAAATCTGAACCGAACACGAAATCTGACCCGAGACTACCCGATCCATGAAAACCCGAACCAAAAACATACTTGTTTTCTTGCAAACTCAAATCAACAGCAACCCCTCTTTATAAAAATCTAAACCCGACACAAGAAAAAGAAACTGAAGCTCGAGTTACATATGTCGTCGCCGGAGATTCTTACCGGAACTGCGCCGGCTCCGTCTCCCTCCTGCCGCTCCACCACCAAAAACAACAACAATAACCGTTTCCGCTGACCGCCATGGTTCAGCCGTTCGCCGTTAGTCGCTGTCGAGACACCCCGCCGCCGTAGACGGCGGCGCCGTCGTCACTCCTTCGCGGGTCACTCTCTCTCCGTCACCTATCTCCGCCGCTCTCTCTCTCCTATTTGTTCTTCCTCTCTCTTTCCTCGTCGTCTCTCGGTCTCTCCCTCTATCGGTTTCATATGTGTGTGTGTATATAATAAATGGTACAAGAGGGAGAAAGGGTGGTTGTGTGTGACGTGGCTGGATATCAGTCACCGGAGTGCCACCAGCAACCCACCTCCGGCGACCGGTGAAGTAAGAGAGAGAGCAGACCGGATGTGCTTGTTTGGGGGATAAGGTTAGGGTTTTAGAATTTAGAGAGTGACTGTTTGTTTTATAAAATAGTTAAAACTAGTAAATTACAACTACAGGGACTGTTTGTGTAATAAATAAAACTTAAAAACTAACTTCAGTTAAAAAAAAATAACGGAATTTCATTGAGTACCAACATGTTGATAGGTAGGATTATTATATACCAATTCTATAGGTTGGATTATTATTTACCAACGGGTTAAATGTTGGTTTATTAAATACCAATTTCCTTTTTTTTTTTTTTGATTGAATTGACAAACCATTGCCTCAGTCCAAAGCAGATTGGATATATTTTCTTTGCTACCCATTTATATAATTTTTTTACTTTGTATAACAATAGTAAATTTTGTTCCTTAGGAACACATTTCAAAAAGTATACATCAAATTAACAAATTTCATTCCAATTTAAAAAAAATAAAAATGAATCTAATCTCATACATTTTCATCTAAAATTAAATCTCAATGATTTGCAACGTCCTTGGTCAGCCGAAACAAGATTACAAGCAGTCGACCAACAAACTGATCGCGACTGCACACGAGGAACTACATCAGGTGAAGTCACTCGACATAGATTCAGAGAATCAACGACAAGATTAGTAATATCGGTAAGCGGCTTCCTGCACTTGTTCTTCTTCTTCTTCTTCAATGTCATCTTCGGGCTGAGCTTATTTTCGATGGTTTTGTTGCGGGTGGCGGTTGGAGGGATGTTTTCCTTATTATGATGGTGTTGGAATAAATAAATAGCTCCCTCCATCTTCAGGGTTGTTAGAGAGTGATACAAATGGATTGAGGTTGAATTGCAGTGCTGGAGAAATATAAATATGGATTTGGATTTGGATTTGGATTTGGAGTTGAAAACTTGAAATTTGGGGGTTTAGGTTTTAGCGGGTAAGGAAAACTTTGGGGGTTTAGACTTTTTAGCGGGCAAGGGAAACTAAAACTTTTATGGGAAAATCACTTTGGCGGTTATGATTTGCCAAAACCTTTTAAATAATTAGAGCTTTTTAAATTCTGAAATTTTAGTCAAAAATTATTCGGCGCCTATTTATTATTTACCAAAAGTTTTTAAATTATCCACGATGTAAATTAAATTATTACAACTTAATCCCACCTCCTAGATCAGTTGGGTATCCCCATGTTGGTTAAGTTGGGCCGGCTTCCTCCTTGGAGGTCGCCGGTTCGACTCCCGGCTGCGGCATACGGGGGGTGGGACGTCCCAATGATAGATCGTTCCTACCGAGGCATGGTGCGGTCCTGAGGGCAACCCGGTTTTACCCAGCTGTTACCCCATCGAGTCTCTTGTGTGGGGGCAGTATGGTTTTCGGGCGGAAGTCAGGTTTCGCACCGGCCGGGGCCCGATCGAACATCGCGTTCGTAAGAGCGGGGCTGACGGGGGAATGTCTTCGACATGACCCCGGTGACCAATTCGATCATATACAAAGAAAGTCACCTTCCAAAACAAAATTATTACAACTTAGTTTATTTCGATTACAATGTATTTCAAAGCAACGTATCATAAAAAAAATGTGAAAGGTATTTGTATTTTAAGATCTTTTGGATATCCACATGTTTATTATAAACAGTTTATAAAAACACTAACAGATGCCCGCACGATTCGGCGGGAACGACATATCACATTGTGATGGATATACATCAAAAACAAAGTAATCGGGTAATCCATTTTATTGTATTGTGTATGGTTCAATCGGTTCGATACCGAAGCCGAAACCAAAGTCATCGGTTAGTCTATTTTATTAACCAATCGGTTTTCGGTTAATCACTTCGGTTTATTCGGTTAGATTGATGGTTTTTTGTTTGGTTCATTTAATTTCAGTTAATAGCAAAAATCAAACTTTGGCTAAAACTTTTGCTTATAAAAATATGAAATTGAGATATAAATACATGAAATGAAAGTGTAAATATATGAAATGAAGATATAAAATATGAAAACATCCTTTGTGCAAAATTTCGGCTTTCAAAAACTTTTTCTTTTGGAAGCAATTGGTTAACAGATACATAAATAATACGTTTAACGTAACGTACACACCGGGACAAGGACATAAGCTACACATACCATAAATACCCTTTACATAACTTAGAAATAAGTCTTGAAGGGTTGGGAATGACAAAAACACTTTTATACAAGTTCAAGGACTATTTTCGACAAACTGCGAAAGTCTGCCAATTCGCGTATTTTGAATACGGACCACATATACAAATCCAAATATTTTTATATTCAATAAAATCTTGTATTTTATTGATAGGAAGGCAAAAATATCAAACGTTGCGCAATTTCGGTAATTTTCGTGTTTGTTATAGCGTTTTACGTAATTTTGCGAAACGCATAACCGTACAACCGAATGAACCGACATCCATGATATTTTCGGGCAAAATCCAAGTTACATATGCCTTAACACATTCATAAAGCCTAAAAAGTGGGTTAAAAGGTGTTAAAATTGACAAAACGCGACGAAACAAGTCCAGGGGCCAAATCTGCCAAGTTTCAAAAGTTAGTTTGAGGGCTCGGCGGGGCGCGAAAGCCTTGGCTTAGGCTATCGCGGGTAGCCAAACCTGCCTAGAGACAGAAACTTGTTGCAGCTAGCTGTTTTGTTGCCTTGGAGCCCAAGAACTCGTGTTTTCCAAGTATTTTCCTACATTTGACACTTGTTTAAACCTCCCTTGATCTTTGCCACCTAGTGGGAAACTTGTAGTGATCTTGTGACACTTGAACAACTATAAATAGCAACCAATTTCTTCACTTTTCCTTGCTCATTCATCTCTTCTTTTCCTGAAGGGGTAAGGTCCCAAAAACCTCATAAAAAAGATTTGAGACCATACCACAAACTAGCTTTTCAACCTTTTTTAACCCTGCGCAGCCGCGCATTGGTCTTACTAAAGGAAGAAAGCAATCAGTAATTTATAGTCGCGCGCCCAAAGGAAAACATAAATCCTTGCGCCTTCTCCCATTTAACAAAGGATCAAAATCCTTTGTTCAATACCTCCGCCTAAATATCCAGACTTGGATATTATTTTACCCAGACTTGGGATTTATTCGTCTACACAGCAAAGTGTCACACCAGATTACAGCAGTAATCTTCTAGAAAGAAATACAATCGTGCACCACCCAGACGGTTACAACCGTCTGGACACGTGTCATCACCACAAGCAACCCTGGAGTCACAACGAAGGCATGCAATTGGAGAGTAATCTCCACTTAATCACTTTCCACGTGGCAATCCCCCAGCCATAGATCAAACCGCGATCCGTGTGCATTCACATCGGATCGAGACAACTTAACGTTGGATCAAAGAACTTAACGGAAGGAAATATAACCGCTACGGCGTTAGCATCTTCCGTCATTTTTTCAATAACAGGTTTTCCCTCCCAAACTCCCGGTTATAAATAAGAGAACTGTTCAGGTATAAACTCAGATCACTCTCACTTCTCAAATACTTATCTTCTCCGTTACCGATACTTATTCTCATGCCGGAGTCGGGTCAAGGAGAGAACCCTCTTCTCCCCTTGACGAGGCTAACGGTGTTCTTTTTTGCAGAACTACCGGAGAAGAAATTCCATTGCAACTGAATCAACCGAGAGAGAGCTAACCCTTTTATGCGGATTCAAACCCCCTAACTATCTCGGTTCCGACCATTTAGTTAGAGTTTCTTCATTGGCGCCCACCGTTTTCTCAGTTTTTCTAGTTTTTATCTCGTTTCGATTCAGTTCATTCCGTTTTCTGTTTTTGCACATGGCAGAAAATTCGTCATCTCACCGGCAACCTAGTCCTCGACCAAACGTCGGAAACAATTTACCAGTAGAAGGGATCGTAGAAGAGGCCTCAGACGATAACGAGGTTCAATCTAATCGAGCAAATGATCATGTTACCCCAGGAATGTTACCAGCAAATCCTGCACAATCAATCTTACCACCAGGAGAAACTCCGATATCATGGTATGTCCGGTCCCAAGGGGCATTAAACGCCGTATACACACAATTGTGTGCTCAAACTGCTCCTGTAACCCAATCACGGAGGCCGGGGTCTAGAGCTCATGCATCTCAGCGAGAAGAGTCAACTTATGACGATACAGGCAGTTACCAGAGACAACACCATGGCGAACCACACCCTCGTCGAAGACAATCGGTTCATGATAGATTGGGTTCCCAACGGGACGCTAATACTGATGAATCCGATCAAACATATCGTCTGAGTGCAAACACCAGCGTATTCAACAGACTGCAACCAAACTATAACAAATGCAGACCTCGAGCGATCTATAATCCCGAAGCAGAGCATAACTATGACTTAGTTTATCGCCCTGATGAAGCGGCAGAAAACTCGAAGTTCATACTGGAGATAGCTTTAGCTCCATTAGAAAGGGCTAAATTACCATCTAACGTTGGGAAATTCAATGGGTTAACTGATCCTGATGATCATCTAAGAGTATTCACCAGCGCAGGGTTGGTTGGTGGTTGGACTCTTCCGCTGTGGTGTCATTTGTTTGTGCAAACACTAACCGGCCCAGCGCGAATCTGGTTTGATAACCTACCAACAGGACAGATCGAGTCGTGGAAGTATCTGCGAAGAAAGTTTTTAACACACTTCAGCCAACAAAGGCGGTCAAAACGTGATACATCCGACGTCATGAACATCTGGCGCCGCGATGATGAGAATCTGGAAGATTTTATTACCAGATACAATAAAGAAGTGTTAGAAATTGGAGGTGTTAGCGAACAACTAATCCGTGCTCAGTTTAAGTACGCGGTTAGGTGTGACGACATGGTCAAGGTGTTATCGGGAACAGAGGGCCTCCCCACGAGTTGGGAAAAGATAATGGCGGCGGCCAAGGTTTATGCGCAGACCGAGAAAAACCTTACTACAAACAGGCCACCACCACCACACAACAGGCCCGCAGACTTAAGCGCAAATGGTGAAAAAAGGTACAAAAAGTCATGGCGCGAAGCATCAGGAAGTCGATCCTCGGAAGATGCCCGCACATCGACTAACAAGTTCTCTGCACAAAGAGAAAACAAGCACGAAAATAGGGAGAGGCAGTGGACTCCCCTAACGAAAACCCCGGCGGAGGTGCTAAGTACTGAGGATCACCAATTCAAACCTCCGATTCCGATGAAGAGTAAACGTGGTCAAGACCCGACGCAGTACTGCGAATATCATAAGGATAATGGGCACACCACGAACAACTGCATATCTCTGCGCACGGAAATCGAAAATGCCCTCAAAAATGGAGAACTCACGCATTTGCTCCAGAATATGCGCAAGGAGATTAAGCAGATTACCCGGGGAGAAGAAAGCTCAAGCAAACGGGCTAAAACTTAAAGGACCCTATAAGTTTTTCCGCAGAAAAGACATGACTTATCAAAAACGGCGGAACTATCAGGGAGTAAGTTAAGTTCCATTTAATTATCCGAAAAACTTTGTAATGCCTCTGAGCACTATCCATGAATAAAATTACAAAGTTTCTATTATTTTTGTGTTTACAAAATGCATGCAATTCCTTTTTAGTAAGTGCAAAAACATTATGGTAGTATAACATAAAGCTCCATGCGCGGTCAGTGATCACGTCACAAACGACCATAAACTCATACATGAGCTTCATACCAACTTTATTCGCCTTACTCAAAGAAAAAGTTATTGTACTCATGCAAGATATTGTAAAGTCATTCAACAAAACAAATAGAAACCTGCTATTTTTAAGCGTACAAATACGCCCTAAAGAGTTTAGACACAACAGTGTTTAAAATCCTTGCGCCACAGCGCACCAACAAAACAAGGATCTACATCCTACACAAAAAAAAAAAAAAAATTGTTCAATACAATTTCATCCTATTCAAAATCTTCTCCCCCATCCGGAAAGATTTCTTTAAGTTGCGCAACGTGATCGTCCGATTGCAGCGCCACATTTATCAACTCCATCACTGGAAGTTGTAAGTTATTAAACTCTGTCTTCATAGCAGCCAGCGCGCTGGCAGTATTAACGCCAAAGGTAGCGGACTTGCTATCATCCCAGTTAACTTTCAAAGCGCTATTCACATGTTGGGAGCATTCCGCATAACCTTGCGCATAACCATCTCGTCGCGCAGCGACCATCAAATTAGCAACAGTTTTGTCCAGTTCTTCAGAGTTTAAAACAGATTCAGCAACCTATGAAATCAAGTAAAGATAAGCATCAAAACAAGCGCATACATAGACAAAAAAGAAGAAAGGAACTTACACAAGCAATCCCGCGATCTTTCAACCAGGCCATATCATTCTTCAAGGGTTCGAGCTCGCTTTCCGCTGAAACCCGCGCCATTTCTGAATTCTCCAGTTTCTCTTCAGCCTCAGTCCAGCGGCGGGAGGTTTCAGTATTCTCGGAACGCGCAAGCTCCAGATCCTTCTTCAATTGTTCCTGGTCAGAAACCAAAGCGGTAAGTTCCTCTAATTCTTTATCTCTAACGGCAAGAGTGGCTAAAGCTTGTACCTCCCGTTGCTCACTTCGTTCCCTATGAGAACGCGCCTCCATCAACATAGCTTCCATATCAGCTTTTTCTTTCTTCAATCTTTCTACCTCCACATCTTGATTCTTCAGATTTTCAACCTCAGCCTTGAGGCTATTTATGATATTGCGAAGGTTTGCCTTCTCGGCATTATCTTTCTCACAAATTCTTCTCCAATTTTTGCGCTCCTCAGATAAAAGCGCAGCTTCAGCTTCAGCTTTTCTTTTCCAACCAGAAACTGACCATTCCTCAGTCTTGCGCTCAGCTTCAAACTTAGCTTGCTCAGCCTCTAATTTAGCCTTCAACCGAGCCACATATTTTTCATCTTTAGCAAACTTCTTTTGTGATGCTACAAAAGATACCCGCTCTTTATGCATGCTATACCACTCATGCACTATACGGTGAGTGGTAGAAACATGAGCAGCAGTTTCTGCAAGATAAGACTGATAGGTCTGTTCGTGAGGCTGATTTTCCTGAAATTTAATCTCACCAGGCGGAAGTATCCCCTGCAACCAATCTTGGCATACACGCCAATCCGAGAAGGTATCTCCCTTTTTCACATTCCAAACAGGGACATAAGGATCAGAAGCATCTTTCTCCGTATAAGTCCGGTAATAATATTCTCCCAGAGTTTCTTCTGGGCAAATTGGAGATTGCTTCTCAACACCAGCAGATGAACCTGCCTCCTCAGTGGCGGCCTTCTCAGTATGCTCAGGTATAGTTTCAGAAGGTCTAGGGGGAGAAGATTGAATGTTTTCAGCAGTTTCCTTTTTCGGTGTCGGTGGATTATCAGCATCATTTACCACACCCGGCTCAACAATCTGTTCAGTCTCTGTATTAGCACCAACAGGCTCCTCAGCCTCAATAGTTTTCTCAACACCTTCCCCAGCTAGCTCTGAAGACTCTAACGGGTCTACAACGGCGGCACGCGGCGGGGAAGGGGGAAGTTCTTTATCAACCACAGATGATACTTCTACAGGAACAGGGGAAACAGGAACTTCTGGACAAATAAAAGTCTGTAAAAATCCTATCCGCTCAAAGAAAACAAAGAAAAGCAATACCTACCAGGAATGGATTCTGAAACGAAAGCATCTAGGTTTCCTTTTCTAGTAATTTTCTTCCTCTGCACTTTCTTGGGAGGTTGACCCTCCGCATCAGCATCAGCTGGCTTTCTCTTACCAGCCTTCCTATGAACCAAATGTTCGGGACTGGAATCCAGATCGATAGGCTCATTCGGGTTAGAAGGAGGAATATCAGCAGAATCCTTCGGTTCTGGCTTCGGTTCCCGCATGGTCACTAC
Organism: Helianthus tuberosus; assembly: GCA_030545235.1. Classification (NCBI taxonomy): domain Eukaryota; kingdom Viridiplantae; phylum Streptophyta; class Magnoliopsida; order Asterales; family Asteraceae; genus Helianthus; species Helianthus tuberosus. Next base: position 108,155,916 of record CM060450.1, read on the forward strand.
AGGAGTAAGACCCTCCAAAGAGTCAGAAACCACCACATAATCACACCTGGAGACAGAAGAACGGCGCGTACCTTTCTTCTCTCCAGCATTTTTCGCCTTCAATGGTTGAGTCTTAACAGTCTAACTTCTCTTCGGCGCAGAAGTGGACGTAGTTGCGCGTCTTTTCTTTTCAGGGCCTACACCCAGATTCAACAACTCACCTACAAAAAGCGCAAGACAGAAAAATTACTCAAAGCAACAAAGAAAGGAAAAACGGATAAACTCACCAGCACCAGCTGCCGGTTGAACAGATAGGTCCGCATCCCGCGGAAGCACAAAATTCTTCACAATACGGTGATACCAGAGCTCCTCTTCAGGTTTCTTCTTGATAGTTCCCATTCTTCCGCCTTCCCTCTTAAAGGCAACAACATATAGAGAAACAACTACATTGAAGAAAAAGCAGGTCAAAAAAAAAAAAAAAAAGAAGAACAGTGAAAAAGCCCCAAACTTACTATGACCATCCTCAGTGTACACGGGTTTATCATCACGTTCCATCTTCCAGTTCAAACTCATGCCGGCTCCGACTAGGGCTTTCTCCGGCAAAGCAATATTAGGAACATCCTTCAGATCTTGGTACCAGTTCTCATCAACAGGAGTCTGAAGTGATTCAATCGGAATATCGTCCTTCCCTCTTAGAGTCATCTTCACTGGAATCACTCCAGCCTTGATGAAGAAAAATTTTTGTTTCCAATCATGAAATGATTTTGGGGGCTGATGAAGAATCTTCTTTGCAGAAGCCCTCTGAACGAATGAGTAAAACCCTTGGGTACAGTGCATCTGGTAAAAAACCCTAAATCGGGGAACGGTTGGCTCCACATGCATCGTTCGACATACAAATTCGAAATGTCGAACCCTAACCATACCAATAAGGTGAAGTTGGGAGATGTGCAGATTATAGAATCCAAGAATTTCAAGGAAAAATCGGGTAACAGGCAAGCGAAAGTTACCGTCGCAGAAAAAATCCCAAAAGAGGGTAATATACCCAGCCGGAGCATCTGCTGCCGTTTGCCCCTCTTCGGGATACAAGGCACCCCAGTTCTCCGGAAATTTAAGATTCTGAATCAAACCCTCAAAAGACGCCCTAGGCCACTTCAATGGTGGAAGATCAGTCGACATATCTTCAACAAGGTCCTCTTGACGTTCTCCGGTTGACATAAGCAAAAAAAATGACGGAAAATTTTCTTAAGAACAAGGAATGGGGAAAAGTTTTCAAACAAAGCAATGATTGCACAGAGGAGGTTACCCAAACGATTATATACCCATCGCAATAAATAGCATCGGTAACCGTCACAACACTGTTCCGGGTATCACAGCTCCCCAAGCAACAGAAAAAGAAGATGTCAGAGCATACACGCGTTTACACGCGCGCGTGTACAACAAGGACAGTAAAAAACAACTGACAATGACAGGTTGTCAAAATCAATTTACTGCACTAGCTTCAAGTCAAAGATTTTTTATAAATAAAAAATCTTTACAAACTCAGCAAATTCAAATCTTCTCATAGAAGCTTTCTTATCTTTTCGCGCCCAAAAACATTTCTCTCTCATAAGCCCAGTGCTCCACTTACTTGCATAAATACAACACTGGACTGGGGGGACTTGAAGGGGTAAGGTCCCAAAAACCTCATAAAAAGGATTTGAGACCATACCACAAACTAGCTTTTCAACCTTTTTAACCCTGCGCGGCCGCGCATTGGTCTTACTAAAGGAAGAAAGCAATCAGTAATTTATAGTCGCGCGCCCAAAGGAAAACATAAATCCTTGCGCCTTCTCCCATTTAACAAAGGATCAAAATCCTTTGTTCAATACCTCCGCCTAAATATCCAGACTTGGATATTATTTTACCCAGACTTGGGATTTATTCGTCTACACAGCAAAGTGTCACACCAGATTACAGCAGTAATCTTCTAGAAAGAAATACAATCGTGCACCACCCAGACGGTTACAACTGTCTGGACACGTGTCATCACCACAAGCAACCCTGGAGTCACAACGAAGGCATGCAATTGGAGAGTAATCTCCACTTAATCACTTTCCACGTGGCAATCCCCCAGCCATAGATCAAACCGTGATCCGTGTGCATTTACATCGGATCGAGACAACTTAACGTTGAATCAAAGAACTTAACGGAAGGAAATATAACCGCTACGGCGTTAGCATCTTCCGTCATTTTTTCAATAACAGGTTTTCCCTCCCAAACTCCCGGTTATAAATAAGAGAACTGTTCAGGTATAAACTCAGATCACTCTCACTTCTCAAATACTTATCTTCTCCGTTACCGATACTTATTCTCACGCCGGAGTCGGGTCAAGGAGAGAACCCTCTTCTCCCCTTGACGAGGCTAACGGTGTTCTTTTTTGCAGAACTACCGGAGAAGAAATTCCATTGCAACTGAATCAACCGAGAGAGAGCTAACCCTTTTATGCGGATTCAAACCCCCTAACTATCTCGGTTCCGACCATTTAGTTAGAGTTTCTTCATTCCCCTATCTCCTTGGAGTTTGTTTCCAGCCTTATGGAAACCTCCTGCTGAGTTCTTATAGTGTTTTCAACACAAGTAAGTACTCTCCCTGAAGAAACAGTGATCAGAATTGACCGGAATCAATCAGATCAGGGGTTTAGTCTCTGCATAAAAAGGGTTAATCCTCTCCTCGATTCGTGGGTTTGGCTGATTTCCTTCTCCGATGATCACTGCAAAACAGAAAGCCATTAGACTCGCCACGGGGAGAATGGGGGTTCTCTCCGTGACCACCATCTGGCATGGGAATAAGTACAGTGATCTCGAGGAAGAAGATGAAGTAGTAAAGTAAGAGTGAAGTGAAAGTAAGTTATGAGATCATACCTGTAGTGCCTTATTTATAGCCGTTTTTTGGCGGGAAAATAGTCTGACGGGGATAGTAACGGAAAGCACTTTTCCATTGGCGGTTATTCTACTTTTCCATCAACCACTAACGCCACATCCATGCACATGGATTATGAGCGTGATCGATGGCTGGGGAGATGCCACGTGGAAGGTGGGTTTGTGTAGATTAATCTTCAGATGAGTGCCATCATCGTGATTTAGATGGACGTCTATGATTGTGCCACGTCACAGTCTGTTATAACTGAATGGTTATGCACGATTAGCAAGCCTTCTAGAAGATCTACAGCTCTAATCATTTATGCCCTTGCCACGTGTCTATTCTGTTGTGACAGAAAAGATTCCTTTTGTTCAAGTCTTGACTTCAGGCGCGCGGAGATGTGGAGGTTTTATTCTTTAAGCTTAACTGTGCCCTTGCGCGAGCCCGCGTAAGGGTGTTAGTTGAGTGCTCCTCTCTTTTCCTCCGGCGCATGGTTATCAAAGAGTATTTTCTTCCATCTTTTGCTGAGAACCTTTGCGCGGCCGTGCAAGGTTTCGTTTAGGGTGTTCCTTGGGATGAATTTAGGGTATGGTCTTATATGCCTACACAGGGTTTTTGGGACCATACCCCTTCAAGTCCCCCAGTCCAGTGTTACTCTTACGCGCCTGTGGCAAATAGGTGGAGCGCTGGACTCAGAAGATGAAGTGTGCACTTTTTTGTTTCTGAGGAGTACCAAGTTTGTTTGGCGCGAAGTCTTCCTGTGGAAGATATTTTTCGTTCTTCAAGTTGAGGTTTTCATGATTTCAAATTTTGAAAAATTTGACTTATGACAGGTGGCAGGTAAAAGGTACTGTGTTGATCGTTGACACATGACGGTTTGGTGACAGGCTGTCACTTGTCAGTCGTTCATTAAATGTGCGTCATCACAAGTGGTTCACACGCGCGCGTGAGGTTACTTTTTGTTCCCCACTCACCCTTGTTTCCTTGATAGCCGTGTTTTTCTGAAAAAAAAGGGTCGCGGTTTTTGAGAGCATTTATGGCGATCCCTATATAAACCTTTGAGTGGTTTCTCTTCTTTCATCAGCTGTCGTTACATCCTTTCGTCTTATCCGATTTTCCTGTTAAGAGAAACCTGCCACTTGTGTGTTTTTCCCTTTATGTCTACCGGAGAACACCTCGACGATTCCTCAGAAAAGATATCTGTTTTATTACCACCGTTGGAGTGGTCAAAGGAAATATTTAATGGTCTGGTTCAAAACTTCAAGTTCCCCACGAGTTGGGGTGTGATGTATCCTCACGAGGGTCAGACGGCGGCCCAGGCTCCGGCTGATTATATTACCCATTTTGGGACTACTTTACGGATGGTAACTTCCGGTTACCAACTACAAGATTTGTGCTTGACATTCTCGGTTACTACAAGTTCCATATTTCTCAGCTACATCCCATGGGAATGGTACAGATTCGACACTTCGAATTCCTTTGTCGGTTGATGCATATTGAACCGACGATCAATCGCTTCCGGGTATTTTATCAACTTCATTGCTCGCAAGGTTTTTTTTCCTTTGCCCAATGTTCATCGGCCAAGAAGATCTTGGTGACCCCCCCCCCCCCCAAATCTTTTCATGACTGGAAACCCAAGTTTTTCTTTATCAAAGCTGGAGTGATTCCAATGAAGATGACCTTTAGGGGTGCAGAAGATATTGAGGTGGAGAATCTGAAGACTCCGGAGTCGGAGATTTGGTACCAGGACCTGAAGGATATTCCTTCTATTGAACTTCCTGAGAGGGCCCTGGTTGCTGCTGGCATGAGTCTTCACTGGAAGATGGACTGTGAGGACAAGCCAGTGTACATGGAGGGTGACACAAGTAAGACATCTCGTTTTTTGTGAAATAATGTGAACTTTGTCATTGTTTTTGCCTTTGTAGTTGTTTCTTTGTATGTTGTCGTATACAAGAGGGAGAAAGGAAAAATGACAACCATCTCGAAGGGTGCTGATGAAGAAATTTGGTATCACCAGATAATAAAGAATTTTGCGCTTCAACAGGATGAGGATCTAGCGGCGCAACCTTCTACTGGTGCTGGTAAGTTTGTTTCAGATTTTTTAAACAATATTGCAATATTACTCTTTGCTGTTTTGGCACGTTGGGTAATATTGCAATATTTCTCCTGAATAGGCGAGTTGATTAATTTGGGCATAGGCCCTGAGAAGAAAAAGAAATGTGTGCCTGTTGCTGCTGCTGTTGCGCTTAAGAAAGCTGATGCACCAAAGGCAAAAACTGTCAAGGAAGAGAAGAAAGGTATGCGCTTATTTCTTAAACCCCGGTGCGATTACGTAGTGGTGTCTGATACGTTAGAAGGTCTTGCGCCTGTAGTTGTTAAAAAACCCAAACCAGAGCCCCAAGATACTGCGGATGTTCCTCCTTCCAACACAGATGAACCCTATAGACTTGGATTCGAGTCCTGAGCCGTTGGTAAGAACGAAGGCAGTGAAGAGAAAACAGGCGGAGGTTGAGGCTGCGGCGCAGCCTGCAAAGAAGATGCCAAGAAGGAAGATTGGCAAGAAAGGCAATCTGGATGCTTTCATTGCAAAATTTTCTCCAGGTGAGTGTCTTCTTTAGCTGGTGTTTTCTCATATTTTATGTTATTCATGGACTTTTATTTTGCAGAAAAGCCTACTTCATCTGTTCACGCGGAGTCATCGTCTATTTTTAATAATGATCTCCCGCCCTCACCACCTCATGCATCTGTTAAAGAACAGTTGGAAGGCACCAAGGCTACCGAAGCGGATGTAGAGAAGGCTGTCGAAATGAAAAAACCTGAAGTTGAAGTTGAGAAGTCTGTTGAAGTTGAGTTAGAGACGGAGAAGGTTGTGGAAACGGAGGCTGTGGATGTTGGTGCTACCAAGCCTAAGTCTCCTGAAGTTGTGGCACGCGAGCCTGAGAAAGGGAAGTCCATTCAGGAGGACTCGGTGACAACCATTCCTTTCTCCGCCGCTACTTCTGCTCCCGTGAATGTTGAAAAAAGCTCAGCTGGTGTTGACCAGGGCTTTTTTACTCATGATGAGGAAGACTCTCCCATCCGCCCAGAGGAAAACCTGGGGGATTACTATTATAGATCTTATTCAGAGAGGAGGGCTTCTGAGATTCATGCGCCGGTTTGGAAGCTTAAACAAGGCGACACCTTTTCCGACTGGTAGATTTGCCTAGATTGGTTGCAAGGTGTGTTTCCTCCTGCTGAAGTTAAATACCAAGAGGAGCGCTCTCATGATCAAACCTATCATTCTTATCTTGAAGAAACTGCAAGCTCCACTTCTACCACCCACCGAATAGTGCGCGAATGGTGCAGCATGCACAAAGAGTGGGCTGCCTTTGAAATGTCTAATAAGGAGGCTAGTGAAGAGAAGGCGAAGGTTGCCCTGTTGAGGACTAAATTGGAGGCTGATCAAGCCAAATTTGAGAACGAGCAGAAGACAGAAGAGTGGTCTGCTTCGGGTTGGAAAAGGAAAGCTGAATTTGAGGCTGCTCTTCTCTCAGAGGAACGAAAGCGTTGGAGATAAATTTATGAAAAGGACAACAATGAGATGATGGGTCTCCGGAACAACATTAACAATCTTAAGGCGGAGATTGAGAAGCTGAAAAAAGAGAAGACAGAGGCCGAGGCGGCCCTCGATGAAGCTCGTTCCCATCGAGAGAGAAGCGAGCAAAGAGAGGTACAAACCTGCGCGACTCTTGCCCTTAAAAATAAGGAGATAGAAGAACTCACTTCTTTATTATCTGATCAGGAACAAATCAAAGCGGAGCTTGATTCTTCTAAGAAAGACTTGCAGCTTGAGAGGGTTGAAAAAGCTGAGACCTCCCGCCGTCTGGCCGAAACTGAGGAGAAGTTAGAAAATTCTGAAATTGCTCGGGTGACGGCGGAGAGTCTGGTTGAACCGCTAAAGGATGATATGCTCTGGATGAAGCATCATGGGATTATAAATGTAAGTGTGTCAACTCCTTGTAATATATCTTGATATATTTTCACATCTTCTGATTTGTTGCATTGCGCAGGTTGCAAATTCTGTGTTGAATTCTGTAGACTTGGATCAAACTGTCGCCCATTTAATGGTTACTGCTCGTAATGATGGTTATGCACAGGGCTACGCTAAATGTGCTTATCATGTTACCAATGCGCTGAAGGTTGATTGGGACACCAGTAAGTCTGCTACTTGTGGGGTTGATACTGGTGCGTAGCATGCAGCGGCGAAAGAAGAATACAACAATCTGCGCCTCCCCGTGATGGATCTAGTAACCGCTGCTCTCCAGTCTAACAACTTCGTAGCGCAGCTGAAGGAGGTGTTTCCAGATGAAGCAGGAGATGATGAAGACATAGAATAGGTTTCCTTTGTACTTTTTGTGGTTGTTGAACACTTAGTTGAATAGGTTTGGGATGTAGATCCCGTTTGTAATACTGTTATTGCGTTGTTGCGCAAGTAACTTTTGTTGATGCGTTTCCGCGCATGTATATTTCTTGTTAATGCGCTACTGCGCAAGTAACTTTTTATAAATTGTATGTTTTTTAGTTGCAATATTTGCATGGGTATAATTACTTTGTTTAGGCAAGACAAATTAAGATGGTATAAAGCTCATGTGTGAACGTAGGGCTGGACCTTGTGCGGTACCTGTGACCGCGGACCGTTCATGAGACTTGTGTTATGCTACCATAATGTTTTTGTGCTTACCAAAAGGAATTGCATGAATTTGTAATAAAAAATAGAGGTAATGTAACGAACTTTGTATTGATTCGGATGGGGCGCAGAGGCCATGTATTACAAAGCTGTTGTTAGGATAAATAATGAAACTTAAGTTAATGCGCACGTAAATAGCCCTTGCACCATAAGTTGACAAGTTGAGGAACCTGCCAAATATGAAGGAACTATGCGCACTGAACTGTCGTGAACCCTTAGGTTTGTTTAGCTTTTTTGTTACTTGGCCCCTCGTCTCCACTCGTGATCTGCTTGATTTCTTTGCGCACGTTTTGAACCAGATGGGTAAGCTCTCCACTCTTTAGTGCTTTTCAATCTCTGTGCGGAGACTGATGCAGTTGTTCGTGGTGTGGCCGTTGTCTTTGTGGTACTCGCAGTAGAGGTTCGGCTCTGTCTTCTTTTGTTTTTCATTGGTGGTGGTGTTTTGAATTGGCAATCTTCAGTGCTAAGCACTTCCGTCGGTGTCTTGGTAAGAGGCGTCCGCTGCCTTTCGCGGTTTTCTTGTTTGGCTTCTTTTTGCGCTGTGATCTTGTTGATTGTCGCGCGGGCGTCATCTGAATTGTATGTGCCTGAAGTTGAGTCTTTCCAGTTTTTCTTGAATTTCTTACCACTGTTTCCGCTCATGTCTTGAGGGCGGTTCTGAGGTAGTGGTGGTCTGTTGAAACTTAAATTGCGCTATGTTTGAGCGTAGACTTTGGCAGCTGCCATTAACTTTTCCCAACTTTTCGGCAAACCTTCAGTCCCTGACAATACTTTGATCATACCATCGCACCTCACCGCGTATTTGAACTGCGCGCGGATTAAGTGCTCGTGCACATCACCGATTTCCAACACTTCTTTATTGTACCTTGTGATGAAATCTTCCAAACTTTCATCGTCCCTCCACCAAATGTTCATAACATCTGCGGAGTCTCGAATGGATTTGTGCAGCTGACTGAAATGGACCAGAAATTTTTCTTTCAGATCGACCCAGGATGTTAACTTACCTACTGGTAGATTGTAAAACCAGAGGCGCGCGGCGCCTGTAAGGGTCTGGACAAACAAATGGCACCACATAGGTAGTGTCCATCCACCGACTAACCCTGCGCTAGTGCACACGCGCAGGTGATCATCAGGATCTGATAATCCATTGAACTTTCCAACATTTGAAGGCAATTTTGCCCGCTCCAGGGGAGCTAGTGCAATCTCTTTGACAAACTTGAAATTCCCAATGGCTTCTGCTGGTCGGTAAATCAGATTGTAATCATACTCCGCTTCTGGGTTGTAAACCGCACGCATTTTTGGTTTGTAGCTTGCATGATCTCTCTGTATTCGATTGAAAACGCTGGTGTTTTCGTCTTCATTATACGTCCTGTCATATTCATCGGTTTGGGTGTCCCGCTTCTGAGAGAAATGTGGGCCCAAACGTGAATGGACCGACTGACGTTTGTGAGAGTACTGTTCATCACGGTGATCTCGTCGCCTGGATTCAGAGTGAGTGGATTCATACTTAGTGGTAGATTTGGAATAGACTTCCGTATCATCTACTGACATGTGTGATGGTGCATCGTAATGCAACACTCAGGGTGTAGATGGAGCTCACACCTTAGCTGCAGATCTGTGCGTTTATGGTGCAGGTTGGGCAGCTTGTGCACAGAGCTGTGCGTAGACTGGGTTTATCGCACCTTAGGATTTTACGTACCATGAAATCGGAGTTTCACCAAGAGGAAAAAGCTGATCGGGATTTCAGGTTGTATTCCTGGTGTAACAGGATCATTCTCATGATTAACGTTGTTCTGGACATCATTATCATCAGATGCTTCTTCCACAATCCCCTCGACACGGAAAGCATGAGCAAAATTGCCCATGTTCTCTGATCGAGGACTTGGTGGATGATTCGACATAGATTCTGCCATGGAAAATAGAAGATAATAAAATGAATCAAACGAGAAGATAAAAAGGAAATTGAAGAATCGGTGGGCGCCAATGAAGAAACAGTGATCAGAATTGACCGGAATCAATCAGATCAGGGGTTTAGTCTCTATATAAAAGGGGTTAATCCTCTCGTCGATTTGTGGGTTTGGCTGATTTCCTTCTCCGGTGATCACTGCAAAACAGAAAGCCATTAGACTCGCCATGGGGAGAATGGGGGTTCTCTCCGTGACCACCCTCCGGCATGAGAATAAGTACAGTGATCTCGAGGAAGAAGATGAAGTAGTAAAGTAAGAGTGAAGTGAAAGTAAGTTATGAGATCATACCTGCAGTGCCTTATTTTTAGCCAGTTTTTGGTGGGAAAATAGTCTGACGGGGATAGTAACGGAAAGCACTTTTCCGTTGGCGGTAATTCTACTTTTCCGTCAACCACTAACGCCACATCCATGCACACGGATTGTGAGCGTGATCGACGGCTGGGGAGATGCCACGTGGAAGGTGGGTTTGTGTAGATTAATCTTCAGATGAGTATCATCATCGTGATTTAGATGGACGTCTATGATTGTGCCACGTCACAGTCTGTTATAACGGAATGGTTATGCACGATTAGCAAGCCTTCTAGAAGATCTACAGCTGTAATCCTTTATGCCCTTGCCACGTGTCTATTCTGTTGTAATAGAAAAGATTCCTTTTGTTCAAGTCTTGACTTCAAGCGCACGGAGATGTGGAGGTTTTATTATTTAAGCTTAACTGTGCCCTTGCGCGAACCCGCGTAAGGGTGTTAGTTGAGTGCTCCTCTCTTTTCCTCTGGCGCATGGTTATCGAAGACTATTTTCTTCCGTCTTTTGCTGAGAACCTTTGCGTGGCCGCGCAAGGTTTCGTTTAGGATGTTCTTTGGGATGAATTTAGGGTATGGTCTTATATGCCTGCGCAGGGTTTTTGGGACCATACCCCTTCACTCCCTTAGTCTATTTCATTTATTTTAGATATTTTGAGCTAAAAGTCAAATAGTTTGACTTTCTGTTTGACTTTCGGTTCTGAGCTTAATTGGTCAAGTCAAAGTTCAATTGAACTTTGCAACGTGATTTTAATCATAAAGGTTATAATCCTTTGCGATTGCACCTTCTGATTTCCACGTTTACTAGTCAAAGTGACGAGTCAAAGTTTCGGTCAAAGATGCACATAATGTGCATTTTACGACGAAACTATTTTTGGGTATCAAAACTCCAAGTTTTGATACCAAATCAGTTTTATAACTTAGTTAGACATGTTTCAACATGTCTAACTCGTCACTTCAAGTTTAGTGCTTCATTAGGGTCGTAAGTCGAGCGGTCTTGACCGCCGCTTTGACTTTTGAATCCGACCCGTTTGGTCGATCTTAGGATCCGACCAAACACATATTTGTGACCATAGTTATATAGGGAATAACCTTCTGAGGTTATACCTTATGGTCACGTCATTTGTTTAGTGTTATGATGAGTCGTTTCTATGTTCTTTAAAAATGACCAAAATGCCCTTTTTGCTTATAAATCAATTTTAAGCATATGTAACCAAAGTTTTGACATATAAACTGATGTTACAACATTATCGAACATGTTTTGGCATGTAAGACTTATCATAGGACATATTTAACCATCCGAATGTATACTTACGCAAATGACCCGTTAAAGTAGCGTAAACTACTTTAACGAGTCACAACGGGTCAAAAGCACTTAGGATCATTCCAAATCAGAATGTTGAGTTTGTTAAACCATATCATGTGAGTTCCAACACTCATTTGGTTTATAAGACTTCATTCTATCCGATCTCCCATTTTCAAGTTTCGACACACTAACATGTAGTTACCCGATACACTAATAACCATTTCAACACTTGAACTCTTGATCCTTTGAGCTCTGTTTAATCATTTATACAAGACATAGACACAATCCCAAGTGAGTACATAGTTCCCCTCTTTTACGTTTTTCAAATGTTTTGGGGTGATTCATATGTGTAATTAATTTTTCTAATGTATGGCATATATGTGTTTACTAAGCGCTTTTTGTGTATTATTCTTATTAAGCAATACACGACGATTGAGAACACGAACCAAATCCTTATAGGATCTTTCTATCTTCATAGTTAGATTCTTGTAGGATATTTAAAGTACAATATTAAATCTTTCTATCTTCATAGTAAGATTTCTAAGAAGTGCTTTACACGTTGATGGTTATTTGTTTATGTGTAGTGATTGTTGGTGATTTAGATAACAAAACTAGAGTAATACAATAAGGACATGGTGGGTATGTTGCTGGTACTTCCTATATATATGTGGCTTATTGTATTACCCTTCGTTGCATTATCCGAATCACCATTAGGATTTAGGATTTTGTGATTCAATGTGACCAAACCAAATCCTTATAGCATCTATCTATCTTCATAGATTGATTCTTGTGGGATGTTTAAAGTGCTAAATTGAAATCCGTGATTGGATTCTTTGTGTACTTTAATGCGTAAGTTATGATTCAAAGAGATCGAACCAAATCCTTATAGCATCTATCTATCTTCATAGTTAGATTCTTGTGGGATGTTTAAAGTGCTAAATTGAAGTCCTTGTTTGGATTCAATATGTACTTTAATGTGTATGTTATGATTCACTGTGACCAACCTGGATCCTTATAGTATCTATCTATCTTCATAGTTAGATTCTTGTGGGATTTTTAAAGTACTAAATTGAAGTCCTTGATTGGATTCTTTGTGTACTTTAATGCGTGTGTACAAGTTGATGACCAAGTTGATGATTATGTGTTTATGTGATTAGTAGTGATTTAGATAACGAAACGATTGTAATACCATAAGAACATGGTGGATACGCCGCTGGTACTTCCTATATATAAGTATTCTTATTGTATTACCCTTGTAGCGTTATCCGAATCACTTTAGGATTTTTGTGTTTAGTTGATTCAAATGTTCACTATCCAAATCCTTGTAGAATCTTCCATATTTTCATATGTTAGATTCTTAGAAGGATATCCAAAGTACTATTATAAATCATTGATTTGATTTCTAATAGTACTCACACAAGTTTATGACCAATTTCAATGTTGTAACAAAGACCAAAGTACAATTTTCAATGGCATAAAAATTACATAGTAATAATAATATTGCCATATGCAAAACTCTTTTGTCACAAGTTTCACAATCAAGATAATGTATTGCAATGCTAAACCTTTTTGCCATTCTTTGGCTTCAAAGAGTCCATTTTCAATTGACAGCTCTCGTAGTTGTCAAAGTATTGCAATACCAAACTTTTTGCCATTTATTTGGCTAACAAAACCTATGTACTCGCCAGCTTTTATGCTGACTCTTATTTTCACATATGTTTCAGGTTACTAATTATTCAAGCATGCAACACATAGGATCACATCAGGGCCTTAGACTTCTTTAAACAAAAGACAGTTACATGTATTCTTTGTATTGTAAAACAATGTTATCATAATGAAACAATTTAGTACCAGTTGTTGTGAGAAATTTGTAACGTAACTCCCCGATATTTCCGCCGCCTGTTGTTGTATTATGCGATTGGGTGTTACAGACTGGTGTCAGAGCACTTGTTATAGGGAAATAGGTTATTGTAATGCCTTTAACCAAGTCTATAACCTTTCTAGGGACCCAAACACGAGTAGAATTAGGATCTCTATCCTAATCTTCATCCTCATCCTTATTCTTGCCACAACTACTCTATGACTTACAAATCATCTAACCTTAGATGATTTTTCTTAAACCCTTAGTCTTTATGCCTTAAGGTGTTTCTCAAAATGTCTTTCTCAAACACTTTCATCGAAATCTTTCTCAAAATGTTTTTCTCAAACATTATCATCGAAATCTTGAGTTTTAATAATGTGAACACATGCAATCTGGAAGGGTGGATGCCTGTACCTCGAGTTTTCTATCTAAGGCTAGAGTGTTAGTACAAATTCGCATTATCAGACCAGTCACTCTTAATTGGGAACTCTTGGGATGAGTGTCCACTTATAGGCTAAAGCATGTCTTCTCGAAACATTATAAAAACCCATCCACCTTGACCATGTCGAACAATTTCTAAACACTACAACCTTTGTGACACTATTCAAGACATTCAAAACAAATTCCATTTCATTTCACGACACTTTGTAATCCTATTTCATTTTCAAATACTATCTTTTGTCTTTCAAAATTACAAAAAATTTATCATTTGGATGAGAATTTTAAATTTTTACTATATACATAATTTCTTTATTTTAAAAATTAAATCAAAAATATTTTTATCTTAAAAAATAATAAATTTTTAAATTATAACTCAAATCATTAACATGGTTTGAGATTTTCTCATCCAAAAATATAACAAAAGTTTATTTTTAAGCATTTCTTATTTCAAAACAAAACTAACAACACTATTTTTTCTAAATACAAGAACAAGATTTTTGAACAAATACCAAGTCCGAAATTTCAATTCACTACGATGACCTTTTATGGATCTCACTCATTTGGTTTCACTAGTAGCTATTTCTTCAAAATATGCCTCCTCACTATGACGTCACTCAGGATGCAGAAAAGGCGGCAATGATCGCTCAGCAGATAGCTGCTATACTCCCAAACCTTGTGACCCAACTTAATCAGATCTACAACAATAGCAACAACAATGTTCTCATGCCCTGCAACTACAAACAATTCAATTCGGCTAAACCACTCAAGTTTAATGGGTCTGAAGGAGCAACTTGGCTCCTACAATGGTTTGAGAGTATAGAAAGCACATTCCCCCATGTTCAGTGTCCTAGTGAGCTCAAGGTAGAGTTCGCCTTGAGTGCTCTCCAAAAGAGAGCACTCACTTGGTGGAACAGAGTCATGAGAGACAGAGGTGCAGACATAACAATGACACAAACATGGGGAGAATTCAAAAATCTTATAAAGAAAGAATTATGGCCACGAAGCTAAATGAGGTCACTCGAAACCGAATTTTATTACCTCAAACAAGATAGTGGTGAAAATCGTGCTTACGCAGACCTGTTTGAAGAGTTGAGCCTACTATAACACCCAAAAAACGGGTTTGGTAATCAAACCACGTTAATACTAAAAGACGGGTAAAGTACCGTTAGTGGTAAAATTAACCCGGAAAATATTAGGATTTATATAACTAAACCTAATACTTAATAAAAAGGGAAAAAGAATGCTTTTGAGAAATAAAGCTTATAAAAGGCCCGAGTCAACATGACTTAAAATAAACTGAGTCATAAATTCCCAGAACCCACTAAGTTAACTAGGAATGTTTAACCTAGTTAATAAGTGGGAATATTGATAGAAATAAGTAGGTTGTGGCCTACTTAATAACTAACCAAACAAGAGGGGCCAAAACTGGATAAGTGAAAGTTGTTTAATAGAAACAAAACAAAACACACAGAGTGTGAGTGTGTTCTGTATTTGATCCCAGGAGAAGCTCCCATGGAGCTCTAACCCTAACTTCAACAATATCATCAATTTGAAGGTCTAAACTGTGACAACTCGAGTTTCAATGTCTCTACTTAATTTGATTACTGTTCACTAAGTGTTGTCTATATTTATACTTGGTGTGTATCACAGTGTTTTTATTATATGTTGATGTGTAGATAGCATACTTTGTGTTGATAATATGATTGTGCAATAAAGAACAACAAAGTGGTGCCATGACCTAAAATTCCCTTAGCTGAAAACATCACATGGTATACCTGCTACTGTCGAGAACACCACATGAGTTTTAGGCCCAGTAGTGGAGTGGTTATGGATTAGTTAATAATAATTCTCAATCTTAATAAAATAGAGTAGTGGTTGTATGGGAGCAGTTGAAGTGGGTTTGTTACAGAGTGTTATATTATTCTCAATCCTTTACGTGTAAGTTAATCAAATCCTATTTCTCACCCTCCATGCATAACCGACGGCAACAGGAGATCCCCTTCACACTCGAAGCCTTTCCATTTGTGTCTTGTTAACTTCGGTTAGTTTTATTTATGAAGATATATATATATTTGTATGCGAAACATGATTAAATTGTGTGATATTTTGAGTTGAATCAAGCCGTGCATGTCGTAATGATTGTTTAGATCTCGATGCATGTTCACTGTAATGTTTGATGATCATATAAATCTTATGTTTAATGACTAAGTATTACTGTCATGTATGTGATGATATGATCGATCATGTGTACTTGTTAATGATGTCTGTTGAATCGATTGATGAGCTTGATCATGTAATTGTTAATGAGATTTGTTATTGTTACGTAAACTGTTACTGATGATGATAATGAAGCCGGCGAAATCACCCCCAACGAAAACAATATATGACGAAAACACCCTATGGATTTCGGCCCAGAAGAGTCTTCGGCCCAATAGTGTTTTCGTCCATAAGGGATTTCGCCCAAATAGATGATTATCCAAAAGGGTTTTCGGCCAAACAAGGGATTTCGCCACTTTGGCGATTTCATTTTATTGTTTGCTGTTAATTTGTTAACTTTGTTAGTTAGTTAACCCTGTTAAGTGGGTAACTCTGTTATGTAAATAACTTAGTTAGTTTAATTACTCAGTCTATTAATTCAGTTAGTATGGTAACTTTGTTAAGTCTATTACTTCTGTTAAGTATGTTAAGTGGATTAACTAGTTCAGACATGTTAAATCTGTTAACCTCAGTTAGTTAATTTAACTCCTGTTAGTTTACTTGGTTCTGTCAAACATGATAACACTGCTAAGCTAGTTAACTTTGCTGGGTTATTTAGTCTGTTAGTTCATTAACTTGGTTAAGTTATTAACCTTGTTAACTTTGTTAGCTCTGTTAAGTGAATCATGAAAAACAGTTAGTTAATAGTTCTGATTGATGTCAACTCAATTAACTGTGTAACCCTGATATATGTATTAATCCAGCTAATCTGTTAACTCTGTTAAGTGTATTATTGGATATCTATGTTAGAAGAAACTGTGAAGGATATCTTTATGGAACAGGAATTTGCATGACTTTAATTAACTGCTTATGTGATACGTGTTAATTGCATAAACACCCTTTGTGACATTGAGTACATGTGAAACATTTCGAACTCGAAACTGATTTAATATACGTGCATACTATAGGATTTGATTGATTACTTGCGAGCACATAGTTTAGCATACCGAGCAAACCAAGGTGAGTTCACACTCTTACCAAGGCATGGGATTCCCCGATGGGTTGGGAATGGGATTGAATGATTACTTGTACTCACATCACTACTAGAATAATTACCACGATCCTCGGATTGGGAAGGATGCCTGTGCCAAAAATCTACATAAAACATACGTACTATCCTCGGTTTGGGAAGGACACTAGTGTTAACACATACATAAATCCTAGGTACCATCGTCCTCAGACGGGGAAGGACACCAGCGCTAAACCTACGTACTCGCTACGTACTGTCCTTGGTTGGGAAGGGCACTTATACTTATACTTATACTTATTACTATCCTCGGGTTGGGAAGGATACTTACGGATACAAACAACTAGTTTAGTAATTCACAACATGGGAAGCCCCCACTAAATGAACATACAAATGACTTAGTAATACACGTCATGGTTATAAACGAACTTATTACTAAACAACCAACTGTGAACTCGCTCAACTTTGTTGTTGACTCTCTGTTACATGCCTTGCAGATCATTAGGTATCTATGGAGCTTGCATGGGAGTGAAGAGGAGTCGTTGTGGGATATGGACAGCTGTGTGCTATGTTAAACATTTGAAATATTTAAACTTATGTTGGGTTTACTTATTTATGCTTCCGCTAAACGCTTAACTATGTTATGGTTGTGAACACCTTTCGTATTGATAAATGACTTTTATTTATTATTTACAATGTTCAATATGATTGGTGGCTTGATCCTGGTCAGTCACGCCTCCAAGCGGTGATACTCCGCGTGTGGATTTTGGGGGTGTGACAGATTGGTATCAGAGCCATTGGTTATAGTGAACTTGGTTTTAATAAGGGGAAAAAGTTTTGTTAAAACCAGACTATAACCTGAACAGTGCTCAACGATCCACAACGACGCTTCGCTCCACGTGCAAGACTCAACTCTATAGGTTATACTGTTCATGATTACATTGCCTACTTGCTAGATTACATAGAACTTTACTCAGGGTATGCTTAGATAAACGTAACAATTATTGCTTGAGAACATATGTGTGCTTAATCTCTTCTATCATCGCACTTTCGCGAGCCTCTCTCACCTATGTTGCCTTTGATATGAAGATCATGGATGAACGTATTAACATAACTCAAGCCCAGCTGACGGCTCTGATTAACGAACAAGTTGCTGCGGCACTTGCAGCCGCACAAGCAGGAGGTCAGCACGCTCAGCCACCTGTTTGCACCTTCAAGACTTTCATGGACTGTCGTCCTAGCACATTCAGTGGCACGGAAGGAGCAGTTGGACTCCTCCATTGGTTTGAAAAGCTCGAATCCGTCTTTGAAATGTGTGAATGCCCTGAGACTCGCAGGGTGAAATATGCTACTGGTACTCTTGAGGGTATAGCGCTCACGTGGTGGAATGCTCAAGTCCAAATGCTAGGGTTGGGTGCTGCTAACGCCATCCCATGGAACGATTTCAAGGTATTGATCAAAGAAGAATACTGCAGCCGCGATGACATTCATAAGCTGGAAGTAGAGTTTTACAACTTAAAGATGACGGGGTCAGAAATTGAAGCGTACACTAAACGATCGAACGAGTTGGCTACTCTGTGTCCTACTATGGTGGACCCTCCCATTAAACGTATCGAACTGTATCTCAAGGGTCTGGTGCCAGAGATTCAAATTCACGTGACCTCAGCAAATCTAGGCACCATTCAACAGATCATCAAGTTGTCTCATCGTGTCACAGATCAGGCAGTGGAACAGAACAGGCTGCCTAAACGTATCAGTGCTACTACTGCTGCTAACACTATTTCCGCTACTCCCAGTGACGATAAGTGGAAATGGGATGGGGATTCCAGCAAGGGTTCAGCTACAGCTCAGACTCAGGCACAGCAGCGGAAGACTGATAACTACCAGAGCCCTGGTCAGCAATTTTCTGGTAGTAAAAAACAGGGTGGATATCGAGGAAATCACCCAAAGTGCAATATATGCAACAAGCACCATAGTGGTCAGTGCAACAAGGTTCGTTGCCAGAGATGTCTCAAGATGGGTCATGAAGCCAAAGATTGCAGGAGCTCACAACCTGCACATCAGAATCGTCAACAGCAACAGCAGACACCGCAGAACCAACAACAGAAACAGGGTAACAAGGGATGCTTTCAGTGCGGAGCTGAAGGTCACTACAAGAGACACTGCCCTCAGTTAAATCAGAATCAGAACAATAACAACAATAATCAGGGCAATGGGATCAACAATGATGGAAACAATGGTGCGAGGGGTCGAGCGTTCGTGATTGGTCAGGGTGATGCAAGGAACGATCCCAACGTTGTGATGGGTAAGTTTCTTCTGGACGACTTCTTTGTTACTGTATTATTTGATTCGGGTGCCGATACTAGTTATGTGTCCATAAAAGTTAGCCAAATGCTTAAGCGCACTCCAACACTTCTAAACACCCAACACACGGTAGAACTAGCAAACGGTAAAAGTCTCGAGGCCACGCACGTAGTCAAGGGTTGTAACCTCGTCTTAGCTGGTCAGACCTTCTCTATCGATCTTATCCCTATTGTACTTAGTAGTTTCGACGTTGTTATCGGGATGGATTGGCTATCTCACCAGCAAGCGGAAATTCTTTGCAACGAGAAGATTGTCCGCATCCCTCGTTCTGGTAAAGAACCCCTCATGATTCATGGCGACAAGAGTGGTGCTGTTGTGGGCATTATCTCTTTCCTTAAGGCCCAGAAGTGTTTGCGAAAGGGCCACACTGCCATTCTAGCTCTCGTTTCTGATACATCCTCGAAAGAAAGGAAGATAGAAGACATACCTATTGTACGTGATTTTCCTGAGGTATTTCCTGAGGAATTACCTGGTCTTCCGCCTCATCGTCAAGTCGAGTTTCAAATCGAGCTAGCTCCTGGAGCAGCGCCCATAGCTCGAGCACCTTATCGTAGCTCCAACCGAACTGGAAGAACTGTCTAAACAATTGCAAGAACTCTTGGAAAAGGGTTTTATTCGTCCTAGTTCTTCGCCCTGGGGAGCTCCAGTATTATTCGTGAAGAAGAAAGACGGTACTTTCCGCATGTGTATAGATTACCGCGAACTGAACAAGGTGACTGTGAATAATCGCTATCCTCTTCCACGCATCGACGACTTATTCGACCAGTTGCAAGGGTCGAGCTACTATTCAAAGATTGATTTGAGGTCAGGCTATCATCAACTGAGATTCCGGGACGAGGACGTCTCCAAAACAGCTTTCAGAACACGCTACGGTCACTACGAGTTTTTGGTCATGCCATTCGGACTAACAAACGCACCTGCAGTCTTCATGGCCCTTATGAACAGAGTGTGCAAGCCCTACCTGGATAAGTTTGTGATTGTATTCATTGACGACATCCTGATCTACTCTAAGAGTCAGGATGAACACGAGCAGCATTTACGACTTATTTTGGAACTCCTTCGAACAGAACAGCTGTACGCCAAGTTTTCGAAATGCGACTTCTGGCTTCGTGAAGTCCATTTTCTAGGCCACATGATAAACAAGGATGGGATTCATGTTGATCCGTCCAAGGTAGATTCGATCAAGAACTGGCCTGCACCTCGCACACCAACAGAAATTCGCCAATTCTTGGGTTTGGCAGGTTACTACAGAAGGTTCATCAAAGACTTCTCAAAGATTGCACAGCCGCTTACACTACTGACACAGAAAGGTGTTACTTATCGTTGGGGTAATACACAGGAATTAGCTTTTCAGCACTTAAAGGATAAACTTTGTAGTGCACCTATCCTCTCATTGCCTGAAGGCACCGATGATTTTGTAGTCTACTGCGACGCATCCGTTCAGGGTCTTGGATGTGTGTTGATGCAACGGGATAAAGTCATTGCTTATGCTTCACGTCAACTTAAGATTCACGAGCAGAATTACACTACACACGATTTAGAGCTGGGAGCTGTTGTTTTTGCACTCAAGATATGGAGACATTATCTGTACGGTACCAAGTGCACCATTTACACAGATCACAGGAGTCTAGAGCACATTTTCAAGCAGAAAGAGCTAAACATGCGTCAACATCGATGGGTCGAGTTACTGAACGATTATGAATGTGCCATCAAGTACCATCCGGGCAAAGCCAATGTGGTGGCCGATGCTCTCAGTCGAAAGGATACTACACCTAGGCGTGTACGAGCGTTGCAACTCACTATTCAGTCTAGTCTTCCTTCTCAGATACGAGATGCTCAGGTAGAAGCATTGAAACCAGAAAATGTCAGGGCCGAAGCCCTATGCAGTTCCAGACAACGGATGGATCAAAAGGCATACGACGCCTACTACGTAACAGGACACATCTGGGTCCCACTCTATGGCAACTTACGCGGGCTTGTAATGGATGAAGCTCATAAGTCTCGTTACTCAGTACATCCTGGTTCGGATAAAATGTACCACGACTTGAAATCTACATATTGGTGGCCTAGCATGAAAGCTCATATAGCAACTTACGTTAGCAAGTGTTTGACTTGTGCGAGAGTCAAAGCGGAATATCAAAAACCATCGGGCCTACTCCAACAACCAGAGATACCACAATGGAAATGGGAGCAAATTTCCATGGATTTTGTTACTGGCTTGCCTAGATCTCAACGTGGTAACGATACTATTTGGGTAATCGTGGATCGACTCACAAAGTCTGCACACTTCTTGGCTATCAAAGAAACATACAAGTTCTCTACTTTAGCAAACGTTTACTTGAAAGGAGTAGTTTCGAGGCACCGAGTGCCCACGTCTATTATTTCTGATCGTGATGCACGTTTCACTTCAGAACTTTGGCAAGCGATGCACAAATCTTTCGGCTCACGATTAGACATGAGCACAGCCTATCACCCTCAGACGGATGGGCAGTCTGAACGTACCATCCAAACTCTTGAAGACATGCTTAGGGCATGTGTTATTGATTTTGGCAATGGTTGGGAAAAACATCTGCCACTAGTGGAATTCTCGTATAATAATAGTTACCACACCAGCATTCAAGTCGCTCCATTTGAGGCATTGTACGGGCGTAAATGCCGATCACCTCTTTGTTGGGCAGAGGTGGGGGATAGTCAGATCACAGGCCAAGAGTTTGTGATAGACACAACAGAAAGGATTGCTCAAATACGACAACGCATGGCGGCAGCTCGTGACCATCAGAAAGCCTACGCTGATAAGGGTAGGAAACCACTCGAGTTACAAGTTGGGGATCGAGTGCTACTCAAAGTTTCACCCTGGAAGGGTGGGGTTCGTTTTGGCAAACGAGGCAAACTTAATCCACGATATGTCGGACCATTTGAAGTCATAGAGAAAATAGGCAAAGTGGCCTACAAATTAAACCTGCCCGCAGAACTCAGTGCAGTTCACAACGTTTTTCATGTGTCGAATCTGAAGAAGTGCCTGTCAGATGAAACCTTCATAGTTCCTTTGAAGGAGCTCACTATCGATGATCAGTTGCGATTCGTCAAGGAACCAGTTGAAATCACGGACCGGGATGTTAAGGTCCTCAAGCGCACTAGAATACCCCTTGTTCGAGTTCGTTGGAACTCCCGTCGTGGCCCAGAGTTTACCTGGGAACGAGAAGATCAAATGAAACTCAAATATCCCCAGTTGTTCGAAAACAGTACAACCACTACTGAGGCTGAAGCTACTACAGAATTTCGGGACGAAATTCCAAATCAACGGGGGGATGATGTGACACCCCAGGAAAACCAGTAAACTACACTAGCTTCCTCAGTAACTACGTGCTAAATTTCGGGACGAAATTTCTTTCAAGTTGGGGATAATGTGACAACTCGAGTTTCAAGGTCTCTACTTAATTTGATTACTGTTCACTAAGTGTTGTCTATATTTATACTTGGTGTGTATCACAGTGTTTTTATTATATGTTGATGTGTAGATAGCATACTTTGTGTTGATAATATGATTGTGCAATAAAGAACAACAAAGTGGTGCCATGACCTAAAATTCCCTTAGCTGAAAACATCACATGGTATACCTGCTACTGTCGAGAACACCACATGAGTTTTAGGCCCAGTAGTGGAGTGGTTATGGATTAGTTAATAATAATTCTCAATATTAATAAAATAGAGTAGTGGTTGTATGGGAGCAGTTGAAGTGGGTTTGTTACAGAGTGTTATATTATTCTCAATCCTTTACGTGTAAGTTAATCAAATCCTAATTCTCACCCTCCTTGCATAACCGACGGCAACAGGAGATCCCCTTCACACTCGAAGCCTTTCCATTTGTGTCTTGTTAACTTCGGTTAGTTTTATTTATGAAGATATATATATATTTGTATGCGAAACATGATTAAATTGTGTGATATTTTGAGTTGAATCAAGCCGTGCATGTCGTAATGATTGTTTAGATCTCGATGCATGTTCACTGTAATGTTTGATGATCATATAAATCTTATGTTTAATGACTAAGTATTACTGTCATGTATGTGATGATATGATCGATCATGTGTACTTGTTAATGATGTCTGTTGAATCGATTGATGAGCTTGATCATGTAATTGTTAATGAGATTTGTTATTGTTACGTAAACTGTTACTGATGATGATAATGAAGCCGGCGAAATCACCCCCAACGAAAACAATATATGACGAAAACACCCTATGGATTTCGGCCCAGAAGAGTCTTCGGCCCAATAGTGTTTTCGTCCATAAGGGATTTCGCCCAAATAGATGATTATCCAAAAGGGTTTTCGGCCAAACAAGGGATTTCGCCACTTTGGCGATTTCATTTTATTGTTTGCTGTTAATTTGTTAACTTTGTTAGTTAGTTAACCCTGTTAAGTGGGTAACTCTGTTATGTAAATAACTTAGTTAGTTTAATTACTCAGTCTATTAATTCAGTTAGTATGGTAACTTTGTTAAGTCTATTACTTCTGTTAAGTATGTTAAGTGGATTAACTAGTTCAGACATGTTAAATCTGTTAACCTCAGTTAGTTAATTTAACTCCTGTTAGTTTACTTGGTTCTGTCAAACATGATAACATTGCTAAGCTAGTTAACTTTGTTGGTTTATTTAGTCTGTTAGTTCATTAACTTGGTTAAGTTATTAACCTTGTTAACTTTGTTAGCTCTGTTAAGTGAATCATGAAAAACAGTTAGTTAATAGTTCTGATTGATGTCAACTCAATTAACTGTGTAACCCTGATATATGTATTAATCTAGCTAAACTGTTAACTCTGTTAAGTGTATTATTGGATATCTATGTTAGAAGAAACTGTGAAGGATATCTTTATGGAACAGGAATTTGCATGACTTTAATTAACTGCTTATGTGATACGTGTTAATTGCATAAACACCCTTTGTGACATTGAATACATGTGAAACATTTCGAACTCGAAACTGATTTAATATACGTGCATACTATAGGATTTGATTGATTACTTGCGAGCACATAGTTTAGCATACCGAGCAAACCAAGGTGAGTTCACACTCTTACCAAGGCATGGGATTCCCCGATGGGTTGGGAATGGGATTGAATGATTACTTGTACTCACATCACTACTAGAATAATTACCACGATCCTCGGATTGGGAAGGATGCCTGTGCCAAAAATCTACGTAAAACATACGTACTATCCTCGGTTTGGGAAGGACACTAGTGTTAACACATACATAAATCCTAGGTACCATCGTCCTCAGACGGGGAAGGACACCAGCGCTAAACCTACGTACTCGCTACGTACTGTCCTTGGTTGGGAAGGGCACTTATACTTATACTTATACTTATTACTATCCTCGGGTTGGGAAGGATACTTACGGATACAAACAACTAGTTTAGTAATTCACAACATGGGAAGCCCCCACTAAATGAACATACAAATGACTTAGTAATACACGTCATGGTTATAAACGAACTTATTACTAAACAAGTGGGTTTTAATCATATGATGAAATTGATGATATAATTGTGTTTAAAATCATCATACATGATAGTAATAATATGAAACTTGAACAATTTAGGTGTTTAAGCATATAAATCATACTTGCTAAGAAGTGAGTTTTGTATGATAAAATGAAAATCGATGATATATTCATGTTGAATGATGTATGATATCATTATGTGTTAAAAATGATTAAAGTTGTGTTAATTCGATGAAATTCGATTACATGAACTTCATTTAATAAGTAATTAAACCGGTAGCATAAGAATGATGCTTACCGGATATTGACAAAGTAATAAAACGAGTAGTTGATCTACATCGTGTAATTACTTTCGTCAATAGGCAGTTTGACTTTTAAAAGTCAAGATGACCAAAAATATGATTGAATGATAATTTCGACATAAAACCCGTAAGATGGAGTAGTCGTGATTGATAATGACTAATCTAACTATCTTACGAATTATGATGATAGTTTGACGCTTGACAAGCTAGGTGGAAGCTTGGGAAGGAAGCGGGTCAAACGAATCGAGTATGAGGGAAAAGCGTAGTTTGGATGTAAGGTAAGTATAGCTTACACTATTCTTAATTCGTAGAATATTCTCTTATCGTATTAATTACGAATAAGATAAATAAGCAATTGAAATATGATGTTCCGACGTGTAGTCGTACGGAAAAACATAAGCAAAATGGTTTAAAAGTAAAACGATCGTACGGTGTAAACCGGAGCAAGTTATGTAGATGAGATGATAATAAATGTCATCTCGCAAAGATAAACGGTCACTTAGACTAAACGGGTCAACAGGTGAAGATATCACCCTTTGACGATATCGACTAATGATTATTTGTCGAGTTGTATGTTCATAGGAGTAAACATCTAATGGATATCCGTGTCGATAGTAATTAGCGGTTATTAAAGCAAGGTATTAACGGGTCAATGTATTGATCCAAGCCAGGTATGCATAATAGGTTAACTATTCATTAAGAACCTGAGGTTCTATGAGAGTTAGACAAAATCAAAAATGGACATTTGGTCATCTTAATAGGTAAACCGAATGATTTAAACTAAAATCATCATGTCTTAAAAACATAATGATTTTTAAACAAGATCATAGTTTTAAAAGTGGGATTTTAGTCAAATATGGCTTTAAAAGTCCTTCGTTGTAAAAGAAGGGTTAAAAGTCACCAAAATGCCCTTGTAAGCTAAAATTGAGCAAACGACCCTTAAAGGTTGTTTAGAAACGAGTTTTATGATCCAACAAATACTTAGAATAAGTTTAAAAAGCGAAAGATGTGAATCTTTGGGTCAAATGACTCTATATGAGTCTTTGCCGTAAAATGATAATCCGAGGGGGAAAACTCGGAATATATAGATCACCACATTAAATCCACCACAAATATAGTTGTGGTGGAAGAACATTTGATAAAAAATGTGGAAATATAAAGCTAGAAATGAATGAAAGCGATTCGTGCTTAAAATATGCTTAAATACCCTTAACGGGTCAAAATAAGCATATGAGCAAAAACGGGTTAAAAATATGTAAGAAACCCGTGGTTTGGACCTTGAATAGTAGGAAACTGATATAAAATGAGGTTCATGATAATTTGTATGCAACAAACTAGTTTTAGTTTGATAAATTCATGAACGGGTTTAAAAGTGGTAATTTTATATTAAGCTGAAGGCTTAAAAGTCTTAAATTTTGTTAATCCGGATGTCGGATTTTAACTCCATAATATGGAGAATCAATTTACGACCACGTAGGAAGAAACATATTAAAAACGAGAGAGTTATGTCCGTTTTCGTAAAATTATGATTTGCCAGAAAATGCAGGTTTTTGTAACAAACCTTTCTGTCGAAATACACTCCTCGCGCTACGCGACGGAGATGACTATATGGCGTCGCGGCACGCGACGACTGTAATACTGGGCATTTTGCTGCTGTTTCTTCATTTGAGTCATAGGAACTCATATAAACATGTTTTAAACTTCTATATCTAACTCATTTCATGATTTTATGAAATGTAGGTATTATGTAAAGTACCGGAGGATGATCAAGCTCAACGTAGAACCGAACATGATCAAGAATTCAAGCTTCCGCATCACGTATCATTGTCATGTTTTAAACGATGATATCAAAATATGACGCTGAAATGTTTTAATAAACTCATATTTTCAAGTGTATTGTAATCGATACTACACAATTTATAGTCGATGTTTATATGTAAATCGTATAAATCAAGTAAGGGTCTTACAAGTTGGTAATCAGAGCTCAAGGTTAAAGATTAAAGTGTTCGGTTCGAGACTTTATCGCGAAATCCGATAAGTTATTCAATACATTAACGGTCTAGCATGTAAAGTGTTGAAAACAACACATAGAGTTATTGTGTAAAACATGTTACCCCAAATAAAGCAATTAAAGATGGATATAGTTAAACAAATTACGTGTGTTAACACGTGTCGTAGAAAGCATTGTATTGTAATACGGGTGCTTGTTAATGTCAACGTTACTAACATTTGTAGACGTTTTAAATTAAAGGATCCTTGCATCTGAAGATGACGAGAGTTTAAGGATCTATCGATACGATGAAGATATGGTTTGAAGTATGACAAGTAAGTCATACACGCCAAAGACATGAAATCAAGAAATGATCTCGAATGAGAGATCGAACAACAAGGAAAGTTTATCAGGGCAAGTATCTATAAGGTACACGTCTTAAACTTATAGTACAAACAATAATGTGTAACAAATACACAGTGAAAGACATTTGCATATAGAATAAGAAACTTGGAAAACCTGGATAGGTTACCTATCCAGGATGACGTTTCCAAGAGAAATTTAGTAGAGATACGTGTTATTCACAATCGTGAATAATAAGACAATAACTGAATTTAGTGTAAATATAAACTTGGACGAAAATAATAATCCAAGTGAGTATTCTCAATATAGATCCTACTGAGAAAAGTAATGATCACATCAACGATTGTGATTGTATAAATGGTTATAAAAAGGAACATTTTATATGTTCAAGGATAAAACGGGTAAAACTAATAATTGTTAATTGATAATTAAATAAAGTTTTACCAAATGAAATCATAAAAATGGAAATGAATAGAGAGGTTACTTACATGGGACGTGATGTGGTAATTATAATAAGGTCATGCGTACCATGTGTTGATCGCTTACTCTAACCAAGTAAGTAGTGAACACATGATACCATGAGCTTCTTATAATGAGCATAGTTATGTCCAATGTGGTAAGGTCGAGACGAATGAAAAAGTTAAAAGAACATTGGGGTCAAGAAATCTTATGGGCATACTCGTATAAATGGTTTTCGAGGGAACCATAAAAACGATGTATGGCACGCGTAGAAATAAATGACCCAAGTGAATTTGTGATATAAGTCATTTCGGATGAAAGATCCATGGTTGACAAAAAGGGGCATGCAAAACCAAAGGATAATTGACCCGCGAGGTCATAGAAACAAAGGTATTGCCTATACGAAAAGATAGTCATAGTAAAGAAAGGATGATGATGATAATCATCATTCAGAATTTATAAGACCATTATGCATGGTCACATAAAGAATAAAGGTTTGGTTGAATAAAGCGATGGATTTCGCTAAGATAACCAAACAGGTCAAACGAAGTATTAATGCATACTAGAATGGTTGCATTAATGATGACTTCGGTAAAATACCTGGTTGATGGGTAAGGATTTAAATACATGCGTAGACCAAGAGACGAGAACGCGGATTGAAAGTCAAAAGACTCGGATTATGAGTTATGACTAAAAACCCATAAAAAATTCGCAAATAGGAATTTGTGATAAATATGTTCAACTATCTTGAGGTTGAACGGGTTGAATAAAGAATAAAGTTTGATTGTTTATAAGTGATGGATTTCACACTAAGAAGTCAAACGGGTTGAATACAATATAATGCCGGATGGCATAAGTAAGCGCAAGCCAGATAACGGTAGCGTTAAACGCAAAAGAATAATGAGCCCGGTAATGAGACATAATCAAATACGAATATATGTAAACCGGATAACAGTGAGCATAAGACAAACCGACGCATAAATGACGTGAGAAGTCATAGAGTCGGGAGAATGATCCGAAATAAAACAATTGTAGTCACGAACTACAGTCAAGGTTAATGGATCTTAAACTTGAAACCAAATGATTTTCAAACATAAACAGGGTGCCTTGACCCCAAACATGTATTTTAAGAATGACATGAGTAAGGAATGATCTACGGGATCATCATAACCTTCGGGTTATAAATAGTGTAAAGGTCTACGGGACTAAAATGACCCACGGGTCATGAATAGAATTAAATAGATTATAAAGATCTCGCCTTAAAGAGGTGAAAGCCTAATGAAATAGCCCACGAGGCTAAGTGATAGAACCTACGGGTTAATTAGACAAAGCGAGGGAACCGGTTGAGAATCCACGCGTAAAACAAAGACTGTAAAAGGATAAATTCTTTGTTGTCAATTTCTTGATATGAAGTATTCATAAGTTAAAAAGAAAACGTTAAACTAAAATTCAGTTTTAGTAAGAAATAATGTTTTCACAAATATGAATATTCTGATAGGAATTGAAATAGTAAATATTAAAAGATACAGGTCTTGACACCGATAAGTGCAAGACGATGCATTCGAAAAGAAATATTTTCGATAATGAAAGGTTGAAATAAACCTAAACATGACGTGACGCAATCACGGAAAAAAAAAGGTAATGTGAAATATAATCACATTGTAGCCTTAGTGATGGGTATAAAGTAACTGGACTAATAAGTCTAGTTAGTAAGACCGGTTAAGGTCGAAATTCAAATTAAGAATTTGTTTAATACGCAATTCATCAGGAAATTAGCGTGGAATAAACCTAATTTATAAATTCATATGACCAAGTGGCAAATTTTGCGACTCAGTCATATAAACAACAAAGGTAAATAATTAAAAAATGAAAATGATGGCCTATAAGGGCTTACTAACGAAGGGTATTGATCGCCTATAATAAGGGATCATACAGCGACACAAGCGATGTGTCGGGAAGTCAAATCGAGCAAAAGCACGATTGAAGAATAAAGCTATAAGGTATGTGGCTATATTCTTTATAGAATTTTGTTAATATTACATATTAATTTGTGTGACATAACTAAGATAAAAATCAAGAAATTTGGCTTGTTATCAAGCGGTGGATTCCGTATGAATGAACCAAATGAATAAGTTCACAAACAAAGGAGTTTGTTTGTTAAAAGTAAAAGATTTCAAAAAAAAAAAAAACCTCTAAACGGGTTAAAATAATGGATTCATGAAGAATTCGATAATACAAAAACGACGGATTTCGCTAAGTTAACTAAACTAGTTGAATAACGAGATTACGTTATTTCGAGTCGCATTATTTCGTATGAGATACGGATATGCTTTATAACCAAAAAGATATTACCATATTTTTCCGGTAATACTAACAATTGGTTAAAATATGAGCAATGCTCAAGAGATAAACGAGATCAATTGCATTGAGTTTAAACTCAATGAATTATGTGAGAAAGGTTTCGAGGACGAAACCTCTATAAGGGGGTAGACTTGTAACACCCCGAAAACGGGTTTGGTAATCAAACCACATTAATACTAAAAGACGGGTAAAGTACCGTTAGTCGTAAAATTAACCCGAAAAATATTAGGATTTATATAACTAAACCTAATATTTAATAAAAAGGGAAAAAGAATGCTTTTGAGAAATAAAGCTTATAAAAGGCCCGAGTTAACGGGACTTAAAATAAACTGAGTTATAAATTCCCCGAACCCACTAAGTTAACTAGGAATGTTTAACCTAGTTAATAGGTGGGAATATTGTTAGAAATGAGTAGGTTGTGGCCTACTTAATCACTAACCAAACAAGAGGGGCCAAAACTGGGTAAGTGAAAGTTGTTTAATAAAAACAAAACAAAACACACACAGTGTGTCACACCCCAACCGATGGCGGAAACATCGAGGTGCGGCACTAAGCGTTCAGATTGCTCACGAGTTTCCATAACACTAATAGTTTCATTAGTAATTAAATTGATTCATGCAAAATTTTCTAAACAACATAATTCCACAATCACAAATTATCAAAACATCAACATAGTTCCAAAAGTTTCTAGATTTAGCTAGATGTAGTTTCTAAGCTTCATCCTAGCTTGTTTCAAGAATCCTAGCATCCTGTCAGCCTGCAACATGTATTAAAATAAAGCCAGTACAAAAATGTAACGGCGAGTATACAAGTTTGAGTATATAGCATAATAGATTCAAAAGACTCATATCCATAATGTAAATGATAACAAAAATAGTTTCAGCCATGCTAGTGTTCGCAGTCCAAGTGATAGCCCAAGTGTCCCGATGCTTTGGTGTCTTCCCAAGAATCAAGGAAAACTAGAATCCTCCTAACAATACCCCCGAGAATAATGGGGAGGTGCATCTTCCTATAGCGCTGCTATTGTTAAGGCGGAACTACACACTCTAGATTAAACGTCCACATAGCACAAAGAATCAAGAATCAAGAATCACAAGTTTCACATACACATAGGATAGAGTTTAGATTCAAAAGTATCAAGTTTCATAGTTTAATAGAATACATGTTGCATCCCAAAGTTTAAAACAAAAAGGGATCGAGTATACTCACAGTGATTGCTTAACAGACTAACTATTATTGGATCAAAGGGAGCTCTTTAGGTTTAGCCTGATTAGATTACAACAGATAAGTGTCGGACAGAATAACAAGATTGCGCAAAGTGTCGGATCAGTCCGTTGATCGGATGGCAGTTCGATCGGACGGCAGTCCGATCGGATTGCCATTCGATTGAGGTGACTATTGTGGTCGGATTGCCATCCGATTGGATGGTCATCCATTCGGATGGCCATTCGATCGAATGGTCATTCGATCAAAGGATTAGATTTCCAAAAGTTCAACCCTGGTCACTCCGATCGGATGGTCATCCGATTGGACGACAATTCGATCGGATTGTCATTCGATCATTGAGATTTCCAAAGTTTCAAGGTTTCAAAGATTCAAAATGTGGAAGGTTAAGAGGCACATGTCACAGTCACTTCGATCGGATGGCAGTTCGATCAGACGACAGTCCGATCGGATTGCCATTCGATCGTTGTGACCTTGTTCCTAAAGTTTCCAAAAGATTCTAAGTGTTTAAGGGTCAAGATACATATACCACCCCGATTGGATGGCCGTTCGATCGGACGACAGTTCGATCGGATCGCCATTTGATTGGGAGGCCTTGTCTCATTCACACTCTTGTAAAGTTTCTAAGTTTTTGGTTTAATGGTGACGACACGGTACGTCTTGAGACAACGGTAGACACATCAATCGTTCAGCCGGTCTGATCGGATGGGAATCATCCCAGTCCAATCAGTCGTCTGTTCGTGATGGTGCTTATGTCGGAATCCGTACTCCGGTCATCTTCTCCGGCAATAATCCGTTTCCAAACTAACTTCAGACTAATCATCAAGTCTATAGTCCATTTGGGTCCGGATTCTACCGATCTTAGTAAAAGTTTAAGAAAAGATGAAGGAAAACATCAGTTTTAGCTGAAAAGTTTAGATTTGTCAAGATTCATTGTAAAACGCATGAAATTCCTTAGATCTGAGCTAGATCTTGACAGGAATGACATCACACAACTTGTTTGTACAAACAACCATGATGACGTCACCCTCAACAACTCAAATCTCAGAGATTTCACGGTGAAAAGTGAGATTTTAAAGGATAATCTCGTAGATAATGATGTAGTGATCAAAGATGTACAAGAATCTAGTGTAAAACATACCGAAATCGCTGGGAAATGGAAGAAAATGGGAGTGCGTGCGTCTTGGTCGGAGGAGGCTGTCACATCAGTGAGAAATGATGTGACAGCTCCTATTTATAGTGCAAGGAGGAGATAAAGGCGGTGTGCAGCGGATCGGATGGCAGTTCGATCGAATGACCCTCCGATCGGATTGCCATTCGGTCAATCCCATCCTTTCCGTTTCACCGTCTTCGATTCGTTTTGTGAGTTAGGTTAAACGTTGCTTTGCGTATTATTGGGTAATAGTATCACATAACTAGATTACATTATTAACACAAAAGTTTCCAAGTTTCATAGTTTCCGCCAGTGACAAGTCTCCAGTCTCTCGTTCAAACAAGTCTCAAGTTGCACGAGTCTCAAGAGTCTAGCACCAAAGAATCAAGAATCAAGTATCAAGAATCATAGTTTCCAAGTATCAAGTATCAAGAATCATAGTATTAAGGGTCTAGTATTAAGAATCATAGTTCCCAAGTATCAAGTATCAAGAATCATAGTTTCCAAGTATCAAGAATCATAGTATTAAGAGTCTAGTATTAAGAATCAAGTGTCATAGACTCACAAAGTTTCATGATTCAAGCATCACAAGTATCAAAGTGTCAAGTATCACATAATACAGGGACCAAAATTGACAAAAGATGAAAGTCTAGGGACGCAGACGTTACAGTCTCCCCTCCTTTAGGAGATTTCATCCCCGAAATCTAGGAAGAAGACTGCTCGAAGAGCTGCGGATACTTGGTCTTCATCTCACTTTTAAGTTCCCAAGTGAATTCGGCGCCACACTTTCCTTTCCATCGAACCTTGACTATGGGAATTTTGCTGCGCCTCAGTCGCTTGACACATTGATCCATGATTTCGACCGGTTTCTCCACAAAGTGTACAGCTTCATTTATTTGCAAGTCTTCAAGGGGAACCTGTAATTCCTCGTTGGCTAGGCATTTACGTAAGTTAGATACGTGGAACACTGGATGCACATTGTTTAGTTCTTGTGGCAGGTCGAGTCTGTACGCCACCTTGCCAATCCTTTCGAGTATCGTGAAAGGACCCACATAGGGAGGGGCGAGCTTTCCCTTCTTACCAAAATGAACCACTCCCTTCCAGGGAAATACATTGAGAAGAACTCGGTTACCAACATCAAATTCCAGAGGCTTGCGCCTTTTATCAGCATAGCTCTTGTCTGCTCCTAGCCTTGATCAAGTTATCACGGATCTGAAGAATCTTATCCGTTATCTCTTGAATGATTTCAGGGCCAGTAAAATGCTTGTCACCAACCTCATGCAGCTGAGAGGAGATCGGCACTTGCGACCATACAAAGCTTCGAAAGGAGCCATCTGAATACTGGAATGATAGTTGTTGTTGTACGAGAACTCAATCATTGGTAAATGTACATCCTAGTTACCACCAACGTCAATCACACAAGAACGGAGCATATCCTCTAGGGTTTGAATAGTACGCTCGGTCTGCCCATTCGTTTGAGGATGAAAGGCCGTGCTAAGATTCAAATGAGAACCCATAGCGGATTGAAAGGTTTGCCAAAGACGTGAAGTAAAACGACCATCACGGTCCGAGATTATGTCAAGGGGTATGCCATGATGGCATATAATCTCATCATTATAGATTCGAGCAAGTTTCTCCACTTTATAATCTTCACGAATCGGAAGAAAGTGGGCTGATTTGGTCAAACGATCAACGATCACCCAGATACTATCATGACCAACAGGTGTACGGGGTAGTTTAGTAATAAAGTCCATAGCGATGCTATCCCATTTCCAAATAGGGATTTTGGGTTGTTCTAAGAGTCCAGAAGGACGCTGATGTTCAACCTTTACCTTCGTGCAAGTAAGGCATTTCGAGACATAAGCAACAATGTCCTTCTTCATCCCGGGCCACCAATAAATCATACGCAGATCGTGGTGCATCTTATCGGCACCTGGATGAATAGAGTAACGAGACTTGTGAGCCTCATTCATAATGAGCTCACGGAGGTTATCGCGGTCTGGCACCCAGATGCGATTGAGATAGTATTGAAGTCTATCAGACTTAGTTTCGAGTTGATCCACAGTAGCACCACGAATTTCCACAAATAGATTCCCTTCATTAGCTGACGAATACTGAGCTTCACGAATACACGCATGGAGATCACTAGAGATGCGAATAGCATTGACATGAGTTTTACGTCTAAGAGCGTCAGCCACTACATTCGCTTTGCCAGGATGATAGCGAATTTCGCAGTCGTAGTCGTTAAGAAATTCCACCCAACGTCTCTGTCGCATGTTCAGTTCCTTTTGGTTAAAGATATGTTGAAGGCTCTTATGGTTAGTGAAAACCACACACTTTGTACCATACAGGTAGTGTCGCCATATCTTTAACGCAGACACAACTGCACCAAGCTCCAGATCGTGAGTAGTGTAGTTTTCCTCATGCACTTTGAGTTGATGAGAGGCATATGCGATAACCTTGTCCCGCTGCATGAGCACACAGCCCAAGCCACGGTTCGAGGCATCACAGTATACCACGAAATCGTCATTCCCATTGGGGAGTAAGAACATGAGCATTACACAAAAGGGTCTTAAGAGTCTGAAAAGATTCCTCTTGCTCGGGACCCCAAGCAAAAGGTTTTTCTTTTTGAGTCAACGAAGTGAGAGGAATGGCGATCTTAGAAAAGTCTGAGATGAATCGGCGGTAATAACCCGCCAATCCTAGGAAGGATCGATTCTCAGATGCAGACTTAGGCGTACTCCAATTCTTCACCGCTTTGATTTTAGACGGGTCAACATGAATACCTTGCTTACTAACGACATGACCAAGAAATTGTACTTCATCAATCCAAAACTCGCACTTAGAGAATTTAGCATATAAACGTTCACCACGTAAAAGTTCAAGCATCAAGCGTAAATGACGAGCATGATCAGCCTTAGATTTCGAGTAAATGAGAA
The DNA here is from genome assembly GCA_030545235.1 of Helianthus tuberosus. Taxonomy (NCBI): domain Eukaryota; kingdom Viridiplantae; phylum Streptophyta; class Magnoliopsida; order Asterales; family Asteraceae; genus Helianthus; species Helianthus tuberosus. The sequence continues at coordinate 108,191,271 of CM060450.1, forward strand.
TATCATCAATAAAGACTATCACAAAACGATCCAAATAGGGTTTACAATCACGATTCATAAGGTCCGTAAACACTGCGGGTGCGTTGGTCAATCCAAAAGGCATGACCACGAACTCGCAGTGCCCATAACGAGTGCGAAAAGCAGTTTTAGGGACATCCTCCTCGAGTACACGAAGCTGATGATAACCAGAACGCAGGTCAATCTTCGAGAAACAGGACGCGCCTTGTAGTTGGTCAAATAAATCATCGATACGAGGAAGGGGATAACGATTCTTAACGGTAAGCTTATTAAGTTCACGGTTATCACACCCCGACCACGTAAAACATCAAATCGTGGCGGAAACGTCGGGGAGTGTTGTAACAGAATTATTGTTTCACAACCATGGCATTTAAAAGTTATGTTTTATTCATCAAACAAGAGTTACATTGTCTTAAAATAACTGAAACAAAGAGTACATCACATAATTAAACTAGATTTATTTTAAGTCTCTAAGACACAGGTCCGCCCTAGTGTGTCACGAACATCCTAAGCAACAGCTCCTGAAAATACATGTAAAAATAGGTACATCAGCATAAAAATGCCTGTGAGATACATAGGTTTTATGAAAATAGGATTCATGACTTGAGTTTAAAGAAATGTTTAATAAAATTCAGTCACGAACCTTGTTAATTGTTTTGTTTTATAAATCATTTGAAAACGTTAGCAAAATCAGATGATATGTATATATAAAAGAATAATGTATGGTTAAAAGAATAACCAAGTAAAAAGAGTTTGTGTAAACCAAGTTATTTGTAAAACAATGTTAAGTGAAAATGTGTTATAATTGTAATATGTCTAAACTGAAATGGTTTAAATAACACTATAATATGTAATATCATACAAGCACTTATATATAGGAAGTACCAGCGGCGTATCCACCATGCTTGTATCATATTACACACGCCTCGTTATTTAAGTCACTCAAACCAACCAACAATGTAAAATATCCATGTTTAATCAAATAGTCAAATGTCATAGTATAACCCAAGTTAAATATAAATCCTGTAATGTGTAAACAAAAGTTATGTATGGTAAGTAAAATGAGACTACTTAAACCACAAGTAAAAGTGTACAAAACAAAGTAAAAAGTTATGTTTTGTAAATTAAATGCATGTTTTACTGATACAAACACTTATGCAGTAAGTTAACGCATACATTCAAGCCTTGAGACAGCAGGATAACCTTAGAGTAAAGAATAAAAAGAAAAATGTTTTCGGATTCAGTCATTCCTTACACCCAAACAAACCTAGGATGTCAGGAACGGGATTTGTCAAGTCCTATGGTACCATTACTTACTACCGAGCGGCGTAGCTAATGTTAATGAATGTATTTTCGACTCGTTGAACAAACCAAATGTCATATCAAATGTAAACATGTAGTGGAAGTAATGTACTAAGTATGCTAAGTTAACATACAAAGCAGAAAATGTAATGTAAAACAATGTGCTATTATGCCAAGTAAACATACATAGCAAAAGAAGATATAATGTAAATCAATATGCTAGCATGCTAAGTAAACATACATAGCAAAACAAAATGAAATTATGTACTAATAGTGTACTAATGAACATAGCAAGTATATAATATAAAAACATGGAAAGCATGAAAATAACAAGTAGGCACATGTGTTTCACCCCAAAACGTTTGGAAAACAGTAAAAGAGGGGTCTATGTACTCACTTGAGATTGCTCAATAGACTTTAGATATCCACCAAGCAAAGCTAAAAGATTACGGATTCAAACGGCACCTAATATAGGTAACTACATTAATAGACGGACCTATTCGTAGGATCGGGTAGCATGAGGGTTCGTAAACCAAATGAATGTAGGAACTCATGTAATATGGTTTAACAAAACCTACATACTAAAACGAAACCTATTCTAAGTGCTTTTGACCCATTATGACCCGTTTAGGTAGCTTATGCTACTTTAACGCGTCGTTCGCGTAAAACGCGTTCGGACCGCTTAACTAGTCCTATGACAAGTAAAATATGCCTTAACATGTCTAATATAGTTGCCAAATCAGTTTAGATGTCAAAAATTTTGTTACATATGCTTATAATGAATTTTGGCGTAAAAAGGGCATTTTGGTAATTTACCTAAGGCATATATTTTACCTATCATACAACTACTTAAACGACGTGACCATAAGGTATAACCTCAGAAGGTTATTCCCTATACAACTATGGTCACCTAAAGTGTTTGGTCGGATCCTAATGATCGACCAAATGGGTCGGGTTCGAAAGTATAAGCGATTAATTAGATCGCTTACCTTTACGACCCTAGACAAGCACAAATCTAAAAGTGACGAGCTAAACATGTCAAAACATGTTTAACGAGGTTTAAAAACAGGTTTGGTATCAAAACAAACGGTTTTGATACCCACAAGTAGTTTGGTTACAAAATACGTAAGAATACGCATTTTGGCCGAAACTACGACTCGTCACTGAGCCTAGATAACGTGGTAATCAGTAGGTATAGTCACTAGGGACTATAACCATCGTGATTACGCTCACGTTATGAAGTTCAAACGAACTTCGCATTGACCATAAACCGGTTAATGCAGAAAGTCAAACGTAGTTTGACTTTAACGCTAAAACGAATGAAAAGAACGAAAGAATACTTACAAAAGGTCCCCGCAAGATTGATTTTCCAAGTATTTCTCAGGTATGAAGTGTTTCACACTTCAACTTAGAGAAAATCTCAGAAATCAAGTGAGTTGCAACAAGGACATGGGAGGGTATTTATGGATGTAGTAGAACCGTTAAGATCGTTCCTCGTTATCCGTGATTCAATCACAGCCGTACACCTCGAGCCCATTGTTTTGTGAAACCTTGGGTACCCCTAGAAATGGCCCATAGTTGCTAGAAACCAGTTGCAAGTGGATTACATGGCTGGAACAGGTGGAAGCAGGCTGTTACACACATTCTGCACATCTGGGCAGCCTACGCGGCCCGCGTAAGGTCCTGCAGATGTTCACGCGCCCCGCCTGGGCTTCAAATCAGCAAAACAAGTTTTCCAAAATGACAGTTTCAGTCCCTGTTGTGTTATAAGCTCCATTCCGACATGTTTAAGGCCCGTTTAGCCAACCTTAAGGCCCTAAAATGATGCCTAAAAATTTTGGACATGAAACATGCTCGAAAATATGCCGGATGTCGGTTCGTTTGGTCGTACGAACGCGATGTTCACTTAATTACGACAAAATGCGCACAAGCGCGAAAAACGATCCAAATTGCACGACGAATGGATTTTCTTATGCCAAATACTAAAATAAAATATTTTAATGCTTACATAAATTTTTGGATGTCCGGATGTATTCAGAACGTAAGTTATGCGCGAAAATCCAAACTTATGCACTTTTTGACGCTTTTAGTCCCTGAATGAGCATAAAGTTTATTTTAGCACACCGAACCTCTCAAAGCCTATTTCTAAGCTATGTAAAGGATATTTAGGGTGTGTTTAACTTATGATCAAGTTCTGGAATGTCCGTTACAGTTCAAATTGGCATACTTTCGCAGTTTGTCGAATTTAGTCCCTGTAAGCGAATAGACTTGATATTTGCCATACCAAAGCCTTCAAAACTTATTTCTAAGTTATGTAAAGGTTATTTAAGGTATGTTAAGCATATGTTGATGTTCCGTAGTATTTTTCGCGTTAAACTGATTACATTTAAGCACCAGTTTGCGTATAATTCTCCAGAAAGCAATATAGAGTTTGAAATCGAATAAAAATCAAAACATGAAAAACATAAAACATAAACAAAAAAACAAACATAGGGATCAAATAACTTTATTTCATTGATAACTGAACTGTTTACAATGATTACAAGCACAGATGTCACAACGGTAGTCGATACACATACGAAACGAACCATCTTTCTTCTTGACGAATAGCGAAGGAGCACCCCACATAGAGGTACTTGGATGAATGAATCCCTTGTCAAGTAGTTCTTGAAGCTGGCTAGATAAATCTTGCATCTCGGAAGGTTCACGTCGATAAGGGGCCTTGGCGACAGGAGTCGCACCATGTATGAGATCAATACGAAAATCAACGGATTTAGGAGGAGGAAGACCAGGAAGATCTTCAGGAAAGACATCAGGGAAATCACACACTACTGGAATGTCGCTTGTGTTCTTCCCTTTGCCCTTTTGCTCCACCACGTGGGCCAAGAAGGCAAAGTTTTGTTTACGTAAGCATCTGTTCGCTTGAGTGCATGACATCAACTTCAGTCCTTTCGAAGGTCGGTCTCCATAGACATGCAAAATATCACCGGACGGAAGCGGTAGACGAACAAACTTCTCGTGACAAGCAATCTTGGCATGATTCTTACGCAACCAATCCATACCAATAATGACATCAAAACTACCCAATTGCATGCGTATTAGATCAATAGTAAACACGTGGTTGTTAAGAGTCAAGGAACAACCACAGAGAATAGAATCAACTAGAATAGACTTCCCATCGGCAATCTCCACCGAAAACGACTTAGGTAACATAGAGCGTGCACAGTTTAACAAAGATTCAAATTCTACGGACACAAAGCTTCTGTTGGCACCAGTATCAAATAGAATCGAAGCGTAAAGGTTATTCACAAGAAACGTACCATTAACGACATCATTTTTGTTACGAGCCTGATTAGCGTTAAGATTGAACGCTCATCCATGAGCGGCTGGCTGCTGGTATTGGTTGAGCTGAGGACACTGATTACGGAGGTGAGTAGTATCTCCACACTTGTAGCATGCACAAACAGCGTTGACTGGCCTAGGATTCTGCTGAGGAGCTGGAAGAGCTGGTAGGGCTGCCTGAGCTGGGGCTTGCTGAGCTGGTTGGGCAGGGTTAGCTTGACGACAATAGGGAGTCATGTGACCATAGCGATTGCAATTGGTACAAAAACGACATGCAGAGTTAGCAGGATGATGGAAGTTGCAAGTGGTACACTTGGGGTGAGGCCCAGTGTACTGCCTCTTGACTTCAGGAGCAACAGGGTTCTGAACAACAGCAGCAGGAGCAGGTTTAGCAGCAGGGTTTGCAGTAGGAACAATAGCATTGCATCCCGAAACCTGAGACTTCCTCTTCTTATTCTTGCTACCACTTGGCTGCTGAGTAACTTGATGTGCAGACTTAGAAGGAACAGGGTTAGCAAACTGCTTATCACGAACACGGTTGTTGTTGAGACTAGCTGCAAGACTGTAGACTTCCTCAATAGTATCGAGCTGAGCTGCTTCAATAGAATCACGCATAGCAGGAGGTAGACCATTAACATACTTGGTTATCATGCGCTTAGGAGTAGAAACCAAATGAGGAACGATCAAGCTGAGCTGCTTGAAGCGAGTAGTATAAGCCAGATTATCATCACCAATCTGCTTCAAATGCCAGAACTCTTCTTCAAGCTTCAATTGTTCATGGGGAAGGCAGAACTCAAGCATCATTAGTTCACGCACCTCGGTCCATGGAAGAGCATAGGCTTCTTCATTCGAACGGATGTTTCTCTCATTAGACCACCACTCCAACGCTCTGCCTTGAAACATTCCCGTTGCACTCCTAGTCTTTAAATGATCTGGGCATTCGCTGTTAATGAAGGTAACCTCGATGCTGTCAAACCACTCGAGCATTGCGGTCACCCCATCACTGCCCGTGAAAGGCTTAGGGTTGCAAGAGATGAAATGTTTGTAGCTAAACTTTGTGGGCTTTGGCTTCTCGGCCTTCGAGTCCACAGAGGATGGAGGCGCGTTTGATCCTTGGATCTCAGAGACGATCTTTGGCACGACTCGAGTGATCTGGCCGGCCATAAAGGGCATCATCTTTTTCTGAGACTTTCCCTGGATCTCTTGAGAGTGTCGGATAGCTTACGAGAAGACATCTAAAGATCCAAAAAGAGGATTGTATAAGTCTAGATTCACAAAGTCTCATAGTATAGATTCACACACGATAGATTAAAGACTCAAGATTCAATAAGATTCACATAGATTACAGGTTTAGGTTTCCAACAAGTTTCACATAGATTCCGTTAGATTAGACACCGTAAACCCATGACCTTCGCATAGCACGTTGTACGAAGTTTGGCAACATGTCAGAAACACTTATATATTGGAAGTACCAGCGGCGTATCCACCACGCTTCGGGAACATTGCTTCCGCCTCGTACTCGGTGTCATGTTACGTGTCGCAATTGCCAAACATAACAACACACTCATCATCATCATCATCATCATCATACACACGTAGATTAATCCGATAGATTCAAATAGATTAACCCAATAGACTCACATAGATTCCAATAGATTCCAATAGATTACCCCATAGATTCCAATAGATTCACATAGATTCCAATAGATTCACGTAGATTCCAATAGATACCAATAGATTGCCCAATAGATTCGTATAGACTAGAGTTAACAACCTCATCACAGTCCACAAACAACGAAATCCCGCATGGCACGTGCTACGAAAGTTCGGCAACATGACGAAAGCACTTATATATAGGAAGTACCAGCGGCGTATCCACCATGCTTCAATCATGCCACTTCCGTCTCGTCATCGGTGTCATGCTTCGTTAACCATAACATTAGATTCCGTCACATCTCACTAAGCTTTCACATAGATTAACCAAGCAGATTCAACAACTTCAACCCGAGTCTACAAAACTACGAACTTCGCTTAGCACGTGGTACGAAGGTTCGGTAACATGCCAGAAACACTTATATATAGGAAGTACCAGCGGCGTATCCACCATGTTTCAGACATGCCACGTTCGCCTCGTCTTCGGCGCTAGGCTACGTTTCGTATTTTGTTCCTCAAAACAACACATACATAGATTACACATAGATTACACTAGAGTACACATAGATTACACGTAGATTTCACATAGATTCCACATAGATTACACAAGTAGTTTCCCATAGTTTTAGAGTTCAACAATCTCATCACCGGTCTGCAAAACACTAAGTTTCGCATGGCACGTGGTACGAAAGTTGGTAACATGTCGGAAACACTTATATATAGGAAGTACTAGCAGCGTATCCACCATGTTTCAGACACGTCACTTCTGTCTCATATTTCTATGCCATGTTACGTTGAGTGTTTCACAACCACAATAACACATAGATTCATAGTATCATAGTCGATCAAGATTTCCACATAGATTACAAAGCTTCGTAAATTTAGTTTAATCCTGAGATTAGATTTAGTGTTTTAGATTGCGAACATACGTGTGAATTGTGTAAAAAGCCTCAAAATAAGCGAAGAATCAAGTTTAAAACCATACATTAAATCGAGATAACATAAAAGATAGGCTCATAAAACATAGGATTGCTCCGGGTAGAGGAACGGTGACTAACCAAGGTGATTCGAACCCCTTTCGAATTGAGGCAACGTGTCTTGACTTACTTAGACAAACACGTCATCGATGTTAGGCCTACGATATTCGTCCTTTGGTCATTTCACGTTCCTAATTGATTGGAATTTTGAGACTTTGGCGAGACATAAAAACAAAGAGTGGGACTAGTTATCAAGGTCTGAGTTTCACCTCTATCTTTACAACATCGTACCCTAATAGTGTCGGTACTTATCAACAGATAAGACCTACTAGAATGTAATAGGGAAATTTCTCATCAAGGTTCGGATGTCACTCCTGACTTGAGGACGAATTTCGTGCAAAATACAAACACTGATTAGCAGTGTTTTCAAGGTATCAAGTGTATATTGCGTCAGCCTTAGGAAAGGCATGTAAGTTTAGCAGGAAAATGTGTTGCTAGGAAGCAAATATGGTAGAATGCATAAGTCTTAAACAACATATAAGAATCAAGATTCCTAGAACTATAGACTAGGGCAAGTATTCCTACTCATCCTAATTCCCTACAGTTATGGCTTTGATACCAATCTGTCACACCCCAACCGATGGCGGAAACATCGGGGTGCGGCACTAAGCGTACAGATTGCTCATGAGTTTCCATAACACTAATAGTTTCAGTAGTAATTAAATTGATTCATGCAAAATTTTCTAAACAACATAATTCCACAATCACAAATTATCAAAACATCAACATAGTTCCAAAAGTTTCTAGATTTAGCTAGATGTAGTTTCTAAGCTTCATCCTAGCCTGTTTCAAGAATCCTAGTGTGACAGTTGTCAAAAATTCAGGTATCCGTACAATTATTAAACCATGATTAGTGCATAATGACTGTGCTGAATTGCAATTAACTACTTTCTGATTACTGCCATATACATACATGTGTATCACATATTGCTTAATGTCATATCATTATTGCATGAGAACTTTGTTTACTCAAATGATGCATTAAATACAGTTAGCAAAGTTATCAGACAAATCAAAAATATGCTAACGGAGTTCAGTACATAGACAGACAGTGTGTTGAGACACAGAATGAGCCAGAAACCAAGTCTTACACTAGTATAGTGTGTAGGAAAGTAAGGATCACAAAACTGCCTTTTTAGAGATAGTTTAAGTGCCTAAAACTCACATAAAGTGCTGAATTCTGCAAAATTCAGCAATAATCAACATTTAAACACACTAATATTATGCAGAAATATGGTTAAATGGTCCTGAATGCTTTCCTAAGTTCCGGGAATCAAAAGTGTCACAAAAAGTAACATAAAGCACACTAAACTGCATAGTTTAGCACCTTAACGAACCGGTAACCAACCGAACAACCGGACACTACCCGAAACACCAAATTTCCACTAGAAGCACTGTTTTAACATTACCAAGCTAGTTATGGTCCCCGAACATCATAACACAACATAAATATCAAGTAACTAGAGTAACTAACTAGATACTTACATTTTTACCCTAAACTAACTAATGTTTACAAACCTAGTCTACATACCCCCCCCCCCCCACCTATGAAATCGGCCAACATGGCCCCCACATATTGATTTGTTTTATTTTTTTAATAGATCTTGTTTATGCTTTATATGACATATTATACCAGAGTTAAACTTTAGACATGGATTATAAGTAAACTTGGAAGACATAAGCTCTAATTCTACACACATCAAAACACACACAACCTTCTCCTTCTTCTCCTTGTGCTCTCGGCCGAACACCAACACACACACACACACACTCAAGATTTTCATCCATCCTACAACCATTCCAAGCTTATACAAGTGAGTTAGAAGACATACAAAGGAGCTAGGAGCTTGGAGAAGTTGAAGGACCTTGTTCATTTGATTTTATCCACTTGTTTTCTTCTCTTGATCATCCCTAGCCTTGAGCTAGTGGTAAGAACCTTGATCCTTCTATTTTACATCTATTTTAAGTGGTTAAAAGATGTTACATAATGATAATCTTGAAGAACATTAAGAATCACAAGAAAAGAACTTGAACATAAGCTTGAATACATAAGAAATCTTGATGAATATGAGTTGTTATGCTTGATGATTGTTGATTGCTTGTGAAAATGATGTTGATCATCATATGATCTTGCTAGATCATGATTAAAAACATAATCTAGCAAGATGAGAGGATGAAAGTGTTGTAGGATCATAGATCATCCTCATAAGAACCATGAACTTGAAAGAATATGTGGTTTTCTTGTAAAACAATGATCAAAGTAAGTTGTTAATCATGTAGATCTAAAATTTCATGGATGATGTCTCAAGAAACCAAGTTAAAAATATAAGTTTTACTAAATCTTGGTTCTTAAACAAATAAACCTTATTTTTTGTGGTTAAAACAAGTGTAGAAATAAGTTGTGAACAAGAAAAATTCAAAAGATTGATTTGTAGAAAATTCATTTTACAAGTAGTGAAAGTCTAAATCCTTCAAGAATGTGATTTATAAATAAATAACCACACTTTAAAGGATAACAAGGCTTACTAAGAACACTAGTAAGTTACTACATATTTTCAAGTTCTTGAAGTAGTAGATTATGCTTGTTTTTGGCAAAATTGGTAAATAAAGATTGTTTGCTGATGTTTGTGAATTGATTTTGTTGATTTTACAAAAGAAAATGATATACCTTCAAGTTATGGAAACCTCCATTTTTAGGGGAAACTATGGCAAAATTATTCTAAAAATTAAACACTTAGAAAAATATTTCTAAACAAATATTTACAAGTGTATTTTAAACCATGAATTTTTCACATAAAGTTTCCATAATTTTTGTTACAAAAATATAAATATTGGAGGTTGGTTTTCATAAATAAAAGTGACTAAATATGTATTTAGGAAAATATATATTTAGAAGTCACCATGTGTGTGATTACTTGTATATTATATGTATTAGTTATATTATTTTAGGACTTGAAATAATATAACTAATCAAAATACCAAAAATTATAATCCAAAATATTACCAAAATTCCAAGAATTAAATACACAAATTATATCCAAAATATTGGAGAAACCGAACAAGGAATATAACTTACAAAAATATTTCGGAATTTAATTCATAAGCATATTTTGGTAAATAATATTTTGGACACCAAGAGAACAAAAATATGATTTTTACAATTATTACAAGAATATATATCATATTTTGACAAGGGAAAAATATTATATTTTTGGCAAGTATAAATATATATTTTTCTTGAAATTTTTAGAAGATATATTATTTTTGAAAGAAATATATATTTTCTCAACAAACATGAAATACGATATTTTTGGGGTTAAAGATATATTTTCTCAAATAAATATAAAATATATCATTTTTGGAGAAAAATAAGTTTATATATATTTTCTAAGTTAGACTTGAAAAATATATTATTGTTGGAACTTATATGAAAATACAAATATTTTTGCCAAAGAAAAATTATAAATAATATTTCTTAAAATATATATTTTTGGAAATATATATTGGTGAACTTTTATTAATGATAATATTCCGGAAAAGTTAATACGAAATTGAGTATAAGAATACCTAATGAATACAATAAAAATACGTATTCTCATACGTATAAATACGCACCGGAATACGACCCCGGTACATGGCAAAAATATACAAATACAAGAATACGAATACACCCATCCTTGGGAAGGAAATACATGTATAAATACTTGAAGTGTATCAAGTCAAAATATATTATTCTAAAAATTAATAAACATAATTTAAGTTAAAATATTTATTATTTTAACAAAAAAAATTATAACTTGGAATAATATCGAAGACACAAAGAAACGTAACTCAAAGACACTAATTAATACTAAGTCAAGGCACGACCCGCTCGTCTGATAGACATTAGTACATTGTAGGTAGTCGTGTACGCCAGGTGAAGTCTTGAGTTACGGTGTTTACGAAGACGCAAGACTGTGAGTTCATGACCCCCTTTTCTTTAAACAGTGTTGTTTTATAACTTCGGGGGTGAAGTACATGTTACGAAATGTTTACAAACAATTATAGTTGGTATGTTTAGCTAAGGATTGCGTATTAGATCATGTGAATGGGTAGGCGCACTCCTAAGACCATTAATCCTCGTGTTTGGACCGAGGGGCATGCATGATAGATCTATTTGGCTGTAGCGAGCCCACACCCATGTGGATCGGGGATTGGCCCGTGAGGTGACTATGTCTTATAGCCGGAGGCCCGGTACAAAATCTGATAGGTTTGAGCCTTCCTACGCCGTTGCACGCATGTTAATGGCCTTGCAAACCATTAATTGATCTGTTTCCTTGTTTTGCTTTCATACCAGGATTTACAAAACATACATACATACATACAATGATTACAAGGATTTATTCATACACACAAACAAACACATGAACTCGCTCAACTTTTGTTGATGTTTTCAAACTACGTGTATTTCAGGGAATTAAAAGTGGATCTGGCGGGCGTTTGGATGTTTCAAGTTGCATTAAGAATAAAGGATGCTATCCGTTGTCTTAGGGTTTGGTTAGTGTGTCTTATCCTGGACGAGACACATCTTCCAAAGCCTGGTTTTATTTAGAGTCTTTTGATGAGTCCTTATGGAACTCTAAACAATTCGTATGGTTTGTAAAATTTGAATTTGAAGTCTATGTTTCAAACAATGATGGTTGTGATGTTTTTAAACTTATTTAATGGATGATCATCTATGGTTTTATCATATAGTTGTTGTTATGATTGAATGCAATGATATTAAGAAAGTCACACATAATCACGCTTCCGCAAAAGACAGGGTGTGACAGTTTGGTATCAGAGCTTCGATTGTAGCGAACTAGGATTCCTTCTCGAGTCTAGACTACAATCATTAGGGCTCTCACGAAAATATTTTTACAACATGTTTTCATTGCATACACGAAACGCCCAGATCCCAGGGAAACAAACATTTTTACAAACAGACACGAAACACGATAATAAGGTTGTATTTGTGGTTTAGTCTGGGAGACTAAGTGGTTTAGTCGGGAGACTAGGTGGTTTAGTCTGGGAGACTAGGTGAGATAGTCTGGGAGACTAGGTGGTCTAGTCTGGGAGACTAGGAAGGATAGGAAGGATTCGTGAGAAATGATAAGGATACATGATTACATGATTACATTGTCATTGATTACATGCTTAATGTTAGTAGTTGATATATGTGCATATGTTATGATTGTTATGTTACAGGCGGTATGTCGTCTTCAGAGAGCGGATTGTCCGATACCGATGACCCTATGGCTGTAGTCTCAGATGACGAGATTGCACCAGAGCCGGAGATCTTTACTTCCGATACAGAGAGCGACCCAGAGATGAGGTCAGACGACGGCGACGACTTTCAGCCGTTTGCGTTACCTAATTTTGGAGATGATTTACCGATTGCTGATGGTATCCCAGACGAGGATCCTTTTGTTATTCCCATTCAAATTCACGATCATCTTATCATCGGTCATCCCGATGGTGAGCATGTCGTGGCACCGATCCTCGCTCCCGTTCCTCTCATGGTCATCCCACTTGAGGATTGGCCTTTTGACGATCTTTTTGACGATGATTTTGATCTGTTTGTTGATGGTCCTCCCAATGATGCCCATGGTGATGGAGAGCTCGATGAGGACGTTGTTGATGTTCCACTTCTGGGGATTCCCGTTATTGAGATTTCTTCTGACTCTAGTTTACACTTTGTCCCAGATTCCTTTGAGTCTGTGTCATCTTCCGCTTTACAGGTAGTTGGACTGTGATGTTATGCCACTGATTCGGATGACGATACGGCCATGTCAGCTGCACCATCTCCTCCACATGACTTTGAGCCTGGACTTAAGCCCGATTTGTCCCTGTTGATCAGCCTGTTGATGCACCCGCTGATCCTGAGCTGATACCTGCACCTGAGCCTTTACCTGATCATGACCCTATTCCATTTGGCTTACCTGACATTGCACCCCTCATACCTGATCCAGTTCCTGCACCCGCTGACCCTCCTGTTATTGAGCCAGTCACTTCTCCACTTGCACACGCACCTACTGATGTTGCTCCTTTTCACCCAGTGGAGTCTGATGTTCACCGTGTTGATCTACATATTGTTTTCTTGCAGGACATACCCGCACCCCGTCCAGGGGAGGGCACTTCTGGCCAGCAGCCTAGCCATGACCCTCATGTTTCAACAGCTTTTCCCCACATACCTCAGTCTGCACCTCCTGCTCATTTTACTTCTTCACCACTTGATGAGCCATTCCGATGGTTCCCACCTTACACCATGCCGATTTCGGATCCCTAGCATCCCTCGCACTTTACTGGTTACACACGGGATGAGCTACTCTTATCACTCCAGCTTTAGTATAAGATCATGAGTCATAGGATTTTGGAGCTTGAGATGACACCGCGTCCTTTGCCATGTCCTTGTCAGCCTACTTTTGTTCCCCCTCGTTCATCGCTGTCTCCATTTTCACATCCACCTGCTCCTGTCACTTCTTTTCTAGAGTTTGACGCTCCATTTCTCACTGTCGAGCAGTAGATCAGTTATCCGCTGCGTCATGTATATGAGCTTGAGGAGGAGCTTGCGCATGTGCGCATCTTTCTTTTCTTTCCTCCACCTCCACCTCCTCCTCCACCACCACCATCAGCATAGTGGTTTTTGGTTTTATGTAGGTTGAAATACTTTTGATGAGAGCACCACTATTGAGCCGAGCTTGTGAAGCCTTTTGGAGACCACCTTTTGATCATATGATTTTGTATATTGACAGACTTATTGGACAAGGGTAGTGTGACCCTGTGTTCCTTTTGATATGATACACTTTGTAAAGCATGTAACAATACTTTGTGGTCGATGATTAATGAAAGCTCAATCGTCATGTTCTCATTAAACACGTTGTTGATTTACATGTCTGTGCTATGATTGTAATGTTATATGCTTGCTTGCTATGATAAATGCTATTATATATACGTACTATCTATTATTTAGCGAATAAGACATGACCTATACAATCTTCTTCTTAGAAGATGCCCCCTCGAAGGAACACTTAGTTGCCCACAACCGAGGCAGAATTACAAGAACGAATTTCACAGGCAATCGCACAACATGAGGCCCTACGCTCCAAACACAGCGGAGGCACCTCAGGGAATAACCTACCTAACGGTAATGTTTAAGTCACTTAAGACACATTACAATACATTTGGATATTTCCATGTGAGTTTGCTAATACTTTCTGTGAATGATGTTGCTTGTACAGGTTGTACTTACAAGCAGTTTCTGGACTGCAAGCCTCTGAACTTTGACGGCACTGGAGGTGCCGTAGCTTTTGTGAGATGGGTTGAGAAGACAAATTATGTGTTGCGGATGAGTAAGTGTGCGCCAGAGCATTAAGTTACCTACATTTCTGGACTATTCCTAGATGGAGCCCTGTCATGGTGGAACCTTCAGGTTCAAACTTTGGGTGAAGCTACAGCATATGCGTTGTCATGGGACGAGCTGAAAGAGCTGATGCGTAAGAAGTATTGTTCAAGGGCAGAAATTCAGAAATTGGAAACTAAATTTTGGAATCTGAAAATGGAAGGTCCCAAAGTAGCCGAGTACATGCAAAGATTCCATGATTTGTCTCGTGTTGTCCCTTACTTGGTAGAACCAGAGTTCAAGCGTTTCATCTGGGGATTGGCATCCCAGATTCTCAGCATGGTAACTGCTTCTAAGCCTCCAACAATTTCTGAAGCAATCGTCTTGAGCGTGGCATTGACTGAAGAAGCCATCAGATTGGGCAAGTTTTCGATTTCTGAGGGAAAGAAGAAAGAGACTCAAGTCGAGTCGTCTGGAGAGAATAAAAGGAAGTTCTCAAACTTCAAGAAGGGTACTCATGCGAGCAGCAATGCCAACAAGCATAGAGACGCTAACCCACCAGTTAAGGCACAAGCTACTGCTACTGGTGCTGAGATTAGAGGAAAAGGGTATATGGGCACCCTGCCCAAATGTGATGTGTGTCAGTTTCATCACACTGGATGATGCAGAGCTGGGAAGTGTGAAACGTGTGGAAAAGTTGGCCATGCCAAAGAGACATGCTGGTATGGAGCCGGTCGTGGGAATGGTGGTCAGAGAGGAAGTGGTAATGGCAATGGAAACCGTGGTGGAAACGGTTATGGCAACAGAAACCAATGTGGAAACAATAATCAGGGAGGTAATGGAAATCGTGGTGGTTTTGGAAATCAAGCTGGTAACGGAAACCATGGAGCAAATAACAACCAGGGCGGAAACGGAAATGGAAATGGTCGCGGCCAAGGTTGTTTTTGTTGCGGAGATTTTGGGCATTTCAAGCGAGATTGCCCAAAGAACAATCAAGCCCAAGGAAGAGTTTTCAACATTGGAGGTAGGGAAGCTCGCCAGGATCTGAACGTAGTTACTGGTACATTCCCTATCAACCAACACTTTGCATCTGTACTATTTGATACTGGTGTCGACTATAGCTTCGTATCTCTAGAGTTTAAGAATATACTTGGGTTAGTTGCCAGTAAGTTAGATATTCCGTACTCCATAGAACTTGCTAATTGAAAGCTAGTAGAGGCAAACGAAGTGATTAGAGGTTGTGTAATAGAGCTGGGAAAGCATGAGTTTACGCTTGACCTTCTGCCAGTTGAGTTGGGAAGCTTTGACGTGGTAGTTGGAATGGATTGGTTGTCAAGTAACCGAGCTGAGATCGTATGCCATGAGAAGATTGTCCACATCCCGATGGTGAATGGAGAGACGATTGTAGTGCACGGAGAAAAGCATGATACGCCTCTAAGGATTATCAGTTGTTTGAAGGCCCGAAAGTTTTTGCAGAAAGGATGTGTTGCCTTCTTGGCTCACGTTGTTGATAAGGAAGTTGTAGAGTCGAAGCTGGAAGATATCCCTGTGGTAAGGGAATATCCTGAAGTCTTCCCCGAAGACTTGCCAGGATTGCCGCTGCAGCGACAAGTTGAATTCCATATTGACTTGGTTCCAGGCGCCGCGCCTGTAGCCAAGGCACCTTATCGACTTGCGCCTTCCGAGATGCAAGAGTTGTCGACGCAACTGCAGGAGCTATTGGATAAGGAATTTATTAGACCAAGCTTCTCGCCTTAGGGAGCTCCGGTACTATTTGACAAGAAGAAGGACGGTAGTTTCCGTATGTGCATTGACTACCGAGAGCTAAACAAGTTAACCATCAAGAATCGGTATCCTTTGCCGAGGATTGATGATCTCTTCGATCAACTTGTTCAAGTTACTACTCCAAGATCGATCTTCGATCAGGTTATCACCAGCTGCGAATTCAAGAAGAGAGTATACCGAAGACTGCCTTCAGAACTCGTTATGGACATTACGAGTTCCTAGTAATGCCGTTTGGTCTGACAAATGCGTCGGCAGTATTTATGGATTTGATTAACCGACTTTGCAAGCCATATCTCGATAAATTCGTGATTGTATTTATCGATGATATTTTGATCTATTCGCGAACAAAGGAAGAGCATGAGCAACACCTTAGAGCCATTTTAGAGCTGCTCAAGAAGGAGAAACTATATGCTAAGTTCTCGAAGTGCGAGTTTTGGTTACGTGAGGTACAGTTCCTTGGTCATGTAGTGAATGAAGATGGAATCTATGTGGATCCCACCAAGATCGAGGCAATTAAGAATTGGGAAACTCCGAAGACGCCAACCGAGATCCGACTGTTTTTTGGTTTAGGAGGGTATTATCGCAGATTTATTGAGGATTTCTCCAAAATCGCTCAACTGCTGACCTCCCTTACTCAAAAGGATAAGAAGTATGAATGGGGAGATAAACAAGAAGAAGCTTTTCAGCTGCTTAAGAATAAGCTTTGCGATGCACCTATTTTATCCCTACCTGAAGGCACCGACGACTTCGTGGTATACTGTGACGCCTCGCGTCAGGGATTGGGCTGTGTGCTGATGCAGCGACAGAAGGTTATCGCTTATGCTTCGCGCCAGTTGAAGGTTCATAAGAAGAACTACACCACACATGATTTGGAATTACGATCAGTGGTGTTTGCTTTGAAGATTTGGCGACATTATTTGTATGGTACCCGATGTACGATCTTTACGGATCACAAGAGCCTTCAGCACATATTCGATCAGAAAGAGCTTAACATGAGACAACGACATTGGGTAGAGTTGTTAAACGATTATGACCGTGAGATTAAGTATCATCCAGGAAAGGCGAATGTGGTGGCAGACGCCTTGAGTCGAAAAGAAAGGATCAAGCCCATAAGGGTTAGGGCTTTGGAGATGATTATACAGACAGACCTCTCGTTGCGTATTCGTGATATGCAAAGGGAAGCTCTTAAGAAAGAGAATCTTAAGGATGAATATCTCCGTGGGATGGAGAAAAATTTGGTGCAAAATGAGGAAGGAACCTTGTGCTTTATGGGACGAATTTGGGTTCCCCTCTTTGGTGGTCTTAGAGATGTTATTTTTTATGAAGCTCATAAATCGAGGTACTCGATCCACCCAGGATCGGACAAGATGTACCAAGATTTGAAGGATTATTACTGGTGGCCAAGACTTAAGGGTGATGTGGCTACTTATGTCGGGAAATGTTTGACTTGTGCCAAAGTAAAGGCCGAATATCAGAAGCCTTCAGGTCTTCTGCAGCAACCTGAGATACCCATGTGGAAGTGGGAACATATCTCAATGAATTTCATAACGAAGTTGCCCAGGACACCCAGAGGTCATGACACGATTTGGGTAATCGTGGACCGTCTGACAAAATCTGCGCACTTTTTGCCGATCAGAGAGAAGGATAACACTGGTAAGCTAGCTAAGCTGTACCTAAGAGAGATAGTCGCACGCCATGGAATGCCTATCTTGATTATATCTGACAGAGACAGAAGATTTGTGTCAAGGATTTGGCAATCTTTCCAAGAAGCGTTTGGCTCACAGTTGAATCTGAGCACAAGATTTCATCCACAGACGGACGGTCAAAGGAGAGAACGATTCAGACGCTTGAAGATATGTTACGAGCTTGCGTAATGGACCTTGGTGGCAGTTGGGACACTCACCTACCCTTGGTTGAGTTCTCCTATAACAACAGCTACCATACAAGCATTCAAGTTGCACCATTCGAAGCCCTCTACGGACGCAAATGTCGATCACCGTTATGCTGGGCATATGTAGGTGATAGACAACTGTTGGTCCCGAACTAGTCCAAGAGACGACAGATAAGATCATGCAGATCCGAGAGCGCATCAAGGCGGCTCGTGATCGACAAAAGAGCTATGAGGACCAAAGAAGGAAACCCTTGGAATTTGAAGTGGGTGATATGGTTCTGTTAAAAGTCTCACCTTGGAAAGGTGTGGCACGCTTTGGGAAGTGTGGAAAGTTAAACCCATGATATATCGGACCGTTCAGAATTTTAGAAAGGGTTGGTACCGTAGCATACAAGTTGGAGCTACCAGCAGAACTTAATGGCGTTCATGATACATTCCATGTATCTAATCTGAAGAAGAGTCCAACCCAAGAAACAGTAGTCATTCCTGCTGACGAAGTTCACATTGACGACACACTCCACTTTACAGAAGAACTCGTTGAGGTTACTAATTGGAAGGTTAACAAGACTCGGAGGAGTAGTGTTAAACTCGTCAAGGTTCGATGGAACGCGCGTCACGGCCCAGAGTTCACTTGGGAGCGTGAAGACCGCATGAAAGCAAAATACCCGCATTTATTCCCTAACACCCCTCTAGCTAGTAGTAAAGCTTAAAATTTCGGGACAAAATTTTCTTAACAGGGGGAGAATGTGACAACTGTCAAAAATTCAGGTATCCGTACAATTATTAAACCATGATTAGTGCATAATGACTGTGCTGAATTGCAATTAACTGCTTTCTGATTACTGCCATATACATACATGTGCATCACATATTGCTTAATGTCATATCATTATTGCATTAGAACTTTATTTACTCAAATTATGCATTAAATACAGTTAGCAAAGTTATCAGACAAATCAGAAATATGCTAATGGAGTTCAGTACATAGACAGACAGTGTGTTGAGACACAGAATGAGCCAGAATCCAAGTCTTACACTAGTATAGTGTGTAGGAAAGTAAGGATCACAAAACTGCCTTTTTAGAGATAGTTTAAGTACCGGAAAGTGCCTAAAACTCACATAAAGTGCTGAATTCAGTAATAATCAGCATTTAAACACACTAATATTATGCAGAAATATGGTTAAATGGTCCTGAATGCTTTCCTAAGTGTCGGGAATCAAAAGTGTCACAAAAAGTAACATAAAGCACACTAAACTGCATAGTTTAGCACCTTAACGAACCGGTAACCAACCGGACACTACCCGAAACACCAAATTTCTACTAGAAGCACTGTTTTAACATTACCAAGATAGTTATGGTCCTCGAACATCATAACACATCATAAATATCTAGTAACTAGAGTAACTAACTAGATACTTACATTTTTACCCTAAACTAACCAATATTTACAAACCTAGTCTACATACCCCCCCCCCCACCTATGAAATCGGCCAACATGACCCCCACATATTGATTTGTTTTATTTTTTTAATAGATCTTGTTTATGCTTTATATGACATATTATACAAGAGTTAAACTCTAGACATGGATTATAAGTAAACTTGGAAGACATAAGCTCTAATTCTACACACATCAAAACACACACAACCTTCTCCTTCTTCTCCTTGTGCTCTCGGCCGAACACCAACACACACACACACTCAAGATTTTCATCCATCCTACAACCATTCCAAGCTTATACAAGTGAGTTAGAAGACATACAAAGGAGCTAGGAGCTAGGAGAAGTTGAAGGACCTTGTTCATTTGCTTTTATCCACTTGTTTTCTTCTCTTGACCATCCCTAGCCTTGAGCTAGTGGTAAGAACCTTGATCCTTCTATTTTACATCTATTTTAAGTGGTTAAAAGATGTTACATAATGATAATCTTGAAGAACATTAAGAATCACAAGAAAAGAACTTGAACATAAGCTTGAATACATAAGAAATCTTGATGAATATGAGTTGTTATGCTTGATGATTGTTGATTGCTTGTGAAAATGATGTTGATCATCATATGATCTTGCTAGATCATGATTAAAAACATAATCTAGCAAGATGAGAGGATGAAAGTGTTGTAGGATCGTAGATCATCTTCATAAGAAGCATGAACTTGAAAGAATATGTGGTTTTCTTGTAAAATAATGATCAAAGTAAGTTATTAATCATGTAGATCTAAAATTTCATGGATGATTTCTCAAGAAACCAAGTTAAAAATATAAGTTTTACTAAATCTTGGTTCTTAAACAAATAAACCTTATTTTTGGTGGTTAAAACAAGTGTAGAAATAAGTTGTTAACAAGAAAAATTCAAAAGATTGATTTGTAGAAAAATCATTTTACAAGTTGTGAAAGTCTAAATCCTTCAAGAATGTGATTTATAAATAAATAACCACACTTTAAAGGATAACAAGGCTTACTAAGAACACTAGTAAGTTACTACAAATTATTACAAATTTTCAAGTTCATGAAGTAGTAGATTATGCTTGTTTTTGGCAAAATTGGTAAGTAAAGATTGTTTGCTGATGTTTGTGAATTGATTGTGTTGATTTTACAAAAGAAAATGATATACCTTCAAGGTATGGAAACCTCCATTTTTAGGGGAAACTATGGCAAAAATTTTCTAAAAATTAAACACTTAGAAAAATATTTCTAAACAAATATTTACAAGTGTATTTTAAACCATGAATTTTTCACATAAAGTTTGCCATAATTTTTGTTAGAAAAATATAAATATTGGAGGTTGGTTTTCATAAATAAAAGTGACTAAATATGTATTTAGGAAAATATATATTTAGAAGTCACCATGTGTGTGATTAGTTGTATATTACGTGTATTAGTTATATTATTTTAGGACTTGAAATAATATAACTAATCAAAATACCAAAAATTATAATCCAAAATATTACCAAAATTCCAATAATTAAATACACAAATTATATCCTCAATATTGGAGAAACTGAACAAGGAATATAACTTACAAAAATATTCCGGAATTTAATTCATAAGCATATTTTGGTAAATAATATTTTGGACACCAAGAGAACAAAAATATGATTTTTACAATTATTACAAGAATATATCATATTTTGACAAGGGAAAATATAATATTTTTGGCAAGTATAAATATATATTTTCTTGAAATTTTTAGAAGATATATTATTTTTGAAAGAAATATATATTTTCTCAACAAACTTGAAATACAATATTTTTGGGGTTAAAGATATATTTTCTCAAATAAATATAAAATATATCATTTTTGGAGAAAAATAAGTTTATATATATTTTCTAAGTTAGACTTGAAAATATATTATTGTTGGAACTTATATGAAAATACAAATATTTTTGCCAAAGGAAAATTATAAATAATATTTCTAAAAATATATATTTTGGAAATATATATTGGTGAACTTTTATTAAAGATAATATTCCGGAAAAGTTAATACGAAATTGAGTATAAGAATACCTAATGAATACAATAAAAATACCTATTCTCATACGTATAAATACACACCAGAATACGACCCCAGTACATGGCAAAAATATACAAATACAAGAATACGAATACACCCATCCTTGGGAAGGAAATACATGTATAAATACTTGAAGAGTATCAAGTCAAAATATATTATTCTAAAAATTAATAAACATAATTTAAGTTAAAATATTTATTATTTTAACAAAAAAAAATTATAACTTGGAATAATATTGAAGACACGAAGAAACGTAATTCAAAGACACTAATTAATACTAAATCAAGGCACGACTCGCTCGTCTAATAGACATTAGTACATTGTAGGTAGTCGTGTACGCCAGGTGAAGCCTTGAGTTACGGTGTTTACGAAGATGCAAGACTGTGAGTTCATGACCCCTTTTTCTTTAAACTGTTTTGTTTTATAACTTCGGGGGTGAAGTACATGTTACGAAATGTTTACAAACAATTACAGTTGGTATGTTAAGTTAAGGATTGCGTAGTAGATCATGTGAATGGGTAGGCGCACTCCTAAGACCATTAATCCTCGTGTTAGGACCGAGGGGCATGAATGATAGATCTATTTGGGTGTAGCGAGCCCACACCTATGTGGACCGGGGATTGGCCCATGAGGTGACTATGTCTTACAGCCGGAGGCACGGTACAAAATCTGCTAGGTTTGAGCCTTTCGACGTCGTTGCACGCATGTTAATGGCCTTGCAAACCATTAATTGATCTGTTTCCTTGTTTTGCTTTCATACCAGGATTTACAAAACATACATACAATGATTACAAGGATTTATTCATACACACAAACAAACACATGAACTCGCTCAACTTTTGTTGATGTTTTCAAACTACATGTATTTCATGGAATTAAAAGTGGATCTGGCGAGCGTTTGGATGTTTCAAGTTGCATTAAGAATAAAGGATGTTATCCGTTGTCTTAGGGTTTGGTTAGTGTGTCTTATCCTGGACGAGACACATCTTCCAAAGCCTGGTTTTATTTAGAGTCTTTTGATGAGTCCTTATGGAACTCTAAACAATTCGTATGGTTTGTAAAATTTGAATTTGAAGTCTATGTTTCAAACAATGATGGTTGTGATGTTTTTAAACTTATTTAATGGATGATCATCTATGGTTTTATCATATAGTTGTTGTTATGATTGAATGCAATGATATTAAGCAAGTCACACATAATCACGCTTCCGCAAAAGACAGGGTGTGACACCTAGCATCCTGTCAGCCTGCAACATGTATTAAAATAAAGTCAGTACAAAAATGTACCGGCGAGTATACAAGTTTGAATATATAGCATAATAGATTCAAAAGACTCATATCCATAATGTAAATGATAACAAAAATAGTTTCAGCCATGCTAGTGTTCGCAGTCCAAGTGATAGCCCAAGTGTCCCGATGCTTTGGTGTCTTCCCAAGAATCAAGGAAAACTAGAATCCTCCTAACAATACCCCCGAGAATAATGGGGAGGTGCATCTTCCTATAGCGCTACTATTGTTAAGGCGGAACTACACACTCTGGATTAAACGTCCACTTAGCACAAAGAATCAAGAATCACAAGTTTCACATACACATAGGATAGAGTTTAGATTCAAAAGTATCAAGTTTCATAGTTTAATAGAATATAAGTTGCATCCCAAAGTTTAAAACAAAAAGGGATCGAGTATACTCACAGTGATTTCTTAACAGACTAACTGTTATTGGATCATAGGGAGCGATTTAGGTTTAGCCTGATTAGATTACAACAGATAAGTGTCGGACAGAATAACAAGATTGCGCAAAGTGTCGGATCAGTCCCTTGATCGGATGGCAGTTTGATCGGACGGTAGTCCGATCGGATTGCCATTCATTGAGGTGACTATTGTGGTCGGATTGCCATCCGATCGGATGGCCATCCGATCGGATGGCCATTCGATCCAAGGATTAGAGGATTGCCATTCATTGAGGTGACTATTGTGGTCGGATTGCCATCCGATCGGATGGCCATCCGATCGGATGGCCATTCGATTGAATGGTCATTCGATCCAAGGATTAGATTTCCAAAAGTTCCACCAATCGGATTGCCATTCGATCATTGAGATTTCCAAAGTTTCAAGGTTTCAAAGATTAAAAGTGTGGAAGGTTAAGAGGCACATGTCACTTCGATCGGATGGAAGTTCGATCGGATGGCAGTCCGATCGGATTGCCATTCGATCGTTGTAACCTTGTTCCTAAAGTTTCCAAAAGATTCTAAGTGTTTAAGGGTCAAGATACATATACCACCCCGATCGGATGGCCGTTCGATCGAACGGCAGTTCGATCGGATTGCCATTCGATTGGGAGGCCTTGTCTCGTTCACACTCTTGTAAAGTTTCTAACTTTCTGGTTTAACGGTGACGACACGATACGTATTGAGACAACGGTAGACACATCAATCGTTAAGCTGGTCTGATCGGATGAGAATCACCCCAGTCCGATCAGTCGTCTGTTCGTGACAGTGCTTATGCCGGATGGTATCGGTGTTTATTAGATACGCAGCGGAAAATTTTTTCATCAGGATCATAGTTAGGAAATAATTTCAGAGTTTGTAAAACACCAAACTTTTAATATTAAACAAATGAGCTAAAACCCATACTTAATTCAATTTTTTTATAGGGATAACCCAAATAAAAAAAACATAATTTTCTTATTTTATTCAGGTGTTTATAGCAACTTTATTTAAGCCTTCAGTGCTCCATAGCTGGCTTCTATAATCTTTACAGCAAATTACCTGAAACACGTTTTGAAAACATTTTATCAGTAATAAATACTGACGAGTTCATTCCATTTTTATAAAATATATTGTTATACTTTACAGCATCAAGGGTTTTTATATTTGTTTATAATTACCCAAAACTCAATCAGTATTTATCACATGTTGGCAGTTCCGATGTGACAGTGGTCATATCACTCATAGGCTCACTTTCGTCCAATAGTGAATTTATCAAGTAATTATATTTTACTATTATTCAAAGTATTTGTCACTAGGTGATTCCTGTGACGGTGGTCAAATAACTGTCGATCATTCTTTCAACTAGTGACTCTGGTCATATCACTGTTGATCATTCTCTCAACTAGTGACTCTGCTCATAACACTGTTGATCATTCTCTCAACTAGTGCCTGTGGTCATAACAGTGTTGATCATTCTCTCAACTAGTGCCTTTGGTCATGTCACTGTTGATCATTCTCTCAACTAGTAACTCTGAACTTACTAGTGTCTCATGACATTAATTTGTCAAATATATTTTCTATGACACAAAATCAATTAGCCCAGAAAATGAAATATATCATTTTATGTCAAACTGGTAGCTATAACTTTATTAAATATAATATATTAATTAAATAATTGTACTATTATTATTTAATATATTAAAAGTATAATATATAATTGACATATATTGTTTAAGACATACATTAAGGTTTACAATATATTATTTTAAATATTAAATATAATATTTAGATCTCCCGATGTATATTAAGGTTAAATTATATATATCGTTTAATTATGATAGACATTAAAGTTTATAGTTTATAATATAATATATTATGCGATTAGGTTTTTCAAATACAATTATGGGATATACTTCGGATAATGAAAATTTAAAGCTACAAGTCTTGAAGTGAGATATTGAACCTTTACAATTCTAAATATGATTTTGATATGTATCGTATCATATTGAACTAAGGTTTCACTATTAGGACAATACACCAGTAATCCAAATATTTCTATACAAATAAATACTTTAGAATATTTGGATAAAGCAAATCTATAATATAATATAGAATTACGAGTGTAGATATGAATGTGTGATAACATTTAAAATCATAATTAAACATTAAATATAATACTATTTTTAAATAACAAGGCCATAAATAAAGGTTTAAATATATTATTATAAATACTAATATATGGCATTGAATGTTTATGCCTCCGCTAAACCATATTAAACCATATTTGTGTTACTATTAGCTAACTCTTTGGCCCATAGTAACGAGTGTCAAGTAATGTATAAAACCCCCCATACCGGCATCTATTGCAGAATACAAAAATTTAATTATTGTAAGCATAACTGATAAACATTCAGGATTTTGGAAAGCATTTTTAAATATAATTGTATCACAAAAAGGTGATAAAAAGAAGAATGACTCACAAACTATGAGAAAAGAGAATAAACTCACTTTGTAACTTTAGGGTTCAACTAGAAAGCCTCCTCGTATAATCTTGGGTATAACTCCTGAGCTATTTAATAAAATATATAATGCACTCGTGTTAAGTATAATAACCCAAATTCAACTTTAACCCTACATCACGAGAGAGAACCCCAACGAACTTACTCGGGAAAAGCCTTGACATGCGTTATGGGATTCCAGATCAATTGGAAAGGATATCAGTGATCAGAGGTTAAAACACTTAAAACGGGACAGGGCTTTGGAGTATAATAAATGAAATATTAAAAGAAAAAATATGAATATATAATTTAAAGAGAGAGAGATCGCAAGACATAAGAAGGAAAAGAAAATGGACACTGAATGTTGTAGTACAAGGTTGTATTTATACTATGTCCCAAATACTTTGAGTGTATGAAACTAATACACGTACACATATGAAAACACACGTAAACAACTTGCATTAAATGTCATATTTTGAGGATTGTTCCACGTAGTCATGCATGCTTTCATGCATTACAAACAATTTTCATATTTTAGTTTTTAATTATTATTATTTTATTATTTTATATATTACAATTAATTCAGCTGCTTCACTTATTTGGCGCTTATAACTTCTAAAATATGACGTTTTATAAAACAATAAATATGTCATTAGAACGAGAATAATCTTATCTACATTTTGAACCAAGTTTCATTAAAAACAGAGTAGGTTCAAATATAATGTATTTTTATAATTATTAAACGGTTCCTAGGCCCGTCTAGGTACTTCATATTTCTAACAGTCAACTTACCCTTAAACTACTCGTTTAATAATATAAGTTTTATATACTTTATTTTAATATAGAAAATAGAAATGTCACACATATTCGAGCCAATTAATTAGTATAACATTCCAACCAATTATATATAAAATAGTATTTAAAGCTATATGGGTCGAAAAATAAAACTAGTTACTAGTGGTTAATAATTTTAAACAACCTATAACAAGAATCTAGTGTAAAACGTACCGAAATCGCGAGAAATGGAAGAAAATGGGAGCGCGTGCGTCTTGGTCGGAGGAGGTTGTCACATCAGTGAGAAATGATGTGACAGCTCCTATTTATAGTGCAAGGAGGAGATAAAGGCGGTGTGCAGCGGATCGGATGGTAGTTCGATCGAATGTCCCTCCGATCGGATGGTCATCCTCCGATCGGATGGTCATCCGATCGGATTGCCATTTGGTCAATCCCATTCTTTTCGTTTCACCGTCTTCGATTCGTTGTGCGAGTTAGGTTAAATGTTGTGTTGCGTATTATTGGGTAATAGTATCACATAACTAGATTACATTATTAACACAAAAGTTTCCAAGTTTCATAGTTTCCGCCAGTGACAAGTCTCCAGTCTCTCGTTCAACCAAGTCTCAAGTTGCACGAGTCTCAAGAGTCAAGCACCAAAGAATCAAGAATCAAGTATCAAGAATCATAGTTTCCAAGTATCAAGAATCATAGTATTAAGAGTCTAGTATTAAGAATCATAGTTTCCAAGTATCAAGTATCAAGAATCATAGTTTCCAAGTATAAAGTATCAAGAATCATAGTATTAAGATTCTTGTATTAAGAATTAAGTGTCATAGACTCACAAAGTTTCAAGATTCAAGCATCACAAGTATCAAAGTGTCAAGTATTACATAATACAGGGACCAAAATTGACAAAAGCTGAAAGTCTAGGGACGTAGGCGTTAGACAGTGTGTGTGTGTGTGTGTTCTGTATTCGATCCCATGAGAAGCTCCCATGGAGCTCTAACCCTAACTTTAACAATATCATCAAATTGAAGGTCTAAACGAGGTCCAAATTCACAATTGAACGTGAATTAATGATCACCCAAGCTAGGGGATCATAAGGTATGTAAAATTTTGATGATTCGTGAAGTTGTGAAATTTGAGTAAACATCATAATCGCGAATTATGAATGAATTATTGAAGTTATGGCTGAATTGTAATGTATAATCACTTAGGAATAAAACCTTAAGTGAAAATTTTACATATATTGCCTTGAATTGAATGATTAGATGATTTACCACACTAGAACAAGTGGGTTTTAATCATATGATGAAATTGATGATATAATTGTGTTTAAAATCATCATACATGATAGTAATAAGATGAAACTTGAACAATTTAGGTGTTTAAGTATATAAATCATACTGCTAAGAAGTGAGTTTTGTATGATAAGATGAAAATTGATGATATATTCATTTTGAATGATGTATGATATCATTGTTAGGGGTCATTTTCTTAACATACGTATCCTGACCAATATCCTGCCTTTGTTTGTTTATTTGTGATCAGGATGCTGGAAGAGGATATTGCTAACATCTTGGGCGATATCCTGAGGCTTATTGAATTAACCACGTGCAGGTTAAGGGTTGAGGCTTGCTAACGGTCAAGAGGACTTCTTCTCCTCAAGACTCGGACGAATTTGTTGAGAAAGAGACGTTGAGCCCGAAAGACCAGGTCTACAACGTTCCAAGAAGGAATATTCGGTGGATCCCGCAAGTTTAGGGTAGTTAGTTATTTTATCTTTACTATTAATAGATGAGGTCGGATCAGCTTAGAACACAACAATTCACACTTACACTCTCGAACACTTTCACTCTCTAGCTAATTGCAAACACCACACTTGTATTTCATTTTCATTGTAACACTTAGTCGATCCGTACCACATCCCGCACTGTATCCTGATTTTTGAAGCAATTGAAGAACAAGGCAGCTGCGATTGTCAGCTCCCGAGGTTTTATGCCGGCGATCTAGATTGATCAAGGGCTTTCCTCGTACATCTCGTGTCATTTACTTTATTTTCTCTCATTGTTTGATCATAGATACAGCTCAATATCCTGAGCCGTATCCTGAGTACTGTTTTTCCAAATAACTTAACAAATATATTTTCAACACACTTTCTAGCACACTACCTCACTAAACTAATTTGATCACTTAATTACTTCGGTAATTTTTGACCAAAACAATTTGGCGCCCACCGTGGGGCAAGTGGTGCTCTCTTTACTAAAAATTTTGTCAAATCGCTAATCGGTTTTCTATTTTAAAAACTTTTTGCCACATTGTCCATAATGGCCTCAAGATCAAACATGAGTTCCTCTACTGTGTCTGCTATGACTTCTGCTACTACCGGTTCGGTGCTTCCACCACCTCCTCCAAGGATGCCAGCCTTTACACAATCTCAAGATGTTATCCCAACTCGGAGTGTCCAGGGATCTGCTCCCGTTTTAGCTTCTAATGATGAAATTTTAACCTTATTTGGAAGTTTGCAGGAACAAATGAGGCAGCAACAGGAAACAAACCAAATGCTTTTGAGGGAAATACAACTCCTGAAGGCTGGCTCGAGCAGATCTGCCGAGGACAATATCACTCCGTTACACCCCAGAGCGTTGAACTTTAGTTCAGCTGTATATACCGAGGACAATAGGGGGAATATCGTGCCCAGTCTTCCTCAGAATCATACTCCTGAAATACCCTCCTCGATTAGGATGTCAACCATAAGGAGCTCAGGATATGCTTCAGGATATGGGCAGAATCCTCCAACTGGTAACGCGTCTAATAATAATAATACTCATGTTGCTAACAGTGGTGGATCTTTACAGGATACAGGTGTGACATCAGCACTTACCAGGGAACTTCAGAAGTTAAAGGACATGATATCTAGTGTACCTGGGGTGGTCCAACCGATCCCGGAAGTGTCTCAAGACAGCCACAAGATATCTCGTTTCGCGTATCCTATCTGTGATGCTGAGATCCCAAAGAGATTCCAAACCCCCAACATGAAGCTTTATGATGGGACTACGGATCCTGAGGAGCATATTGTCCAGTATAGGGAAAGAATGGAGATTAACCCTATCCATCCGGAGCTCAAGGAAGCATGCTTGTGCAAGGGATTTGGTTCTACTCTAATAGGATCAGCCTTAAAATGGATGTTAAACGTTCCTCCTCACTCAATAACTTCATTTGCTCATTTGGTTAATTTATTTAACAGTCAATTTTCTTGTAGTCGGAGTTTTGAGAAACTAACCAGTGACCTTTACAGGATAACTCAAGGGCCTTAGGAATCCTTGAGGGATTATGTGAACAAATTTAGTCGAGAATCCTTGGATATCCCACATCTTGATGTTGCAACAGCTGTGCAAGCTTTTAAGATGGGATTACAAAAGGATTCTCAGTTTTATCAGGATCTTGTAATGAATCCCTGCAGGAATCTCGATGAAGCTCGTAACAGGGCTTTGAGATATATCCGTCTGGAAGATGACAAGAAGATGCAAGAAAGGATGAACTCATCCAACACTTATGAATCGACTAATAGGAAGTCAGAATCCTCATTTAAGTTATATCGGCCTAAGCCATATGGTAGAAATGAAAACAAGAGAGTGAATGCTGTCGAAGATGAGGATCCTGAAGAGTATCCTGAGTTGTCTGAATATTGCTTTTCTGTTAATATTCCTGAATTGATGTATGCTATGCAGGGTCTAGGAGACAAGGCTAGATGGCCTCGAAAGAATCAACAAAAGGCTGACTGGAAAGATAAGTCAAAATGGTGTGCTTTCCACGAAGATTTCGGACATATGACTGAGGATTGCATTGCTTTAAGGAAAGAAATAAGCTATCTTCTAAGCAAGGGATATCTGAAAGATCTCTTAGGAAAAAAGAAGAATAAGGGTCAGGATACTGACAAGGATCCTGAACGAGCAGCATCACCTCCCTCGGATGCCAAGATAATCAACTTCATTTCGGGAGGATCCGACATTTGTGGGACCTCGTATTCGGCAGCAAAGAGACATGCAAAGGAAGCTAAGGCCGAAAGGGGAGACAGACCTGTCAGGATGACTACCCTCACGACTGACAAAGTGATCACTTTTGATGCAGATGACAGGGATACTGTCCAGGATCCTCACCATGATGCTCTGGTAATAACGTTATATGTGGCTAACCATTTTGTACGCAGGATATTGGTTGATAATGGCAGCTCCGTCAACATAATCCAACTAGAAACTCTGAAGAGAATGAATGTATCTCCAATGGATATCACTTCAAAGTCTACCGTGCTTGTTGGATTCAGTGGAGAGGCTAGAAACACAGTGGGAGAGATAAAGTTGCCAGTATACGTTGAAGGAGTCAATTCGATACAACGTTTCTGTGTGAGGGATTCTCTATCCTGCTATAACATCATATTGGGAAGACCGTGGATTCACGATATGAAGGCCGTGCCATCAACATATCACCAATGCATCAAGATACCTACCCCTTGGGGAGTGGTCAAAGTTGATAGTGATCAGCAGGAGGCGAAAGAGTGCTACTCATCCTCGATGAAATCCTCAGCCAAACCTAGTGCAGCATAGCAATTAAAGACGCGGGCCCAGGATATTGTGGAGGATCCGGAGCAGGATGTGAAGAAAGTTATCCTGGACCAGGATAACCCCGATATTTCGGTGCTCGTAGGGACCAATATCCCTCAGGATATTGAAGAGCAGTTAATTAACTTTTTAAAATGCAGGATGTCAACGTTTACATGGAAGCATGAGGATATGACAGGCATATCCAAAGATATTATCACTCACAAGCTTGGAATTGATAAGTCATTCAAGCCTGTGCAACAAAAAAGAAGGAAGTTTGCTCCTGAGCGGAACACGATTATCCAGGAGGAAGTTGAAAGATTATTAAAGTCAAGAATGATCAGAGAGGTTAAGTTCCCAAGGTGGCTAGCAAACGTGGTTGTGGTGCAGAAGAAGAATGGGAAATGGAGAGTTTGTGTAGACTACACAGACTTGAACAAAGCTTGTCCTAAAGACCCATTTCCTCTTCCCCATATTGATGCAATGGTAGATGCCACTGCCGGGCATGAAATGCTGACCTTCATGGACGCATCCTCAGGATTTCAACAGATCCAAATGGAGCCTTCTGACCAGGAGGATACCGCCTTCATGACACCAACAGGTATTTATTGTTATACAGCTATGCCTTTTGGTTTGAAAAATGCAGGTGCAACATACCAAAGATTGGTGAACATGATGTTCAAAGACAAACTGGGGGACACCATGGAGGTATATATCGATGACATGGTGGTGAAATCTAAAAAGTCTGAGGATCACCTCCAGGATATCAAGGGAGCATTTGATATCCTGGATCACTACAACATGAAGCTAAATCCTACTAAATGCCATTTCGGAGTGGGGGCAGGGAAGTTTCTTGGATATATGGTGACAAAAAGGGGGATAGAAGCAAGCCCAGAGCAGATCAAAGCTATCCTAGGCATAAAATCACCCTCAAATATGAAGGACGTACAAAGATTAACAGGCCGGGTAGCAGCTCTAAACAGATTTATCTCAAGATCCTCAGAAAAATGCAAAGACTTCTATGATATCCTAAAGAAGAACAAAAGATTCGAATGGGGGGAAAAGCATGAAGCAGCCCTGCAGGATTTGAAACGGTATCTTTCAACCGCACCTCTATTGATGAAGCCCAAAAATGGTGAACCACTATCCCTGTACCTTGCTGTGTCAGGTAATGCTGTAAGTGCCGTTCTTATAAAAGACCATGAAGGTCAGCAGTATCCTGTTTATTATGTTAGTAAAAGTTTGCTAGATGCTGAAACTAGATATTCTCATTTAGAAAAATTGATATTAGCTCTAGTCATGGCATCAACGAAACTTAGGCATTATTTCGAGACACATAGGATACATGTTAAAACAAATTATCATGTCAAAAATGTGCTTAGGAAACCAGAGGTGTCAGGCAGGATGGCCAAGTGGTCAGTAAAGTTGAGTGCTTATAATTTAGTATATGAACCTAGAAGTGCCATAAAATCTCAGGCTTTAGCTGACTTTGTGGCTGACTTTAGTAGTGACATTCAGGACGAGGTAGACCTAGAAGTTCAACAGTTAGGAGAATCCTCAGGATCCTGGACATTATATACTGACGGTGCATCTAATGTAAGAGGAATAGGATTAGGAATACTACTAAAATCGCCACAGGGGGACATATTACCCCAGGCTATTAGGTGTGAATTTCCTGCTACTAATAATGAAGCAGAGTATGAGGCTTTAATTGCAGGATTAGAGTTGGCTAAGAGCATGAGTATCAAAAATTTGCAAGTGTATGTTGACTCTTTGTTAATTACTAACCATTTTAATGGATCCTATGCAGTTAAGGGTGAGAAATTAATCGAATATCTCGATATTCTCAAAAAATTAGCAGGATATTTCGATGTTTTTATACTTGAACAGGTACCAAGGGAGGATAATGCTGAAGCGGATGCCCTAGCAAATTTGGGATCATCGATCAGGATACCTGAAGGGACGCAAATACCAATATTACATGTCTTATATCCTGCAACGAATCCTCAGGATAACGAAGTAGCTAGTATACAGAATCCTGGAGCAGAACATCCTGAGGAGGATCCTAAATCCTGGACGGCTCCAATCATGAGATATCTCAAAGAAGGACACATCCCTGGAAATGAAAATCCTAAGGCATTTAGGATGAAGGTATCACGATTCACTATTATAAATAATATTTTATACAAAAAACTCTTGCAGGACCGTATTTGAGATGCTTGGAGGATCCTGAAGCCAAAGAAGTACTTCAGGATATACATGAAGGGGATTGTGGTAACCATGCTGGGGGCAGATCGTTATTCTCAAAAGTATTAAGGACAGGATATTATTGGCCAACAATGAGGAAGGATGCAGCAGAACATGCTCGAAGATGTGACGCATGTCAAAGACATAGTAACATACTGCATCAACCGGCTGAACCATTATATCCTATTGTTTCCCCTTGGCCATTTATGAAGTGGGGTATGGATATAGTGGGAAAGCTACCAAAAGCTCCGGGAGGAAAAGTCTTTATGCTAGCAATGACGGATTATTTCTCTAAATGGGTTGAAGCAGAAGCATTCGTTCAAGTAAGAGACCAAGAAGTAGTATCCTTCATCAAGAGAAATATCCTGACCAGATTCGGAGTACCAGCCGAGATAATTTGCGACAATGGTTCTCAGTTCATAAGTAAGAGGACTACAGACTTTTGCAAGAGTTGGGGAATCAAAATGATTACGTCTACTCCGGTACATCCTCAAGCAAATGGACAAGCAGAATCCTCAAACAAAATAATTGTCAATAACTTAAAGAAAAGGCTTGGAGCCAAAAAAGGAAGATGGGCAGAAGAATTACCCTTTGTTTTATGGGCTGATAGGACAACGGTAAAGAATGCAACAGGCCAAACCCCATTTTCGTTGGTGTTTGGAGCAGAAGCAGTGATTCCAACGGAGATGACAATACCTACTGCAAGATCTATCTTAAGTGATCCTGAGCAGAATCCCGAAGCCTTGAGTCAGGATTTAGACACTATAGATGAAAAGAGAGATGCGGCAAGGCTAAGGATGGCAGCATATCAACAGAGAATATCCAGGGCATATAACAAGAATATTAGAACCAGAAGATTTAAGATTGGAGATTGGGTGTTAAGAAAGGCTTTTCAGAATACTACTAATCCTGCCGATGGCAAGTTAGCCCCAAAATGGGAAGGACCATATGAAGTTGAATCCGAAGCAGGGAAAGGAGCATATAGACTCAAGAACATGGAGGGGGATATGTTACCGAGATCTTGGAATGCTATACACCTTAAGCTCTATTTCAAGTGAGTTAGAATTTAATTTCTAACTCAGGATGGTATGAATTCTACTTCTTTTAAATATGTTTGGTTTAATTTGTTCTTTGTAACCCAATACTGACTTAATCATCGGAGGGGTGTTAGCTAAGCTAACACCCACCTTAGTTTACAATTGTTTTGCAAGATATGTTTCAGGATATAGCTCCAGGATATGTGCTCAGGATAACTCGAAAGACTAGAGGATTGGCCCCCTCTCTCACGTTTAAGGGATACTGATCCCTTCACAGGTTTAAAGGTATTCACCTTTCTTCCGAATTGGGTTTAAACACCCCGCCTGGAGCGCAAGTTATTCAGGGATAGTTCAAGGTGGCGGGACCAGTCCATGTAAAAGTGGCTGACAATTTCGTCACTATTGGCTATATCCTGAATCCTAACGGTATATGAGGATTGATCACCCTCTCTCACGAAAGGGTATTTTCATACTCTCTAAGGTTTAAAGGTTTTCACCTTTCTAAGTCTTGGAGTTTATACACTCCCGCCTGTAGCGCATGAAAAATTGGGATTTTCCCCAGGATACAAAGGATTTATCTCCAGTACATCCTTGGGTTATACCCTCGGGACG
The DNA here is from genome assembly GCA_030545235.1 of Helianthus tuberosus. Classification (NCBI taxonomy): domain Eukaryota; kingdom Viridiplantae; phylum Streptophyta; class Magnoliopsida; order Asterales; family Asteraceae; genus Helianthus; species Helianthus tuberosus. The sequence goes on from CM060450.1 coordinate 108,226,645, forward strand.
TGAAAAATTGCTTATGCCATGGAAACTGACATTAAGTAGATTTCTAAGATACTTGAAGACATTGTACACAGGGGACATCCCTGCCAAGATGGTGGTGTAAAGCTAAAAGAATGAAGTTTGCGACTAATGCACTAAGTACCTTGCACTGGGGACATCTTCATTGGAAGAGTTGCAAAGGGATTGAAGTTCGGTAATAGGTTTATATCCTATGTCTGGTATGATCTTTCCTTTGTAAGCCTCATTTAAGTTTTTAGTAACATTATGTTAAGTATCCTGACATATATCCTCAAAGTCCTTTTAAGGATATTTGATTAGGATGTTTGAAACTAGTATTAGCTTGGAACTTTGATCATCATCAAAACTTGGTTTTGAAGAGATAAACTATTTTTTACTTTCTAAAGAAATTTTTATAAAGTTAAAGGAACGTCTGGAAGATCTATTTAATAAAAGGCTTCTGCAGTATGTTTCTAAGCATACTGGTCAAGATATTTTGTAAAATAACAGTATGAAATTTTTGCAAAGCTAAGACTTACACTAAACAATGCAAGGTAACAGAAAATAAGTCAAAAGATAGTTATATTATTAACAAGTCAAAAGTTGTGCTTTTGGTTTCACCTTAAACTAAGGCCCATCCGCCAAAAGCACAATTAGTTTTTACCATATTTGTGTAACGGTTGCAGGATCTGTCTCAAAACAGGACCCGCCCACCTACAACCGTTACTATGTTCAAAACAAGTTATACTAATCGATGACCAAGGGCTTCATCCTAAAACCTAGGACCCATCCACCTTTGGTCATCACATTGTTCTAGTGCAGGAAATGTAAATTGTTCAAAGACAGGAAAAGTAAATTGTTTATGCAACCACAACCATGAAATTAAAAAGTGGGCTCCGGCCTTGGCACGTATATCCATCATCGCCCACTCTGCTGCCTAAGGGGCAGCACCCTCTTGAACAGCAACCTCCTTGCCAGCATTCGCCCCAGCATCACCCTCGGGATTCTTCTCAGCACCATCACCGGCATTGGCAACCTCCTCTGCCACCTTAGAAGGCTCTTCACCAGTATGTTTTAAAGGATGAGCAACGGGATGACCTCCGAGGCCCTGTAGTTTCTCCTCCCAAGCCTTTACATTCCAGGAAGGGCATTCAAAACCCAGGTCCATGGCCTCATAAGCCATCCTTATCCTGGCTTGGAGAAGAGAGACGACCACCGAAGCTTTTAGGCTATCCCGGTATGAGCTCATATTCTGCTGATATTGGAGAAGAGCGGCGTCTAGCTTGGCTTGAGCATCCTCATTAGCTTTGTGGAGGGCGGCTTGATGTTCCTGAGTCATTGCCTTGTATTTGTCTTCATAGTGCTGGGATTTGGCAGCTGCAATGGTTCCTTGGTCAGCTATGGTGGCTTGAGCTTTCTCCAGCTGGATCTGCAACATCTTGTTAAGTCCACAAGCATCTTCGTATAAGTGCATAAGACGATCCAGACCCTGTCGATAAAGACACAGGTATTAATAAGTAGGATAAAGACTAACATACTTGTACATGATATCGGAAAGAAAATTCTACCTGTTTGAGGAATGAGGTGGCTTCGTTAAACCCATGATTCTCAAGAGAGAATGTTTCAGAAACAGCTGGGGAGTCAGTCTCCTTTCTCTTCCGAGAGCTGGATGCCCTGGTCCTGGATGCCGGAGGACCTTTGGGGGCTGAAACAGTCTTTGAGGAGGTAGGCTTTGGTGTAGCAGATGGCTTTGTCTTGGATTCTTGTTTGATGGGTTCAAGGCTGGAGTAGCAATCTAACTCATCAAGTTCGAAACCTTCAAGGTTGACAACTGGTACTACATAAGGGAAGATATTGTTAAAACTCATCATATTTTTGAAAAATAATTAACATATGAAGATGTGCTTACCAGACATTTCTGAGCTTGATTTTTGATGAGGATCTGTGAGAGACAGGGAAAAAGTTCTTTCACTGGTAGGAAGACGGTAGATTTCCTTGATCTTGGATTCGGATTCTGCGCTAGGAGGCACTAAATCTCTGAAATTCGCTGCATAAAAACATCAGAATATAAGTCCGGGATACAGTTTGAAGATAAGTTTTTTGAAATATATCCGTTGGATTGGTATCCCAACCGATATATTTGGGGACAATTGTTAGGGGTCATTTTCTTAACATACGTATCCTGACCAATATCCTGCCTTTGTTTGTTTATTTGTGATCAGGATGCTGGAAGAGGATATTGCTAACATCTTGGGCGATATCCTGAGGCTTATTGAATTAACCACGTGCAGGTTAAGGGTTGAGGCTTGCTAACGGTCAAGAGGACTTCTTCTCCTCAAGACTCGGACGAATTTGTTGAGAAAGAGACGTTGAGCCCGAAAGACCAGGTCTACAACGTTCCAAGAAGGAATATTCGGTGGATCCCGCAAGTTTAGGGTAGTTAGTTATTTTATCTTTACTATTAATAGATGAGGTCGGATCAGCTTAGAACACAACAATTCACACTTACACTCTCGAACACTTTCACTCTCTAGCTAATTGCAAACACCACACTTGTATTTCATTTTCATTGTAACACTTAGTCGATCCGTACCACATCCCGCACTGTATCCTGATTTTTGAAGCAATTGAAGAACAAGGCAGCTGCGATTGTCAGCTCCCGAGGTTTTATGCCGGCGATCTAGATTGATCAAGGGCTTTCCTCGTACATCTCGTGTCATTTACTTTATTTTCGCTCATTGTTTGATCATAGATACAGCTCAATATCCTGAGCCGTATCCTGAGTACTGTTTTTCCAAATAACTTAACAAATATATTTTCAACACACTTTCTAGCACACTACCTCACTAAACTAATTTGATCACTTAATTACTTCGGTAATTTTTGACCAAAACAATCATTATGTGTTAAAAATGATTAAAGTTGTGTTAATTCGATGAAATTCGATTACATGAACTTGATTTAATAAGTAATTAAACCGGTAGCATAAGAATGATGCTTACCGGATATTGACAAAGTAATAAAACGAGTAGTTAATCTACATCGTGTAATTACTTTCGTCAATAGGCAGTTTGACTTTTAAAAGTCAAAATGACCAAAAATATGATCGAATGATAATTTCGACATAAAACCCGTAAGATGGAGTAGTCGTGATTGATAATGACTAATCTAACTATCTTAAGAATTATGATGATAGTTTGACGCTTGATAAGCTAGGTGGAAGCTTGGGAAGGAAGCGGGTCAAACGAATCGAGTATGAGGGAAAAGCATAATTTGGATGCAAGGTAAGTATAGCTTACACTATTCTTAATTCGTAGAATATTCTCTTATCGTATTAATTACGAATAAGATAAATAAGCAATTGAAATATGATGTTCTGACGTGAAGTCGTACGGAACAAGATAACCAAAATGGTTTATAAGTAAAATGACCATACGGTGTAAACCGGAGAGAGTTATGTAGATGAGATGATAATAAATGTCAACTCGCAAAGATAAACGGTCACTTAGACTAAACGGGTCAAAAGGTGAAGATATCACCCTTTGACGATATCGACTAATGATTATTTGTCGAGTTGTATGTTCACAGAAGTAAACATCTAATGGATATCCGCGTCGATAGTAATTAGCGGTTATTAAAGCAAGGTATTAACGGGTCAATATATTGATCCAAGCCAGGTATGCGTAATAGGTTAACTATTCATTAAGAACCTGAGGTTCTATGAGAGTTAGACAAAATCAAAAATGGACATTTGGTCATCTTAATAGGTAAACCGAATCATTTAAATTAAAATCATTATGTCTTAAAAACATAATGATTTTTAAACAAGATTATAGTTTTAAAAGTGGGATTTTGGTCAAATATGGCTTTAAAAGTCCTTCGTTGTAAAAGAAGGGTTAAAAGTGACCAAAATGCCCTTGTAAGCTAAATTGAGCAAACGACCCTTAAAGGTTGTTTATAAATGAGTTTTATGATCCAACAAATACTTAGAATAAGTTTCAAAAGCGAAAGATGTGCATCTTTGGGTCAAATGACTCTATATGAGTCTTTGCCGTAAAATGATAATCCGAGGGGGAAAACTCGGAATATATAGATCACCACATTAAATCCACCACAAATATAGTTGTGGTGGAAGAACATTTGATAAGAAATGTGGAAATATAAAGCTAGAAACGAATGAAAGCGATTCGTGCTTAAAATATGCTTAAATACCCTTAACGGGTCAAAATAAGCATATGAGAAAAAACGGGTTAAGAATACGTAAGAAACCCGTGGTTTGGACCTTGAATAATAGGAAACTGATATAAATGAGGTTCATGATAATTTGTATGCAACAAACTAGTTTTAGTTTGATAAATTCATGAACGGGTCAAAAGTGGTAATTTTATATTAAGCCGAAGGCTTAAAAGTCTTAAATTTTGTTAATCCGGATGTCGGATTTTAACTCCATAATATGGAGAATCAATTTACGATCACGTAGGAAGAAACAAATTGTAAAACGGATTAAAAACGAGAGAGTTATGTCTGTTTTCGTAAAATTAAGATTTGCAGGAAAATGCTGGTTTTGTAACAAACCTTTCTGTCGAAATACACTACTCGTGCTACGTGACGAAGATGACTATATGGCGTCGCGGCACGCGACAAGTTTGGGTGAACGGCGTTGCGGCACGCGACGGCTGTAATACTTGGCATTTTGCTGTTGTTTCTTCATTTGAGTCTTAGGAACTCATATAAACATGTTTTAAACTCCTATATCTAACTCATTTCATGATTTTATGAAATGTAGGTATTATGTAAAGTACCGGAGGACGATCAAGCTCAACGTAGAACCGAACACGATCAAGAATTCAAGCTTCTGCATCACGTATCGTCGTCATGTTTTCAACGACGATATCAAAATATGACGCTGAAATGTTTTAACAAACTCATATTTTCAAGTGTATTATAATCGATAATACACAATTTATAGTCGATGTTTATATGTAAATCGTATAAATCAAGTAAGGGTCTTACACCTACTCTGCCCCACTATGGTCACACCTTCGGATCGGGCCATTGAGAAATATATTGATGGCCTACCTGATGCAGTCCAAGATATTGTCACTGGCAGTAAACCCACAACGGTTAGGGAGGCTATCGAACTAGCCGCTACCCTAACCGACTCCTAAGTTAGAAAAGGGAAACTTTTTCGAAAGGGAGACAAGAAACAAACCACTAAAACTACCAAGGAGAATCTAAAGGAAACAAAGGCTGAACCCTCCAAAAATTCTAAGAAGCGTAATCAGAGAATTATACGATTGCTGCACCAATCCCACTTAACTCAGTACCCGTTAGGGGGTTTTATCGTGGGAAACAACCTCTGTGCAATCGTTGCAACTATCATCACCAAGTTAATTCTCCATGCAGCCAGTGTACAATCTGTGGTCTTTTTGGCTATCTAGCTGCGACCTGTCGCATCCAAAACCAAGCTGCCCCTACTCAAACTCGCCCTCGCTACCCAACTAGAGCATGTTTCAATTGTGGTGATTTAAATCATTTCAAGCGAAACTGCCCTAAGCTTGTTAATGCTAATGGACGAATGTTCAATGTCAATGAGGCTCAAGCTGATGATTAAGCACTTATGATCATTTGAACCTCTACATTTCCTGTTTATCATCCAAAAACTATGAACATATCTCAACTATATTTGTAATGGCAATATAAATTTCAAGAAGTTTTCTTCATTTTTGTTATCCGTATTCCATTTACAAAATTCCAATGTGATTACGTTATGTGTAATATACAACTACATACCGACTTCAAGGATTATGTTCTTTATTATTACGAACTAAATCTCGTAGTTTAGCATATTGTGATCGCACAATAGTGCGTTCACACAATCTCTGCAACACGATCTCTACAAATACTATGACCTTGTTTCTATGCAAAACACGTATGACAATCCATGCTTAGTATATGATGCATACTACCAGTTTGGTTAGTGTGAAATATATATTAACATTTGTACTGGAATGAAATACCTGCTACTGATTTTACTGAATGCAGAATAAGTAGTGCTATCATTGCTAGATGAAACACGTTTTGGTTCAATAGATGTTGTGCTATTTGATTTAGATGCTACTTCAACCTTATTATTTGTTTTCCTCACTTAACAAGATGAGCTATGTGGACCATGCGATGAAACGAATAATTATGGGTGCTCACATAATTATGAGGTTCGATGCATGAGAATCATAGTAAGCCTTGTTAATTATGATGGCATAAAATCTAGAGTGATTAGGTAACGGGACGAGTATGATGCAATAAGAACATGGTGGATACGCCGCTGGTATTTCCTATATATAAGTGTTCTTATTGTGTTATTCATCAGAACGTTACTCGGATCACTTGAAGATTTTATGTTATCTTGGACCTCTATGTGATTATTTGTTATTATGTGTTTATTGAATGCACTGTCTAAACCAAGTACATTCATTAACTCTAATCTAGCCGACCGGGAGTATATTATGGTGTTAAAGGTAACGATCTTGATGCCATAGGTATGTTGACTCGTCTCCTATGCATGAGATGCTCATGGTACATGGGATGTACCTCGTGGGACGTTGGAAACCGTGTACGTATGGCCAGGCTTAAATGTACACCCCTTTGTTTTCTTAGGATTTACACTAAGAGTTTAGTATAACATAGTGCCATAAAAAACAATTTTTATACACTTGATGACACTTTTCAAATCCACAAATTCTAAAGGTAGAATACTTGCTTCACGATTAGTGAGAGGTTTGAATACCTTGAGATACTGTGAATATCCCCACTCACACTTTGAATCCCCTAAAATTCCCAACACCAAATAATGCTTCGCATCTTTGGAATCTCGAGCTTTGTTTATCTTTCAAACATTCCAAATACACTCTACGGTCTCATTCGAATAAATTTCGGGACAAAATTTCCTAAAGTAGGGGAGACTGTAACCCTTGTACAAAATTTCTGGCTTTCAAAAACTTTTGTGTAGTGTAGAGCTGTAGATTTTGCTTTTGTTTTGTATTTATACTTTTATGTATGGTTCAAGGCTTAGAGTTCATGTTTTACACAAATGGAACATAAATGTTATTGAGTTTTGAACACAGTAATTATTTTGACTGCCTGCGCGCAGCGCGCGCGAGGTTTAAATCCTAGTTTTGTTAAATTAATAATATAATACGTCGTCCTTATTTTTATCGACGTTTCGATAAAGTTTTATTCAAAAGCAAACAAATCAAATATAAATAACCTTCTTTTTGTATCGTGACGAACCAAATTGATAGTGTTCGAACAAGTATTGGTATTAGCTGAAGCTGTACTGATATTCATTTTTATGATTTTTGATCTGTGTAATCCTTTAGATTTCTATATCAAGTGTCGGTATTATACCAGTCTATAAAGAATCAAACCATGATGAATGCACACCACAACACACGAGAAATTTTACGTGTTCATTTGGACTAGCTGTTAGAAAAAAATAATCATTAAAATATATGAAGTATAAATATCATTGAATTAGAGAACGGTATATTAAATTATTTCTTTCACTTCTTGTTTCTAAAACACTACAAATATTATAGTATACATAAAAAAATCGGAAGAATAGTGTCAGGCACTTCACATTTTGTCATTGGTGCTTCCTGATTGGTCCTTTTAGATTATGATTTTTTTTTGAACGGCTAAGTGTGTCTACAAGATTTTTCGGGTGCGGAGACACATTCACACCCCCCCTATTGCGGGGAGGCCCGTTGCCCCACTCCGGCCAGACGTGAGTGTCTTAACCGTGCCTCCGCTGGCATCAGAGAGTGGCCGGCGTCCAGGGAGAAAACCCCACAGATACCTCACCCCAACAAGGGTTTGACGAGTTGATTGCCACCACAGAGGGGAGTAAACCGCCTCAAGTGGGGATCGAACACGGGTATCATGGGGAAAAATATTCTCAGTTTAAAATTAAACTTTCGTCCTCAGTTTAAAATTATGATTTTGCCCTCAATTTAAGATAATATTATGGTTTTACCTCAGCTAAAAACTACGAATTTGCCCTCAATTTAAAATTAAGATTTTGCCCCGGTTCAAAATAAATTTATGGTTTTGCCCTAGCTCAAAATTATGATTTTGGCCCCATTTCAAAATTACGATTTTGCCCCGGTTAAAAATTGTATTCTTGCCATCGTTTTATTTTTTTAATTTTATTTATTTATTTGCAAAATTATGACAGTGTTTTGGTTTACTTGGTTGACCTAATATAGTTTTTATTCGTGTCAAGCAGCTGCCTAACACTCGCTTATTGGTCCTGACAAATCACTATTTTGCCCCAGCTCTACATTACAGGCTTGTCATCGTTTTAGTTTTTATTTTAGCAAAACTATGTTTGTGTTTTAGTTTAATTAGTTGACTCGATATATTTTTTGTTGAGATCGTGTTATAAGTAGTATATACAAGTAAACGAAATATAGACGTACATATTATGAATCTAAGAAATATTCAGGTTAGCAGCCCGCAACACAGGCAAATAACAAAAACAATGGTTAACAGTACTGTATTATGTATTGATCAATTTTGTAAGGTCCAATATTATTGGTTTTTTTTAATTAATTTAAGTTTTTAACCCTAAACTTTTATAAAGTTGGCATATGACCCCCTGAACTCTAATAAATCTTTTTTTATAGATGATTTACTTTTATACACTTAACTTTTAATAGATTATCATACGCGAAGTGTCACAATAACTCTTTTTTTATAAATGATTTACGTTTCGTCCTCCAAACTTTAATAAAGTTATCATACGACCCTTAAAGTTTAATAAAGTTAAAAAAAATTTCTTTTTAACAAATATATGTTCTTTTATCATTTTTGTTAGTTTCCTTCTTTTTTTTATTCTACTTATTATTTATTTAACTTATTATAATGAAAGCTAACTTTTAACTATAGAATATTTATTTAATCATGTTGCTTGCTTATTTTTACCATGGTTTGGATTAAGGACTACATGGTCTATATCTCAACTCTTCAATATATCATGGAACAAACTTAATTATATTTATTTACCTTATTAAAGTTATGGCTAACGTTTAACTCTAGATATGTTTATTTAACCATGTTCATTACTTATTTTTACCATCATTTAGATTAAAGCCAGGGTGGTCTATAATTATCCATTGATATATCATGTAACAAGTATATCCTTACGAGAATCCTCCTACGACCCCGCCGCGAAACGTAGGTTTCAATACTAGTTAAAACTAAAAGTCTCTTCATAGGCTTGATGATTTTTAAATAGACTTTCTAATTGGAGAAAGGTATATTAATTTATTTCTTTCAAAGCTTCTAATATTTTATTGGTTAAAATTACATCAAATCTATTTTTTACAGGATTTAAACCTACAATCATATAATTGAGGAATACAAACACACCACTTAAGTGTTTTAACACCATGTTATCTAGGGATGAACATGGTACCTGTTCAATACCGAACCAGTACCAAAAACCGAGAAAAATTGGTTACGATACCGAATATATCGGTTCGGTACCGGTACCGAAAAACTGGAAAAATGGGTACCGGTACTGAATATACCCGGTATGATTCGATACCGATACAATACCGGTTCGATACCAAATTCTCATCTATAAGGCTATCCCCTTAGAAACAGTATTTCTAATTTCTAAAACACTTAAAAACAAATCTCTTCATGGGACTGGCTTGATAGATCTTAAAATGGACTTCCTAGATGAATTATCGTTGGTTTAATGGTGATAAGATGTCATCCTCGAGAGATAAAATATATGTTAGAACTTGACGATGGTGTACATTGATAGAGAGATAGAGGTAAGAAAAATGGAAGAACTGAGAAAATGTTGAAATTTGTACATGGCTTTTCTATAAAACACTTTTAACAGATCAGAATGCACCAGAACTAGAAATCTAGATGCGAAACCCTTTTAACAAATCGGAATGCACCAAGTTGTCTCAAGGGGATAGCCTAGCGGTAAAGTGATATGTACCTTAATTAAGTGGTTGTGGGTTCAAATCCTACAAATGACAGATTTGATGAGTTTTTAGACGTTAAAAAAAAGCACCAAGTTATTGTCTCGCGGTGTCTCAGTGTATTTTACGCATTAAACTATATAAAAGTTTTTGACTTCTGAGTATTTTAAAATGTTTTTTCCTAAATGCATTATAATATAAGTAGCAGGGTGCCTGTGCGATATGGTGTGGGTGACACTTTGCATTAAGGTGCTCGTTTCTGGTAGTTTTCTTATTTGTATAATATTTATTGTAGCATTATTTGTCACACCCCAACCCGCAGCGGAATGGTACGGGGCATGATGATTGCTCAAAGCTTATAACACTATTTAAAAGTTGAAGTATTTAAAGCATCAATATTAAATTGTCACATATATCATAGAATTCAAATATTAGTACAAGTTACAAATTCAAACAATTAAAAACAACATATCATAGCCAGTTTATTACTAAGGCAGTCCTACATGTCTTCAACTCAAAATCCGCCTACCCTTGTGTACCTGTATCACGCGTAAAAGAGTTTTGGGTCAACAAACATGTTGGTGAATAAATTCAGTTTTTATTTAAAAACGTTTTTGTTTCATTATTTTTAGAAAAAACATTATTTTGTAACATGCATTATCAAATGTGAAACCATGTCCTCCAACATAACAAGAATTCAGCACATATAACATAAGCAACACAAACATAACAAAAATAGTAACCATAGACACATAGAGATTCAAGCCCCGAAAGGCGAATCCGCGAAACAATGATGGCGATACCGAGTTCGACCCATGGCCGTGGGGAACCGGTCAGCCAGGTAGACCCACGCGAAACATGTGACACAAAGCGAGTAACACATAGATGCACGTATAGAAAAACAATAGATTAGCAACAAGTGACACATAGAAACACATTGAATAGCATGTTATCAATTTAAATAATAAATTTAAAATCGAGTACGAGATATACCCCAAAAAGAGTTAATGGCAAAAAGGGGAAAAGAGTCGAATCTACTCACTGGTTGCGTTCCTGCTTAATCTTGTGAAACACCGCACGATTTGGGAAAACTCGAAAGATGGAAAGTCACCCTAGCATATATGTAAAAATTAAATACTAAATGTCACAATATACACATAACCTAATAATATAATATATTGATATTTATTATTTTAAAATATACTTTTAAGATTTCTATACCAAACCTTAAAATTTAATGATGTCTAACTATCTTTTGTGACATATAAAATAAATGTACAAATAAATTCATAAGTCCATAACCAATATATATTGTGATAAAAATAACCTAAACATGACAATTTATACATTAGAAATTTTACAAGGTATAACTAAATATCAATGTTAAATTTACGATATAATGGTAAAAGTGTATTTTGAAATATCAAAATTCTATGAAGAATTCATCATAAAATATCCTTGTGTCAAAACATCTTTTTAATATAACAATCATTTGTTAATTAAAATGCCAACTTTAAAATAATTATTTTCCTTGACTTGATTATGATCCAAAAATCATAAAATCTATGACATCTCTAAATCTTGAACTTGCGATGAAATTCAGGACATCTAGGGGCTGTTTGGCTAAGCTTATTTTTTTGACTTATTTACTTATTTGCTTTTTGAAAAGTTAAAAGGTGTTTGGGTTAGCTTATTATGTGAGAGGAATAAGTAAATAAGTCATTCCATTATGACTTATTTGCTTTTCAAATAAGCAAATAAGTAAATAAGTCAAAAAAATAAGCTTAGCCAAACAGCCCCCTAGTTTAGTTGTTTTCGTATTTATATATTCCCTTTTTATATATTTTTGCAATAAAAATTCATAGCATAACCAAACGAATCCTAAAAATCCCCAAAAATGTACCAAACTAATATAATATGGCGAGGAACAAAACCCTATGATCAATTTAAACATAAAGCAAGCCTAAGACAAAAAGCCCCAATTTTTATCATCAAGAACCCTAGAAATTGAGTATTTAAAATACATACAGATTAAACCCTCTATCATAGAAATTGATAGAGGGGTTTTGTAGATCTTGAAAAACTAGTAAGATTAGGCTTTTGAATTACCTGAATTGGTGCTCGAACAAAGGAGATATGCTGACACAAAGTTTCGAGCCCTAGCTTTAACTTTGCTACAAATTCGCGATTGTTGGGTGAAGAGTTGCAGGTTTTATGAATTAGTGTGACTGTGTAAAGGTATTTAGGATTATAGGAACTAAGTTTTGAATCTATGCTTGCCGATTTAAGCAAAACCCCGTATGGTTTTATGGTGCTCATAAATGGTGGGTTTTAAGGAAATTAATGAAGTTAATTATGTTGTTTAAATGAACGATTTATAACATGAAGTAACCCCACCAAGAACATGAATCGTTTGAGATCTGAGGCACATCAAATAATCATGTCACCTGAATTCAAAATAGAAACTTATACAGACCAGCTGGTAGGCGCGCTTCGTAGTGAACGTAAGGTCCTGGGTTCGAAACCCTTCCCCAGCGATATCCTCTTGTTTCTTATTTTCATAAAAACCTATCTGCTATATGTAAGCTTATGAATTCCATTTCTTACCCCAGCATGGGCTGTAGCCCAACTGGCTATGCACGTAATGTCTTAAGTGTTGGGTCACGAGTTCTAGTCCTTGCCCAGCCATTTTTTTTTTTTTTGGTGTTATTCTGTTTTATTTATCACAAAGTCTTTAAGTTCACAAATGTTACCACAAGGCCACTCATTTGTACTTTAGATAATATCATGCACTAACTTAGTTAAGTTGATTAATTTCAACATCTAACTTCACTTACATTAGAACTAACCTAGTTAAATGATTTCTTAAAAAAAACTCTAACGGATAACTAATTTTATTTAAAATTTAACATTTTCAAATCCGGTTTAATTTGTACAAATGCGTAACTCCGTTAACATAAAATAAATAATTTGTACGAATGTGTAACTCCGTTAACATAAAATAAATAATTTTTCAGCAGCTGTTTCAACATTTTTGTTGTTAGAATAGTGAGAGAGTGAAGCTGGTGTGTTCGAAGATCTAGGTTATTCACATTGGCGACTTTATGGAGTCGTGACAATAAAGTTATAGATCTGGATGAGTTAGTTCGTGACAATAAAGTTTTTTCTTGTGGGCTTATTTTAGTGGATCAACAGTATGATGGTTGATTTTTCTTTGGGTCCCACGTGGAGAATTATCGTTGTCGTTTCGTTGAAGGTAGCTGGGGTTTTCTTTGGACCAAGGCCACATGGAACTCCAAGGTGATTAAATTATAGGGATTTTTACATGTATCTTCTTACTAAGAGTCATTATTACATATTTACCTAACCTTTAAAATCAATTACATATTCTCCCCCTTTCTTTATAAAATTACCCCTTTATCCTTTTCTTAATTTCTTATTTCTAAACTTCAAAATCAATCTGGTCTATGTTGTGATAAAATTTTTAAAATATTTCTTTGAAAAAAAAAAAAAAAACGGTCATACCCATTTTATAAAACAGGTGACCTTTTTACATATCTAGTTACTGATTAAGTTTTAGTTTACTTTTTTTTACAACCGGCCCATTATACATTTACATTTTAGTTAACAACACTAACAATTTACGTTTAAATATTGATTATCTAAAATATCTTATATAAAAAAAACATATTGTTATACAATATACGTTTTTTTTTCAAGTCGTAATCAATTTTTGTTTAGCCTAAATCTTTGTTCGATCATCAATATTGTAATTGTTTTGAAATAGGAGTTAAATTTCCATTTTTTTTTGTCTAATGCTATTTAAGAAATCTAATTGTCATGTTTTAAGCATTCAAAATAATATTGGATAAACTGTTTTACAGCAAAAGTAAAATTTTAAAACATGGTCGCATGACTGTTTTTTTTAAATGAATGCTTAAGAGTTAGGACGTATTACATATAAGCAAAACTTTCAATTTTATAAAGGAAAATTGGTTTTTAATAAACAAAACTTTGTCCCGTTGGTAAATAATAATCTTACCTACGTAATTGGTATACAATAATCCTACCTATCAACATGTTGGTACTCAATGAACTTCTGTTAATTTTTTTTTAACTGAAATTAATTTTTAAGTTTTATTTATTACACAAAAAGTCCATGTAGTTGTAATTTACTAGTTTTAACTATTTTATAAAACCAAAAAAAAACCCGCAAGGGACTGTAATTTACTAGTTTTAAAATAGTTAAAACTAGTAAATTACAACTACATGGACTGTTTGTGTAATAAATAAAACTTAAAAACTAACTTCAGTTAATAAAAATTAACGGAAGTTCATTGAGTACCAACATATTGATAGGTAGGATTATTGTATACCAATTATGTAGGTAAGATTATTATTTACCAACGGGACAAAGGTTGGTTTATTAAAAACCAATTTTCCTTTTATAAATGAATGCTTATAAAAAAAGGCAGAGCTTATAAAAAAATGAATTCATATCATTGTATACTAATAATAGGTAATTGTATTGTATACTAATAATAGATAAAGTGAATGAATAGTATATTTGTTTTCAAGGTTTTTTTTATATGTGTTATTTAATGGTTTTTTACATGTGTTATGTGGTACTTTTATATATCTTATATAATTTGCGTTTGTTTTTTATTGATGTAATTCACGTGTCAGTATTTTTTGATCATATCAAGAATTTTTTTCTCTATGGGTTGCTGTAACGAGTGTAGGTGACGTAACAAAACAAACCGATACCGATCAAATTCCCGCCGTGTTGGTATATTTTTGGTCATATCATGAATTTTTTTCTCCATTGGTTGCTAAAACGAGTGTCGGTACTGTAACTAAACGAACTGATACCAACCGTTGCGCGGTTTTAATAACACTAGTTAGGTTAATATCTGATCCGTAAACAATTATATTACACATTAAATCATAAAATATGTAAGTAATGGTATTAGAAGAATGGGAAAATGTAATAATCATTTAATAAGTTTATTAAGGATAGAATAGTAATTTAATAGGAGTGATTTTAATAAAAAGGGGAAATATGTAATTGATTTTAAGGATTGAGTATATATGTAATTAACGATTTTAGAAGGGAGATATATGTAAATGACCTTAAATTAGACCAGAGGGTATGGGGGTCGTCCCCTACCCGTCCCGGGCCGTCCCCGGCGTCGCACACCGCCCCCTGGCGGTCCGTTGCGTCCCTCCCGTTTTCTCCAAGACGTTGGAGACGAAGCAAAGTGGTGGGCTGTCACACCCCGATTTCCACGTGTCACTGGTGGGGAGTATCGTGACGTGGTTGGCAACATAATAGTCAAACAACACAATATTTAGTAAGCACAGCGGAAGCAATTTAAAAGATATAATACAACCGAATTTAATATTGTAATATCAAATGTCACAATATTCGGAAGTTTATCCACAGACGGATCGGAAACAAAATGGAAACAATAGTTCAACAGACTTTAGGCATCTTAAGCTTGCGAGACTTCTAGTGATGCTAAGGAGAAATCCCAGCCAATTACGCTTAGTACCTGCATTTAATCTTTTTGGGAAAATACGTCAGTTTACACTGGTAAATACAATCAACTGACTCATTTTAGAAAATGATTGAAAATTGATTTGGATGCACGTGGCATAAACATTTTATTTAACTTGGGAGAATTATTTAAATATATAATCTTGTGAACGAACTACATGTTCCTTGTGCGTTCAGTAGCCCGGATCTTGTCCGGGTTAAAGATCAATAGACACACCACATTATTCTTTTGTGCACTGACGGGTGTACGCCTACACCCCGCGCTTAAGTCGTGACCATTTCGTAAAATGATGCCAAGGATATCCGGGACATGGTCATTAACCCCCCAAAGGCTTTAAGTAACAAGACTTTTTAAACGAGCCGATCAAATTATTCAATTAACCACCCAACGATGGAAGATTTGATGCCCGATCAAGCGGTATTCTATATACCGTAACCCAAGCCCTTATAGGGAAAATAAGTTAAAAGTATTTACCTGAGCAAAGTATAATTCACAATAAGTAAATTGCAAGTAGCTTTTACTGGTACTCCTAATCTGGAACGAAGGTTTATAATAACCTATTAGAATTCTAACGGGTCTTTAATTAAGCTTAAGCTTGGACCGGTTAGTTTCAAATATACGGTTCGTACGCACGATTAAGCGAAGACCGGATAGAATGTGATTTAGACCCGACAAGTTCAGAGACTTGTTTAATATGTGTATTTCATAAACATTCTGGATTTTGAGATAAAACCGTTAAGGTTTGACCCGTTTAGGCTAGTTTATGTAAACTAGTTACATAAACCGAACCGAACGCGTAAAAAGCGTAACGGGTATTCATATGAGCCATTTATAGGTTTCCTAAGTTAATATGCTTCATATATGTTGTGACATCAGTAAGATGTCTTTTATTATTCCCGAAATGAATTTAATCACAAACTATGCCCCGTAGGGGTAGTTTGGTCATTTTAAAGGTTGTAAAAGAGTTTAAGTGTCAACCTGAGTTACAGGCCTGATGTAATCAGAAAATATACTCAATTTGCTAAGTTATATCAGTAGGGTAAAGTATATATGTGAAATTTATCAATTATAACCAAACTATGCCCCATAGGGGTATTTTGGTAATTTCACATAAGTCGAAAAGCTCAAAACTAAAGTCTGAGTTTAACAACCTTTGCTTACTGTTAAAATATTATAATTTGCCTCAAATATCAGTAGGTATCAACCCTTGTATGTTTAATATAGTTATAGCACATACTATTGCTTTAAAAACGCTTAAAAAGGCGATTAAAGCCATTTCCGGGTTCGATACATAAGGCTGATATTTTTATTATTCCAAAAGGCTAAAAATAATTTATTTATCATATGTGATCAGTAGCAAAAGGTTTGGAGTTGATTAGATATGTAAAACTCATTTTATGGCCCGTAAGGGCAAAACCGACAATTACCGGATTAAGCCTACGACTATTCGTTATGCTCAGCCTAAAATTAATTAAAAATCTTCAAAAATCCCAAAATAATATATTACATCAGTGGGTAATAAGTTTGATATCAAAAAGTAGGCTTAACTAGGCTATACGCTAATTACGCCGTTTAATTAACATAAAACTTTCATTTTACGCTAACGAGCATAACTCTTAACCTACACCTCAAACTGATGTCAAATTTTGTATGCAAGTTTAAATATCAGTAATTAAGGTTTCTACTCTTTTACATTTCCAAAAATCACGTTTTAAAGTGAAAAGGGCATAATGGTCAACATATGGGCAATTAACGGAATCATGCATATTAATCGGATAACTAATGATCCGAGGTGTATAATCACAGAGGGTTATACTAGCATGTAACCTGGTCCAAATGAAGCTCTAAGGTACTTCTAAAACATACCATAACGGGTCAGAACTGAAAGTCAAAGTAAAAGTCAAACTATGCGACTTTCGGTTCCGAACCGGGTCTAAACAGGAAATTGTCGGGTTGAACATGTTTAGACATGTTCTTACACTAATTACCAAGTTATATTAATGATCAAACAGATTATAAGTGTTCTACATTGCTAATTATGCATAAATTGTAATTTAAACATTCTGTTGACTTTTTATTATCAAGTTTGACCCGACATTTGACATAGTTAGAGTGGGAATCAGGGGGAACCCTTTTAAGGGTTTATTACCCACATAATTACCAACTTATAACTACTTTTGATTCGACTAATCACTGGACTATTAGTGATTAATCTTAAAGTCAACCGTTAATTACGACGGTTTGACTTTTAAGCTAAAACTAAGCTAAAACTTAACTAAGAAGGGATTAGCAAACTTACTGAAGTCCTATGCACGAAATGTGAAGCTTAGAGAGAAGTTCTTGGCTCCAGAAGTGCTCCAATATGCAGATGGAAGGTGTGAGGGACTTGTTGCAACTCATGGCCTTTATATAGTGATTTAAACACCACAAGAGTTTGACACACAAGTCTACAAGTGCCCACAAATCATCCACAGGTGTCCCTAAGTGTTTAGGACTGTTTAGGGGTCGCCCACAATGCAAAAATATCTCTTAAGGGTCGGCCCGCGTAAGGGTGTTGATGGACCTTACGTAGCCCGCTTGGGCCTCCTGATCAGATTTTCACATTTTCTATTTTCCACATCTTTGTCCCTTGGCTCTTCGAAAGGGCAACGAAGCTTAATATTTGCAATTTGAGCCCTCTTTATTTACCTACAAGGGCTTTAGGACTTATACCCACTTTGCCAAGTCCCTGGACACTTCCGGTTAACCCGAAAAGTCATAACTTTCAATGTTAACGCTTTAACCCCTCGCACACGAATTTGATCATAACTTTCTCATACGATAACGAAACTTTATGAAATTTATATCGCACATTCTAGTGAGCATAATTAACAGTTACAAAGCTTCGGGTTTGTCAAAAGGTCACTCAGAGGTATAACTTAAACATGTTGACACATTTAACCCCTGTAGTTTGTAATCTCTCACTTTTAGCTTCGCATGATCCATGATTTATTCGTTTGATGCTATAAACATCATGTAGGGTTATTGTACAATATTTTTATTCCCTGTTGACATTTAGAACCCGTATATTCACATACTTTCCATGACTGTCAACTTTAGTCCTTCTATAACATTCTTTCACACGTTCAAACATATGACACGTGTCTACACATTATAGGACGTGAATTTTTCGAGGTGTTACATCCTCACCCCCTTAAAATAAATCTCAACCCAAGATTTACTGAAATCAATAAGGGTACTTTTCTTTCATCGTGGATTCAACTTCCCACGTATATTCGGGTCCTCTACGGGCATCCCATTTGACCTTTACAATAGGTACATGCTTCCTTCGAAGCTTCTTTACCTGTCGATCTTCAATCGACAAAGGTTTTTCCACAAATTTTAAGCTCTCATCTATATGCACATCTGTATGCGGTATGACCAGTGATTCATCAGCGAAGCACTTCTTCAGATTGCAGATGTGGAACACATGTGAATTCCACTGAGCTCTTCAGGTAAGTTTAATTTATAGGCAACTAACCCGACACGTTCGATAACCTCGAAAGGTCCTATGTATCTCGGGCTTAGCTTGCCTTTCTTACCAAATCGCATCACCCCCTTCCAGGGTGATACTTTAAGTAACACTTTGTCACCTACTTCGAAGTGAAAAGCTTTACGCTTTGGATCTGCGTAACTCTTCTGCCTATCTCGGGCAGCTTTGAGACGGTCATGAATCTGGACAATCTTGTCCGTCGTTTCAAAGACTATCTCTGGTCCTGATAATTGGACATCTCCAACTTCCGCCCAACAAACAGGCGTTCTACACTTTCAACCGTATAATGCCTCGAAAGGCGCAGCCTTAAAGCTGGTATGGTAGCTATTGTTGTAGGAGAATTCGATTAACGGTAGGTTCTTATCCCAACTACCACCCAAATCGATCGCACATGCACGTAGCATGTCTTCTAATGTTTGAATAGTACGCTCACTCTGACCGTCTGTCTGAGGATGGTAAGCCGTACTAAAATTCAAACGCGTGCCCAAAGATTGTTGGAAGCTTTTCCAAAAATGTGACGTGTATCTAGTATCTCGGTCAGAGATAATAGACACAGGTATGCCATGTAAGGCTACAATCTTATCAACGTACAACTGGGCTAACATGTCGGAGCTATAAGTCTCCTTGATGGGTAAGAAATGTGCTTACTTAGTCAGTCTATCAACTATAACCCATATTGTATCATTTCCTTTCCTTGTCTTGGGTAACTTGGTGATAAAATCCATGGTTACCATTTCCCACTTCCACGTAGGAAGTTCAGGCTGTTGTAGCAAGCCTGACGGCTTTTGATGTTCTGCTTTGACTTGCGCACAAGTCAAGCACTTAGCTACATAGGCAGCTACAGACTTTTTCAAGCCTATCCACCAATAATTTGCCTTTAGATCCTGGTACATCTTATCAGCTCCAGGATGAACGGAGTATTTGGAACTATGGGCTTCCTGGAGGATGACATCTCGAAGTCCTCCATAAATTGGAACCCATATTCGTCCATTTAATCTTAGGATTCCATCCTTGCTAAGAGTTAACTGCTCCTCAGTTACCCCTAGCTTTTCGTTAGGATAGTTAGCTTCCAACACAGCTTCTTTCTGTGCAGCTAACAACCTTTCAGTCAAACTGTTCTTTATCTCTATGCACTTGGCATTGGTTCGGATGGGTTTCACCCTCTCCTTTCGACTTAAGGCATCGGCGACTACATTCGCCTTGCCGGGATGGTATCTGATTTCACAATCATAATCATTTAAAGTTTCCATCCAACGGCGTTGCCTCATGTTTAAATCTTTCTGATTAAATAGGTGCTGGAGGATCTTGTGATCAGAATAGATCACACACTTGATTCCATATAGATAATGCCTCCACAGTTTTAGTGCGAATACAACGGCACCCAACTCCAAGTCATGGGTGGTGTAATTCTTTTCGTGCACCTTTAACTGTCGTGATGCATAGGCAATAACTTTGCCTTTCTGCATAAGCACACACCCCATGCCAGTGTGCGATGCATCGCAGTAAACCACGAATTCTTCTATTCCATTTGGCAATATCAAAACAGGAGCGTTGCTCAACTTGTGCTTTAAGATATCAAAGGACTCTTGCTGCTTAGGGCCCCAAACGAACTTCACTTTCTTCTTGGTCAAGGAAGTTAGGGGTGCAGCAATCCTTGAAAATTTTTCGATGAAATGCCTGTAATATCCTGCCAATCCCAGGAAGCTACGAATCTCTGTAGGCGTCTTTGGCTCTTGCCAGTTCATAACTGCTTCAACCTTAGCGGGATCCACTTGGATACCACGCTCACTCACCACATGTCCAAGGAATTGGACTTCTCGAAGCCAAAATTCACACTTGGAGAATTTGGCATAGAGCTTCTCCTGATGCAGGAGCTTGAGAATACAACGAAGGTGTTTCTCATGGTCAGCTTGATTCTTCGAGTAGATCAGAATGTCGTCGATGAAAACGATGACGAATTTATCTAAGTAAGGCTTGCACACGCGATTCATGAGATCCATGAACGCGGCAGGTGCATTAGTGAGCCCAAAAGGCATCACTAGGAACTCGTAATGACCATAACGAGTCCTAAATGCTGTTTTGTGCACGTCTTCATCTCTAACCTTCAGTTGATGGTAACCTGACCTCAAGTCAATCTTCGAGAAGTAACTTGCTCCTTGCAATTGATCGAACAAATCGTCGATCCTGGGTAAAGGATACCTATTCTTGATCGTGACCTTATTAAGCTCACGATAATCGATGCACAGACGCATTGATCCGTCCTTCTTCTTGACAAACAGGACTGGTGCTCCCCAAGGAGACGAACTAGGTTTTATGAAACCTTTAGCTAGTAATTCATCCAGTTGTGTTCTTAATTCCTTCATTTCCGTGGGTGCTAACCTATAGGGTGCTCTAGCAACTAGTGCTGCTCCGGGGATGATATCAATCCTGAATTCCACTTGCCTATCTGGTGGCAAACCAGGTAGTTCTTCCAGAAAAACGTCTGGGTATTCAGAAATAACAGGGATGTCTTCTATCTTCGGTTTAGGCTCATCAATAATCACTTGTGCCATGTAGATGACACAACCCTTCTTTAAACATTTTGAAGCCTTGAGCATAGTCACTTGCTCAGGCAGCCCATACTAGGTATCTCCCCGAATGGTAAGTGATTCACTAGACGGAGTCTTTATTACCACTTGTTTCTTGTTACAGACAATTTGGGCCTGGTTATGAGATAACCAATCCATACCCAGAACTATGTCAAAACCGGCCAACTTAAAGGGAAGCAGAGACAGAGGAAAAGAGTGGTTCTTAATGGATATAACACATCCATCTAACACAGTTGAGACGGCTTCTAAGGTGCCATCTGCTAACTCAACCTCATAATTTATACTCAAGGTTTTGACAGGTAAATTCAGCAATTTGCAAAATTTATGATCTACAAACGACTTATCAGCGCCTGAATCAAATAGTACTCTTGCATAGACATCATTTACAAGGAAAGTACCTGTAATAACGTTGTCGTCTAGAACCGCTTCCTTTGCGTCCATTCTGAAGGCTCTCGCATTAGTCTTCTTGGTCTCTTCAGGCTTCTTTGCGTATTTCGGGCAGTTGGTCTTAATGTGCCCCTTTTCATTGCAACGGTATCACGTTGCGTCTTTCATCTTCTTGCAATCCAAGGTCTTGTGATCCGTGGACTTACATATTCCACAAGCAAAGGTTTTTGACTGAGTCTGAGAGTTCGACTCGAGTCTGCACTTTCCAAAGTGCTGTTTCTTGCAAATCTTGCACTTGGGCTTCTCACCAGAATGATGCCCATCTTTCCTTGACTCAGATCCTTTCTTGTTGTCATCGTTCCCACGGTGCTTCTTGTTCGATCTCCGTGAACTATCATCTTCACGTTTTCTCTTCTCAGCCTCCTTATTCCTCAGCGATCTTTGCCTGACCGCATCCAAAGTGAGGGACAAGGATATGTCAGCTACAGATCTAAAAGTAGCTGGCCGAGAAGCCTTCACGCTTGCCTTGATTTCCGGGGCTAAACCACCGATAAAACGAGCTATTCTTTTTGGTTCCGGGGTCACCAGATAAGGAACCAACCTGGACATTGTGTTGAAGCTCGTTAGGTAAGCTTGACAGTCAAGGTTTGTCATCACCAATGATAGAAAATCAGACTCTATCTTCTCCACCTCGTGCTGAGGGCAGTAATTTTCCCTGATAAGGGCAACAAATTGATCCCAAGACATGTTGTACAATGGGATTTTTCTGGTGGCTTGAATCAGAGATCTCCACCATGCTAAAGCTTCGCCCTTAAAAGATTGCGACACAAACTTGACTACATCCCTCTCAGCGCATCCGCTGATATCCACAACCGTGTCCATCTCATCCAGCCACGTCATACAGTCAATGGCTCCTTTCTCCCCAGTGAAATCTCGGGGTTTGCAGTAAACGAAATATTTATAAGAGCAACCCTTGTCACGGGGTCCCTGGTTTAGTACAACCTGTTGAGATGGAGCACTGTGGTGGTTCGAGGAGTGTCGATCATCATCTTTCTTCGGTTCGTCCTTCTTGGACGGTGGCTTTGAAGGCTGTGTAGATAGGGTCCTACTACGAGTCCCACTATACTCTTCGTACTGCCGCTCCAATGCCTTAGTAACTGCGTCGTCGACCAGCGCTTTTAATTCAGCACCCGTTAAATTAATTCGGGCGTTATCAATGTTCTCCACTGGATGACTATTTATCTCGTGTGAGTTAGCCATTTTAATTGAACTGTTACAGAAAACAAGAACAATAGTTTATTTGGGAGTTTATTATGGAATTGCCCCTTAGGGTAATTCATTAACCATGGTAAACGGAGACCATATTTGGTTAATTTATTAATCAAATTTATTTAGGATTTCTATTATAATTTATCCTAATTATAAAACAATAAAAGTTTTATTTGTGGCACAAAAGGCCTAGTCACATGGACATTTTAATTTATAAGCTATGATTTCAGAGAATCAAAACATGAAGGTATATTGGCACAATAGGCCTAGTCACAAGGACGTTAAATTTTAAGCTATGATTTCAGAGAATCAAAGCATGAAGGTTTGAACCTAGTTCATTACCTTTATCTGACAGGGAGTCATCGCTACCACTGTCTTTTGGCTCATATGGAAATGAGCAGGGCCCGTAGGCACTATATTACCACGTATGGTCAAAATATGATCATCTTAATTGATGACCTAAACCCATGATTCAGAGATCATAAAATTGGGTTAGGAATCTTTTGAAGAATCCAATAATAAGAATGACGTGTGTGATTTTAATGAATCACGTCTGCCAGGAGTGTTAACATATTTTCAGATGTTAACAGGGATACAAATCTTTTAAACAGGTCTTACCATCATGGCCAGGTCTTCATAAATGACACTCAGGCTAGGTTTCACACTTTAAGATTCTTATTTAAAAATTTACTTAGGCAGATTATTATAAAAAAAGAATGATTTTGATTTATTTATTTCATATATAATATTTATGCATATAATAGCAAGATGAAATTTATAAACATAACATTCCATTAATTATCAAAGATTACTTGTTGCCCTAAACGGGACTTTTCAACAAACAACTTACCCACGCAGGGGTTTAAACCAGTACTTACCCACGCAGGGGCTTAATAACACACATACCCACGCAGGGGCTTAATAACATAATAGTCCACACAGGGACTTACACAAATAACATATCCTCGTAGGGGTTTACAGAAAGATAGACCCACGCAGGGGTCAAAACAAACAAACATACCCACACAGGGGTTTACACAGCAAGACTGGCCCACGCAGGGGCTCAACAACAAATGGAAGGATTCAACGGTCCTTCTTGCTCTTCCCTTTAATTAGGCTCGTTAATCCTTGGAAGAAAGTTTGTCGCTCCCTTCGTTCCCTGTGAAACTCTCGCTCTACATGGTCCAACCTTTGCAGAATTTCTTCACGCTCTGGTGGGGAGAACCTTGGTGGTTGCGATTGTTGCCTGATAATAGGTCTTGGAGGTATTTGGTACCCATGTGTTGGGTACCCTACTCCCCATGGATCTCCATAGGGTCCTTGGGTGTTGTAGTTAGCCGCTACCATGTATGGGTCGGCTTCGGCGTAGTTGTAGTTGGTGTGCACTGGCTGTTCAAACGGGTTATACGCCATGGAACCCGTGTATGCTGGAATTGGGTTATCAAAACCCATTGGCGGCGGTTGCAGTGCAACTGGTTGTGAAGGTCCACCCATTTGTGGATCTTCCTGATGTGGCGGGTAATGGCTGCCACTTGATTGTCGAGGAGAGCTGAAATGGAAATCTCCTCCCCGTGTAGACATACGTAGTCCTGATCTCCTACGCCTTGGCGGTTGCGGAGGTGCCGGCTGAACTGGCGGTGGTGGAGGCGGTAGCGTAACTGCCACAAACCGTGAATCCACAGAGGGATCCTGTTGCTGCTGTTGCTGCTGCTGAGGCGGTGAATGGCGAGGAGGTGTATAGTACCATTCGTGCCTGGTAAACATAGCTTGAAAGCTATCTGGACCAACATAGGGTGATCCGTGGAAAGAAGATCCGTCAGAGATCTCTATCGGGTGGTTTGGTGTACCACTGGCAGGTTCGACGGGGTCCGTATCCTCGTCCATATCGTCTGCGTGATCGCCAGAGAAATGATCCTCTGGCCCCAATGGGTTAAAACCCACTGGCTCTTGTAAGTAGTTGGCCGGGTTGAACCGGCCCCTGAAGACAGGTGTAGGGTCTCCAAAAGAGTGGTGCGATAAGGATCGCTGTAACGGTATGTAGGAGGGTTGAGGGTTGTTGGGCTCATACTCCAGCTGTGGCCCGTAAGGGTTATGGATAGGAGGTGTTGAGCTGTGTGAAACCAACCGTCTTGCCGGCTCGAAGAGGTTCCTTCGGTTTTTCCGGGGATCGTCACTCTCTGTGGTCGAAGGAGCTCGCACATTCGAAGGTCCTGCCTCGTTGTCATTGGGGGCGGAGATTGGCCCCTTCCCACGTCCTCTTCTTCTGAAGAATCTTGGCGGCATTTTGTTAATCCTGTCAATATAGCATGAGATAACAACAACAATATATAAAAATTTTAAAGGACAAAACAAAAAACCAAACAAGGTAGAATTTGTCCTATGTTATTTGTCTAGACTCGAAAGTTTAGATAGGTGCAATTGTGTAACTGAGATTAAACACAAAAGGCTAGTGTTTAATTCACTCAGTGTTGGCTCTGATACCAACCTGTCACACCCCGATTTCCACGTGTCACCGGTGGGGAGTATCGTGGCGTGGTTGGCAACATAATAGTCAAACAACACAATATTTAGTAAGCACAGCGGAAGCAATTTAAAAGATATAATACAACCGAATTTAATATTGTAATATCAAATGTCACAATATTCGGAAGTTTATCCACAGACGGATCGGAAACAAAATGGAAACAATAGTTCAACGGACTTTAGGCATCTTAAGCTTGCGAGACTTCTAGTGATGCTAAGGAGAAATCCCAGCCAATTATGCTTAGTACCTGCATTTAATCTTTTTGGGAAAATACGTCAGTTTACACTGGTAAATACAATCAACTGACTCATTTTAGAAAATGATTGAAAATTGATTTGGATGCACGTGGCATAAACATTTTATTTAACTTGGGAGAATTATTTAAATATATAATCTTGTGAACGAATTACATGTTCCTTGTGCGTTCAGTAGCCCGGATCTTGTCCGGGTTAAAGATCAATAGACACACCACATTATTCTTTTGTGCACTGACGGGTGTACGCCTACACCCCGCGCTTAAGTCGTGGCCATTTCGTAAAATGATGCCAAGGATATCCGGGACATGGTCATTAACCCCCCAAAGGCTTTAAGTAACAAGACTGTTTAAACGAGCCGATCAAATTATTCAATTAACCACCCAACGATGGAAGATTTGATGCCCGATCAAGCGGTATTCTATATACCGTAACCCAAGCCCTTATAGGGAAAATAAGTTAAAAGTATTTACCTGAGCAAAGTATAATTCACAATAAGCAAATTGCAAGTAGCTTTTACTGGTACTCCTAATCTGGAACGAAGGTTTATAATAACCTATTAGAATTCTAACGGGTCTTTAATTAAGCTTAAGCTTGGACCGGTTAGTTTCAAAGATACGGTTCGTACGCACGATTAAGCGAAGACCGGATAGAATGTGATTTAGACCCGACAAGTTCAGATACTTTTTTAATATGGGTATTTCATACACATTCTGGATTTTGAGATAAAACCGTTAAGGTTTGACCCGTTTAGGCTAGTTTATGTAAACTAGTTACATAAACCGAACCGAACGCGTAAAAAGCGTAACGGGTATTCATATGAGCCATTTACAGGTTTCCTAAGTTAATATGCTTCATATATGTTGTGACATCAGTAAGATGTCTTTTATTATGCCCGAAATGAATTTAATCACAAACTATGCCCCGTAGGGGTAGTTTGGTCATTTTAAAGGTTGTAAAAGAGTTTAAGTGTCAACCTGAGTTACAGGCCTGATGTAATCATCAAATATACTCAATTTGCTAAGTTATATCAGTAGGGTAAAGTATATAAGTGAAATTTATCAATTATAACCAAACTATGCCCCGTAGGGGTATTTTGGTAATTTCACATAAGCCGAAAAGCTCAAAACTGAAGTCTGAGTTTAACAACCTTTGCTTACTGTTAAAATATTATAATTTGCCTCAAATATCAGTAGGTATCAACCCTTGTATGTTTAATATAGTTATAGCACATACTATGCGTTAAAAACGCTTAAAAAGGCGATTAAAGCCATTTCCGGGTTCGATACATAAGGCTGATATTTTTATTATTCCATAAGGCTAAAAATAATTTATTTATCATATGTGATCAGTAGCAAAAGGTTTGGAGTTGATTAGATATGTAAAACTCATTTTATGGCCCGTAAGGGCAAAACCGACAATTACCGAATTAAGCCTACGACTATTAGTTATGCTCAGCCTAAAATTAATTAAAAATATTCAAAAATCCCAAAATAATATATTACATCAGTGGGTAATAAGTTTGATATCAAAAAGTAGGCTTAACTAGGCTATACGCTAATTACGCCGTTTAATTAACATAAAGCTTTCATTTTACGCTAACGAGCATAACTCTTAACCTACACCTCAAACTGATGTCAAATTTTGTATGCAAGTTTAAATATCAGTAAGTAAGGTTTCTACTCTTTTACATTTCCAAAAATCACGTTTTAAAGTAAAAAGGGCATAATGGTCAACATATGGGCAATTAACGGAATCATGCATATTAATCGGATAACTAATGATCCGAGGTGTATAATCACAGAGGGTTATACTAGCATGTAACCTGGTCCAAATGAAGCTCTAAGGTACTTCTAAAACATACCATAACGGGTCAGAACTGAAAGTCAAAGTAAAAGTCAAACTATGCGACTTTCGGTTCCGAACCGGGTCTAAACAGGAAATTGTCGGGTTGAACATGTTTAGACATGTTCTTACACTAATTACCAAGTTATATTAATGATCAAACAGATTATAAGTGTTCTACATTGCTAATTATGCATAAATTGTAATCTAAACATTCTGTTGACTTTTTATTATCAAGTTTGACCCGACATTTGACATAGTTAGAGTGGGAATCAGGGGGAACCCTTTTAAGGGTTTATTACCCACATAATTACCAACTTATAACTACTTTTGATTCGACTAATCACTGGACTATTAGTGATTAATCTTAAAGTCATCCGTTAATTACGACGGTTTGACTTTTAAGCTAAAACTAAGCTAAAACTTAACTAAGAAGGGATTAGCAAACTTACTGAAGTCCTATGCACGAAATGTGAAGCTTAGAGAGAAGTTCTTGGCTCCAGAAGTGCTCCAATATGCAGATGGAAGGTGTGAGGGACTTGTTGCAACTCATGGCCTTTATATAGTGATTTAAACACCACAAGAGTTTGACACACAAGTCTACAAGTGCCCACAAATCATCCACAGGTGTCCCTAAGTGTTTAGGACTGTTTAGGGGTCGCCCACAATGCAAAAATATCTCTTAAGGGTCAGTTAAACACGAATGTAGGAGGCTGTCTGATGTTTCTGTTACTGTACGTCTGACGCGGCCCGCTTGGGCCTCCTGATCAGATTTTCATATTTTCTATTTTCCACATCTTTGTCCCTTGGCTCTTCGAAAGGGCAACAAAGCTTAATATTTGCAATTTGAGCCCTCTTTATTTACCTACAAGGGCTTTAGGACTTATACCCACTTTGCCAAGTCCCTGGACACTTCCGGTTAACCCGAAAAGTCATAACTTTCAATGTTAACGCTTTAACCCCTCGCACACGAATTTGATCATAACTTTCTCATACGATAACGAAACTTTATGAAATTTATATCGCGCATTCTAGTGAGCATAATTAACAGTTACAAAGCTTCGGGTTTGTCAAAAGGTCACTCAGAGGTATAACTTAAACATGTTGACACATTTAACCCCTGTAGTTTGTAATCTCTCACTTTTAGCTTCGCATGATCCATGATTTATTCGTTTGAGGCTATAAACATCATGTAGGGTTATTGTACAATATTTTTATTCACTGTTGACATTTAGAACCCGTATATTCACATACTTTCCATGACTGTCAACTTTAGTCCTTCTATAACATTCTTTCACACGTTCAAACATATGACACGTGTCTACACATTATAGGACGTGAATTTTTCGAGGTGTTACATGGGCCCCCCATCTGACTTCTCTCTCTCCCCTTTATTAATGGGTCTACCTATTTGCACACCAACATGACAATTTACACACCAAACCCTACCTTTACCTACGCTGCGTATAGAGCTATACGCTGCGTATAGAGCTATACTCAGCGTATATAAACCATGGATTTCAGAGCCTTATCAGTAAGCATTGCACAAAAAACAAGGGTTATATGTGTTGCGTATAGGTCTATACGCAGCGTATATAAACCATTAGATTTTTTTGGGTCATTTTGGTAGGTTTGAGTGATCATTTTTTCACAAAGTTTAAATACGCTGCGTATAGACCTATAAGCAGCGTATATAAAGGGTAAAAAATGTGACAACTGGCACCAAACCGGTAATTTCCGTATACTTTAATTATTATTTAATGACTGCAATTATGTGCTTAAATGTCAACATGGTCTGATTACATACTATACAAGTGAATTCATGCATGTTTTATACTACAAGATATTGCTTTATGCATTAATGAACAGCGTTGCGTCAGAAATTCTAGTAGACTCACCGGTAAGACACAATGTGTCAACAATTCTGCAGAAAGCAGATAGACAATAGAATTGGAGCCTAGGTGTAGGTCCAACGTCAAGAATACATTAAAACCCAAGAGTACATTAAAGGGTTAACATATAGACTTTCCGGAAGCTAAAATACGCACTAAAAAGCACCCGAAACACACTTTAAATGCTGAATTTTACATATTTCGGCAAAATTCAGCATTGTAACAAGATTGTACCATGTAAAAAGATGACAAATTGATCCAGAATACTTTCCTAAGTATCGGGAATTGAAAGTGTCACAAAAGAATACTTAAAGGACACTAAACGGTGCAATTTAGCACTTTAACGAACCGGTATTTAACCGAACAATCGGACATTACCCGGAACATCAAAATATTACTAGAAGCATTGTTTTACTTTTTCTGAGCTAGTTATGGTTCCCGAACACTCTAACATGCTATATAATGCATCCTACACATAAAATACTAGACTTTACACTTAACACCCTAACTAATTACCTACACTTACCATCAAAGTTACATTTAACCCCCCCTTGTTAATAGACGGTCATGGGTGGCCCCACCTTGATTTTGTGAGATCTCTCTTGATCTTTTATAATCTCCTAAGATCCCCCCAAGATTTGTGTAAGGATTTGTCATGTACTTGTTGAACATAATATACAATGGTTAAAGGGATTGGATGGTTATAAGTGCACAAGACCCTCACTTCATCTTCACCAACAAACTCTCCTCCTCCCTCCTCCTTGTTCTCGGCCCCAATACACCCACCATACATCCACCATTTTCATCCATTGTCCATCCATTCCAAGGTTTACATAAGGTGTTACAAGGTGTTTTAGGAAGCTCGGTGCTCACGGAACTTGAAGGACCTCTCTCGTTTTCTTTTATCCACTCCATTTTCATCATTGTTGTTCCCTAGCTTAAAGCTAGTAGTAAGATTCTTTTTAACCTTTGTTACTTCTATTTTTTAGTGGTTAAAAGATGTAGTATGTTGAAAATAACAAGAACACTAAAAGGCATAAACTTGAATCTTGAACATAAAGCTTTCATATGATGAAATCTTGTTAAAATGGTGTTGTTTAGTATGTGTATGATGATTGCTTGTTAATTCCTAGAGATATTGATGTTAATCACCACATGGAGCTTGCTAGATTGTGATTAAACACATGATCTAGCAAGTTAGAGGATGATTATGTGTTAACACAAGAAGATCATCCTCATACATAGACATGAACTTGAAAACAAAATGATTTCTTGAAAAGTAATAAACAAAGTGAGCTAGTAAACTTATAAATCTAAGACTTATGAATGGTTTTCCTAAAAGAACCAAGTCCAAAAGATGATTTCTAGAAGATCTTGGTTTTTACTTAAACTTACACTATTTTTGGTGATAAAAGAAGTGTAGAGACACTAGTGAAACAAGAAGACGTTACAAATAAACATTTTTGTAAAATATGATTTCAAGTTGTAAACACCAAATCCTTTCAAGAATGGGATTTACAAACAAATAACCATGTTTTTAAGGGTAACTAAACCTACTAAATAACATGGTAGGTTACTACAAGTTTTTACAAAAACTTCAAGTTCATGATGTAGTGTGATTTACATGATCTTGGCTTGTGGTAAGTCTTGATTGAGTTGTTGATGTTTGATGATGATTTAAAAGAAAATAAACACATGTTTTGAAAACATGGGAAACCTCCATTTTTAGGGGAAACTATGACAAAATTTCTGTAAATTTTGACACTTAGAAAAATATAAGTTGTTGAGAAACTTATTTCCTAAAAATGTATCTAAAAATATTTACCAAGGTTTCCCTAATTTTTGTGTTAAGAAATGATGATTTCTTCAAGATTAAAATTGATATTAAGTATGTATATTTTTGAGAAAAATATATATATTTATTGATCACCAAATTTTGTGCTAAGTGTATGTAGTATGTATTACATGTAATAGTGTATTAGGACTTGAAAATACACTAAATACTCTTAAGAAGTAAAAATACAAAAATACATAGTTAAAAATATAAATTATTTTTAACACACAAAGAACAAATACATAAAAGATGGTGACTTGTACTTGTGTGATACAAGTCTAGTGACTAACGTTAATAAAACACGTTTAGGTCACGACGCTAGATAAGCAAAAACCGGTGAAGTTTACGGTGCAAGGAACGCAAAGTTGTGAGTTCATGCTCCCCCTTTTCTTTTAACTGTTTTCAGTTTTATAACTTCGGGGGTGAAGTACATGTTACTAAGTGTTTACAGAAAAGTGAGATTATATCCCCACTTTTAATCTTTTACATACTTTTAAACTTGGGGAAAATACATGAGTTATGGTATGATGGATACAAGAACTAAGGAATGATACGTGAAAGCGTGTCACGAATAGGGTACCTTAAGCACCATTAATCGTGTACATACTAAGACCACAGAACAAAAGGTTAGATCTAATGGGTTTTCGGGCAGTCACACTCTTGGTGATAACTAGTACCAAGCAGTGCTTTTGTGTCTCAGTCGTGAATCGACAACTAGAAAAATGCCTATGGTTTGGATGCTTCCTATGTCGTGTCACTTGTTAATGGCCTTGCAACCCATTAACAACCTAGATACATACAGAAATACTTGATTTATACAAGATACATACCATGTTTTCATACAAAGCATACAAACGTTCAATACAAGAACTGCATGAATTCACACTAACATTATGTTGACGTTTTTTCAAAAACTCACATGTATTTCAGGTAACTAAAGTGGATGTGCGCGCGATCATACTCTTGCTCATGGATGTTGCTTATGTTTTATCTTTGAATAAAGTTGTAAACTTTTCAGACAATATGCCGTCTTGTGTAAAACTATGATTTCAGTTATGTAATGTTTGGAATTTGAAGTTATTTTTATGAGCATGTAGTATGTTTACCAATCGTATGCAATGAAGACCTTTCATAATCACACCTCGTGCTTCCGCCTTAGAAAGGGGTGTGACAGATTGGTATCAGAGCTGCGATTGTAGTGAACCAGGATTCCTTCTCGAGTCTAGTCTACAATCTTTAGGATCCTTTCACGAAAACAATTTTTCAAAGAGTTTTCATTGCATAAAACTTTCCACGACATCCACTACCTGAAACTGTTTACAAAAGAGTCAAGAAAAGGCACTACGAGACTTAGGGTGCACTGGAGTAGCACTTGTCTTTGATTAAAGAATTACTTGTGATTATGTGTGATAATTGATACTTACATATACTAGAAGTAGAATACCACAAGTATACGTGACTTTACCTGAAAGCAGTGGCCTATCTGAAGTAACAGATACGAGGATGAAACGAACTGTGCGGACTGTGCAAGGAGTTACGTAATTATGGATGCATACATAATTATGGAATTCAGTGCACAGAAACCACAACAAGTTTTGTCACGTATCAAACGAGATTCCTTCAATACAAGAGAAGGTCAAACGTGAACACCCTTCCCCCAGCCTATTAACTACTCTTTGGGAGTAATAATTTAGGGTAAAAAGACAAGAACCGCCGATGTGAAGTAAGATATTTTGTTCTTTACATATAGTGAACTTGTACCTTGGGGAGATGTAACCCTTATGCATTTTGCTTACCTTACTAACAATGATGTGACAAGTTACCCTGATATGTGTAAGGACTTGGTGAATATCTTATGACACATCAGTATCTATCTATTTGTGCATGCTTGTTGCTGTATGAATTGATTTATACGTTTGGCATATTGTTTGATGTCACTTATGTGGTATATGTCTGTGTATATATACTATTACTGTTTCGAATGACGATATCAAACAAATGTCTAACCCTGTTGTGTTATGTTCCGACAGAACATGGCACCTAGAAAAGCTGTGACCAACCAAGGTTCCGACCAACCTCTCCTCCTCTTCTGCCAAGGACTGCTGAGGAACTGAATGCCCTACTAGAAGAAAGGATCTCCGCAGCTATCGCCCAATACGAGGCGAACCGCACCGAACAAAGTGGAGGACCAAGCAATGCTAGACGTAATGTGAAGGGAGACACATCTGGAGGAAGCATAGCTCAAGGCTACACTTTCAAGCAGTTTCTCGACTGCAAGCCACTAAACTACGATGGCACTGGAGGTCCAGTGGCGTTTGTACGCTGGACGGAGAAGACTGATGCCACTATCCGCATGAGCAAGTGTACCGTGGATTAACAAGTCACTTTTGCTACGGGGTTGTTTGTTGATGAAGCATTGACTTGGTGGAATTTGCAAGTCCAGACTCTGGGTGATGATGCTGCGTAAGGCATGACGTGGGATGAACTAAAGGAACGTATGAGAGAAAAGTATTGCTCACGTGCTGAACTCCAAAAGTTGGAGACTGAGTTTTGGCACTTAACCATGGAAGGTGCTGACAGTACTGGTTATACTCGAAGGTTCCACGAATTGTCAAGAGTGATCCCCTACATGGTGACTCTTGAATTTAAGCGCGTTGAACGTTACATTTGGGGATTGGCCTCAGAATTTCGCAGCATGGTAACTTCGGCCAAACCCGCAACAATCACTGAGGCTGTAACTCTGGCTGTCAGCCTTACTGAAGATGCTGTTCGAATGAAGAAGTTATCGTTGAACCCAACTGAAAAGACCGAGACGCATGCTGAGTCGTCTGGTGACAAGAAAAGAAAGCATTCGAATCTGAATCAAGCAACACGCAACAACAAGGGTTCCAACAACAAGAAGCGTGACCCCAACCCGCCTTAGGAGGCGAAATCTCTTGCAGCCATGAATGACGCTCCTGCCAAAAGGTACCTGGGCACT
The DNA here is from genome assembly GCA_030545235.1 of Helianthus tuberosus. Lineage (NCBI taxonomy): Eukaryota > Viridiplantae > Streptophyta > Magnoliopsida > Asterales > Asteraceae > Helianthus > Helianthus tuberosus. The sequence continues at coordinate 108,261,309 of CM060450.1, forward strand.
CTGCCAATCTGCAACCAGTGCAAGCATCATCACGAAGGAGTTTGTCGCATTCCAAAATGCGACAAGTGTGGAAAACTGGGTCACCATACTGAGGATTGTTGGGGAAAAGGAAATAAGAACGGGAACGGAAACCGCAACGGTGCTGGTAATATAAACGGTGGTGGAAACGGCAATGGTAACCGGAATGGGAATGGAGCTGGGTAAAACCAATGATGCTTTAGTTGTGGAAGCAAGGATCATTTCATAAAAGATTGCCCAAGGGGAAACAATGCTCAGGCTCGAGCATATGTGATTGGAGCAAGGAACGCACGCGAGGACCCTAATGTGGTCACCAGTACGTTTCTTGTTAACAATCACTTTGCATCCATATTATTTGACACTGGTGCCGACTATAGCTTCATGTCTGTGGAATTTAAACGCATGCTTGGAATAGAATCTAGTAGATTAGATATTCCTTATTCCATAGAACTAGCCAATGGTAAACTTGTTGAATCAGGCGAAGTTGTTAGAGGTTGTACCTTAGAACTCGGTGAGCAAAGATTTAGCATCGATCTCTTACCTATTCAATTGGGTAGCTTCGATGTAGTGGTCGGAATGGACTGGTTGTCCAAGAACAAAGCTGAAGTTGTTTGTCACGAGAAAATCATTCGCATCCCTCTGGCGAATGATGAAACGCTCATCGTGCATGGAGAAAAACGAGACGCGCCTCTGCGAATCATCAGTTGTATGAAGGCACATAAGTGCTTAAGAAAAAGATGTGTTGCTTTCCTAGCGCACGTTGTAGATAAGAAGGCTGAGGAGCCGAAACTTGAAGACATTCCTGTGGTGAAGGAATTCCCTGATGTTTTTCCTGAAGATCTGCCACGATTACCTCCGCAACGACAAGTCGAATTCCATATAGACTTGGTTCCAGGAGCCGCTCCTGTAGCCAAGGCACCCTATCGGCTTGCACCATCCGAGATGCAAGAATTATCTACACAACTCCAGGAGTTGTTGGATAAAGGATTCATAAGGCCAAGCTTCTCACCTTGGGGAGCTCCAGTATTGTTCGTGAAGAAGAAGGATGGAACACTGCGGATGTGTATCGACTATAGAGAGTTGAACAAGCTCACAATCAAGAATCGGTACCCTCTACCGAGGATTGATGACTTATTTGATCAGTTGCAAGGATCAAGCTACTATTCCAAGATCGATCTTCGATCTGGATACCATCAGTTAAGGATTCAAGAGGAAAGCGTACCAAAGACTGCATTCAGAACGCGCTATGGGCATTACGAGTTTCTTGTGATGCCATTCGGACTGACGAACATGCCTGTGGTATTTATGGATCTGATGAACCATGTATGCAAACCATATCTCGATAAATTCGTGATTGTATTTATCGATGATATCCTTATTTACTCGCGAACAAAAGAAGAACATGAGCAACACCTCAGAACTATTTTGGAACTACTGAAGAAGGAGAAACTTTATGCAAAGTTCTCAAAATGCGAATTCTGGATTCGCGAAGTACAGTTTCTTGGTCACGTTGTGAATGAGAAGGGCATTCATGTAGACCCATCCAAGATTTGAAGCAATAAAGAATTGGGAAGCCCCCAAAACCCCAACTGAAGTTCGACAATTTTTGGGCTTAGCGGGCTATTACCGGTGATTCATCGAGAATTTCTCAAAGATAGCTCAACAGCTGACTGCCCTTACGCAGAAAGACAAGAAGTATGACTGGGGTGACAAGCAGGAAGAAGCCTTCCAACTACTTAAAAATAAGCTATGCGATTCACCGATACTATCCTTACCCGAAGGCACTGAAGACTTTGTGGTATACTGCGACGCTTCACGTCAAGGTTTGGGTTACGTGCTCATGCAACGCCAAAAGGTCATCGCTTACGCTTCAAGACAATTGAAGGTGCATGAGAAGAACTATACCACTCATGACCTAGAGCTAGGCGCAGTGGTATTCACCTTGAAGATTTGGCGACATTATTTATATGGTACTCGATGTACAATCTTCACAGATCACAAAAGCCTACAACACATATTTGATAAAAAGGAATTAAACATGCGTCAGCGACGATGGGTCGAGCTACTGACGATTATGACTGTGAGATTAAGTACCATCCTAGAAAGGCAAACGTTGTAGCAGACGCGCTAAGTCGAAAAGAAAGGGTTAAGACCCTAAGGGTTCGAGCATTGGAAATGACTATTCGAACGAACCTCACTGCACGTATTCGTGATGCACAACAAGAAGCCCTTAAGATGGAGAATCGTAGAGCTGAATACCTCTGAGGTATGCTGAAGAATTTTGTGCCAAACAAAGAGGGAACCTTATACTTTAAGGGGCGTATTTGGGTTCCGCTCTATGGCAATATTCGAGAAGTCATCCTTGACGAAGCACACAAGTCGAGATACTCGATCCATCTAGGATCGGATAAAATGTATCAAGACTTGAAAAACTACTATTGGTGGCCGAGACTTAAAAGCGATGTTGCTATTTATGTTGGGAAGTGCCTAACCTGTGCTAAGGTTAAGGCTGAATATCAGAAACCGTCCCTGCCTACTGCAACAACCAGAGATACCCATGTGGAAGTGGAGCAAATCTCGATGGACTTCATAACAAAATTACCTAGGACCCCTAGGGGGCACGATATGATATGGGTGATAGTTGATCGATTAACGAAATCTGCGCATTTCCTACTGATCCGACAGAAAGACAGCACTGGAAAGCTTGCTGAGATATACTTAAAGGAAATCGTGGCACGTCATGGAGTGCCAATCTCAATTATTTTAGACAGAGATGGACGTTTTGTCTCGAGGATCTGGCAATCCTTTCAGGAAGCCTTTGGATCTCAATTAGATCTAAGCACGGCCTTCCATCCGCAAACAGATGGCCAAAGCGAACGAACCATACAAACACTAGAAGATATGCTTCGCGCATGTGACATGGACCTAGGCGGCAGCTGGGATACTCATCTACCTTTAGTTGAGTTTTCCTACAATAACAGTTATCATACGAGCATAAAAGCCGCACCGTTCGAAGCTCTATATGGCTGCAAGTGCCGATCGCCCTTATGTTGGGCAGACGCTGGAGACAAACGCATGGTTGGTCCTGAACTTGTGCAAGAGACAACCGACAAGATTATGCAGATTCGAGAGCGCATTAAGGATGCTCGAGATCGACAAAAGAGCTACGCTGATCGAAGACGAAAACCATTAGAATTCGAGGTGGGAGATAAAGTTTTGTTGAAGGTCTCACCTTGGAAGGGCGTAGTAAGATTCGGAAAGCGTGGAAAGCTGAATCCACGATACATCGGACCATTCAAGATTTTGGAAAGAATTGGTACCGTGGCATACAAGTTGGAATTACCGGAAGAACTTAATGGAGTACATGATACGTTCCATGTATCCAACCTTAAGAAGAGTCCACCAGAAGAAACAGTGATCATCCCTGCGGATGAAGTGCATATTGACGGCACCCTCCGATTTACAGAACAACCCATTGAGGTTACAGACTGGAAAGTCAACAAGACCAGGAGGAGCACTGTCAAGCTTGTCAAAGTACGTTGGAACTCTAAGCACGGACCCGAGTACACGTGGGAACGTGAAGACCAGTTTAAAGAAAAGTACCCCCACCTGTTCAAGAAAACTCCTGCGAGAGATAGATCAGCCTGAATTTCGGGACGAAATTCTTTTAACGGGGGGAGACTGTGACAACTGGCACCAAACCGGTAATTTTCGTATACTTTAATTATTATTTAATGACTGCAATTATGTGCTTAAATGTCAACATTGTCTGATTACATACTATACAAGTGAATTCATGCACGTTTTATACTACAAGATATTGCTTTATGCATTAATGAACAGCGTTGCGTCAGAAATACTAGTAAACTCACCGGTAAGACACATTGTGTCAACAATTCTGCAGAAAGCAGTTAGACAATAGAATTGGAGCCTAGGTGTAGGTCCAACGTCAAGAATACATTAAAACCCAAGAGTACATACAAGGGTTAACATATAGACTTTCCGGAAGCTAAAATACGCACTAAAAAGCACCCAAAACACACTTTAAATGCTGAATTTTACATATTTCAGCAAAATTCAGCATTGCAACAAGATTGTACCATGTAAAAAAGATGACAAATTGATCCAGTACTTTCCTAAGTATCGGGAATTGAAAGTGTCACAAAAGAATACTTAAAGGACACTAAACGGTGCAATTTAGCACTTTAACGAACCGGTATTTAACAGAACAATCGGACATTACCCGGAACATCAAAATATTACTAGAAGCATTGTTTTACTTTTTCTGAGCTAGTTATGGTTCCCGAACACTCTAACATGCTATATATTGCATCCTACACATAAATTACTAGACTTTACACTTAATACCATAACTAATTACCTACACTTACCATCAAAGTTACATTTAACCCCCCCTTGTTTATGGACGGTCATGGGTGGCCCCACCTTGATTTTGTGAGATCTCTCTTGTTCTTTTATAATCTCCTAAGATCCCCCCAAGATTTGTATAAGGATTTGTCATGTACTTGTTGAACATAATATACAATGGTTAAAGGGATTGGATGGTTATAAGTGCACAAGACCCTCACTTCATCTTCACCAACAAACTCTCCTCCTCCCTCCTCCTTGTTCTCGGCCCCAATACACCCACCATACATCCACCATTTTCATCCATTGTCCATCCATTCCAAGGTTTACATAAGGTGTTACAAGGTGTTTTAGGAAGCTCGGTGCTCACGGAACTTGAAGGACCTCTCTCGTTTGCTTTTATCCACTCCATTTTCATCATTGTTGTTCCCTAGCTTAAAGCTAGTAGTAAGATTCTTTTTAACCTTTGTTACTTCTATTTTTTAGTGGTTAAAAGATGTAGTATGATGAAAATAACAAGAACACTAAAAGACATAAACTTGAATCTTGAACATAAAGCTTTCATATGATGAAATCTTGTTAAAATGGTGTTGTTTAGAATGTGTAGGATGATTGCTTGTTAATTCCTAGAGATATTGATGTTAATCACCACATGGAGCTTGCTAGATTGTGATTAAACACATGATCTAGCAAGTTAGAGGATGATTATGTGTTAACACAAGAAGATCATCCTCATACATAGACATGAACTTGAAAACAAAATGATTTCTTGAAAAGTAATAAACAAAGTGAGCTAGTAAACTTATAAATCTAAGACTTATGAATGGTTTTCCTAAAAGAACCAAGTCCAAAAGATGATTTCTAGAAGATCTTGGTTTTTACTTAAACTTACACTATTTTTGGTGATAAAAGAAGTGTAGAGACACTAGTGAAACAAGAAGACGTTACAAATAAACATTTTTGTAAAATATGATTTCAAGTTGTAAACACCAAATCCTTTCAAGAATGGGATTTACAAACAAATAACCATGTTTTTAAGGGTAACTAAACCTACTAAATAACATGGTAGGTTACTACAAGTTTTTACAAAAACTTCAAGTTCATGATGTAGTGTGATTTACATGATCTTGGCTTGTGGTAAGTCTTGATTGAGTTGTTGATGTTTGATGATGATTTAAAAGAAAATAAACACATGTTTTGAAAACATGGGAAACCTCCATTTTTAGGGGAAACTATGACAAAATTTCTGTAAATTTTGACGCTAAGAAAAATATAAGTTGTTGAGAAACTTATTTCCTAAAAATGTATCTAAAAATATTTACCAAGGTTTCCCTAATTTTTGTGTTAAGAAATGATGATTTCTTCAAGATTAAAATTGATATTAAGTATGTATATTTTTGAGAAAAATATATATATTTATTGATCACCAAATTTTGTGCTAAGTGTATGTAGTATGTATTACATGTAATAGTGTATTAGGACTTGAAAATACACTAAATACTCTTAAGAAGTAAAAATACAAAAATACACGTACAACATGCTTAGACAAATACAAGAAAATATATTTATGAAAATATATTACTTGATAGAATAAATAACTTGGACAAGTTATGAACATGAAATGAAGTTTTTGGACAAGATACATAACTCGGGTGAAAAATACAAGATACTTATATTTATTCTTGAGAAAATAATATAAGTAAGATACATAGTTAAAAATATAAATTATTTTTAACACACAAAGAACAAATATATAAAAGATGGTGACTTGTACTTGTGCGATACAAGTCTAGTGACTAACGTTAATAAAACATGTTTAGGTCACGACGTTGATAAGCAAAAACTGGTGAAGTTTACGGCGCAAGGAACGCAAAGTTGTGAGTTCATGCTCCCCCTTTACTTTTAACTGTTTTCAGTTTTATAACTTCGGGGGTGAAGTGCATGTTACTAAGTGTTTACAGAAAAGTGAGTTTATGTCCCCACTTTTAATCTTTTACATACTTTTAAACTTGGGGAAAATTCATGAGTTATGGTATGATGGATACAAGAACTAAGGAATGATACGTGAAAGCGTGTAACGAATAGGGTACCATAAGCACCATTAATCGTGTACATACTAAGACCGCAGAACAAAAGGTTAGATCTAATGGGTTTTTGGACAGCCACACTCTTGGTGATAACTAGTACCAAGCAGTGCTTTTGTGTCTCAGTCATGAATCGACAACTAGAAAAATGCCTATGGTTTGGATGCTTCCTATGTCGTGTCACATGTTAATGGCCTTGCAACCCATTAACAACCTAGATACATACATAAATACTTGATTTATACAAGATACATACCATGTTTTCATACAAAGCATACAAACGTTGAATACAAGAACTGCATGATTTCACACCAACATTATGTTGACGTTTTTCCAAAAACTCACATGTATTTCAGGTAACTAAAGTGGATGTGCGCGCGATCATACTCTTGCTCATGGATGTTGCTTATGTTTTATCTTTGAATAAAGTGGTAAACTTTTCAGACAATATGCCGTCTTGTGTAAAACTATGATTTCAGTTATGTAATGTTTGGCATTTGAAGTTATTTTTATGAGCATGTAGTATGTTTACCAATCGTATGCAATGAAAACCTTTCATGATCACGCCTCGTGCTTCCGCTTTAGAAAGGGGTGTGACAAAAAAGACAATGTTACCCCTGTTTTTGGCTGCGTATAGCCCCCAATGCAGGGGTAAAATGGTCTTTCCTACTATACGCTTCGAATGGACCTATACGCAGCGTATATAAAGGGTCAAAAATACAATTTTACCCCTGCATTTGGTTGTGTATAGTCCCAAATGAAGGGGTAAAATGGTCTTTTTGACCCTTTCTATACGCTGCGTATAGACCTATACACAGCGTATATAAAGGTTTTTTTATAAACATTTATACATTAATGGTTTTAGTAAATTTTATATAAAAAAAGAGTTTTCTATTTTAAATAAATAAAAAATTAAGTATTTCTATTTTAAATAAATATCGTATCGACCTCGTATAAGCCTATAAGTGTGATATCGAATTGTATAGGCGTAGTATAGGTCACGTATTGACCTCGTATAAGACTATAAGTGTGATATCGTATCGTATAGCATAGTATATGTCACGTATTGACCTCGTATAAGCCTATAAGTGTGATATCGTATCGTATAGCGTAGTATATGTCTCGTATAGGCCTATAGGTGTAGTATAGGTCCTGTATAGGCCTCGTATATGTCCTCGTATATTGACCTCGCATATACAAGACCTATAGGAAACCTATACGAGACTTATACTATATAACACCTGTACAGGCCTATAGTTGTGGTTTAGGTCCCGTATAGGCCTATAGGCATATACAAGACCTACAGGGAACCTATACGAGACCTATACTATACACTATATGATACGATACGATGCAATACGATGCAATACGATACGATACTATAGGATACCGTACAACACTCGTATAAGCCTATAGATGTAGTACAGGTCCCTTACAGGCCTATATGTGTGGTTTAGGTCCCGTATAGGCTTATATGCGTGGTTGAGGTCCCGTATATGCCTATAGGTGTGGTTTAGGTCCCGTATAGGTCTATAGGTGTGGTTTTGGTCCCGTATAAGCCTATAAGTGTAATATCGAATCGTATAGGTGTAGTATAGGTCACGTATTGACCTCGTATAAGACTATAAGTGTGATATCGTATCGTATAGCATAGTATATGTCCCGTATTGACCTCGTATAAGCCTATAAGTGTGATATCGTATCGTATAGCGTAGTATATGTCCCGTATAGGCCTATAGGTGTGGTTTAGGTCCCGTGTATGCCTATAGGCATATACAAGACCTGCAAGGAACCTATACGAGACTTATACTATACACTATACGATACGATATGATGCAATACGATACGATACTATACGATACCATACAACACTCGCATAAGCCTATAGATGTATTATAGGTCCCTTATAGGCCTATATGTGTGGTTTAGGTCCCGTATAGGCTTATATGTGTGGTTGAGGTCCCGTATAGGCCTATAGGAGTGGTTTAGGTCCCGTATAGGCCTATTGGTGTGGTTTAGGTCCCGTGTAGGCATATAGGCATATACAAGACCAATAGGAAACCTATACGAGATTTATACTACACTATACGATACGATACGACACTATACTATACGATACGATATAACACCCGTATAGTACTATAAGCATATACAAGACCTATATGAGACTTATACGCGGCTTATACGAGACTTATACTATACACTATATGATACGATACGATGCAATACGATACGATACTATAGTATAGGTCCCTTATAGGCCTATAGGTAGATACAAGACCTATATGAGACTTATACTATACGATACGATACTTAAAAATGCTTTTTTTTAAATTCACCCTTTATATACGCTACATATAGGCCTATACGCAGCGTATATAAAGGGTCAAAAAATATATTTTTACCACAGGTTTGGGGTTAAAAATAAAAATTACCCTTTATATACGCTGCGTATAGGTCTATACGTAGCGTATATAAAGGGTCAAAAAGACAAATGTTACCCCTGTTTTTGGCTGCGTATAACCCCAAATGCAGGGGTAAAATAGTCTTTCCTACTATATGCTTCGTATGGACCTATACGCAATGTATATAAAGGGTCAAAAAGACAATTTTATCCTTTCATTTGGCTGTGTATAGTCCCAAATGAAAGGGTAAAATGGTCTTTTTGACCCTTTCTATACGCTGCGTATAGACCTATACGCAGCGTATATAAAGGCTTTTTATAAACATTTATACATTAATGGTTTTAGTAAATTTTATAAAAAAAAGAGTTTTCTATTTTAAATAAATAAAAAATTAAGTATTTCTATTTTAAATAAATATCGTATCGACCTCGTATAAGCCAATAAGTGTGACATCGAATCGTATAGGTGTAGTATAGGTCACGTATTGACCTCGTATAAGACTATAAGTGTGATATCGTATCGCATAGCATAGTATATGTCCCGTATTGACCTCGTATAAGCCTATAAGTGTGATATCGTATCGTATAGCGTAGTATATGTCCCGTATAGGCCTATAGGTATAGTATAGGTCCTGTATAGGCCTCGTATATGTCCTCGTATATTGACCTCGCATATACAAGACCTATAGGAAACCTATACGAGACTTATACTACACTATACGATACTATACGATATAACACCCGTATAGGCCTATAGGTGTGGTTAAGTCCCGTATAGGCCTATAGGCATATACATGACCTACAGGGAACCTATACGAGACTTATACTATACACTATATGATACGATACGGTGCAATAAGATGCAATACGATACGATACTATAGGATACCATACAACACTCGTATAAGCCTATAGATGTAGTATTGGTCCCTTACAGGCCTATATGTGTGGTTTAGGTCCCGTGTAGGCTTATATGTGTGGTTGAGGTCCCGTATATGCCTATAGGTGTGGTTTAGGTCCCGTATAGGTCTATAGGTGTGGTTTTGGTCCCGTATAAGCGTATAGGCATATACAAGACCTATAGGAAACCTATACGAGACTTATACTACACTATACGATATGATACGATACTATACTATACGATACAATATAACACCCGTATAGGCCTATAGGTGTGGTTTAGGTCTCGTATAGGCGTATAGGCATATACAAGACCTACATGGAACCTATACGAGACTTATACTATACACTATACGATATGATATGATGCAATACGATACGATACTATAGGATACCATACAACACCCGTATAAGCCTATAGACGTAGTATTTAAAAATAATTAACGGTATGATATTTAAACATTTATAGCATTCGAACCGCACTAGACATGGTATAATAATTTAATTTAAACGATAACAATATAATATATTCAAACCGTATATACGTTTTCCAAAACAATTTAACGGTATATAATATTATTGGTATAACATTAACGTTATATATTTTAAGCGATTTAACGTTGGAACCGGGTGAGAATTTATACCACAAATACATCAAAATAGCAAAAAAAAATATGATGGGTTATATACGCTGAGTATAGCTCTATACGCAGCGTATATAAACCCTTGTTTTCTGTGCAATGATTGCTGATAAGGCTCTAAAATCCATGGTTTATATACGCTGAGTATAGCTCTATACGCAGCGTATAGAAGTAACCCTATACGCTGCGTATAGACCTATACGCAGCGTAGGTAAACCCTAAGTGTGTAGATAGCCAACCAAGGTGTGCAGATAGTTTGGCCCTTATTAATATATTAATATTATATTATGGGTTGGGTAGTCTAGGGTAGTCTTCCACACCCTTGGTGAGGTGACGCCTATGTGGCGGGTGGTCTCTTTGGGGACTAACCTCACCATACCCTATGGTCTTATATTTTTGGTTCATATGGTGATATCAGCATGGATTTATCTTTTAATTGGCCCCACCTAATTATTTGCATTTCTTCCTTAAAATGTACGGTAGAAACATTCTCAAATAGTGGTTTTCTCATGGACCCACTTGAATCAGATATGTTTGTATTTAAAAGTATGAATCATCCAAGATTCTTTGAGTGTTTTTGTTGGGCTAAACACAGATTGATTTATTTAAGAACGGGGGCCTAGTTGTTTACTTGTTCACAAAATTGGGCAAGGCTTGGAACAGTTCTTTGGCTAGCGACTTTGAAACACTCCATCATTTTTATTAGCTTTTCATATTGGGCCTAGTTTTATTTTATCATTTTCAGAGGGTCTGGGTTTAAACGGGCTGTTTCTACAGATCACTTTATGGGCCGGGCCTTAAAAGTTCAGTTGTGGGCAATTTTTAATGTTTACAAAAATAGAGATTGGGCTAGGAGTACAAGATTATTATATGGGCGAAAAGAAAATATTACAAAGAATAAGGGGAGTGTTGGACCAACTCTTTTGCAATAGTGGGGCTTTAGTGTTTTGACCGAGTTGAAGATTTTTTTAATTGACGAGATATAGAGATTATTATATGAGCTGATTATTTATTTTTTATCATTGGAGTTTGAACCCTATCATATGTCTATTACAAAGTTATCTTCAATAATGAGATAAGGAACTTTAATTGACGAGATATAGGAGGATGCACATTTGCGGGGGGAAAACGACAATGAAAGATTTTGGGTATTCAGCCAATTTCTGAAGATTCCAAGACGAGGTGTCACGGCCCCCGTCCCGGTTTGACCCGGTCCAGGAGCCGGGGACAGAAAACCCGTGGTATTTATTAATTGAGTTGACAGCGGAAGATTTCACAGGATCTTTTAAAACTTGAAATGCCCGATTATTATTTCATAATTCGGGATAAACCCCGTAATTTACAATAGAGGAATTTCACTAGGAAATTCCCTGGTTTACAAAACATGTTTATTTATTTAACTGAGCCACTACTTTAAGCTTGTTAGTGCTCTGTAGCACTTTTCCTTGGTTCACAGTAGTCACCTGAAACATGTTTTGAACATATTTTATCAGCGGGGAAATACTGGCGAGTCACTCGATTTTGATAAAACAACACATAGTTATAAATTACAGCATAAGAGTGATTACAATGGCTTCTATCTTATTTTTATCTGGCGCCGTGTCACCTCCTGGTGACGATGGTCATACCACTATTGGGTCCTTTCACCCAAGTAGTGATGATTATCACTGTTAGGATTTATTAGCCTAACCGTGAGAAATTAGTAATGTGCACAATACCCCACTAGCCAGTGATTCAAGATAACCACGACTTAATCCCTGTAATTATAACTTTTGAAAATAAATGGAGTATTGTAAAATACTTTTGATAAACGAGAATGACTCACATTGCAGATTTATACGGGCAGAGTTTAGCCTACTGATTAGCCTTGTAACCTAATTTAAATAACAATGCCCACGACTAGGTCAGTAACTAATACAACATTTACGATAACTCACGAGATTAAAACCCTCACAACGAATGACAAAGTGCAATACTTAAACATCCATCGAATTCACGACGAATGACAAAGTATGGCCCTAATGTGGGCAGCACTTAAACATCCATTGGATAGTTTCAATCGATCGGACATTGAATCGTAGCAGCAATCGAGTTAATACCCTGTATCGTAGCAACGCCTCACTACCTTAATTTTTGAAATTGAGCAGTAGCACTTCGTTTTTGAGAATTGTTTTCGACACCATTGAACAGGCCATGATCAGTTCTATTTATAGCTGAAAAATGGGTGTGTCGCGGCCCGCGTGAACCATAAGCCGATCCTTACGGGCCCGCGTGGGGGTCTAGTCTACGTGTAGGTTTGCTGGGTCACGAGTAGGTTTGCCAGGTGGACGACACGTGGCTTGAACAGTTATCCGGAACAATGTTAAGTTGACGCGGCCCGCGTAAGGGCCCTCTTATGCTTTACGCGGCCCGCGAGAGGGTCTAAAATATGATTTTCTTGATTTTTGATATGGATTAGGGTTTCGGAGGTCCGGGTTTTTACTTACGAGTTGTTTTGGGACATTTTTTGAAGATCCTTACATCCTCCCCACCTTATTTAAAATCTCGTCCTCGAGATTTACTGAAATAAGTGAGGATACTTTCGCTTCATCTCTGATTCCAGCTCCCAAGTGTATTCAGATCCTCTCTTTGAATCCCACTTGACTTTGACCAGCACTAGTCATTTGTGCTTGAGAAATTTGATCTTTCTGTCTTCTATTTGTAGTGGCTTCTCAACAAATTTTAACTTTTCATTTACCTCTATATCTTGAAGAGGTACTACCAAAGATTCGTTCGAAAGACATTTCTTGAGATTGGATACATGAAATACGTCATGTACTCCAGCTATCTCCTCTGGTAGTTGTAAGCGATAGGCAACTAGTCCTATTCGCTGTATTACTGGGAATGGTCCTACGTACCTTGGACTTAGTTTTCCTTTCTTACCAAACTGAACTACTCCTTTCCAAGGAGAAACTTTCAAGAGTACCTTGTTTCCAACTTGAAATTCTAACGGCTTACGCCTATTGTCTGCATAACTTTTCTGGCGATCTCGAGACGTCTTTAGTCTTTCCTTGATTTGAGTGATCTTGTCAGTAGTTTCTTGCACAATTTCAGGACCTGATAATTGGCTTTCTCCTATTTCTGCCCAACAAACTGGAGTTCTACACTTGCGTCCATACAGTGCTTCGAATGGGGCAGCTTCAATGCTTGAATGGTAACTATTGTAATAGGAGAATTCGATTAAGGGTAGGTGGTCATCCCAGTTTCCACCAAAATCTATTACACATGCCCTGAGCATGTCTTCCAGGGTTTGAATTATCCTTTCACTTTGTCCGTCTGTCTGAGGATGGTATGCAGTGCTTAAATTTAGTCGGGTTCCCATGGCTTCTTGGAAACTTGTCCAGAAGTGGGAAGTGAAACGACTATCCCTATCCGATACAATGGAGAGTGGGACTCCATGTAAGGATACTACTTCGTCTACGTATAATTTAGCTAACCTTTCCATGCTAAAGGTTTCCTTCATTGGTAGAAAATGAGCTGATTTGGTTAATCGATCCACAATTACCCAAATTGCATCATTACCTTTTCTGGTTTTGGGCAACTTAGTAACAAAATCCATTGTTATGAGTTCCCATTTCCATACAGGTATTTCTAATTGTTGTAGTAGACCTGAGGGTTTCTGGTGTTCTGCCTTAACTTGTGAACAAGTAAGACATTTAGAAACATATCTAGCTATGTCCTTTTTCATTCCTATCCACCAAAAATTATTCCTTAAATCTTGGTACATCTTATTATTTCCAGGATGCATGGTATACCTAGATTTATGGGCTTCCTCTAAAATCTCATTTCTTAATTCTCCTTGCTTAGGTACCCAAATCCTTTTCTTGTGGAATCTCCAAATTCCATCACTTCCTTGTTCCAATTCTTTTATTCTTCCTTTCATTCCTTCAGCATCATCCTTGATTGCTGTTTCTTGAATATTTTTCAGTTGTTCCATTAAATCTAACTGTAGATTTAATCTAAGAGCACGAACTCGTCGTTGCTTCTCATGATACTTACGACTTAAAGCATCAGCAACTACGTTTGCTTTCCCTTCGTGATATTGAATATCACAGTCGTAGTCACTTAGGATTTCCATCCATCTTCTTTGCCTCATGTTCAATTTTTTTTTGCCCAAATATGTATCTTAAGCTCTTATGATCTGTATAGACAGTAAATTTACTTCCATACAAATAGTGTCTCCACATCTTAAAGGCAAAAATTATGGCTCCTAACTCTAAGTCATGAGTCGTATAATTTTCCTCGTGCTTTTTCAATTGCCTTGAAGCATACGCAATTACCTTCTTGCGTTGCATTAGCACACATCCTAATCCTAGCTTAGAAGCATCACAATAAACTTCAAAATCTTCAGTTCCTTCTGGTAAGGCTAGAATTGGGGCGTTTATTAGCTTTTGTTTTAAAATCCTAAAAGCCTCTTCTTGCCTGGGTCCCCATTTAAACTTAACTGCTTTACAGGTTAGATTAGTTAATGGTACAACTATTTTGGAAAAGTCCTTAATAAATCTTCTATAGTATCCGACTAACCCTATAAAACTTCTAACTTACATAGCTGATTGCGGAACCTTCCATTTAGTGATCGCTTCTATTTTGGAGGGATCTACGTGAATACCTTCATGATTCACCATGTGTCCTAAAAATTGTACTTCCTGTAGCCAAAATTCACACTTCGAGAATTTGGCATAAAGCTTCTCTTTTCTTAACAAAGTTAAGAGTGCATGCAGATGCTGACGGTGTTCATCCTGGCTTTTGGAATAAATAAGTATATCGTCGATGAAGAAAATTACAAATTTATCCAAATACGGTTTACAGATTCTATTCATCATGTCCATAAATGCTGCATGAGCATTTGTTAACCCAAAGGGCATGACTGTAAACTCGTAATGACCATACCTAGTTCTGAAAGCAGTTTTAGGTATGTCTTCTACTTGTACTTTCAATTGATGATATCCGGAGCGTAAATCTATCTTAGAAAAGTATCTAGCTCCCTGAAGTTGATCGAAAAGATCATCGATTCTAGGTAATGGGTATCGATTCTTAATTGTAACCTTATTCAATTCCCTATAATCGATACACATTTGCATCGAACCATCTTTCTTTTTCACAAACAACACTGGAGCTCCCCAAGGGGATGAACTAGGTTGTATGAATCCTTTACTTAATAATTCATCTAACTGCTTTTTCAATTCTAGCATTTCGGTGGGTGCTAACCGATAAGGTGCCTTAGCTATCGGTGTAGTTCCAGGAATTAGATGAATTCTAAATTCTACTTTCCTATCGGGTGGTAATCCAGGTAGTTCTTCTGGGAATACATCTGGGTATTCTGCTACTACCGGAATTTCTTTAAGTTCCTTACCTTTCGTGTTAATCATTACTGAAATCATATATACCATTTCTTATTTTCTTGAATAACTGGCCAACTTCATTACTGAAATTAATTTCAGTGGCTTTCGTGGCTTATCTCCTGTAATCACCACTACTTCTCCTGTGGGTGTATGAATTTCTATGGAGTTCTTATCACAAAGAATTCGGGCATGGTTGGCTACTAACCAATCCATTCCTAATACCACGTCGAATTCGGCTAATTTCATAGGTAACAGGTTTGCAGAGAATTTATGGCCTAAGAGTTCTATCTTTTCTTCTCACAAAACCTTGTTTATATTAACAAAGTTTCCATCTGCCGTTTCGACTGTAAAATTTTGTCTAAGGTTGCTTAAGGGTAGGTTAAGAGCTTGGCAGAATGAAGTATTTATAAAACTTTGGTTTGCACCAGAGTCAAACAATACTTTTGCATAAACGTTGTGAACTAAGAACGTACCAGCTATCACGTCAAGAATTAGTTCTGCTTCCTGAGTAGTCAACTGGAAGGCTCTTGCGTTTCTCTTGGTAGCTCCTTCTGCAGGTTTGGTTTTGTTGTTAGCTGGTTTGGCCAATTTCGGGCAGTCTGGCCTAAAATGTCCAGCTTCTCCGCAGTTGTAGCAGATTGTGGCTTGCTTCTTCCTGCAATCTTCTTCTTGGTGCCCCGGGATTTTGCAGAAATTGCAATATCCTTTGCATCTTCCAAAATGCTTCCTTTTACAGGCATTGCAAAATGGAACAGTGGAAGATTGCCCAGTTCCCTTTTTCTTGAAATTACTACGATTACCCATACAGAATCCCTGGGTAATCTTTTGGGCCACTTCCTTCTTTCTATTTTCTTCTCGCGTACGTACTAGTCCGTCAGTCAAAGTATTGGCTAATTCCACTGCATCGTCAATTGTGCGAGGTCTCGCAGCTTTAACGATATCACGGATTTCGCCAATCAATCCCCAAATATAGCGGGAAATAAGCACCGGCTCTGGCGAAGCCAGGGTTGGTACCACTTTCGCATATTCGAAGAATGTCGAAGTATACCCTCGACAATCTACATCCACCATCCGGTGGTTCAGAAATTTATTCGCCATTTGTTCTTTCTCATATTCAGGGCAAAATTTTCTTTCCACCAGCCGCTTAAATTCTTCCCAGCTCATGGCATAGGCCACATCGCTTCCCTTCGCTTGTAGTACTGTATTCCACCATTCTAGCGCCCCTTCTTTAAAAAGATGCGACGCATACATGACCTTGTCTTCCTCAGCACACTTACTTATTTTAATCACCGCCTCGGTTTTCTCTAACCAACGCAGTGCAGTAGTTGCCCATTCGTTGCCTGCAAATTCAACCGATTTACAGGCAAGAAACTCCTTGTAAGTGCAACCAGGCGTTGCAGCTTTTATTTTCTTAAGGAGTGGGGCTTGCATTCCATCGTGGTCGTTATTAGTATGGTTACCGCCTCTGTTTACACTATTTCTAAAATTGTCGCAGTGTGTGCGTTTGCTAGGAATAATTTGTTGAGGTTCAACTGGATTTCGGGCAGCAGCAAGGATTGCTGGAATAGCATTGGCTATTCCCTGAGCAACGATACTCTCGATATCTTGCCTATTCAGAAATTGATCCTCATTGTTATGCTCAGATTGATTAACTTTATTAACGGGTTCATTACCAGCGTGTTCCATCTGGTAATTAATTTATATAAGTGATTAGTATAAAATAATTAATAACTAAACATAACAAAATAATTGCACATAATCACGTTAACAAGTATAGCCAAAATTGTTGATTTTTCGACTTTTGATATTTTATATATTATAATAGGCATCCGTACAAACTGGTTATCTTACAAAAGTTTTATTTTTTTAAGTTATTTCACATAATTATATTTTTATGATTATATTATTATTAAACAAACACCACACAACCACACATGATCCCTGTTAGGTGGCATTTCAGAAACGACGCTCCCTCTCGTCGTACTTCCAAGATATCCTTTCCCCTACTTCTCGGATTCTATTTCCCGCGTCCACTAGTTCCTCGCCATAGTGGCGGAGCTCTGCCAAGTTTTCGGAGCTCATCGGTGGGTGTAGTGGAGGTTCAGAAT
The DNA here is from genome assembly GCA_030545235.1 of Helianthus tuberosus. Classification (NCBI taxonomy): domain Eukaryota; kingdom Viridiplantae; phylum Streptophyta; class Magnoliopsida; order Asterales; family Asteraceae; genus Helianthus; species Helianthus tuberosus. The sequence goes on from CM060450.1 coordinate 108,279,213, forward strand.
CAAATTGGGGGAAAAAGGTATTAGGGTTATTTAGGAGATTTTGAAACTGCCAGTCGGTGGTCCACCATTCTTCTAGCTCTGCTGGTAGAGGTTGGGAGTGGATAATATGAACTGGGATTTCAGGTTCTAGGTCAACTGGAAGTTGTGCTTCCGCTGGGTAATTAAAAATGTTTTCACCGGCAGGTCCGATGAGGTCACTAAGTGCCAGTTTATGATCCAACTCCTCCCATGGTGGCATTTCCTGATCTTGCCTGGAACTTTCCCCAATCTATATTTCCTTGCCTTTACCTTTGGGATCCTCCGTCTTTACAACTTTCCGTGTCGCTGGTTTCCTCCTGCACACACGCCTCCAGCCCACAATTCTTCTTCTCTTCTTTGGCTTGGGTTTCTCCGGTGGCTGGGCTTGAAATTCCATAGGTTCCTCCATGTCGGCACAATAGCCGGTAAAGTCTCTGGAAACTTCCACATTAACAGAATAGAGATTGAGATTCTGAAGAGCTTCATACAACTCATTCATGCTGTTTAGCAGATATGAAGAAACACACAAAATTCTAGGTTAAAAGTTTGTAACTTGAATTTTCACACAATCACAGATTGGCAATCAGAAAAATTAAGTATTAATAAAAATATGAAATATTGCGATTATATATATATTACAAATTACAACTGAAAATTAAAAATATACTAGGAATTGTGCATTAATAATTTATTTTAGTCTATCTTTTCTTACTAAGTTGTTTATCTAATAGGCAAGTTTCTTTAAAGTTTCTGGCTTATGGATAATATGGGTGCTAGTACCGGGTCAGGGTGTTGGCAGTTAAAGGTTAGCATTTACTGCTACAGTGGCTAACATGTAGAGATTTGCCCATTGTTCATCTAACTCATCTTCCCATGGTGGGTTAGTGTCTATTTTCTGAGTTTCCTTATTAATCATCATTCCTTTTGGTTGTGACTTCTTTATTTTCTCTTGACTTTTTCTAATAATACAACTTCTTTTCTTAGGGGTAAGTGGTTTCTTAAACTGTGCCTTACGAACAAATATTCCTTCCTCAGTATCTGCTGAGTATCTTGAGGAATTTGATTGAAATGAAGTTCCCTTATCTTTTGGTGAACTGTCTAATTGACGATAGATGTATGAGATTCTTTGCTTACCCATACTGTAACTAACAATTAGTCAGTTAAAAACAAATAGTCACAAAATGGTAATTAGGAAAATTAAGTATTTCTAAATACTTAATGGGCTTAAATCAGTGGCTCTGATACCACCTTTTTCTGTCACGGCCCCCGTCCCGGTTTGACCCGGTCCAGGAGCCGCGGGACAGAAAACCCGTGGTATTTATTAATTGAGTTGATAGCGGAAGATTTCAAAGGATCTTTTAAAACTTGAAATGCCCGATTATTTTATTTCATAATTCGGGATAAACCCCGTAATTTACAATAGAGGAATTTCACTAGGAAATTCCCTGGTTTACAAAACATGTTTATTTATTTAACTGAGCCACTACTTTAAGCTTGTTAGTGCTCCGTAGCACTTTTCCTTGGTTCACAGTAGTCACCTGAAACATGTTTTGAACATATTTTATCAGCGGGGAAATACTGGCGAGTCACTCGATTTTGATAAAACGACACATAGTTATAAATTACAGCATAAGTGCGATTACAATGGCTTCTATCTTATTTTTATCTGGCACCGTGTCACCTCCTGGTGACGATGGTCATACCACTATTGGGTCCTTTCCCCCAAGTAGTGATGATTATCACTGTTAGGATTTATTAGCCTAACCGTGAGAAATTAGTAATGTGCACAATACCCCACTAGCCAGTGATTCAAGATAACCACGACTTAATCCCTGTAATTATAACTTTTGAAAATAAATGGAGTATTGTAAAATACTTTTGATAAAAGAGAATGACTCACATTGCAGATTTATACGGGCAGAGTTTAGCCTACTGATTAGCCTTGTAACCTAATTTAAATAACAATGCCCATGACTAGGTCAGTAACTAATACAGCATTTACGATAACTCACGAGATTAAAACCCTCACAACGAATGACAAAGTGCAATACTTAAACATCCATCGAATTCACGACGAATGAAAAAGTATGGCCCTAATGTGGGCAGCACTTAAACATCCATTGGATAGTTTCAATCGATCGGACATTGAATCGTAGCAGCAATCGAGTTAATACCCTGTATCGTAGCAGCGCCTCACTACCTTAATTTTTGAAATTGAGCAGTAGCACTTCGTTTTTGAGAATTGTTTTCGACACCATTGAACAGGCCATGATCAGTTCTATTTATAGCTGAAAAATGGGTCTGTCGCGGCCCGCGTGAACCATAAGCCGATCCTTACGGGCCCGCGTGGGGGTCTAGTCTACGTGTAGGTTTGCTGGGTCACGAGTAGGTTTGCCAGGTGGACGACACGTGGCTTGAACAGTTATCCGGAACAATGTTAAGTTGACGCGGCCCGCGTAAGGGCCCTCTTGTGCTTTACGCGGCCCGCGAGAGGGTCTAAAATATGATTTTCTTGATTTTTGATATAGATTAGGGTTTCGGAGGTCCGGGTTTTTACTTACGGGTTGTTTTGGGACATTTTTTGAAGATCCTTACATCTTCCCCACCTTATTTAAAATCTCGTCCTCGAGATTTACTGAAATAAGTGAGGATACTTTCGCTTCATCTCTGATTCCAGCTCCCAAGTGTATTCAGATCCTCTCTTTGAATCCCACTTGACTTTGGCCAGCACTAGTCGTTTGTGCTTGAGAAATTTGATCTTTCTGTCTTCTATTTGTAGTGGCTTCTCAACGAATTTTAACTTTTCATTTACCTCTATATCTTGAAGAGGTACTACCAAAGATTCGTCCGATAGACATTTCTTGAGATTGGATACATGAAATACGTCATGTACTCCAGCTAGCTCCTCTGGTAGTTGTAAGCGATAGGCAACTAGTCCTATTCGCTGTATTACTGGGAATGGTCCTACGTACCTTGGACTTAGTTTTCCTTTCTTACCAAACTGAACTACTCCTTTCCAAGGAGAAACTTTCAAGAGTACCTTGTTTCCAACTTGAAATTCTAACGGCTTACGCCTATTGTCTGCATAACTTTTCTGGCGATCTCGAGACGTCTTTAGTCTTTCCTTGATTTGAGTGATCTTGTCAGTAGTTTCTTGCACAATTTCAGGACCTGATAATTGGCTTTCTCCTATTTCTGCCCAACAAACTGGAGTTCTACACTTGCGTCCATACAGTGCTTCGAATGGGGCAGCTTCAATGCTTGAATGGTAACTATTGTAATAGGAGAATTCGATTAAGGGTAGGTGGTCATCCCAGTTTCCACCAAAATCTATTACACATGCCCTGAGCATGTCTTCCAGGGTTTGAATTATCCTTTCACTTTGTCCGTCTGTCTGAGGATGGTATGCAGTGCTTAAATTTAGTCGGGTTCCCATGGCTTCTTGGAAACTTGTCCAGAAGTGGGAAGTGAAACGACTATCCCTATCCGATACAATGGAGAGTGGGACTCCATGTAAGGATACTACTTCGTCTACGTATAATTTAGCTAACCTTTCCATGCTAAAGGTTTCCTTCATTGGTAGAAAATGAGCTGATTTGGTTAATCGATCCACAATTACCCAAATTGCATCATTACCTTTTCTGGTTTTGGGCAACTTAGTAACAAAATCCATTGTTATGAGTTCCCATTTCCATACAGGTATTTCTAATTGTTGTAGTAGACCTGAGGGTTTCTGGTGTTCTGCCTTAACTTGTGAACAAGTAAGACATTTAGAAACATATCTAGCTATGTCCTTTTTCATTCCTATCCACCAAAAATTATTCCTTAAATCTTGGTACATCTTATTATTTCCAGGATGCATGGTATACCTAGATTTATGGGCTTCCTCTAAAATCTCATTTCTTAATTCTCCTTGCTTAGGTACCCAAATCCTTTTCTTGTGGAATCTCCAAATTCCATCACTTCCTTGTTCCAATTCTTTTATTCTTCCTTTCATTCCTTCAGCATCATCCTTGATTGCTGTTTCTTGAATATTTTTCAGTTGTTCCATTAAATCTAACTGTAGATTTAATCTAAGAGCACGAACTCGTCGTTGCTTCTCATGATACTTACGACTTAAAGCATCAGCAACTACGTTTGCTTTCCCTTCGTGATATTGAATATCACAGTCGTAGTCACTTAGGATTTCCATCCATCTTCTTTGCCTCATGTTCAATTTTTTTTTTGCCCAAATATGTATCTTAAGCTCTTATGATCTGTATAGACAGTAAATTTACTTCCATACAAATAGTGTCTCCACATCTTAAAGGCAAAAATTATGGCTCCTAACTCTAAGTCATGAGTCGTATAATTTTCCTCGTGCTTTTTCAATTGCCTTGAAGCATACGCAATTACCTTCTTGCGTTGCATTAGCACACATCCTAATCCTAGCTTAGAAGCATCACAATAAACTTCAAAATCTTCAGTTCCTTCTGGTAAGGCTAGAATTGGGGCGTTTGTTAGCTTTTGTTTTAAAATCCTAAAAGCCTCTTCTTGCCTGGGTCCCCATTTAAACTTAACTGCTTTACAGGTTAGCTTAGTTAATGGTACAACTATTTTGGAAAAGTCCTTAATAAATCTTCTATAGTATCCGACTAACCCTATAAAACTTCTAACTTCCATAGCTGATTGCGGAACCTTCCATTTAGTGATCGCTTCTATTTTGGAGGGATCTACGTGAATACCTTCATGATTCACCATGTGTCCTAAAAATTGTACTTCCTGTAGCCAAAATTCACACTTCGAGAATTTGGCATAAAACTTCTCTTTTCTTAACAAAGTTAAGAGTGCATGCAGATGCTGACGGTGTTCATCCTGGCTTTTGGAATAAATAAGTATATCGTCGATGAAGAAAATTACAAATTTATCCAAATACGGTTTACAGATTCTATTCATCATGTCCATAAATGCTGCATGAGCATTTGTTAACCCAAAGGGCATGACTGTAAACTCGTAATGACCATACCTAGTTCTGAAAGCAGTTTTAGGTATGTCTTCTTCTTGTACTTTCAATTGATGATATCCGGAGCGTAAATCTATCTTAGAAAAGTATCTAGCTCCCTGAAGTTGATCGAAAAGATCATCGATTCTAGGTAATGGGTATCGATTCTTAATTGTAACCTTATTCAATTCCCTATAATCGATACACATTTGCATCGAACCATCTTTCTTTTTCACAAACAACACTGGAGCTCCCCAAGGGGATGAACTAGGTTGTATGAATCCTTTACTTAATAATTCATCTAACTGCTTTTTCAATTCTAGCATTTCGGTGGGTGCTAACCGATAAGGTGCCTTAGCTATCGGTGTAGTTCCAGGAATTAGATGAATTCTAAATTCTACTTTCCTATCGGGTGGTAATCCAGGTAGTTCTTCTGGGAATACATCTGGGTATTCTGCTACTACCGGAATTTCTTTAAGTTCCTTACCTTTCGTGTTAATGATTACTGAAATCATATATACCATTTCTTATTTTCTTGAATAACTGGCCAACTTCATTACTGAAATTAATTTCAGTGGCTTTCGTGGCTTATCTCCTGTAATCACCACTACTTCTCCTGTGGGTGTATGAATTTCTATGGAATTCTTATCACAAAGAATTCGGGCATGGTTGGCTACTAACCAATCCATTCCTAATACCACGTCGAATTCGGCTAATTTCATAGGTAACAGGTTTGCAGAGAATTTATGGCCTAAGAGTTCTATCTTTTCTTCTCACAAAACCTTGTTTATATTAACAAAGTTTCCATCTGCCGTTTCGACTGTAAAATTTTGTCTAAGGTTGCTTAAGGGTATGTTAAGAGCTTGGCAGAATGAAGTATTTATAAAACTTTGGTTTGCACCAGAGTCAAACAATACTTTTGCATAAACGTTGTGAACTAAGAACGTACCAGCTATCACGTCAGGAATTAGTTCTGCTTCCTGAGTAGTCAACTGGAAGGCTCTTGCGTTTCTCTTGGTAGCTCCTTCTGCAGGTTTGGTTTTGTTGTTAGCTGGTTTGGCCAATTTCGGGCAGTCTGGCCTAAAATGTCCAGCTTCTCCGCAGTTGTAGCAGATTGTGGCTTTCTTCTTCCTGAAATCTTCTTCTTGGTGCCCCGGGATTTTGCAGAAATTGCAATATCCTTTGCATCTTCCAAAATGCTTCCTTTTACAGGCATTGCAAAATGGAACAGTGGAAGATTGCCCAGTTCCCTTTTTCTTGAAATTACTACGATTACCCATACGGAATCCCTGGGTAATCTTTTGGGCCACTTCCTTCTTTCTATTTTCTTCTCGCGTACGTACTAGTCCGTCAGTCAAAGTATTGGCTAATTCCAATGCATCGTCAATTGTGCGAGGACTCGCAGCTTTAACGATATCACGGATTTCGCCAATCAATCCCCAAATATAGCGGGAAATAAGCACCGGCTCTGGCGAAGCCAGGGTTGGTACCACTCTCGCATATTCGAAGAATGTCGAAGAATACCCTCGACAATCTACATCCACCATCCGGTGGTTCAGAAATTTATTCGCCATTTGTTCTTTCTCATATTCAGGGCAAAATTTTCTTTCCACCAGCCGCTTAAATTCTTCCCAGCTCATGGCATAGGCCACATCGCTTCCCTTCGCTTGTAGTACTGTATTCCACCATTCTAGCGCCCCTTCTTTAAAAAGATGCGACGCATACATGACCTCTTCTTCCTCAGCATACTTACTTATTTTAATCACCGCCTCAGTTTTCTCTAACCAACGCAGTGTAGCAGTTGCCCCTTCGTTGCCTGCAAATTCAACCGGTTTACAGGCAAGAAACTCCTTGTAATTGCAACCAGGCGTTGCAGCTTTTATTTTCTTAAGGAGTGGGGCTTGCATTCCATCGTGCTCGTTATTAGTATGGTTACCGCCTCCGTTTACACTATTACTAAAATTCTCGCCGTGTGTGCGTTTGCTAGGAATAATTTGTTGAGGTTCAACTGGATTTCGGGCAGCAGCAAGGATTGCTGGAATAGCATTGGCTATTCCCTGAGCAACGATATTCTCGATATCTTGCCTATTCAGAAATTGATCCTCATTGTTATGCTCAGATTTATTAACTTCATTAACGGGTTCATTACCAGCGTGTTCCATCTGGTAATTAATTTATATAAGTGATTAGTATAAAATAATTAATAACTAAACATAACAAAATAATTGCACATAATCACGTTAACAAGTATAGCCAAAATTGTCGATTTTTCGACTTTCGATATTTTATATATTATAATAGGCATCCGTACGAACTGGTTATCTTCCAAAAGTTTTATTTTTTTAAGTTATTTCACATAATTATATTTTTATGATTATATTATTATTAAACAAACACCACACAACCACACATGATCCCTGTTAGCTGGCATTTCAGAAACGACGCTCCCTCTCGTCGTACTTCCAAGATAATAGGCATCCTTGCCTTTACCTTTGGGATCCTCCGTCTTTACAACTTTCCGTGTCGCTGGTTTCCTCCTGCACACACGCCTCTAGCCCACAATTCTTGTTCTCTTCTTTGGCTTGGGTTTCTCCGGTGGCTGGGCTTGAAATTCCATAGGTTCCTCCATGTCGGCACAATAACCGGTAAAGTCTCTGGAAACTTCCACATTAACAGAATAGAGATTGAGATTCTGAAGAGCTTCATACAACTCATTCATGCTGTTTAGCATATATGAAGAAACACACAAAATTCTAGGTTAAAAGTTTGTAACTTGAATTTTCACACAATCATAGATTGGCAATCAGAAAAATTAAGTATTAATAAAAATATGAAATATTGCGATTATATATATATTACAAATTACAACTGAAAATTAAAAATATACTAGGAATTGTGCATTAATAATTTATTTTAGTCTATCTTTTCTTACTAAGTTGTTTATCTAATAGGCAAGTTTCTTTAAAGTTTCTGGCTTATGGATAATATGGGTGTTAGTACCGGGTCAGGGTGTTGGCAGTTAAAGGTTAGCATTTACTGCTACAGTGGCTAACATGTAGAGATTTGCCCATTGTTCATCTAACTCATCTTCCCATGGTGGGTTAGTGTCTATTTTCTGAGTTTCCTTATTAATCATCATTCCTTTTGGTTGTGACTTCTTTATTTTCTCTTGACTTTTTCTAATAATACAACTTCTTTTCTTAGGGGTAAGTGGTTTCTCAAACTGTGCCTTACGAACAAATATTCCTTACTCAGTATCTGCTGAGTATCTTGAGGAATTTGATTGAAATGAAGTTCCCTTATCTTTTGGTGAACTATCTAATTGACGATAGATGTATGAGATTCTTTGCTTAGCCATACTGTAACTAACAAGTAGTCAGTTAAAAACACATAGTCACAAAATGGTAATTAGGAAAATTAAGTATTTCTAAATACTTAATGGGCTTAAATCAGTGGCTCTGATACCACCTTTTTCTGTCACGGCCCCCGTCCCGGTTTGACCCGGTCCAGGAGCCGCGGGACAGAAAACCCGTGGTATTTATTAATTGAGTTGACAGCGGAAGATTTCACAGGATCTTTTAAAACTTGAAATGCCCGATTATGTTATTTCATAATTCGGGATAAACCCCGTAATTTACAATAGAGGAATTTCACTAGGAAATTCCCTGGTTTACAAAACATGTTTATTTATTTAGCTGAGCCACTACTTTAAGCTTGTTAGTGCTCCGTAGCACTTTTCATTGGTTCACAGTAGTCACCTGAAACATGTTTTGAAAATATTTTATCAGCGGGGAAAATATTTTAAGCTTGTAGGACCGGTTTTGACTCCGAAACAATTGCAAAACGAACGTGAAACGTGCGGAAACCGTACACGAACGCGACCTAACACATGTGACGTAATATAAACGTGATTCTTTGATAAATCTGAAATCGTACAAGAACCGTGAATCACCTAGAGTACTTTCTCTCTCTACTTTCTCTCTCTAAGCATCAAGCTCCAAACTTTCTGAAAAACTTCCAAATGATTTAGCTTGAATGCTATTTATAGTGATGTTGATTTAGCTTGAAATGACACATGCCACTTTCAAGGGAAATCAACATGTTGATTTAGCTTGAAACTGTCATGTGACACTTTCAAGGTAAATCACCACTTTCAAGCTAAATTACCTTAAACAAACTCTAAAACCTCCTATACTCTCGTATAACAAGATCTAATCTAACAATTCAAATCCTAGACTCGATACAAGACGAAGTCAATAGGCATAGTGCACTAACAGACTCCCCCTTGGATATTGACGAAGTCTTCAGTGTCCAATCTTCATCATGACACCTCTTCAGTCTTGATCAGTCTTCAAACTCTATCCGAATTGTAACACTGTAAGCATCCTTCAATCTTTATCTTCTTTCCATCAGCTTCAGGCTCCCCCTTTCATCAAGCTTCCGTGCTTTGGGATCAACACCTAGCTTTCCATCTACAAGCTCCCCCTTGCTTTGAGCTCATCTTCAGACTCCCCCTTAGACTCAGCTCTCAGGATCGTAGTCTGGACTTTTCCTGCAATCACTCATACAACTATAAGTAAAAACATTTTAAACTTCCAGATATCGTAATCTGACAATTCAATCTCCTCAATCATGAATTTGGCAGTTTCATCGAATCGGATCGGAAACTAACACTTATAACAATATAAGCATCCAACTCCCCCACAGTTAATCATCCAAGTCCAACTTAATGACCTTGGAGATATCACAAACTGTTTTTTATTTTTGATTTTAAAAATTTCAAGTTTCAAATTAATGAACTTGATTTATTTTTCAGAAACACAATCAGCTTACTTAGATTTTGAAACTCAGCACTCAGACATCGGTTGTCGAAAATAAAGCAGAATCAAAAATCTTTTTGTATTTTCTGAAAAATAAAGCAGTAAAGAAATATGTACAAACATATTTACAGACAATATTTTTGTTTGAGTATGCGTCAGAGGATCATATCAGTTTTTGACAAGTCACAAGTACCGTTGAGCTTACTTTCACTTTAAGAATTAAACAATTCACTTAGATTGTCGATATACTTGTCCACTTAAATTTTCATACAAATTTCAACTGATTCAGGATACGAATTATATATTTTAAGAACTTAAACCCATTCATGTGTCCCACCTCTTGAATATACTCCCGTATCCAGATCCCAATATTCAGTCTTACAGGCAATTATAACACAAATGATATCTGTAAGGGGTTAATAAATTATGAAGAATCATGAGAGCTCAGGTCAGAACCATCGTTCAGCAGAGAGATCATGACTCAACTTGTGGGTGTCTCCCCTTTAGAGGATCTTTTTTACAACAGCATTGCTAAGCAATTTTATTGTCTTATCATATATGCTGAGGGTGATGCTGTGTTTCAAGCATATGCGGAAAGTATTATTCGAGGACTAGGTCAGAACTTCCATTCAGCAGAAGTCCCGGAATAATACCCCAGATATCACTGAGTATAAAAACCTAGTATATTAGAATACGAGACCTTTCAAACGAGATTTCAGGGGTTACCTATATATCCAAGTAGTGTTCCCCACGAAATAAGCTAGTGTGAAATTTAGGTTTATATCCCGAAAAAGTTTACTAAATGTATAAAAATCTACCGACACATCCACAGTGAGATCGTTTAACACATTTAAACTTTCCATTTCTTTAGCATACTGTAACTGTCTACTGATGTACTATCATTTCCTCTTTTTATGCAAAAACTCAAATTTTTGAATTTTATCATGTTTTTGGCTTTTTCAATTTTTCTAATGTTTTTGGATTTTCTAATAACAATATTTCTCCCCCTAAAATGCAAAACCATTAAAGAAAATTTGACAACCAACACTGATAGCTTTGTCTCGCCATCCATTTTCTGCTTCACATGCTCTGATTTGCAGAAAATATAATGTACCCCCATGATTTACAACCCATTGATCTTAACAGTTTGAAAACCATTTTTCAATCTGATGAAAGTAATCATGTTTGTTCAGCCGTGAGGGTTTCGGCGTATTCAATCAACATACATTCAAACAAAATTAAAAACAACATATTTTTGGTTTTTCAAATTTTAACAAACTAAAAACATATTTTTGGTTTTTAATTTTTCCAATTTTTAGGATTTTGAAAATATTGTTTATTTATGTACAGAAATCACTCAAACTAAACTCCCTGTTCAACCAAACCAGGGTCCTGCAACCTCTTCCTGTGCCAGGTTGCTCCAACTACTATTCTCACAGTCTTCAGCTTCGTTGAGCACCTGCACATTCAAACTTTATCAATCATTTGAACAATTTAGCCCAGGTCTGTTGGACCTTAGGCATTTCAACACAATAATGTTTATTCAATTTTGGAAACTCTTTGTCACTTAAAACGTTTTCAATTTTGACTTCAACTTTCTCATCTTTTACCGACGTCACTTGTTTCTTAATACTCCACATTTGACCTTCCGGAGTACCTCTTTTGTAAAAATTTGTCTCTTTTTGAACCTTTTGATTTTGAATAACATTTTTAGGTTTCCAAAACTCTTGAGGTTTTGTCATATCAACAGATGTTCTCCAACTTTGTGTTGTTCTCAATCTGGGTGTGTGAGAATTCCAGGTCTGTCTTGAATCGAACCTGTTCGGGTTTGATTTCCAATTTTGATTTGAAGCAAACTTGTTTGTATTATACCTCCAAGTTTGTTTCGAATCAAATCTGGTTGACCTTGGTTTCACATCCTCAGATTTCTGTTTTTCAACATCAACAGGCTTTGGATTTGGACACTTTCGTGCAACATGTCCAATTTGATCACATTTAAAACACACTTTCTTTGAAACATCCTTGGCCTGTTGTTGTTTCTTTTTCATAGCATCAAACTCCTCATTAGACTGTTGTCCAATTTTGAGTTTTTCTTCTTCTGCTAAACTTTTTCCTTGAATAAAACTCATCTTTTGTTGCAAATCCTGTTTTTCACTTTGATTCCAATTCCGTTTCTTTTTATAACCCAAACCAGCCTTCATGTTTTTCTTCTTAAAACCAGGTTTGTTATAAAAAGATTTATGACCTTTACCAGGAAACTTTGGAATCTCAGACTTCTCAATCTCAACCATTTTGAAAACTTTATCGACCTTCGCTGAAATCACATTCTGAATCGGGAATACAACATCTAAGAATAATTTGTCCGATCCAATCATGGTATAAACCAATCCTTTTGAATCATCATTCAAATTTTTCTCGGATTTTGTGTTTTTCAGATAACCATCATAAAGATTTTCTTCATCTTCATCCTGTGATTCAGACTTACCTTTTGTAGACTCATCTTTCAAAACGCTTTCAACAACCTTACTTACCACCTCTGAATCATTAGCATCATCAGATTTGTAGTAAGTCACATCGATACTTTCAGGTAACTGGTCAGCTATGTTCAAACCCTTTGCCACCTTTTCCTCATCATAAAAAGTATAATTGTTTCTCAATGGTGGTGGTACCTGATGAAATTCTGAACCAATACCCTTTTTGCAATTTTCAGTATCTTTGTCATCTGGTGTGATGTTGAAAATGCATTCAAGAATGTACGAAGAGTTATGATAACTTTGAAGTTTGGTAACAACCTTTTCTTTTTCAGCCAAGACTTGTTTAAGATTTGCAATTTCATCAACACATTTGTTTAATTCAATTTGCTTTTCTTTAAACTTTCTTTCATACATTTCTTTAGTGACTAAAGTTTCTGACAATCTTTGATCAAAACTTTTTACTTGGCTCTTCAAAGTATCATAAGCTTCTTGTACTCTCTGACTCGACCACTTTAAAGAATCATACTGTTTTTGTAAATCTTGAAATTTAGATTCTTTTTCAACACAATCAACACATTTTGCTGAACACAGTTGTCTATAAACATCATTATCCTTTTCAAGACCTTGACATTTCTGTGTCAATTTTTCAACTTTTAGTTTCAAAATTTCTTCTTTTTCAATCATTTCTTTACATTTTATTTTGAAAACATTTTCAAGTTTAACTATGTCATTGTCTTTTGTTTTTATGATGTCATCTTTTTCAATACAGGCTTTGCACATTTCTATGCAATTCCTGCATTTGTTTTCTTTTTCATCAACAGACTGTTCAATGCTTTTGTCTGTGTCAAACAATTCAGAAGATTTAGTTTGAATTTTTTCTGTTATCACACCTTCTTCTTCTGTCTTTTTCTGATCTTCATCTTTCATCTGTTCTTCTTTATCAGTTTCCTCTGCCGCTTTCTTTACTTCCTCTATCAGCTTTTCCAGCTCTTGTTCTTTCCTCTTCTTCATTTCCACTACCTTTGGTAGACTTGCTTCAAAAACTTCTTTTATCTTGTTTATTAAATCCGGCAAGTAACTTTTATCAGAAAGCCTTCTTGTGTTGAAAATAGCCTGCCTTGGAACCAAATTTGTTACAGCTTCGAAATCCACTTTTGATGGGTCAACAACTGGATTACCCCGTGGATCCATGTAACATTCCAACTCTTCATTCCATCTTTTTGCTCTCTGGGCTTCTTTGAATGGTTCGTTTAATTTTCCAATTTCCCATCTTGCATAGTCTACTTTCCAATATCTATCAGGATCAACCTTACTGCTTGACATCTTCAATTACCTAGATCAAAACAATCAAACGATCAGTTTTAAAAATGAACTAACTATGTAAAAGTGTGAGAGTGGAATTGATCTAGGACTCGTGTCAAAGATTCGAGGACTCGTTCAATGTTTTTCGGGTGAAATCACTGAATGAATGGGCCTGAAAATGATTTGGGCCGATGACGATGGTAAACTTGTGCCAAAAAAAATTCTGCCAATCTTTGAACAAGTACAATATCACATGGGCTTCACTATTGACTTGATCCGTTAATGATGATGAAACAAGTGGGCTTGATTATGATTGAGCCATTTAAAACCACAATAACTATGATTGGACCTTTCCTTCCACTAATCCGACAACTTGATATTTGATTGAGCAACCTTTTGAATTTATAAAAATCACATGTTCCAATAAACGGTGCTGACCGTTCAATTAAAGTCACATGTAATCTGATATCAATTAATGTTTCACATGCCAACTGCTATTATCAACACACTTTTACCATCAACTTCTTTAATTCTACAAATGCAAACTGATGACATGATCTCATTTTCCAATTATCTAAATGCTCATTGGACCACAATTATCCACCAAGCCAACAACTCTTATTACTTTATCACATGAAATGGACTTTTAATTCTTGCCGACAACACTTTGATAGAACCATCCAACATTAATCACGTGAACTGACACACACATAGGTCTGATTATTTTGATTCACGAGAACACTTTTCATTTGACCAACAATCTGTTATATTCACGTTCAATCAGTTTAAGCTATCAACTCAAGCGAAATCTCTGAATTCCAAGTGATTTTCAAGCGGAAACTGAACTGATATCTCAAGCGAAATCTCCTTATAAGGATTTCGCTTGAATTTTCAAGTGAAATTCAACTGATTCAAGCGAAATCTTGCTGTTTCCAACGAAATCGGACACAAAAAATCGAATTTCTCCTAAACGACTAGGAGTTTGAATTTGAAACTTGGTAGGATTGTAGATCCACTGTTTTCGCACAATATACTAAAAAATCAGCCGATTCAGACCGTAAAATCCCGTTCAATTTGTTGAAAAACCATAGAAAACATGAAGAATAAGTAGAATATGAAGAAATCGATGATATTCAGATCTGAAATCGATGTAATCCTGTGCGAAATCGTGTGATAGATCAGTGCAATCGAGCTCCTGCTCTGATACCACTTGTAGGACCGGTTTTGACTCCGAAACAATTGCAAAACGAACGTGAAACGTGCGGAAACCGTACACGAACGCGACCTAACACATGTGACGTAATATAAACGTGATTCTTTGATAAATCTGAAATCGTACAAGAACCGTGAATCACCTAGAGTACTTTCTCTCTCTACTTTCTCTCTCTAAGCACCAAGCTCCAAACTTTCTGAAAAACTTCCAAATGATTTAGCTTGAATGCTATTTATAGTGATGTTGATTTAGCTTGAAATGACACATGCCACTTTCAAGGGAAATCAACATGTTGATTTAGCTTGAAACTGTCATGTGACACTTTCAAGGTAAATCACCACTTTCAAGCTAAATTACCTTAAACAAACTATAAAACCTCCTATACTCTCGTATAACAAGATCTAATCTAACAATTCAAATCCTAGACTCGATACAAGACGAAGTCAATAGACATAGTGCACTAACAGTTATAAATTACAGCATAAGAGCGATTACAATGGCTTCTATCTTATTTTTATCTGGCGCCGTGTCACCTCCTGGTGAGGATGGTCATACCACTATTGGGTCCTTTCACCCAAGTAGTGATGATTATCACTGTTAGGATTTATTAGCATAACCGTGAGAAATTAGTAATGTGCACAATACCCCACTAGCCAGTGATTCAAGATAACCACGACTTAATCCCTGTAATTATAACTTTTGAAAATAAATGGAGTATTGTAAAATACTTTTGATAAAAGAGAATGACCCACATTGCAGATTTATACGGGCAGAGTTTAGCCTACTGATTAGCCTTGTAACCTAATTTAAATAACAATGCCACGACTAGGTCAGTAACTAATACAACATTTACGATAACTCATGAGATTAAAACCCTCACAACGAATGACAAAGTGCAATACTTAAACATCCATCGAATTCACGACGAATGACAAAGTATGGCCCTAATGTGGGCAGCACTTAAACATCCATTGGATAGTTTCAATCGATCGGACATTGAATCGTAGCAGCGATCGAGTTAATACCCTGTATCGTAGCAGCGCCTCACTACCTTAATTTTCGAAATTGAGCAGTAGCACTTCATTTTTGAGAATTGTTTTCGACACCATTGAATAGGCCATGATCAGTTCTATTTATAACTGAAAAATGGGTCTGTCGTGGCCCGCGTGAACCATAAGCCGATCGTTACGCAGCCCACGTGGGGGTCTAGTCTACGTGTAGGTTTGCTGGGTCATTAGTAGGTTTGCCAGGTGGACGACGCGTGGCTTGAACAGTTATCCGGAACAATGTTATGTTGACGCGACCCGCGTAAGGGCCCTCTTGTGCTTTACGCGGCCCGCGAGAGGGTCTAAAATATGATTTTCTTGATTTTTGATATGGATTAGGGTTTCGGAGGTCCAGGTTTTTACTTACGGGTTGTTTTGGGACATTTTTTTGAAGATCCCTACACGAAGTCAGACATACTTTTGAAGATAATTTGAAGAATTGATAGCATCATTCTCGGGGGAATATTGTTGGGTCAAATGGAGAATGATGTTATCAATTACGACGACTTTAGTTTGGCGAGTTTATTGTTTGTTTTGGGTGGGGGGGTTTTAGTTGTTATAGTAGTGCGTTTAGCGAGTTTAGGAGATTTTCTAAGCAAGGGGCGACTTGCTTGGAGGACAAGGCTCAGGGTCTATAAATAGAAGAGTAGACATCACTTGTAAAGGTGCGCATTTGTGAGCCACCACCCCGGGGTAGCTCACCCGGGGTGGATGATTATCTTGTATGTTTGAAACTTTCTTTGTTCAATCTTATTTTCATCTATCGAGCTTTGTTTTCGAAGCTCGAGCTCGGCTTGTTGGTAGTTTTCTCAAGCTCGAGCTCGGCTCGGACTCAGCTCGTTTATTATCTATTAATGAATATATCAAATAAAAATAATATAAGTAATAGACTCATTTAGCCTCGTGAGCTCGATAAGTGAAGCTCGAGCTCGGGATCATTTAATAAACAAGCTTATTTTTAGGTTCGGGCTCGACTTGTATATAATTTTAAATAAGCTTAAATCGACTCGTTTATACAACTTAAAATAAGGAGTATGTTATTAAATATTAATAAAAACTAATGTTACAAAAGACTCGATAAGGCTCGACGAGCCTGGCGAGCTTTACACGCCAGGCTCGAGCTTGAGCTCCATAAAGAGTTTTATTTTAGGCTCAAACTCGGCTCGGGCTCGATAAGGATTGGCTCGTTTCAAAATTTTCTCGAGCCGATCTCAAGCTTCTCACGAGCCACTCAGCTCGTTTTCACCCCTAGTTATAAGAAAATCCATGGGTTAGTCCATTGCATTGTGGTGTGCATGGTTCGGTCGGTTTCGAAACTTAATCGAAGTCATCGGCTAGTCTACTTTATTAACCAATCAGTTTTCGGTTATATAGTTCGGTTTATTCGGTTAGATTGACGTTTTTTATTCGGTTCTTTTAATTTAAGTTAATAGCCAAAACCAAACTTGGGCTAAACCTTTTTGTCACACCCTGACTTTTGCGAAAGCGTGAATATGTGTGACTTGCTTAATATCATTGCATTCAACCATAACAAACAACTATATGATAAAACTAAAGATGATAATCCATTACTTAAGTTTAAAATATCACAAACATTGTCTTAAAATCCAAACACATACTTCAAATCCAAATTACAAACCATGCAAATTGTTTAGAGTTCCATAAGGACTCGACAAATAACATTAATAAAAACTAGGCTTTGAATTATGTATCATATCCAGGATAAGATACACACTCCAAACCCTTCTACCCAGGATGACATCTTTTATTTCAAACAACACTTGAAACTTCCAAACGCCCACCAGATCCACATTTAATTCCCTGAAATACATGTAGTTTGAAAACATCAACAAAAGTTGAGCGAGTTCATGTGTTTTGTAAGTGTGCACGAATAAACCTTTGAAATCATTGTAAGTATGTATGTTTTGTAAACCCTGGTATGAAAGCAAACAAGGAAACAAAGAACATATCGATTAATGGTTTGCAAGGCCATTAATATGTGTGACGTGATGCAGGAAGGCTCAACGCTAGCAGATTTTGCACCGGGCTTCCGGCTGTAAGAGATAGTCACCTCATGGGCCAAACCCTGGTCCACATGGGCGGGGCTCGCTACACCCAAATAGATCTATCACTCATGTCCATCGGTCCTACAACGAGGATTAATGGTCTTAAGCATTGTACCCACCCCTCACATGATCTAGCAGTACCTTTCCTTACCTAACCATACCACATATAAACATTTGTAAACAGTTTGTAACATGTACTTCACCCCCGAAGTTATAAAACTAAAAACAGTTAAAAGAAAAGGGGGACATGGACTCATAGTCTTGCGTTCTTCGTAATCAACTGTAACTCAAAGCTCCTTCTGATGTACACGACTACCTACAACATACTATGATCTATTAGACGAGCGGGTCGTGCCTTGATGTAGTATCAATTTGTGCTTTGAGTTACGTTTCTTTGAGTCTTCAATATTATTCCAAATTATATAATTATTTGTTAAAATAATAAATATTTTAACAAAAATTATATTTATTTCATTTTGGAATAATTGTTAAAATAATATATTTTAACTTGTTACCTTTATGTATTTATACATGTATATCTGTCGCAACCCCCGATCCCTAATTTCCGAGAACGGGCGGCCGCGAGCCAGTTTCGGTGGTATCGCCTATTGTCTAATTTGGCAGCGGAATTTTCATCAGGACCGTAGTTAGGAAATATTTGATCAGAGTAAACTACCACATTTCCATAATATTAAATGCGTGGGATAAAACCCAAGTTTGCATTACATACATTTTCATAGGAATAAATCCTATTTTTATTTAATAAAAACATCTATTTTATTTTAGGTAACTTTATTGCCACTTTTCCAAGCCTTCAGTGCTGTCCAGCTGGCTTCTAATTGGCTTTCACATTTTGTTACCTGAAACGCGTTTAAAACACTTTGTCAGTGGGAAATACTGGTGAGTGAATCCCAGTTTAATCAAGTTTTAATAAAAACCATTGTACAGTATTGAGGGCAGTGCGATCTCGCAATTACATTTGTTTCCAAGTTATATCAATTAACATCCATGGTACTGTCAGACCCGACTTGTGGAAATGTTACCCCTCGCAAGGCAGTAACATAACTTTGTATACAAAACCCCAACATACTCATGATAATTGTATTCTTACAAATACTCAATAACTGCTTAATATATAATTAATTTAGGTGAGGTTTTGTAAAAACAATTTGCAAAAAGGAGATTACTCACATTGCTGTCTTAGATTTTCTGTAAGGATTTCCTGAGAATAATCTATAAATTACACAAATGCACACGTGTTAGTATAATAACCCATTTTAACATTAGTAATACTCTCCCCGAGACGGCATTCCAACGACTACGTCGGGCATAACCACGACAGCCGTTACGGAACCCTAGATCAATCGGGCAGCGTATCTAATACGTATCCAGGGGTTATAATACTTACAGCGGAGCAGAACTTCGTTATATAGGGGGGTATTATACCCGAGTATAGCTTCTACTATGTGGAAATTCGTAAGAAAGAAAAGAAATTGAGAGACTGAAACTGATATCCCGAGCTCCCATTATATAGGGCCTCATCTCGGGTTTCTCGCGGCCCGCGTAAAGGTAGGCAAAAGCCTACGCGGCCCGCGTCAACACTGGTCAACAGCGTAGGTGATCCGGGTCAGCTAGTAGGTTCAACACGAGTCAGACACGTGTCAGAACCGGAGCTTGCCTGGTCTTTAAGTTCTTGCGGCCCGCGTAAGGGTTAAGGGTGGCTTACGCGGCCCGCCTCAACTCCAAAATTTCCATTTTTAATTAATTTTAATAATATTTAAGGTATTCGGGGCCCGTTTTCACGTATGGGAGGTATTTTAGGACATATTGGGATATTTTAATTATTTTTAGGATGTCGGAAAATTTATGAGGGTGTCGGTTTTCTTTAGGGTTGTTATATCCTCCCCACCTTGTTTTAGAGCTTGTCCTCGAGATCTACTGGAACAAGTGTGGATATTTCCTTTGCATTTCCGATTCAAGCTCCCATGTGACTCAGGTCCTCTTTTGGAGTCCCACTTTACTTTGACCAGAACTAATCTCTTATGCTTGAGGTTCTTGACTTTCCTGTCTTCAATCTGTAGAGGTCTTTCTACAAACTTGAGTTGTTCATTTACCTCTATGTCCTTAAGAGGCACTACAAGAGATTCATCGGCTAAGCATTTCTTGAGATTGGATATATGAAATACATCATGTATTCCTGCCATTTCCTCTGGCAGTTGTAGCTGATAGGCTACAGGTCCTATTTTTCTAATAATCTTAAAAGGTCCAACATACCTGGGACTTAGCTTTCCTCTTTTGATGAATCTTACCACTCCTTTCCAAGGAGAGACTTTTAATAATACTTTATCTCCTACTTGAAATTCTAACGGTTTGCGTCGGTTATCAGCATAGCTCTTCTGTCGATCACGTGCTACTTTCAGTCGTTCCTTGACTTGAATGATCTTGTCAGTTGTTTCTTGCACTATCTCAGGTCCAGATAGTTGCTTTTCCCCAATTTCTTCCCAACAGACTGGGGTTCGGCACTTTCGTCCATAAAGTGCTTCGAATGGTGCAGCATTGATACTTGTGTGATAACTATTATTATAAGAGAATTCTACTAAACGTAAGTGATCATCCCAATTACCTCCGAAATCAATTACACAAGCTCTAAGCATGTCCTCCATTGTTTGAATTGTCCTTTCGCTTTGTCCGTCCGTTTGAGGATGATAAGCGGTGCTTAGATTTAACTTGGTTCCCATTGCTTTTTGGAGACTTGTCCAAAAATGAGAGGTAAAACGACTATCCCTGTCAGAAACAATTGATAAAGGAATTCCATGTAAAGAAACTATTTCATTTACATATAATTTAGATAACTGTTCCATACTAAAAGTTTCCTTCATCGGTAGGAAATGAGCTGACTTGGTTAGCCTATCTACAATCACCCAGATTGTATCATTGCCTTTTCTTGTTTTGGGTAATTTGGTAACAAAATCCATTGTAATTTATTCCCATTTCCATACGGGCATTTCTAACTGTTGTAACAAACCTGAGGGTTTCTGGTGTTCAGCTTTAACTTGTGAACAGGTTAAACATTTAGAAACATAGGTTGCTATATCCTTTTTCATTCCTATCCACCAAAAATTCTTTCTTAAATCCTGGTACATTTTATCACTTCCTGGATGCATCGTATATTTAGACTTATGGGCTTCTTCTAATATGCGATGACGTAGGTTTCCTAATTTAGGTATCCACATTCTCTTTTCATGGAATCTCCAAATTCCATCTGTTCCTTGTTCTAATTCCTTAATCATTCCTTTTAGCTTTTCAGTATCTTCCTTGATTACTGATTCCTGTGCCTTCCTAATTTGCTCATTTAAATCTACTTGTAGATTTAATTTAAGAGAACGTACCCTTTTTGGCTTTTCATGATACTTTCGGCTTAAAGCATCTGCCACTACATTTGCTTTTCCTTCATGATACTGGATATCACAATCATAATCACTAAGCATCTCCATCCAGCGTCTTTGTCTCATATTTAACTCCTTTTGTCCAAAAACATATCTTAAACTTTTATGATCAGTAAATATGGTAAACTTACTACCATAAAGGTAATGTCTCCAAATTTTTAAAGCAAAAATTATTGCTCCTAATTCAAGATCATGGGTTGAATAATTCTCTTCATGATTCTTAAGTTGTCTAGATGCATAAGCTATAACATTTTGACGTTGCATCAACACACATCCATAACCTAATTTAGAAGCATCACAATAAACTACTAAATCTTCAGTTCCTTCTGGTAATGCTAGTATGGGTGCATTGGTTAATCTTTGCTTAAGAATTCTAAAGGCTTCTTCCTGTTTTGGTCCCCATTCAAACTTAATAGATTTACAGGTTAACTTAGTTAAAGGAATGGCTATTCTAGAAAAATCTCGAATAAATCTTCTATAATAACCGGCCAATCCTAAGAAACTTCTAACCTCGGTTGGTGATTCAGGGGTTTTCCATTTGGTAATCGCCTCGATCTTGGTTGGATCTACTTGAATTCCTTCATGGTTTAATGTCCAAGAAACTGTACCTGTTCTAACCAAAACTCGCACTTAGAAAACTTAGCATAAAGCTTTTCCTTTCTTAGTAATCTTAAAAGTGCGTGCAAATGCTCTGCGTGTTCCTCTTTACTCTTAGAGTAAATTAGAATATCATCTATAAAAACAATTATGAATTTATCCAAATATGGCTTACATATTCGGTTCATCATGTCCATAAATGCAGCTGGGGCATTGGTTAAACCAAATGGCATGACAGTAAATTCATAATGTCCATACCTTGTTCTGAAGGCGGTTTTAGGAATGTCCTCTTCCTGTACCTTTAATTGATGATATCCTGACCTTAAATCGATTTTAGAGAAAAATCGAGCTCTTTGCAATTGATCGAACAGATCATCGATTCTCGGTAATGGGTACATGTTCTTAATTGTGACCTTGTTTAATTCACGGTAGTCAATGCACATACGCATTGATCCATCCTTCTTTTTAACGAATAAAATCGGTGCTCCCCATGGCGATGAGCTTGGCTGTATAAATCCTTTTTCCAACAATTCGTCTAATTGTTTCTTCAGTTCCTGCATTTCTGCAGGTGCCAAACGGTAGGGTTCTTTGGCAATTGGTGTTGTCCCTGGTAACAGGTGGATTCTGAATTCAACTTCTCTGTCTGGCGGTAGTCCTGGTAATTCTTCTGGAAATATATCTGAAAATTGAGACACTACTCGAATGTCTTTTAGCTCTTTTCCTTTAGTGTTAGTGATTATGGAAATCAAATACACTAATGATCCTTTTCTTATATAGCTTGCAGTTTTAATCACAGAGATGAATTTTGTGGATCTAAATGGTTTATCTCCTTTAATTGTGATCTTTTTACCCTTCGGTGAAGTTACTTGAATTGACTTTTGATCACATAAAATACTGGCTTTATTGGCTATTAACCAATCCATTCCTAATACGATATCAAATCCTGTCAGATTCATTGGGTACAGATTTGCAATATACTTTTGATTTAAAATTTCTATTCTTGCTCCCTGCAAGATTTCAGAAATCCTAACCGTTTCTCCATTAGCTGTCTCTACTAGACATTCTTGTGGAAGTTTAGTTAATGATTGATTAAGAAATTTGCAAAACGTAGTATTAATAAAACTTTGGTTTGCACCAGAGTCAAATAATACTTTAGCAAAAATATCATTAATTAAAAACGTACTGGCTATCACATCCGGAATCATCTTGGCTTCATTTGTTGTCAGAACAAATGCTCTAGCATTTTTAGTGTTCTTGTTGTTCGGAGTTGGAGCCAATTTTGGACAATTTGGCTTGATATGACCTTTTTCTCGACAATTGAAGCACAACCCATTACTAGATTTCCTTCTGCAATCTTCTTCCTTGTGTCCTGGTAACTTACAGAAATTGCAGTGAGTGGAGCATCTTCCTGAATGCTTCTTCTTACAAGCTTTGCAGTATGGTGCTGAGGTAGAACCTACATTCCTACGGTTGGAATTACCATAGCGGATTCCTGGGTAAGCCTTTGTGATAGGTTTTTCCTCTGGTCTTCTTCTCGTGTACGGACTAATTCATCAGTCAAGGTGTTTGTTAATTCTACAGTTTCTTCTATGGTTTGAGGTCCAGCTGCCTTGACCACATGTCTAATCTCTCCAATTAATTCCCAGATGTATCGAGAGATTAATACCGGTTCAGGTGATGCAAGGGTTGGTACTATTCTAGCATATTCAAAGAATAACTTAGTATACCCCTTACTATCCACTCCATTCATCCTAAGGTTTAGGAATTTGTTTGCTATTTGTTCCTTTTCATTGGGAGGACAAAATTTCCTTTCTACCATATTTTTAAATTCCTCCCATTCCATGTTGTATACCCTATTACTTCCTCTAGACTGGAGGATAGTGTTCCACCATTCTAAGGCTGAATTCTTCAATAGATTGGAAGCAAACATTATCTTATCTTCTTCAGCACACTTGCTTATTTTTAAAACAGCCTCAGTCTTTTCTATCCAGCGTAGAGCTGCAATGGGTTCTTCATTGCCCGAGAATTCTATCGGTTTACAGGACCAGAATTCTTTGTAAGAACAACCATAAGGCATGGTTCTTCTTCTTTTGGAAATGGGCACTTGAAGTACAGGGCCATTGTTACGTTGTGTTCTGGTTCAGTTGGTTGCTTAGTGTTATGTTTACTTTTATTATCAGCTTCTTTAACAGTTTGGATAATGAATGGCATTGCATCTATGATTCCTTGTGCCACTATGTGTTGGATGGCACTATTATCCACTTGGTTTCCATTGTTATTGATGCTCGGATTCTCATTAACCAAGTTAATGTTACTCTGGTTATCGTTATTCAGATTTTCTTGATTTCCTTCGTCGGCCATCTGAATTTTAAACAATTACCATGTATTAATATCACAAAATAATATTTAATATAGCCAATCACATGACACGCATTTTGGTCAAAAGCGTCGATCATTGCGACTTTACTCTATTTATATAATATGCATCTATTACACACCAACACTGAAATAAAATTTAAAATACCAACTGAAATAAAATTACACTAATATAGTAGGCATCCATAGTTTTTTTTATACACATACACACATATTATTATTATATTATTATTATTATATTACTACCGTTCCACCATCACATTCATGGATATGGATTTATCCAGAAATCCATATTGCGCTCGTCGTACTTCCAGACGAGTCGCTCTCCCACCTGTCGCATTCTTTCACTACTCTCTAAAATTTCCTCACCAAATGTCCTAAGTTTTTGTACGTTTTCTGCACTCATTGGGGGTGCAGGTTCTAGGACTGGGTTCGGAATCTGTGGTGCGGGTTCATGGTATGGAGGTGTAGGTGCCTGGAATTGGTAAGGATTCTCTAAAATCTCCCTAATGTATACATCGTTATCGTAATAGGGATCTAGAGGGTCCAAACCCGGGTAGGCTCCTAAGTTTGGCATGGGTGTGTCTTCATGTATCGGGTAACGTTGCACATAGTCCCTAACACCATCCCACCACGTGTCGTAATTTGGGTCTAAGGGATTTGTTGCTGGTACCCTATGTATCTCTTCCGGGTTGAAATCATGCATTTCTACTTGATTTTCAGGGTTTTCTATATCCATTGGTTGGTCAGGAATTGGTGGTTGGGGTTGGGGTGCTATCATTTGTTTCAGATTAGGGTCAGCTGCAGTGGTGGCTAGGATGTGGATGTTGGTTATACCCCTATTGATCATATCCTGGGCAAAGGCATCGGTTTCTCTTTTAGCTGCTGCTAGTGCTCTCTGGTCTTGTAACTTTTTCATGCGCTTCCTACGCTCATGTGCCCCTCGACTGAACCATCCTCTCTTTTTCTGAGGGAATGGCTCTTCAGACTGAGCCTTAAACACGAATATTCCTTCTTTCGTATCAGCAGAGTACTCCGAGAGGGCAGGCTGAGAAGAGGCACCTTCACTTCTAGGCGAACCAGACAATTGACGATACGCGTCAGATGGTCCTTGGTCGCTCATACTGTAAACTAACAAATAGTCAAATAACACATAACAAATAAATACAATTATGCACGTACTTCCGTAATTTATTTCCTAACAGATTGGATTTTGATGTCAGCAGAACGCTTCTGTGGCTGAATCAGTGGCTTAGCTCTGATACCACCTTCTGTCGCAACCCCCGATCCCTAATTTCCGGGAACGGGCGGCCGCGAGCCAGTTTCGGTGGTATCGCGTATTGTCTAATTTGGCAGCGGAATTTTCATCAGGGCCGTAGTTAGGAAATATTTGATCAGAGTAAACTACCACATTTCCATAATATTAAATGCATGGGATAAAACCCAAGTTTGCATTACATACATTTTCATAGGAATAAATCCTATTTTTATTTAATAAAAACATCTATTTTATTTTAGGTAACTTTATTGCCACTTTTCCAAACCTTCAATGTTGTCCAGCTGGCTTCTAATTGGCTTTCACATTTTGTTACCTGAAACGCGTTTAAAACACTTTGTCAGTGGGAAATACTGGTGAGTGAATCCCAGTTTAATCAAGTTTTAATAAAAACCATTGTACAGTAATGAGGGCGATCTCGCAATTACATTTGTTTCCAAGTTATATCAATTAACATCCATGGTACTGTCAGACCCGACTTGTGGAAATGTTACCCCTCGCAAGGCAGTAACATAACTTTGTATACAAAACCCCAACATACTCATGATAGTTGTATTCTTACAAATACTCAATAACTGCTTAATATATAATTAATTTAGGTGAGGTTTTGTAAAAACAATTTGCAAAAAGGAGATTACTCACATTGCTGTCTTAGATTTTCTGTAAGGATTTCCTGGGAATAATCTATAAATTACACAAATGCACACGTGTTAGTATAATAACCCATTTTAACATTAGTAATACTCTCCCCGAGACGGCATTCCAACGACTACGTCGGGCAGAACCACGACAGCCGTTACGTAACCCTAGATCAATCGGGCAGCGTATCTAATACGTATCCAGGGGTTATAATACTTACAACGGAGCAGAACTTCGTTATTTAGGGGGGTATTATATCCGAGTATAGCTTCTACTATGTGGAAATTCGTAAGAAAGAAAAGAAATTGAGCGACTGAAACTGATATCCCGAGCTCCCATTATATTGGGCCTCATCTCGGGTTTCTCGGGGCCCGCGTAAAGGTAGGCAAAAGCCTACACGGCCCGCGTCAACGCTGGTCAACAACGTCGGTGATCCGGGTCAGCTAGTAGGTTCAACACGAGTCAGACACGTGTCAGCACCGGAGCTTGCCTGGTCTTTAAGTTCTCGCGGCCCGCGTAAGGGTTAAGGGTGGCTTACACGGCCCGCCTCAACTCCAAAATTTCCATTTTTAATTAATTTTAATAATATTTAAGGTATTCGGGGTCCGTTTTCACGTATGGGAGGTATTTAAATATTTTTAGGATGTCGGAAAATTTATGAGGGTGTCGGTTTTAATTAGGGTTGTTATAATATCCTACCCAAGGATGGGTGTATTTGTATTCTTATACTTGTATATTTTGCCATGTATTGGTGTCGTATTCCGGAGTATTTTTATATGTACAAGAATACGTATTTTTATTGTGTTTATTAAGTATCCTTATACTTAATTTTTGGTATTAACTTTCCCCGAAATAATGTTTTTAATAAAAATACATCAATATATATTTCCAAAATATATATTTTGAGAAATATTACTTAGAAAAATTATTCATAATTTTTCCCTTGGCAAAAATATTTATAAATCTCATACAAGTCTCAAATATAATATATTTCCAAGTCTAACTTAGAAATATATATATATATATATATATATATATATATATCCATTTTTCTTCCAAAAATAATATATTTCAATTTTATTTAAGAAAATGCACTTTCTCCCAAAAATAATGTATTTCATGTTTGTTTGAGAAAATATATATTCTCTTCCAAAAAATACATCTTCTAATATTTCCAAGAAAAATATATATATTTTTACTTGCAAAAAATAATATATTTTCTCTTTGTCAAAAATATGATATGTTTTGTAATACTTGTAAAAATCATATTTTTGTTCTGTTGGTGTCCAAAATACTTATTACCAAAATATACTTATGAATAAATTTCCGGAATATTTTGTAAGTTATATTCCTTTGTTCGGTTCCTTTCATATTTTGGGTATAATTTGTATATTCATATTCTTGGGATTTTATTAATATTTTGGATTGTAATTTTTGGTATTTTGATGAGTTATATTATTTCAAGTCCTAAAATAATATAACTAATACACATAATATACAAATAATCACACACATGGTGACATCTAAATATATATTTTCCTAAATACATATTTAGTCACTTTTATTTATAAAAACCAACCTCCAATATTTATAATTTTTGTAACAAAAAATATGGCAAACTTTATGTAAAAATTCATGGTTTGAAATATACTTGTAAATATTTGTTTAAAAATATTTTTTTAAGTGTTTGATTTTTAGAAAATTTTTGCCATAGTTTCCCCTAAAAATGGAGGTTTCCATGCCTTCAAGGCATATCATTTTCTTTTGTAAATCAACACAATCAACAATAAACAAGTCTACACTTACCAATTTTGCCAAAAACAAGCATAAACTACCATCTCATGAACTTGAAAATTTAAAAAAATGTGTAGTAACTTACTAGTGTATTTAGTAAGCTTAGTTACTCTTTAAAGTGTGGTTGTTTATTTAAAAACATCATTTTTAAAAAGTTAGTTCTTTACAACTTATAACCACATTTTCTAAAAATGTTTCTTCTTGGATTTTTCTTGTTAAATACATGATCCTACACTTGTTTAACCTGTAAAAACAAGGTTGATTTCTTTGAGAACTAAGATTAAGTAAACTTTGTATTTTTAACTTGATTTCTTGAAAAATCATTCTTGAAATCTTAGATTTACAAGACTTTACACACACTTTGATCATCACTTAACAAGAAAACAACTAATTCTTTCAAGTTCATGATTCACATGAGGATGATCTATGGATCTTTAACATTTTCATCCTCTCATCTTGCTAGATTATGTTTTTAATCATTATCTAGCAAGATCATATGATGGATGATCAACATCAAAAACATGAGTAAATAACAATCAACAAGCATAACAACACATAAACATCATGATTTCTTATGATTTTAAGCTTATGTTCATGTTTCATGTTCTTGATTCCTAGTGTTCTTTATGATTAACAACATGTGTCATCTTTTAACCACTTAAACAAGATGTAAAATGAAGAGTATGATGTTGTTACCACTAGCTCAAGGCTAGAGATGATCAATAGAAGAAATGAAGTGGATTAAAGCAAATGGTGAAGGTCCTTTAACTTCTACAAGCTCCAAGATTCTTTGTGTGCCTTCTAACACCTTTGTATATGTGTAGAATGTATGAAAGATGATGTTGATGATGATGATGGTGTGAGTGTAGGTGTTCGGCTGAGAGGTGAAGGGAGGAAGGATGAAGAGTGGTGTGTTGTAAATGATGAGAATGAATGAGAGTTTGATCTATGGTTAACTTATAAATCCATCTCATGAGTTTAACTCTTGGTTTTTATGTTTTCTAAAGTGAAACAAGATCCATTATTAAATCAAAATAAAATCTCATGGTGGGGTCCTTGTTGGGCCGATTACTAGTTGGGGGGGGGGGGGGTATAGGCTTAGGTTTAACTAGTTAGTTAGTTAAATAGTTAGAAATCAAGTATTAGTTAGGGACTTAGTTATTAGATGTTTATATAGTGTGTTATGATGTTCGGGTACCATAACTAGCTTGGTAATGTTAAAACAATGCTTCTAGTGAAAATTTGGTGTTTCGGGTAGTGTCCGGTTGTTCGGTTGGTTACCGGTTCGTTAAGGTGCCAAACTATGCAGTTTAGTGACCTTTATGTTACCTTTTGTGATAGTTTTGATTCCCGACACTTAGGAAAGCATTCAGGACCATTTAACCATATTTCTGCATGATATTAGTGTGTTTAAATGCTGAATTTGCTGATTTTCTACAGAATTCTGCAGTTTATGTGAGTTTTAGGCACTTTCCGGCACTTAAACTATCTCTAGGAAGGCAGTTTTGTGATCCTTACTTTCCTACACACTATACTAGTGTAATACTTGGTTTCTGACTCATTCTGTGTCTCAATACAATGTCTGTCTATGTACTAAACTCCGTCAGTATTTTTCTGATTTGTCTGATAACTGTGCTAACTGTGTTTCGTGCATCATTTGAGTCAATAAAGTTCTTATGCAATATGTGATGCATATGTATGTATTATAGCAATAATCAGAAGGCAATTCAAGTTACTAATTGTAATTCAGCACAGTCATTAAGCATTAATCATGGTTTAATAGTTGTACAGATACCTGGAATTTTGACAGTTGTTACACTTTTTGCTTAACAATACATGAAATTAAGGTGTAAATACATTAAATGGATGTATAATACATGAAATGGAAATATAGATACATGAAATGGAGGTATAAAATATAAAAAGCATGAACTGGAGGTTTAAAAGCTAAAAATATATAAAAATATGAATAATCGGCTTGGTTCGGTAAATTTTGGTTAAATGAGGCTATTAAAAACTGATAAGCGGTTTTTGGCTAATCAGTTGTTTTTGTTGATTTATGTTCGATTTAATATGTTTTCGGTTAACGATTCAGTTATTACTCACTCCTAGACATTGTTGATTACGTAACGTATCAGTCTTTTTTAATTAAAAAAACTATAGTTGTACTATACTCAAGTTAAGAGATAACATGTTTCTTTTTTAGTGTAATTTTTTAAAATAATATTAACGTACGAATAAGTTATGACCATTTAAAAAACGCGGGGTAGTTAGTTTTTTATAAGAGAATAAAATGTATATACTAACTGGTAAAGGTTCTTGTAGAAAAAGGGTTTTTTATGAGAAAGGTAAGAAAGAAGCTACACCATTAGATCTTTGATCTAATGGTTGAGATCATAATGACAAAATTGTAAATAATGTTTACTATTAAACATATTAATTTTATAGATTAAGGGTATACAGGTAAATTTAACATTTTTAAATTAAGAAACTAACATTAATGCACATGCAACTTCCCCCCGTCTTTTTTAAACATCAATAACTTTTTATACGTAACTTAAAAAAAATTACACCATAATAACAAGCGTTTTTTATCTTTAATATGAGTACCATATTGCTATACTTATATAGAGAAAAAAATATGTTTCGATCAGATGTTTAGTCCATGATGTTTTGTCTATGTTCATACAGTGGTGTTTTAATTGTATTGTGATTCAAAGCGTGGAGTTTTAAACACATACTGGAATGCAGGTGTAAAACACTATACGATGAACATGCGAAGAACATCTACTGGAATGTAGGTTTTAAAACACCATGGTGTTTTAACATATGGAATCTGGAACATCTACTAGCATACAGATATAAAACACCATGCATGCAGGTTTAAAACACCATGTACAATAACCATACTATGAACATTATACTAAGAACACATTCTGGAAATGGAGGTAGTGTCTTTAATAGTGTTATATACTTATTGAATGGTGTTATATACATATTGAATGGTGTTATATATGTGCTGAATGGTGATTTTGCAGTGTTATTCGTAGTGTTTTTATAGAGATCTTTAAAATTGTGTTATATATTTATTGAATGATGTTATATAATTATTGAATGGTGTTATATACGTGCTGAATGGTGGTAATTGCAGTGTTATTCGTAGTGTTTTTATAGAGATCTTTTAAAAAAATCATGTTCGGCGTTTATGGAAGGTTTTGAATTAATTGATACAATGAGAAAATTACTTGTTTACCCTTTTGAATTAATTTAGATTGAGGACACATGTCATCTCCACAATATTTCTCACACTTCTCACAATTTTAACCTTTTTTACAAAGACCTTACCCTATACTAACTAATTACATATAATTTTGTTAAAGTTGAGAGAATTAAAGTGTAACTAAAATGAGGGATTAAAGTGTAATTTTTGTTTGAAAGACTAATTTACCCTTAATTTTGGGTTGTAGCTTATGCATTAAACTGGAAAAAAAAACTTAATTTTTTGGTATCTTAAAATGTCCCTTCCTTATACATTATAATATAGTATGTGTGTATGTGAGAGAGAGAGAGAGAGAGATTGAATGAGAAACTTGTAACGTTCCGTACCTTTGTACTGTCCACTTTAGAAACTTGTAATTTGTATTTCATTTCCACATTTGAAATCCGAGACTTCGATCATAGTGGAAATTCATGTTTTTATGTACACATGTTGCATTCATACTTAATTGATTATTCAATCAATCAACGAATACGCGTTTATACACAAAACCGAGACTTGAAATACTATCGAAACATCAACCATGCATCATCATACTTATACCATACTTAGATACACTTTGAATACCTAAAAACAAGCTAAAACATAAGAAAATGGCATAAAATAACCTAAAAACCAAGCACATGGGCTAAAATTGGACAAATGCAAAAATTTGAGAAACATGACCTCGTCGCGCCGTGTGACGAGAGCATGTTGGGATGGTCACGTGGCGCGACCAGTGTGACATTCGCCATGAAACCAGGTAAACCCTAATTTTAGTAACCAGTTTACACAATTAATAAACCGATGTTGATTATGCCTTGGTTGAATCTAAAGGCTCGTTATACATAACGTATGAGAAACAGGACCAAAAACAGTTACATTGGGGCCATTGAATTCAGAACATTGATTGAAGAAATTCGGATAACCGGGTTTTAACAGTTTAAAACTGTCATAGGTGCCATAAGCGAACCTAGGAGTACATAAATGCCTAAATATGATCCGTAGACTATAACATAGTATCAAGAATGCTTTATTGGGTAGAAAACGCGTTAAATAAAGTAGCTTCCGATTAGCAGAACGCCTTTATATTTAACACGCATTATACAATCCAAACATGCGGTTTATCATCAGTTAATCCCAAAAAGACTTATATAATATAAATATAAGGTGTTTTGAGTAGTAACGTTCAAGTGTTTGAGTTTTTGAGTTGGTTGGGTTCGTTTTAATTTTATGCGAAAATACGCCTATAAAAACTATCGTTTTGTGAATCTTTACCGCACCCAGGGAGCGTTTAAGACCCGACAACGAACCCGTGCTTAAAAATATGCTTGGACTTATCATATATGTTGAAGAAAGGGCCTTTGACTAGTCAACGGAGGACAAAAAGTCATCCCTTGTTTTTGATCGAGCCACATAACCCAACCAAACACACACACACCTCCATCATCACTTTTATAAACACTTGTTTTAGCTACCCTCCATTATAAAACAACCTTGTGTAGGATCATGTACGGACCGGAAATGAGTCGATCAGAGGTGTTCTACACAATATGAAAGGCGGAAACAGACATATTGTGTGTGATTCAGCTAGAATATCACTTTAATACTCTTTCTGATTAATCTGACAAAGTTTTACAGCAAGACGAGACTTCGGCAGCACTTCGGCTCCGGAAACACACACACACAACTAACTCAAACGGAATCAGGACCTCACTATATATAGGCAGACTAATTCCGTTTGAACCTGACTCAAACGGAATCACAGTTCAAACGAGATTAGCCATTCAAACGGAATTACATGTTCAAGCGAAATTAGCAAGGCTAATTTCGTTTGAAATGGCTTGACACCTTCAAGTGGAATTACATCATGTAATTTCGTTTGAACTTGCCAGTTGACCTAATTTCTCGTTTTCCATGCCCTGATTTATTTATACATATACAAGACTCAATACAAGATGAAGTCGACAGACGTATGCACCAACAGACTCCCCCTCGGATGTTGACAAGTCTTAAGTGTCGAGTCTTAAATGTCTTCAGTCTTTATCAGTCTTCGGGCTTCTCTTCAAAGTATCTGACAGTGTAAGCATCCTCAAAGTTTATCTCTTTCTCTTTCAGAATCAACAGACTCCCCTCGAATAATCTTTCTATCCTCGGATGTTGATTGCATTCTGGCTTTCACAGGATCAGGATTATGACCTGGCTTTATATTCAAACTCAGAATCCAGGCTATCCTGCACATCCTCTACCTCACAATAAATTTCACAATTTTAACATTTTACAAATTTATATATCCAGACTCCCCCTCAAATTTATCCATAATGATTTAACAATATTAAAAACTGATGAACCACTTGCAAGTAAAAATTCAAACTTTTTAGTTTAAACGACTCCCCCTCAAAACATGCTCATCATGTTTAGCACTTGGAACTTTGAAAATTAGCTCTTCAACATCAGTTGTCGAAAATCTTTTTGAATTTTTCAAAATTTATGCTAAAACACACTAATTTTTATTTTTGAAAAAAATGAGATGCAGTAAAGAAATATTTACAGACAATATTTTTGTGAGTTTGTGTTAGAGGATCATATCAGTTTTTGAGACAAATCACCAACACCGTTAAGCTTTAAACATTTTAAGTTCTAAACAATTCACTTAGATTGTCAGTATACTGATCCACTTAAGTTTTCACACAAAGTTCAACTGTTTCGAGATACGAGATTAGTGTCTTAAGCACTTAAACTTATTCGCGTGTCCCACCTCAGAATATACTCCCGTATCCATATCCCAATATTCAGTCTTACAGGTGAGTATACCACAGATGATATCTGTAAGGGGTTAAATTGCAAGGGCCGTGAGAGCTCAGGTCAGAACTTCCGTTCAACAGAGAGATGACGGCTTCGACTTTTGGTGTGTCCCCTTTAGAGGATCTTTTGTTTCAACAACACATGATTAGCATTTTTCAATGTTTCATCATTTTTTATGATGAGGGTGGGCTATATTTCAAGCGAGCAGAAAGTATTCTCCGGGGACTAGGCCATTGCTTCCGCAAAATCAGAAGTCCCGGGATAATACCCCAGATATCACTGAGCATAAAGACCTAGTATCTCAGAAAGAGGGACCTTTCAAACAAGATTTCAGGGGTTACCCATATATCCGAGAGATGTTCCCCACGATATAAACAAGTTTGAAATTTAGGTTTATATCTCGTCACAATCTACTAAATGTGTAAAAACCTACTGGCATATTATCAGTGAGACCGTTTATCACATTTTAACTTTCCAATTCTTTAGCATGCTGTGATCGTCTACTGATGTACTATCATTTCCTCTTTTCTCAACAAAACTCATTTTTGCTTTTATCATGTTTTTGACTTTTTCAAATTTTCAAATATTTTTGGATTTTCAGAAATTCTTACTCCCCCTAAAATTCAAACACATTTAAAGAAATTTAAAAACAAACTATACAAGGTAAAGTGACAAATGATATCAAATTGCTTCAATTCGCCATCCACTTGGCATAAACAATCAGAACTCCCCCTCATAACAAACCATTTTCCCATTGTGATTTCAAAACACTTAAGTTTGTTTTAATGAAAAGGTTTTTCCGGAAAATTAGTTTTGTTAAAACCACTTGTAGGTTCGGGGTAAGATCATCACTTTGTTTCTTTCTTTAACCTTTTGTAGGAAAGATAAATCAAGTACAATTTAATGTCCCTAATTAATCTTGAACATTCAAATATCTCATGAATGAAATTCTCAAGAAATATGCCGATACCTACTCCTCACTTACCAACCTGGGAGTTCCGGCACTGTCCACAACCTGTAAAATTTAACAATTTTTAAGATTTATTCACAAAAACAAACTTTATCGAGAAAGATGCCGATTCCTGCTCCACGATTACAAACTTGGGAGCTCCGGCAAGTCAGGATTTTTACTTATGAAAAACTGCCATCCAAGCCTGACCAAACTTGGATGTTTCCTCCTCAACTTCACTTGGGTAAAAAGTTGCTTTCTTTGTTTAATAAAAGTCCTTTACCCCTTTGGTCTTTCCCTCAACCATTTTCCCAAACATCTTTTTAACATTTCCATTAAAAGCTTTTTCAACATCAAATTCATTCTTTTCAGAATAAAATTGATTTGAGGTCTCAACCTTTCCAACTTTAGTTTTAAAATTCTCAGCTCTCAATGGTGGAAAGTGAACATCATCCATTGGCAGACTGAGTTTTCATCATTTTTAACAACATGTGGCTCTTCTGATTTTGTAGAATCAGATTCATCGCCAGATTTTACATCTGATTTTTTAACAACCCAAGCTTGGTTGTCAAGATTTCCCCTCTTCTTGTAAAATCTTTTTGAACACTCACCAACTTCATATGTAGAGTTTTTAAACACTTTAAATTTTTCAATTGGTGTTTCAGTTTTATCAACAACTATTTCTTTGAGTTTTTCTGAAACTCCCTGTTTTGTGTTGGTTGCCATAGGACAATTCCAGGCGATGTGACCAACTTCTTGACATCGGTAGCAAGTTCTAGTCTCTTTTCTCTGATGAGCTTCAGTTTTCTTCTTTTCAGCAAGAAATTCCTGATTTGACTGTCTCCAGAATGAGCCTTTTGATTCCTCTTCACAGCTTGTCCCTGAAACAAATTTTGTATTTGTTTTAGAAATTTTTTCATGTTTATAATTTTCTGGTGGAATAAAACCAAGTCCTTTCTTTTTGAAATTACCGTTATGGTTTGGTTTCTTTCGATAACCTGAACCAGAACTGTAATCCATTTTCTTGTTTAATTTTTGTTTTATTCTTGAGGTGTAAGGTCTAGGTTTTCCAGAAAGATTTACATCTTTTATTTCAGAAATATTGATTTCTATTAGTTTGAAAACATTTTTTATCATTTCTGGTTTAACACCTCTTATTGGAAATTCTTTATCAAAATATAATTTGTCAGAACCATTCAAAGTATATGCAACTTCAAATGTTTCATCATTCAAGTTAGATTTTGACAACAAAAATTCTTTACTATACACCCGTTTTCCCGACGACTTTGAACTCCTGACAGACGAACTCGAACTCCTGGACTCAGACATTGACTCAGACTCCTCATCCTTATCTAACACCTGATCGACCATCCTTTTTATTAACTCAGACTCATGATCTATGTCGGACGCTGTGAATGTGATGTCAATATTGTCTGGTAAGACATCGGTTATCTCGGACTCCAACCTTATATTGACTGCCTTTTTTACTTGTTCCTCGTTCGGTTTTCTAGACGAGTACCCTTCCCAAATTGGAGGCGGACACTTGTTATAACTGACACTCTGTTTCTTACCAGTATCATTTTTCTTCGGCTTCTTGTCGTCAAAAACTTCAAAACCTGCAACAGTTGGATAAATTCTGTCAATTAAGTAATCAGAACTTGTATAACTTTTCAGTAATCGTCTGATTCTTTCATTTTCAACTTTTTCAATTTCCAACTCCTGCTTCAACTTAGCACACTCTTCAATGTAGTAATTGATCTCTTTTTGTTTGGACATCATTGTTGCATTCATCATTGTCAAAGCATCTTCTCTTTCAGAGTTTGTCTTCTGCAAACTATTCACAGTTTTGTTCAATACACCGTACGACTCTTTCACATTCTTGACATCAAACAGCAACTTCTCTTTCAACTTTTCAAGCTCACTAAACCTTTCATCTTTATCTTCACATTCTTTGCAAGGTTCCAAACATGTAAGACAAGGTTTTGTGACTTCAACAATCTTTTCAATCTCCACAATCTTCTCGACTTCAACTACTTTTTCCACTTCAACTATCTTCTCAACAACCTTAACTTCTTTCATTTCTTTTGCAGCTTTTTTCTCTTTAAGTTTCTTCAATTTATCTGCAAAATAAAATTCAAAACTGTCAGAAGATAGATGAGTTTTTCCAATGTTTATCTGTTCAACTTCTTCATCATCATCACTAGTATCTGTTGAGCTGTTTTTAGAAGAAACAGATTCTTCATCTTCACTTTTCTCTTCATCAAATAACACTGCTATCCATTCTTTCATCAATTCTAGTTTTTGAACAATTTTAGCAATGAAAGCTTTAAACTCCCCATTCTCATCCACATACTTATCCCAGCTAAATCCTGAAGCCATTTTCTCATCATCTTGATCAATGATACCATAATAAACTTTCTTATTTGCATCTTCAATCATTTTCCCATGAGCAGTTTGTGAATCTTTTTGTTGATGCGGTTGATGAGCAACTTGTTGATATATGGCTTTCCGATAGTAATCATGGCCACCAAACGGATTCTTTGCTCCATTTGCTTCTTGATTTTTGCATTCTCTTTTGAAATGACCTTTCTCCCTGCATCTAAAACAAGTAACTTTAGATTTATCAAAACCTAAAGTAGAGACATGTGCATCCAAGAAATCATTTCTTCCTGTAATCATTTTGAATTTCTCAGCTCTCCTCAGAACACTTGCTAAACACCATTTAATATCCATAAGCTTCAATTCTTCTGCATCAATCTGGTCATAATATTCCTTGGTTAAGATTCCAAAGCAGTAACCAGTAATGCCATATGACTTTTAACGACTTCTTCAGAAAAATTCTGACCATTTTGAAGATGTAACGCAACATTACACTGAATCATATGTCCATTACCAACATTTGCACTTTGAACACTTGGAAGATTTACATTTGAAAATCCACTAGAGTTGATTGAACTTTGACTGACTGATCCAGATGAATTTCCTGCACTAAAAGCAGTTTGGATCTTTGGACTTGCTTCAACAGTTTGAACATTTCCTTTATAGTACAATTTGATGTCTTGTTGATTGCTCGAGCTGTTCATTCTAGCAATCTTTTGTTGTTCAAGATCCTGTCCCCCAAGCTTCTCAATAAACTGTCCAATTGACAATCTACTAAACTCTCATGTATTCTTTAAAATCATGAGATATGTACCCCATTCTTTCTGAGGTAAAGCATCAGCTAATTTTTCAACCCATTCTGCTGGAGTTTTAGTAATTTTCAACTGAGACATGGTACGCACAAGATGACAATATCTCTCAATGAGAGTCTTTGTAGATTCACCTGGCATACTTGTAAACAACTCAAACTCTTTCTTCAATAATGATTTTTTGCTATTGATCATTTCCGTACTTCCTTCAAATTTCTTCTCAAGTGCCTCTCATATTGAGAAAGCACTACCATCATGCTGAAGCAAAACAAAAATGTCCTCTTTGACAGCTTGTTGTAAAAGACTAATCATCATTTTCTCTCCTTTATAACTATCTCTCTCTTTGTCTGAAAATTCTGAGATGATTTTATCAACGTTCAAAGAGGTCTGTGGTCTAATATATTTTGTTTCAATGCTTTCCCAAGCTCTTAGATGATTTGCCTGAACCCAATTCTCCAAACGATTTTTCCAGCCATGGTATTCTTCAATTCCCATAAGTTTCTGGGGTTTTTGTAAAGTTCCGGTTTCATTTTCCATGTTCATGTTTTTAGCAATTTCAGCCGGAGTAGTTGGAGATGTTAGCAAACGCGTTGTAGAATTCCTCTTCCATGTTTCGATAACAATTTTCACAAAACAGACCTTTTCAAGCGAAATCAGATCTTTCAAACGAAATTACTCCCAAGCGAAATTACCTTCAAGCGAAATTAACCTGAAACAACAACTTCAAACGGAATTAAAAAATTCAAACGGAATAACCAGTTCAAGCGGAATATCCACTCAAACGGAATACCAACTTCAAACGAAATCTCTAATTTCGTTTGAATTAACACTCCTTTCAAACGAAATCAACAACTTGAAACGAAATCACTTATTTCGTTTGAAACTTCAAACGGAATTACTGATCTGAAACGGAATTACCCTGATTTGAAGCGGAATCACCAAACGAAATTATGTTTTCAAATGGAATTAATCACCAACTTTCAAACGGAATTCCAACTTTTGTCAAATTGATCAGGTTATAGTTCAATTTTAGGTCCAATTTTCTCAAGGGTTTGTTAAAACACAATTTCGCTTATGTTGTGAAAAATTCAGGCCATTTTATCCGTTAAAACTTGTTCAATTGAGAAAAGAAGGTGTAGAAGATAGAAAACAAGATGAATTCAAGCTGAAATCGACAGAACTCCTCCTCCAGAGCTCTGATACCACATGTAGGATCATGTACGGACCCGAAATGAGTCGATCAGAGGTGTTCTACACAATATGAAAGGCGGAAAACAGACATATTGTGTGTGATTCAGCTAGAATATCACTTTAATACTCTTTCTGATTAATCTGACAAAGTTTTACAGCAAAACGAGACTTCGGCAGCACTTCGGCTCCGGAAACACACACACACAACTAACTCAAACGGAATCAGGACCTCACCATATATAGGAAGACTAATTCCGTTTGAACCTGACTCAAACAGAATCACAGTTCAAACGAGATTAGCCATGCAAACGGAATTACATGTTCAAGGGAAATTAGCAAGGCTAATTTCGTTTGAAATGGCTTGACACCTTCAAGTGGAATTACATCATGTAATTTCGTTTGAACTTTCCAGTTGACCTAATTTCTCGTTTTCCGTGCCCTAATTTATTTATACATATACAAGACTCAATACAGGATGAAGTCGACAGACGTATGCACCAACACCTTGAGCTCATTCGGAGCAGAAATTTCAGACCAACAAGCTCAAGAACACAAGGCTTTGTATGTTTTTTTCATTCTTTTCATTTCTGTTTTTCTATTTATGTATCAAAAAGTTTTACAAGTGGTTTAATTGAAAAAAGATGGAGTTTTGGATCAAAAATGGCAATTATATGACACCGAAATCGCCTAATGAAAACTAATAGAAAAAGAATACTAAACGAGCTTAATTGTTGGGTCAAAATGGAGAATGATGTTATCAATTACGACATCTTTAGTTTAGCGACATTATTGTTTTGTATGTTTTAGCGTGTTTAGTAGGTTTTCTAAGCAAGGGGCGGCTTGCTTGGAGGACAAGGCTCAGGGCTATAAATAGATTACTACACACCACTTGTAAAGGTGTGCATTTTGGGAGCCACCACCCCGGGGAGCTCACCCGGGGTGGACGATTAATCTTGTATTTTGTTTTTTTACCAAACTTTCAGTGAATATTTCTTAGTTCAATCTTGTATTCATTTATCTTTTTGTTTGTTCATCGTTC
Source organism: Helianthus tuberosus (assembly GCA_030545235.1). Taxonomy (NCBI): domain Eukaryota; kingdom Viridiplantae; phylum Streptophyta; class Magnoliopsida; order Asterales; family Asteraceae; genus Helianthus; species Helianthus tuberosus. Next base: position 108,319,689 of record CM060450.1, read on the forward strand.
ACAAATCACCCGTCTTGTATTATTTACCGAATCGAAACTGAAACCGGATCTACACGGATTTATAATATGGTATCAGAGCCTCGGTGACTTGTTTCAGTTTCGGTTTGGTCGTATCTATACTGGAAAAACTGTCGGAGACATAAAAAATATGCATATATGTGTGTGACTGAGTTGTTTCAGATGTAGCTAGTTTATTCAACAGCGAATTTAATGTTTCAACATTTTTGTTCTTAGAATAGTGAGAAAGTGAAGCTGGTGTGGTCGAAGATCTAGGTTTTTCACATTGGCGACTTTATGGAGTCGTGACAATAAAGTTATAGATCTGGATGAGTTATTTCGTGACAATAAAGTTTTTTCTTGTGGGCTTATTTTAGTGGATCAACAGTATAATGGTTGATTTTTCTTTGGGTCCCACGTGGAGAGTTATCGTTGTTGTTTCATTGAAGGTAGCTGGGGTTTTCTTTCGACCAAGGCCACATGGAATTCCAAGGTGATTCAATTATAGGGATTTTTACATATATCCCCTTACTAAGAGTCATTATTACATATTTACCCAATCTTTAAAATCAATAACATATTTCTCCTTTCTTTATGAAATTATCCCTTTACCCTTTTCTTAATTTCTTATTTCTTAACTTCCAAATCAGTCTGGTCTATGTTGTGATAAAATTTTTAAAATATTTCTTTGAAAAAAAAAACGATCATACCCATTTTATAAAATAGGCGACCTTTTTACATATTTAGTTACTGATTAAGTTTTAGTTTACTTTTTTTTTACAACCGACCCATTATACATTTACATTTTAGTTAACAACACTAATATCATCATCATCATACTCAGTAAATCCCATCAATAGCAAAGCAAAGGTAGGGTCTAAGGAGGGTAAGATGCAGACAACCTTACCTCTACCCCGTAGTAATAAAGACGCTACTTCTAGTGAGACCCTGACTTGAGTTAACAACACTGACAATTTACGTTAAAATATTGATTATCTAAAATATCTTATATAGTCGTAATCAATTTTTGTTTAGCCTAAATCTTAGTTCGATCATCAATATATTAATTGTTTTGAAATAGGAGTTAAATTTCCATTTTTTTTCAAATGCTATTTAAGAAATCTAATTGTCATGTTTTAAACATTCAAAATAATATTGGAAAAACTGTTTTACAGCAAAAGTAATTATTTTAAACATGGTCGCATGACTGTTTTTTTTATAAAAAATGTGAATGCGTAAGAGTTAAGACGTATTACATATAAGCAAAACTTTCAATTTTCACACAATACAGGTAGAGGTTTATAAAAAAAAATTAGCCAGGGCTTAATAAAAAATGAATTCATAACATTAGGTTAATATCTGATTTGTAAACAATTATATTACACATTAAATCATAAAATATGTAAGTAATGGTATTAGAAAGGGGAAAAATGTAATAATCATTTAATAAGTTTATTAAAGGTAAAATAGTAATTTAATGGGAGTGATTTTAATAAAATGGGTAGATATGTAACATGTATGGTTTAAAAAGGAGAAATATGTAATTGATTTTAAGGATGATAGATCATGAGAAAACTAGTTTAAATGAGAAAACCAAAAAACTAACTAAAAAAGCCTAAAAAACATACCAATTTTTTTTATAAAAAATCGCAGGTTTTTATGCATGGAAAAAAATTAAAAAAAAAATATTTTTTTTGTTGTATTGCACATGTGCACTATTACGTATATAGTGCACATGTGTAGTACACATATAATGCACATGTGCAGTACAACAATTTTTTTTTGAAATTTTTTTATATATAAAAACTAGCGATTTTTTTATAAAAAATTGTAAAAAAAAATTGGTATGTTTTTTAGCTTTTTTTTAGGTTTTTTTAGTTAGTTTTCTAGTTTTCTCATTTATATGTAGTTTTCCCATTATCCTCTCCCTATATATATATAAGGGAGCGCTAAAATGAAAACCACCTCCAGTTGTAAGAACCGAGAGAAACCACTTTCTAGCCACTAGATCAACAAGATGGATGAATGAGATTAAAAGTAACTAAAATTAATATTAAATACATTTTATCTTATTATATCTTTAATATTTTAATCTAAAAGGGTAGTTTAGTAAAAGTCCTCTTTTTTGTCTTTTTGTCTTTATTATTTTTTTATTACTTTTTTGTTTTATTATTTTAATTTTTATTTTTTAAACAATTTTTTTATTAAAAGCATTTTTCAATTCAAATTTTTCTACCAAAACAAATTTTTTTTGCGCGCCGGTTTTTGCAAGCCGTTTTTACGCCCGGCTTTTTCAAGCATCGTTTTTTAATGCTTCGTTTATGCACGCCGTTTTTTACGCTCGGTTTTTTCAAGCGACGTTTTTTTTAACGCGCCGTTTTTTACGTCTCATTTTAACGCGGCGTTTTTTCGTCCCGTTTTTTTTTTCGCGGCGTTTTTATGCCCTGTATTCGCGCCCCTTTTTTAGGAGTCGTTTATTACACGGTTTTTTACGTTTTACAATTTACGTAGAAAAAGTTTTACGTTTTACGTTAAATAGTTTTTACATAAAAGTTTACGTTTTACGTTAAACTTTTTAAACTTTTTATGTTTTACGTTTTACGTTAAACTGTTTACGTCTTACGTTTTACGTAAAGCTTTTTACGTCTTACGTTTTACGTAAAGCTTTTTACCTTTTACGTTTACGTTAAACTTTTTACGTTTTACGTTTTTACGGAAAACGGACAGAGTTTCCTCTGTTTTTGGAATAAGCCGACAATTCAAGTTGTCGTTATCTTTTCAAAACTGAACAATTTTCAACAATATAAACACAATATATAAAATTTCTATCAAAATGCCAAACGTAACAAGTCACTAAAGTATCGATTCGAGCTCGGTGCGCGTTAACTAAATTAAATCTAAACTAACGTAATAATAACTCGCTACGTTTAAACTTTACCGGTCCTCAGTTGACCACCTTTGACTTGTTTGACCGCTGCTGACCCGAACCGGGTCCGTTGACTGCTTTCGACCCAAACCAAAACCCGAAACTGACCCGAGTTGCACCGCGTCGAGCCGAAACCCGAGCCGCTACTGAACTGTGTCACCGCCCTGTTTTCTTGTTGAACTAAACTTGAGCCGAGTGAACCATAACTGAACTATGTCAAACCGAAAATGAACCAAGATCCGAGCCGAAACTGAACTGGGCAAACCCGAACCCAAAATAATCCCCAAAGCCAAATCTGAATCTGGGACTGAATGAACCCAGACTTATACCGAATCTCAATCCTGAAACCTGAATCTGGTAACTCGTCGAAGAGAATGGAGGTACCACAGCCGCCGGGATAAACCTGCCGGAGAGTTAGAAGCTAGCTCCATCGGACATGCCGGAGAGTTAACAGTAAGCCCCATCATCATCATTGACATTTTCAATCATCACCGAACATGCCTTTCATATTATGCGGACCGCCTTCTACCTCTGTCGGAACTCCATTGATAAACACAGCGATGACTCTTGAACCTGCATACGAATCTGATCAGTAACCGACCCTGGCTTCTAATCTTCCAAAAATTGATACAACTACCATAATAAAGATTCCCAAACCAAGTTCTATTACACGCAAATGTTATATAACACGGTTTCTTTTTCAAAAAAAAAAAAAACAGAGAGAAAGAAAGAAACACTGCTGAATTAGATCAAGAGAAATATATATTTTTTGTATTGCTGAATTGAGATGAGAGAGGAGAGAGGATAGATGAGAGAGGTATTTAAAGTGATGAGAGAGGAGAGAGGTATTTAAAGTGACTTTAATGAAGAGAGATGGGAGATTTGACATTTGGGATAAATGACTAAAATACCCTTTAGGTTGGCATAATCTGATTGGTTGAGAGTGGTTCTCATGGTTCTTACAACTGGGGGTGGTTTTCATTTTAGCGGTCATATATATATATATATATATATATAGAAAAAGTATATCGTACATTACGGCTTAACGTACTTCACGTACAACAACGTGCGTGATTTGTTCGATAACATGCGTGATTAATGTTTTCAATATGCGTGATTATTGTGTTTCAACATGCGTGGTTTTGGATTTTTTAGTTATAACGTGCGTGATTTTAAAATGAACGTGCGTAATTACCTGTCGTACGTGATGTACGTTAAACCGTAATGTACGTTAACCTTCCTCTCTATATATATAAAGAAAAACAAATAATCCAAAATGCTAAAAAATGATTATTAAAACAGAAAATAATGTTCAAACACCAACTGAAATACCTGATATAATTAATACTCTAGTATTTACTATAATCCAACATTTTATTGGAAATCCAACAGATTATCAAGAAAGAAATTCATTAATATTATTAAATTTGACATGTAGAAAATTACAAGATTTTAGATGGTATAAAGATGTTTTCCTTTCAAAAGTTATGACTAGAGAAGATTGTAAAGAAGCTTATTGGAAAGAAAGATTTATAGCTGGGTTACCAAAATTATTTGCAGAAAGAATAAGAGAAAAAATTAAAAAGGATTTTAATAATAATATTCCTTATAGAGATTTATCCTATGGGCAAATAATAAATTATATAAATCAAGAAGGATTAAAAATATGTAATGATTTAAAATTAAAAGAAAAAATAAAAAAGGATGGTATTCAAGGCCATAAGGAATTAGGAAGTTTTTGTCAACAATATGGATTTGAACCATTTAAAACTCCTTCTAAATCTAAAAGGAAAATTCCTAAACAATTTATCAAAAAGAATTATAAAAGAAAGCCATATATTAAAAATAAACAAAAATATTATAAAGATAAAACTGATTTTCAAAAGAAAAAACAAGATAAACAAGATATTGTCATTTGCTATAAATGTGGAAGACAAGGACATTATTCAAAGGATTGTTATACTAAGAGAAAGATAAATGAGCTAAACATTTCTGATGAATTAAAAGAACAGATAAATAAAATACTTATTTATGACAATTCAAGTGAAAATAGTATTTCAGACTATAGTGATAATGATTTAAACAATATTGAAGATTCTAATTCAGATAGTAGTTCAGAAGAAAATTTATGTGATTGTATTGGTCCTTGTATTTGTGAAATCAATGGTACAATAAATTCTCTAACAACAAATAATAAAGATCTATTCGAATTATTAGAAAAAAATGATGATAAAGAGGTAACACAAGTATATTTAAAACAATTAAAAGAAAAGTATAAATTACCCATAGAAAAGGAAGAAAAGGTATATAATTTCAATGAAATATGTCAAAGATTTCAAACAAAACAAATAAAAGAAAATCCTGTTACAATAACTGATTTACAAATAGAATTAAAAAATATTAAAGAAGAAATTCGAGAAATAAAATTATAAATTAAAGAATTAGAAAAAAGGGAAAGATAAAAAAGATGAAGAAAACAATAACGATACTAAAAATGATACTGAAAATGTAGGAAAAATAAATCGTCTAAAAGGATTAACTTCTCAAAAATTGTATACTAAATTAAATATAATAGTTAATAATGAATTTCGATTAACATTAGTTGCCATGATTGATAGTGGTGCTGATATGAATTATATTCAAGAAGGTTTAATACCCACAAAATACTATGAAAAGACTACATATAGATTATCTGGAGCCAATGGAAACCCATTAAATATTAAATATAAATTAACAAATGTTCATATTTGCAAAGAAAACTATTGTTATAAAACTCAATTAGTTCTAGTAAAGGATCTGACATCTCAAATTATATTAGGACTCCCATTCATAACTCAATTATATCCTTTCACAATTGAAGAAAAGGGAATAAGTATTAAGGTATTAAATAAAAAGATCTGCTTTGAATTTGCCCATCCAATTACTTCAAAACAAATAAATATTTTAAGCTTAAAAGAAAAACAAAAGGAATTTTTAATTGAAGAAATTGATTATGTTAGAATAAAGAATCAATTGTAAGATAAAATAATTATAAAAAGAATACAAGAAACTGAGAATAAATTTAAAGATAATATCTGTGCAAATATTCCAAATACTTTTTGGGAAAGAAAACAACATATTGTAAGATTACCTTATATTAAAGATTTTAATGAGAAAAATATTCCAACAAAATCTAAAGCTATACATATGTCTCAAGAGTCAGAAGGCTATTGTAAAAAAGAAATACAAGAATTATTAGATAAAAGATTGATAAGACCATCCAAATCCCCTTGGTCTTGCTCTGCCTTCTATGTTCAAAATAGTGTAGAAATAGAAAGAGGAGCTCCTAGATTAGTCATAAATTATAAACCATTGAATAAACTTTTAGAGTGGATTAGATATCCTATACCAAATAAAAGAGATTTATTAAAAAAGATTTATGATTCAAAGATATTTTCTAAATTTGATATGAAGTATGGATTTTGGCAAGTTCAGATTGCTGAAGAAGATAGATATAAAACTGGATTTAATGTACCATTTGGACACTATGAATGGAATGTAATGCCTTTTGGATTAAAAAATGCTCCTTTAGAATTTCAAAATATAATGAATGATATCATTTTACCATTAGGAAATTATGCAATTGTTTACATTGATGATGTATTAATATTTTCAAATTCCATAGATCAACATTTTAAACATTTAAATGCTTTCTACAATATTATTCGTAAAAATGGATTAGTAGTATCACCTTCTAAAATGAGTTTTTTTCAAACAGAAATAAGATTTTTAGGACATAATATTATTCAAGGAACAATAAAACCTATTAACAGAAGCCTAGAGTTTTCAAATAAATTTCCAAATGAAATTAAAGATAAAAAGCAATTGCAAAGATTTTTAGAATGTTTAAATTATATTCATGACTTTTTCAAAGATTTAGGAATCATATGTAAACCTTTATATGATAGGTTAAAAAAGAACCCAAAACCATAGACTCAAGAACACACAGATATAGTAAAATACATCAAAGATAAAATAAAATGTTTACCATGTTTACATATTCCCCATCCTAATGCAAAATTAATTGTAGAAACTGATGCAAGTGATTTAGGATTTGGAGGAATACTAAAACAGGAATTAAATAATAGAGAAAGTTTAGTTAGATATTATTCAGGTGCATGGAATGATACTCAAAAGAGTTATTCTACAATTAAAAAGGAAATTTTAAGTATAGTTTTATGTATAAAAAAGTTTGAAGACGATTTATATATGAAACCATTTTTATTAAGAATCGATTGTTTATCTGCAAAATATATTCTAGAAAAGGATATTAAAAATTTGATTTCAAAACAAGTTTTTGCAAGACGGCAAACATTATTAAGCAACTTTGATTTTCAAATAGAATTTATAAAAGGAGAGAATAATTCTTTACCATATTTTTTATCAAGAGAATTTTTACAGGGAATATGAGCAACTCTGATTCTACAAAAAAGATTGTATTCTCGAAACAACAATTCTCAAAATCTCAATTATCAAGTTCTCCAAGTTCTCCATCAAGGCCAACCCATTTGCAACAGTTTCCCTTATTACCTAATATTCAAAACAGATTTGCCCCTCTTACCCCAGGATCCAGACCTAGACCTCCATTTTCATCCATTATTCAAAATCTAGAATCAAAACCCATTGTTCAATCTCCTTCTTTCACAAAGCTTTCTAAACCTGCCTCTCCTTCAAGCTCTTCACCAGCCACTATTCCTTATACTATCAACCCAAATAAAAAAATTACCAAAATTCTAGAGCCCTTAGAAGTCGAAAAGGTTAGCAAAATTTTTTTATCCTTAATCGACTTCATTTATCCAAGAGGATGCCATTTTTTCAAGGATGATTACAAGACCAGATATTATTATCAAGCAATTTTAGTAGATTCATAATCAGTCATTATTCGGCACAATTTTAATAGTGGAGATCCTTCCAAGATTGCTTATAGTCAAGTTAAAATTTTAAAGGTTTTATCTTTAGAAGATTGGAATTCTAAGCCCTATAATTCAAAAACCCTTTCAAATTTCAGTGCTTATCCTCAATATAACTATTATGATTATCAAGATGCATGGGAATATGCATTTCTTTTAAGAAACTTTGATCATTCTTGGTTCTTCCAGTTTGATGAAGATTTTTCAAATATTTATCCAAGATGGTTTGTTAAATGGTTCAAATATATAGGAATTATTCCAGAAGCTTTTCCCAAAGAAATTTCAGAAACATTTTCAAGATTCGTCGAGTATTTTCAACATGATGGAACACCAATTTCGAATATACTTTATAGTTTATGAGTGTTTTCAGAATTCCATGAATTTGTTTATGGACTTACAATTTTCAAGAAGAAAGTCCTACAGAACTTTCTCCTCCATTACTCTTCAGACAATACAGATGTAAATGGTGGAACAAGTTTATCATCACAAAAGCAAATTCTCAAGCAGTTACCAAGTATTATAAGGAACTAACTACTCAATATGAAAGAAGTCTAAAGTCTCCGATTCGAGATATCAAAGCCAGCGATGAAGATCAAGAGTATATTCAAAGACTTTCAGGATGCAAATCTCTAGAAGAAATTTTAAAGATAGTCAATGAAATTCGACAGTCTCCATCCCCTTCAAAACACTCATCTCCGGGGACTGAAGTCTTTCAAGATTCTCAAGACCCATTTGATCTAATGTAAAAAATAATAATAATAATAATAAATATATAATAATAATTTTTGATATCTGTTTCGAAGTTTTTGGCCGACAAGAGATAGTGAAAGATTTCTAATTATGGAAGATGGTGCAAAATAATTCAACAAAAGGACAATCAACTTTTCTTATTTTCAAAAGTGGAGCAAATAATTCAACAAAGAGACAACCTACTTTCTAATTATGGAAGATTGTGCAACAAAGAGACAACCAACTTTCCAATTTTTCAAAGATGGTGCAAATAATTCTCAAAGAAGACAAATAACTTTAAAGATTATTTTCAACAAAGGAAATTTTATATGGAAGCTCTTTTCAAGAATCAATAATAAAGACCCTTTTACTCCATCTATAAAAGGGAAGAAGATCAATGAAGAAAGACACACCATTTCTTACATCTTCTCTTATGTATAAAAAAACCCTCAAACCCAAAACTTGTATTATCAACCTCTCTATGTTCAAAATCTTTATATTTTCAAATTATAGTTGCTCCTCCCGATTGTAAGGAAATCAATTGTAATCAAGATTTTCAATCAATAAACTCAGGTATATTTTAAATTTATATCATGGTTGTTTATGTTGCCATCTCTTTAAATTAATTCATATTGTCTTCATGTTTATTCTTCTTCATATCAAACGATCCTAAACCGTTTTGGTATCAGAGCCATGTCTTTGTTTAGAAACTGTTTTAATAACTAATTTATTATGATTATTAGCCCTGAATATATATATATATATATATATATATATATGTAATTAATGATTTTAGGAGGGAATATATGTAAATGAACCTAAATTATATTTTTGGGTCATACGGTGATATCAGCATGGATTTATTTTTTAATTGGGCCCCACCTAATTATTTGCATTTCTTCCTTAAAATGTAGGTAGAGACATTCTCAAATAGAGATGGGCATAATAATCGGTTCCAAACCCGACCCGTTAGAACCTACCCGTAACCGGTTCCAGTCCCAACCCAGTATAAAGCATACCCGGTTCCGGGTTTAAAAAACCCGACGGTTCCTACCCGGTTCCATATTTAAAAAAAAAATAAGTTCCATACCCGGTTCCAACCTGTACCCGGTTCCTACCCGTACCCGGTTTCCATGCGTACCCGGTTCCTCCGTAATAAATCAAAACCCGGTGCCACTTTATTACCATTAGAATCGATTTGTTACTGTTAGAATCGATTCTAACGGTCAAATTCAACATTTAATAGAAATCTTACCGTTGGAACCGGTTCCGCCTATAAATACTTTGCCATTTTTTCAAGATTATCACACAATTCCCCCTAATCTTCTTCTTCTAGCTTATTCTTCTATAATGGCTACTAAAAATTCCAAAGTTACAAACTCCACATCCGTCAACAATGGTGATCAATCTGCTCCATTTGTCGTTGGAACATTATTACACAATCGCAATATTGAGGTGTGGTGTAATTGGGACTTGGTCGAGTTGAGTGATGGTTCGCAAAAGGCCCAATGCAAACATTGTGGCTCCTTGTTAAGCAAGGACTCTAACTCAACGTTAACCAAGCATGTTAAGAAGTATTGTAAGGCATTAAAGGAGGCGACACCCGGTCAAGTGCAACTCTCAAAAGACGGTACGATATTCCGTTATGAACATAACGTAACTCGCGATAGGATGACCAAGTTGGTGATTAAAAAAGCGTTGCCGTTTGGATACTTCGACGACCCCTATCTTACCAATCTTATTAGAGAGACGCTTCAACCACGCTACAAACACGTAAGTCGTCGTACTTTAAAATGCCATTGTTCGAAGTTATGGGAAAATGCTAGAAAAGATTTAATTGTTTGTTTTAAAAATTTAAAAACTAGTGTTAACTTAACTAGTGATGTGTGGTCGGCTCCACATGGTTTACCCGAATCGTACATTTGTGTCACCGCCCATTGGGTAGATCCCGATACATGGCAAATGATGAAGCGTACGATTGCATTTGACGAGTTTCATTCTCCTCAAACGGGAGAAAATATTTATAAAATTATAAACGCCACAATAATAAAATATTCTTTAGAAGATAAATTTTTTTTTTCAATATCATTTGACAATGCTTCAAACAACACACTAGCGATCGATAAATTAAAGTTGAAGTATAAACCGATTGTTGATGATGCATTTTATCACACTCGTTGTGTTGCATATATTATTAATTTAGTTGTGCAAACCGGGTTAAAAGATAAATTTGTTTCGGATTTTATTAAAGCTTTTAGAGTTATGCTATAAGATGTTTTCAAAAGTGGAAAAGAAAGATATCAAGATTATAAAAAACTTTGTAAAGATGTTAACCAAAAAATGATTGGACCTAATTGGGATATACCAACTCGTTGGAATTCAACTTGTCATATGTTTGAAATGGCTTTAAAACAAATGGGCACTTTAAAAACATTTCATACAACTTTAAGTGATGATTACCAAGTCGACCCTTTTCCCGACACGGCTTGGTCAAATATTAAAACGTTAAGTACTTTTTTAAAAGTTTTTAAAACATCAACAACGGTGATTTCGGGTGTGTATTATCCTACAAGTTCTAGTGTTTTATCCGAATTGCATTTGATAGCAACGAACTTTAAAAACTTTGAAAATTCAAGCGACATGTTGAGGAACATGTTGAAACCTATGATTGAAAATTTTTAAAAATATTTTTTGGATTTACCACCCGTTTTTCTATGTGCCGCCGCTTTAAATCCAATTTTAAACGTGCCGGATGTTGAAGCTATTATTAAGGAGATTTACGACAAGTTGGATATGCACGAGGAGGATCCAACATTAAAAGATAAAGTTAAAGAATCTTTCAATTCGAATTTGTCTAAACTTTATGACCATTATTTAAAAAAGTATGGTGAAAAAAATCATACGAATTTGTTTAAATCTCGGTCTTCGACCTCAAGCGATGAAACAATTAGCAACCCTATCATAACAATGTTGAATGTCGTTAGAGATGAAACGACAAAACAACAAAGGGGTAGTGAACCATCAAGCGAACTCGGTATATACAAAATAACTTGTTACTCGCATACTATGACCTCCGAGGAATACAATAACTTTGATATTTTATCTTGGTGGAAATCAAAAGAATCGGAATTTCTGATTTTAGCCACCATGGCTCGTGATATGCTAAGGGTCCAAGCTTCCACGGTAGCTTCGGAAAGTGTTTTTTCTCTTAGTGGTAGGGTGTTATCTATTCGAAGAACAAGACTAACACCGGAATCGTTAGAGATGGAAATTTGTTTAAAAGATCATTTGGACGCCGTTGACCGTGTACAAGATAAAACAAGTCTAGAAGACGAAGTCGAATTGGAGCACAACACTATTGACGAAGAGGAGGACGATTCAACCGAAGTAGAGAGTAACGATTAGGACGAAGATTGCACCGAAGTGCCCGCACCAAAGTGTCCCGCAAGTGAAAGTGTCGCACCCACCACAACTAAACGGTCAAAAAAATAAACCGTCTAATGTATACCCGGTTCCTGTTGGAATCTGGAAACCGGTTCCTGTTAATCTGGAAACCGGTTCCAGTTCGTATAATTTTTTTTGAGCATATGTATTGTAATTTGTAATCGGTTCAAGTATTTTTAATGTGACTTTTTTATTAGAACAACGTTTTTTTTATAGATTTAACTTCAAGTATAGAACATCAAACATCAAACATAATCATAAAGTTCATAAACCACATAAAACATAAAACATAAAACATAATCATAAACTAAACAAACAACCTAAAAATACAACATTGAACAAAACACATAAAACATAATCATAAACCACACAAACCGGTTACATAAAACACCTAAACTTTAGATGAGCCGGTCCCAGAGGCTTCACCCTTTTCACTTTTTTCGCCTTTGTCAACAGACAATGGCGCTCGGTGTGCTTCTTTAGCGTCGAGTTAGCCGACGCCTTCATAAACTTGCCGCAACCTTTGCATCTTGCCATCTCGTGGCTATCGGACATTAAGCATAAATCAAAGTTCTACCAAATCTCCGGGTTCTATTTTGTTTCCAAAACTGTAATGCCCTGCTTATTTGTACTTTCCATTTATAGCAAGTCTTGTTCGTATTTCTATTTTGTAATCGTTCTTTCCTTGTAACCGTTGTAAAATCCGAGACTTGGATCATAAATGAAACTCATATTTTGTTAAATACATGTTATACATACTTTATACATGCTCATACATTCGATTTCGTGTAACAATTGATGCTTATTCGTAATTCTTGGAAACTATGTGCTAAACTTGCAAATATGTGAAACTTATGCATAAAACATGTTTTGATCATAAACGATACTTAAATACGACCTTCATACGCTTAATTATACTTGGTTTATGTTCCTCATACTTAAATTTATCTTAAACTATGCTTTTATGGTGAAATTAGTCCTTAAAACACCCTAAAAGCACTAAATAACAAACTCTAGGGGCCAAAGAACAATTAACTAAAACTTGCCCTTCCCCCTTGTTTCCAGCCGCGTAAGCTCACCCCTGGGGCTACGCTGGCTGCGAGACAGGTCCCAAACCAGACAACTCATTTCACTTCACGAATTTGAGCGGGATTTGAGTTATTTTGAGTTTAAACCGAGCTTTGGGCATTAAATACACATCTAAACCAACCCTAATCACTTCCTTATAAATACCAAGTGCCTCCCAAGTCATTTTCATTTTACTAACACTCTCACAACTCTCTCAATCACTCAAAACCGTAGCTGCAAGTTCAAGTTTGGACAGAAGCATCAAGCTCCACTAAAGTGAGCATAACTTCTTCATTTCTTATCCTTTTTAGTTCATTCTTTTTCCAGAATACTTGGATCGACCTTAGCTTCGATTCCATGGGTATTTAACAGTGAATAAGTCCCTGTAACTCCGCAAATAGGCTCCAAAGTTCACTGTTTGAATCTGATTTCATTTAACTTTGTTTATACTTGTTTAAACTTGAGTCTAACTCACTCAAACCCACGTCCTCATGCTTATAACCACTTCTATGGTTAGTTAAGCTTAAAAACGGGGCTGAGACATTCGAAATCAGAGGTTAAACCTCACATATATTCTGTTTTGTTTAGGGTTTTTAACCCACAAGTGATTTTCAAGCTTCAAGCTTGATGAAGGTGTGATTATGGACTAACTTGGGTTGTCCAACATAGAATCCCCACATCACTTGATGATTTCTCATAGTGTAGTTGTTTATTTTTCTTGTATTAATATTAGTTCATGACCCTCCTTGTATGCTTTTACATCAAGTGTAGTGGTGAACCATAAGAGGTACCTAAATGGAAGCTTGATCTTCCTACCTCCTACATGATTTCCATGATACTTAGAGGTACCTAAATGAAGATCTTAATCTTCTACCTCATGCTTGAAATATTGGACATAATAATATGTATATAATATATGTGATATATAAACACATAATCCAAATAATCAAATCTAAGATGATGAACTAGTGTTCATATGTCATAGTACTAGATTATATCATCCTATGGTATGATAACTTGTCACGATTCTAATGGAACCTTGTTCCATGAAAACATATCAACTCCTTGGAGTTTCATAGTGTCAAGAACAAGTATCATATGTACTAGGTGATTATTTTCATATGTTATTTTCGTATGTTTATGTTTGTGATGTTTAAATTCCGAATCCTTAAGTCTTCCGAATTCCCCAAACTCATACACTTTGTTTCTTCGCGTAGAAGGACTTGGTGCTCCAACCTCCTAATCAACAACAACTCACTCGTAGATTCAAGTAGAAGACTTGCAAAACCGTGAGTATACTCGCAACCCCCCTTTTTATGTTTACCACTTTTGGGGTGTAACATGTTTAGCTATTAAACTACACTTAAACTTATTCTTTATGCAATGCACGAAAACAATCCTTATACATGAATACTATGTTGTTATACTTGATGCTTATACGTGGACCATACTTATGTGATATGTTTTAGTCATTAGCTTTCACGAGCCTCCATTTGACATGTATAACGCTATAGGAGTAACGCACCGCCCGTAGACTAGTGGTCATGTTGAATTATATCTTTTTGCGTAAAAAGAGGGTTGACTAGAAATATTGCATGCCATGTTAGGTTGATCTTGTATAAACTAAGTTGCCATGTGGATTCATTTTTGAACTTTTATACTTATACTTATTCTTAAACTTGTATACTCGCCTTTGCTTTTGCATTGAATTGTATTTTAAACATGTTACGGGTTGAGGATTGATGAGGCTATGAAATGGATTAGCAATGATGCCTAGATACTCACTTAGACGTTTAGGTTTAAAGTGTTGTATCAATTTTGTTGTGTTTATGTTATGACCAATGTTGTTATTTGAATTTCCTTGTAATGTTTGACAATTTGATTGTGAAATGAAATCGGTTGAATAAATATTGTCACAAATAGTGTTATGAAGTCTCTTACAATCTCGAACTAGTCCCACTCCGATGTTTCCGCCATTGGTTGGGGTGTGGCAGATTGGTATCAGAGCCATAACTATAGGGAATTAGGTAGAATTGCCATGTTCAACCTAGTCTATAGTAGGAACCATATTTTTGACCATTCTTGTTTCATGCTTAAAATGACATGCTTCCTTCTTTGCTCCCTTTTCTTCTTTTGGTCATAATACTTACATTATGTCTTTCCTAAGACAATTTACACAATACACTTGAAGACACTCTTTATACAAAAGAGACGAGTTTACCAAAATAGGCGTGAAACCCACAATTTGGTGAATGACTCTCATTCTGCTTATTCTTATTTTTGCACGAAATTTCGCCATTTAGCTAGGTGTGAAATCCACATCTAAATGATAAATTTCCAATTCAAACTCTCGTGGACCCTCGTCATAGTGTCGAAATTATATTTTGACCCGATGAGTACTAACCACATTAGGGTACGAAATCGTCAAGTTAGGGGTGAAACCCGCACCTTGTCAATTGAGTCCCATTCCTCGATTTTCGTTCTCACCAAAGTTTCGATTGTTTCAATCGATTAGAGACGTGTAGTAACTGGAAGGGTAAGATACCGTTAATCGCTTCTCGACGAGAGTATCTTACCTATAGGCCAAAGCACGTTTCTCTAATTTGAAAGGACTTTCGATTCACTTTGGAATAGTCGACGTTTCTCTACCCGAAACGATCCTATGTTTTCTGAGCCTCTCTTTTATGTGATTCAATTTATATGTGATTTTTATACTTGTTACCTTGTTCGTTTCAAAACCGTTACGAAATTCGCACGTCTCGCGCAATAAAAAACAATAATAATTCTCGTGAACAAACTAAATTTATACTATTTTCACGCATTCATACGTGTTTATACTTGTTGAATACTTGTTGAAATCATGCTCACTATGTGAACCATACATGTTACATCATGTTTACATGTTTAAAACCTGCAAACTTATTTTGAATTTATGATCAAGTCTCATCCTTTTCCTTCTCTTTCGATTCCTTAGATGTCGTCCAACGGTACTTCCAAGAAAACCAAGTCAAAGAAGGGTTCGACCTCCAACGCCAAATCCAACTCCATGTCACAAAGGGATTGAATGAAATTCATGGCCAAGCAAATGGCTAAGGTCATACCTGACATTGTTAGTAAGATTCAGCCAAACACCGATTCACCGCATAGCTCTGTCGATTCGAAGGCCGAAAAACCTAAGCCGACATTTCAATTCAAGCAATTTATGGCTTGTAAACCCTTGGAGTTTACAGGCGAAGATGGCGCTACCGCCATGATGAATTGTTTTGACGCAGTTGAGCTTACATTCTTGCAAAGTGGTTTCCCTGATGAACTACGAACCTTGAACGCAACTGGAGTCTTCCGCTTGAGGGCACTCGAGTGGTGGACCACCGAACGCAACAAGAGGGGAAACGATGTTGCACATGCGTTACCGTGGGACGAGCTTAGTGTCCTTTGTCCTGGACAAGTCGACTCCGTCCCCAAAACCATAGCCAAGTTCATTTGTTGTGTTGCACCTTCCGTGACGAATCATCTTGCCTCTGCAAACCCTAAAACCATAGAGGAAGCCTATACCATAGCCACCGAACTTAACAACAATTGTATCCTTCATGGAACCTTTGACAAGGTTTCGACTAAGAGTGCGCATCAAGCTGTCACTGATACCACCAATACTACCACCGTTGTTGAACCTTCATCCTCCCAATCCAAGAAGAATAAAGGCAAGAAGCGGAAGGCTTCAAGCCAAAATTGTGCGGTTGTCACTCCGCCAAACCCACAACCCTTACAAGCTTTAGCCGCCGTTGCACCCGCAAACACCCAACCACCAAGACAAGGCTATGTTGGATCTCATCCCAAATGTACTACCTGTTTGTTTCATCATCCTACCAACGTACCCTGCCGCAAATGCGCCAACTGTCAGAGGTATGGTCATTTTGCTAACCGATGTCAAAACTTCCCTCAAGCCCAAAACAACCAGAATCAAGCTATCATTGCAAACCCTGTTCCTAACCAGGCTCAACCTCAAGCTGCTCCTGTGCGAGCATGCTTCAAGTGTGGCGATCTCAATCATCTCACCAATGTTTGTCCCCAGCGTTATCAGCCTCAACAGCAGCAGCAGCAGCAACCGCCACAATAGCAGCAACAGGCTCAACAACCTGCTAGAGGCCGAGCTTTTGTCATCACTGCCGCTCAGGCTCAAAACGCTAACGATGTCATTACTGGTACGTTTCTTGTGAACCATGTTTATGCTTCTTGTCTGTTTGATACTGGCACCGATAAAAGTTTTGTGTCGCTAGAATTTGAACAATTGCTTAAGTGTAAACGCTCTAAGTTACCAAAATCTTTCGCTGTTGAAGTCGCTAATGGTAAATCCGTCACTGTTGATTCCGTTCTTTCCAATTGTTCCTTGATTCTCAACGATCATAGGTTTTCAATCGACCTTATACCTATGCAAATGGGTAGCTTTGACATCATAGTAGGCATGGACTGGCTTAGGCGAGTTCGTGCTAAAGTTGTTTGTTCTGAAAAGTTTATCCACCTTCCTCTTCCAAACGGTGATTCTCTACATGTGTATGGTGAGAAACCTTCTCAAGGTCTCAAGCTTATGTCGTGTATCCAAGTGAACAAATGCTTACGCAAGGGTACTTTCGCCTTTCTCGCCCATATTGTGGAAAAGAAGGACAAAGGCCCAAGCATAAGTGACGTTCCCGTTGTACGTGATTTTCCCGATGTGTTTCCCGACGATCTTTCTGGTCTGCCTCTTGCTCGTTCTGTCAACTTTCACATTGATTTAGTGCTTGGCGCAGTGCCTGTCGCTAAGTCTCCTTACCGCTTAGCACCCTCTAAGATGCAAGAGCTCTCGAGTCAACTTCAAGAGCTTATTGATAAAGGCTTTATACGCCCTAGTACTTCTCCTTGGCTTCTCCTTGGGGCGCTCCCGTTTTTTTCCTTAAAAAGAAAGATGGGTCATTCCGTCTATGTATTGACTATCGTGAGCTCAACAAGCTTACTGTCAAGAACCAATACCCTCTTCCGCGCATCGATAACCTCTTCGATTAATTGCAAGGCACGACATGCTTTTTAAAGATCGATCTTCGTTCTGGGTATCATCAACTTCGAGTCCTCGAAGAAGATATACCTAAAACCGCCTTTCGTACACGTTATGGTCATTAAGAGTTCGTGGTCATGCCCCTTTGGTTTGACCAACACACCTGCTTTTTTCAGGGATTTGATGAACCGCGTGTGCAAAGCGTACTTGGACCGTTTGGTGATCGTTTTCATCGACGATATTCTTATCTATTCCAAGACAAAAGAAGAGCACGAGCGACACTTGCGTCTTATGTGACATCTGTGCCTCCACGGCCATCAAACAAATACCAAATCAATGAAATATTGTGTTTCATACTTGGGATTTGTATAAATATGTGTATCATATGCACATATCATTTCTCGTTCGATTTCAAGCTCTAAATCACTTTCTGGAAAGTTATACGCGAACTGATGCGTAAAGGTAATCAGTTTAATGCGACAAACACTCCGGGACAATGACATAGGCTTAACATACCTTAAATAACCTTTACATAACTTAGAAATAAGTTTTGGATGGTTTGGTGTGTCGAAATCAAGTTTATTCGCTTACAGGGACTAATTTCGAAAAACTGCGAAAGTATGATGATTCGTACTGTAACGAACATTCTGGAACATGATAATAAGTTAAACATGCCCTAAATATCCTTTACATAGCTTAGGAATAGGCTTTGAGGTGTTTGGTGCACAAAAATAAACTTATTTGATCAATAGGGACTAAAAGCGTCAAAAAGTGCATAAGTTTGCATTTTCGTGCATATCTTACGTTCTGAATATATCCGGGCATCCAAAAATTTATGTAATCATTAAAATATTTTATTTTAGTGATTGGCATGATAAAATTCCATTTGTCGCGTAATCTGGATCATTTTTGCGTTCGTTACGATTTCGGTCGTAATTAACCAAACAACGCAACCGTACGACCAAACGAACCGACATCTGAGATATTTTTGAGCATATTTTAAGTTCCATATACTTTAACTTCATTTTAGAGCCTTGAAATGGGGTTAACGGGGCTTAAACATGCCAAAAATGAATCAAAAAACCAAGTTTTGGGCCTGCAGGGACTAAAACTGACAATCTGCCAAACTTCCCCAGGAGGGGCGCGTAAGACTGTGTCTGGGTCTACGCGGCCCGCATCAGACTGTCAGACATAAACATTGAATTTGGTCATTTTTCCTGAATTTGATGGTTTTGATCATAGATTTGCAATACCATTTGATGGTATTTGATGTCCCATTGTTTAGTATACCATGTGCCCAAGTGTAAGGTTAAGATTCAAGCACGAATAACGAGGAACGATCCTAACGGTTGTGGAAATTCTATAAATGCCCACATAAGTTTCACTCATTCCTCACATTTGTTCTCATTCTTGCTCTAAGTTGAAGCTCTCAAGCTTCATACCTGAGCAAATTGAGTTCAAATCTTCAAGCTTGTACCTTTTGTAAGTATTCTTTCATTCTTTTATGCGTTTTCAAGCACGAAAGTCAAACAGTGTTTGACTTTCTGCCTTGACCACAATTGGTCAACACGAAGTTCGTTTGAACTTCTCAATGTGAGCGTAATCACGATGGTTATAGTCCCTTGTGACTATACCTACTGATTACCATGTTGATTAGGTATAGTGACGAGTCATAGTTTCGGTCAAAATACGTATTCAAGCGTATTTTGCAACCAAACTATTCTTGGGTGTCAAAACCGTTTATTTTGATATCAAACTTGTTTTCTAACTTCGTTAAACATGTTTTAACAAGTTTAACTCGTCACTTTTAGTTTAGTGCTTATATAGTGTCGTAAGATAAGCGGTCTAAACAACCGCTTAGACTTTCGAACCCGACCCGTTTGGTGGTTCATTAGGATCCGACCAAAAATATTTTGTGACCATAATTGTATAGGGAATAACCTTCCAAGGTTATACATTATGGTCACTTCGTTTAGTTAGTTGTATGATAAGTAATTTATATGCCTTAGGAAAATGACCAAAATGCCCTTTGTACGCATAAATTCATTTTAAGCATATGTAACCTAAATTTTTATATCTAAACTGATTAGGTAACATTATTAGACATGTTAAGGCATATAATACTTGTCATAGGACTAGTTAGGCGGTCCGAACGCGTTTCACGCGAACGACGCGTTATAGTAGCGTAAGCTACCTAAACGAGTCGTAATGGGTCGTAAGCACTTAGGTTAGGTTTCGATTTAGTATGTAGGGTTTGTTATACCATGTCATATGAGTTCCAATACTCATTTGGTTTACGAAACCTCATCATATCCGATCTTCCGATTTAGGTCTGATTTATTTTACATAGTTACTTATATTAGGTGCCGATTGATTTCCGTGATCCCTCTAGCTTTGCTTGGTTGTTATTCAAGACTTCTAAGCATTCTCAAGTGAGTACATAGTTCCCCTATTTTACTATTTTAGATTGTTTTGGGGTGATTCATATGTGTTAAATGATTTCGATGTTTTTAACGATGGTTTCGAAAATGAATAAAATGGTTTATATTAAATTAATAACGATTTTGATAATGTGGATAAACTTGTTGGTTGTAATTACATAACAAATAACATTCATTAGTTTTGGCCGAATCAACCAGTATTAGGTTATGGTACCATAGGATCTAACAAATCCCGTTATCAGACTACACCCATGGTTATGTGTGGGTTAGGTGGGTAACGACTGCATCTGTTATTGTTAATTTACCCTTTGGTGGTTTATTAATGCGAGTTTCGAGATAGTCGAGTTGTGAAGATTTGGATGTTATTAGCGAGGCGACCAAAAGTAGTTTTCACAATTTAAAACGAGAATGATTTAAACGACTAAAATGATTTTAATTAGTTAAACAATTTGGATAAACGATTGGTTTTTGGTTAGTGTTTAGATAACGGGACGGGTGTAATGTGATGAAAACATGGTAGATACGCCGCTGGTACTTCTTATATATAAGTGTTTTCATCATATTACATACCGTGGCGTTATTTAGTTCACTTGAGTAAACGATTTTGAAACGATGTCACACAATGATGTTTTCTGAATAATATAAACCATACGAGTTTTATTAACAAGTTTTTACGAGATGTTTTACAATTTAATTTAATTAAACAAATGTTTTGGGATTAAGAAGCAGGCTACGAGATTTTGCAAATTATAACCAACTTGATTTGAGTTGGTTAATGATGTTGCAATACTATACACTTTTTCAAAACAGGGTTTTTAATTAGGTATTGCAACATGTAAACTAGCCATGAATCCGACACTCTCATGAACCTATGTGCTCTCCAGCATTTCTTTGCTGACTTTGTTTTTAGATATGTTTCAGGTGTTATTGAATGATGTTGATTGCTAGGATTCGTGCTCACATAGGACTGGACGAGGCCTTAGTGACTTAATAACAATGATAGACTATGTTTAACTTGTTTGTTTAGATTTCAAGACGATGTAAATGGTTAATCTTTAAATAAAACGAAACTTCAAATTTCCGTGTGTTATGAAACAATGATTCTGTTACAACACTCCCCGACGATTCCGCCGCGATTTGTTGTTTTACGTGGTCGGGGTGTGACAGAAAAGTTGGTATCAGAGCTCATGGTTATAGGGAATTAGGTTATTAATAATGCTTTGACCTAGTCTATAACCTTCCTAGGACCCTAACACAAGATTCTTATGTGTATATCTTAAAACAATACCGTCACTTATCCTTAGGTGACAACCACAACAAGAACACAAATTTCAAATCCGCTTTGAAAACCAATCATCTGTTCTAGGATGATTTATTATTAGGTTTTGAACCTTCAAAGTTTTCAAAATCTCGTCAAAGTTGGGTCTTATAATGTGAACACATGCAATCTGGAAGGGTAGATGCCTGTACTCTGAGTTTTCTGTCTAAGGCTAGAGTGTTCGTACAAATCCACATAATCGGACCAGTCACTCTTACCTGGGAACTCTTGGGGTGAGTGTCCACTTATAGGCTAAAGCATGTCTTCGCGATACATTAATATGACCCGCTTACTTTGATTAGTCACCGTCTCATTTGTTTGCCTTAGGTAACAAACAAATGATCGAAATATCTATGCGTTGTCATTCTGTTTTGATTATCTGATAACATTTCACTTGTTTCCTCCTATGTCTTTCATTTCCTCCAAAATATCTCTCCGTCGCAGCGACACTCAAATGTCCGAGCAGACTACCAAATTTGCCCAGCGAATAGGCGAAGTAATCATGAAGACTGCTGAATTAGCTGTATCCATGTCTCATCTCAATGACGAAGCCACCCAAGAAACATCAAAGGAAGCAGAAGCCGAGCCTTCAAAAAGGTCAAAGAAGCGTAAATCTTCAAAGGATCCCGTAGCCGTTGCACCAAATCAAGCAGAACCTAGTCAGGTGGCAGCACCACCAGCCAAAAAGCCGTACTTGGGAACTGCTCCCTTGTGCAATCAATGCAACCGTCATCATCCAGATCAAACACCATGTTTCAAATGTACCCACTGTGGACGATGGGGACATTTGGTCAGAACATGCCGTTTTGCGATCCAAAATACAACTGTTGCAGATCCTACTGCTGCTCAAGCAGATCCAGCACGAGCTCATTTTCCGCCTGGTACTTGCTACACCTATGGCGAGACGGGTTATGTCAGGGACAAATACCCAAAGATTTTCAATGCAAATCTGACCCACGGATGAGCATTTGGCTGATTAGAAGAAGCTGCTGCTTTGAATAATCTGAATCTTATGCTTATGTTTCTTGTGTTTTTCTTTGAACTCTGACACAATCGGTTTTGTTTATAAATAAATCGTTGTTCATAATTCTGATGTACAAATATAGTTGCATATGTGTATAGCATACCCCTACGATTCCTACACCAAAGAACCATATTTGTAGTTCTCACGTTCATGTGATCGCTCATGATTTTCTCGAAAATTCTAAGTGCTCATTTTATTCTAAGAAACGAAGTACAGAAAATAAGTGACATTTTGAGTAATCACTTTAAATCCTTGGTTAGATAACTAAGGATATTCTTCGATCTCATACTCATATCATTACATTCTAGTTTTTATCACAACATACATAGTATATATTTTTCAAAAACGACCTTCATGATTTCAAAATATTTCATATAGTTTGAAAACGATTTTAACACAGTATATTTACTTAATGTATCAAGTGCATGATTTCAAAAGCATTATTCATATTTTCAAAATCCTTATACATAATTTCAAAATTTATCTCGCATGACTTTAAAACATTTTATAAATATACTTACCTAATACGCCTACTTCATGATTTCAAAAGTATTTTGTAGGATTTCAAAAACATTAAACACATTTCTAAAAAGAACCCCATGCATAGTTTTCGAAAAGCATTCTGCTCGTATTACCCAACCTTCAAATTCTGCTTCATGTGTCGCCTTGGCATATCTAGCACCTCAACTTCATGAGCATTCTACCTCGTGTATCGACTTAAGCACGTCTAGTGCAGGGTTTCGAAGCGTCTCCCGCTCTTTGAATTCCAAAATCCATATAGGATCTTCTTATCTTCACAATTAGATCCTTGTGGACAATTATCGCTCAAATCGGACCCTTGGTTGGACTCTTTGTACGCTTTAATACGTACATTACGATCCAATAAGGACAAAGCCGAATTCCTATTAAAATCTTCCTATCTTCATAGTTAAATTCTTGAAAAAAAAAATGTTTAAAGTGCCAAGTGAAGTCCACGGATTGGATTCTTGGTGTGCTTTAAATACCCGTGTCTAAAGATAACAAATTAAAGGTCAAGTTAAACGATTATGTGATTATGTGTTTTCTTTTTGTTTTTGTGTGATTCGAATTTTCGTTATCCAAATCCTCGTAGAATCTTCCATATCTTTATATGAGGGATTCATAGTAGGATATTCAAAAGGTACTACCTTAAATCCTTAATAGGCTTCTACGTGATAGTTAAGACCTTTGGATTATAAAGTACCATTCCATGATTCGAAAGGGACCCTTTGAGTGGTCTAGTTAAAAAGATTGATTCAGAATCTGGTCAAGAAAGACCCGTGATGATATAACTGAAAAGACTCCTTGGTGGTCTATTTAAAGAGATCAATTATTGATTTAATTAAAAAGGACCCTAGGATGCTCTAGTCACACTCATCGCAGGTTTGTTCATTTGGTTTTCCCCTACACATTATAAAATGCACTGTGCGGACTATGCAAGGAATTAAGTAACTATGGACGCGTACATAATTATGAAATTCAGTGCACAGGAACCTCAGTAAGATTTATCATGCGTAAGAACCTATAGTGGCAACAATAACAAAACGTGAACAATGTAATGGAGGTACGGTGGACGCACCAATGGCGCTTCATATACTCGTATATAAGTGTCCCTCTTACATTGAAAGCATGATGTTATTTAAAGTTACTAGAAGTTCTGAACCCTAAAAAGTATTGTTTTATCTTTTCGACTTCATGTTTCGAGCTCTCACAAGTTTCCTCTAAAAAAATTTCGGGACGAAATTTCCTGAAGTAGGGGAGACTGTGACATCTGTGCCTCCACGACCATCAAAAAAATACCAAATCAATGAAATATTGTGTTTCATACTTGGGATTTGTATAAATATGTGTATCATTTGCACATATCAATTCTCGTTCGATTTCGAGCTCTAAATCACTTTCTGGAAAGTTATACGCGAACTGATGCGTAAACGTAACCAGTTTAACGTGACAAACACTCCGGGAAAGTGAAATAGGCTTAACATACCTTAAATAACCTTTACATAACTTAGAAATAAGTTTTGGATGGTTTGGTGTGTCGAAATCAAGTTTATTCGCTTACAGGGACTAATTTCGACAAACTGTGAAAGTATGCCGATTCGTACTGTAACGAACATTATGTAACATGATCATAAGTTAAACATGCCCTAAATATCCTTTACATAGCTTAGTAATTGGCTTTGAGGTGTTTGGTGCGCAAAAATAAACTTATTTGATCAATAGGGACTAAAAGCATCAAAAAGTGCATAAGTTTGCATTTTCGCGCATATCTTACGTTCTGAATATATCCGGGCATCCAAAAATTTATGTAATCATTAAAATATTTTATTTTAGTGATTGGCATGATAAAATTCCATTCATCGCGTAATCTAGATCATTTTTGCGTTCGTTACGATTTCCGTCGTAATTAACTGAACAACGCAATCGTACGACCAAACGAACCGACATCCGAGATATTTTTGAGCATATTTTAAGTTCCCTATACTTTAACTTCATTTTAGAGCCTTGAAATGGGTTTAACAGGGCTTAAACGTGCCAAAAATGCATCAAAAAACCAAGTTTTGGGCCTGCAGGGACTAAAACTGACAATCTGCCAAACTTCCCCAGGAGGGGCGCGTAAGACTGTGTCTGGGTCTACGCGGCCCGCGTCAGACTGTCAGACAGAAACATTGAATTTGGTCATTTTCGCTGAATTTGATGGTTTTTATCATAGATTTGCAATACCATTTGATGGTATTTGATGTCCCATTGTTTAGTATACCATGTGCCCAAGTGTAAGGTTAAGATTCAAGCACGAATAACGAGGAATGATCCTAAAGGTTGTGGGAATTCTATAAATACCCACATAAGTTTCACTCATTCCTCACATTTGTTCTCATTCTTGCTCTAAGTTGAAGCTTTCAAGCTTCATACCTGAGCAAATTGAGTTCAAATCTTCAAGCTTGGACCTTTTGTAAGTATTCTTTCATTCTTTTATGCGTTTTCAAGCACGAAAGTCAAACAGTGTTTGACTTTCTGCCTTGACCATTAATTGGTCAACAAGAAGTTCGTTTGAACTTCGCAACGTGAGCATAATCACGATGGTTATAGTCCCTTGTGACTATACCTACTGATTACCACGTTGATTAGGTATAGTGACGAGTCATAGTTTCGGTCAAAATACGTATTCAAGCGTATTTTGCAACCAAACTATTCTTGGGTATCAAAACCATTTGTTTTTATATCAAACTTGTTTTCTAACTTCGTTAAACATGTTTTAACAAGTTTAACTCGTCACTTTTAGTTTAGTGCTTATATAGGGTCGTAAGATAAGCGGTCTAAACAACCGCTTAGACTTGGTGGTTCATTAGGATCCGACCAAACATATTTTGTGACCATAATTGTATAGGGAATAACCTTCCAAGGTTATACCTTATGGTCACTTCGTTTAGTTAGTTGTATGATAAGTAATTTATATGCCTTAGGAAAATGACCAAAATGCCCTTTGTACGCATAAATTCATTTTAAGCATATGTAACCTAAATTTTTATATCTAAAATGATTAGGTAACATTATTAGACATGTTAAGGCATATAATACTTGTCATAGGACAAGTTAGGCGGTCCAAAAGTGTTTCATGCGAACGACGCGTTAAAGTAGCGTAAGCTACCTAAACGAGTCGTAAAGGGTCGTAAGCACTTAGGTTAGGTTTCGATTTAGTATGTAGGCTTTGCTAAACCATGTCATATGAGTTCCAATACTCATTTGGTTTACGAAACCTCATCCTATCCAATCTTCTGATTTAGGTCTGGTTTATTTTACACAGTTACTTATATTCAGTGTTGTAGAAGGCGCTAGGCGCTAGTCGGGCGGTGAGGTACCGCCTAGGGATTAATCGGATTGGGATTTTTACATGTATTTTTTCAAAATTATATATATATACCCAATAATATAAAAATAATACTTCAAAATTCACATAAATACTTCAAGTTTCAGATAGTATGGTTCGATTTTGACCGATTTTGACTGATTCTGACCAATTTTGACCGCCTAGGACCGCCTGGGACCGCCTGGGACCGATTTTGACCGATTTTAACCGATTAATATAGGCCGATTAATCCGATTTTTGACCGCCTAGGACCGATTTTGACCGACTTTGACCGACTCCGATTAATTGGCCGACTAGCTCAAAATTAGTCAGTAACTAGCCGCCTAGCGCCTAGGCGCCGATTAATCGGCCGCCTAGGCCGATTTTTGCAACACTGCTTATATTAGGTGCCGATTGATTTCCGTGATCCCTCTAGCTTTGCTTGGTTGTTATTCAAGAATTCTAAGCATTCTTAAGTGAGTACATAGTTCCCCTATTTTACTATTTTCGGTTGTTTTGGGGTGATTCATATGTGTTAAATGATTTTGATGTTTTTAACGATGGTTTTGAAAATGAATAAAATGGTTTATATTAAATTAATAACGATTTCGATAATGTGGATAAACTTGTTGGTTGTAATTACATAACAAATAACATTCATTAGTTTTGGCCGAACCGACCAGTATTAGGTTATGGTACCATAGGATCTGACAAATCCCGTTATCAGACTACACCCATGGTTATGTGTTGGTTAGGTGGGTAACGACTGAATCTGTTATTGCTAATTTACCCTTTGGTGGTTTATTAATGCGAGTTTCGAGATAGTCGAGTTGCGAAGGTTTGGATGTTATTAGCGAGGCAACCAAAAGTAGTTTTCACAATTTAAAACGAGAATGATTTAAACGACTAAAGCGATTTTAATGAGTTAAACGATTTGGATAAACGATTGGTTTTTGGTTAGTATTTAGATAACGAGACGGGTGTAATGTGATGAAAACATGGTAGATACGCCGCTGGTACTTCTTATATATAAGTGTTTTCATCATATTACATACCGTTGCGTTATTTAGTTCACTTGAGTAAACGATTTTGAAACGATGTCACACAATGATGTTTTCTGAATAATATAAACCATACGAGTTTTATTAACAAGTTTTTACGAGATGTTTTACAATTTAATTTAATTAAACAAATGTTTTGGGGTTAAGAAGCATGGCTACGAGATTTTACAAATTATAACCAACTTGATTTGAGTTGGTTAATCATGTTGCAATACTATACACTTTTTTTCAAAACAGGGTTTTTAATTAGGTATTGCAACATGTAAACTAGCCATGAATCCGACACTCTCATAAACCTATGTGCTCGCCATCATTTCTTTGCTGACTTTGTTTTTACATATGTTTCAGGTGTTGTTGAATGATGTTGATTGGTAGGATGCATGCTCACATAGGACTGGACGAGGCCTTAGTGACTTATTAACAATGATAGACTATGTTAAACTTGTTTGTTTAGATTTCAAGACGATGTAAATGGTTAATCTTTAAATAAAACGAAACTTCAAATTTCCATGTGTTATGAAACAATGATTCTGTTACAACACTCCTCGATGATTCCACTGTGATTTGTTGTTTTACGCGGTCGGGGTGTGACATCTTATCCTTGAACTTCTTCGTACTGAACGTCTATACGCCAAATTCTCCAAGTGTGAATTTTGGTTAAAAGAAGTTCAATTCCTTGGTCATACTGTCAACGAACTTGGTATTCACGTTGACCCTGCTAAAATCAAAGCTGTGAAGAACTGGATCGCACCTAAGTCTCCATCTGAAATTCGTTCGTTTCCTGGTCTTGCTGGTTATTATCGTCGTTTTATCTCTAACTTCTCGAAGATCGCTGTTCCTTTTACTTCTTTGACTCAAAAAGAGAAACCTTTTGTTTGGGGTCCCGAACAAGAGGAATCTTTTCAAACGCTCAAGGAGATGCTTTGTAATGCTCCTATCCTCGCGTTTCCTGATGGTAACGATGACTTCATCGTATATTGTGATGCTTTACACCTTGGTCTTGGTTGTGTGCTTATGCAATGAGACAAGGTCATCGCTTATGCGTCGAGGCAACTCAAAATACATGAGAAAAACTATACTACTCATGACCTTGAACTTGGCGCAGTTGTTTTTGCGTTGAAGATTTGGCGACATTACCTTTATGGTACTAAGTGTGTGGTCTTCACCGACCATAGGAGCCTTCAACATATCTTCGACCAAAAGGAACTGAACATGCGTCAACGTCGTTGGGAGGAACTGTTAAACGACTATGACTGCGAAATCAAATACCATCCAGGTAAAGCGAATGTAGTAGCCGACGCGCTTAGTCGTAAAACTCATGTGAAGAGTGTCCGTTGTCTCCAACTCGTTAACGATCTTCAATGCCGCATTCGTGAAGCTCAATAAGCCTCTATTAACGAAGGCAATCTCTCTGTCGAGATACGAGGCGCTAAGGAACATGAACTCATGTCTAAATCCGATGGTATTCTATACTATCTCAATCGTATCTGGATCCCTAATCGTGAAAACTTTCAAGACTTTCAGATGAAGAAGGCACACAAATCGAAGTATTTCGTTCATCCTGGCACTGACAAGATGTACCATAATATGCGTACGTCATACTGGTGGCCTGGGATGAAAAGGGATATTGCCTCCTACGTTGCAAAATGTCTCACTTGTTCGAAGGTAAAAGCTTAACATCAATGTCCCTCTGGCTTACTCGAACAACCGGAGATTCTTGTCTGGAAATGGGAGAGCATTTCCATGGACTTTATCACTAAACTTCCTTGTACTTCTTCTGGTCATGACAGTATTTGGGTGATCGTTGATCGATTGACCAAATCAGCTCATTTTCTTCCCATTCGTGAAGATTTCAAAGTCAAGAAATTGGCTAGAATCTACACTGATGAGATCATCTGTCGTCATGGTATCCCCATTGACATCATTTCCGATCGCGATGCTCGTTTTACGTCTCGTCTTTGGTAAACTTTTCAATCTGCTATGGGTACTGTTGTTAACCTTAGCATCGCTTTCCATCCTCAGTCAAACGGTCAAACCGAGCGTACTATCCAAACTTTAGAGGATATGCTTCGTTCTTGCGTAATAGATTTTGGTGGCAAATGGGATTCACACTTGCCTTTGATCGAATTCTCGTACAACAACAGTTATCATGCGAATATTCAAATGGCACCTTTCGAAGCATTGTATGGTCGCAAGTGCCGTTTGCCAATTTGTTGGCACGAGATTGGTGAATCTCAATTCACTGGTCCCGAGCTTATACAAGAAACAACAGACAAGATTTTACAGGTTTGAGACAATTTACTGAAAGCCAGGAGCCGACAAAAGAGTTACGCTGACAAGCGTCACAAACCCTTGGAATTCGAGACAGGTGACTTGGTACTTCTCAAAGTATCCCCTTGGAAGGGTATGGTTTGATTCGGTAAGAAAGGGAAACTGGCACCTCGCTACGTTGGTCCTTTCAAGATACTCGAAAGGATTGGAAAGGTTGCGTATAGACTGGATACCTGAAGAACTCAACAATGTACACCCTGTCTTCCACGTGTCAAACTTAAAGAAGTGTCTAGCTGACGAAGGACTTCAAGTTCCACCCGAGGACCTCCAAGTTAACGAGACCTTGCATTTTGTGGAAAAACCCGTTGAAATCATGGATCAAGGAGTCAAGTTATTGAGGCGCAGTAAAATTTCTATCGTCAAGGTTCGATGGGAAGGTAAACGTGGCGCAGAATTCACTTGGGAACTCAAGAGTCACATGAAGACGAAGTATCCACATCTTTTCGCTACATCTTCCTAAATTTTGGGACGAAATTCCCTAAAGGAGCTGAGACTGTAACGCCCTGCTTATTTGTACTTTCCATTTATAGCAAGTCTTGTTCGTATTTCTATTTTTGGAAGTCTTGTGTTCTTGTTATCGTTCTTTCCTTGTAACCGTTGTAAAATCCAAGACTTGGATCATAAATAAAACTCATATTTTGTTAAATACATGTTATACATACTTTATACATGCTCATGCATTCGATTTCGTGGAACAATTGATGCTTATTCGTAATTCTTGGAAACTATGTGCTAAACTTGCAAATATGCGAAACTTATGCATAAAACATGTTTTGATCGTAAACGATACTTAAATACGACCTCCATATGCTTAATTATAATTGGATTATGTTCCTCATACTTAAATTTATCTTAAACTATGCTTTTATGGCGAAATTAGTCCCTAAAACACCCTAAAAGCACTAAATAACAAACTCTAGGGGGCCAAAGTGCAATTAACTGAAACTTGCCCTTCCCCCCATGTTTCCAGCCGCATAAGCTCACCCCTGGGGCTACGCTGGCCGCGATACTGGTCCCAGATCAGACAACTCATTTCACTTCACAAATTTGAGCGGGATTTGAGTTATTTTGAGTTTAAACCGGGCTTTGGGCATTAAATACACATCTAAACCAACCCTAATCACTTCCTTATAAATACCAAGTGCCTCCCAAGTCATTTTCACTTTACAAACACTCTCACAACTCTCTCAATCACTCAAAATCGTAGCTGCAAGTTCGGACAGAAGCATCAAGCTCCACTAAAGTGAGCATAACTTCTTCATTTCTTATCCTTTTTAGTTCATTCGTTTTCCAGAACACTTGGATCGACTTTAGCTTCGATTCCATGGGTATTTCACAGTGAATAAGTCCCTGGAACTCCGGCAAATAGGCTCCAAAGTTCACTGTTTGAATCTGATTTCATTTAACTTTGTTTATACTTGTTTAAACTTGAGTCTAACTCACTCAAACCCACGTCCTTATGCTTATAACCACTTCTATGGTTAGTTAAGCTTAAAAACGGGGCTGAGACATTCGAAATCAGAGGTTAAACCTCACATATATTCTGTTTTGTTTAGGGTTTTTAACCCACAAGTGATGTTCAAGCTTCAAGCTTGATGAAAAGGTGTGATTATGGACTAACTTGGGTTGTCCAACATAGAATCCCCACATCACTTGATGATTTCAGTGTAGTTGTTTATTTTTTTTGTATTAATATTAGTTCATGACCCTCCTTGTATGTTTTTACATGAAGTGTAGTGGTGAACCATCAGAGGTACCTAAATGGAAGCTTGATCTTCCTACCTCCTACATGATTTCCATGATACTTAGAGGTACCTAAATGAAGATCTTAATCTTCTACCTCATGCTTGAAATATTGGACATAATAATATGTATATAATATATGTGATATATAAACACATAATCCAAATAATCGAATCTAAAATGATGAACTAGTGTTCATATGTCATAGTACTAGATTATATCATCCTATGGTATGATAACTTATCCCGATTCTAATGGAACCTTGTTCCATGAAAATATATCAACTCCTTGGAGTTTCATAGTGTCAAGAACAAGTATCATATGTACTAGGTGATTATTTTCACATGTTATTTTTGTGACAACCCTCATAAATTCAGGTATCCGTACAATTAATTAATATTAATTAAGTGCTTAATGACTGTGATGAATTACTTAACTGCTTTCTGATTACTGCATCATACTTACATGTGCATCACATATTACATAATGTCACATCATTATCACATACAAACTATATTAACATACATGATGCACAAAGCACGGTTAGCACAGTTAACAGATTGAACGGGGATATGCTGACGGGGTTCAGTACATAGACAGACAGTGTTTTGAGACCCAGTATGGGCCAGGGACAAGGTACTACACTAGTATGGTGTGTAGGGAAGTAAGGACCATAGAACTGTGTCACTAGGTGATAGATAAAGTGCCGGAAAGTGCCTAAAACCCACTTATAGTGCAGAATTCTGCATATTTCAGCAAAATTCAGCTTTTTAACAAGCTAATTATGTGCAAAAATTTGACTAAATGGTCCTGAATGCTTTCCTAAGTGTCGGGAATTAAAAGTGTCACAAAAAGCAACATAAAGATCTTTAAACGGAATAGCTTGACACTTTAACGAACCGGTATCTAACCGAACAACCGGACACTACCCGAAACACCAAAATTATACTGGAAACATTGTTTAATTATTTTTGAGCTAGTCATGATCCCCGAACACCTTAACACCCACTAAAATATCTAGTAACTAACTTAACTAACTATATGCTTGGTTTTGGATTGTAAACTAACTAGATATCTCAAAGTTACACTTAGACCCCCTCTATGCTTGTCATCGGCCATACCCCACCACACCATACCTCAAGATTTGATTTCTTATTATATTAAGATCTTGCTTCCTCCTCTTTCCAAAATATATAGAAGTAAGATTATAAGTATGGAATGTGGATTCATAAGATCATTTCATTTCACAACACCACACACTTCATCTCTCTCTTACTCTCTCCCTCTCCTCTCGGCCTAGATAGTGCCGCCACCACCACCACCTTACATCCACCATCCACTCATTCCATACACTCTCAAGGTTGTAAGAAGGTGTCTTGTGAAGCTGGTGCTCTTGAATCTTGAAGAACATCCATCAATTGCTCTTACCCACCATTTTCATCATCTTCTTCATCAAGTGTTCTTCCCTAGCTTAGAGCTAGTAGTAAGACTCTCACAACCCTTTGATACTTCTAATTTTAGTTGGTTAAAAGATATATTATGTTGTAAATCACAAGAACACTAAAGAACATAATCTTGAATCAAGAACATAAAGCTTAACATATGATGATATCTTGATGAAATAATGTTGTTTAGAGTATGTATGATACTTGCTAGATTACTTGAGATTATGATGTTGATCATCATAAGGAGCTTGATAGATTGTGATTAAACACATGATCTAGCAAGTTAGAGGATGATTATGTATTAACACAAGAAGATCATCCTCATACATTAGCATGAACTTGAACAAAAAGATGATTTCTTGGAAAATAATGAACAAAGTAAGCTAGTAACCTTATGAATCTAATATTTATGAGTGGTTTTCCAAAAGAACCAAGTTTAAAATGTGATTCTTAGAAGATCTTGGTTTGTATTTAAACCTACACTATTTTTAGAGGTAAGACAAGTGTGTAAACACTTATGAAACAAAAAGACCTCACAAAGAAACGTTTTTGTAAAATGTGTTTACAAGTTGTAAACACCTAAACTCTTTAAGAATGAGATTTGTAAAGTAATAAACGCACTTTAAAGGGTAACTAAACCCACTAAACACTTTACCAAGTTACTACAAGTTTTTGTGAAAGATCAAGTTCATGATGTTATGTAAATTTCATAGTTTTTGCACTTGGTAAGTGTAAGTTGTTTATGGATTAATTGTTGATTGTTGTGATGATTTTTGAAAAGAAAATGATATGCTTTGATAGCATGGACACCTCCATTTTTAGGGGAAACTATGGCAAAATTTTCAAAAAATATAAACACTTAGAAAAATATTTTCTAACAAGTATTTACAAGTGTATTTTGATCATAGGTTTTCAATATAAACTTTGCCATAATTTTTGTAACAAAAAATACAAATATTGGAGGTTGGTTTTATAAATAAAAATGGGGAAATATATATTTAGAATATATATACATATTAAGACACTTGTGTGATTATTTGTATACTTTGTGAAATGGTTATATTATTTTAGGGTAAAATAATATAACTTAACAAAGTACCGTGAAATTACTATCCAAAGCAATACCATTACAAATATATCTTTGGTAAATATTATTGTGGATACAAGAAAGGAAAATATGATTATTGTAAATATTACAAAGTTATATCATACTTTGACAAAAGGGAAAAATATTATTTTTCGGAAGTTAAAATATATCTTCTTAGTAGATTTAGAAGATATGTAATTTTTGGGAAAATATATATATTTTCTTGGAATACATTATTTTGGACAAAATAAGTTTAAATATATTTTCTAAAGTGAGACATGGAAATATATTATTTTGGAAATTACAAATACAATAATACAAATATACATGTGTGAGAATACCCCCATCCTTGGGAAGGAAATATGAAAATAAATACTTGAGAAGTATTGATACAAAATGTGGTTTAAAAAATTATTCCAAAACTAAATATAATTTAAGGTTAAAATAATTATTATTTTAACAAGTAATTATAACTTGGAATAATATCAGGAACATAAGAAACGTAACTCAAAAACATTAATACTAAGCAAAGGCACGACTCGTTCGGCTAATAGACGTTAGTACACTATAGGTAGTCGTGTTCGTTGAGGAGATTTAGGTTACGATTCTGAAGACGCAATACTGTGAGTTCATGTCCCCCTTTTCTTTAAACTGTTTTGTTTATTTACTTCTGGGATGAAATACATGTTACAAAGGATTACTTACAATACAATTGGTATGGTTAGCCTAGGAAAGAACCATAGATCATGTGATTGGGTAGGCGTATACTTGAGGCCATCAATCCTCTTGTGGGACCAAGGGGCATGAGTGATAGATCTATTTAGGTGTAGCGAGCCCACACCCATGAGGCCAGGGTGGCCCATAGTGGTGACTATGTCTTCCAGCCGGAAGCCCGGTACAACTTTGCTAGGTTTGAATCTTCCTACACCGTCACACATATCAGTGGCCTTGCAAACCATTGGTGATCTTTTCCTTGTTTGCTATCATACCGGGACATTCATACTTACACTATTTACAAAGGTTTATACATACTCACGAACACATGAACTCGCTCAACTTTTGTTGATATTTTTAAACTACATGTATTTCAGGGAACTAAGGGATCTGGCAGGTGTATGCATGTGTTTCAAGCTGCGTTTAAATAAAAGATGTCATCCGTGGTCGTAGGGTTTAGAAGATTTATCCTATTCCTGGACGGGATACATGTTTCTAAACCCGGTTTTATTTAAGATCTTTTGTCAAGTCTTGATGAACTCATTTGAATATGTTGTGGTTTGTAACTTAAGTTTGGCGTCAACTTTTCAAACAAGTATGTTGTGGTACTTTCAAACTTAACTTTTATGGATGAATATCTTTTGGTTTTATCATATAGCAATGTTATGATTGAATGCCATGGTAATAAGAAGTCACACCAATAACCACGTTTCCGCAAAAGTCAAGGTGTGACAGCTTGGTATCAGAGCTTCGATCATAGCGAACTAGGATTCTTTCTCGAGTCTAGATTACGATCATTAGGGCTCTCACGAAAATGTTTTCATTGCATACACAAAATGTCCAGATCCAGAAAACAAATGTTTTTACAAATAAAAGACACAAAATACATTTTAAAGAATTCATTTATATTTTAGTCTGAGAGACTGGGGAGTTAGTCTGAGAGACTAGCTAGGTAATTCAGTCTGAGAGACTGGGGAGTTGGTCTGAGAGACTGACTGGGTAGTTCAGTCTGAGAGACTGGGGAGTTGGTCTGAGAGACTGACTGGGTAGTTCAGTCTGAGAGACTGGGTAGTCTAAGAGACTAGTTGGGGCAGTCTGAGAGACTGGGAGGTTTAGCCTGAGAGGCTGGGTAGTTCAATTTGAGAAACTGGGAGGTTTAGTCTGAGAGACTAAGTAGTTCAGTCTGAGAGGCTGGGTGGGATAGTCTTGGGAAGAGTAGGATGCATACATGCTTACATTGCTCTTACTTACATGCTTATTTGATGATTGTTGATATGTGTGCATATGTGTGATTGTTTTGTTACAGACACCATGTCCTCTTCTGATAGCGGAGTATCAGATACCATAGACCCTATGGCCATAGTTTCAGATGACGAGATGGCCACAGACCCTGAGGTTTTCACTTCAGACACTACGAGTAGCGATGAGGATGACTTCCAGCCGTTTGCTTTACCCAATTTTGGAGACGATATACCACTAGCTGATGGTCTTCCTGGCGAGGATCTACCTCTTGTTCAGATCCCTGCTCCTTTTTCTCTTACTACAGTTCCTCTTGAGGATCTGCCTCTTGATGCTATGTCTGATGACGACATCGATCTTTTTATTGAGGGTCCCCCTGAGGGTGCCCAGGATGAGGGGGCTCCAGTCGATGATGCCTTTGTCGTTCCACTTGTTGAGATTCCAGTTGATGATGATGTTGTTATTCCACTTGTTGAGATCCCAGTCGATGATGTCATTGTTGTTCCACAGGATGAGATTCCTGTTGTTGAGGCTCCTTCTGACCATTTTGGTCCTCACTCATTTGAGTATGTGTCATCTACTACCATAAACTCACGGGGCGTGCAGCATTATCCCACCGACACTGATTCTGACACCGCTATGTCTGCTGCACCTGTCCCTCCGCAGTACTTCGAGTTCGACGATGAGTTTGACCCTGTCTTTCCACACGATTTTGACCCTGACCATGAGATTGAGTTTGTCCCCGATGAGAAGCCTTTTGAGGCACCTGTCATTCCTGACGATCAGCTCTTTGATATACACGCTGATCTTGAGCTTGCTCCAGCTGACCCTGAGCCTGAGATTGCACCAGAGCCTATACTTGCTCACGACCCTTTGCCTGAGCATGACCATGCACCCATTGACATTCCAGTTGTTGCTCCACCTTTGCCTGACCCGATCTCTGTACTTGTTGATCATGATCCTTTTGCAGCCCAGATTGACACTAGGTATGCGTTCACCCACAATGGGTGGATCGAGGACGACGATGACCTACCTCCTTTTGTTAGGCCCGTTACTCCCCCACCTGCACCTACTCATGCACCCGTTGATATTGCCCCATTTCACCCACATGTATCTGAAATTTATCGCACTGATTTACCAGTCACGTTTCTATAGGATATTCCTCCTCCCCGTCCCGGGGAAGGACCATCGAGTCAGTAGCCCAGTCATATACCACCTGTGTCAGCAGCCGATCCTTTCATGCCATCGTTTGCACGCATTGCTCCTTTTGTTTCTACACTCACAGGCGAGCCACTTATTTGGTTTCCGCCCAACATGATGCCTGTATCTGATCCATACCATCCCTTCCACATTGGATACTCGAGGGATGATTTGCTTTTGTCACTGTAGCTCCAGCAGGAGATGCTGTGTAGGAGAGTCATGGAGTTAGAGAGGATCCCGCATCCTCTGCCTTGTTCTTGTCAGTCACCATTCGTGACTCCACCCGCTCCTCTCCTACCATACCCAGATTTTGACTTCCGTTTCCTTACTTTGGAGCAGCAGGTTAGCTACCTGTTGCGTATCGTTCATGCCCTCGAGGAGGATTTAGCGCATTTATGCAGGTTGCTTTTCGTTCATCCACCTCCTCCTCGTCCACCATCAGCTTAAGGTTTGGATGGTTTGTAATGAATAAAACACACTCATGGTGGTAAAGGATGAAAAGGGGAACGAGAAAAATGAACTCATGCACAAGAACAAGGCAACCCGACAATTCTCTCCATTTCAGAAGGTTCAACACAGGCCGTGCCCAACCAACACGGCCCCGTGCTGAACCACCTGCAGAAAAAAGCCCAGTTCAGGTACCTGGACACGGGCCGTGTTCACCCAACACGCCCCCGTGTCCAGACTTCTGTCTCTCTTATTTTAATTTTGTTACTGGCACTCGAACACGGGGCCGTGCCCGGATAACACGGGGCCGTGTTCAGTGCCCAGTAACACAAATTTTTGCTTTTCAAACACTATTTTACACATCTAATCAACCTAAAAATTTATTTTTGGGACACATTGAGGACAATGTGTAATTTAAGTGGGGGGGGGGGGGGATGCTAAAGCCTTGAATTTTGCAAGTCCTAAATACAAACCTTACACAAAACTCTATTGGAACCGCTAATCACCCCAAAATTTTTTCAAAAATTTCATTTTTCTTACTTGTCTAGGTTTAACTCGGGAAATTCAAGTTCTCAAAAAGGTTATATTTTTACAAATTTACAACCAATAGCGTAGTGATAAAAAGAACCAACATAAGAAAATTATGAAAAGGCATGGCAAACTTAGATAAAATTTGATTATATATACTTGATCACATAAAAACCCATTCCCACAAAAGTGAGTTTTGAGCCTTTATTGAGCATACAAATTTACATCTTTAGACTAAATGCTCATCTTTCGTTTCTTGTGTGAATAGCCGCTTGGTTCTTATGACTCTAGAACTTGCCATGACGATACATTCCCGGTCCTTATCAACTTAAAACCGAGTAAGTAAATGATGGAGGCATTAGGACTAACCCTTTTTATTTCTACACCATTATTTTTTCTTTTCTTTTACCACCTACCCAAAAAAATCCCCCTAGTTAACCCCTTTGAGCCTAAACCTTTTCATTTCATCACCCAAACCAAAAACCCTTTTACCCACCAAACCCTTTTTATTTTTAACCCTTTGTTTTAGTAACAAGTTCGGTTTTTCATAAAAAAAAAAAAAAAAAAAAAAAGAGAGAGAAGAATTGTTGATGAAGCAAAAAGAAAATAAACAAACAAATTTATCAAAAATAACTTTGTTTGAATAAAAGCTTCATCAAAATAAAAATAAGAAAATCTTACGAAAACCGACACTTGTTACGCTTTTCGCCATTTTTCTACTAACCACTATCCCAACCACCTACCTTTAACCCAAGCCTAACCCTTAACCCACAAAGTCCTCTTGATATTTACAAAGGTATAAAAGTTAAAAAGGAGGAGGATTGATTGCTTGGCAAGCCTATGGTAGGAATAAGTTCCATGCCGCTCTCGAGTGATTCACTAAAAATACACCTTCGGCCGAGTGTGAGTGATTTCTCCCGTGAGGTATGTGAACTTGTATATAAATGGAATTTTAAAAAGGCATGTTATGCCCAAATAAGTAATTTCTCCTATGAAAAGTTCTAAATAAATCATTACGAATAGGATTGTAAATAAATAAAGATAAAACCCAAAGAGATCTTGGACATCCCGACACTCTATGACAAGCCCAAAACCTTCTCTTCTACCTATTCCATTTGGGAGTGTAAGCCACATATTAAAGAGTTTTGCTTGAGGACAAGCAAAAGTTCAAGTGTGGGGGTATTTGATGTGTGTAAAATGCAACATATAAATTACATCAAATAAGGCATAAAACTAACCCTTTTTAAGTACTAATATTGGAAAAAGAGTGTTTTTGTCTTCCTTTTGTATTTTCAGGATTAAATGAGCTCAAAAACGCAAAAGAAGCAAAAAGACAGCTAAATCCAACATAAACACAAGAAAAGGAACATTAGTGGACTGCCCGACCCCTCAACAGCACCTTCCAAAGCAAAATAGAGAAATCAGAAGACTGAACACGCCCCGTGCTCAGCCAGCACGGGCCCGTGCCCAAGAAGCAGCAGAAAAGACAAATCCATAGAAGCTTCTATTGCCCACCACGGGCCGTGCTCAGCGGACACGGGGGCGTGTCGAAAGTACAGCAGGCGCATTTATTGTAATTGCGAATTACAATTAATGAGGAGAGAGATTGTCAGACAGGCACGGGGCCGTGCCCAGCTCTCCGTTCAGCCTATAAATAGGAGTGCTTGGATTCATTTCATCTCATCCCTTGGCACACCACCTCTCTCACACTTCATCCACCACCCACCACCATCACAACACCATCATCCACCACCATCATCCATTGTCCATCGTAGAGTGTGTGAGTCGTCTCGGGATCCAAGATTGATCGTAAGAGTTCTTGACAATCAAGGCCATGTTTGCCTAAGTCTCTTACATCACTTGGTGAAGACAAAGTGTCAAGTATAATACTTTTTATTTCTAATCTTTTGCACTTTTTATTTGGTTTTGTATTAATGACTTTAATAACTAGTTACTTATGTTGAAGGTGATCTTTCCTTATCGTTTGTCCGTGGTGTCTTGGCATTATTTTACTGTCTATATAAAATAAAGGATTTTCACCATTCATATCTCCACGGTCTATATGGAGGTATGTTGGCTACCTGGTCGGGGGTTAAGGGAACGGTTTGGTAAAGGTCTTGCCATTGTTCAGCGTTTAGAGGTCCTGCAATGGACCTGGGTCAAATTTAGTAGGACCTCCTTCAATGCTTCACGGTATTGGATGGCGGGGGTCCAAACTCTTTGATCCCCTCATAAGTTAACTACTATTAATACTATAACCCGGCTATTTAGGACTGTATCCCTGCTGACTCAGACTACTTAGCCGAGGGTAACGTCACCGCCAAAAGCGAGGCCTACCACAATACTGCATTAATAACTTAATTCATTATCTTCCAATAATCCACCCTTTTAGGATTGTATCCTTGCTGACTCAAACTACTGGGGTGAGGGTAACGTCACCTTCAAAAGAGGGGCCTACTACAATAACTAAGATAATCTCTTAATTATGTGCAAAAGTGCGGAAATAATCAAAGGTTATACTAGATACGAGTCGGAACCAAGTGATTCATCTTGTCTATCTGTTTTTCTTTTATTTTTATTTTCAGCATTTTAGTTAGTTTTTATTTTTCTTAGTTTAAAACATTTTTTCTAAACTTTTTATTTTGATTAGACGTTGAGGATAAACCGGTACTAAAAGCTCTTGTGTCCTTGGACGACCTCGGTATCTTACCAACGCTATACTACGCTCACGATGGGTGCACTTGCCCATATGTGTGTTTAGTGTTAGTAAAATATCGTGTTTTATAAATTTAAAACTTGGCTAAAATAAGTGTTAAAAAGGGCTTAAAATATACACCTAAAATAAGTAACACTTCACACGCATCAAGTTTTTGGCGCCGCTGCCGGGGACACAAGGATTTTAAGAAAGTTAGGAATCAACGGCCTAATCATCTTTTATTTTTCTTTTTAATTTTTTAGGATTTTCTTAGTTTTTCAGCTTCTGCAGAGCTCAGCACGGGCCGTGCCCGCTGAACACGCCCCCGTGCTCAATCATTGGAACTGGCAATCCTGTTTTACGTCAGACAGTAAGCTGAACACGGGGCCGTGCCCACTCAACACGCCCCCGTGCCCAAGTTTCAGTTACTGAAAACAGAACCGTTAGATCCCGGCGGTTGGTAATTTCTGACATAAACATGAGTGATAGTAATTGTTTTTACTTTCGGCACTCTTATGGTACGTGGTGTCAATTATGTGGTGGCAAACATGAAGAAGTAGAATGCTACTTTCTAAATTATAGGCCCCACTACATGGACCCACCGACTTCTTACAACCTTAAGAGGGGCGAAAGCAAAAATAAGCACTATTTCTCCCTCGAATGCGCCTAGCCAGATATTCTAGGAGAAATGCTCCTTGATGAGTTATTTCAACTAGAAAAACTAATTCAGAATTGGTTAGAAGAGCTTAGGAAGGATTTTATTAATCCACCCCAAGACGATGACCATGACGAAATGCTGGAACCGCATTCCAACAACCTCGTTGCTCCCGAAAATACCTTCGTACCTAGCAAAGACTTGGACGATAGTCGTCCCTGTGTCGATTGTGCCGTGAAGGACTCTCCATCGACTTCGTTCGGTGCATACATAGACCTGAGCGATTCGGCATACACCTTCTTTAACGAGAGCCCGGGAAAGGGTTGGACTTGTCCACCTAGAATGAAAATAGGAATTACCCTCACCGACAACCTCTTGCGTTCTCACCTTACTCTAGGACAATTAAGGTATCTTAGGCACTTTGGGGTTGTTCCAACCAGTCAGGAGCCACCCGATACTAACAAGTTCCTTAAAAACTAGACAACTTCATAAAACAGTCCCTCGACACGGGGCCGTGTCCAGCCAACACGCCCCCGTGTCCATCAAAAGATTCCATTCTGATCAGTACGTTAGAATACGGACAAACTGTGTCAGAATTCCACCTGCACACGGGGCCGTGTCCACTGGGCACGGGGCCGTGTCCAGGTTGCTGTCGTTTTCTATAAATGCAGCCAAGAATTCTGCACATTTGGACCAACTTGGGGCAGAGATTTGCAGGAATCTTCTCTCAAACTATCCTAGGTAAGTCTAAAAGAAGGTTCCAACAACCCATCTTGTCCTTTCTTCTTTTAACCATTTCCTTCTTCTCCATCTTTCTCCAAGAACTACCATTGAAAGTTTGGAATTCTTCCAACTTTGTGGTAGGAATTAATGAGTTTTGTTCAAAGAATCTTGGTAAAAACATGTTATGTAACATTGTTTTAAGTTATTAGTAGCTAAAAATGCCCCACAAGTTCAGAAGATAACTTTAAAATCCAAGTTTCCTTGCTTCAAAATTCTGCAGAAAGATGAACACGGGGCCGTGCTCATTAAGCACGGGGCCGTGTCCGGTAACTGTTTCATTTAAATAAACTTTTTCAGTTTATTTTTCGTAGAATGATAAGTGAAAACAACGATACATCTTCTGTGCATTCGTCAAACAGCCGAAGAGGAAGAAGACCCTCCATTGAAGCTACACTTGTGCATTATGTGGTAGCATTAAGGGAGGCTCTCGACGAAATGACTTCAGTAGAGGAGGTCCTAATCGACCGTATTAACGATCTTACGATGGGACTTGAAAGCAGCTTCCAAGAAATTAACCTCTTGCACCAGAGGTTAAATATTCTTG
This sequence comes from Helianthus tuberosus, assembly GCA_030545235.1. NCBI lineage: Eukaryota > Viridiplantae > Streptophyta > Magnoliopsida > Asterales > Asteraceae > Helianthus > Helianthus tuberosus. The sequence goes on from CM060450.1 coordinate 108,362,948, forward strand.
TAGCACCCCCAATGGAACCAGTCCTTCCTCAGCAGGATTGGAACCTGGCACTCGGAATCAACAACCCTACCGGGTGGGAAGACTTTCCAGCGGAACCTCCCGTGGAACACCAACAAGAGATCCCGGTGGAAGTTGAAACTCCTCAAACTAATGCCAATGAGCCTTCTTTTCTCCTTCCAAGGGAGGTGGAAGAATGGCTCGCCGACATTTGAGGAGAACCGCACGCGGAAGATGGAGTTCAAAAAGGCCTTGTTTAACCAAGATTAATTACTTCTTGGAAATTTTGCTAATTAAAATAAAGGCTAGGACTCCATGGTTTATTATTTCCTTGTTTTATCTAGTTTAATTTAGGACTATGTAAGTTCTCTCTATGATGAAATGAAATGACGGTTTTAAGGTTTGGATGGTTTGTAATGAATAAAACACACTCATGGTGGTAAAGGATGAAAAGGGGAACGAGAAAAATGAACTCATGCACAAGAACAAGGCAACCCGACAATTCTCTCCATTTCAGAAGGTTCAACACGGGCCGTGCCCAACCAACACGGCCCCGTGCTGAACCACCTGCAGAAAAAAGCCCAGTTCAGGTACCTGGACACGGGCCGTGTTCACCCAACACGCCCCCGTGTCCAGACTTCTGTCTCTCTTATTTTAATTTTGTTACTGGCACTCGAACACGGGGCCGTGCCCGGATAACACGGGGCTGTGTTCAGTGCCCAGTAACACAAATTTTTGCTTTTCAAACACTATTTTACACATCTAATCAACCTAAAAATTTATTTTTGGGACACATTGAGGACAATGTGTAATTTAAGTGTGGGGGGGGGGGGGATGCTAAAGCCTTGAATTTTGCAAGTCCTAAATACAAGCCTTACACAAAACTCTATTGGAACCGCTAATCACCCCAATTTTTTTCCAAAAATTTCATTTTTCTTACTTGTCTAGGTTTAACTCGGGAAATTCAAGTTCTCAAAAAGGTTATATTTTTACAAATTTACAACCAATAGCGTAGTGATAAAAAGAACCAACATAAGAAAATTATGAAAAGGCATGGCAAACTTAGATAAAATTTGATTATATATACTTGATCACATAAAAACCCATTCCCACAAAAGTGAGTTTTGAGCCTTTATTGAGCATACAAATTTACATCTTTAGACTAAATGCTCATCTTTCGTTTCTTGTGTGAATAGCCACTTGGTTCTTACGACTCTAGAACTTGCCATGACGATACATTCCCGGTCCTTATCAACTTAAAACCGAGTAAGTAAATGATGGAGGCATTAGGACTAACCCTTTTTATTTCTACACCATTATTTTTTCTTTTCTTTTACCACCTACCCAAAAAAATCCCCCTAGTTAACCCCTTTGAGCCTAAACCTTTTCATTTCATCACCCAAACCAAAAACCCTTTTACCCACCAAACCCTTTTTATTTTTAACCCTTTGTTTTAGTAACAAGTTCGGTTTTTCGTAAAAAAAAAAAAAAAAAAAAAAAAAAGAGAGAGAGAAGAATTGTTGATGAAGCAAAAAGAAAATAAACAACAAATTTATCAAAAATAACTTTGTTTGAATAAAAGCTTCATCAAAATAAAAATAAGAAAATCTTACGAAAACCGACACTTGTTACGCTTTTCGCCATTTTTCTACTAACCACTAACCACTATCCCAACCACCTACCTTTAACCCAAGCCTAACCCTTAACCCACAAAGTCCTCTTGATATTTACAAAGGTATAAAAGTTAAAAAGGAGGAGGATTGATTGCTTGGCAAGCCTATGGTAGGAATAAGTTCCATGCCGCTCTCGAGTGATTCACTAAAAATACACCTTCGGCCGAGTGTGAGTGATTTCTCCCGTGAGGTATGTGAACTTGTATATAAATGGAATTTTAAAAAGGCATGTTATGCCCAAATAAGTAATTTCTCCTATGAAAAGTTCTAAATAAATCATTACGAATAGGATTGTAAATAAATAAAGATAAAACCCAAAGAGATCTTGGACATCCCGACACTCTACGACAAGCCCAAAACCTTCTCTTCTACCTATTCCATTTGGGAGTGTAAGCCACATATTAAAGAGTTTTGCTTGAGGACAAGCAAAAGTTCAAGTGTGGGGGTATTTGATGTGTGTAAAATGCAACATATAAATTACATCAAATAAGGCATAAAACTAACCCTTTTTAAGTACTAATATTGGAAAAAGAGTGTTTTTGTCTTCCTTTTGTATTTTCAGGATTAAATGAGCTCAAAAACGCAAAAGAAGCAAAAAGACAGCTAAATCCAACATAAATACAAGAAAAGGAACATTAGTGGACTGCCCGACCCCTCAACGGCACCTTCCAAAGCAAAATAGAGAAATCAGAAGACTGAACACGCCCCGTGCTCAGCCAGCATGGGGCCGTGCCCAAGAAGCAGCAGAAAAGACAAATCCATAGAAGCTTCTATTGCCCACCACGGGCCGTGCTCAGCGGACACGGGGGCGTGTCGAAAGTACAGCAGGCGCATTTATTGTAATTGCGAATTACAATTAATGAGGAGAGAGATTGTCAGACAGGCACGGGGCCGTGCCCAGCTCTCTGTTCAGCCTATAAATAGGAGTGCTTGGATTCATTTCATCTCATCCCTTGGCACACCACCTCTCTCACACTTCATCCACCACCCACCACCATCACAACACCATCATCCACCACCATCATCCATTGTCCATCGTAGAGTGTGTGAGTCGTCTCGGGATCCAAGATTGATCGTAAGAGTTCTTGACAATCAAGGCCATGTTTGCCTAAGTCTCTTACATCACTTGGTGAAGACAAAGTGTCTAGTATAATACTTTTTATTTCTAATCTTTTGCACTTTTTATTTGGTTTTGTATTAATGACTTTAATAACTAGTTACTTATGTTGAAGGTGATCTTTCCTTATCGTTTGTCCGTGGTGTCTTGGCATTATTTTACTGTCTATATAAAATAAAGGATTTTCACCATTCATATCTCCACGGTCTATATGGAGGTATGTTGGCTACCTGGTCGGGGGTTAAGGGAACGGTTTGGTAAAGGTCTTGCCATTGTTCAGCGTTTAGAGGTCCTGCAATGGACCTGGGTCAAATTTAGTAGGACCTCCTTCAATGCTTCACGGTATTGGATGGCGGGGGTCCAAACTCTTTGATCCCCTCATAAGTTAACTACTATTAATACTATAACCTGGCTATTTAGGACTGTATCCCTGCTGACTCAGACTACTTAGCCGAGGGTAACGTCACCGCCAAAAGCGGGGCCTACCACAATACTGCATTAATAACTTAATTCATTATCTTCCAATAATCCACCCTTTTAGGATTGTATCCTTGCTGACTCAAACTACTGGGGTGAGGGTAACGTCACCTTCAAAAGAGGGGCCTACTACAATAACTAAGATAATCTCTTAATTATGTGCAAAAGTGCGGAAATAATCAAAGGTTATACTAGATACGAGTCGGAACCAAGTGATTCATCTTGTCTATCTGTTTTTCTTTTATTTTTATTTTCAGCATTTTAGTTAGTTTTTATTTTTCTTAGTTTAAAACATTTTTTCTAAACTTTTTATTTTGATTAGACGTTGAGGATAAACCGGTACTAAAAGCTCTTGTGTCCTTGGACGACCTCGGTATCTTACCAACGCTATACTACGCTCACGATGGGTGCACTTGCCCATATGTGTGTTTAGTGTTAGTAAAATATCGTGTTTTATAAATTTAAAACTTGGCTAAAATAAGTGTTAAAAAGGGCTTAAAATATACACCTAAAATAAGTAACACTTCACACGCATCAGGTACCATACATGGTTAGTCCAGAATTCAAGCGCGTTGAGCGTTTCATTTGGGGTTTGGCACCTCAGATTATAAGTATGGTCACAACATCGAAACCTGCTACGATCACCGAGGCTATCGATCTGAGCGTAGCGTTAACGGAAGAAGCTATCAGATTAAACAAGTTTTCGATCTCTGACCAAAATAAGAAGGAGACTCACGTTGAGTCATCCGGTGAGAACAAACGGAAGTCCTCCAACTTTAAGAAAGGTACCGGCAGTACAAACAAGAAGGATGAGACAAACGCACCGGCCAAGGCCAAAGGAAAGGGGTATATGGGCACTTTGTCCAAATGTGATGCGTGTCAGTCGCATCACAATGGACGATGTCGAGCTGGAAAATGTGAATCTTGTGGACGAGTTGGTCACTCGAAAGAAACATGCTGGGTTAGTACTGGCCGTGGTGGTCAAAGGAGTTTTGGTAATGGAAACAACAACTGTGGAGGTAATGGATACGGAAACCGCCCTCAAGGAGGAAATGGCGGTAACGGAAATCGTGGTAATTTTGCGAATCAAGCTGGGAGTGGAAACCGTACCTAAAACAACGCTCAAGGTGGTAATGGGAATGGTAATGGTCGAGGACCAGGTTGTTTCAATTGTGGAGACGTGGGGCATTTCAAGAGAGAGTGCCCAAAGCTCAATCAAGTACATGGAAGAGTCTTCAATATCGGTGCGAGGGAAGCACGCCAAGATCCAAATGTGGTCACTGGTACGTTCCCTATCAATCAACGCTTTGCATCTGTACTGTTTGATACTGGTGTCGATTATAGTTTTGTGTCGCTAGAATTTAAGAATATACTTGGGTTGGTAGCTAGTAAGCTAGACATTCCGTATTCGATAGAACTAGCAAATGGAAAGCTAGTTGAAGTAAACGAAGTCATTAGAGGGTGCGTGATAGAGCTGGGAGAGCACGAGTTTATGCTTGATCTGCTGCTAGTCGAGTTGGGAAGCTTCGATGTGGTAGTGGGGATGGATTGGTTGTCAAGCAACCGAGCAGAGATTGTATGTCATGAGAAGATCATTCGCATTCCGATGGCGAATGGAGAAACAATTGTGGTACATGGAGAGAAGCGCGATACGCCCCTAAGGATCATTAGTTGTTTAAAGTCTCGAAAGTGTTTGCAGAAAGGATGTGTTGCCTTCTTGGCACACATTATGGATAAAGAAACCACTGAACCAAAGCTAGAAGACATTCCAGTCGTGAAGGAATATCCTGAAGTCTTTCCCGAAGACTTGCCAGGATTTCCGCCGCAAAGGCAAGTCGAGTTTCACATTGACTTAGTTCCAGGTGCTGCGCCTGTAGCTAAGGCTCCTTATCGACTTGCGCCTTCAGAAATGCAAGAGCTGTCAACGCAACTTCAGGAGCTATTGGATAAGGGATTTATTAGACCAAGCTTCTCACCTTGGGGAGCTCCAGTTTTGTTCGTTAAGAAGAAAGATGGTAGTTTCCGCATGTGTATCGACTACCGCGAGCTTAACAAGTTGACTATTAAGAATTGGTATCCTTTGCCAAGGATAGATGACATGTTCGATCAACTGCAAGGTTCGAGTTTCTACTCAAAGATCGATCTTCGATCGGTTTATCACCAGTTGAGGATACAAGAAGAAATCATACCAAAGACTGCCTTCAGAACTCGCTATGGACACTACGAGTTCCTGGTTATGCCATTTGGGTTGACGAACGCGCCAGCAGTATTCATGGATTTGATGAATAGAGTCTGCAAGCCCTAGCTTGATAAGTTTGTGATCGTGTTTATTGATGACATTTTGATCTACTCGAAGACGAAGGAAGAACATGAGCAACATCTAAGAGCCATCTTAGAGCTGCTTAAGAAAGAAAAGTTGTACGCGAAGTTCTCAAAGTGCGAATATTGGATGCGCGAGGTTCAGTTCCTTGGTCATGTAGTAAATGGAAATGGAATCCATGTGGATCCTACAAAGATTGAAGCAATCAAGAATTGGGAGACTCCGAAGACGCCAACCGAGATTCGACAATTCCTAGGTTTGGCAGGATACTACCGCAGATTCATTAAGGATTTCTCGAAAATCGCTCAACCATTGACCTCCCTTACTCAGAAAGACAAGAAGTACGAATGGGGAGACAAGCAAGAAGAAGCATTTCAGTTGTTAAAGAACAAACTTTGCGATGCACCGATCTTATCCCTACCCGAAAGCACTGACGACTTCGTGGTATATTGCGACGCCTCGAGTCAAGGTTTAGGCTGCGTGCTGATGCAGCGACAGAAAGTTATAGCCTATGCTTCGCGCCAGTTGAAGGTTCATGAGAAAAACTACACCACACATGACTTGGAGTTAGGTGCAGTGGTGTTTGCATTAAAAATCTGTCGACATTATTTGTACGGTACGCGATGCACAATCTTTACCGATCACAAGACCCTGCAGCATATATTTGATCAAAAAGAGCTTAATATGAGACAGCGCCGATGGGTAGAGTTGTTGAACGATTATGATTGTGAAATCAAGTATCACCCAGGGAAGGCGAACGTGGTCGCCGATGCCTTGGGTCGGAAAGAAAGAATCAAGCCTATAAGGGTTCGAGCTTTGGAAATGATTGTTCAAACGGACCTCTCATTGCGCATTCGTGCCGCATAGAGAGAAGCTCTTAAGGAAGTGAATCTTGAGAATGAATATCTCCGGGGGATGGAGAAACAATTAGTCCCCATTGATGATGGAACGTTGTGCTTCATGAAACGAATTTGGGTTCCTCTCTTTGGTGGTCCGAGAGACGTTATTTTTTATGAGACTCACAAGTCACGGTACTCGATCCATCCAGGATCGGATAAAATGTACCAAGATTTAAAGGATTTCTATTGGTGGCCGAGATTAAAAGGCGACGTTGCAACGTATGTTGGCAAATGCTTAACTTGTGCCAAGGTAAATGCCGAATATCAGAAGCCTTCAGGTCTTCTGCAACAACCTGAAATACCCATGTGGAAATGGGAGCAGATTTCAATGGACTTTATAACGAAGTTGCCAAGGACACCCAGAGGTCACGATACGATTTGGGTAATCGTGGACCGTCTGACCAAATATGCACACTTTTTGCCGATCAAGGAGAAAGACAACACTAGCAAGCTTGCTGAGCTGTACCTCAGAGAGATTGTTGCACGACATGGAGTGCCTCTCTCGATTATCTCTGATAGAGACGGAAGGTTTGTATCAAGGATTTGGCAATCCTTCCAAGAAGCCTTTGGTTCTTAGTTGAATCTGAGTACTGCATTCCATCCGCAGACAGATGGCCATAGCGAACGAACGATTCAAACGTTGGAAGATATGTTGTGAGCGTGCGTAATGGATTTGGGTGGTAGTTGGGACACTCACTTACCCTTGGTAGAATTCTCATATAATAACAGTTACCATGCGAGCATCCAAGATGCACCGTTTGAAGCTCTCTATGGACGCAAGTGTCGATCACCGTTATGCTGGGCAGACGCGAGGGATAGACAGCTTGTTGGTCCTAAATTGGTTCAAGAGACGACTGATAAGATTACACATATCCGAGAGCGCATAAAGGAGGCTCGTGATCGACAAAAGAGTTACGCGGACCAAAGAAGGAAACCGTTGGAATTTGTAGTAGGAGATATGGTTTTGTTAAAGGTCTCACCTTGGAAGGGTGTAGCACGCTTTGGGAAGCGTGGGAAGTTGAACCCGGGATACATTGGACCATTCAAAATCCTGGAAAGGATTGGTCTTGTAGCTTACAAATTGGATCTACCCGCAGAACTGAATGGCGTTCATGATACATTTCATGTATCTAATCTGAAAAAGAGTCCAACTCAAGAATCAGTTGTCATCCCTGCCGACGAAGTTCATATTGACGACACACTCCACTTTACTGAAGAACCTGTTGAGGTTACTGATTGGAAGGTTAACAAGACGCGACGGAGTAGTGTTAAACTCGTCAAGGTTCGTTGGAACGCGTGACACGGCCCAGAGTTCACTTGGGAGCGTGAGGATCGTATGAAAGTAAAATACCCACATTTGTTCCCCAAGACCCCTTCATCTAGTAGCAGAACTTAAATTTCGGGACGAAATTTTCTTAACGGGGGGGAGAATGTGACAACCCTCATAAATTCAGGTATCCGTACAATTAATTAATATTACTTAAGTGCTTAATGACTGTGCTGAATTACTTAACTGCTTTCTGATTACTGCATCATACTTACATGTGCATCACATATTACATAATGTCACATCATTATCACATACAAACTATATTGCCATACATGATGCACAAAGCACGGTTAGCACAGTTAACGGATAGAACGGGGATATACTGACGGGGTTCAGTACATAGACAGACAGTGTTTTGAGACCCAGTATGGGCCAGGGACAAGGTACTACACTAGTATGGTGTGTAGGGAAGTAAGGACCATAAAACTGCGTCACTAGGTGATAGATAAAGTGCCGGAAAGTGCCTAAAACCCACTTAAAGTGCAGAATTCTGCATATTCAGCAAAATTCAGCTTTTTAACAAGCTAATTATGTGCAAAAATTTGACTAAATGGTCCTGAATGCTTTCCTAAGTGTCGGGAATTAAAAGTGTCACAAAAAGCAACATAAAGATCATTAAACGGAATAGCTTGACACTTTAACGAACCGGTATCTAACCGAACAACCGGACGCTACCCGAAACACCAAAATTATACTAGAAACATTGTTTAATTATTTTTGAGCTAGTCATGATCCCCGAACACCTTAACACCCGCTAAAATATCTAGTAACTAACTTAACTAACTATATGCTTGGTTTTGGATTGTAAACTAACTAGATATCTCAAAGTTACACTTAGACCCCCCCCCTATGCATGTCATCGGCCATACCCCACCACACCATACCTCAAGATTTGATTTCTTATTATATTAAGATCTTGCTTGCTCCTCTTGCCAAAATATATAGAAGTAAGATTATAAGTATGGCATGTGGATTCATAAGATCATTTCATTTCACCACACCACACACTTCATCTATCTCTTACTCTCTCCCTCTCCTCTCGGCCTAGATAGTGCCACCACCACCACCACCTTACATCCACCATCCACTCATTCCATACACTCTCAAGGTTGTAAGAAGGTGTCTTGTGAAGCTTGGTGCTCTTGAATCTTGAAGAACCTCCATCAATTGCTCTTACCCACCATTTTCATCATCTTCTTCATCAAGTGTTCTTCCCTAGCTTAGAGCTAGTAGTAAGACTCTCACAACCCTTTGATACTTCTAATTTTAGTTGGTTAAAAGATATATTATGTTGTAAATCACAAGAACAGTAAAGAACATAATCTTGAATCATGAACATAAAGCTTAACATATGATGATATCTTGATGAAATAATGTTGTTTAGAGTATGTATGATACTTGCTTGATTACTTGAGATTATGATGTTGATCATCATAAGGAGCTTGCTAGATTGTGATTAAACACATGATCTAGCAAGTTAGAGGATGATTATGTATTAACACAAGAAGATCATCCTCATACATTAGCATGAACTTGAACAAAAAGATGATTTCTTGGAAAATAATGAACAAAGTAAGCTAGTAACCTTATGAATCTAAGATTTAAGAGTGGTTTTCCAAAAGAACCAAGTTTAAAATGTGATTCTTAAAAGATCTTGGTTTGTATTTAAACCTACACTATTTTTAGAGGTAAGACAAGTGTGTAAACACTTATGAAACAAAAAGACCTCACAAAGAAACGTTTTTGTAAAATGTGTTTACAAGTTGTAAACACCTAAACTCTTTAAGAATGAGATTTGTAAAGTAATAAACGCACTTTAAAGGGTAACTACACCCACTAAACACTTTACCAAGTTACTACAAGTTTTTGTGAAAGATCAAGTTCATGATGTTATGTAAATTTCATAGTTTTTGCACTTGGTAAGTGTAAGTTGTTTATGGATTAATTGTTGATTGTTGTGATGATTTTTGAAAAGAAAATGATATGCTTTGATAGCATGGACACCTCCATTTTTAGGGGAAACTATGGCAAAATTTTCTAAAAATATAAACACTTAGAAAAATATTTTCTAACAAGTATTTACAAGTGTATTTTGATAATAGGTTTTCAATATAAACTTTGCCATAATTTTTGTAACAAAAATACAAACATTGGAGGTCTGTTTTATAAATAAAAATGGGTAAATATATATTTAGAATATATATACATATTAAGACACTTGTGTGATTATTTGTATACTTTGTGAAATGGTTATATTATTTTAGGGTAAAATAATATAACTTAACAAAGTACCTTGAAATTACTATCCAAAGCAATACCATTACAAATATATCTTTGGTAAATATTATTGTGGATACAAGAAAGGAAAATATGATTATTGTAAATATTACAAAGTTATATCATACTTTGACAAAAGGGAAAAATATTATTTTTGGGAAGTTAAAATATATCTTCTTAGTAGATTTAGAAGATATGTAATTTTTGGGAAAAATATATATTTTCTTGGAATACATTATTTTGGACAAAATATGTTTAAATATATTTTCTAAAGTGAGACTTGGAAATATATTATTTTGGAAATTACAAATACAATAATACAAATATACATGTGTGAGAATACCCCCATCCTTGGGAAGGAAATATGAAAATAAATACTTGAGAAGTATTGATACAAAATGTGGTTTAAACAATTATTCCAAAACTAAATATAATTTAAGGTTAAAATAATTATTATTTTAACAAGTAATTATAACTTAGAATAATATCGGGAACATAAGAAACGTAACTCAAAAACATTAATTCTAAGCAAAGGCACGACCTGTTCGGCTAATAGACGTTAGTACACTGTAGGTAGTCGTGTTCGTTGAGGAGATTTGGGTTACGATTCTGAAGACGCAATACTGTGAGTTCATGTCCCCCTTTTCTTTAAACTGTTTTGTTTATTTACTTCGGGGGTGAAATACATGTTACAAAGGATTACTTACAATACAATTGGTATGGTTAGCCTAGGAAAGAACCATAGATCATGTGATTGGGTAGGCGTATACTTGAGGCCATCAAACCTCTTGTAGGACCGAGGGGCATGAGTGATAGATCTATTTGGGTGTAGCGAACCCACACCCATGAGGCCAGGATGGCCCATATTGGTGACTATGTCTTCCAGCCGGAAGCCTGGTACAACTTTGCTAGGTTTGAGTCTTCCTACACCGTCACATATATCAGTGGCCTTGCAAACCATTGGTGATCTTTTCCTTGTTTGCTATCATACCGGGACATTCATACTTACACTATTTACAAAGGTTTATACATACTCACGAACACATGAACTCGCTCAACTTTTGTTGATATTTTTAAACTACATGTAGTTCAGGGAACTAAGGGATCTGGAAGGTGTATGCATGTGTTTCAAGCTGCGTTTAAATAAAAGATGTCATCCGTGGTCGTAGAGTTTAGAAAATGTATCCTATTCCTGGACGGGATACATGTTTCTAAACCCGGTTTTATTTAAGATCTTTTATCAAGTCTTGATGAACTCATTTGAATATGTTATGGTTTGTAACTTAAGTTTGGCGTCAACTTTTCAAACAAGTATGTTGTGGTACTTTCAAACTTAACTTTTATGGATGAATATCTTTTGGTTTTATCATATAGAAATGTTATGATTGAATGCCATGGTAACAAGAAGTCACACCAATAACCACGCTTCCGCAAAAGTCAGGGTGTGACAATTTTCATATGTTTGTGTTTGTGATGTTTAAATTCCGAATCCTTAAATCTTCCGAATTCCCCAAACTCATACACTTTGTTTCTTCACGTAGAAGGACTTGGTGTTCCAACCTCCTAATCAACAACAACTCACTCGCGGATTCAAGTAGAAGACTTGCAAAACCGTGAGTATACTCGCAACCCCCCTTTTTATGTTTACCACTTTTAGGGTGTAACATGTTTAGCTATTAGAATACACTTAAACTTATTCTTTATGCAATGCACGAAAACAATCCTTATACATGAATACTATGTTGTTATACTTGATGCTTATACGTGGACCATACTTATGTGATGTGTTCTAGTCATTAGCTTTCACGAGCCTCCATTTGACATGTATAGCGCTATAGGAGTAACGCACTGCCTGTAGACTAGTGGTCATGTTGAATTATATCTTTTTTGCGTAAACAAAGGGTTGACTAGAAATATTGCATGCCATGTTAGGTTGATCTTGTATAAACTAAGTTGCCATGTGGATTCGTTTTTAAACTTTTATACTTATACTTATTCTTAAACTTGTATACTCGCCTTTGCTTTTGCATTGAATTGTATTTTAAACATGTTACAGGTTGAGGATTGATGAGGCTATGAAATGGATTAGCAATGATGCCTAGATACTCACTTAGACGTTTAGGTTTAAAGTGTTGTATCAATTTTGTTATGTTTATGTTATGAACAATGTTGTTATTTGAATTTCCTTGTAATGTTTGACAATTTGATTATGAAATGAAATCGGTTGAATTAAATATTGTCACAAATAGTGTTATGAAGTCTCTTACAATCTCGAACTAGTCCCATTCCGATGTTTCCGCCATTGGTTGGGGTGTGACAAAAACCGTAACCACTTCATCATTGCATGCCATGATACCTTTAGCAAGTATGAAACTATGAATTAGAGAGGTTTAAGAGTGGGTTTTTGGTAGAGGTTTGAAAGTTTGAAACTATGAATGAGAAAGATTGATTTAAATAACACAAAAAACCGATTATAATACGATAGAACCGGTTTCACTAGTTCCAAGTTCCAACATTTGATTTGAAGATTGATTTGACTGCACACTGAGGACCCGGTTCCATACAGTAGTGTCAGCCTTTTTCCTTCACATATACGACAGAACCGGTTCCGACCCGAACCCGGTTCTGTTGAGAACCGGTTCCACAATACCCGTAACCGGGTACAACAGGTTCTGGTTTTTTGGACAAATACCCGGGTATGACCCGAAACCGGTTCTGAGAGGAACCGGGTACGTTCAAATTTGAGGGGAACCGGGTCCGGGTATTAAAAATACCCGATTATGCCCATCTCTATTCTCAAATAGCGGTTTTCTCATGGACCCACTTGAATCAAATATGTTTGTATTTAAAAGTATGAATCATCCAAGATTCTTGGAGTGTTTATTTGGGCTAAACACAGATTGATTTATTTAAGAACGGGGGCCTAGTTGTTTACTTGTTCACAAAATTGGGCAAGGCTTGGAACAATTCTTTGGCTAGCGACTTTGAAAGACTCCATCATTTTTGTTAGCTTTTCACATTGGGCCTAGTTTTATTTTATCATTTTAAGAGGGTCTGGGTTTAAACGGTCTGTTTCTACAGATCACTTTATGGGTCGGGCCTTAAAAGTTCAGTTGTGGGCAATTTTTAATGTTAACAAAAATAGAGATTGGGTTGGGAGTACAAGATTATTATATGGGCCAAAAGAAAATATTACAAAGAATAAGGGGAGTGTTGGACCAACTCTTTTGGAACAGTGGGGCTTTAATGTTTTGAACGAGTTGAAGATTTTTTTAATGAAGCAGATTATTTGTTTTTTATCATTGGAGTTCGAACCCTATCATATGCCTATTACAAAGTTATCTTCAATAATGAGATAAGGAACTTTAATTGACCAGATATAGGAGGATGCACAGCTACCCCGGTTTTCTCTCGTCCAAGCAGATGATCAATCAAGGAGGGGACACCACTATCCTTATACCTCTTGTCATGGAAAGGACCATTGCGGCGGTCCATGCGCTAACACTCGTTATCGTTACGCGCGAGCAGGCACGATGATTAAATGAAATAGGAATAAAGAGAATTCCTAGCAGTTGGAGGGGCACCTTCAAGATGAATACTTCGTCTTCCTTTTCTGGTCAAGTATGTTGTCAATCCTGCTTCACATAAGCCGCAGGGATCTCGCCCCGTTGATTAAGAATTCATTCAAGGTTGCCGCCTTTGCCTCGTCATCATCACCGTAGTCAGGCATCTTCACGATCGAGGGGGAAGAGCAGCCATCTCCTACGGAAGCAAGCTCAGAATCTTGTTTGGTAGTCACTTCCAGCCGTGAGCTTTGCAAAGGACGCGAGGTCGATAGCTTCATCCTGCGAGTCACGTACAGTAATGGGAGTCGGAGTCGAAAGTATCTTATTCACGTCAATAATTATTCCGAACACTTATTTGTATGTTGTATCGATCAACAAATATGTTACTTAGCATATACAGGCATTTCGATGCATCATATTTCATATAACTCTCGTTTTTGGGGGGTCATTTTTCTAGTTGTCGATTCACGACAGAAACACTACTTGGTACTAGTTTCCACCAAGAGTGTATTTTATTTTTGGCAAGTCTATCTCGTGTAGACTATGCCTTAATTGGCACCTTATCTTGAGGGTATTCCCTACTAATGTCCTTGCCTTGTCTCTTTTTGAAAAGTGTTTGACTCGTGGATCTTGACGCTTACGTGAATACAATGAAAACCTTTTTGTAAAATGTTTTTGTGAGAGAACTCAAGTGATTGTAGTCTAGACTCGAGAAGGAATCTTAGTTCACTACAATCGAAGCTCTGATACCAAACTGTCACACCCGGTCTTTTGCGGAAGTGTATGTTGTGTGACTGGTTTAATATCATTGCATTCAATCGTAATAAACAACTACATGGTCAAAACGATGTTCATCCATTCATGAAAAATTGAGTATTACAAACACTTGTTATTTAAGTTTTAAAAACACAACCTTCGTCTAGGTTACAATTTAACAAAAGGGGATGACATCTAAACTTGAAGTCTACTTCTAGTTACGACACCCGCGCCCAAGATCCATCCTGTCACCTGAAATACATGTAATTTTGGAAAACATCAACAAAAAGTTGAGCGAGTTCATGCATTTTGCATACCTTGTATGAAACATGGTATGTATCTTGTATAAATAAAGTATTCTTGTGGAATAATGTATTCTTGTAAAATAAAGTATTCTTGTGGTACAAATCTTGTACCAATAAAGTATTCTTGTAAATCTTTGAGAGGCTTTAAGGCATGTGACGACATGGGGAGTACTTGTTATGACTCCTTAAGGACATGGGGAGTACTTGTTATGACTCCTAGGGAACATTCGTAATGGCTCATAGGGAGCACTCGTAATGGCTCATACCCTTGTCGATTTTCCTCGACTATGTCGATTATCCTCGACTGTGTCGATTTCCCTTGACTGTGTCGATTACCCTCGACTGTGTCGATTAACCTCGACTGTGTCGGTTAACCTCGACTGGGACTCCGAAGCACTACTAGGTACTAGTTGTGACCATGAGTGGGGCTCGGCCATACCCGTTAGATCTAACCCTCGTCCCTAATTATGTATTTACAACTTGGTACTAGTGTTCACCAAGATTTTATGGCATTTCAATATTAAGTCTAAGCTCACATGATCTAGTATTTCATAGGCATTTCTTAAAACGCATCATACTTGGTACTCGTTCTCACCAAGGGTGCTTCTTGTTTTTGTATCATACCATTTGTAAATATTGTAACATTTGTAACATGTATTTCACCCCGAGAGTTATAAAACCAAAAACAGTTAAAGAAAAGGGGGAGCATGAACTCACAACTTTGCGTTCCTGCGTCGTAAAATTCACCGGATTTGCTTATCTAGCGTCCTGACCTAAACGTGTTTTATTAACATTAGTCACTAGACTTGTATCGCACAAGTACAAGTCACTATCTTTTGTGTATGTATTCTTGTGTAAAAAAATAATTTATATTCTTAACTATGTGTCTTACTTATATTTTTTTCTCAAAAATAAATATAAGTATCTTGTATTTTTCCACCCGAATTATGTATTTTGTCCAAGGTTAATATATACCAAAATATATAAGTAACGGTATTGTTTTTGGATAATAAACTTCACGGTACTTTGTTAAGTTATATAATATAACCATTTCACCGAGTATGCAAACACTCACACAAGTGTCTTAGTATTTATATGTATTCTAAATATACATGTTTACCCATTTTTATGCACAAAACCAACCTCCGATACTTTGTATTTGTTACAAAAATTATGGTGAGGTTTAAATTTGAAAAGCATAGTTCAAAACGTATTTGCAACACTTGTTAGAAAATATTTACTAAGTGTTAGGATTTTCAGAAAATTCCGCCATAGTCTCCTTTGTAAATGGAGGTGCCCATGCTAAATAGCATATCATTTTCTTTAACGTATAACACGTTAGATCGTTCTCAAATAACCAACCCGGCATTTAGACATGCAAAATACTACTTATATCATTTCAGTTTTAATATACAAACTGGGCTGTTTCCGGGCATTTTAATAAAATAGTTATCTTATTCCAAAAACTCCCAATTTTTTACAGAATGTCTTATACAATCCAAATATTATTGTGTAAAAATATCGGGGTCCAGTTCATTAACAATATTTTATAAAAATTTATTTACCGGACTGCCATCAGATTTGTCATTTTCTGATTGCAGTCTACGAAATAATTCATCTAAAATTTATCGTAAGTCCGATTGACGAAATTCCAGTGGGAAAATTACTATGACATCAGTGGTCATCTACAGTACAAATTTCGTGGGCTGATTCAACATAGACTTCAAGTTATGACTAAAAACATATCACCCATTTACTGCAGTAAAAACTCAGCTTTAGCTGCTGTTACAAAATGGGTCTTTAAAAATAGTAAACGACCTCAAAAAAATATGATTCCAGTGCCATTTGCTTTGTTTTTCGAAATTACATAATTTAGACTTCAGAAAATCAATTTTTCGATTTAAAATGGTCCGGTTACAGCCAGTTGAAGTTGGCTGGAAACTTTACTCAGCATGCTTTTTATAGTCTAAATGCCACTAAAATGTACACATACGATTACCGTTCGTTCTAATAACGATTTATATCATAACGTAAGTTATTTACAGCAGATTATCGTTTATGTAACTCAGATTTATCATGTATTACCATCTCTCATCTTATGATTTTTATGCAAAGCTTTATGTGTAAGACTTTTGTTTATGATCTTTTAGTGTTCATGTATTTTCATCATACATAACTATTAACCACCATAAATATGAAGTAAATGAGGATTAAAGAGACTTACTACTAGCTTTTAAGCTAGGGAAGATCAAGAGTAGAAATGAGGTGGTTAATAGCAAATAGAGAAGGTCCTTGACAATCCGTGAGCTCCACACTTCGTGATTCATCTTGTAGCACCTTTGTATGCTTGTAGAATAGATAGAACAAGTTTGAATGAGGGTGATGGTGGTGTGGTTTGGGGTCGGCCGAACAAGAAAGAAGAGAGGGGAGATGGGTGATGTTGAGTATTCTGAATGATGATAATGAGAATAACTAATGGGTTTATAATAGAGTTCTTCCAACATTTTCTTTACCCATTAGTCTAAATGTCCCATTAGTACATTACAAATCCATTAAACAATTAGAAAAATCATGGGGGGTTTCCCATGTTCCATAACCGGTTTGGGGGGGGGGGGGGTTGGTTTAGTTGGTTTTCAACTAGGTAGTTAGTGCTCTTGCTTGGAAACCAATGTCTAGTTAGTGTATAATGAGTGTTATGTATTATATAGGGTGTTAGCGTGTTCGGGAACCATAACTAGTTCAGAAAAAGTGAAACAATGTTTTTAACATTATTTTTGTGTTTCGGGTAGTGTCCGGTTGTTCGGTTTGGTATTGTTCCGTTAAAGTGCTTAATTGATCCGTAAAGTGTCTTTTATATATTCTTTTGTGACACTTTCAATTCCCAACACTTAGGGAAGTATTCTGGATGATAATTCATGATTTCTGCATAATATTTATGCGTTAAATGCTGATTCATAGCTGAATTTAATAAAATAACGCACTTAAAGTGCGTTTCGGGTGCTTTTATGTGCGTATTTTAGCTTTCGGAACGTTTGTACATTAACCCTTGTATATACTCTCGGGTTTTAATGTATTCTTGTCGTTGGACCTACACCTAGGTTCCAATTCTATTGTCTAACTGCTTTCTGCAGAATTGTTGACACAATGTGTCTTACCGGTGAGTTTACTAGTATTTTGACGCAACGCTATCATAAAGTAATTTTTGTAGTATAAAACGTGCATGAATTTACTTGCATGGAAACCAGAAATTTATTTGTCTGGTAAACTAAATCATGCACAGTCATTAAAGCATAGATTTCTGTTTATTTAGTATACGGAATGTACGGAAAAGTGACGGTTGTCACAACCCCGGGGTAGCTCACCCGGGGTGGATGATTATCTTGTATGTTTTTATTTGTATCAATGAAACTTTCTTTGTTTAATCTTATTTTCATCTATCTTTTTGTTTGTTTATGGTTCACAAATCAACCTGTCTCATTATTATTTATCAAACCGAGACCGAAACACGATCGATCGGACTTATCATTGATTGATGATTCCAATTGCATGGTTGTGTTGTACATGTTGTGTAGGTACTATACCCAGAAAATCGTCACAAACGAATCTTGGAATCTAGGCCTAACAAGCGATATGCGGAAAGGTATACTTTTTAGATGAAATTTAGTAGTTTATAGAAATTATTTTAGTTATCACTTATGACGTGATTTCAATAAATCCTGAATTTTTGTAGAAAAATCTTATATATCATAGGTGTGTCCTAAACCAAAATTTGGGCTCAACGGACAACCCGAGCTAGAATTTTAAAATCACAGGTTTTACAAGGTTTTTGGTATTTTAAAACCTGGTCTAGAAAATTCGGATGAACCTCAAATTTTTACATGGAGTTTATTGACAAAGCAGAAGTGTTCACCAAAATT
Source organism: Helianthus tuberosus (assembly GCA_030545235.1). Taxonomy (NCBI): domain Eukaryota; kingdom Viridiplantae; phylum Streptophyta; class Magnoliopsida; order Asterales; family Asteraceae; genus Helianthus; species Helianthus tuberosus. The sequence continues at coordinate 108,381,582 of CM060450.1, forward strand.
TTTGGAATTTTTATAGTTTGGATGGGTTGGATCACCAATTAAACGGTTTATATACGTCACAAAATATATTTATTAAAATTAATAAATAATGTTTAAAAATTTTAAAAATATTTTTTTCTGGAAAATACATATCAGAAATAAATTTTATAAAAATTCTTGGAATTTATAAATTACGACGTAAATTTAGAAAATTACGCACTTTAATTACTAATTTTAACGATAATGGACGAATATAAACGCGTAACCAACCCGACAGAATTTTTATACAACCCAAGTGCAAATTGGCGATAATTGGGAGGTCGGAAATAAATCCCGACCCTTCCGGGCTAAATTGGGATAAAATGGGTATATTACACGCTTATCTGATAATTACCCGACTGTAAATACGGAAACGGTTAGTTGAGCGACCTAGACCTTTCAAACGCCCGAACTCCCTTAATATAAAACTAATCATTTTTCATATACTATAAAATGATACACTTTGTTTAAACATATTATTTCCCGAACACCTCGAACAAACAACTTTGTCTGGCATGGAAAACGGTGTCCGACATCCAAACTTGATTTCAAAACGCCGACTATGTCCAATTCTATGTTCTAATGACCCTAGTCTGTTCTTAGACGTTTAAACATAGTTCAACCTAGCCTACATACATTAATCGTATAATACCGGTGTTAGGTGTGGATTAGCAGATAACTGTAGCATTAGTTCCTGTGCAATATGTGAGTTTCACTATCATACATGTTTTACTGTTTTCATAGAGGGTACATTTGATTGATATACGTGTACACATTCAAACTGTTTGACGCTATTTATCTGAGTAGACCCCTAACATGCTTAAATCCCCACAAGCAAGTTGTACAATGCCGGTGAATATTATGGATAGTACTATTTGGCCCGAAGCCTAGACCGCACTGAATACACGGCCGTATCCCTACTGAGCGAACACGCGGTCACACATATTCATAACTAGCTATGAAGTGTTAGGCATAGCTTCTTGGGGTACTTGTTATTAGTTGTGGTTGGTGTTGGCCACGGTGATTGGATACTGGTCTCGGCTTAACTTGTAACTCAGAGCGATTTCAACACATGTGTAACAAGACATTTTCAAATATATTTTGAAAACAAATAAACTTATGGAACTCGCCAATTTTATGTTAAGGTTTTCTTTCTTAAAAACAACTTTCAGGTAATCAGGATACTGCGTGACGACCCACTTGTGCTAGTTGCTTAATTAAATAAGACGAATCACAGAAATCAACATCGTACTTGTTTCAAGTGTGTAACAATGACATGTGATATTTGTGTGTAAAATAACAATGTATAATATTGTTCAAATAATGTATAATATAGTATCTTTATAACATTGAGCTCAAACAAGAGATGTATGTTGCATCCCTTTGTATTGCTTCCACTGCTAGTCAGGGTGTGACAGAAGATGGTATCAGAGCCATTGTTTATAGAGAACTAGGTTGTCATTGGAGAGCCTAGATTATAATCATAAGCTCAACATTTGACCAATACAAGTTATAGTTGCTTATTAGTTGTGATTATTATTGGGATAATCTTGTCGAGCAAATAAGTTATTGCGGTCCGGAATGTAATAACATATCTACTTGTACTTGGGAGTTCCGAGAACGTCATTAAGATATGATTATTAAAGATCATGAATTTGTGTATACATATACGTGAATTTGATTGTTTGAGTGAACATGTATAAAATTATTACTTGTTTCCGTGGTTGTTAGAATTCGTTGTCATTAGTGTCCTTTCGCAGATACCATGTATGGTAGTTGTAGTAGGTCTGAAAACGAGCAGATGATGGACCCGAAGCAGGAGGAAGGCAATGACGTTGAAATTGACCAGGTCGTCCCTAGATATTCTCCAGATTTATCCGGATATGTGTGTGGTACTCCACCTACTCGACACCCACCTGTTACAGGACAGTCTAGTCATACCCCTGATGTTAGTGATGACATAGATCCCCATGAGGTACCTAGTAGTGAGCGTACATCGAGTCAGGCACTTAGATCACCTCCACCTAGAGAACCCACTCCGCCACCTAGATATTTTTGTCAGACTGCACGTCGTAAGGTTCCTACACCTATCCCGACATTCTCACCACCTCCACGTACTTATGCAAGATGAGAGCCATCATATGAAGCTCATGGTAATCCTATGCCACCGAGAGCTAGAGCTTTTATGCCATCTAGGACTGGATGGTTGGGTTTCCTGTTTGATCGAGTGGTAGATAACACTAAAGCTCTGACTCATGAGATACACCGTAGTTATGAGATCTACGATTACATTATAGTTATGTAGCAGGCGGTTATGTCAATGCAACACTCTATGTCATATTTAGTTTATCATGATGGTCGTAAATGGGGGCATATACAGCTTTGCATGGGTGTACTGGCAATTGTGGTGATGTGGTTGATCACGCGTATGGGAGGATTGTAGACGGTGATTGCATATGTATATATATCTTTTGCACCCTTTCAAGCACTAGGCTTGCATGCCTAAGTCAAGATTGGGGATACTATATATATTATATTTCCTTTTCGAATCTTAGTGATCCTTGTATGTCCGATGCCTTAGTGGCTAGCTTTTGTTTACAATCCTTAGTGGATTATGGTTGTATACCAAATTTTGACATGTACAACGGCTCTTATGTATGATAATGGTTTCTTTTATGTTTTGTATATGCATGGTTGTTATGTTTTATATATGTGTGGTGGTTTGATGTGGTACCAATCAATGTGCATTTGCATTATTATAGAAATGACCCCAAAATGAGCTAATGTGATACCTGAGACGGACATAGCGCAACTAATAGCACAACAACTTTAGGCCACAATTCCTACGATTATTGCCCAAGTAACTGATGATGTAAATGTTGGATTAAACACTAACCAAAACAATACTGGCAGTCCTAATCCTGAGAACCATCCCCCGCAACGTCCTTGTTCTTACAAAGAGTTTATGTCGTGTAAACCTTTAGAATTTCAAGGTACTGAAAGGCCTAATGGGATAGTTAGGTGGATTGAGAAAATGGAAAAGGTTATTAATATTTGTAATTCCCCGACGACTGTGTTGTTAAGTATGCCACATGTACATTTCAAGAGCATGCGTTGACATGGTGGAATATAGTTATTCAGACTCGTGGCCAGGAAGCCATTAACCAAATGAGATGGGTGGAATTAAAACAGATTGCGTTGGACCAATTTTTTCCTAAGAATGAAATTCAGAAATTAGAACATGAGTTTTGGAATTTACAAATGTGAGGTGCCAATCACGCGGGTTATACTAATAGGTTCCATGACTTAGATAGGATTTTACCCCAAATGATGACACCCAAACATATATGGGGTTTAGCTCCGATGGTTAGGAGTATCATGAATTCGGTTGATCAACCCACAATGAAGAGTGTCGTGCAGAGGGCGGACATTATTACTTTGACATGATACGAAGAAATATACTGAAGATTCCCAAAGACGGAACAAGTGGGAAGTGGAGTGCGGATGAATATAAGGTAGAGAGTAGTCAAGGTAACAAAGGTAATAAGACCACTGCTAGAAACTATGGCATGATAGCAACATAGAAGAAACTAGGAGGATACAAGGGAAATCTTCTCGAGTGTAACAAGTGTGGATTTCATCACATAGGTAGTTATCGTATTTGTAACAGATGCCGTAAACCCGACCAATTTGCAAGGGAATGCAAAGTACCCCAAGGAAACCAGCCCGGACAACCGAGAAACCGTTCACAAATACAACAACCACAACCATTACAACGTCCCCAACAGTAACAATAGTTTGTGCCACTCCGAGCGTGTTACGGATATGGTAGTACCGAACACTTGAGGAACACATGTCCCAAGATTGACTGCGGAATGTGTGGAAGGCAGGCCCAGGGGCAGACATCCAATGCGAACTAGGTTAGAGGACGTGCATTCATTATGGGAACTGATGATGCACGACAGGAACCTAACATCGTCACATGTATTTTCTTAGTTTCCAGACATTACGCCTCAGTATTATTTGATACAGGTGTCGGTAGAAGCTTTATCTTTCTTAAGTTTCAATCTCTTCTTGAAATATTGCCCAGTGAATTAGGATGCCCTTATTCTATAGAATTGACCGATGGTAAATTTATATCTACTAACGAAATAATTCAAAACTGCACTCTAACCCTTAACAATCGATAATTTTATGTTGACCTCTTACCTGTAAAATTGGGAAGTTTTGATGTAATAATAGGAATGGACTGGTTGTCGAAGTTTAAGGCAGAGATCATATGCTTAGAAAAGATCGTTAGGATTCCATTAACGAGTGGAGAAGTGTTAGTAGTTCACGGAGAGAAACCCGACAGAATATTACCATTAGTATTGCGTACTAAGATGCGAAAGTACCTTCATAAAGGTTGTATGGCATACATGGTAAATATGGAAACTAAAGATCCTAATGAGAAGCGGATTGAAGATATACCAGTAGTTTGTGAATATGCTGATGTATTCCCTGATGAATTACCCGGATTGCCATTACCTTAACAAGTTGAATTCCGTATTGATTTGATCCCTAGAGCAGCCCCTATTGCTAGAGAATTGCATCGGTTAGCACCTTCTGAGCTCCAAGAATTGTCTAGTCAATTACATGAATTACTAGACAAGGGCTTTATACGACCTAGTTTTTCACCTTGGGGATCCCCGGTATTGTTTGTTAAGAAGAAGAATGGAAGTTTTCGTATGTGTATAGATTACTGGGAACTAAACAAGGTTACCATTAAGAATAGATACCCATTGCCTCGCACAGACGGTCCATTTGAGTAACTGCGGGAAGCAAGTTGTTTCTCCAAAATCGATCTAAGATCGGGATATCGCCAAGTTAAGATCCAACAGGACGATATTCCGAAAACTGCTTTCCAAATTCGTTATTGAAATTATGAGTTCTTAGTTATGCCTTTCGGGCTAACTAATGCGCCTGCAGTATTTGTGGACCTTATGAATCGGGTCTGTAAACCATTCTTAGATAAGTTTATGATATTCTTCATAGATGACATTTTGATCTACTCTAAGAGCAAAGAAGAGCACACACAACATCTACGACTAGTTTTAGATCTACTTAGACAAGAGAAGCTATATGCGAAATTTCAAAATGTGAATTCTGGTTGAAAGAAGTCCGATTCTTAGGTCATGTAGTGAATCACCAAGGAATTCATGTTGACCCTAGTAAGATTGAGGCTATTAAGAATTGGCAAGCACCGAGGTCACCTACAGAAATTCATCAATTCCTAGGCTAAGCCGGTTTCTCGAGCATTACACAGTCTTTGACACTCCTAACTCAGAAGGACAAGAAGTTTGAATGGGGAGAGGAACAAGAAGCAGGTTTTCAGTTATTAAAGCACAAGTTATGCAATGCCCCGATTATTACCCTACCGGAAGGAAATGAAGATTTTGTAGTTTATTGCGACGCGTCTTGTAATGGTTTAGGATGTGTGTTAATGCAAAGAAATAAAGTAATTGCTTATGCCTCTAGACAACTTATGATACAAGAAAAGAATCATCCTACGCATGACTTAGTGCTTGGAGCCGTGATTTTTACACTTAAGATATGGCGACACTACTTGTATGGGCACTATCTACACGGACCATCAGAGTTTACAACACATCTTTGACCAGAAAAATTTAAACATGAGGTAAAGGAGGTGGGTAGATTTGTTGAATGATTATGATTGTGAGATTAAGTATCACCCGGGTAAGGCCAAGGTAGTGGCAGACGCATTAAGTAGAAAGGAACATATAAAACTGCTTCGAGTATGTGCTTTAGGAATGATTGTGCAAACGAGTCTCAAGGAACATATTCTTACGGCCCAACGTATAGCTTTGGGTGAAACTCAGTTAATGAATGAGGAGTTACATGGGAACGAGAAGAATTTTGAGGTTAAAACTGATCAAGTGTGTTATTTCAAGGATCAGATATGGATCCCAATATGTCACAATTTACAAGATTTGATTATGGATGAAGCACATAAGTCTAGGTATTCGATTCATCCAGGTACTGACAAGATCTACCATAATCTAAAGGAGTTTTATTGGTGGCCTGGTATGAAGAAGGGTGTGGCGATATAAGTTAGTTAGTGCTTGACTTGTGCCCGAGTCAAGGCAGAATATCAAAAACCATCCGGAATGTTACAACAACCTGAGATTCCCAAATGGAAGTGGGGAAAAATCACCATGGATTTTGTAACTCATTTTCCAAAAACACCTCGAGGTCATGAAGCTATTTGGGTAGTCGTGGACAGGCTAACCAAATCTACGCACTTCATACCCATTCATACCAACTACAAAATGGAAAAGTTGGCAGAACTTTACATGAATGAAATTGTGGCTAGGCATGGCGTACCTGTTGCTATTATTTTGGACTGTGATAGTCGCTTCACATCTCACTTCTGGGGGGAATTATAGGAAGCTTTAGGGACTCGGATAGATTTAAGTACAACTTATCATCCTCAGACCAATGGACAGTCTAAGAGAGCCATTCATACATTGGAGGATTTACTAAGAGCATGTGTCTTAGACTTCGGAGGAAGTTGGGATAGACACTTACCTCTTATTCAATTCTCCTATAACAATAGTTACCATACAAATATTCAAGAAGCACCATTTGAAGCGTTGTATGGTCGAAAGTGTAGATCTCCATTGTGTTGGGCAGAAATTGGTGATAAGTAGATTATGGGAACTGAGTTAATTCAAGAAACAACGGATAAGGTGTATAAGATCCAGAATAGGTTAAAGGCAGCATAAGATCGACAAAAGAGTTATGTCGATCGTCATAGGAAACCTCTACAGTTCAATATTGGAGATAAAGTATTTCTGAAAATATCGCCTTGGAAAGGCGTGATCAGATTTTGGAAGGCTGGAAAACTAGCACAACCGTATATTGGACCTTATGAAATGGTGGCTAAAGTTAGCCCGGTTGCATACAAGTTAAACCTACCACAAGAACTATGTAGTATTCATAATTTTTCCACGTATCTAGCTTAAAGAAATGCCTTACCAATGATGTGGCATTTGTGCCCTTGAATGACATACATGTAGACGATAAACTTCATTTTGTAGAAGAAACGGTAGAGATTGTAGACGGGAAAATTAAGAGGTTGAGAAACAATAAGATTGCCATAGTCAAGGTCCGTTGGAGGTCACAACGAGGACCTGAATTTACCTGGGAAAGAAAGGATCAATTCTTAAAAAATATCCACAGCTCTTCCCCAACAAAAGAAAGTTTAGTAATTGAATTTCAGGGATGAAATTTCTTAACTAGGGGAGAATGTGACATTCGCCATGAAACCAGGTAAACCCTAATCACAATAACCAGTTTACACGATTAACACACCGATACTTATTATGCCTCGGTTGAATCCAAAGGCACGTTATACATAACATATGAAAAACAGGACCAAAAACAGTTTCATTGGGGCCATTGAATTTAGAAACTGATTAAACTGAAGAAATTCGGATAACCGGGTTTTAACGGTTTAAAACTGCTGTAGGTGCCATAAGCGAACCTAGGAGTACAGAAATGCCTAAGTATGATCCGTAGACTAGAACACATGACCATGAATGCTTTATTGGGTAGAAAAGGCGTTAAATAAAGCAGCTCCCGGTTAGCGGAACGCCTTCAAATTTAACGCGCACTATAGAATCCAAACATGTGTTTTATCATCAGTTAAGCCCAAAAAGACTTATATAATATAAATATAAGGTGTTGTGGGTAGTAACGTTCAAGTGTTTGAGTTTTTGTGTCGGTTGGGTTCGTTTTAATTTTCGGTGCAAAAACGCCTATAAAAATGTTCCGTTTTGTGAATTTTTACCGTACCTCGGGAGCGTTTAAGACCCAAGAACGAACCCGAGCTTAAAAATATGCTTGGACCTATCATATATGTTGAAGAAAGGGCCTTTGACTAGTCAAAGGAGGACAAAAAGTCCTCCATTGTTTACAATCGAGCCACATAACCCAACCAAACACACACACACCTCCATCATCACTTTTCTAACGACTTGTTTTAGCTACCCTTCATTATAAAACAGCCTTAAGCACATTTGGAGCATAAATTTTGGACCAACAAGCTCAAGAACACAAGGCTTTGTATGTTTTTTTCATTCTTTTCTTTTTGACTTTAATCTACCATAAATATGTCTAATTTGATCCAAACAAAACCAATATTATGGCCATATAATCTGTTTTTAAGAGTTCTTTATGTATTAAAAAGTTTTACAAGTGGTTTGATTAAAAAAGATGGATTTTTGGATAACAAACGACAATTATACGACACCGAAATCGCTTAACGAAAACTAATAGAAAAAGAATACTAACTGGCTTAATTGATGATTCAAATTGCATAGTTGTGTTCTATGTGTAGGTACTATACCCAGAAAATCGTCACAAACGGATCTTGGAATCTTGGCCTAACAAGCGATACGCGGAAATGTATACTTTTTAGGCGAAATTTAGTAGTTTATAAAAATTGTTTTAGTTATCGCTTATGACGTGATTACTATTTGGTAAAAAAAACTTTAGGATATGGTTTAGGATAGTAGAAAGTTAACCCCTGCAAAATTTGAGATTTTTCAGACAAGCGAGGAATATTTGGCGAATTTATTACGTTTTAATACAATTAAATCAGGAAAATAAGTTAACCGTATTCATAAATCCTAAATTTTCGCAAAAAAAAAGTCTTATATATCATAGGTGTGTCCTACATCAAAATTTGGGATCAATGGATAACCCGAGCTATAATTTTAAATCACACATTTTACAAGGTTTTTGGTATTTTAAAACCTGGTCTAGAAAATTCGGATGAACCTCAAATTTTTACAAGGAGTTTATTGACAAAGTAGAAGTGTTCAGTAAAACATTTAGAATTGTTTTTTAGTTCGGATGGGTTGGATTGCCAATTAAACGATTTATATACATTATAATATATATTTATTAAAATTAATAAATAATGTTTAAAATACTTTTTTTTTCTGGAAAATACATATCTGAAACAAATTTTATAAAAGTTCTTGGAATTCTATAAATTACGGGATAATTTTAGAAAATTACGCATTTTAATTACTAATTTTAACGATAATAGACGAATATAAATGCGTAACTAACCCGCCAGAATTTTTATATAACCCAAGTGCAAATTGGCGATAATTGCGAGGTCGAAAATAAATCCCCACCCTTCCAGACTAAATTGGGATAAAACGGGTATATTACACGCTAGGGGTGTGCATGGGTCGGTTTTGACCTAAAACCATAACCATAACCACGATGTCGGTTAATGGATAACCATAACCATAACCAATCGGTTATGGTGGTTATGGTTATTCGGTTTTGATGGTTTTAGCGGGTCGGTTATGGGTGGTTAACCGTGTATTTAGCTTAGCTAAAAATAGCTTAATTTTTTTTAACATGGAATAAATTGTTATTGCATATTTGTATATATTAGTATATTACATAGTATAAAAATACATATAATCTATAATATTTGTACCAATTATTATCGAATATTGAAATAAAGTGATATGATACATTCCATAAATTCAAATAAAAATCCAACCAAAACCACAAAACGATATGAAAAACCTATAAAAACTATAAATCTTCAATAAACAACATCAAATATTAAAAAAGGGTCGGACAGTATGTGTTGAAGGCCTTTTGCACGAAAGAGTCTTTCGTGCGAAAGGACCCAACTACCCTTTCATACGAGAGGAACCCTGTTGTCCATGGTGCGTTCGTGCGACAGGCACTGCCTATAAATATGGGACTTGGGTTCTCTCATTTGATGATTTTGGTTCCTAGAGGGGAAACGCTAGCGAAATTTATCCACAATTTCGCCAGCTTGTAAAAGATGTAAACTCTTTCGGTATGAATGAAGCATTCAACTTATGGACAACTATTTTGCTTCTACTCCATTCTTAGTAATAATATTATACCGAATTAGTTCTATCAGGGCCAAACTTCCGTCTAATCCCGCCGGATCCTGGACTCTCAATTGGTATCAGAGCTACGATACCGATTCAATCGATCCAACAGTTGATTGAATCACCTACGCTCATGAATTATGGGTTTTTAGGGGTATTTAGACGTGAAACATCAAATTGAAGGTCAATTTAAAGATGGATTTTGAAATTGAAGACATCATTAGATTCAGAATTGATTTTCGTTCATATCTGTGAAGTTTCATCATGAAATTCGCAGAAATAAATATTTTTGATCGAAAAATGTGATCGGAAGTGTTCGAACAACAGAACCTGTCGCGTGAAGATCCCCATTCGCATGAAAGGATTCCCCATTCACACGAAGGGATATCTCCTATCGTTTGAAAAGTCTTTCGTTCTAAAATCAGCTCATTCTCACGAAGGGACCTACTCCATTCGCACAAATGAGCCAAATTCCTAAAAAATAAATAAAAAAATAAAAGGCATTTTTTGAATGCAATGACGAGATGAGTGTCCAGAAAAAATTTGGTGATTGAATTTTTTTTCGAGCTTTTATCGACAAATACGGGTTGTTCGGGGACACCGTCGGGAGCTTCAGAGAATAGATTTGATAATGCGATCGCAGAATGTTGAAGATTGTGGGTAGTCATGATAAGTATGCAGAATGTTTATCATCCAGGTTATCTGACTATTTATTGGCCTTAACGAAAAATCTGCATTAATCAAAAACTGACTTTTGTGGGCAAAATGACACATTTTCGGCAAATTTGAGTTTTTCAGAGATAAGAGAGGAGTAAATTGCCAAGTTTGAGGGGGAATTCAATGATAAGTTTAGAGAGGTCAGAATTTGCAAAAATGAGGGGGAATAAAAAGTTCATAGAATATACTGAAATTCTTGCATTTTTGAAATTCATGACATGCAACAGCATTCGGGTGGTTCCGACTTCAGATTGTCCAGAAATGCATAGTATCTGGATTCGTGAGTTCGTGATCCTAGGAAGTTCAAATTCTACAGATCATGATCAGATTGATGTCTTAGGGTTTGAGTCTCGGGTCTTCGTCAAGCTGGTCAGCAGGGTTAGCATCAGGAGATGCAACTGTATTGTGGATACTTATAAGATATCACAGCTTTGTGATAGTCTAAAGTATTAGAATGGTTAATCTTCAAGCTGAGGAATTTTTTTTTGGACTAACCGCCGGGGAATGACGATGTTTGTTGATTAAGTTGTTGCCGGAACTAACAAAGAATACTATATATATGTTATCATGACTGGAGAGGAAGAATGTGAATCTGATCGTGGAAGAGTGTTTTTGATATCTGAATCTGTTACCAGATGATTTGTTATCCGATGAAGATTTGCTGATTGTGGAGATTACCGTTTTCACTGATCAATCATTCAGGAGTATGCTTAAAGGTGATTACGGAAAACAGGGTTTCATATTTTCATAGGTATTCATAGATATAAAGTTTACCGATGTGGTGATTCAAAGTTTCTATCAATTGCCGGTTGGGTTTTTAAAGATCAGAGGATCAAGCAGGCAGAATACGCTAAAATCGAACGCGGAGGTGGTTAAAGCTGAAACAGAGATGCTGCATTGATCAGTTTCAAGTTGGTGATTATTCGTGAAGATTGCAGTATAGCAAATCAGAGGATGTTGGAACCATGCGACAAAGACCTGAAGATTAATTTTAGGGGGTATTTATAAATAATGAAGATAATGCAAGCCCGAATCATCAATCAAGGGGGAATCAATTGAAGATATCAAGATGCCTGATTGAAGTTGCAGAATATTCAAACATGGCTCGCGGTTTCAAAGATCAAGATTCGCTAGTGATGGCCATGGGGGAATTTGTTGGTGCATATTTTGTATATCCATCACTGTGCGAATAGGCTAGATAGAGCGTGTGTTGAATATTGAATAGATTAGTGTGAAAAAGAGCCGAAGAGTATGTGTTGAAGGCCTTTTGCATGAAAGAGTCTTTCGTGCGAAAGGAACCAATTTCCCTTTCATACGAGAGGAACCCTGGCGTCCTTGGTGCTTTTGTGCGACAGGCACTGCCTATAAATATGGGACTTGGGTTCTCTCATTTGAAGGTTTTGGTTCCCAGAGGGGAAACGCTGGCAAAATTTCTCCAGAATTTCGCCATCTTGTAAAATATGTAAACTCTTTCGGTATGAATGAAGCGTTCAACTTATGAACAACTATTCTGCTTCTATTCCATTCTTAGTAATAATATTCTACCGAATTAGTTCTATCGGGGCCAAACTTCCGTCTAATCCCGCCAGATCCTAGTCTCTCAGAACAAACAACTTTGTCCGACATGGAGAACGGTGTCCGACATCCATACTTGATTTCAAAATGCCGACTATGTCCAACTCCATGTTCTAATGACCCTAGTTTGTTCTTAGACATTTAAACATAGTTCAACCTAGCTTACAAACATTAATCGTATAATACTAGTGTTAGGTGTGGTTTAGCAGATTACTGTACCATTAGTTCCTATGCAACCTGTGAGTTTCACTATCCCTCGCTCTTTAATACATGTTTTACTGTTTTCATAGAGGGTACAATTGATTGATATATGTGTGCACATTCAAACTGTCTGATGCTACTTATCTGAGTAGACCCCTAACATGCTTAAATCCCCACAAGCAAGTTGTACAATGCCAGTGAATACAGTGGATAATACTATTTGGCCCGAAGCCTAGACCGCACTGAATGCATGGTTGTATGCCTACTGAGCGAACACGCGGTCACACATATTCATAACTAGCCATGAAGTGTTAGGCATTGCTACTTGGGGTACTTGTTATTAGTTGTGGTTGGTGTTAGCCACGATGATTGGATACTGGTCTCGGCTTAACTTGTAACTCAGAGCGATTTCATCACATGTGCAACAAAACATTTTCAAATATATTTTGAAAACAAAGAAACTTGTGGAACTCGCCAACGTTATGTTGACCTTTTATTTTAAAAACAACTTTTAGGTAATTAAGATATTGCGTGATGACCCACTTGTGCTAGTTGCTTGTGAAGATAATGTATGATACTATGTGGATAGAGGCATGCTGCTTAATTAAATAAGACGAATCATGGAAATCAACATCGTACTTGTTTCAAGTGTGTAACAATGACATGTGATATTTGTATGTAAAATAACAATGTATATATTGGTTAAATAACGTATAATATAGTATCTTTACATCAATGAGCTCAAATCAGAGATGTCTATTGCATCCCTTTTTATTGCTTCCACTGCTAGTCGAGGTGTGACAACTAGGCCCAATCTGCATCAGGTTTTTTAAACCAATCGGATTTTACCCTTTTCCACCCCCCTTCTCCTCCAATCACCTCCTAACCTCATCTAAACCTAAACCATAATCCTTCCCTATAAAACCAAGCATCCATTAACATATTTTCACTTTCCACAACTCCATATCACACTCAAACACTCTAAAATCATGAAGAAATTCTCTAAGTTTGGCAGAAAGAATCAAGTGTTTAAGTGAGTTTTTAACTCATTTCCTTCATTTTTTCTTGTTTTCCTATTATGTTCCACTTGGACAACCTCTATGAATGTTTACACAAGTTTACCATGGTAAACTAAGATGGAACATCACCATATTTGAGGTCCAAAGTTGGATTTAATTTCTGTTTTTATAAAACTTTTATCTCCTACAACTTTTGCTTATCTTTCTTGGATGAACATGAACCAAATCTTGTCCCCAACTAAACTACATGTTGAGGGGCTTGAGTTCAGGTGTTATTCTAGAAAGTTTGAGGTTCAAAAACCTCCGTATAACTAACCTAAGTCACTAAACAACGTCCTAGCCTCAAAGTGAACAAGACTACACCAAATCTCCAAACACTATCCGTGTTTGGAATGCACTAGTCTAGTCAAATCACTTGGTTGTTTAAGTGATATTAGTTATCTAAGTAGTTTCCAAAAGTCAGAGTAAGCCAACCCCACCTCATCTCCAACATTTGCCATGTTGGGTATGTACACGTCCGTGTTGTTCTTATTTGCCTACTTAGCAAACTTAGTTACTTGTACATTCTTTCTTTTATTCATGACCAACCAAAATCATCAACTAAGTTGATGATTTTATGCTTTGGTGAATCCTTGCAATTAGGTTAAATGGATGGAATTCATCCTACCTCCATGCATGACAATATATGACTTGGGCTAAATAATCATATACACACACACACACACACACCTTAGAAATGAATCATAACACCAACCAAACTCATGGTGGAATGTTATGTATGGTGGTAATTTTCATCTTGGTCTAAGTTCCTCAAACTCTGGATTCTAATGAATGACAATATATGACTTGGACTAAATAATCATAAATATATATACATATATATACCTTAGAACTGAATCATAACACCAACCAAACTTATGGTGGAATGTTATGTATGGTGGTAACTTTCATCTTGGTCTAAGTTCCTCAAACTATGGATTCTAATGGGTGAATCGGTACCCATGAAAACATGACCAACATAGTGTCCATATGAGTGGTTTTAGACAAGATGTATTTTCTTACAATATACATACTTTCATATTACTTAGAACGCCTAATCTAAATCAATACCGGACTCCATAACTCATACGCCTTGTTCATCCTTGTAGGATAACCTCGGCGTTCCCGAATTCTCAAGACTCTTCACTCACGTTTTTTTGAAGCTTTTGCAAACCGTGAGTATACATGACCCCCTTTTACTTCAAGTACACTTTTGGGGTGCAAAATATATACATATCAAACTTACACATACACAAACATTCACAAGATTCAAACAAACAAATCCGTACATACATTCTTAATACGTTATACACTAGGATACTTGCATGCTAAAAGCCTTTCTTGCACAAATACTTGTCATTAACTTCATGAGCCAACCTTAACATGTATAACGCTATAGGAGTAGCACACCGCCCGTAGATGGGCCATTGTTAAGTATTCAATCATAAACGGTCTCGTCGCTCAGTGGAAACTTTGGTTTGACATTTATGTGATGCATGCTAGCCGATGTTGAGTTATGCCGCCATGTGGATTATGTTAAACTTTTATACGTATGCTAGTAAACCAAACTTGTACTCACCAATGCTTTATG
This sequence comes from Helianthus tuberosus, assembly GCA_030545235.1. Lineage (NCBI taxonomy): Eukaryota > Viridiplantae > Streptophyta > Magnoliopsida > Asterales > Asteraceae > Helianthus > Helianthus tuberosus. The sequence goes on from CM060450.1 coordinate 108,396,698, forward strand.
TGTTGACCGTTACTTTAATATATATTGCAGGATTATGATGATGATGATTTGAAAAGAAATATGGTAGGATGGACTAGAAACACGCCTTATTTTAAATTGTCTTGTTGTGTTAGTTGTTATGTTTTAATCGTCGTTATTTTCTTCCAAACAATGTACTCGAATCTTTTGAAATGAAATGAAGGTTATCATTTAAAATGTTGTCACAACTTAGTGGTTGTGATGTCTCTTGCAATCTCGTTTTCGTCTCACTCTGATGTTTCCGCCATCGGTTGGGGTGTGACAAAACTCTAAAAAAGTGGGGAACCAATTAACCATTAGTTTTACATAAAAAAATTATTAAATATCATTTTTATAAAGAAAAAAATTTAACACCCCAAAATTTGAATTTTTAAATTCGCTAGTATGTTTCTATATGTTGTAGTATGAAATAAAATAACTAAGCTATTTAACCCCCAAATCCCTATTTTTGGCCATTATGTGTATTTAAATAGTTTAGCATGATGTTGGGTAATTAGGGACACTTAACCTAGTTAAATGTAATGTCAACTTTATAATAAAAAGTATGTAGTAGTGGTAAGCAAATTAACTAATAAAACTATAGGGTTTGGAAATGCACACCTAGAAAGATAAAATTTTAAGAGAAAGAAAAACAAAAAAAGAATGTGTAAGTGTGTGTGTGTGTGTAACGAGTTCAGAGGGAGAGATAGAGAAGGCATGCTCTCTTGAAGGTTAAATGACCAAATTCAACAAATTGAGAAGGAAATTGATGATCTTGTTCATGCATGAGTCTAGATTCATTACCATCTAAGCCTACTAAACACTTGGTAGGTTACAATTAGTCTTTTGGTAAAGGTCTAGCATGATGAGAAAGTTGAAAGCATCAAATTGACATGATGTTTGATAAGTATGACATGAATTAAGGTAGGAATTTCGTTCAGAATCACTATATGGATGGGAGTATGTGTAGAAAATTGTATTTGTGCTTGTTATATGTGAAAACCCTCATCTAGGGTGAAGTGGGTTTTCAAAATAAGGATGAACCCATGACCGTTTCTCGTTAATTTGATGTATTAGACTGTATGTGTATGATTCTTGTTAGTTAGATTGTGTATGGTATGGAAGTAATGTGATTTTAGTTGTTATTGATGAATGAAAGCAAGAGGTAGGAGATGAGCATGAAATACTTGTACATTATGCCTTATTTGTGGTACGCACACCAAGTGTTTTATGAAATGCCTAAGTGACAATTGTAGATGAAATTGTATGCAAGAACTTGATAAATAGGTATATAATGTAATAATAATGAATCTGTTAATAAACTTACATGAGGAATGTGTGTTTGATTGAATCCATATGGAGAATTTTGTTTGATTTCATAATTGGGTATAAGTGTGCATTAGTGGTTTGCACTATATACTTGAATGATGTGATGCGCACTATATGTTTGTTTGATTGCTTAATTGTGGTTAGGAAGTAAGTGTGCACTAAATGTGAGGCATATAAGATTACTAGAAGGGGGTAAGGTTGGAATGATGTTGGGTTTGCCAAGCATGGGTATGGTGTTAATGATATAATCATGAGAATGCTAGTACGAATGGAATTGATCATATATATGTGCGCGCGTGTAGTTAAGTAATCACATGGTTGTATGTGTTCTATAACATGAGTACGAAATGCATATGGTTTCATTAGTATGGTTAACTATGTCAAAATGGATGTATGTTTTTTTTTTTGGGTAAAGGGTTACCCCGGTGATTCTATTATAAACAAACGTCAAAAACACAAGTAGAGAGGCTGAAATGCCCCCTAATTCTTATATGTGACAGGCCACATATAAGTAACCAAGAAAACAGCCAAAAACACATCAACTAGAAGCAAATAACAAACTAGACACTAGTCATTTCCAAATCTATCAACTTCTTCCAGCTTCCAGTCTCCTAAGAACGCCTGAACTCGAGCACTCCTCTTAAAATTGAAGGACATTAGCTTCATTCTCACAGTTTGAATTATGAGATCTATAAGCTGTTCCGGTGGTCGAAGTTGATTTTTTAAGAATCTGGTGTTGCGCTCCTACCATACGTAATACGCCGTAGTCGAGATAAGCAATTTATTCGTGACCACATGGACCGATTTGGATCTCGCTTTCGGGACCATCCACTGACTGATGTCCACCCACTTCTCCGAAACTGACTGCATGCCCCCTTTCTCTTTGATTGAGGACCAAACTTGACTAGAGTACTTACATTCGAAGAACAAATGATCATGAGAATCTACCCCATTATAACAAAGTAAGCAGCATATCATGTTCATTGATCGAGTAATGTTGTGGTTCCAGTTTAACATTCGGTCTTGAGTCCATAATTTCTTTTTGAAAATCAACCAACAAAGGAATGAATGTTTTGGGATATTGAAAGCTGACCAAATAAAATCCACCCAAGCTACATCGGAACCTCTAGATCTGATTGCCTCCCATATTTCTTTGGTAGAGTACTCATCAAGTCTCCCATCCGATTTCCTAATCATAACAACATCTTCCCGATTCAGGTTTAGCTCAACCGATGATAGCTGAAATAAAGAAGGATATACCGTCCTCCACTCATCAGGCCATCTCCAAGTACCATTCAGAACTACGTCCGCCAACTTTGAAGCTAGAGAAAAACCATGTTGAGACATATGTCTCGGAGTTACCATGGTTCCCAGTGGCGAATCATCAGACCATTTGTCATGCCATAAAAACGTACTCATACCATTACCCACTTTAGTCCAGAACATGTGCCGCACAAGCTCTCTACACCTGAGAAGTTTTTTCCAACCCCACGGAGCACTAGAGTTAAGCGGAACATCCCAAAGACTCCGTTGTTTCAGCCTGTAGTCGAGCACCCACTTAGTCCATATAGAGTCCCTTCTCGAGATAATACTATAAAGGTGATAGGTAATCAGCGAATGGTTTACATCAGCCACCCGCTTTATACCCAACCCTCCTTCGCTAGGCGGTAAGCAAACTTCCTTCCAAGAAACTTTTGCCTTGCCTTTAGAGACCATACCTTGACCCCAAAGGAACCACTTCATTTTAGTTTCAAGCTCTTTCATGATGGAAACCGGGAGGACAAAAACAGACGCCCAGTAAACATGAATGGAAGCCAACACCGATCTGATTAGTTGTAATCTACCTGCAAAAGACAAGAACTTGTTTTTCCAGTTAGTGATTTTATTATTCACTCTTTCGACGAGAACCTTGCAATCCTTCTTCATTAGTCTCGATGCCAGTAAAGGCACTCCCAAGTATTTAATGGGCAGCTTACCTTCTTCGACAGGAATAAAATGCAATATTCTATTTTTAACCACATCCGAGACGTTGCAAAAGAACGCTGAGCTTTTAGAGATACTTGGGACGAGGCCTGAAATGTCTCTAAACACATTCAGAGATTCCATAATAACTTTCGCTGATTTAACTTCCCCTCTCGCAAATAAAAGAAGATCATCAACAAAGCACAGGTTAATAATCTTTTGCCTTTGACATTTGTTGTGAAATCTGAATGAATTGCTTTCCTCTACCGATTTTTGAAGAGTTAACGTAAGAACTTCCATAACCATTGTGAATAGAAAGGGAGACATCGGATCACCCTGTCTAAGGCCCCGTTTCCCTTTAAAATAACCATGGATGTGCCCATTAACACTTAAGGAAAACGAAGCTGAAGTAACACATGTCATAATCCATTGAATCATTCTATTATGGAACCCGAAACCATACAGGATATCCTCAAGAAACCCCCAATTAAGCGTGTCATATTCCTTCTGTATATCCACCTTAAAAGCACACCTAGGTGGACCCGCTCTACGGTGATAGTTATGCATTAACTCCTGCGTAAGAAGGATATTATCCGAGATTCTTCTTCCTGGGACAAAGGCCGATTGGTTCCCAATAATAATCAATTGCAACCCCTCCAAAAGCCTATTAGTTATAATCTTACTAATAGCCTTATAAATAACATTACAACAAGCTATAGGACGAAAATCCGTTACAGTAGAAGGAGTGCTAACCTTTGGGATTAAGGCAATGAACGTATGGTTAATTTCTTGCAACATTCTCCCCGACACAAAGAAATCCTCTATAGCTTTCGTAACATCCTCTCCAACTATCGACCAAGCTCCTTTAAAAAACGCTGACGAATACCCATCCGGGCCTAGAGCATTATTCCCATTAATAGAAAAAATAGCTTCTTTGATTTCTTCTTTTGTAACTACCCGGACCATACTATCCGCCACCTCTCTAGTAAGCTTCTTAGAAAAGATATCAGGCGACGTCTTCTTGGTAACATCACCTTCACTACCCAAAAAAGACTTAAAATGGTCTACCAGTGCATTAGCCACCTGATTACCTTCGTAATAATTACCATTCGTATCTTTAATAAAATGTATTTTATTAATATGATTCCTGCATTTTATGGCGTTATGAAAGTAAGCCGTATTGGCGTCTCCCACCTCCAACCATTTCTGTTTGGCCTTCTGTTTTAGGAATCGTTCCTCATCAAGCATAGCCTCTTGATATAGCTTTAAGCAGGTCGCTTCCTCCTCTCGGGTACTAACATTAAATGGGTCCTTGTCTAAAGATATATGGAATTTATCCAAGTCCTCCTTCAGCTTAACGACCTTTTTATGAATATTCCCTTGACTTAACAAAAGACGTCTCATATAAGGTTTGAGACTCCTTAGTTTTTTTACCACTTTAAAAATCGGAACGCCATTAACTGGCGTATCCCAACCCTCCTTAACCAGCTGCAAAAAATCTTTCTTGTGCACCAGAAAATTAGGAAACTTGAACGGCTTGGGCTTTTGGTTGAAGTTGTCCTAAACCTTGAGAATACCCGGGCAGTGATCCGACACACCATACGGCAGAAAGATCGCATGAGCATTAACAAAAAGATCAATAAACTGCACATTAGCCATAATTCTATCTAATTTCTTACAAACTCCAACCCCATTCTTCGGACTCTGAGTCCACGTAAATTGTAATCCCGAGGCATTGACATCAAAAATCTCACAATTCTGAACACACTCCTTAAAATCCCCCATGGCCGCATTAACAGTAGAAGACCCCATACTGCTATCTTCTATATTGAGGGTAGAGTTAAAGTCACCTAAAACAATCCATGGAATATTCTGAACCATATTTTTATGCAAGCTTAAATCCTCCCACAGATTTCTTCGTTCCTGATAACAATTACTAGCGTAAACAAACGTACCATACATTACCATCTTGGTCTCCTTTACCACCATTTTAGTATTTATAAGCTGACTTGTAGCATTTAATACCATCACATCCACAGTATCCGTGTCCCACCCGATGATAATTCTGGTTCCTTTACTACAGTGACTCCCATTAGACGTCCACTCCCATCTACTAAAAACCTTCTTACACACATACTCTAGCTTAGCAGGTTGCACATGTGACTCGAGCACCGCAAACATTTTGAGACCCTGTTCCTTTATTATCTTTCGAACCTCATTTTGTTTAAGGGTTCGGTTCATACCCCTTATGTTCCAACACGCTAGACTAACCATTGATCACCTCATCAGCAGGTGTGCTTGCACCTGTATTTTTTGCAGATCCCTTCTTTTTATTCTCCATAAATTTACTTGTTTCATTCTCTACTTCAACTCGCACCTCGTCTTGGTCATACTCCTCTTCTGATTCATTAGTACTAAGGGCACTAAAAGTGTTTTTTAAATTGACTGGTGGAGCGTTAGACGTGCTGGGCTTATACTTTTCATGCTGATCCAATGTCACTTTAGGCTTATACATAAACTTCTGTCTATCTCTAACCTGGAACGGCTGCCTCTTCCCTTTCTTTCTCTTGTTACCTTCCCTGAATCCTTGCTCATTAACCTTTTGTTTATCTTTATCATCCTCCTGAACCGGTTCATTAACTTTTAATGGACAAGTATCATTACTATGACCAAACACCATGCACGTTGAGCATCGTGGAGGTTTCCACTCATATTCTACCTTTATGGTGCTTTTTAGGAATCCACCTTCTTCTACATTCGGTATAGCCACACTTATAGCATCTTTCATTTCATTATCAGCATTCAATTCAATAATGGCTCTAGCATATCCACTTCGACCCCATGAATCTTCACACATCTTAGACGTTTCATTATCGAGCACCTTTGGATCCCCTAGCTTTGATGCAATCAAGCTCAACCCGTCTTTCGTGTATGCAGCAAGTGGAACGTCATGCATTTTGACCCATACAGGAATTTTCTTCAGCTCATCCTTCTTCAACTCAGTATTCGGAGACCAGTTTTTAAGAAAAATTGGAATGTTCCTGATCAACCATGGCCCATCCTGGAGCACTTGTTCCATCCCTTCCTTAGTATTGAATTTAAAAAAGAAAAAACCTTTGTCGTTCATCATACACTTTTGAATGCCATATTTATCCCATTTATTGCTAACATATTAATCGACCACAAGAATTGCTAGCCTTTTACCCAGGAAGTAACCAAATAATACATTAGCAAATCTGTCTTGTACTTTCCTTACCGAATCCATGGGAATCATAACATCCACGTCCTCCATCTGATCATTACCCTCAAGATATCTAAAGTTGATCTTGTTTTTCGGTTTAACTGACAAAACCTTTGATGCATATGACACCGGTTCAGAAGTGTTACCTTTGTTTACACCATTACTCGGAACCCCATCACCACCTACCATTGAGTACTCCGATTGATCCATCTCCATCTGGACTGGAACTATGACTTTAGTAAGTTTGTCAATCATGTTAAACAACCTCGGCTCAGATTGAGAAGTCATAGACTGGGCCGATTGAACTACTCCCCTTCTCGGAGCTAAAGTGTTACCCTCAATATTGACAACCCGGCTTGCTAAACCCTGAAAAGAAGAGGTAGATTTTCGATTTAGATCCGGCAGGAATCCAGGAGGTTTTTTACGATCATCCATAATGAAACAAACAACTCTCTCCAATAACCAAACAGCAACAGACCATGCACGACAAAGAACGAGAACCAGAAAACCAAAAACAGGAAAACGTAAAACCCTAATCTAGCAGAAAACCCTAGGCCATGCTTCTAACAAAATCGAATAGAGTTCTTGTTTACTCTAGGTTTCTGCCTAACCAGAAGGACCGATAAAACAATAGATCTATCCAACCTGATCGAAACACAGATTCGGGCGGCGATTGAAAAAAAACGAAAGCAAAACCCTAGTTTTAATCCGATTTCTAGTGCTAACAAGTTCGAACTAAAGACCTGATGAATCAAATCTCTAATAATCAGACTGTTATACACCAGATCACGAAGAAGAAACTAAGATTGCAGGAAGAACAGGAATCGCCATGCTAGGGGAGAGAATTAGGGTCTAAAACATACTCAATAAGATCAAAACTAAAATGGATGTATGTTGTTAAGGATGTAAGCTTGTATGTTAAATAGTTGACTTTTTGGAAAGTCATGGAATGTGAGAATGATGTGGTAGGCTTTCTAACACGAATGTAAGACTTGGGAAATCATGTGGTATATGTTATATCAATATGTGTTATATGTGATGACATGTTAAATTATGTGAGTTTGAAGAGATGTGATTGTTGATCTGTGCCTTTCATTTGTTAGAATTGACTAATGAAAGTCAAAGCAACCTTTGGGTTGGAAATAAATGTTAGTGTGAACGAACATGCATACTAACAATGTTTTGGGTATGGTGGTATGAAAGGATATGAAGTTACATTAGCATGGACTCGAGCACGGAAGGCTAACGGTTCAATAGGAGGCAAGGAAGCAAGCACGAACACGGACGCTTAAGGTAAGTGATTCCCGAACTTAATTTCTTATTATGTATAGAAGTCTTGAAAGTAAGGAGATTGGGAATCATAAAAAGGGTGGTATGTAATGGTAGGATCAAGGTAAGTGAGGTCGTATTGGACCATATGTAGTTTAGTCTTGATTGAAAAGCATAGTGCATACTTCAGTAAAGTGTGCACTAGTTCAGTAAGCACACTAGTTCAGTAAGTGCACTAGTTCAGAAAACTGTGCACTATTTCATTAAAGTGCATTACTTTAGTAAAGTGTGTACTACTTAAGTAAATTGTGCAATAGTTTAGTAAGTGCACTAGTTCAGTAAAGTGTGCACTAGTTCAGTAAGTTCACCAGTTCAGTAAAGTGTGAGCTACTTCAATAAAGTGTGTATTAGTTCAGTAAGTGCACTTGTTGAGTAAAGTGTGCACCAGTTCCGTAAGCGCACTAATTCAGTAAGTGCACTAGTTCAGAAAATTGTGGACTATTTCAGTATAGTGCACTACTTCAGTAAAGCGTGCACTAGTTTAGTAAGTGCATTAGTTCAAAAAGTGTGCACTAGTTCAGTAGAGTGCACTAGTTTAGTAAAGTGGTCAACGAATGTGAGAATGATGTGGTAGGCTTTCTAACACGAATGTAAGACTTGAGAAATCATGTGGTATATGTTATATCAATATGTGTTATATGTGATGACATGTTAAATTATGTGAGTTTGAAGAGATGTGATTGTTGATCTATGCCTTTCATTTGTTAGAATTGACTAATGAAAGTCAAAGCAACCTTTGGGTTGGAAATAAATGTTAGTGTGAACGAACATGCATACTAACAATGTTTTGGGTATGGTGGTATGAAAGGATATGAAGTTACATTAGCATGGACTCGAGCATGGAAGGCTAACGGTTCAATAGGAGGCAAGGAAGCAAGCACGAACACGGACGCTTAAGGTAAGTGATTCCCGAACTTAATTTCTTATTATGTATAGAAGTCTTGAAAGTAAGGAGATTAGGAATCATAAAAAGGGTGGTATGTAATGGTAGGATCAAGGTAAGTGAGGTCGTATTGGACCATATGTAGTTTAGTCTTGATTGAAAAGCATAGTGCATACTTCAGTAAAGTGTGCACTAGTTCAGTAAGCACACTAGTTCAGTAAGTGCACTAGTTCAGAAAACTGTGCACTATTTCATTAAAGTGCATTACTTTAGTAAAGTGTGTACTACTTAAGTGAAGTGTGCACTAGTTCAGTAAGTGCACTAGTTCAGTAAAGTGTGCACTACTTCAGTAAAGTGTGCACTAGTTCAGTAAGTTCACCAGTTCAGTAAAGTGTGAGCTACTTCAGTAAAGTGTGTATTAGTTCAGTAAGTGCACTTGTTGAGTAAAGTGTGCACCAGTTCCGTAAGCGCACTAATTCAGTAAGTGCACTAGTTCAGAAAATTGTGGACTATTTCAGTATAGTGCACTACTTCAGTAAAGCGTGCACTAGTTTAGTAAGTGCATTAGTTCAAAAAGTGTGCACTAGTTCAGTAGAGTGCACTAGTTTAGTAAAGTGTGCACTAGTTCAGTAAGTGCACCGGGTCAGGAAAGTGTGCCCTACTTCAGTAAAGTGCGCACTAGTTCGGTAATTGCACTAGTTCGGTAATTGCAGTAGTTCGGTAATTGCACTAGTTCGGTAAGTGCACTAGTTCAGTAAAGTTTCACTAGTTCAATAAAGTGTGAAATAGTTCAGTAAAGTGCAGACTTCAGTATAGTGCACGTATTAGCAAGGTGTACACTTCAGTAAAGTGCACTCTTCGGTAAAGTGTTGGTAGCAGGAAACCATAAACAAGCATGGATAAGAACGAATACGTACATAGGTTTGTATGTGCGGGATTGTATGTTTGAATGTTGTGGCTAGGAATTGTATCTTGAATGTGTTAGATTGTAAGATGTAGGTAAAATTTGGATAGAACACTATGTATGCACATATTGGAATTTAATATATATATATATATATATATATATATATGAATGAATGGGACTTGTAAATATGTGTATGTGGCTTATAATACGTACGAGTATTAACGGTACTAATCATGTTACTTTTGAGAATGGAATGAAGGTGCAGGGAAGTTATTGTTGGATTTTGAAGGTTCGTTGTCGGGGTGTAAGGATTGAACTCAGAAGGATAATCAAATGGATTATCACAGGTTGGAAGAATGTGTCATGCCGTTTAAATATTATATATATATATATATGTTAGATTATGTATGTTGTCACTGATAACTAATGATGTGGATATGTACCGTGACTGCAGGTTACATGGATGATGATGATGGTGATCATCATCATCATCATCATAAGGTGCAAGCGGTTGAAGATCGAGCCTAAGTGTGGATTGTACGAGAGTATGGTCGCTTAGTTGTAAATGTATGTAACACTTGATGTATTTAATAAGAAGTAAGGATGTAATTCATGTAAAATAGTCATATTAAATGGTTTTCAAATATCTTAGAACGTATATAAAGAAATAAATTTTAAGGTTCGTATTTCCGCCGCGTCTTTTCGATTAAAATGTGTTAGGGTCTTACAAAACAATTTTACATATTTTCTTAAGTGTTTTATTTTTTTTTTTTTATTTTTTTTTTTTTTGCATAAACACACATATAGAAGCCATTGATAAAAAAGGAATAAATTATAAAAATCATCCTTTATGTTTACACCAGATTAAAAACTATGTCATTTGCCTTCAATAATTACAGAAAACGTACTCTACGTTTACAAACCATTGCCAATTATGTCCTTTGACCCTAACTTAGTTAATTTTCATGGTTAAGTTTGACCAAATAGACCCCACATAAGGGTATTTCGATCATTTTACTATAAATATTAAAATAAATAATCACAAAAAATAATAGATACATTAATCATGTTTAAAAAAATTATATATACATACAAACATGAATTCTCTCTGTCTCAATTCTCTCTCTCTCTAACTTCCTACCATCACCACTCCCACCGGTCACCACCACATCCCCCACCACCGCCTACTTGACACCACCGTCACCACCACCCACCACCCCACCTGCCACAATAACCAATCACCGGACTAAAACCCAAGCAATAGGACACACTACCAGACTCCACTCCAATCACAACCCAACCCAACCCAACCCAACCCAACCCAACCCAATCGCAGACCCACCACCGCAACCGACGTGTAATGCTAACATTTTACTCTCCGACCAGATCTGGCTCAGATCTTTGATGGTGAGTTCAGATCTGAAATGACTCTCTTTTCGGTAACAATATCATAACATTCTTATCATCTCTGTTTCAACGAGTAGCTGAATCGAACGATCTCAGCTTGATAGATTAACAGACATGGTACTTCATTTACTCTTCCTTTGTGGGAATATTCGAAATATACACATTTTTTTGCCCGTGCTATGGTCCAAAATCAAGAAAGGTGAGTTCAAAAGTTATGTTATCGAAATTATGATAGCGTTAGACACTTGTTGCTCACAATTATGGAAACGATTTTTCAAGAAATTGGTGAGAGAGACAGAGTGCTTAGAGAGAGAACGATGGGGGAAGATGACGGTGGTCGGGTGGTGGCGGTAGTCAGGTAATGTGAGAGAGAGAGTTGACAAAAGATTAAATTGGGGTTTTAATAGAGGAAATCAAGAGGGCAGGGCAAAAGACAATAACACCTTTACATGGATCCCACATGACCAAACTTAATTATAAAAATTAACAGAGTTTAGGGTAAATGACATAACTTGCAAGGGTTTGTAAACATAGAGTACGTTTTCTGTAATTATTAAAGGCAAAGGACATAGTTTGCAATCTGGTGTAAACATAAAGGACGTTTTTTGTAATTTACTCGATAAAAAAGTAATTTTGCAAAAAAAATATTTTTATGTTTTTAAGCTTTTCTTTTAATTTTTTTGGAATTTTCTTTTTATACTTTTTATCAAACGGAATTTACGTGTGTTTATACGCAAAACCTTTGAAAAAAAATGTTTATATGCTCAGTTCCCAACTTTTTTTTTGTGCTTCCCCAATAAACTAACCCCTATATCTATAGTATATTATAATACATATAAGGAAAACAAGAATGTAGTTTTACATCACAATATTTTCAAACATGTGACACAATCCTTTAAAACATATTATTGACTTTTAAAGTAACCACCCCCATAATTTTTAAACGACCATAATTTTTTCATACGTTAATATATATATATATATATATATATATATATATAGGTACGCATGGCAGGGGCGCTAAATGTAATTTTTTTCAGGAGAAAACACCATAAAGTGTGAGAACGGATCCTGGCCTAACACATGGTAGGGGGGGCTAAATGATATGCAGGGGCACGATTGTCCTTTTGTACGTTCCCTCCTTATTTGCGTTATAAATCAGTTTCAAATTAAAACTCCAAAGCTTTCGTATTAGTTGTTACCTTCTTTCCAAGCTTTCTCAGATTATGGCGTCTAACGTGAATTCTGTGACAAAATAATATTTGATGACGTTGCATATTTTTGTTCCAGCAAATCATGCTACACATATACAACAGATATGGCGTTTTGTTTTTTTATGCTTGTTTCATTGTTTTTTTTCAAATTAATATTTCATAATGTGTTGTACGCTTTTCAATGGCATTGTTCATGTATCTAATTTATTCGTGTTTTTATTAGTAGTTAAATAATTAGTAAGAACTGATAATTGGAGTTTTCATTATTAATTTTAATTGTCTTTTGGGGTCTAGTATATTTCTTATGTTTTTACGATCATTGGCGTTTTACACCTAATTAGTTTTGAATATTATTGAGTAGTATTTGTAAACATCAGTTATTACTATTTGTTAATTTGTAAACATTAGTTTTGTTAACTATGGCGATTTCATTATCATGTTATATTTGTTAATTATTCATGGTGTTAATTATTTTTAATTATTCATCTGATGGCGTTTTGATTATCACGTTGCAATAATATTTTTAATTCATCATATTTGTTAATCAATCAAGTAATGGTGTTTGTATTATGGCGTTTTCAATTATATGTTTATTAGGTCTTGTTTATTATTAAATTAATGGCGTTTTCATCGATAATGTTATCAGGAGACATTTTCTATTTTAATGGCGGTTTTTCTGAAATTTGTTGCTCATTGTGATTTCTCAGACGAAGGTGTTTCCTCGAATAAAAGGTTTTGCTCCAAACTGGTTTACCATTTATCATTCCTGACGTTAGTGAAGAAATAAAACCCAGAATGGACATGACATTCACAAGCCTCAATTATTGTTATTTAATGTATGTTACGTATGCCAAGGCTTGTGGTTTTTCAGTCAGGAAAGGGACTGAAAAGATAAACGCCAAAGGTGAAAAACATATTAAGTATTACATGTGTACGAGAGCTGGGGTATATAAGGACAAGAAGGTTGATACGTTGGACCCCAATCAAAAGGAACCGGATTGTGCGATCTAACTTTTCAAAGAGGACTGATTGTGGTGCACTGTTATGCGTAATTTTTTAGGCTGGATCAAGGAAGGTCTATAAGTTTGTTGAGGAGCATAACCATGATCTTGTTGAACGTCTTGATAAGCGTTTTCTTCCAACTGAACGACACCCCACTCAGCTCCAGAAGCATGTTATACACAGCATGTCCCCACATAAGGATTTTGCCCATCACATTGAGTGAAACTTTACCAAGAAAAAAATGTATCTCAAAGAAACGTTGATTGGAATCTTTGATGTTTGAATTTTTTTGGCGTTTCTAAGTTGAATGGTATATAGTAAAATATGGCGTTTTGGGTTTGGTGTGTTCAATGGAAGGTCTGAGACGTTGTTTATATATGATGTTTTTTGGCGCGTATTTAAACGAGATTTTATTATAATAAATGCTAGTAATGAAGTTCCGTCGTTTCAGTTACTGTTTGTTCAGCTTTATCGTTTAAAAGAAATTTTGGCGTTTTATATCTAATGGCATTAAGATTAGGATGATGTGTGCTTTGTAGTTTAAGGCGAGAATTTAATGGCGTTTTATTTATGAGTTTGGCATTTGTGTAGAGAAGTCTAAAGACGTTTTTACCCTTAATGAAGCGCGTCCACGTAATAAAATTGATGTTATTTACGAAAACGTCACCACGCCAATCTAGTCCATAGATTGTTTTTATCTGACGATCTATAAGCGTTCTCACAGTTTTCACCGTTTTCCATATATATATATATATAAAGCATTAAAAAATACTACATTATAGCTCATGTAAGGGGACAAAAAATAGTTTTACATAAATTTTAAGAGTTAGGTGGTTACAACGTTTAAAACATATAATTGACTTTGAAACCAAGTATCTCATGAATTTTAAACAGGCATAACTTTTCATACGTTATTTTTTTAAGATACACCATAAAAACTATATTATACTACATAAGGACAAAAAACTAATTCTACATTATTTTAAGAGTTTAAGTAATTACAAAAAATACATGGTGCAATCCTTTTAAATGCATAGTTGCCTTTTTAATCATGTACCTCTATGATTTTTGAACGGTCATCATTTTTTCTTACGTTAATATGTTTTAAACAAAACTACATGATAAAAATGAGTATTTTATTCTCTTTAGTTTGAGTATGACATTGTTATAGTTTGTTTACATTATTACTTTATGTGTTCCATGCTACATTAGGGATGAGCATTTGGTACTGGGTACCGGTACCGTACCGGTACCAAATGGTACCGGGTATTTTCAGTACCGGTACCCACTTTCTCTGTTTTTCGGTACCGATACCGGTATTTACAGGTAAAACACCGGTAAGTACCGTTATCGGTACCCACTTTTCCCGTTTTCTGGTACCGGTACTTTCGGTACCGAACGTGTACCGTGCTCATCCATATGCCACATCAGGTATGCACCCCTCTAATTATAAACTTAATACATATAAAATGAACAAAAATGTAATTTTACAAGTTTTTAAACATATTGTTAATTTTTAAACCAACTTTCCCCGACGGTTTTTAAACACACGTGGATTTTTTTATACATTAATATTTTTTTAATAAAATACACCATAAAAACGAACATTTTATTTTCTTTAATTTGAGTATGGTAATTTTATAATATGTATATCTAAAAAAATTAGCATGTTACGTAACTATCGGTGTCCGTTTTCTCTACAATGTCGTACACACAACCCTCTAGCATATATAATGTGTGTTTTCGTGTGTGACTGGGTCATCCCGCTATAAGTCATCAACGTATGAACTAGGTTATATATGATGTAGAAAAAGTTAGCCATTAATTATGCCCTTGGATGTGTTCGTTTGTTATACATGATTACGTGTCTCTATATATAACACAATAAATTTTATATAATAAAAGGAGCACATATTTAAATTATGTTTGATATAACATAAAAATATGCACATCTAAATGCACTTTACATCAATATCGCAGGTAAGCGAGCAACAAGCTGCGCCGCTACCCCTTTCTGAATAGCAAACCCTAGCGTATTAAAGACAAACCCCTGCCCCCCTGTTGATGAGCCACTGCTGTGGACAAGCTGTTGGACCCTAGTCAACAAACGGATAGCTTCTGGAGCTAGGGATCCAAATGTGTCGAAGGCGAAGGGGACAAATGCATGTTGGTTATCAGCACATGCTTTAGCGTGTTTATCCACCTTTTTTGCTTCTGCTTTCCTTATATCTTGTCCTGCTACAAACCCGCTTTCCCTTAAACCAGCTAAGGGGGAGACCCCTGTGAGATCCACACAAGCATGTTTCCCTCCCGCCCAGCCAAAGACGAGCAGATCCGTTGGTCTCAATGTAGATCTCCCTTCCATGGGGTCAGGAAATTCAAATGAAATAATATTTGATTTGAAGAGTAATGTCATTTTTTGTATCGTACATCCGTAGCCATAGCTTCCTTGAAGTTTAATGCATGACATTTTTTCTATACGGAAGTCAAATGAAATAATATTTGATTTGAAGAGTAATGTCTAGTCCACATAGATCAACTTCAAGTTCGTAGATGTCCTCAAAGTGTAGTGATAAGGTGTTTCTCCTTTATCTAAAATATAAAAACTTTAGATTATAAAAGTCACAAATACGTAAGTATTTAAAAATAGGTTGGTTTAATGTTAAAAAAAAAAAAAAAAAAAAAAAAACTTTATAGGTCATAGTTAAAAATCATTCGAATCAGTCACTAATTAGTAGTTTATGAAACATTTGTTTGAAAAACTATAATTTAGCATTTAAAAAACTAATTTTAGCTAAGAGATTGAAAGAACCTCATAATTCACCACATGTGCCATACGGACCATACATAAATCAATGATGTAACCGTTTACCTACTATTTATCTATATCAAACACTAGGTAAATGTTTAATACGTGGTTCCGGAAGTTTTTTTTTTAAATTTGATTTTAAGTTCAACACGTCATCTAATCTTCCATCTACTATAATAAAAAAAACCAATTTTTAGATACGTGTCATTTATTAAGGTTATCTTCAAA
Source organism: Helianthus tuberosus (assembly GCA_030545235.1). Taxonomy (NCBI): domain Eukaryota; kingdom Viridiplantae; phylum Streptophyta; class Magnoliopsida; order Asterales; family Asteraceae; genus Helianthus; species Helianthus tuberosus. The sequence goes on from CM060450.1 coordinate 108,413,006, forward strand.
TTTATATTTATCTTATATTAATTAAATAAATAATAAATTAATATTAAATCTTATCATACTTTAATAAAATATTATACTCAAATCTAAATTGTTAATTTAATATATTTTTAAAACAAATACCTCTATTTCCTACTTATCTTATATTAAATATACAAATAATAAATTAATATTAAATGTTATCCAAATTTATTAAAAATATTTTTTTATTTGGTATACAAAATTATATTTATTCAACTCGTGTAAAACGCGGGGTTTTTAAAAATATATATTTTTTATTATTTACTATACAAAGTTACATTTATATAACCCGTATAATACACGAAGTTTTTAAAGATATAACTTTTTATCATTTGCTATATAAAATTAGATTTATTCAAGACGTGTAATACACAGGGTTTTAAGGATATATTTTTTTTTATTATTTGGTAGATTTTTCAACCCGACTATACATGGGTTTTTTAAAGATACGACGTTTTTAGTATCTAATATACAAAATTACATTTATTTAATCTGTGTAATACACATGGTTTTTAAAGATATAACTCTTTTTAGATATATTTAACACGTGTAATATATGGGGTTTTTAAGCAAGTAATTTTTTTTATTATTTGGTAGATTTATTCAACCCGATTATACACGGGGTTTTAAAGATACGACGTTTTTAGTATTTAGTATACAAAATTGCATTTATTTAATCTGTGTAATACACATGGTTTTTAAAGATATAACTTTTTTTATTATTTAATATATAAAATTACATTTATTTAACCCGTACAATATACGGGGTTCATAAAGATCTAACTTTTTATTGTTTAATATATAAAATAACATTTATTCAACCCGTGTAATACACGAGGTTCTAACCTAGTATATGTATATATATAACTAGTATTAAGTGCCCCGCGTTGCAGCGGAGCGTAAAACCATGACAAGTAGCATTGATGCCACACCACCATCAGCGACCACCAACACTGAAGTTGCGACGTGTTAATGCGGAGAAATTAGACCGAAACGTAAAACATATAAAATAATAACTAAGTCGATTTAGAACCCGCATGTTGCGACAAATCAAACAGAAAAAAATAGACGATGTAAAAACATTGAACCACACACACACCATTACACCATCTCAACTCGTAAAATTTAGAGCGTCAGTGGCGGAACTTGCCCATTAAATTAGGGGTATCCCAAAAAAAAAAATGTTTACCGTGCAATCAAACAATATTAAAAAAACGATAATAAATAAAAATATTAAAAAACAATAAATAAATAAAGTGAAATAAATACCTAATAAATTTATTCCTTTTTTTCATAGTTTGAAATCGTTTAATCACATCGTTGTCTTTTACTTTTAGAAACAAATAACTAAGCAGGGGCGGAACAGCTAGAACCAGTGTTATCGCAGCAGCAAACAACAAGATTGTGGATTCTTTTATCGAACCAGTGTTATTGGCACCAGCAAAACAGGAGACTAGTGCGTAAAGGATGACCAGCGACGTTTGGTTTTCTTCCAGAACCTAAGCGACGATCAGAAAGAATGCCGCCATACGTATTTTTGTGTTTTTTGGGGCTAATCTAATCAGGTGGGCTTATCTAATCAATTGGGTCATTGTTTCAATTGGACTCCCTTATTTTATAAGTTTGGGTTGGTTAGAGGTATTCTTATATTATTTTAGGGGTATCTTTTGTATAAAACAAAAAAAAATATAAAAAATACACTACGCATACGGACTTCAGCCGTAGCCCATGATATGGCTCACATAACATTTGTTCCGTCCATGTAGAGCGTAGTGTAATACAAAACGTAAAAACGTTGAACCACACACGTACGTTGCGACGTGTTAACTCGTAAAATTTAGAATGAAACGTGAAACAAAAGTTTTGAGGAGTATATAAAGTATAGGGGACCAAAGTTGAAAGTAAAAAAGTTGTGAGGTTAAATTAAAAAAGATGAAACTTTTGGTTGAAAGTAAAAAGATCAAAGAGTTATGGGTTAAAAGTGTAATGTCAGTTTTTTTTAACCCCCCCCCCCCCCCCTCAAAACATGGGGTACAACACCTCTATATGCACTAAGATGTTGCTAATTTATAATATGTAAATTATATACACACACATCTATATACATATATATATACACATATATATATATATGTATATATATAAACGGATTTTGGATAAAAACGTTTCGAAGTGTGAAAGCGGTGAGAACGGATCCTAGAGCGACACGTGGTGTAGGCGCTAAATAATATGTGAGCGTATGATCGTTATTTCCACATATATTTTGAAACATTAGCTTTTTGTCAGGGCATTTATTCCTTTTAAAGCTAACTCCAAATTTTTTCGTATTAGCTGTTACCTCATGTCCAAGTTTCTCGAGTTTCATGGTGTCTGATATAGATTGCGAATTACAAAGTAATTATGTTTATTTGTAAATTTATTTTATCTCTCTTAGATAGTCGTTTGAGCAATTCATGTTAATGACCTAAGGTTTTTAAATTATTTGTATTATAGTTACGTTTATTTTGGTGTTTGTAAATTTCTTTTATATGTTTAATGGCTTTTGCAATTAATATAGTAATGAAATAGTGATTACTCATCCTTTTGTAATTATGTTTATTTGCAAATTTCTTTTTATCTCAGTTAGATAGTCGTTCGAGCAATTCATGTTAATCACCTGACGTTTTTTAATTATATGTATTATAATGGCGTTTTTGGTATTTCATTATATTATTATCATCAATGTTAGTTTGGCATTTGTTTTTTACTCATCCTTTGATATGTTTAATGGCGTTTTCAATTAATATAATTTTGTGTTTAATGAATGACGTTTTATACTTTGGCGTTTTAATATAACTTTATCATGGCGATTTTTTTTGTTAGGTGAGCCTGTCGTGTCTAATGAAAGGATTTATCCAAAAATTAGGTTTACTGTGTACATTCACGACGTTAAAGAAGATCTATATCCACATATAGGAATGATTTTCGAAAGCCTTGATCATTCTTATGCTTTTTATCTTAAATACGTAACGGCTGAAGGTTTTGCTGTCAGGAAAGGGACTGAAAAGATAAATGCCAAGAAAGAAAAAACATATAAAGTATTATATGTGTATGAAATCTAGCTTATACAAGAATAAAGAGGTTGATACATTAGACCCGAAGCAGAAGGAAAGGAGTGCAAGATCCAATTTTTATAAGAGGACCGGTTGTGGAGCAAAAATTTGTATTGAGTTTTAGGCTGGATTTTGGAAGTTGTATAAGTTTGTTGAAGAGCACAACCACGAATTTGTTGATCAACCAGATAAGCATTTCTTACTGTCTAAACGATACATCACTCAACTTCAGAAGCATGTAATAATACATAGCATGTCAAAGTGTAATTTGGGCCCTGTGAAGGCGTTTAATGTTATAAAGACTGTTTTTTTGCGGTTTTAAAGATGTGGGTGCAAGTAAAGTTAATTTTAAGAATTACACGAGGCAAATTAATATGTTCATTGGGGAATACGATGCATACATGGTTGTGAGATACCTGCAAAAAAAAAGAAATAGTCTCAAGCTAATATTTCATGCGATTAATTCACAGACAATAACAATCGGTTGATATAACATCCCAAAAAAGATTTTGCAATTAAACCAAATTAATTGGGGATGAGCGGGTAAAAGACCCCTTAGTGGTAAAAGTTAACCCGATGAACATTAGGATTTAATTAAATAAACTTAATGTTAAATAATAAATGAATGCTTTTTAGAAAATAAAGTTTATAAAAGGCCTGGGCTATCGGGACTTAATTTAACTCAGGTTATAGCATCCCCAAACTTAGTAAATCGAATTATGTCAGCATGTGTTGTTGTGTGTGCGCATATGTTTTTTGGTTTGATGTCGTAATTCTAACTATACTGTGGTGTTTCCATGTTATGTCATTATTTTTTATGTTTTTTGTGTGCATGTGTTTTTTTGGCTTTGATGGCGCTAGTCTGACTATATTATGGCGTGTTCAGGTTATGTTCCGAAAGTCTGATAGCACCATCAGTTATTCATGCAGGCGTTTCGAGCAGTTTGGTTTGTTATGTAGACACGTCTTCTATGTTTTGAGAAGCTTTGTCATTAGGGAATTTTCCAAACAATACATTCTCAATAGACGACGTAAAGAAGCTACGCCAAATTGTTCTACTAATTACACAATGAGTCGTGATTTTATAACTGAGCTTGATGTCGATATTCAAGGTATGATGCGAGAAATTATTTTTGCGACCGAGTATACTTTGCATTGTTTTTCGAGCAACAAGGAGGAGCTTTCCTTGTACAAGGATCATGTTCAATCCTACATGAAGAAGGTTTAGGATATGCAGTTTGTTGTCTTAGCTTATAGCACGAGGGACAGATTTGCCGAGATAACAGAGCATTAACAAAATGACATGAATCCCATAAGAGTTCCTGTTGGTTACAAGTCTAAAGGATCTGGATCTTGCAAGCGATCGGAATCCAAACACAAGGTGGCAACCGAAAAGACAAAAAAAGAAGACAAGGGCGAAAGAAAGACAGTGTTAAAATTGTAAAAAAATTAGGACACTACCCATCCACATGCAAGCGGCTGGTAATCAAAAGAAGATATACACGGTCTTTGTGAGCGGGCACAAGTGAAGATTAGCTTTGGCGTTTAATAAGATTTTGCTTTTTTATTTTTTTTCCTTCAATAGCGTATTTTTTAGAACATGATTTTGAAAAATAATAGATTTTGACTTTTTTTGGTGTGTTTTGAAGTTTTTTTTTTTTTTTTTTGGGAAGAATAGGTTTTTAGCTTTGGCGTTTTTTATTCAACAATGTATTTTTTAGAACAAGATTTTTAGAAGAATAGATTTTTGCTTTTTTCACATAAAATAATTTCTTCATTCATAAGACTTAGAACTTAAAACATACGGAAATAAGACTGGTAGTTAAAACACCATAAAACATAAAATCATCACTCAAAACTCATCATTCAATGGGATTATGTCTAAGAAGTACACATCACTCCCATTATCTTCTTCTTCTTCTTCTTCTTCTTCTTTCGATTCTTGTTCATGTTGATACATATTATGTGGTCGCGACTCGACTCGGTTCGACTTGGCTCGGTTCGACCCGGTTAGGTTCGGCTCAAGCCCGACGTCACGACATTCCTCCGTCGTGCGCCCCAGAGTTCGACACGCGAAGCACGGAGCGCCGCGAGCCAGTTCCCGCAGCCACATCATCATGACATCATCATGATGATGTCATGATGATGTCACTATGTTGACTAAACCTTACAAAACAACAACCTGCATGTATTTTACGTAAAGGGTTGTTGGGCCATTAACTTGGGCCTTTGACAAGCAAATTGCACAGGCCAAAGATCCTTCGATGAGCTCCTATCAGAACCTTCGATGGATGAGCTCGAAGGATAACTCGAAGGATATGCCATCCTTCGAAGCATATGGATCCTTCGATGGTTGCATGATCGAAGGATGATGTTTCGATCAGTAATTCTGATCCTTCGACCAGACGTGCGGTGATGGATATAAATATCCAGGTGTGTGTGTGAGAACTAGAGAGAAGAGGAGGCAGAGAAAAACTAGAGAGAGAGTGTAGTGAGAGAAAGTTCCGGTGAGCTTTGTATTTGTCAAATATTGTACCGAAACTTTGTCGAAATCAATACACGTAACTGTTAATCGTTGATATCTTTACGTATTGTTCACTTTCTCAATCTCGGTTTGCATCTCCGGTTGGATTCCGCACAACCGGGTGTGTTCGATAACAAGGATTAGGCGACTAGATCCTCCTAGCCGGACCTACAAGTGGTATCAGAGCTTTGGCTCTTCTCCTTGTTAAAACCGAGCGTTTTCGGGTTGTTTTTCGGGTTTTAAAAGCTTGTGTTTTCTGGAAATTTTCTGTTTTAAAAACTTCGAAAATCTGCATGGTTTGCTAAAAGAATCTGATAAAACCTGTTGTTTTTGCTAAAAGTGTTGCTGGAGATCTTGTTTTAGTGCATGTTAGTTTGATAGAATTTTTTTTTGGGTTGAAGATATAAGCATAGTCATTTCCAGAAACCTCTTATCTTCAAACGGTTCATGAAGTTCTTCAAACTGTTCTTGTCTGCTTGTGTATTTGATCTGCATAGTGTTGATATCAAAGTGTTAATGCATTGAAAATTGTTATTGGATTATAATAGTACAAATGGTTGGTAAATTGATCATACTTTGAGCCGAAAGTGGGAGTATTGTGTCAGGTGGTTTCAAAGTCAATGTGTCAGATCATCTATCTTTTCGAAAGGTCATCTCAATTTCCTCGAAGGATCAGATTTGTTGTGCTTCGAAGGATCAACATCAACAATTTCGAAGGATAAACATCAACAATTTCGAAAGATCCTAATCTTCCACGATCAACAACATCGAAAGATTCCAGTCTTCGAAAGATATCTGGATCGATAGATACCTGGTTTTGAAAGATACCTGGTTTCGAAGGCTCATTAATTTCGAAAGATCACCTTGGTTGTGTGTCGAAGGATCAGCTTTGTTCATCGCAGAAAGAGAAAAGTCAGACATGAAAGTTGTTGTCGGCTGAGTGTGTATCGAAAAAAAAAAAAAAAAAAAAATTGTGAAAGGATTAAAATATTAGAAGCAAGCCGAAAGTTGTCCACATGTTTGTGAATTGGTAATTGTAATTGATTATAATATTGTAAAGAAGGGATAAGTGGGTTCGAGAATCTAACTATCAGTGGGGCATGGGAATATTTGTGTCACCAAGATAGTGTTTCTATTTGTTTAATAACTGACATATTAAAACCTGGTTATCCTTTTTGACAAAACAAAGTGTTTGACGAAACAAAATAACCAGTTTCATCGCTCAAGAGTATAAGCCCTGTTTCGTCGGTTCTTAAAAACAAAACATTCTTGGGTCCTGTTTCGTCAAAGGCCCAACACCAATTAATCTGTTTCGTCAATTTTCAAAACAACTTAGAATTGGGCCTGTTTCGTTATTTGTCAAGCCCAACAATCTTTTAAGTTTGTTTCGCCGCTTGTTTAAACAAATGAATTGGGTACTTGTTTCGTCTTTTTGAAACAAAGGTTAGTGGGTTTTTGAACAAGTAATTAGTTACCTGTTTCGTGACTCCTTAATGCAATTAAGTGGGCCTGTTGTTTCGTCTTAATTCGTTGAGGCCCAACAAACAACCGTCACCTGTTTCGTGGAAGTAAAGCCCAACAAACATCAACTTGTTTCATCAAGCTATTTGTTTCGTCATTCAACCTGTTTGTTTGAGGTGTGATTTACAGAGGTATTATTATTCTTGATCAAAAATGAATCCAAGATGGAATAGACCGGAAAATACACATATGTATTTTGGAACTCCGTCTCCGGATACAGCTTCCTCAAGACCAACGGCATTTGTGTCTCACACTGACATGTTTGGCAATACTATCCAAGTTCCGGTCCCTCCAAAAACTGATATGTTCGGAAATCCATTACCTGTTCAATCTACAGGACCAACATTTGTGTCTAGCACCAGCTTGTATGGCATTCCATCTCCAACAACAGACTTATATGGAAATCCGCTTCAACCAGTTTCTAAACCGGTGCCTCAACAGCAAACCCAAAGGCCTCCTGTGACAACTGATCTGCATGGTAATCCCATTCAAGTTCCTGTTAAGCCAGCTCAGCATGGGAACTTGAACCCTTTTAGTAATCAAGGAGACCAGCAGAATCAGAACAGGAACAATGAGCGTATGTTGATACCTGTCAACAACCAAAGCCAAGCAGGACCATCAAATACTAACCAGGCACTTGTGGTTCAAGTGTATGAAAGTGGTGATTGGTCAATCAAGTTGAGTAGTGATGCTCCAGATGGAACAGCTTGTTTTGCTGAGATTGTCAAGGATCTAAATCACGCCAGTGGTGGAGAATCTTCCGCCAATGGTGGTGACTCTTCTGAGGATGAAAACTCTTCTGGTTATAGTAGAAGTTCGGATGAAGAATCCTCGAGTTCAGGCGATGATCATTTGGATAACACATCAAGTGCGTCAGTTGATGCAAATGTTGATGAGCTTTTGGAGGAAGCTGCAGCAGAAAATCATAGGAGATCTATATTGGTGGATCAAGCTGCTTATTCTTCTTCTTCTCTCCATTCAGCCATTATGGCTAATGTTGACAGTTCATCAAGTCAGGTATGTGTCGATGAACCCACTGCTGTTGTTTGTGATAGTTGTGATAGATTAAGTGGAAAATGTGCTGATTTAGAAGCAAACATGTCTGAGTTGCAAGGCAAACATGATGCTTTACAAGCTAGTTTGTTTGACTTGCAAGACAAACATGTTTCTTTGAATGATAAGTGGTGTGATTTGCAAAGCAAACACGAGGCTTTGCAAGAAAAGTATGATGTGACATTCATCCACAACCAGAAGTTAACCGTGGATCTTTCTAAGTGCACAGAAGCCAACATGTTTTATGAAAACCATGAAAAGGAATTTAAATCGATGATTGAGAAATTAAAGAAAGATAAAACAGAACTGACAAAAATGGTTTCCAGAAAACAAACTGACATTAATTTGTATATAACTCGTCTTGAGGTGATGCAAAAGGAAATGGCTTGTGTTAAAACTGAAAGTGAGGCGATCCGACTCAAGTTAGACAGTTATTTGAGCTCTAGCTATGTGTTGGATCACATCATTGACGTTCAGAAAGAAAAACGGGATGTCACATGCATAGGTTATAAGAAATGTCCACCACCCGTGAGACATAATTATGATGCCATGCCGGATGAGGAAGATAGAGTTTTCTTTGAACCATCTGTTCCTCTAGATGTTAATGAATTTGCAGGACTCGGATACAAGAAGGAAGTATCATCAGACTCAGATGCGTCAGCAGATACATTTGTAACTGCTGAACAGAATCAGGATCCTCCTGTTGTGATTGAGGATGCTGATTCTTCTGATGATGAATCTGATGATACTAATTCAGCAAAGTCTGATGCGGTGATAAAAGAAGAGGACATACCTCTTGAGAATCATATTCTGTGTGATCCTCCTGCAAAGCCCGCTAAGACTGTTGCAATCGAGTCCGTGTCTGCAAAAGAGTCGGAGAGTGTGGATTTGCTGTACACTCTTGTTGGTGATAATAAAATCTATTCAGACAAAGATTTTCCTATTAAAAATGTTAATCAATCCTTAATTAGTAAAGTCTTTGAAAATTCTACAAGTAAGTTTTTGGGAAAGACAGGATCACGTGTTACTGTAACACAGTGCCCTCCTATCCCAAAGGCTGAAGTTAGAAAACAATATGGAAATCAGAAATTACCAACAGTGCAAAAACAGCAAAATCACACCAAACCAAAAGGAAAAACACCGACTCAAAGTCAAAAGAAGCCGAATCAGAAGAAGAAGAAAAATGTGAACTTTGTGAAATCCAAGGGAACGGACAAAATTGCTACGTTTGAAAATCAATCTAACTTAGATTTTGTCAAGAAAGCAACAGTAATGAAAAGGAATGAACCAAGTAGTTCAAAACCTAGTACCTCGGGATCACAAAGTTCATCATCGGCAAGACGATCACATGATACTTCGGGGTTTGTTGAACGAAGATCATGTTTTGAATGTGGCACAATTGGACATATCATTCGAAATTGTCCGTATCTTCATAAATTAAAAGCAAAAGAAGATGATCCCCGTGAACGAAATTACCGAAAGAGATTTGTTTCACCAAAACAGGACCCTCGTCTTGTTAAACAACAAGAAGTGAAACAGAGAAAGAAACAACTAAAAAAAGTTGAAAAGGTTTTAAAACCGGACGTTGTCCAAACAAAATCTGTTGAATCAAATGTTAAACTTGAAAACCAAAAACAGATTTGGAAACCAAAATTGAAAATTGTTTCAGGGGGAGCCACATCAATTCCGAATCATCGGGAAATGGATGTCACAATTCTCGATGATGACGGACGACCCAAGTCTGTGAAGGCTTGGGTCCCCCTCTCCAACTAATCTCTGAATGAGTGTGCAGAATGTTCCAGGAGGAACTATTGATAGTCGTAAGATTGTTGATAGTGGAGCGTCCTTGCACAAGATAGGCGACATAAGAAATTGTTGCCTTTGATGGAGAGAGGAGAAAAGAAGACAAAAATGTCTGATGAAAGAATGTTGTTGAATGAAGTTGAAGAATTTGACCACTTAAAAAAAAAAAAAAAAAAAAATGAAGATCATTCCAAAGTTTGGTTGTTATGGTTTTTGATCGGGTCCTCAGGAAAGATTCAAATGAAAAGTACGCGCCTGTAGCACGTCTGAAGCTTTTCGAAGATTCATGGATTTTTCTTCCACAAGAAGTTCAAAGTCCACAAGATGAACGTGTAGGGTACTTTTCTCTTCGGTGTGATTGAAGAAAATGTGTTTGTTGAACAAACCAACCGGGTGTGCGGATGCCTTGGCGTGGATTGAAAAACCGCACACTACTTCTCAAGAGAAAGACAAAGACCTTCGCTGGTACAATGTGGAAGACCAGCCGGACCCGGAGGTTTATGATCTTGTTGCTGTGAAGGGATTTCAGTAGCTACAAAATCGACTTTGAAATCCACACCGGGTGGATATCCAGTTTGGGAGAGCGCTCAGATTCCTGGCAATGCACGAAGCAGTTGCAGGATACGGTTTTGAATTTCTAATCTCTCCTATACTTGTCGATATTTCAGCTGCTTTATGAATTATTATCATCTCGTACAGCACTCTTTGGCCTGACACATTGATCTCGAATATCACCTCACACGTGATTGTTTCATTATGAAACTCGTCAATGTTGTCATGGTCCACACCGATGACCAACGTGCCGACCTTTTTACCAAAGCATTTGACAAGTCAAGATTTGACTATTTATTATTGGTAAACGGCATTAAGGTCAAGCAAGAGTAAAACCGACATCGGAAAATCATTTTTGTAAATACCTTTGTGTTTTAAATTTGTCTTAGTTTATTGATTTTAGGGGGAGTAAATCCAAAATTTGAAAATCCAAAAACATTGAAAAATTTCAAAAACACAAAAACAATAGAAAATCAAAAATGAGTTTCCTGGCGAGCAAAAGAGAAAATGATAGTACATCAGTGGTCTGTCTAAACCTCTTTAAACCTGAAATGCAAAATGAAAAACGATAAGCAGCTCTATATAAGATGTATCGGTAGGCTCACAATCATTTTAAAGTGTGCAGGGTGATATAAACTTAAATCGACTGAAGACCAGGTGGGAACCATTCATTGGCATATGGTCTTAGTACCGAAATTTCGTTTGAGAGATTGCCGAGGTTCTGAGATATTCGGTCTTTATGCTGCTTATCATCTGAGTATCATGGTTGTATCTTTTACCGAAAAATAACGGGGACGCAAGTCTAGATCTTCCATGATACTATACATACGTGTACATACTGCATACGACCTCAATAAGTGATAAACAATCACATGTCCAAACAAAATAAGTGATAATATATCACATTTATCCGGGAGTCAAGTTCGTCTCTCTGCTGTACGAAAGTACTGACCTGTTCACGGACTTGCTCTTGTGCCCTTCATGCATCTGAAAATCAAGTTCCTCATCAATAAGTGAGTCTATCACACAGGGCTTGTTTTCAATCAAAATAAGTGAGTTTCTCACATCATATACGGTCAAACAGATGATAATCGGTATACTCACCGGTAAGATGAACCCTCGTGCATACCTTGATACGGGAATGTGTCGTGATGTGGATGAACACCGGTCGGTAAGTATAAATCATAACTTAACGTATCCCCTCGCCATGATTACATCTGATAAGTTGAGCTTAAGTGGACAACAATACCGATAATCGTTATAGGATGCTTATCTTAATGTTAACTAATTGAACAACAAGAGTGTTTTGACATGACCGTACACTGATATGATTCTCTTACCCTCGAAACTCGCAAAAAGAATGTCTGTAAATATTTATTTAATGCTTTCAGTTTCTGCACCTTTGTATATATTTATTTACTGCTTTCAGTCTTTACATTTCAAATATTAAAACACACCTAAAATCTGTTTTAATATAAACTTTATAAAAGCCAAAAAGATTTTATTTCTATTTTATTTTCGATCGTACGATGTTGGAGCTCAAGTCTTCGTTACCTGAAACCTGATTGAAAACCGAAACGACTAAATCTTCATAAACGGTCGAAATTTGCAAGTGTTGAAAGTTGAAATTGAAATTGATAAAATACTTTAAACTTTCAAACTGTCGGACGGTGTTTGTTTAAACAATGGTCACACGTGTGTCATTTGTTTATTTTATATTCCAGGCGGTTGTTCTCATTACGCGTTTAGATTTCTTGCATGTGCAGATTCTAAAGGCAAGGAGAACATGGTCGATGACAAGCTTCGGAATGAAGACACGACGTGAAGGCACTCAAATGATGAAGATGATCGAGTTGCCGCTGGCCATCATCAACACCACAAGGATCTCAAGTTGTAAAGATCAAGACATTCACGAGCATAACTCAAGGGGGAGCTTATGTTAAGGGGGAGTTTGTCAACACACTTCCTACATGAAACGGGGAGTTTGTTGATACACTTTCTGCTTTCAAGAAATGAAGACTTTGAAGATACTCCGACATAGAAGACATGAAAGGCGAATCTCGCGAGTAGCGTCCAAGGGGGAGTTTGTTGATACATATTATGTGGTCGCGACTCGACTCGGTTCGACTTGGCTCGGTTCGACCCGGTTAGGTTCGGCTCAAGCCCGACGTCACGACATTCCTCCGTCGTGCGCCCCAGAGTTCGACACGCGAAGCACGGAGCGCCGCGAGCCAGTTCCCGCAGCCACATCATCATGACATCATCATGATGATGTCATGATGATGTCACTATGTTGACTAAACCTTACAAAACAACAACCTGCATGTATTTTACGTAAAGGGTTGTTGGGCCATTAACTTGGGCCTTTGACAAGCAAATTGCACAGGCCAAAGATCCTTCGATGAGCTCCTATCAGAACCTTCGATGGATGAGCTCGAAGGATAACTCGAAGGATATGCCATCCTTCGAAGCATATGGATCCTTCGATGGTTGCATGATCGAAGGATGATGTTTCGATCAGTAATTCTGATCCTTCGACCAGACGTGCGGTGATGGATATAAATATCCAGGTGTGTGTGTGAGAACTAGAGAGAAGAGGAGGCAGAGAAAAACTAGAGAGAGAGTGTAGTGAGAGAAAGTTCCGGTGAGCTTTGTATTTGTCAAATATTGTACCGAAACTTTGTCGAAATCAATACACGTAACTGTTAATCGTTGATATCTTTACGTATTGTTCACTTTCTCAATCTCGGTTTGCATCTCCGGTTGGATTCCGCACAACCGGGTGTGTTCGATAACAAGGATTAGGCGACTAGATCCTCCTAGCCGGACCTACAGTTCAAAATGCTCCTATTTATCTTCAATTTTAACGGTGTCTTCGTCTTGAAGTGCTTGACGCCTCCATTTAAACATTTCATCCAATGAAGCCACTGTCGGGGTTATCTCAACGCTCAAACATCTTGAATTGCATTATTGTTCTATAATCCCAAGAGTCTCATTGGTCAGTATGTTTTTACTTTTTGGTCATCTTCCTACTTGTCGTTACACACAACCGTCACCAATTCATATTCATGATCATAACGCCATGATTCGATGATTGACTTAAGAAGTTGATTAGCATTATTCTTTGAAAATATTCTTCCCAATCTCCTTATCATAGTCTGTGTTTTCTCACACAAGTTATCCAGAGAAATGCCAAGTTCCAGTATCCCCTTCTGAACATCTTCTTCAATGTTCTTTATGGTGTTTACAGTTTTCACAATCACCCTTCTTCTTGTGTCGAATTTGATAATGAACCTATTGGTTGACGTGTTGAATCTGCAAGAGACAATGTTTGCCATTTTTCATGTGTTTTTTAACGTTTTTGATGTTTGGCATTTTTTGTAGAATGGCGTTTGATTTTTGAGTATGATCAATGAAATAGGTAGTTTGTTCCTTTATATAATGATGTTTTAGGAGCCTGTTTTTGGGTGACAGTTTTTACTATAAATGGAAAGCAAAACAGTCTCTGGCGTTTCAGAGCCCGCGCCTTTATAAGAGTTATCGATATTTACAAAAATATCACTGCCTCATTGTAGTTTGTAGACTGTATTGATCCGACGGCTGGGAAGCATTCTCGCTGTTTTTACACTTTTAGTTGTTTTCTCTAAATCCTGCGCATATATATATAGGAGAAGGATCCGTTAGGAACAACCCTTTATTGCGAGAACCGCGAGAACCAATGTGAACACAACCAAAAAATACCTAAGAAACACCCCAATTTTTTTACTATTTTTTTTGGAAAAATCGCTATATTTCGACAATAATAAAAAAAATTCAAATTTTTTTTTCGAGTAACAGTTATCAATGCACATGTGCATTTGTATCATTTCCTCACAAATTCCGTAATTCATTACAAATATCAGACAATTGCACTTCCATTTACACTACTTTTTACATTAACAATAATAGAAATGCACATGTGCATCTATATATATGAACTTGTTATAACATTAACAACATTAGAAATGCACATGTGCATCTATATATATAAACATGTTATAACGTGTTTTAGTACACCACTTTGAATACACATTCCCTTTCATCTATCATTCCATCCATACTACACTACCATTACCTCCTACCATCCGTAATACAATACCATTGCTTTTTACCATCCATAATACAATATTATTAACAATATTTCACTTTATTATATGTACATCAACACCCTTTATACCATCCAAACAACATATTACATCATAAAGTGACAAATATAATCAAACCATCAACCACTAGATATAACTAACCAAAACACATGTATATGGGCCTACTTCATCATTTAAAATCACAAACTTTTTGTTCCAAAACACCTTATTTCATGTTGATACATATAGATGCAAATGTGCATTTCTAATATTGGTAATGTAAAAAGTAGTGTAATACATATGGTAGTGTAAATGAAAGTGCATTTTTCTACTGCTGGTAATATATTATGGAATTTGTCCAAGAAATGATACATATGCACATGTGCATCCATAACTTTTACTCGAAAAAAAACATTTTTTTTGTAACAAAATATAACGATTTTTATTAGAGAAATATTAAAAAAAATTGTGGGTTTTTTGGATTTTTTTAGGTTTTTTTTTTGTGTTCACATTGGTTCTCGCAATAAGGGTGTTCTCAAATGAACCTTACCCTATATATATATATATATATAAGTGGGGAACTGGGGAACAATGCATTTAACATGTTAAATATATAATAAAAATTTAATTCAAAATGCTAAAAATAGTTTTTTAATTTCTTTTTGGAGCTTTTGCATATAAAGATGTGTAGAAGCTATTCCAATAAAAAATTAGTTTTTATAATTTTTTTTTACCTTTTTACTGTTTTTAAGCATTTTTTAATTTTGAATTATTTTTATTAAAAAGGATTATACATGTATTTATATGTAAAAGCTCCGAAATTTAAAAAAAAAATATGTTTAAGTGAATTTTTGTGATATATATTTAACATGTTAATGCACTGTTCCCCATTGAACCCAACCCTATATATATGTGTGTGTGTGTGTGTGTGTGAGAGAGAGAGAGAGAGAGAGAAAGATATGGTTATTTGGAGAACGCTAAATAACATTGAGAACTAATGGAAAAACCAAGCAAAATCAATTTTTGTAATACAAACCTCATTATGAGTAAAATACAAACATTATACAAGAATGTACTCTTCATCTCATCTCTCAAAATTACTTTTTATAAATTTTTTACACATGTGTAAATACAACAAATTAACACATATGTATATTGCAAACTTAGACATGTGTAAATTTTCTTTATTTACATCGAATATTGTATTAGAATAATAATGATAAGTGTAAAAAATTGAATTTGAATCATTTTACCAAGTTCTCATGGTTTTTCATTCCTTATTAAGGTTATCGCAATATTTAACGTTCTCATGATAACCCTCCCCTATATATGTATATAGTAGAGGGTTCAGGCGCGAAGAAAAATTGTATAAGAATATAAAGAATAAGTTTTAAACTAATAGAACTACTACATTTATATGTGTATTTTATGTTACGGTAACGATATATAGCTAAATTTATAATTTTAATAAACTAGTAGGTTACACCCACGCTCTGCGGCAAGGCGATCCAATTTTTAATGGAAACGTAGACGCAATAGTAAAAATAACGTTAATGGCAGGAATTCGTTTGATATTGGTTCGGTTCATTAAGATACCGACACTTCCCGAAAGAGAAACAAAAAAAGTCATGATACGACCAAAAAATACTGACATGTGTTTACATCGATCGAAACAATAAAAATGAATATCAATTTCGGTACTGACGTTGTTCGGTCAGTGTTAGACCGTTCGTTTTGTTATATATACAACACCAGGTTCGATTGAAACTTAAAAAAGAAAAACCAAAAAATAGAAAGAAAAAGGAAATATGAAAAAAATCACAAAAAACTCACAAAAGGACAAATAAGAAGTTCATAAATTATATATATATATATATATATATATATATAATATAATTTATTGTATTCCCTTAAATTAGCTACCTAATTAAATTGTAACTTATTTTTTAAAGAGTTAAATGCAGTTTGCCTCCCTATGGTTTGGGGTGTTTTGCAACTTGCCTCCTGGATTCAGAGTCTTTTTACACGGCCTCCCGGTGTTTTTCATTTGTAACAGTTTGCTTCCCTGTCATCAAAGTACCGTCTGCATGCCTTTAAAAAACCTGTGAAAAGACCAACCTACCATTTTGACTTTTTAATATGCCCCCTGTGGTTTTAAATCGTAACAACCTCTAAATAATATGAATTTCCCACCAACATCCAAACAAACAATAATCCATAATTTGACTTTTTAAGTCAAATTCATAGCTATAGGACCACCGCTTCATATTTTGACTTTTTAAGTTATATTCATATGTATATGTACTACATATGTATATCTATATGCACACAATGAACCTGTATATCTATATTGTATATATATACTTTCTGTTGAACGACAAATTTGAATCATTGATAGACGACTGAAGTATCATCGTGCCACCAGCGGAACTAGCCGACCATATCCATCTTCACTAGGCAATAATGCCTATACACCAATTCAGGAGGAAAATCAATAAATCTGGAAAAACCACCTTGTGAGAATCGAACCTGGGACCTAATGGTCCCTAAGCTTTATCCCACCCCCAAGATTCCCTAGGCTACAATGCCATGGGCTATTGTATGTATATATTGAATGTATGTATATTATGTATGTATGTATGTATGTATATATGTATGTATGTATGTATGCATGTATACTATATTATGAAACCTAGACACTATATTGTATGCATGTATGTATATACCGCGCAAGAAACATGGACATAATGATCACAAACCTAGACATACAATGATCCTGAACCTACGCAATGCATTCTGGACATACAATGATCACAAACATGGACATACAAACCTGGATCATAAGCATAACTATATGGGTCAAATTCAAATATGGACACATATATGCATACTACCATAACCTACATAATGCATTTTGGACATACAATGATCACAAACCTCGATATACAATGATCCTAAACTTGGACATACATAACCATACCATACCATACCATAACCATAACCATACAAACAAATCATTTTGTATATGTATGTATATACACACATACTACATACAAACCAAATCATTATGTTGTATATACATACATCAGTTATATAACCATAATCATAAGCACTCATAATTATACATAACCTACATGCAAAACCTACATAACTATAATTAAATAATAGAGTTATCCTAATCATTCTTATACTTTACAAAACCATAATGATCATAATCAATCAGTTATCTGAATTACCTAACCATAATTACACATAATTAGCATGAACCCTTAATTACTCCATTCTATCTCGCCTTCCCCTTTGAAAGCGTTAGAATCAGAAGTTAATGGTCCTGTCGTATAGGAACCTTAGAACCACCCTGACTTAGACCAGAAGATAGTGGGTCTCATTTCCATTCATCCTAATGTCGGCTACAAATCAAACAATTTCCAATTAATATAACCAAAACCAAAATCAGCTATGGATCGCCTAATCTCAACCAAAACCATACTAAACATGTGGTGGATCGACGAACCAAAACCAAAACCAACTAAAATGTAAGTGAAGTGAAATCAAGTAATTTTGCAAGTAAAGTTGACAAGTTGCAAAACGCACCAAACCACAGGGAGGAAAACTGTATTTAACTCTTTTGTTAGTATACTCTTTCAAGAAA
Source organism: Helianthus tuberosus (assembly GCA_030545235.1). Taxonomy (NCBI): domain Eukaryota; kingdom Viridiplantae; phylum Streptophyta; class Magnoliopsida; order Asterales; family Asteraceae; genus Helianthus; species Helianthus tuberosus. The sequence continues at coordinate 108,431,345 of CM060450.1, forward strand.
ACCTAATTTATGGTGGATGAAAATTTTCAATATATGTGGGATAAAGTGTATGATAAATTTTGATGTGTGTAGGATAAAATGTAGGATAAATTTCGATATGTATAGGATAAAATTTGAAATGTATAGGATAAAGTGTTTTTGCCTAATTAATGAGAGGAGTTATAAACTATTTATTATCTTACCATTATGTCATTTCTTTTTTTTTTCTCACATTAAGTTTCTTCTCAAATAATCACCCCCCCCCCACACACACACACATATATATATATATATATATATATGTGTGTGTGTGTGTGAAATGTAGGAAGCCATTAGAATGCAACTCGCCTTTAATAATGGGTAAGGGTATATATATTGAACCCTATAAAGAGCTGACATGTCAAAGACCTAAAAATCATCTAAAACCAAAAAATCATATATATATATATATATATATATATGTTTTCTCGGTTTTTCTTTCCATGAAATGACTGATGAAGACAAAAGAAGTACTATGAATATTCAACATTGTTGTGAAATGAAGAACTGCTGCGAAGGGAAACAACTGTTGGTTCCATAACAACAATTGTTCTTATAACAAATGTTATCTACTTTTAGGCAATTATTATTATTATGTAACAGTAGATTTGTAAGATTATGAGTTGATTCACAACAACTAGGAATTATTCAGTTGTTTTGTTTGTTAGAAGTCGCTTTCTAGGTGATGTCAACATAGGTCATCATTTTTTTATACTTGTATAAATAGATCATGACATAGTCATGGTCTATAGAGTCGTTTATTCTATATTGTGCAAAGTACAATTATGAGGCCATAGGGGGGGGGGGCAAAGTGTGTAAAAACTTGTAATTCAATGATATGAGAATTTGTGATGACTGTTCTGCTATTACTTTGTGTATTTTGTTATTACTATTTCTGCTACAAATTAATTGTGACAAATCATGAATTATTATTGTTTTATTCATTAAATCACACCCTCAAATTCCAACAGCTAGTATTAGAGCTAGATTTCAAAATTCGATCTAACAATCAATTAGAACAAAGTTCTAAGCTCACAATTGGTATTACAACTTGTTGATGCATCAATTTTTTCATAAATTTCAAATGATCTTCAAAATCCCTGTTCATACTCTATTTTTTTTTTTGTAAATTGTTTGAAAAACCTGTAACATGTCACATCAACATGATCCTCACAACACTGATTCTTCAACCAAACCGGCGATGCTCATTCGTAATGAGTACAACATCTGGAAAAAATGTAAGACTCATTTCATATCGCATCAACGCATCAAATGTTGGCTATCAGTGATGTATGGCCCTTTCATCCTAATGTCTACTAGTGTTGAGGATGGAAAGGATAAACCCAAACCGAGAAATTTTAGCTTAATATTATGAGACGATTTGTCATGTTAAAGGGGAATCACTCACACAACAGTTTGAGAGATTCACAAACCTAATTGGTGAATTGAAATTGGTTAATCAAACTTATTCAAACAATAATAATAGGTTTCACATATCTCTACTAGACAGATATGAGACTTAGGCAATTTAATTCAGAACTCAACCTGAATTTAAAAATTTGATTGTAACTCAACTTCATGGAAAACCTTTGACATTTGAAGGAGGACTTAATCAAAAAGAAAAGTTACAAAACACTGGGAAAACCATTGATGATTACACCCGTGGTAGCACGACTCTTTTGAGTAATGACTCTTAATCATCATAAAACAAAGTTCAGAGCTCTAACCATTGGATTGATATATCCACTGGATTTTATTCTGAGTTTTCAAATCAAGCATTCACTACTTGTGATGAACCTTATGTTGTGTTTGTCACACCCCAACCGATGGCGGAATCATCGGGGCGTGGCACTGAGTGTGACACCTGTGCCTCTGCGACCATCAAAAAAATACCAAATCAATGAAATATTGTGTTTCATACTTGGTATTTGTATAAATATGTGTATCATGTGCACATATCAATTCATGTTCGATTTCGAGCTTTAAATCGCTTTCTGGAAGGTTATACGCGAACTGATGCGTAAATATAACCAGTTTAATGCAACAAACACTCTGGAACAGTGACATAGGCTTAACATACCTTAAATAACCTTTACATAACTTAGAAATGAGTTTTGGAGGGTTTGGTGTTGCGAAATCAAGTTTATTCGCTTACAGGGACTAATTTCGACAAACTGCGAAAGTATGCCGATTCGTACTGTAACGAACATTCCGGAACTTTATCATAAGTTAAATATGCCCTAAATATCCTTTATATAGCTTATAAATAGGCTTTGAGGTGTTGGGTGCGCAAAAATAAACTTTTTGGTCAATAGGGACTAAAAGCGTCAAAAAGTGCATAAGTTTGCATTTTCACGCATATCTTACGTTCTGAATATATCCGGACACCCAAAAATTTATGTAATCATTAAAATATTTTATTTTAGTGATTGGCATGATAAAATTCCATTCGTCGCGTGATTTGGATCGTTTTTCGCGTCCGTTCGTGTTTCGTCGTAATTAACCGAACGACGCAACCGTGCGACAAAACGAACCAACATCCGGGATGTTTTTGAGTATATTTTAAGTTCTCTATAATTTAAATTCATTTTAGAGGTTTGAAATGGGGTTAACGGGGCTTAAACGTGTCAAAAATGCATCGAAAATCAAGTTCGGAGTCACAGGGGCCTGTTCTGCCAATTTTGCAAAGTTGCTGCCAGCACCTAGGGTCCTTATGGACCGTATGGGACCTCTTACGGTCTGTAAAGGAGTCCCAGACCAGCAGATTGCAGAAACAATGAACCTGGTCCAATTCAGCTCATTTGATGGTTTTCAATCCCTGATTTTTTATTATATGGACTGGTATTTGAGTACCCATTGTATTCTAAACCATGGGCCCAAGTGTAAGGCCAAGATTCAAGCTTGGATTTCAAGAAACAATCCTAACGGTTCTAGGAAATCTATAAATACCCACAAGCTTTCATTGTTGCAACACACAAATCTGATTCTTTTGCTCTAAGTTGGGGTTTAGTACCTCATACCTGAGCAATTTGGATCAAGATTTCCTTGCTTGGACCCTTTGTGAGTATTCTTTCGTTCTTTTATTGCTTTCTAAGCGTGAAAGTCAAACAGTGTTTGACTTTCTGCTTTGACCAGTCTTTGGTCAACATGAAGTTCGTTTGAACTTCGCAACGTGAGCGTAATCACGATGGTCATAGTCCCCTGTGACTATACCTACTGATTACCACGTTGATTAGGTGTAGTGACGAGTCATAGTTTCGGTCAAAATGCGTGTTTATGCGTATTTTGCAACCAAACTATTTATGGGTATCAAAACCGTTTGTTTTGATATCAAACTTGTTTTCTAACTTCGTTAAACATGTCTTAACATGTTTAACTCGTCACTTTAGGTTTAGTGCTTATATAGAGTCATAAGATAAGCGGTCTAAACAACCGCTTAGACTTTCGAACTAGACCCGTTTGGTCGATCATTAGGATCCGACCAAGCATGTTTAGTGACCATAGTTGTATAGGGAATAACCTTCCGAGGTTATACCTTATGGTCACTTCGTTTAGTTAGTTGTATGATAGGTAATTTATATGCCTTAGGAAAATGACCAAAATGCCCTTTTTACGCATAAATTCATTTTAAGCATATGTAACATAAATTTTGGCATCTAAACTGATTAGGCAACATTATTAGACATGTTAAGGCATATAATACTTGTCATGGGACTAATTAGGCGGTTCGAACGTGTTTTACGCGAACGACGCGTTAAAGTGGCGTAAGCTACCTTAACGAGTCGTAATGGGTCGTAAGCTACCTATCCGATCTTCCGATTTAGGTCCGGTTATTAATGTAGTTACCCATATTAGGTGCCGTTTGATTTCCGTGATCCCTCTAGCTTTTCTTGGTTGTTGTTCCAGACTTCTAAGCATCCTCAAGTGAGTACATAGTCCCCTCTTTTACTGTTTTTCAAACTGTTTTGGGGTGATACACATGTGCCTACTTGTTACTTTCATGTTTTTCATGATTTTATATCATATGCTTGTTATGTTCATTAGTACATATATAGTACATGATTTCATTATGTTTTGCTATGTATGTTCAATTAACATGCTAGCACATTGTTTTACATTTTGAACCATTTGTAACCGTTTGATTTGTGTGAACCGTTTGTGACCGTTTGATTTATATGAATCGTTTGTAACTGTTTGATTATGTGAACCGTTTGGTATTGTTTGAACCGTTGGGTTAGGGAAGTGATTAGGTAATGGGGCGGGTGTAATGTGTTAAAAGTATGGTGGATACGCCGCTGGTACTTCCTATATGTAAGTGCTTTTAATACATTATATATCGTTGCGTTATCTAGATCACTTGGGCAAGGTTATCAAAACAAAGTTATATTACAAGGTTTTTCTAATAATATAAACCATACGAGTTTTATTAACGAGTTTTTACGAGATTTTTTACAATTTGATTTAATAAAATAAATGTTTTGGGTTAAGAATCATGGCTATGAGATTTTATAAAGTATAACCAACTTGATTTGAGTTGGTTAAATATGTCGCAATACTATACTTTTCAAAACCAAGTTTTTAATTAAGTATTGCAACATGTAAACTAGCCATGGATCTGACACTCTCATAAAACCTATGTACTCGCCGACATCTTTATGCTGGCGTATTTTCACATGTGTTTCAGGTACCATAGTTGGTGATGTTTGATGATGATATTGATGCATGCTCACATAGGAACGGACGAGGCCTTAGTGACTTAATAACAATAAAAGTCTACTTGTTCATATTTTGTTTCTAATTTTAATGTAATGTAATACATTTAATTCAATAAAACAAAACTTCAATCCATGTGTTATGAAACAATGATTCTGTTACAACACTCCCCGACGTTTCCGCCACGATTTGTTGTTTTATCGTGGTCGGGGTGTGACAGAAAAGTTGGTATCAGAGCTCATGGTTATAGGGAATTAGGTTATTAGTAATGCTTTGACCTAGTCTATAACCTTCCTAGGACCCTAACATAAGATTCTTGTGTTTAGTTTTAAAACAATACTGTCACTTATCCTTAGGTGACAACCACAATAAGAACACAAATTTCGAATCCGCTTTGAAAACCAATCATCTGTCTAGGATGATTTATTAGATGGTTTTGAACCTTCAAAGTTTTCAAAATCTCGTCAAAGTTTGGGTCTTATAATGTGAAAACGTGCAAACTGGAAGGGTGAATGCCTGTACCCTGAGTTTTCTGTCTAAGGCTAGAGTGTTCGTACAAATCCGCAGTACCGGACCAGTCACTCTTACCTGGGAACTCTTGGGGTGAGTGTTCACTTATAGACAAGCATGTCTTCAGTGATGCATTAATATGACCCGTTTACTTTGATTAGTCACCGTCTCATTTGTTTGCCTTAGGTAACAAACAAATGATCACAATTTTTATGCGTTGTCATTCTCTTTTGATTATCTTTCATTTGTTTCCTCCTATGCCTTCCATTATCTTCAAGATGCCTCTTTATCGCAACAACACTCGAATGTCCGAACCAGGTGCTGCAATTACCCAGCGAATAGGCGTCGTACTCCAGAGGACCGTTGATTTAGCTATCACCATGACTCGCCTCAGGGATGAAGCCGTACAAGGGAACCGCTTTTTGGTGCAATCAATGCCACCGTCAACAGCCGAATCAAATACCCTGTTTCAAATGTACCCACGGTGGACGATAGGGACATTTGGTTAACATGTGCCGCTTTGCTATCCAAAGCAAAGCTATTGCAAATCCTGCTGCTGCTCAACTTCCAAATTCCGCTTCATATGTCGCCTTGGCATATCTAGTACCTCAACCTCATGGACTTTATACCTTGTGTATCGACTTAAGCACGTTTAGTGCAAGGTTTCGAAACACCTCTCGTTACACAAATTCCAAAATCCATATAGGATCTTTCTATCCACGTAATTAGATCCTTGTGGATGATTATCATTCATCGGAGCCCTTAATTGAATTCTTTGTATGATTTAATACGTACATTACGATTCAATAAGGACAAAGCCGAATTCCTATCAAGATATTCGTATCTTCATGGTTAGATTCTTGAAGATGATTAAAGTGCCAAATGAAATCCACGGGTTGGATTCCTGGTGTGCTTTAAATATCCGTGTCCAAAGATAACAAATTAAAGGTCAAGTTAAACAATTATGTGATTATGTGCTTATATGTTCTCTTTTATGTTTTTGTGTGTGATCCGAATTTTCGTTATCCAAATCCTCGTAGAATCTTCCATATCTTCGTATAAGGGATTCATAGTAGGATATCCAAAGGTACTACCTTAAATCCTTAATGGGCTTCTACGTAATAGTTAAGACCCTTGGATTATAAAGTATTATTCCATAATTAGACCCCTTGAGTGGTCTAGTTAAACAGATTGATCCAAAAATCTGGTTAGGAATGTCATGTGATGATATAGCTGAAAAGACTCCTTGGTGGTCTATTTAAGGAGATCATTTGTCAATCTAATTAAAAGGACCCTATGGTAGTCTAGTCACACTCATCACAGGTTTGATTTTTCTTCCCCTACACATTATGAAATGCACTGTGCGGACTGTGCAAGGAATTACGTAAATATGGATGCATACATAATTATGGAATTCAGTGCATAGAAACCACATCAATTTTTGTCATGTGTCTAGAGTTAATTCTATTCATTTCCATTTCTGATGAAGCACCCGTAGAAAATGACTCCGTTTGTTCATTTTCGTTTCTGAAGAAAGTCCGTTGTGGGAAATGAATATCCTGTTCCTTCATTTCCATTTCTGATGAAGCACCCGTAGAAAATGACTCCGTTCGTTCATTTTCGTTTCTAAAGAAAGTCCATTGTGGGAAATGAATATCCTGTTCCTTCATTTCCATTTCTGATACCTGTTGAAAATGACTCTGTTCGTTCATTTTCGTTTCTGAAGAAAGTCCGTTGTGGGAAATGAATATCCTGTTCCTTTATTTCCATTTCTGATGAAGCACCTGTTGAAAATGACTCCGTTCATTCATTTTCATTTCTGAAGAAAGTCCGTTGTGGGAAATGAATACCCTGTTCCTTCATTTCCGTTTCTGATGAAGTACCTGTTGAAAATGACTCCGTCCCTTCATTTTCGTTTCTGAAGAATGTCCGTTGAGGAAATGAATCTCCGTTTGATTATTCCTTTATTCCGTTTCTGAGGAAGCACCCGTTTAAAATGACTCTGTCCGTTCATTTTCATTTCTGAAGAATGTCCATTGAGGAAATGATAGGATTATGCCTTGTATATCTTTGGTGGTTATTTAACACAAAGTCACAGACAGACTCCTACGAATAAATTTCGGGGACGAAATTTCCTAAAGTAGGGGAAACTGTGACACCTGTGCCTCTGTGACCATCAAACAAATACCAAATCAAGGAAATATTGTGTTTCATACTTGGGGTTTGTATAAATATGTGTATCATGTGCACATATCAATTCATGTTCGATTTCGAGCTTTAAATCGCTTTCGGGAAGGTTATACGCGAACTGATGCGTAAATATAACCAGTTTAATGCAACAAACACTCCGGAACAGTGACATAGGCTTAAAATACCTTAAATAACCTTTACATAACTTAGAAATGAGTTTTGGAGGGTTTGGTGTGGCGAAATCAAGTTTATTCGCTTACAGGGACTAATTTCGACAAACTGCGAAAGTATGCCGATTCGTACTGTAACGAACATTCCGGAACTTGATCATAAGTTAAATATGCCCTAAATATCCTTTTTTTAGCTTAGAAATAGGCTTTGAGGTGTTGGGTGCGCAAAAAATAAACTTTTTGGTCAATAGGGACTAAAAGCGTCAAAAAGTGCACAAGTTTGCATTTTCGCGCATATCTTACGTTCTGAATATATCCGGACACCCAAAAATTTATTTAATCATTAAAATATTTTATTTTAATGATTGGCATGATAAAATTCCATTCGTCGCGTGATTTGGATCGTTTTTCGCATCCGTTCGTGTTTCATCGTAATTAACCGAACGACGCAACCGTGCGACCAAATGAACCAACATCTGGGATGTTTTTGAGCATATTTTAAGTTCCCTATACTTTAACTTCATTTTAGAGCTTTGAAATGGGGTTAACGGGGCTTAAACATGTCAAAAATGCATCGAAAATCAAGTTCGAAGTCACAGGGGCTTGTTCTGCCAATTTTGCAAAGTTGCTGCCAGCACCTAGGGTCCTTACGGACCGTATGGGACCTCTTACGGTCCGTAAAGGAGTCCTAAACCAGCAGATTGTAGAAACAATGAACCTGGTCCAATTCGGCTCATTTGATGGTTTTCAATCCCTGATTTTTGATTCTATGGACTGGTATTTGAGTACCCATTGTATTCTAAACCATGGGCCCAAGTGTAAGGCCAAGATTCAAGCTTGGATTTCAAGAAACGGTCCTAACGATTCTAGGAAATCTATAAATACCCACAAGCTTTCATTGTTGCAACACACAAATCTGATTCTTTTGCTCTAAGTTGGGGTTTAGTACCTCATACCTGAGAAATTTGGATCAAGATTTCCTTGCTTGGACCCTTTGTGAGTATTCTTTCGTTCTTTTATTTCTTTCTAAGCGTGAAAGTCAAACAATGTTTGACTTTCTGCTTTGACCAGTCTTTGGTCAACACGAAGTTCGTTTGAACTTCGCAACGTGAGCGTAATCACGATGGTCATAGTCCCTTGTGACTATACGTACTGATTACCATGTTGATTAGGTGTAGTGACGAGTCATAGTTTTGGTCAAAATGCGTGTTTATGAGTATTTTGCAACCAAACTATTTATGGGTATCAAAACCGTTTGTTTTGATATAAAACTTGTTTTCTAACTTCGTTAAACATGTCTTAACATGTTTAACTCGTCACTTTAGTTTTAGTGCTTATATAGAGTCATAAGATAAGCGGTCTAAACAACCGCTTAGACTTTCGAACTAGACCCGTTTGGTCGATCATTAGGATCCGACCAAGCATGTTTAGTGACCATAGTTGTATAGGGAATAACCTTCCGAGGTTATACCTTATGGTCACTTCGTTTAGTTAGTTGTATGATAGGTAATTTATATGCCTTAGGAAAATGACCAAAATGCCCTTTTTATGTTAGGTGTGTTATGATTTTGTTGATATTTTAAGCCCATTTTACGCATTAGTCAAGTTTTAAATTTATAAAACATGATATTCTACTAACACTAAACACACACTTGGGCAAGTGCACCCATCGTGAGCGTAGTATAGCGTTTGTAAGATACCGAGGTCGTCCAAGGACACAAGAGCTTTTAGTACCGGTTTTTCCTCAACGTCTAATCAATCTAAAATTTTTGAGAAAAAGATTTTAAACATGAAAAATAAAACTAAAAATGCAGAAATAAAAATAAAATAAAAAAAGATAGACAAGATGAATCACTTGGATTTGACTCGCCTTTAATGTATCCTTTGATGATTTTCTCACTTTTGCACTTTTTAAGAGATTATCTTAGTTTTAGTAGCAGGCCCTTCTTTTGAAGGTGACGTTACCCTCAACCCAGTGGTTTGAGTCAGCAGGGATACAATCCCAAAGGGTCGGAATATTGAAAGATAATTAATTAAGTTATTAATGCGAAAAGTGGTAGGCCCCTCTTTTGAAGATGATGTTACCCTCGGCTAAGTGGTTTGAGTCAGCAGATACAATCCCAAGTAGCCGGTTTAATGTATTAATAGTAGTTTACATATGAGGGGATCAAGCCATTCGCACCCCCGCCATCCAATACCAGTGGGTATTGAAGGAGGTCCTAGTAAGCTTGACCCAGATTTGTCCTTTCTACAGACACCTGACCACGCCCCCGTGTCTAGTGGGCACGGGCTATGGCCAGCCTTCTGTTTCTTGTTTTTGCTCTTGGGGATGCTGCCGAGGGGTCGGGCATGTCACGTTTATTCCTTTTCTTTGTATTTATGTTGGTTTTTGTTGTATATTTGTTCCTTTTCCTAGTTTAAGCTAATTTGGTCCTGTAAATTCAAAAGGAAGACAAAAGCACGCTTTTTCCAACATTAGTACTAAAATAGGGTTAGTTTTATGCCTCATTTGATGTAATTTATATGTTGCATTTTGCACACATCATCAGTCTAGTGTAACACTGTAAAAGCATAGTAACAAGCATTCAACAAATCACGTATAGCATGCGGGAGCGTTTAGCGTTTATAAAGTGTTTGCGTTGTGTGTTGTGTTTTGATATAGAACGTATGTAACACCCAAAAGTGAGTTAAATGAAAATAGGTTCGACTATACTCACAGTGCGTGTTTATCAAGTAAACACAATATGGATTGGATTGAAGGGAGCGCGTCGGGTCAGCCTGTACACGGGAACAGAAGCATAAGTCTTCCTCAGGGCTGAATGGTTATAAACACTGTTGTCGAACGAGTTAAGTGTTCAATAGTTTATCTGAACGGATGGGTCCCATCTGGACGGATGGGTCCCATCTAGATGGATGGCCATTCGGATCGTGTGTGGGTGTTTATGAATCATTAAAATTTTTGAAGTTTTGATTTAAAAGTGTTTAAAAAGCGGATATTATAAGGGTCAGGTCATCCAGACGGATGGTCATCCGGTCGGATGGCCATTCGGGCATATGATCTGTGGCTGAAGTTTTTATAAAATTTTCCACACAGGAGATCCCCCAACGGAACAAGGGATGGTGAAACTTCCGGGGTCGATTTTCTTTTATGGGAGTTTGTTGAGTAGCACGGCAGAGCATTCTTCACTTAAATTGACTAATTGCAATGTTTCAATCTTCCTTTTGTGAGTACGGAAGTCTCTCATAAATTTTGAATACTTTGGCATTTGGGTGAGGACTTCCACAAATGGAAGATTGATATGCAATTGTTGTAGTAAGATTATGAATTTTGTGAATTGCTCGTCGGTCTTTTGGCAAAGTAACCGACTGGGGTAGGGCACTAAGGGGTTCTTAGTTGGTTCGGGATTTGGCGGAGGCGTTGTTTCCTTATGGGTTGGAGATGAGGTCGTGTTTTAACCGGGTGGACTTTTTTCGGATGGGGGTAGTGGGGCCTCCTCGGGACCTACGGTCCGGTTTCGTAGTGTTATGAGGTGTTCTTGCGCCTTTGGGTTGGTTTCGGTATTGCTAGATAGTGCGCCTTGTGGTCTCTCGGAGAAATTTTGAGCTAGCTGATTTAATTGTTTTTCAATATTTTGTATACTAGCTTGTTGATTTCTAAAGTTTGATTCCATTTGTAGGAATCAATCCGAGTTCTTTTTTTCGGTTTGGAGATGAGGCATGAAATAGTGTCTTCAAGCCTCTCTCGCCCCCTTGTTGTTGAGAGAAATTTTGTGACTCATTTCTTGGTTGTTGTTGAAAGTTTGTTCGTTGGTTTTGATTTTGTTGGTTACTACTGTTACCGGGTTCCCTCCAACCAAGGTTAGGGTGGTTACGCCATCCTTGGTTGTAAGTGCCCGTTGGGGGACCCGACGGCCTAGGTCTATTATCAATGTAGTTTACCATTTCTGTTTGATTATCCATTTCTTTCATACAACTCCAATTTTCATGTGGCCCACCACACCCTTCACAAGCCATAACCGAGGCCGTTTTTGCCATTTTTAAGTTTTTGATTTTTGAAGATAACGCCTCGATTTGGGCTTGTAAAGAGGTGCTTTCATCCACCTTGTGGGCACCCGAGGCAATAGATTTTGTGCTTCGGGGTGTGTGCCATTGAAATTTGTTTTGAGCAATTTCCGCAAATTGATTATAAATTTCATTTGGGCGACGATTACCTAGGAGTCCCCCGGAGCTAGAATCGAGTGTTTGTCTTGTGTGTGAAATAACCCATTATAGAAAGTGGATACTTGTTGCCATACTGCGAGACCATAATGAGGACATTTCCTCAATAGCTCCTTGAATCTTTCCCAAGTTTCATATAAGGATTCCCCATCCTCTTGTGAGTATGTATTGATTTCAGTCATTAACTTAGCGGTTTTAGAAGGCGGGAAATACTTATATAGAAACTTTTGGGCAAGTTCATCCCAAGTGTTAACCGAACCACTTGGGAGGGTGTTAAGCCAAGCCTTGGCTCGGTCTTTTAGTGAGAATGGGAACATTCGGAGGCGGATGACGTCGTTTGATGCTCCGTTGATCCGGAAGGTATCACATATTTCCAAAAAAGTTGGTAATATGTAGATGTGGATCTTCATCAGCTAGGCCATGGAAGGTTGCGGAATTTTGGAGTATTTGAATCAAGTGCGGCCGAAGTTCGAAGTTGTTGGCATCGACATTTGGTGCATTGATAGTGGCTCCGAGATTACCTACCATGGGTCGTAAGTAATCCATAAGGGTACGCTGATCCGCCATTGGAAGTTGGTCCCCCGAGGCTTTCGCTTGGCTTTTAGCTTTTAGTCTTTTTTCTTAGAAAGCGTTCGGTTCGTTTAGAGGTTCTTTTATGTCTTTATTGGAACTGGAGCTCATGCACTGCGTAGAAAGTTCAGGTGTTGCGCCTGGGTTCCAAGTCCTGCGATAAAACAAAAAGAACGTTGCTCAGAAGTCTCACCACGGCCCCGTGGACGCTGACCACGGCACGTGGTCGTTGTTGCAGTGATTATTTTCTGGATCCCAGTTACTGGGGAGTTCAGCATGGCCCTGTGGTGCACCGTCACGGCCCCGTGGTCACTCTTCTGTAACTCATAAAACAAAAATTGCCAGTAAGGTTGCTGGGCATGGCCCCGTGTCCGACCAGGCATGGCCCGTACTGAAGTCTGCAGAAGCTGAAAAATTTAGAAAAAATCCTAAAAAAAATAGAAAAATAAGAAAAATGATTTGGCCATTGATTCCTAACTTTCTTAAAATCCTTGTGTCCCCGGCAACGGCGCCAAAAACTTGGTGTGCGTTAGGTGTGTTATGATTTTATTGATATTTTAAGCCCATTTTACGCATTAGTCAAGTTTTAAATTTATAAAACATGATATTCTACTAACACTAAACACACACTTGGGCAAGTGCACCCATCGTGAGCGTAGTATAGCGTTGGTAAGATACCGAGGTCGTCCAAGGACACAAGAGCTTTTAGTACCGGTTTATCCTCAACGTTTAATCAATCTAAAATTTTTGAGAAAATGATTTTAAACATGAAAAATAAAACTAAAAATGCATAAATAAAAATACAATAAAAACAGATAGACAAGATGAATCACTTGGATCCGACTCGCCTTTAATGTATCCTTTGATGATTTTCGCACTTTTACACTTTTTAAGAGATTATCTTAGTTATAGTAGTAGGCCCCTCTTTTGAAGGTGACATTACCCTCAACCCAGTGGTTTGAGTCAGCAAGGATACAATCCCAAAGGGTCGGAATATTGACAGAGAATTAATTTAGTAATTAATGCGAAAAGTGATAGGCCCCACTTTTGAAGGTGATGTTACCCTCGGCTAAATGGTTTGAGTCAGTAGGGATACAATCCCAAGCAGCTGGTTTAATGTATTAATAGTAGTTTACATATGAAGGGATCAAGCCATTCGCACCCCCGCCATCCCATACCAGTGGGTATCGAAGGAGGTCCTAGTAAGCTTGACCCAGGTCCTTGCGGGATCTATACACTAAACAAGGCAAGAACCTTACTAAACCATTCACTTAACCCCCTACCAGGTAGCCAACATATCTCTATATAGACCGTAGAGATATGAATGGTGTAAATCTTTTACTTTATATAGACAGTAAAGTAATGCCAAGACACCATGGACAAATGATAAAGAAGTTTCACCTTCAACATAAGAAACTAGTTCTTAAAGTCATTAATACAAAACCAAATAAAAAGTGCGAAAAGATTAAAAATCAAAAGTAATACATTAAAGAGTTGTCTTCACCAAGTGATGTAAGAGACTTAGCCAAACATGACCTTTGATTGGCAAGAACTCTTATTATCAATCTTGGATCCCGAGACTACTACACACACTCTAAGATGGATGATGGATGATGGTGGTGGATGTGGGTGTTGTAGTGGTGGTGGAGTGGTGGCAAAGTGGGAGAGAGGTGGTTTGCCAAGGGATGACTTTGAAGTGAACCAAGCACCCCTATTTATAGCCTGAACAGAAGCCCGGCTACGGCCCCGTGTCTAGCGGACATGCCCCCGTGGCCATCCCTTTCTCTTCTTTCATTAATTGCTTTTGTCAGCATTGGGCTCCACACGGCCTGTGTTCGCTGGTCACTGCCCTGTGGGCAGAAGCGTATCTGTACTACCAAGATTTTGCAAGATTCTGCGAATCTTAGCGTTGACCACGCCCCGTGCTGAGCTGGGCACGCCCCCGTGGTGGGCGTAGAAGCTTCCATAGATTTTTCCTTTCTACAGACACCTGACCACGCCCCCATGTCCAGTGGGCACGGGCTGTGGTCAGCCTTCTGTTTCTTGTTTTTGCTCTTGGGGATGCTGCCGAGGGGTCGGGCATGTCACGTTTATTCCTTTTCTTTGTATTTATGTTGGTTTTTGCTGTATATTTGTTCCTTTTGCTAGTTTAAGCTCATTTGGTCTTGTAAATTCAAAAGGAAGACAAAAGCACGCTTTTTCCAACACTCGTACTAAAGAAGGGTTAGTTTTATGCCTCATTTGATGTAATTTATATGTTGCATTTTGCACACATCATCGGTCTAGTGTAACACTGTAAAAGCATAGTAACAAGCATTCAACAAATCACGTATAGCATGCGGGAGCGTTTAGCGTTTATAAAGTGTTTGCGTTGTGTGTTGTATTTTGATATAGAACGTATGTAACACCCAAAAGTGAGTTAAATGAAAATGGGTTCGACTATACTCACAGTGCGTGTTTATCAAGTAAACACAATATGGATTGGATTGAAGGGAGCGCGTCGGGTCAGCCTGTACACGGGAACAGAAGCATAAGTCTTCCTCAGGGCTGAATGGTTATACACACTGTTGTCGAACGAGTTAAGTGTTCAATAGTTTATCTGAACGGATGGGTCCCATCTGGACGGATGGGTCCCATCTAGACGGATGGCCATTCGGATCGTGTGTGGGTGTTTATGAATCGTTAAAATTTTTGAAGTTTTGATTTAAAAGTGTTTAAATAGCGGATATTATAAGGGTCAGGTCATCCGGACGGATGGTCATCCGGTCGGATGGCCATTCGGGCATATGATCTGTGGCTGAAGTTTTTATAGAATTTTCTAAGTAAAAAGTTTTAAGTTAACGGAGACGGCGTGACGACGTGTCAAACAACGGAAAATACCAAATCCAGTTCATTCGACCGGATGGGCCCAGCCCATTCGGACAAACGTGCTGTTCTTGATGAAGATTCATGTTTGACCCGTTAATCGGTCCATCTCTTCGATGGAAATCAATTCTCAAGCCGGCTCTCGGCTAAGGAACGAGTGGAGAGTCTGACTGAGTCCAGATTCCATCAATATATTGTGTAAAAAGCGAAGACGAGTTCAAAATAAGTTGAAAAAGTGTTGAAATCCTTCATAACTAAGTTGAAAAGTGTGGAAATCCTTTAGATCTTGGGCCAATCTCGATTGAATGATGTTCCACAGTAGGTTGTCCAAGCAAAACGAGTGGAAACCACCTTTGAGCGGTCCAAAATAAGTGATTCCGAGAAAAAGTTAGTGTGTGTGTGTGTGTGTGATTTTGATGTAGAAGATGGAGTAGAAGTGAATATAGATGAAGGTCAACGAATATTTGGGGGGAAAAGCTTACAAAATTTCCTTGAATCGCGTCTGAGACTTGGGGAGCGGATGGGGGTGTCAAAGTGTTGAAATGAGGGTGTACGGCTAGTATTTGTAGGGGAAGTGCGAGGTTTAAGCCGGTGTGCGAGCGTTTAAGCGTATAAGCGTTGCGTTAATAACCACATAACATTCTAAACAGGTAATCACACAAATAACACACATAGTATAATTGATCCGCATTTCGAGTTTGCGTTGCGATAGCGTTTTGAGTAACAAGCGTTATAAATAGCGTTTAAATGCGATAACTGCGATTGAATAAGTGTTGTATTATGCATTTAAAATGTGTTGAAAATATAGGTTAACCCATAGCGTTAATCAAATCTCGAGAGTATAAACGTTTACGAATGAAATGATAGTGTCGCAACCCCCGATCCCTTATATGTCCCGGGAACGGGCGGACGCGAACTCAGATTTTCGGTGGTATCAGTTGGTTAATTTGGCAGCGGAAATTACATGAGGACCGTAGTTAGGAAATGTTTATCAGAGTAAAACCACCCTATTTAATATTAATAATCACATGGGTAAAACCCAAGTTTCTTATTACAATACATTTATAGGGATAAACCCTATTTTATTGAATTTAAAACATCGTCTTTTAGGTAACTTTTATAGCCACATTTTTCCCAAGCCTTCAGTGCTCTCCAGCTGGCTTTTTACTAATTGGCTGTCACATTGTGTTACCTGAAACGCGTTTTAAAAACATTTGTCAGTGGGAAATACTGGTGAGTGAATCCCAGTTTAATCAAGAAACATTTTATCAATTAAAACAATATTGAGAGCGATCACATTGTTTATTTCTACACAATTACTCATTCAGTACTGTCAATCCTGACTTGTGGGTCATATTACACATTGGCTAACTCGTTGTCCAATGGTAACGTACTGTCGTCCCGACTTACTACTCACAGTAGTAAATTTTGTATACAAAACCCCAACATACCGGCAGTAATTGAAGAACTACAAAGACTCAATCACCGCTTAATCACATTGTAAAACATTTAAGGTTTTGTAAGATATTACAAAAAGATTAACAAAAATTGGATAAACTCACATTGCTATCTTAGACTTCGCGTAAGGGTTTCCTAGGAATAATCTATAATTTACACAAATGTACATAGGTTAGTATCATAACCCTTTGAAAATATTAATGATACCCTCCCCGAGACGGCATTCCAACAACTACGTCGGGCAGAACCACGACAGTTGTTACGGAACCCTAAATCAATCGGGCATCGTATCTACTACGAAGCTGGGGTTATAATACTTACAACAGAGCAGAACCTCGCTAATTAGGGGGTATTATACTCGAATATTATGCCTATATCTTCAGAAATTCGCTTAAGAAAGAAAAGAATCGAACGAGGAATACTGAAACCCGATGCCTGCTTATATAGTTGCTGAAACTGGGTCTCTCGCGGCCCGCGTCAAACCTAGTCAACAGACTAGCTTGTCCGGCTCATCAGGTAGGTCCGCCACGATGTCGACACGTGTCGGCCTAGGGTGTCTCCGCGTTGTTGATCTTACGCGGCCCACGTTAGCTTAACGGGGTCTTACGCGGCCCGCCTTAGCTTAAAAATTAGGTTTTTATTTATTTTAAATACTATTTAATGTATTTCGGGCTCGGTTTTCACATACGGGGTGTGTTTAAACACATATTGGGATATTTTAAAAATATACTAGGGTGTCAGAAATACTATGAGGGTGTCGGTTTATTGAGGATTGTTACATCCTCCCCACCTTGTTTTAGAGCTCGTCCTCGAGATCTACTGGAACAAGTGCGGATATTTCCTTTGCATTTCAAATTCAAGCTCTCATGTGTACTCAGGTCCTCTTTTGGAGTCCCATTTCACTTTGACCAGAACTAGTCTCTTATGCTTGAGGTTCTTGACTTTCCTGTCTTCAATCTGTAGAGTCCTTTCTACAAACTTGAGTTGTTCATTTACCTCTATATCCTTAAGAGGTACTATTAGTGATTCATCAGCTAAACACTTTTTGAGATTAGATACATGAAATACATCATGTATTCCTGCCATTTCCTCTGGCAGTTGTAGCTGATAGGCTACATGTCCTATTCTTCTAATAATCTCAAAAGGTCCAATATATCTGGGACTTAGCTTTCCCCTTTTGATGAATCTTACCACTCCTTTCCAAGGAGAGACTTTTAATAATACTTTATCTCCTACTTGAAACTCCAACGGTTTGCGTCGGTTATCAGCATAACTCTTTTGTCGATCACATGCTGCTTTCAGTCGTTCCTTGACTTGAATAATTTTGTCGGTTGTTTCTTGCACTATCTCAGGTCCAGATAGTGGCTTTTCCCCAATTTCTGCCCAACAGACTGGGGTTCGGCACTTTCGTCCATAAAGTGCTTCGAATGGTGCAGCATTGATACTTGTGTGATAACTGTTATTATAAGAAAATTCTATTAAAGGTAAGTGATCGTCCCAATTACCTCCGAAATCAATTACACAAGCTCTAAGCATGTCCACCATTGTCTGAATTGTCCTTTCGCTTTGTCCATCCGTTTGAGGATGATAAGCTGTGCTTAGATTTAACTTGGTTCCCATTGCCTTTTGGAAACTTGACCAAAAATGAGAGGTAAATCGGCTATCTCTATCAGAAATATTTGATAAAGGAATTCCATGTAAATAAACAATTTCATTTACATATAATTTGGCTAGCTGTTCCATGCTGAAAATTTCCTTCATTGGTAGAAAATGGGCTGACTTGGTTAGCCTATCTACAATCACCCAGATTGTATCATTTCCTTTCTTTGTTTTGGGTAATTTAGTAATAAAATCCATTGTTATTAATTCCCATTTCCACCCTGGCATTTCTAATTGTTGTAACAAACCTGAGGGTTTCTGGTGTTCAGCTTTAACTTGTGAACAAGTTAAACATTTAGAAACATAGGTTGCTATGTCCTTTTTCATTCCTATCCACCAGAAATTTTTCCTTAAATCCTGATACATTTTATCATTTCCTGGATGCATCGTATACTTAGACTTATGGTCTTCTTCTAATATACGATGACGTAGGTTTCCTAATTTAGGTATCCACATTCTCTTCTTGTGGAATCTCCAAATTCCATCTGTTCCTTGTTCTAATTCTTTTAGCATACCTTTTAATTTTTCAGTATCATCCTTGATTACTGATTCTTATGCTTCTCTTATTTGATCATTTAAATCTACTAGTCGATTTAATTTAAGAGAACGTATCCTTTTTGGCTTTTCATGATACTTTCGACTTAAAGCATCTGCCACTACATTTGGTTTTCCTTCATGATACTGGATATCACAATCATAATCACTAAGCATATCCATCCATCGTCTTTGTCTCATATTCAATTCATTTTGCTTGAAAATATACCTTAAACTCTTATGATCAGTAAGTATGGTAAACTTACTACCATAAAGGTAATGTCTCCAAATCTTAAGAGCAAAAATTATAGCTCCTAATTCTAAATCATGTGTTGAATAATTCTCTTCATGATTCTTAAGTTGTCTAGATGCGTAAGCTATAATCTTTTGATGTTGCATCAATACACATCCATAACCTAATTTAGAAGTGTCACAATAGACTACAAAGTCTTCAGTTCCTTCTGGTAACGCTAATATGGGTGTATGGGTTAATCTTTGCTTAAGGATTCTAAAGGCTTCTTCTTGTTTTAATCCCCATTCAAACTTAACAGATTTACAGGTTAGCTTAGTTAAGGGAATAACTATTCTAGAAAAATCTTGAATAAATCTTCTATGTAGGATCGAGTTGTGACCCAAACGAGTCGTTCAGAAGCTCTAATCTGTTTCAGAGGCGGAAACAAAGAAACAGACGTTGAAAACAGTTTGTTTCACTATTAATCGTCCTGTTTATTGATTATAACAGCAATACAGATCAAATGACGCGTCGGCAGCAGTTCGGTACCGGAATGATGAGCGTCACAAATGATTTCGCTCGGAAGGTTTATATAGACATGAGATTCCGCTTGAAAGTGACAAGGTGTCAGTTCGAGCGAAATCAACAAAGTTGATTTCGCTTAAAAGTGTCACTTGACATTTCAAGCGGAATTAGCTCAAATACACACTAAAACCTCCTATTTTCTCGTACAACGCGCCCTGATCTAACAATTCTAATACTAGACTCGATACAAGACGAAGTCAACAGACGTATGCACCAACAGACCCCCCCCTCGGATGTTGACAAGTCTTAAGTGTCGAGTCTTCAACGTCTTCAGTCTTTATCTGTCTTCGGGCTTCCAGTATCTTGGCCTGGCTCTTGCCTCTTTCCAATTTCTTCAGCTCTCTTGATTTCTTAAATTCATCAGCATCAGCAATCTTAGGATTAGAACCTGGCTCTTTGTCATTCAAACTCCCCCTCAACTTGTGCTGGGATCGTAGTATGGCTATTTTCAGGTTCAAACATCGCAACCAGGCTCTCCTACAAATCCTCTACCCAAAACATAAGCTTCATAAAATATAAGATATAACAAACTTAGAAACCCTGCTAACCACTTGAAGATATAACCTTAACACAACATTTTCAAGTATCAAATAAAAAGATTTATCATATAATTCACTGATGAACCACTTGAATGTATATCATTTTTCATTTCAAACACCTTCAAACCAACTTTCCCAAACCTATTCGTCATGTTTAGCACTTGGAATTTTGATAATCAGCTTTTCAACATCAGTCGTCTAAAATCTTTTTGAATTTTTCAAAAATTTATGCTAAAACACACTGAAAATCTTTTTGGATGTTTGATATAACAGAAATGAAATGCAATAAAGAAATATTTACATACAATATTTTTGTGAGCTTGCGTAAGAGGATCATATCAGTTTTTGAGACAAATCAACAACACCGTTAAGCTTTTTACATTTTAAGTTCTAAACAATTCACTTAGATTGTCAGTATACTGATCCACTTAAATTTTCACACAAAGTTCAACTGTTTTGAGATACGAGATTAATGTCTTAAACACTTAAACTTATTCGCGTGTCCCACCTCGGAATATACTCCCGTATCTAGATCCCAATATTCAGTCTTACATGTGAGTATACCTAGATGATATCTGTAAGGGGTTAAAATGCGAAAACCGTGAGAGCTCAGGTCAGAACTTCCATTCAGCAGAGAGATGACGGCTCGACTTTATGTGGGTCCCCTTTAGAGGATCTTTTGTTTCAACAGCACATGATTAGCATTTTTCAATGTTTCATCATTTTTTGTACTGAGGGCGGTGCTATATTTCAAGCAAGCAGTAAAGTATTCTCCGGGGACTAGGCCATTGCTTCCGCAAAATCAGAAGTCCCGGGATAATACCCCAGATATCACTAAGCATAAAGGCCTAGTATCTCAGAAAGAGGGGTCCTTCAAACAAGATTTCGGGGGTTACCCATATATCCAAGAGATGTTCCCCACGATATAAGCAAGTTTGAATTTAGGTTTATATCTCGTCACAATCTACTAAATGTGCAAAAACCTACTGGCACATCATCAGTGAGACCGTTTATCACATTTTAACTTTCCATTTTTTTAGCATGCTGTGATCGTCCACTGATGTACTATCATTTCCTCTTTTTCACAACAAAACTCATTTTTGCATTTTATCATGTTTTTGACTTTTTCAAATTTTCAAATGTTTTTGGATTTTTTGAAATTTTTACTCCCCCTAAAATGCAAATACATTTAAAAGAAATTTGAAAAAAAACTATACAAGCAACGTGACAACCGATATCTAATCACTTCAATTCGCCATCCACTTGGCATAAACAATCAAAACTCCCCCTCACAACAAACTATTTTCCCATTGTGATTTCAAAACACTTAAGTTTGTTTTAATCAAATGGTTTTTCCGGAAAATAAGTTTCGTTGATTTTATCACTTGTAAAATTAGGAGTAAGATCATCACTTTATTTCTTTCCTCTTTTCAATGTAATGAACCCCATATATTCGATTGTAGGAAAAACAAGTACAACTTAATGTCCTTGATTTACTACTTGTAAGTGAAAACCTTCTTCAACCAAAAGAAAGTTCACTTATCAACCAAAACCACTTGTAAATCAACATATAACAATATAAAGATATCACCTGTAAATTTACCAACCAATTTTTTTTTCAAGAATGATGCCTATTCCTGCTCCACGCTTACCAACCTGAGAGCTCCGGCAAGTCAGGATTTTCAGTTAGGAAAAACTTTCCCCAAGCCTGACCAGCCTTGGGAGATTCTGGTACACACCTATCCCACCAACATTTTGATTTGTAGAATTCTTTTGCACCCTTCACTTTCCTGTCAACCATCTTACCAAAAATATGTTTAACTTTTCCATTAAAAGCTTTTTCAGCATCAAATTCTTTTTCTCCAGCAAAGAATTGACCTGAAATCTCAAACCTACCTTTTGATTTTAGATTTTCTTTTGACAATACCAGAAAATTTTCCTCGTTCAACTCTGGAACGGAATTCTCAACCTTTTTCTCAACAAATGACTCCTCTGATTTTATGGAATCAGATTCATTGTCAGAACTACTATTAGATTTTACAACCCATTTTTGTTTATTCAAATTAACTTGTCTTTTGTAAAATCGTTTTGAAGTTTCACCAACTTCCACAGTCGATTTATCAACACATTTCCTTCTCATTTCAGAGTTAGAAGACACTCCCTGTTTTGAATAAGTGGACTCTTGGAAATTCCAAGCAATGTGTCCAGCCTTTTGACACTTAAAGCAGGTTCTTCTATCAACTCTTGAAGCAAATTTCTTCACATTCTTCTTTACTTGAGCAAGAAACTCTTGATTAGACTGTTTTCAGAATGGTTTCTTCTGCTCATCTTCAGAACTTCCTCCTGAAACAAATGTTGTTTTTGGTTTATAATTTTTATCATTTTTATAATTTTCTAAATAACTAAAACCCAAACCTTGCTTTTTGAAATTACCCTTATGGTTTGGTTTCTTTCGATAACCTGAACCAGAACTGTAACCCTTTTTCTTGTTCAATCTCTGTTGAACTCTTGAAGTGTACTTTTTAGGTTTTTCATGAAGATTTAAATCTTTTATTTCAGAAATATTAATTTCTGTTAATTTGAAAACATGTTTGATCATTTCAGTTTTGACACTTCTTATTGGAAATTCTTCATCAGAATATAATTTGTCTGAATATTTCAAAGTATAAGCCACTTTGATCGATCCATCATTCAAATTAGATTTTGACAACTAGAATTCTTTATTGTAAACCCTTTTAACCGGTGAACTCGGACTCTTTTCTGACGAACTCGAACTTTCAGATTTAGACTCCGGTTTTGACTCTTCATCCATATCTAACACCTGATCGACCACTTTCTTTAATAACTCAGGCTCATGATCAGTGTCAGACGCTATGAATGTGACATCAATATTGTCTGGTAATTCATCAATGATTTCAGACTTTAACTTGATGTTGACTGCCTTTTTTAGACGCACCTCGTTAGGATTCCTGGGAGAATAACTTTCATGGATTGGGGGCGGACATCTGTTATACTTGACTCTTTTTTTCTTACCAGTATCAGTATCTTCAGCCTCTTTATCCATGAATGCTTCAAGACCTGCAACAGTAGGATAAACACGATCAATCAAATAATCACAAGTAGTATAACTCAACAACAATCGTTTAATCCTTTCACTTTCAATCTTCTCAAGTTCTAACTCCTATTTCAGCTTAGCACAATCTTCTATATACTCATTAATAACACTCTGCTTTGTCATTAATGTTGCGCTCATTTTTGTCATTGCATTTTCAATTTCTGAATTCGTCTTTTTCAGACTATCAACTGTTTGTTCAGAACATCATATGACTCCTTCACATACTTCACATCGGACAGTAAATCTTCTTTAATTTTCTCCAAATCAGCAATCTTCTTATCTTTTTCCGCACAAACTTGGCAAGACTCTAAACACTTCAAACATGGTTTTTCAACTTCAACCATTTTTTCAACTATCTTTTCAATCTCGACAGTCTTTTCAACTTCAACGAGTTTCTCAACTTCAACATTTTTTTCTATTTCAACAATTTTCTCTATTTCAACAATTTTTTCTACTTCAACAATTTTCTCAACTTCGACTATTTTTCAATCATTTTCTCCACTTCAACAATTTTTTCAACTACTTTCTCAGTTCCTGGTTCAACACTAGCTTCTCCAGCTTTTGTCTTTTCCTTTTCATCAACGAGAATTTTTGCTGCTTCCAACTCTCTCTTCAATCTGGCAATCTTCTTCTGATTCAGCATTTCCATTTTATCTGCAAAAAAGAAATTAAAGCTGTCAGGATCTAAGCCTTTTCTAGCTTTATTAAGATGTTCTTCTTCATCATCATCAGTATCAATATCACTTCCAAGATCTGGAAAAATCGGAATTCTTTTCTGACTAGCTTCATCTTCATCCAGACTTCTAGCAACAAGAGCTGAACCAGGTATGTATTTGTCCCAACTAAATCCCTCTGCAACTTTTTCATCATCTTGATGAATAAGTAAAGCTTTCTTCTTTCCATCTTCAATAGCACGATCAAGTACAGTTTGCGGTTGTTGAGCAATCTGATGGAAAATTGATTTCTGATAATAATTGTTCTTTTCTTGATTCTCGGTTCCTTCTTGGTTTTTACACTCTCGTTTAAAGTGTCCCTTTCCTTTACACCGAAAACATGTAACTTTTGATTTGTCAAAGCCTAATGGAGAAGTAGCCATTCCTCGAAACTCATCTCTACCAGTAATTTGTTGAAACTTTTCTGCCCTTCTACAAGCACTAGCCAAACACCACTTCACATCCATCAACTCAAGTTCCTCTGCATCAATTTGATCATAATCTTCTTTTGTAAGCATCGGATTTCCAATCTTGCCAGCAATCAAACTTTCATAAGATTCCAACATAGCAACGAGAGATGCCATATGTTGCTTGGCTATTTCTAGAGACAAATCCTGACCATTTTGAATGTTCAAAGTGACATTGCATTGAAGATTTGTTGAGTTTTGTCTTTGAGAACTTGATGTTGTATGATTTGGATCAAAGCTTGAATATGAAGATGAAGATCCACCGCTCTGTGTCACATTACTACCCTTTGTTCCAGATGAGCTGTCAGCACTAAAACCAGTTTGGATCTTTGGACTAGGGCTGGGGGTAGCCTCAAACTTGTTTCCTCTGTAATACAAACTGACATCTTGTTTAGCATTTGGATTCGTCATGATAGCAGTTTTCTGAATATCCAATTCCTGCTCTTCAATTTTCTGAATGAACTGTGCCAAATTCATACTCTCAGACTTTCTTGTATGTTTTAAAATCATCAAATAAGTTC
Organism: Helianthus tuberosus; assembly: GCA_030545235.1. NCBI lineage: Eukaryota > Viridiplantae > Streptophyta > Magnoliopsida > Asterales > Asteraceae > Helianthus > Helianthus tuberosus. Next base: position 108,456,422 of record CM060450.1, read on the forward strand.
CCCACTTATGCTGTGGTAGTGCTTCAGCTAGTTTATTGACCCACTCATCATCCTCTTTCTCAATATTCAATCTTTTCATTTCCAATACCAGATGACAATATCTATCAATGGTCTGCTTTGTTGTTTCATGGTCGAAAGCTGAAAACATATCAAACGATTTCTTCAATAACGCCTTTTTGTTTTTGATCATATCAGCGCTTCCTTTGAATTTCTGAATCAATGATTCCCAAATTGACTTAAGTGTATTATCATGTTGGAGCAAAACAAATATATCTTCTTTAATCGCTTGTTGAAGAATACTGATCATCATTTTCTCACTTGTAAATTTCAATTTGTCACCCTCTGAATAGTCAACAATAGCTTTTTCAATTCCACGTTCATTCTTAGGTTTCTCATAATCTTTCAGCAATGAACACCATGCATCAAATTTGTAAGCTTGCACCCAGTTCTCGAATCGATTTTTCCATCCTTGAAAATCTTCAATGTACATTAGCTTTGGTGGTTTCTGATAAGTTCCTGTTTCATTCTCACTATACACTGTTTCGACAGCAGTAACAGGTGCAATCGGTGTAGCAAATCCATTGTAGAAATCCTCGTCCATGTTTCGAAATTTTTTTTTCACCAAAACACAATTTCAAGCGAAATACCACACTCAAGCAAAATAACCCTGAAGCAAAATTACTGATTTCGCTTGAAGCAGTACACTCTCAAGCGGAATATCAACTTGAAGCGGAATCAAGTGTTTCAAGCGGAATAAGATGAATTTTTCAAGCGGAATTTCAATCACAAGCGGAACCAGGTGACTTTTCAAGCGGAATAACGGATTCAAGCGGAAACAACCTGCTTATCTTGCTTGAAATGCTGCTGACGTCATCTTTTGCGATCGTGTTTTCAAGCAGAATTAAGTATTTTTACCAGATTTAAGCCGAATTAATGTCCAATTCTTTCAAGGATTTGTTAAAATACTGTTTCGCACACAATATGTGAAATTCAAGACTTTTTTACCGTGAAAACTAGTTCAATTTCAAAAAGAAGGTGTAGAAGTCAGAAAATGAGGCTGTTTTGGCAAGAACTCTTCTTCCTGAGCTCTGATACCACTTGTAGGATCGAGTTGTGACCCAAACGAGTCGTTCAGAAGAGCTCTAATCTGTTTCAAAGGCGGAAACAAAGAAACAGACGTTGAAATCAGTTTGTTTCACTATTAATCGTCTTGTTTATTGATTATAACAGCAATACAAATCAAATGACGCGTCGGCATCAGTTCGGTACCGGAATGATGAGCGTCACAAATGATTTTGCTAGGAAGGTTTATATAGACATGAGATTCCGCTTGAAAGTGACAAGGTGTCAGTTCGTGCGAAATCAACAAAGTTGATTTCGCTTGAAAGTGTCACTTGACATTTCAAGCGGAATTAGCTCAAATACACACTAAAACCTCCTATTTTCTCATACAACGCGCCCTGATCTAATAATTCTAATACTAGACTCGATACAAGACGAAGTCGACAGACGTATGCACCAACATTCTATAATAACCGGCCAATCCTAAGTAACTTCTAACCTCGGTTGGTGATTCAGGGGTTTTCCATTTAATAATTGCCTCGATCTTTGTTGGATCCACATGAATTCCTTCATGATTAACTAAATTTCCAAGAAATTGTACCTGTTCTAACCAAAACTCGCACTTTGAAAATTTAGCATAAAGCTTTTCCTTTCTTAATAAACTTAAAAGTGCGTGCAAATGCTTTGCATGATCCTTTTTATTCTTAGAATAAATGAGAATATCATCTATGAAGACAATTATGAATTTATCCAAATATGGCTTACATACTCGGTTCATCATGTCCATAAATGCGACTGGGGCATTGGTTAAACCAAATGGCATGACAGTAAATTCATAATGGCCATACCTTGTTCTGAATGCGGTCTTAGGAATGTCCTCTTCCTGTACCTTTAATTGATGATATCCTGACCTTAAATCAATTTTAGAGAAAAATCGAGCTCCTTGCAGTTGATCAAACAGATCATCGATTCTCGGTAATGGGTACCGATTCTTAATCATGACCTTGTTTAATTCACGGTAGTCAATACACATACGCATTGATCCGTCTTCCTTTTTAACAAACAGTATCGGCGCTCCCCATGGCGACGAACTTGGCTGTATAAACCTTTTCTCCAACAACTCATCTAATTGTTTCTTTAATTCTTTCATTTCTGCGGGTTCCAAACGGTAAGGTGCTTTGGCAATCGGTGCTGTTCCTGGTATTAAATGGATTCTGAATTCAACTTCCCTATCTGGAGGTTGCCCTGGCAATTCTTCTGAAATACATTTGAAAACTGAGATACTACTGGAATATCTTTTAAATCCTTTCCTTTAGTGTTAGTGATTATGGAAATCAAATACACTAATGATCCTTTTCTTATATAACTTGCCGTTTTCATCACAGAGATGAATTTAGTGGACCTAGATGATTTATCTCCTTTAATTGTGATCGTTTTACCTCTTGGTGAATTTACTTGAATTGACTTTTGATCACATAATATACTGGCTTTATTGGCTATTAACCAATCCATTCCTAAAACAATATCGAATCCTGCCAGATTCATGGGATAAAGGTTTGCAATAAACTTCTGATTTAAAATTTCTATTCTTGTTCCCTGCAAGATTTCAGAAATCCTAACGGTTTCTCCATTAGCTGTCTCTACTAAGCATTCTTGTGGTAGTTTAGTTAATGACTGATTTAGAAATTTTCAAAATGATGTATTAATAAAACTTTGGTTTGCACCAGAGTCAAATAATACTTTAGCAAAGACATCATTAACTAAAAATATACCAGCTTTGACATCTGGAATCATCTTTGCTTCATCTGCAGTCAGAACGAATGCTCTAGCATTTTGAGTATTCTTGTTGTCTGTAGCTGGAGCTAATTTTGGGCAATTAGGCTTAATATGACCTTGTTCTCCACAGTTGTAACATATCATGTTATTAGCTTTCTTCCTGCAGTTTTCTTCCTTATGTCCCGATATTTTGCAAAAGTTACAGTATATGGAGCATCTTCCTGAATGCTTTCTTTTGCAATTCTTACAGTAAGGTGTAGAGGTAGAACTTATATTTTTCCCACGATTAAAATTTCCAGAACGAAATTCTTGTGTGAGCTTTTGGGTTAGGTTCCTCCTTTGATCCTCTTCTCGGGTACGGACTAATTCATATGTCAAGGTTTTTGCTAGTTCTACAGCTTCTTCTATGGTTTGAGGTCTAGCTGCCTTGACTACGTGTCTTATCTCTCTAATTAATCCCCAGATATAATGGGAGATTAACACTGGTTCTGGTGAGGCAAGAGTTGGCACTATTCTCGCATATTCGAAGAATATTTTAGTGTATCCCTTACTATCCACACCAGTCATCCTAAGATTTAGGAATTTGTTTGCTATCTGTTCTTTTTCATTGGGTGGGCAGAATTTCCTTTCTACCTTGTCCTTAAATTCTTCCCATTCCATATTGTAAGTTCTATCACTTCCCCTTGATTGGAGGATAGTGTTCCACCATTCTAGTGCTGAATTCTTAAATAGATTAGAAGCAAACAATATCTTATCTTCCTCAACACACTTGTTTATTCTTAAGACTGCCTCAGTCTTCTCTATCCAGCGTAGGGTTGCAATGGCCCCTTCGTTGCCTGAGAATTCCATTGGTTTACAAGACCAAAATTCTTTATAAGTACAACCGTAAGACACGGTTCTTCTCCTTTTGGGAATGGGCATTTGAAGTACAGGTCCATTGTTCACGCTGTTTTCTGGTTCGATTGGTCGCTTACTGCTATGCTTACTTTTATTATTCGCTTCTTGAATTGTTTGAATAATAAATGGAATTGCATCTATGATTCCTTGTGCCACTATATGTTGAACGACACTATTATCCATTTGGTTTCCATTGTTATTGTTGCTCGGATTCTCATTAACCATGTTAATGTTACTCTGGTTATCATTATTCAGATTTCCTTGATTTCCTTCGTCGGCCATCTGAATTTTAAACATTTACCCTATATTAATATCACAAGATAATATTTAATATAGTTAATCACATGATACGCAATCTAGCCAAAAACGTCGATCATTGCGACTTTTACTCTATTTCCATATACTATTATGCATCTATTACACACGAGTACTGAAATAAAAATTACAATACCAACAGAAATAGAATCACACTAATAGTAATAGGCATCAGTACACACATATTTTATTTTATTTTTATTTTATTTTATTATATTATTATTACTATTACCGTCTCCTCCATCACATCACGGATATGGATTTATCCAAAAATCCATATTGCGCTCATCGTATTTCCATACGAGTCGCTCTCCCATCTGTCGCATTCTCTCACTACTTTCTAGAATTTCCTCACCAAATGTCCTAAGTTCTTGTACGTTTTCTGCACTTATTGGGGGTGCAGGTTCTAGGACTGGGTTCGGAATCTGGGGTGCGGGTTATTGATATGGAGGTGAAAGTGCCTGAAATCGGTAAGGATCTTCTAAGATCTCCCTAATGTATTCATCATGGTAATAGGGATCTAAAGGGTCCATACCTGGGTAGGCTCCTATGTTCTGTATGGGTGTGTCTTCATGTAGCGGGTAACGTTGCACAAAGTCCCTATTATCGTCCCACCAGGGGTCGTAATTTAGGTCTAGGGGGTTTGGTGCTTGTACCCTAGGGATTTCCTCTGGGTTGAAGTCATGCATCTCCACTTGGTTTTCAGGGTTTTCTATCTCCATGGGTTGGTCTGGGATTGGTGGTTGTGGGGCTACTAATTGTTCCATACTTGGGTCAGCAGCAATTGTAGCTAGGATATGGAAATTGGCTAGGATTCTATTAAGCATTTCCTGTGTATGGGCATCTGTCTTTCGCTTAATGGCTGCTAAGGCTCTTTGCTGTTGCTACTTTCGCATTCTTTTCCTACGCGCAAATGCTACCTTACTGAACCATCCTCTCTTTTTGTGAGGGAATGGCTCTTCCGACCGAGCTTTAAAGGCAAACATCCCTTCTTCCTGATCAGCAGAATACCCAGAAAGGGCAGGTTGTGAAGAGGTACCTTCACTCCTAGGTGAATCAGACAAGTGATGACACATGTCTGAGGGTCCTTGATCACTCATACTGTAAACTAACAAATAGTCAAATAACACAAAACACATAATCACATAAATTATTTCCTAACACAAAATTTAGAATTTAAGTGTCAACAGAACACTTCTTTGGCTCAGACCAGTGGCTAGGCTCTGATACCACCTTCTGTTGCAACCCCCGATCCCTTATCTGTCCCGGGAACGGGCGGACGCGAACTCAGATTTTCGTTGGTATCAGTTGGTTAATTTGGCAGCGGAAATTACATCAGGACCGTAGTTAGGAAATGTTTATCAGAGTAAAACACCCTATTTAATATTAATAATCACATGGGTAAAACCCAAGTTTCTTAATACAATACATTTATAGGGATAAACCCTATTTTATTGAATTTAAAACATCGTCTGTTAGGTAACTTTTATAGCCACATTTTTTCCAAGCCTTCAGTGCTCTCCAGCTGGCTTTTTACTAATTGGCTGTCACATTGTGTTACCTGAAACGCGTTTTAAAAACATTTGTCAGTGGGAAATACTGGTGAGTGAATCCCAGTTTAATCAAGAAACATTTTATCAATTAAAACAATATTGAGAGCGATCACATTGTTTATTTCTACACAATTACTCATTCAGTACTGTCAATCCTGACTTGTGGGTCATATTACACATTGGCTAACTCATTGTCCAATGGTAACGTACTGTCGTCCCGACTTACTACTCGCAGTAGTAAATTTTGTATACAAAACCCCAATATACCGGCAGTAATTGAAGAACTACAAAGACTCAATCACCGCTTAATCACATTGTAAAACATTTAAGGTTTTGTAAGATATTACAAAAAGATTAACAAAAATTGGATAAACTCACATTGCTATCTTAGACTTCGCATAAGGGTTTCCTGGGAATAATCTATAATTTACACAAATGTACATAGGTTAGTATCATAACCCTTTGAAAATATTAATGATACCCTCCCCGAGACGGCATCCCAACAACTACGTCGGGCAGAACCACGATAGTTGTTACGGAACCCTAAATCAATCGGGCATCGTATCTACTACGAAACTGGGGTTATAATACTTACAACGGAGCAGAACCTCGCTAATTAGGGTGTATTATACTCGAATATTATGCCTATATCTTCATAAATTCGCTTAAGAAAGAAAAGAAATAAACGAGGAATACTGAAACCCGATGCCTGCTTATATAGTTGCTGAAACTGGGTCTCTCGTGGCCCGCGTAATAAATAAGCAGGCTTACGCGGCCCGCGTCAAAGCTAGTCAATGGACTAGCTTGTCCGGCTCATCAGGTAGGTCCGCCACGATGTCGACACGTGTCGGCCTAGGGTGTCTCCGCGTTGTTGATCTCACGCGGCCCACGTTAGCTTAACGGGGTCTTATGCGGCCCGCCTTAACTTAAGAAATCAACGAAATCAGGTTTCATCCTTCATACCACTCGCGTAAGGTTGGGGTGGGTCCTACGCGGCCCGCCTCAGCTTAAAAATCAGGTTTTTATTTATTTTAAATACTATTTAATGTATTTCGGGCTTGGTTTTCACATACGGGGTGTGTTTAAAGACATATTGGGATATTTTAAAAATATACTAGGGTGTCAGAAATAGTATGAGGGTGTCGGTTTATTGAGGATTGTTACAGACAGCGATAAGTAACGATCCTAAAAGTCTGGTTGTTACAGCCTCCCCTACTTTAGGAAATTTCGTCCCGAAATTATGGACCAGGCGTAACAAAGAGTTGTGGATATTTAGCTTTCATATCACTTTCGAGTTCCCAAGTGAACTCGGCGCCGCGTTTTCCTTCCCAGCGATCCTTCACTATGGAAATGTGTGAGCGTCGAAGTTTCTTGGTCTCTCGATCCATCATTTCTACTGGCTTTTCCACAAAGTGCAGAGTCTCGTTTATTTGTAAGCCCTCGAGGGGGACATGAAGGTTTTCTTCAGCTAGACACTTCTTGAGGTTCGAGTCGTGGAAAGTCGAATGTACGTTGCTGAGTTCCTCTGGTAATTCGAGTCGGTAGGCCACTTTACCAATTCTTTCCTAAATCTTAAAGGGATCCACGTATCGGGGCGCTAGCTTTCCTTTCTTGCGGAATCGGATCACCCCCTTCCAAGGTGAAACCTTTAGGAGTACGTGATCACCAACTTCGAATTCAAGGGGCTTGCGGCGTTTATCGGCGTAACTGTTCTGTCGACTCTGAGCTTTCAAGAGATTGTCTCGTATTTGGAGGATCTTGTCAGTCGTTTCTTGTAACTGCTCAGGACCGGTGATCTGAGCGTCTCTGATCTCGTGCCATACAATAGGCGATCGACATTTTCTACCATATAATGCCTCAAAGGGTGGCATTTGAATACTAGTGTGATAACTTTTATTGTACGAGAATTCTACTAAAGGTAAATGCGAATCCCGATTACCACCAAAATCTATAACGCACGAACGAAGCACGTCTTCAAGGGTGCGGATCGTGCGCTCAGTCTCACCGTCGGTCTTGGGGGTGGAATGCGGTACTGAGGTTAAGTGTTGTACCGAGAGCGGCTTGGAAAGTCTCCCAGAGACGCGAGGGAAAACGAACATCGCAGTCAGAGATGATGTCACGAGGTGTCCCATGTCAACAAATGACTTCGGTGGTATAGATCCGTGCTAATCGTTCTACCTTGAAGTCTTCTCGTATCGGTAAGAAGTGAGCGGATTTTGTAAGACGATAACCCAAATGCTATCGTGACCTGATGGCGTACTGGGGAGTTTCGTAATGAAGTCCATGGCAATACTCTCCTACTTCCACATCGGGATCTCGGGTTGTTCGAGTAAGCCAGAGGGTCGTTGATGTTCGGCCTTAACTTTCGAGCAAGTAGGCATTTCAATTCATAAAGAGCGATATCCTCCTTCATTCCCGGCCACCAATACCTGGAACGAAGGTCCTGGTACATCTTGTCAGCACCGGGGTGAATGGAGTATCGGGATTTGTGGGCTTCAGTCAACAAAATCACTCAGAGATTATTGCGACTTGGAATCCAAATACGGTCGAGATAGTGAAAAATACCATTCGGTTTATTCACTAATTGGTTTTCGGTTCCACATATTCTTTCTTCCTTCAAAGTGTTCTCGAGAAAACAGGCGTGTTGAGCGTCGCGAATGAGAGCTTCGAAGTCGTGTTGGGCTTGAACGTTTCGAACACTATGTAAATAGCTTCGTCGGCTAAGAGCGTCAGCAACGACGTTTGCTTTGCCTGGGTGGTAGCGTATCTCGCAATCATAATCGTTGAGAAGTTCAACCCATCTGCGTTGGTGCATGTTTAGTTCTTTCTGGTTTAAGATGTTTTGCAGGCTCTTATGGTCGGTGAAGACCGTACACTTGGTACCATACAAGTAGTGTCGCCATATATTAAGCGCAAAAACAACTGCACCGAGTTCGAGATCATGGGTTGTGTAGTTCTTCTAGTGGACCTTGAGTTGGCGAGACGCATACACGATAACCTTGTCTCGTTGCATAAGAATACAACCGAGACCTAGGTTAGAGGCATCGCAATAGACAACAAATTCATCGTTTCCGTCGGGAAGCGTGAGTACGGGAGCGTTGCAAAGCAAACGCTTGAGGGTTAGAAAGGTATCCTCTTGTTCGGTTCTCCAAACAAAAGACTTCTCTTTATCCGTTAGGGAGGTGAGAGGAACGGTGATTTTAGAGAAATTGGTGATAAATCGATGGTAATAACCTGCCAATCCAAGAAAAGAACGAACTTCAGACGAGGTGATGTCCTCTTCTATTCAAAGTCGAGAGCCGAACATGCGCAACATCTTCGTTTAGTTCTCGAGCTTCTCCAAGGGAATCGCCTCTACGCCAAGTTCTCCAAGTGTGAATTTTGGATCGAGGAGGTTCAATTCCTCGGTCACATCGTCAACAGTCAAAGAATTCAGGTCGATCCCGAGAAGATTGAAGCAGTTAAGAGTTGGATTACACCGAAAATCGATAAACACAATAACGAAGCGATCTAAGAAGGGTTTACACACACGGTTCATCAAATCCATGAAGACTGCAGGTGCATTTGTGAGACCAAAAGGCATGACCATGAATTCGTAATGACCATAACGGGTACGGAAAGCGGTTTTTGGAATATCTTGCTCCTGAATACACAACTGGTGATAACCAGAGCGTAGATCAATCTTAGATAAATAGGTAGCGCCTTGCAGTTGATCAAATAAGTCGTCGATTCGGGGTAAAGGGCGATTGTTGATAGTAAGCTTGTTGAGTTCCCTATAATCGATGCACATTCGGAACGATCCATCCTTCTTTTTCACGAAAAGGACAGGTGCGCCCCATGGCGATGTGCTAGGGCGTATGAAGCATTTATAAAGTAACTCCTGGAGTTGGCTAGAAAGTTCACGCATTTCGGATGGTGCGAGGAGATAAGGGGCTTTAGCAACAGGGTTAGCTCCAGGAATAAGGTCGATACGAAAATCGATATCGCGGGTATGGGGTAGACCAGGCAAATCGTCAGGAAAGACATTAGGAAAATCACGAACCACAAGTACCTTTTCCATCGGCTTCTTTTTCTCCTCTGCTACTACAATGTGGGCTAAGAAAGCCAAGTATTCCTTGCGGAGATACTTGCTTGCCTGAATACACGATATAAGTTTCAATTCTTTCGAGGATACTTCACCATAAACACATAATTGGTCACCGTTTGAAAGAGAGAAACGGATCATCTTTTCGAAACAAACGACTTCGGCACGATTTTCATGAAGAAAGTCCATGCCTACTATGACATCGAAACTACCAAGTTGCATAGGTATGAGATCGATCGGAAAGACGTGATTGTTGAGTTCGAGAGTACAATCACGGAGAACAGAACTGACGGTGACGTTTCTTCCGGTGGAAATTTCCACGTCGAAGGTCGTTGGGAGGTTAGCGCGTTTATGTTTTAGGAGCTTTTCGAATTCAAATGACACAAAATAGTTATCGGCTCTAGTATCAAATAAACACGAAGCATAAATACCGTTAACAAGGAACGTACCATTGACAACGTTGTTGTCAGTCTGAGCTTGGCGGACATTGATATTGAAGGTTCTGCCATGGGCTGCTTCTTGTGGCTGCTGCTGCTGAGGCTGCTGTTGCTGTTATTGTTGCTGCTGCTGTGGTGGTTGCGGCTGCGGTTCTTGTTTCACGACGCGGTGAGGACAAACATTAGCAAAATGATTAGGATCACCACAAGTGTAGCAAGTTCGAGCATTTACAACGGGTTCTAGAACTGTTGGGTTACCCTGAAGAGCAAGGGGTTGAGCTGGTGGTGCTAGAAGAGCTTGAGCAGCTTGCTGACGTGGGCCTGAACGGCAGCGAGCAGTAAAGTGCCCATAGATGTTGCAGTTGGTGCAGAAGCGGCAGTTGACCCCTGCCGGATGATGATAGGTGCAAGTAGGGCATAGAGGGTGGATACCAGTGTACACACGCTTGGCAGGCGGTGCGTTGGTAACAGTAGCTTGACGGTTCTGGTTGTTGGGCTGTACGGGGACGACGTTGAGTGGTGCTGTGACCACCACGTTGTTCTTGCTGTTGTTGTTCTTTCGCTTGCGACCTTGACGTGAAGACTTTGAACCTTGAGATGCTGCATTGTCGGTGTTGGGTGTAGCAGTGATCTGGTTGAGACTCTTGGTTGAGGTTTTGAAAAATCCAGCCAAGACTCGCTTGTCGTTGATTTCAGCGGCGAGTTGGTAGGTTTCCTCGATAGTAGCGGGTCTAGCTGCATGAATAAAGTCAGCTACATAGTCAGGGAGAGCTCGAATGTACTTCTTGATTGTCTTATCAGGCGTGTCCACCTGACTAGGACAGATGATACTCAATTGCTTGAAACGAGCGGTGAGACCAGCGTTGTCACCTCCTTCCTGCTTGATGTGCCAGAATTCATTCTCCAGCTTTTGAACCTCGTGAGGAGGACAAAACTCTTTCATCATAAGCTCCCTGAGCTCTTCCTAAGAGAGGCCATAAGCTGCATCATTCCTGCGCCTGTTGCGCTCAGCGGTCCACCAATCCAGCGCCCTGGACTGGAAGACTCCAGTTGCATTCACAGTGCGTAGGTTTTCTGGGCATCCGCTTTGCCTGAAGGTGACCTCGATAGAGTCAAACCACTAGATCATAGCACTGGGTCCATCTTCGCCAGTGAAGTTTACAGGACCGCATGCTTTGAAATGTTTAAAACTGAAAGGAGCTTTGGGCGCGTCGCTCTTTGACTCGACAGAAGATTTGCTGCTGACCTCGTTGATTTCACTGACAATCTGAGGTATGACTTTGGCCACAATTGAAGCAATACGCTTGTCAGCATGGTTTCGTCAGGCAGCGCGGTGAGTATGCAATCCAAATGACATTGTCGAGTGCAAATTCTGCAGCAGACGTCTTCATATGAATTAGACGAGATTCGATTATATTAGGTTTCGTTTGAAAAGTTTAGCGTTTTAACATCCTCTATAATTATTATGTAAAGCTCAGGAGCACGTAGGCACATAAACACATAGGCACATAGGCACATATTACACATAAGCATGTATACGTATAAGCACGTATGGGCAAATAATTCACGTAAACACATATTTTGCACGTATTCACCTATCTTTCAAGGTCTGCATAGCGCGTTCGAGAGTTTGCGGGCGGTAGCAAGCAGCGTAAGCGAGGAGTTTAGCGTACGAGAGTTCTTAGTTTGTTCGTGATTAGTTAGCGTTTTAGATTACGAGAGTGGTGTGATCCTGAGCTTCATAATGCAGAGGGAAGTGAAAAGCGATAAAGCATAAAATTTCCAAAATCGAAACATATAAACACATAAAATCGATGACGCGTAAAATTGGTGATTGCAGGCTTAAATCGAAAATATAGTGTCCTGGGTGTTAGACATCGACACCCCAAAGTGATTCAACTATTCCCAACGAGTTCGAGTACACGCTTTGGCCTAATAGACTGTGCTCTCACCGAACACAGTGAATGGCATTCATCCTTCCAGTTACCATGTGACTCGAGTCATTGGAACAGTCGAGACTCTGGTGAGATTTTAAAATCAAAGTAGGGAGTGGAACGCGTTATTAAGATGCGGCTTTCACCCCTAACTTAACAACTTCATTCCTAATTGTAGTTAACAACCACTAGATGGAGATGGAGATCTCCGTCGAGATATGGATGTCACTCCTAACTCAACAGAGATTCTCGTGCTGAGAGTAAAAATACGCGTAGAGTGAGTGATCTTATCGAGAGTTCCTGGTTTTCACACCTAATCTCGACCCAATCACTCGGTTGTGTTATGCGAGCATTTTTCCAAAACGTGTGTATTATGTTAGCCTTAGGAAAGGCTCCTTCGTACGAATCTGTAGTATGCGGGTTCGCACGAAGATGTAGTTTTTGCGAGTTTTAATGAAAGCATCAAAAGTGGGCTCGTACAAAACCCCTACTGGGTTCGCACGAAGCTGGTCTGTTGGTACTTAGACTATAGACTAGGTCAACTCTAAATGACTCGACCTAATTCCCTATAGTTATGGCTCTGATACCAATCTGTCACACCCCAACCGATGGCGGAATCATCGGGGCGTGGCACCGAGCGAAACAGATTGTTAATGAGAATCCATAACAACTATTAATAACAATATTTTTAAGGTTTAATATCCCATAATATTAAACAAATAAAGCATAACAGTCATTACAAATATTCAGTCTCAAAAACAAGTTCCATTCTGACAACTCAGATTTTATTTAGTGGGTTTCTAGACTCCTAACTCGTTTGCAGCACAACATCCAATCAACCTGTCACATACGTTAAAATAAAAGTCAATAAATAAAGTAAAGGTGAGTACATGATGTATTGAAAAATCATGGTTGCAGAAATCGGCCTAGGCGGCCGATTAATCGGCGCCTAGGCGCTAGGCGGCCACTTACTGCCTAATTTTGAGCTAGTCGGTCAATTAATCGGCCATGGTCAAAGTCGGTCAAAGGCGGTACCTAGGCGGTCCTAGGCGGTCAAAAATCGGATTAATCGGACTATATTAATCGGTCAAAATCGGTCCTAGGCGGTCAAAATTGGTCAAAATCGGTCAAAATCGAACCATACTATCTGAAACTTGAAGTATTTATGTGAATTTTGAAGTACTATTTTTATATTATTGGGTATATATATATAATTTTGAAAAAATACATATAAAAATCCTATTCCGATTAAGCCCTAGGCGGTACCTCACCGCCCGACTAGCGCCTTCTACAACATTGTGCAAAATACATCACTTATTCATGTAAAGTTTGTATAGTTTTCCTTTAGTTTTAGTTCTGTTTTATTTAGAATTTCGTTACTTTGATCAAGTCTTATGTTTCCAGGTCTTCGGTGCTAAAATTGTCGAAAAACGAAGTGTTATAGGCTGGGAAACGAGTGGAAAATGAGTTAGAATAATTTCTGAAGTTTTGGGGAGTTGAAGCTGATCAAGAAACGTGACATTCTGTGAAAAATACGCTGTCGCGTCGCGCCACAGCCTACCCATCATCATTGTCGCGCTACGCCACCATTAAAATATGAATTTCTGGAGTTTTATAGCGTCGCATCACGCGACCTCGAAGACACATACCCATCGCGCGACGCGACGGGGTAGCTTGACGTCAATCATTCATTATCAATCAGGGTTTGGTATAAAAAGCCAAGAAATCATAACATAAACCCTACATACGAAATAAGGAAGCAATAGGCGAATTCCAGAGCATACTTTGAGCTATTCGGAGCGTTTTTGATCGCTGGAATCATTGGTTCGAGTTCGGGTCGAAGATTGAAGACTTGCACGGGTTCTTAAGTTCCTTGTTTGTTGATTTCTCTTTCGAACTTGTAACTATGAATTCTCGTTTGAACAATTTTGCTTTGTTTTCATTGTTTAATATGCTTGGCTAAACATTTAAACGGCCTAGATTGTGATGAATGGATTGAAATAAAGTTTGAACATTTTTCGTTAATTGCATGTCTTTTATAGATTGATTGTGTATTGTAAAAGGTTTAGTTTATTAATTTGGTGTGTATGCGTACTTTGATTTGGTTAATTATTATCAATTGCTTCGTGTGAATCTAGGTGGTTGTTTGCTACAGAATAGGTTCATGCTAGGTCTTTGACCTTGTGTCTTTGACCTTTAGGGCGAATTGGCCAATAAACCTTAGAAGTAATAGTTAATAATTTGCTAGATTTCAGTATTCTACTAGTCCTTATAGCTGGAAGGTGCGGGGCTATTGGTAGGTCGTACCCGGCGAATTGCTTTAGACAGTCTTTGGAAAAAGTCGTGCCTTAGTTGCCCCGTCGGTTTATTAGTCTATCAAGTCAAGTTAAGAAACTCAAACTACCCTAGATCTATAATTGGAAAAGAGTAGGTCAACATTAGGGTACTTACACAATAATTAGATAACCGGAATGAAGTCTGATAACCGGTAAGATTAACGGCCTAGGTAGTGCCATAAGTTTCACCTCGGGAAGGGTTGAGGGGCTTAGTTGGTGTCTTAATAGGTTTAGTATCTCAAGATCCCGGTTCCATAAAACATGCAGTTAACTTAATTGGTAAATACTTAAAATCAATCCAGGATTCTAGTCTAGGTGGTCTTCGTCATCATATAAGTAAAGTCTTCACCTTAGTTTGTGTTAGCCTAGTTCTAGTTTAATAATTAGTTTAAATAGATTTCCTTAGATTTTCAGTAACCCCCCCCCCCCCTCCTAAAAAAAACAATTAAACAGTTTGAGTCGTGTCTATCAGCGTCTATTAGAGTCTAGTTAGCGCGATTAATAGAGTCTCGTCGTTCGATATCCGGACTTCCTTAGATCATACTACAGTGATCGGTACACTTGCCGATTGTGTGGTTTAGGTCGAGTCTAGATTTAAAGCTTTTTAGTGTCTAGCTTAGAGAGTCTAAAGTAGTTAATTTTAATAGTTTGTTTAGAACATATCAAGTTTTTGGCGTCGTTGCCGGGGACTCTTGCCAATTGCGTTTATTAGCTTTGATAGACTTAATTGACATATACGTGCTACTTGTTTTGTTTTGAGTCTTCCGTTTTTATTTTTATTTTTAGTTTGAGTCTTAGTGACTAGTGTTTGCTTTTCTCATATTTAGGTTTTTGCTTGTAGTGGATGCCACATCTGCGCTCGCACGGACCGTCACCGAAGCCACTAGTCACAGAGTCATCATCTCAATTGGGCCAAGGCCCGCAGGTTAGTACTTCATCCTCTTCTCAATTTCCTAATTTCGATACCACCCCTTTTCCCTCACCACCCCATTCACCTAAAACATCGCCTAAGACTTCCCCACCCGATAGTCCCACTTCTAGCACCTCTAGCGCCCCAGATAACATAGACTTAGAACAAATGGCCAATGCAAGACAGACCGTCCATCAACAACCCACCCAAGGCTTCACCGATCTTGCTTCACCCATTACCGTTCCACCCATAATTAACGACAACTCATGGCAGATTCCATCTTATGCCATGCAAGCCTCACCAATAGCATCCAGTTCCACGGCCGTGAGGACGAGGACGCCCCTGCCCATATAAACCGTTTCTCTCGTATACTTGCTACTTTTAGCCTTCACGGAGCCCCAAACGATGCTACTTACTTACAGCTCTTTCCCTTTTCACTAGCCGGCCGTGCGGCTACTTGGTTGGATTCTCAGCCAACCGGTACTTTTACCACTTGGGAGGGGCCTCCGTCAAGCCTTTTTGAACAAATATTTTCCGCCCACTAAAGCCTCACGTCTTCGTGATCAAATTCACTCCTTCCGCATGGAGCCCGACGAGCCCTATTACCTTGCTTGGGAGCGATTTCAAAACCTTGTAGCTCGATGCTCCCAGCATGGTCTTTCTGATTGGGCCCTTTGTGAAAAAATTTATAACGGTCTCACCCAAGAGACTCGTGATCGGTTTAACACTAATGCTGGAGGGCATATGATGGGTATTATTACTGTTGCCGAGTGTTTAGAGCGTTTCGAGGCATTTGACCAATATCAATCTCAGTAGCAATCTGATCAGCGGTATCAAAGTGGCAATTCAAATACCACTCCTAGTGCACCCACTCGTGGGGTGAACCATATCACTATGGACCCTAGTATAGCCGTTGTATTGTAAAACGTCACTAGAGAACTCAAGGAGATTAAGGCAAACGTTGATAAATGTGAGCTTTGTCGAGGGGGCACGATACGAATGCGTGTCCATTGTTAGTTGGTGAGGAGCAGGTCGATTTCGTAGGAGGGGGTCTAGGTAGAGGTCAACCTAGTGGGTTTGGTAGTAATTTTAATTCGGGTTGGTGTAATAATAATAATTTTAATAATAATAATAATAATTTTCGTTCCAATGGCCCCCCTGGTTTCCAATTAGCTCAAAATCCAAATAGGGGTCAGGGTTCATTCTTTGGTGGGGGTTCAAATGGGTAGTTCAATAAGGGGTTCAATGGGCAGGTCAAGGATGGGGGGTCAAGTAGTTAGGTTCAACCAGTTCAGGGTCTAAGTTATGATTTAGGAGGTACCCTTGAGAGAATGGAGGCAATGATGAGCCAGTTAGTCATAAAGGACCAAACCACCCAAAAGATCCTTACCGAACATGACCTTATACTTAAGAACCACCAAGCCTCTTTCCAAGACCTTCAAAGGGTCGTAGGTGACATGTCTAGGAAACTAGAGGAGAGATTACCCGGTCAGTTTGCGGGTAACACCCAACCGAACCCTAACGCCCATGCCAAAGCCATTACCACTCGTAGTGGCAAAACCGTAGGGAACCCGAGAGGTGAGGAGAGAGTAGTAGAGGAAGACGAGGAGATTGTAGATGAAGAAATCGAGATGGAGGCTCCCGGCAAAGTGCAATCGAGGCTAAGCCCAGCAAGTACCGCACAGCCCGGTGAGCCTCAAGGAGAGATGAAAGTAGAGAAACCACCCGTAGACGTTAGACCTTCTCCACTCATAGACCATTCACGTGTCCCGTTTCCTACACGTCTTAGGAACCAAAAGTACTCCAAGGAATACGGGCAATTCTTAGATATCTTCAAGCAATTGAAGATTAATTTACCTTTCATCGAGGCACTCCAATCTATGCCCAAGTACGCGAAGTTTTTAAAGGACCTTCTTAGAAACAAGGAGAAGTTAGGGGAGTTATCGAATGTTGCATTGAATGGAGGGTGCTCCGCAGTCGTTCTAAATAAGCTTCCGGAAAAGCTTACCGATCCCGGAATTTTTACTATTCCATGTCTTTTCGGTAGTAACACCAATACGCGAGCCTTAACCGACCTAGGTGCTAGCATCAATTTGATGCCCTTTTCTCTCTATGAGAAGCTAGACTTAGGCGAGCTTTCACCTACCCGTATGACATTATCCTTAGCCGATCGGTTTGTGAAATACCTGAGGGGTATTGTCGAGAATTTGCTTGTGAAGGTCGACAAGTTTGTTTTTCCCGCCGATTTCGTCATTCTTGATATGGAAGCGGATGAGAGAGTTCCTATCATACTTGGTCGTCCATTCTTGTGTACCGCTAAAGCCTTTATAGATGTTTACGATGGTAAGATAACACTTAGAGTTGGTGAGGAGAGAGTCACCTTTGAGATAGACCGTTCCATGAACCACCCAAGTGGTTCCGATGACTATAGTGGTCCTTGCCATTTCGTCTATTTCTTGAACTCGTTCATCTCATGTGTTGACCATTGTCTAGAGTACATTAGTGGTGCCGACTTGCTAGAGGAGAGAGAGTAGAAGAGGAGTCGTTGAGGTTGGATGAAGTAGAAGGTGAGGGGATCCCTTTGATTCCTGAAGCGTTAGCCGTTAGTGATGACACCACCCAACCCCCACCTTTAGAGCTTAAGGTCCTTCCATCTCATTTAGAATATGCTTTTCTAGGGGAGGGTTCCGAGCTACCCGTTATCAGCTCATCGAAGTTGGAGGATGGAGAGAAGTTGAGGTTGTTGGAAGTGTTGAAAGCCAACAAGGAGGCCATTGCATGGAGGTTGTCTGACATTAAGGGTGTAAGCCATTCTTATTATACTCACCGGATACTCATGGAGGATGATTTCAAACCGGTGGTGCAACCCCAAAGGCGCCTCAACCCCAACATGCAAGATGTTGTGAAGAAGGAGGTTCTAAAACTCCTAGATACCGGGATGATATATCCCATCTCAGATTCACCATGGGTTAGTCCCACTCAGGTTGTCCCTAAGAAGAGAGGGATGACCGTAGTCATGAATTCCAAGAATGAGCTTATCCTTTCTCGCACGGTCACGGGTTGGCGTGTGTGCATCGACTACCGAGAGTTGAATGATGCCACCCGAAAGGACCACTTCCCATTCCCCTTTATCGATCAAATGTTGGAGCGTCTCGCGGGTCAACAATTTTATTGTTTTCTTGACGTCTTTTCTGGGTACTTCCAGATCCCCATCGCCCCAGAGGATCAGGATAAGACCACCTTCACATGCCCCTATGGCACATATGCGTACTGACGCATGCCATTTGGGCTGTGTAACGCCCCAGCTACCTTTCAGCGGTGCATGGTTGCCATATTTCAGGATATGATTGAGAGTTCCATGGAGGTTTTCATGGACAATTTTTCGGTCTATGGTGACTCCTTTGACGGGTGTTTGAGGAATCTCGAGAGGATGTTAAAGAGGTGTGTCAAGACTAAGCTTATGCTAAATTGGGAAAAGTGTCACTTCATGGTGACGGAAGGTATTGTTTTAGGACACAAGACCTCGAGGGATGGTATCGAGGTGGATCATGCAAAAATAGATACCATTAGTAGGTTGCCTCCACCCACTAGCGTGAAGTCGATCCGGAGTTTTCTGGGTCATGCGGGCTTCTATAGACGCTTCATTAGGGATTTCTCTAAGATAACTCGCCCCATGACCCGTCTTCTAGAGAAAGATGTTCCATTCGTCTTTGACGAGGAGTGTCTTAAGGCCTTCAAATTTTTGAAGGAACAGCTTGTTAGTGCACCTATTCTTAGCTCATCCGATTGGAGCTTGCCATTTGAACTCATGTGTGATGCGAGTGACTATGCTGTCGGAGCGGTATTAGGACAAAGAAAGGACAAGCACTTCCACCCCATTTACTACGCGAGCAAAATGTTAAATGATGCTCAAGAGAACTACACCACCACGGAGAAAGAACTCTTAGCCGTAGTTTTTGCTTTCGACAAATTCCACTCGTACCTCGTGCCATCCAAGACCATAGTTTTTACCGACCACTCCGCGTTGTGTTTTCTTTTTGAAAAGAAAGACGCCAAACCCCGATTTATTCGGTGGATTCTATTGCTTTCCGAATTTGATATTGAAATTAGAGATAAGAGAGGGGCCGAAAACGTAGCAGCCGATCATATTTCACGTTTAGAGGACCCTAGGAGAGAGGAGATTCATGAGGAAGAGATAGGAGATACATTTCCTCACGAGTCGATCGAGTTTGTAGAGGCCGAGAAGGAGGGATTGCCTTGGTTTTGTGGCTTTTATTGGTCTAACGTACTTCGTGATGCCGTTGAGTTCATGAAAACTTGTGATGCTTGTCAACGAACCGGTAACATCTCAGCCAAAGATGAGATGCCTCAAAACTCAATCCAAGTGTTGGAGGTTTTTGATGTTAAGGGCATAGATTTCATGGGACCCTTTCCCGTCTCAAAAGGGAATCGTTATATACTTGTGGCAATCGACTACGTGTCTAAGTGGGTTGAGGCTCAAGCTCTTCCTACGAATGAAGCCCGAGTAGTATTGAGTTTCCTCAAGAAACTCTTTTCCCACTTCGGTACAAGCTTTAATCAGTGACCGTGGTACTCACTTTTGCAACGCTTTGATGGAAAAGTTGCTTGCACGCTACGGAGTCACTCATCGTTTGTCTACCGCATACCATCCACAGACAAGTGGTCAAGTGGAGAACACAAATCGTGGTATCAAACGTATTCTAGAGAAAACTGTTGGAAAGAATAGGAAGGATTGGTCCGACAAGCTTGACGATGCATTGTGGGCATTTCAAACCACTTACAAAACGCCTTTAGGAACCACACCATTTATGATCGTCTATGGAAAAGTTTGTCACCTTCTGGTAGAGCTAGAACACCTAGCACTTTGGGCGTTAAAAATCGTTAATCTTGATATGAACGAAGCCGCTAGGAAACGTTTCTTTCAAATCCATGAGCTTGAGGAACTTAGGGATGCGGCTTATGCTCGATCTTTGGGAATTAAGGAGAAAACAAAAGCATCACATGATCGCAAGTTAAGGAAGGTCAAAGAATTTAGCAAGGGTGATAGAGTACTTCTGTACAATTCAAGATTGAAGTTGTTTGCGGGGAAGTTGAAGTCGAAGTGGTCGGGACCGTATATGGTTCATTATGTGTTTCCGTACGGAGCAGTTGAGATTATGGATGAGTCCGATGGCCGGAGTTGGAAGGTGGCCACCGTTTGAAGCACTACATTGGAGGAGCGATAGACAAGAATGAGATGGAGGAAACTCCTCTCGAAATTCCACCAAAAGCCGCCATTTAGTGCTTTTGTGGTGAAATCCCAAGTGTAGAGTATGTACTGTTTGTAATTCCGTTATTTTTCGTAGTTTTCCGTGTCTTTGTTTTGTGTGTCTGAGTAATTTTGCAGGAATCGTACCATCGAGGAGCTGAATTTGCGAAGAAAACGACATTCCAGGTAAGTCCCAACACTTAGAAAAAATTTGGGATGGTTTTGGGAAGGATTGGTAAGACTTAGAATTTTTTCTAAGGCATTAAACTCAAAATTTCACGCAACCTACTATTAAAATGTCCTGTCGCGTGCCGCCACGGCGAAGAGAACCCATGGTCACGCTACGCGACCCCTCAGGTCACTTAAATCGTTTGAACCCTACAGTGGCGTCACGCGAGCATAAAACCTCTTACTTGTCGCGCTACGCGACCCCCATTACTTGAACTGGCTTTTTGAACCACCCCGTGGCGTCACGCCACGGCTAACATGTTTCGACGTCGCATAACGCGACCGCTTCCCAGATCTATTAAACCTCTTTCTTTCATCTGTCTTCCCCATAACTCACCCAAACCCTTTTCCCAAAACCCCCACTGCCGAACCCACCATAAACCACCATATCTTACTCGATCTTCAACCAAATCTCACCATTTTTTCACCCCTGTGATCGGATTTCAACGCCGAAAAAAACTCACCGCAAAATTTCATCATCGAACCGCTGATTCTCTTAGGTTTGGGACTCTCCATATCATGAAACTTAAAGCTTTTTCTTGCGTATTTCAAGCGACTTAGGTATGTTTTCTGCATCATTCTCTTGTATATATTTTTTAGTTTCTTTGTTTTGGGTCCGTAGGTTATTAGTCGAGTCAGTCGGTTGGAGTCATGTCTAGTGTCGAGTCTTGTTTCAGTTATTTGTTTAGGTTAGTAGTTGAGTCATTTGGTGATGATGTTCGTCAGCTCAGTAACGAGTCAGTTTTGTGTTAAGTCTTGTGGTCTTTTGTTTTGGTTAGGTCCAATCAGCCGTGCGTCTGTGTTGGGTCAGTCAAGTGAGTCGAGTCCGTGTCAAGTTCATATTTTTTAGAGTAGATTATTGGGTGCGGATGGATGGTTTGGGCGTATGATAGATTGATTTGCAGAATTTGAGAGTCACTTGTCGGTATTAGGCTTTACTTAACAAAAGTGGCGTTATTTTTAGGTTATTTTCGTGTAGATTATTGGGTGCGAATGATTGTCGGGCTGGGATTATTGAAGTTGTTTTGCTGATGTTGACTGCTATACTAATACATTGACGCCTAAAAGTTCAAACCTTGCAATACTGAATCGGAATTTTTGCAAAGATGGAAACCTCCTTTAACTAGGCGGAATTTTTCAACGCTCAAATCTGTTTTGAATTAAAAAGCAACTGAATTTAAGCAAGGTTGGGCCTCAATGACAGTTTGGTAGGCACTCAAGTTTAATTGCGGAAAATTAAAGTGCCGAGGGGGTAGTGTACATTGAGTCCAATTTAGTGTTTTTTTTTTCTTTTTAGTCATTTTTTTTAGTTTAGTTCGAGTTTATTTAGTCGGTCTTGGGTTTACTTGCACGTGCAAGTGATTTAGGCTCGTCCGTATTCAATCTCCATTCGGGCGAGTTTAATTATCACTTGCATTTGTACAAAGTAACCCGGTGTTTTTATTTCAACTTTATTTTCAAAATTAGCCGCGAACGAAATGCTATACGGCTATTCTAAATTTTTAGAAAAATTTTATAAAAATCCAAAAAAATATAAAAATTTCAAAAAAAAAATTAAAAATTAAAAATACCAAAAATAGTTTGTGATTACTGATTGTCTGCTTGTTTTGTCTTGTTTGATATCTGTTTTGCAGACATGGCAACTGCGGGTAGTAGCTCAGGACGTAGTGGTAGGGCCCGGAAGAGGGGTGCGGATCAGACAGCACCACAGAAGAATCCGGTTGCACAGGAGACTCTGATTTTACAAATAAGTGCTACGGATCCGAGATTGAGAAAAATCAAGTATCAGAGGGCTGATGAATGGATTCCAACAAGTAAAGTTAATAGACTTGACCACCCGATACTACAGTTCGAGCCAAGCACGCCTGAATGGGATAAATATGATAAGTTGAAGGATACGGACTTGCTTTAGCATAGGGGGTAGATTGGACTTGGTTGGATGAAATAGGTTCAAGGCAGGTAGTGTTGGACCTCCTGGGTCTAAAGTTGACTGAGGCGCTAGATTGTGGGCATGAGCAGTATGAGGAGTTAGCACTGGAGTTTCACAGCACATGGAAACACAAAGAATGAAAGTTTGATGATGACAAAGCTATGTCCTTTAGTCTGGGGAGGCGAGTGTTCGAGATGAATATGACGAGGTTTGCTATTTTTTCGGGTTTTTTATACTGAGGAAGAGGTGAAGCAGCCCGGGTTTGTGACTAGTCTGCGAGGTGCATACACTACTGTTAGGGAGCACAGTGTTGGAGGGGCTGAGCTACGTAATTTCTGGAAGATGATTTCCGACCACCCATTTACAGTTACGAACCTGATTACTTCGGTTCGTAATCCAGTTTTTCGGTATGTTTTGAAGATCTTATCGACTACGTTGGTGGGGCGGAAATCGGGTGAAAATAAAGCAAACTGGATTGAGTTGTTCATTCTTATGTGTCGGGTGGAGAACCGGGAGATGAACTTAGCTACGGTGTTAGCGGACTCATTCAGCAGGGGGCGTAGAGGTGGTCATCAAGCTGGGTTGGCTATGGGCCCATATCACTCGTATTGCATTGAGTTTGGAGGTTTTTGACAAGTATATCCCCCGATTTCTACATGAGGGGCCGAAGACGATGACGTTTGGTATTAAGGAGTTGCAGCAGGCTGGGATTGTGTCGTATACTGAGCCTTACGGCTGGGAGCCGATTAGGCAGGGCCCACAATTGCAGCCGCCTGAGGGACATCCAGCTGAGGATGTGAAGATGCAGATCCACCCCACTCACCATCAGCGGCCACCACAGCGACATGAGCTGCCGGCGCCGCAGTATCCGTGTAGGCAGCCACCGCCTGAGCAGATTACTTTGGAGTCATTATCTGCCTATGTGGAGCAGAGGTTCGACAGGTTGGAGCACCTCATTCAGACGGGACAGGAGAGGCAGGAGGAGGCTCTCTGGTACATGATGAGCAGGCATAACATGGGGATTCCGGACTTCTTTCAGCCGAGACAGCAGGGTGGCTCGGCTGGTGCTGGAGAGAGGTTTGATCCGGTTCCCCCGTTTCATGTATTTGGTGAGGGTAGCTCTGGTGCAGGTGGACGAGAGGAGGGCAGTGAGGAGACTTCCAGTGAGCATGGTGAGGATTAGTGTGGGGATGATGAGGATGCAGTAGCAGCACTGATGGACTATATCTTTTGTTTTATTCTTCTTTTATGCTGTTTTCATTCTCATATTTTGGTATGTACTGATATACTTAAAACAGGTTGGTAGGGTTATGGGGTTGGTTGATATACACTGCTGGATGGTTTATGTTTGAAACTGATACTTTTGATGGTATATATTTTATGATCTTTTGGTAGTTTGTGTATGATGTTGATAGGTTGATGTTTTTGCCGCTTTCGTTCGCGTGTCCGAGATTAGGAGTTGTTTGCTGAGCGCGTTTCGAATTGGAGGGCTTATGTGGAAACGACTGGCACTTTGACAGTCTCACATATTCAGCTAAGTTGTTTTCCTTGTATTCTTTTGTATTTATTATTTTTTTTCGTTTTTTTAGTTTTTAGGTAATTTTGAGTTGTATTTCCGTTCTTGCATTAGGGACAATGCAATCTTTAAGTGTGGGGATGGGATACATGTAAATAATCGAGTCATAAATATGAAAAATACAAAAAAAAATTAAAAATTGATAAAAATCCAAAAAAAATGAAAAATTAGAAAAAGGTCTTTCAAGTAAAGAAGTTTGCAAAATTAATACGGAAAATGATAGAAAAGATGAGTTTTTGCTTGGGATCAAATAATAATAATATGAGATTAAAATAAATCGAGCTTGTGTCTAGTTAGGGATATGTGGATAGGCCCCGGTTTGGTTTTAGGTCCCTTTGATTTAATATACCTTAATTGTCGGTCTATTAGTGGGTTTTCATCTGGGAAATATGGGAAATTGAAACCACCAATAAGAGTATAAATAATGTCGTTATAAGTTAAAACCGTTAGAATTTTTAATCATTAACAAAGAAAAAAAAATAGAGAAAAAATGAGCTAGAAACTGAATGAAAGTAGCCCAGGCCTATGTAATCTGGGTTGGGGATAGTGACTTTACAACCGGAATACCTCTAGGATGTGTGAAATCGAACTTGCAAGTAAAAAGTACCGAAGCCTAAGTAATCCGAGATGGGGATAGCGACTCTACAGCCGGAATGCCTCTGGGTTAGGGAAAGCAACGTCTAAGCTCATAAAAGGAAAAAATGAAAAGAAAGAAAAATGCTGAAAAAGAAAAAAAATTGATTTTAAATTCTCTTGGTTTTGATATAAGACGGTTGGGAATTGGTCCAGTGATCGTTCCTTTTGTTCTATAAGCTTGAGGCGGGATTAGGTGGACCGTAGATTCTAGCGTGAGACCCTAGGTAGATTGACCGCACTTAAATTAAATTCGCATGATAAGGGGCTTAGAACCGGATTTGGGTTTAAATGGACAAATATATTCGCAATCGCGGATAACGTAAGCTTTGATTTTAACAAAATATAAATAATTTTTTACCCGAGTATCCATTCATCTCTGATTCCGTTGCATAATTCTTTTTCGAGGACGAAAAAAGAGTAAGTGTGGGGATATTTGATGTATTGCAAAATACATCTCTTATTCGTGTAAAGTTTGTATAGTTTTCCTTTATTTTTAGTTCTATTTTATTTAGAATTTCGTTACTTTGATCAAGTCTTATGTTTCCAGGTCTTCGGTGCTAAAAATGTCGAAAAACGAAGTGTTATAGGCCGGGAAACGAGTGGAAAAGGAGTTAGAATAATTTCTGAAGTTTTGGGGAGTTGAAGCTGATCAAGAAACGTGACATTCTGTGAAAAATACGCTGTCGCGTCGCGCCACAGCCTACCCATCATCATTGTCGCGCTACGCCACCATTAAAATATGAATTTCTGGAGTTTTATAGCGTCGCGTCACGCGACCTCGAAGACACAAACCAGTCGCGTGACGCGACGGGGTAGCATGACGTCAATCATTCATTATCAATTAGGGTTTAGTATAAAAAGCCAAGAAATCATAACATAAACCCTACTTACGAATTAAGGAAGCAAGAGGCGAATTCCAGAGCATACTTTGAGCTATTCGGAGCGTTTTTGATCGCTGGAATCATTGGTTCGAGTTCGGGTCGAAGATTGAAGACTTGCACGGGTTCTTAAGTTCCTTGTTTGTTGATTTCTCTTTCGAACTTGTAACTATGAATTCTCGTTTGAACAATTTTGCTTTGTTTTCATTGTTTAATATGCTTGGCTATACATTTAAACCGCCTAGACTGTGATGAATGGATTGAAATAAAGTTTGAACATTTTTCGTTAATTGCATGTCTTTTATAGATTGATTGTGTATTGTTAAAGGTTTAGTTTATTAATTTGGTGTGTCTGCGTACTTTGATTTGGTTAATTATTATCAATTGCTTCGTGTGAATCTAGGTGGTTGTTTGCTACATAATAGGTTCATGCTAGGTCTTTGACATTGTGTCTTTGACCTTTAGGGCGAATTGGCCAATAAACCTTAGAAGTAATAGTTAATAATTTGCTAGATTTCAGTATTCTACTAGTCCTTATAGCTGGAAGGTGCGGGGCTATTGGTAGGTCTTACCCGGTGAATTGCTTTAGACAGTCTTTGGAAAAAGTCGTGCCTTAGTTGCCCCGTCGGTTTATTAGTCTATCAAGTCAAGTTAAGAAACTCAAACTACCCTAGATCTATAATTGGAAAAGAGTAGGTCAACATTAGGGTACTTACACAATAATTAGATAACCGGAATGAAGTCTGATAACCGGTAAGATTAACGGCCTAGGTAGTGCCATAAGTTTCACCTCGAGAAGGGTTGAGGGGCTTAGTTGGTGTCTTAATAGGTTTAGTACACAAGATCCCGGTTCCCTAAAACATTGTTGGACCCAGTATGGCCTCAAAACAACTTATTTTCACGTAATATGGCAAGTGATTTTAGTAGATGTGAAAATGATGTGCGGAAATGGAAATCAGACTTTCAAGAAACAAGACCTACAGAATTATCAAGTTTATATCACTTTGAAACAAAATGGTTTACAATGTGATTGTAAGATTATTATCTAGTACAAATGAATCTTGAATTCTGTGGGTGAGAGGGCAATGGAGTTTTGATGTATGTATGAATGATAAGCTTCAAACTCACTTTGCTTTTCCTGGTTGAGCCTTCTATTTATAGACGGCTGGGTGCATGAATAAACAATAGTTTATTCATGCAATAAGTCCTACAAAAAGTGGCCAATTGACATATTCATTGAATCCAACATTCAAGTTGCCTTTTTCATCATGATATCCAATAATGTCAACTTGCTTCGGTAATTGTGGCAGGATAGAGCCAATTTTAGACAAGTGGGGTACTTCATCAGAATTTCTAATAAACCACTTCATCAGAAATTATGATGAACAAATCATCAGAAAAGTTCCGATGATCAGAATCGTCAGAAACTGATGATATTTCATCAGAAATATCATCAGATCCATCAGAAATGACCTTCTCTGATAATCCAATTCAGCTCTTGATCAAACTGTGTTTCTTTGAAGTAGATGCTGTGTATTTCAATTGTCCCATCTGATCTTCTTGTTCTTGTTTGTGATCTTCAGGACTGTGATCTCTTCATAGATCCAGTTGATTGCGATTTTCTTCAATACTTACAAATAAAGTTTCCTAACAGTTTCCCCCTAAGTATTGTAAGAAAATAAACTATCTCTACATCTAACATAAACAACTTTCTTGAAAGAGAAATTTAAAAACAACTAAGTTTAGAAACATAGAACATAGTCAAACCAACCATAAATCAGACAAAAATAAAATATTATTCAAAGACAGAAATTTAATCTCATCAATTCATTAATTGATCTTCACTCCACTTTTGTATTTGTCTCCTGGTTTCAGCCTTTTCTTGTGATCAATTTCCTTTTGAGTTTCTGTGTACATTTCTTTGTACCATCCTCTTGCTTCCATCCAGTTTTTAATGCATTCTTCAATTGTTTTTCTCAGATGTTCATTGTTCTTTCCCTTCTTCTTGAGCTGCTCTTGTTTTTCATTCATGCAGTTCCTTATATATTTTAGAGTTTGATTTAAATACCTGCATATATCACTGATTCTGAACAGAGCTTTCTCTTCATTAGCATCTTTGAAGACTACACACATTTCTGGTTGGTCAAAGATTGCTCCAGTTCTTACTAGTTTAGAAGGGATCTCAGCTGGAATTTTGGTGTTGGGAGGAGGTATTAAAACCTTGTTGTTGTACTCAAAATTGATACATAGATCAAAGTCTGCCAGTGCAGCCCTTTTGTATAGCTTTGCTCCTGCACTTTTGAGGCTTTCAAGGGCTCTTCTGATCACAGCTGAATTACCTTTTATTTCATCAATGATATTCTTCATTTTGGCTATTCCCATTGGGTGAATATCATCAGCCAGATTTGCATCAGTAACCTTTTGTTCACTGTTATCTTTTCTGATCAGGGTATACTTGTTTTGTGCTTCATAACCTAAGATGCCTCCTCCAATGGTCAAAGTATCAATTCTTTCAATTGATACTATTGGATTGGTCATGTGCTTGTGTAGAATTACCCAACCTCCATTGTTTCTGTTTTCAACAATACCTTTACTCATTGGAGAAAGTGGTCTCTTTGGGTTGTCTTCTGGACCTTTCCAATAGTAATTCTTTAGATGTTCTTCAGGGTACATAATAGTGTGTAAATCACCTTTCAGCACATCCATTTCTTTGATGTTCCCTTCTGAATCTTCTATCATTTCTTTTCTTGGCCTTTTTGAGGAAGTCACTTCAAGTTCCATTCTTCTCTTCTCTTTTGTATCCATCCTTATGCTTAACTCTGTTTCTCCTGTGATGGTTATAGAAGATGACTGAACTGGAACATGGTCTTTCTGTTGTACCCTTGATGAGTCTGGCTTTGGGACATTTGGTGGAGGACCCATGAGTAACTTTTGTTTATCTGGAGGTGGACCCATGGGTTGCTTCTGTTTTTGAACTTTTGAGGTTTCTGTTTGTTTGGTTTGAACTTGTTGAATGGTTTCTTGTTGTTGTTGAGGAGTTTCTGATCTCCTTGTTTGTCTTTCTTGTGGAATTGGGGCTTTCAGTTCATGAAGATCAACTTTTGCTATTCTAGCAACATTATACTGCAATCTCTCTACTAACAAATGAACATTAGTGAGAAGTTGAGTATTTGCTTCTTCTTGTTTCTTAATTTTCTGAAACTCCTGGTTTTCTTGATTTCTTTGTGCAGTTAATTCCATCAACAGTTTCTCAAAAGCCTCAACCATGCTGTTGTTGTTGGCTCTGAGGAACTGTATTTCTTCAAGAAGCTTCCCTGAACTTGAGCTTTCTCCTGCAGTTGCAACCTCAGCCATCTTTTTCTTGAAATCATGCAGTTCCTTAAGAGCCTTCTCTAATTCTGATGAGCTCTCTTTGTTTTCTGATGACTTTTGCAGTTTGTTGAGGGCTGCAGCATTGTCTTCTATTTGCTTCTGCACAGCTTTGATAGTTTCTGACAAAACCTTGATATCTGACTTTTGATTTCTGATTTCTTCTAGTATCAGATCAAGTTTTCCTTTTGTGGCTGTTTTCACAGTAGCAGTTGTGTCTTCAAGTTCCTTGTAAAGTTGTTTAGGGGACATAGATTGATGTCCTTGGGAAATAGGAGAAACAACTGATGTTCCCCTTCTAACACCAGCAGAGAACACATTCTCTGCTGTTCTGAGGTTAAGAGGATTTGAAGATTCCAAATTCTCTATATCCTCACCAGAAAATTAAAACACATTCAAGTTCTGGTTTTCCTCATATCCTTGAACCTTTTCAGGTTCTCCATGAGTTGTTGATAAACTCTTAGTTTTCTCATCCAGGTTTCCTTGATCAGTAGGCTGATCTCCACCTGTTGCCACCACATTTTCCTCCTCAGAATCTGATTCAGAAAATGGGTCCTTTGTTTCACTCACATTTTGTTTTTCAGAAATGGTTCCTCTAAGTAAAATTTCATGTTTTCCTTGAATTGATTCATCAGAATCACTCTCAGAGAAATGAAATATGTTTAGTTTGGAGTGTTGTGCACCTGTTTCTCCCATATGTGAGATTTCAGCATGATGTTCTTCTGCCACAGGACTCATATTCACATATTCATCAGCTGGATGAGGATCAGATTCACCCTGCTGATCCATTCTTGGTGTACTTGACTCTTGTGCATCATGCTCCATGGGGGACACATTTTCAAAAACTCCTCTTTTCTCTGGCCTTTTATTCAACATCTTCAAATATTCTGCTCTGTATAGTGAACCTTCTGGTATTAGATTCATCATTCTTTCTGATAGAGCAGGCACATCATAATCTGACTTCCAAGATCCTATATTCCTATGGCAGTCCAAGGTCTCATAATTTATGTTTTCTACATATTTTCTGATGCTGGAATTTCTAGGTTCCTTTTAGAAAAGGCATCAGAAATTATGATTGACAGGAATCTGAGAAAGGGTAGATGTGAATCTATCCTCCCAGTGTTTGTCAGAATTGATCTTCTGATCAGAATAAATATTTCTGTTCCAAAATCAATATTCAACCCACTAATGAGACTGAACATGATTGTTAGAATATTCTTATTTATCTGATCTGTACCTCCAATCTTTGAAGATAGACACTTGTTCAGAATTTCCATTAGGACTTGCCAGAAGGCAGGTAGCTTGTTTCTCTTGAATTCATTGATCTTTGAAATCTTTGTCTTGTAACCCATTACAGCATCGAGTTGTGGGAACATATCTTCTTTTACTGGTGCTTCTTCATAGCTTTGTCTTAAGGGTAGTTCCAAACATTCCCTTATTTTTTCTGGTGATATAGTAACAAAGATATTTCCCCACACATGTGCTGTTAGCTCGAGTTGATTTGAGACTTTGAGAGTTTTTACAACTTGTTGTATTAGTTCTTCTGGTATCTCTCTGGTCTTTGTGAGTGCTTGAGCAATAGGGCATCTGGTCAGAAATTCAATGAGAATTTGACACTTCAAATCATACAGTTCAATGTTATCATTCATTGCTTCATTGTTGCTCTTTAATGGAAGAAATTCAGCTTTAGTGATGAAGGGAACAGAGTGTTCTGTTGGTGGTATGTTGATGTTGATAGCTGCCATTGAGAATTTTGGTTTTTGTTTCAGAGAAGGGTTTTAGGGTTTCGAATTTGAAGGTTGAAGATGGAAGACTCTGTTTTTGAATGAGGTATTTATAGTGTGAACAGACAGAGATTCTTGAGTGTTTGTCGTGGGTTGTTTGTATTCAATGTGGTTAATGACACCTTTATGATGTTTTAATCCTTTAAGGAAACAACCGTTTTTGAAAAACCTTTGGTTTATCTCTAATTTAATGTAAATCCTTTAAAGAGACTTAGAGATTCCAATGATTTTGCGGATAAACACTAATGTCCAACTTGCACCTTTTCTCTATGTGGGACCCTTTTAGTTTCAAAAAGGTCCAATAGAAACCTTTTCCGAGTTTGTGTGTCTTCCCAGGTTTTCCTCTTGATGATATATATCAGAAAATTTTGAATGAAACTTTTGAGAGTTGTATCTTCTTCATATATCATCAGAATTCATTTGATTCATTGACAGAGAATGAATCATCATTTTTTTTGTTTTTTTTTTAAGATGAGAGGGAATAAGTAGAGTTCTGAGGTTTTTACTTACATTGCAGTCTTGCAGTTCTGAACTCCTCACCTTTATTCTGATATACAGGAAGTATTTCTCATACAGCTTGTTCCAGTCCTTAGAAAAAAAATTTAGAAAGAAACTTTTCTTTTAATTAAAAATTTAGATTATCATAAGTTTCTTTAAATCAGGCTAAAAGCATTGTTTTTCTGATGATATGTCAAACTTCCTGGCTTTCAAGAGATTTTTCTGATAAAAATTTGATTTTCTGATTTATTGTCAGATTTTCTGGTTATTTTCAAAATTTTCTGGTGAATGAGCAGATTCGTGTGGCTAAATGAGTCTTCTGAATAAATACCAGATTTTCTGATTGATTATCAGATTTTCTGAGTTTCACTAAATCCTGTCAGATCTCATGTGAGTTTCACCAGATTTTCTTTGTTTTTATCAGACATGTTGTGTTAGTTCCCCCTAGATCTATTAACAATAAGAAATGAAAAGAGATTAAAACAAACCTACTAAAAAATAAAACACACATCAAAGAAAAAAAACAAATAACAACTACTCCTCCTCCTCCTCCAACACGTTGTACATGCACTTCACATATAACCAAAGACTGGTTATTCGACCGGTGTGATTCGTTGATGGCGTCAAGGTGGCTTCACTAATATTTTCTTGAAGTACCAGCTCGGCCCTTGGATAGCAGCTTCTCACTCCTCCGAAGTCCAGCTGACTTGTGATCACCTTGGTTACGAATCGAGGGTAGATCAGAAAGGGTTGACGGTCGTGGATGTTTGCTTCTAGGTCTCTCATGAGAAACTTAGCATAGTTGTAAGGTTTTTCCTGTACAACAGCATGAACCACTTCCATCATCTTATGAGACAGCTCGTTGAAGTGTCCAATCTTCTTGGAGAAGCAGACACTTGATGAGTTGTTTGTATGATAGCCCATTTCAGTCAAGGTCTGTTGCACATTTGCCTTATCCAGAAATTTGATTTCATGATCATTACCCAGTTTGAGGACATCTCTGATTGTTTCCTCTTTTAGGGTAATTTTTACCCCCATAACCTCACTTTCAATCCATACAGAAGTACCACTAAAAATGATATGAGAGTTCCACAAGAACTCTTGGAGAAGTTCTGGATAAATAGTGACATGTGATGATACAGCAAAGCCCAAAGGACTTCGCATGATCATATTGTACACAAACCTGCAGTCCTCCCATGCAGGTCCTTCCAAGTTGGATCTTAATCTAAGATTATGAACTCTGTGAAATGGGAGAGAGAATTGAGTAGCTTTCATCAGTTTTGGGCGACCCATTTTAAGATAAGAAAAATTCTATCGAAGGGCTATTGAAGAGATGTTTTTCGTGTGAGGTAAGTTCTTTTCAGGTTGTTAATATTTATAGATGAAAGTGATGGTTCCCTATAAATGATATTAACAGCCAACCCTTTTCTCTTCAATTAAGACGATATCTGTTGCAGTGAATGTAACAGTGAATGTGACAGTCTACTAAGCCCCATGTGTGAGTAAGCATTTAATGACTAGGCGGCTATTTTCATAGCTCCTAATGATTCTAGTGCCTACGTGTCACTTAAGTTTCTTATGAAAAAATGACGTTGCATGCATTTGCAGAAAAAATGAAATTCAATAATCTGAAAAAAAAAATTGAGACGGTTGATTATCACAGCTGTATGGAACTTCATCAGTATGCATGTTACTTTTCCCCCTTTTTGTTGTTTTTTTTAAAGGAAAAAAAATACAAAAACAAAATATACACAAATATAGATATATACAATTTGTGTTTGTGTGTGTGTGTGGGATAAACAAATTATGAAGATGGAAGATTATAATGATTTACAAATTATTCTGATGTTTCAACCTGGTTTCTGATTTTATATCAGAATTTCTGGTGAATACACCAGATATTCTGATATTCCTTCAGATTTTCTGATAAATCATCATTTATTGATGATCCGTTAGATTTTCTGATGTTCCATCAGATTGATGGATTGTTTTGTTAGAAACCAATTGATTTGTTCTTTGATTATCAGAACTTTGATGATCATCAATTTGGTTTTCAATTTGTGTCCTTGTCTTTTCTGAAAAATCTTCTTCATTTAAATTTACCATGCCCAGTTTGCTGATCAAAAAATTGTGTCTCTTTTCATCAAGAGGCTTTGTAAAGATATCAGCAATTTGGTTTTCAGTTGGAACAAAATACATTTCAATGTTACCTTTCTCCACATGATCTTTTATGAAGTGATATCTGACATCTATGTGTTTGGTTCTTGAGTGATGAACTGGATTTTCTGTTATTGCAATAGCACTCTTTGAGTCACATAGAATAGGTATTCTTGTCAGAGTTACTCCATAATCTTTCAGTTGAGTTTGCATCCACAGCACTTGTGAACAGCAACTTGCTGCTGCTACATATTCTGATTCTGCTGTTGATGTGGCAACACAGTTTTGTTTCTTGCTTGCCCAACATACCAATTTTTCTCCCAAGAGTTGACAGGCACCAGATGTGCTTTTTCTGTCAATTTGGAACCCTGTATAATTTGCATCTGTGTATGCAATTAATTCAAGGTTTGTATCCTTTGGATACCAGAGACCAATTTCTGATGTTCCTTTAAGATATTTGAAAACCCTTTTTACAGCTTTTAGATGGGATTCTTTGGGATCACATTGATATCTGGCCAAAAAGCATGTTGCAAACATGATATCTGGTCTGCTTGCAGTTAAATATAGCAGTGATCCTATCATCCCTCTATAGGTTTTAATATCAACACTTATACCATCCTTATCAGAATCTAACTTATTCCCTGTTGCCATGGGAGTTTTTGAAACAGAGCAGTTTTCAAGTGAGTATTTTTGTAGAATTGTTTTCACATATTTTGATTGACTCAAAAATATTCCATCAATTCTTTGGTTTACTTGTAACCCAAAGAAAAAGGTTAACTCACCCATCATACTCATTTCAAAGTGGCTGGTCATCAATTTTTGAAATTTCTCACAAAATTTTTCATTTGTTGATCCAAATATAATGTCATCAACATAAATCTGGACCAGCAAAGTATGACCTTTGTGTGTTTTGAGAAAAAGAGTGGTGTCAATAGTACCTTTGGTAAACCCAGAATTGAGTAAAAAGTTTGACAAAGTTTCATACCAGGCTCTAGGAGCTTCTTCAACAAAGCTCTGATACCAATTGTTGGACCCAGTATGGCCTCAAAACAACTTCTTTTCACGTAATATGGCAAGTGATTTCAGTAGATGTGAAAATGATGTGCGGAAATGGAAATTGGACTTTCAAGAAACAAGACCTACAGAATTATCAAGTTTATATCACTTTGAAAAAAAATGGTTTACAAGGTGATTATAAGATTATTATCTAGTACAAATAAATCTTGAATTCTGTGGGTGAGAGGGCAATGGAGTTTTGATGTATGTATGAATGATAAGCTTCAAACTCACTTTGCTTCTCCTGATTGAGCCTTCTATTTATAGACGGTTGGGTGCATGAATAAACAATAGTTTATTCATGCAATAAGTCCTGCAAAAAGTGGCCAATTGACATATTCAATGAATCCAACATTCAAGTTGCCTTTTTCATCATGATATCCAATAATGTCAACTTGCTTCGGTAATTGTGGCAGGATAGAGCCAATTTCAGACAAGTGGGGTACATCATCAGAATTTCTGATAAACCACTTCATCAGAAATTCTGATGAACAAATCATCAGAAAAGTTCTGATGATCAGAATCGTCAGAAACTGATGATATTTCATCAGAAATATCATCAGATCCATCAGAAATGACCTTGTCTGATAATCCAATTCAGCTCTTGATCAAATTGTGTTTCTTTGAAGTAGATGCTGTGTATTTCAATTGTCCCATCTGATCTTCTTGTTCTTGTTCTTGTTTGTGATCTTCAGGACTGTGATCTCTTCATAGATCCAGTTGATTGTGATTTTCTTCAATTTACAAATAAAGTTTCCTAACAAACATGCAGTTAACTTAATTGGTAAATACTTAAAATCAATCCAGGATTCTAGTCTAGGTGGTCTTCGTCATCATATAAGTAAAGTCTTCACCTTAGTTTGTGTTAGCCTAGTTCTAGTGTATGTCAACGTCTATTAGAGTCTAGTTAGCGTGATTAATAGAGTCTCGTGGTTCGATATCCGGACTTCCTTAGGTCATACTATAGTGATCGGTACACTTGCCGATTGTGTGGTTTAGGTCGAGTCTAGATTTAAATCTTTTTAGTGTCTAGCTTAGAGAGTCTAAAGTAGTTAATTTTAATAGTCTGTTTAGCACACATCAGTACACAAGTTTGTATAGTAATAGTATGAAAAGCGTTTACGCATAACCAGCATGTAACACGTAACGAGCGAAGCATGTAACTATCAACAATGATACAACCTAACCACGAGACTGCGTTGTAGAGTATGCGCGACACATGTTCACCAAAGCGAACACGTGAAGTAAAGTAATGTGATACCTAGCAACCCCTGTCACACAGGTGCTGAGTCCAAACTATAGTACTATCGTTGCTAGAGGTGGTTTAGTGTAACAATGTATAAGCATAGTAACAAGCATTCAACAAATTATGTATAGCATGCGGGAGCGGTTAGCGTTTATAAAGTGTTTGAGTTTTGTGTTGTGTTTTGATATAGAACGTATGTAACACCCAAAAGTGCGTTAAACGAAAATGGGTTCGAGTATACTCACAGTGAGTGTTTATCAAGTAAACATAATCTGGATTGGATTGAAGGGAGCGCGTCGGGTCAGCCTGTACACGGGAACGGAAGCATAAGTCTTCCTCAGGGCTGAATGGTTGTAAACAAAATGTGGAACGGGTTAAGTGTTCAACAGTTTATCCGAACGGATGGGTCCCATCCGGACGGATGGCCATTCGGATCGTGTGTGGGTGTTTATGAACCGTTAAAATTTTTGAAGTTTTGATTTAAAAGTGTTTAAATAGCGGATATTATAAGGGTTAGGTCATCTGGACGGATGGTCATCCAGATGGATGGCCATTCGGGCGGATGATCTGTGGCTGAAGTTTTTATAAAATTTTCTAAGTAAAAAGTTTTAAGTTAACGGAGACGGCGTGACGACGTGTCAAACAACGGAAAATACCAAATCCAGTTCATTCGACCGGATGGGCCCAGCCCATTCGAACAAACGTGATGTTATTTATGAAGATTCATGTTTGACCCGTTAATCGGTCCATCTCTTCGGTGGAAATCAGTTCTCAAGGCGGCTCTCGGCTAAGGAACGAGTCGAGAGTCTGATTGAGTCCAGATTCCATCTATATTGTGTAAAAACCGAAGACGAGTTCAAAATAAGTTGAAAAAGTGTTAAAATCCTTCATAACTAAGTTGAAAAGTGTGGAAATCCTTTAGATCTTGGGCCAATCTTGATTGAATGATGTTCCATAACAGGTTGCCCAAGCAAAACAAGTGGAAACCACCTTTGTGCGGTCCAAAATCAGTGATTCCGAGAAAAAGTTAGTGTGTGTGTGTGTGATTTTGATGTAGAAGATGGAGTAGAAGTGAATAGAGATGAAGATCAACGAAGATTTGGGGGAAAAGCTTACAAAATGGCCTTGAATCGTGTCTGAGACTTGGGGAGCGGATGGGGGTGTCAAAGTGTTGAAATGAGGGTGTACGGCTAGTATTTATAGGGGAAGGGCGAGGTTTAAGTCGATGTGCGAGCCGCAGTGTCCGGATGGCTCCATCCGGACGGATGGTCATCCGGGCGGATAGTTATCCGAGCAGATGGCTATTCGGACGGCCGAGTTTGCGTTTGTTAGTTTTCCAACTTTGGTTCGTTTGTTAAGCGTTGCGTTGCGTTTAGTCATGTTGCGAGTGAGCGTTTAAGCGTATAAGCGTTGCGTTGATAACCACATAACATTCTAAACAGGTAATCACTCAAATAACACACATAGTATAATTGATCCGCGTTTCGAGTTTGCGTTGTGATAGCGTTTTGAGTAACATGCGTTATAAATAACGTTTAAATGTGATAACTGCGATTGAATAAGTGTTGCATTATGCGTTTAAAATGTGTTGAAAATATAGTTTAACCCATAGCGTTAATCAAATCTCGAGAGTACAAACGTTTACGGATGAAATGACAGCGACAAGTAACGATCCGAAAAGTCGGGTTGTTACAGTGTCAGATAATCTCTCATTTATGATCAAAGATTTGAAACATATTAATACATCAGATCTGGAAGAAATGGACATTTTAACCAGTTAGCAAACCAACAATTTATATAAGAAAACTTACAAAAAAATACCCTGGTTTACACAACAGAGCCAAAGTTGACAAATCAAAAGTTAAGTGTTACAAGTGTAACAGGTTTGGTCACTTGACAAGAGAGTGTAGAAGCCAAAATGTTTTAACCAACAACCAATGCTCCTTTGATAACTTATCCTACTCAAAGACCTTAGTCAATCACTACACAAATCCATTATAACTAAAGTCCCAACGCTCATGCTACTTCCCATTTTCTTCAAACACCAGCCCAAATGCCTATTCACTATGTTCAAGCCCTTGCACCACAGATCCAATACATTCAAAACCCTACACCACTTGTTTCTGCAAATCGAACAATAATTGCTGCTCCTCAACAAAATCAAAGCTTTTTCACACAAAGCTATGTTGATTAAAGTAGTCTTCCAAAAGATTTGTCTGATAATCACTTTGCTCTAATGGGAATTAAAACAACTAGTGAGACCTCAAATGTTGAGATCTAAAGTGTTGCTGAGATATAGGAACCGATAATGATGGCATTTCAAAAGGGTTATGCAACAACTGTTATCAAAATAAATGCTACAACAAGTGTTGTTATTCAAGTCTCACTTCATATACATGAAAAACTATACACAATGAGTGTATACTAAGAACTCAAGTTCATGATCATGCAAAGAAGTTTCTGCAAATAAAATATGAGTTTGAAAGAAAACTAAAAAAAAGGATTAAGAAATTTCTCAATTAAAACACGAGGCAACAAACAAGGATGAGTAACTTGAAATCCTCTTAAAACAATGTCAAAATCGTAAAAAAGGGCTTTAGTCAACCCAAGCGAACTGCCCAAAATGGGTTAAATCTTGCATAGAATTTCAAATAACAAATAATCAAAAAGCAATGTTAAACTTGGAGTTGGATATAATCATGTTGAAAGGACCAACTGATTATACACCAAAGCAAACCTTACAACCGTCTTGAAAAGCTTGACTACCTACCTGAAAATGATAAAGGAAAAACAGTTCAAGTTTCAAAAGCTAATGAGGAAGTTTCTAAACATCCACAATGTTTTTAAACCATGAATTTCTTGTCATTGAAAGTCAAAGTTGTAATGAAAGTATTTTTACAACTAGTCAATGGATAAAAGAATCAAATGTTTTGAAAGGATTCAAACTAGTTGGATTTGTTTCATAAGATGGAACAATTGTTGACAATAACATCAAGACAGCTGTTATTCTACCAACAACTATCACAAATAGTCAAAAACTCAAAGCAACTGCTAAGTCTTTTGAAACAACTAGTTAACCTACTTAAGCAAAATGTCATCAACTATCACCTTTGTTTTTGACAAAAATTGAAAAGGCTAAAAAGGAACCAACTACAATTTATTTTTCCAAAAGAACCATGTCAAATTTGTCAAAAAAAAAACTAATCTAGTTGGATTTGTTTCATAAGATGGAACAATTGTTGACAATAACATCAAGACAGCTGTTATTCTACCAACAACTGTCACAAATAGTCAAAAACTCAAAGCAACTGCTAAGTCTTTTGAAACAACTAGTTAACCTACTTAAACAAAATGTCATCAACTATCACCTTTGTTTTTGACAAAAATTGAAAAGGCTAAAAAGGAACCAACTACAATTTATTTTTCCAAAAGAACCATGTCAAATTTGTCAAAAAAAAAAAACTAATCACCTTAGAGATGAGTATTTGTATCCGAGAGCTTTTGATCACATAAAAACTCGTGAAAATTTAACTCAAAGAGACATGTCAAATATGTTCAAATTCCACTACCTGATTTCAAGGAGGCTAAATCTTTAACTAGCAAGTTTGAAAGTGTGGAGACATTAGTCACTATTGCTTTAAACAAGAATCATGTTCAAAGGTGAGTACAAGTGATCAAACAACTGATGCTCCTTCACCAAGACAATGGTTTAAATGTTTCACAAAGGGATGAAATCTAAGCACTAACTATTGGACAACAACAACTGATGCAATTAGTACAAAAACTAATACATCAAGTTGTACCCTCATGTGCTGATTTTGTTGAATTTTCAAGAACTAAACTCAAGACCAACAGGGCTTAGGTTTCTAGACCTATTAGTTGCTTATGTGTGTAAGGAGCTTCCACATGCTTGGATACTTTATGGTATGTGGATAGTGGAGGCTCTAGACACATGAAAGGGAGTAAATCTCTTATATCAAATTTTAAATCACATGAAGGGGGTGTTGTTTCCTTTGGAAATGATTCAAAAGGCAAACATACTAGGGTCAGGAAATGTGGTAAGCTTAAATTTGAGGGATTCAACTTTGTTGACAATCTTAAATTTAATTTGTTAAGTGTATCACAAATATGTGACAAGTGATATGGTTCCTATTTCATAAAAGAAACCTTGCAAAATTGTTAATTCTAGATGTGTTCAAAAAATTGATAACTTAATTGCAAGTTGTGCTTTGTTAATAGAAAACAAAAGTTGAAATTTCTTGTTGTTGATATGCAGAAGGATAAAAATATCCTAGTTTCAACTTGTTTTCTAAAAGAAGCTTCATCAAAGAAAATTGAGTTACGGCATAGGAGGAGGTTAAGCAATGTTAATTTACAAACAATTAACACTCTTGCTAAACAAAACCTAGTAAGAGGACTTCCTCAAAACGAGTTTCACTATGATGACCATTACATATAATGTTTAAAAAATAAGCAACATAAAGTTTCTTACAAGTCAATTGACGAGTAAAAAACAACTCCATGTCTTCAGTTACTTCATATGGATTTATTTGGTCTAGTGAAACTAATAGGTTCAACCAAAAAGAGGTATTGTCTTGTGATTGTAGATGACTACTCAAGATTTGCCTGAGCCTTTTATCTTTACTCAAAGGATGAGATAACAAAATTTTTAAAATACTTCATTGTTCAAGTTGAAAAACAATATGATCTTTCAGTCAAAAAGTTGAGAAGTGACAATGGCACTGAATTCAAGAATAAAATCTTAGACTCTTTATGTGTTTCAATAGGGACAACGAGACAGTTCAATGTTCCTAGGTCACCACAACAAAATGGAGTAGTTGAGAGAAAATATAACTCTGGTTGAAGCTGCAAGATCAATGATGGCAGATTCAAGATTATCTTTGTCATTTTGGGCAGAGTGAACAGTGTCCATGCTTTAGTTTAACTGTGAAAGATTCTATATAAAACTTTGCAGCCAAAATTAATTATGGTTATTTTCAAGGCTATTCTTCAACTTCAAAAGCTTATAGAGTGTTTAACTCTACAATCAACTAATTATTTTTATAACTATATTAATAATTATTATTATTATAACTACGATGATTACTTTGTAAAGCTACAGTAACTAATTTTATAACTAGAATAATTATTTTGTATAGCTACTTATTTAATATACCATGGTGAGTAATTACATGAACGATAGCGTAATTATTTGCATACTTTTATAATATGATAATTAATATGACACATTTATATGTAGTTGTAGAGTAATAATCTTTATAACTTGAGGAATTTGACATACAAGAAATAATTACTCTATCTATACATAAAATTACTCTACCGATAAAGTAATTACACTGCAAACAATAATTACTTTAGTTACACATAAATTGTGACTAAAGGTCTGGAAAAGATGTGTTTTCGTCACATAAATTAAAAAAATCATACAAATACCGTGGCGTTAGGTCGCATTTGGCCACACTTTTCAAGTTGTGGTTAGACTAGCTAGTAAATGTTACATTTTTTTCGAAAAACGTGGCTAAAAGTTTTTGACCTGCTATACGATGGTCACATTAATAATATAATGTGTGACTAAAAGTGTTTTAAAATATTATAAATGACCTTTAGCCACACATTTATTCAAATGTGTGGCAGGCCGGTTTTGGAAAAAGTGTGGCCGTAGGCCATTTTTCACGTAGTGGATCTAAATGAGCGAATAGAAAAATGATAGTGGTGACGTCGTGTTACGCCGTTTTTATAAAAATTCATATCGTTTATCTAGTTTTTTTTCTAAAAAAACTAACGAACGAAAATTATAAAGATAAAATTACTGGGTTAAAAACGTATATTTTTTATAATGTAAGTGTTAATTTGAAACTTCAAGATTTAGAAGAAAAGTCGTTGTAACGGCTATAGTTATTTTTTGATGTTATTTAATATAAAAGAAATGGTATAATAAATAAAAGTGTAAAAAATAATCTAGACAACTAAAAAACCTCTAACTAGGGGTGTTCAAGATCGGATAATCCGGTTTTCGGATATTCGAAAATCGGATATCCGAAATTTCGGATAGTGAAATATTGACATCCGAACCCGAATCCGAAATTTCGGATATCCGATTTTCG
Source organism: Helianthus tuberosus (assembly GCA_030545235.1). Classification (NCBI taxonomy): domain Eukaryota; kingdom Viridiplantae; phylum Streptophyta; class Magnoliopsida; order Asterales; family Asteraceae; genus Helianthus; species Helianthus tuberosus. The sequence goes on from CM060450.1 coordinate 108,498,478, forward strand.
GATATCCGAAATTTCGGATTCGGGTTCGGATATCTAAACGGATATCTGAATATCCAATTTTTTTATTTAATTTTTATTTTTTTATTATTTTTTAATATTTGGAACCAGATTTTTCGGATAGTTTCGGATATCCGAATATAAATTTCGGATATTTTTCGGATATTTCGGATATTTTTTCGGATATTTCGGATATTTTTCGGATACTTCGGATATTTTTCGGATATTTCGGATATTTTTCGGATATTTCAGATTTTTTTCGGATACTTCGGATATTTTCGGATATTCGGATATCCGAAAAATATAAAAATTAAATTTTCGGATAATCCGAATATCCGAAAATTCTCAAAATCACTATCCGAATCCGAATCCGAATTTTCGGATTATCCGATTTTCGGATATCCGAAAATTCGGATATTTCGGATACGGGTTTTCGAATATTTCGGATTCGGTTTCGGATTCGGATTTTTTTGAACACCCCTACCTCTAACCCTATATTATTTATAATGTTATTTATTATAAATTAACAATTCAAATTTTAACCTCATATGGTCCATCAATAATAATGATCACAAAAAAATCTAAAGATAAAAGATTTTATATTATATCAATCTAAGAATAAAAGTATATTATTAATATATGACATAACTAAGATAATACAATAGCAAACATGTTAATATAATATTAGTAATATTAGTGGTAAAACATAAAAGTCAAAAAAAAAATTGTGGCTAAAACCAAACATAAAAAAGATCCATGTAAGATGTTATTTAATATATAATATCATTTAGAGTAAACTGCCATTTTGGTCTCTGTGGTTTGGCCAGTTTTGCCACTTTTGTCCAAATCTCAAACTTATTACATCTGGGTCCCTGTGGTTTGCATTTTGTTGCCATTTTAGTCCAAAATTCAAAAACCTCATTTTTTTTACTGTTACAACCTCCTATTTTGTCCTTTAGTACAGGGGCATTTTGGTCATTTTTTAAATTTCATTTGTTTTAGTTTTTTTTTTAATATATATTGAGGATGATGATGTTGGGGATGATGATGATCATAATCAGTTCTCTCTCTCTCTCTCTCTCTCTTCTCTCTCTCTATAGCACCACAACCGCCACCTCCTCCCTCTCTCTCTTCTCTCTCTCTCTATAGTACCACCACCACCGTCACCTCCACCTCCACCTCCTCCCCCTTCCCACCACCACCACCGTGAACTCCACCACCGCCACCACCGAAACCCTAAAGCGCCACCACCGCTGTCACCATCAAAGCCGATACTGAAACCCTAAACCGCCGGAAGTTTAGCAGATCTGGAACCTTCTATGTTCGATCTACGATGGTGTAGCAAAAGTTTTGTTGAAAACCAGGTAAATAATCTGCTTTTACAGTGTGGTCAAAGACGGTGGTGGTGGAGGGTTTACGGTGGTGGAGGGGAGACGGTGGTGGAGGGTGTACGGTGGTGGAGGGGAGACGGATGATGATCTGTGATTTTGTGATGGATGATGATCTGTGATTTTGTAACAAACAGGATGATCAAAACTTGAACCCAGTCCTTTTATTCACCACGAGGCTGTGATGATTTCACCTAATCCGAGTCAAAATTGGGTCAACATTTGAGATTTTCCACAGCTTGGCGTGGCAGAATCGGAGGAGGGCAAGTGCGCTTGCAACCTCTGTTTGCAGCCATGGCGGTTTTGATTTGTTGTTGGAGCCTCGTTTCTTTTTACAAATCGGTTTTTTATTTTCTTGAAGATGATGTTCTTGATTTTCTGGATTTTCTGGGTTTTGATGATGATGTTTGATGATGTTCTTGAAGATACAGATCTGAGCCTCGTTTCTTTTTACAAATCGGTTTTTGATTTTCTTGAAGATGATGTTCTTGATTTTCTGGATTTTCTGGGTTTTGATGATGAGGTTCTTGAAGATACAGATCTGAGCCTCGTTTCTTTTTACAAATCGGTTTTTGTTTTGATTTGTTGTTGTCTGTATCTTGATTTTTGTGATGGTTTCTGGTTTTGTTCTGGGTTCTTGATTTTTTTGAAGATGATGTTCTTGATTTTCTGGGTTTTGATGATGAAGTTTGATGATGTTCTTGAAGATGAATTTATTAATTATTGAAATGTTATAATAAATTAACATGGACCAAAATGCCCCTGCACTAAAGGACAAAATAGGAGGTTGTAACAGTAAAAAAAATAGGGTTTTTGAATTTTGGACTAAAATGGCAACAAAATGCAAACCACGGGGACCCAGATGTAATAAGTTTGAGATTTGGACTAAAGTGGCAAAACTGGCCAAACCACAGGGACCAAAATGGCAGTTTACTCTATAATTTAATTGATATTACTTATTACTCTATCTCGTTTTTTAGTGTAGCTACTATAGTTCAAACTGAAGAACAAAAATAATTACTTTAATTATTTGTATGTTTAGTGGTTAATTTCATTTATATACCCTGTATATACAGACTCTTAAGACAAATAAATGTTTAAATACATAAGTGAGAGATACACCAACACACAAGCTAGGAGTCGTTAAATACTTAAACCGATAAAAACAAGTTGGAATATTTTCACTCTAAATAAAAAGACTTGAGTTTGAATTTCGTGATTAAACCAATATCTAAATTAAAAAAAAAAAGAAATAGAAAAATAGGATTTGATCTAGCTAGTTCAAGAATACGTGTTTCTACAAAGTGCTTAACTTTATTCAACGTTGCCATAAAACGTGATAGTAACCTCACTCCCTCATTATAAGTCCAAACTAACGACAACTTCTTATTTTCTTTGTTGCATACGCGTAAGTTCATAAATAATTGTATGCAAATGATTTTTTTGTTTCATGATTATATACAATAAAAATAAGCTTATGTCTAAACTACATCTAATAGGAAACTAATGAGCCAAATCAGTGGCATAGCTTAATCAAAAGTTTCGAGGGGGCGTAAAGTGATGGAACTCAAATTTTTTTTCTTATCGTTATGTTTCGGGTCGGGTTGGCTATTCGATTCAAGTCGGGTCAAATAATAATAGTTCCAAATAAAACAAAGTGTATATTTATTAAATTACCCATCATTTATATACAAAGTTTATAAATAGAGTTAAATGCCATTTTAGTCCCTGTGGTTTGAGTCATTTTGCCAGTTTAATACAAATGTTTCATTTTTAGCCTGTGGGTCCAAAAATGTTTTACCGTTGCCATTTTAGTCCACTGGGTTAACTTCGTCCATTTTTTCTGTTAACGAGAAGGCCAATTCGGTCATGTTATATGTAATTCTGTTCACTATTAGGGAAATTCAGCCATATAAATGACCGAATTGGCCTTCTTATTAACAGAAAAAATGGATGAAATTAACCCAGTGGACTAAAATGGCAATGGTGAAACCTTTTTGGACCCACAGGTAGAGATGGGCATAATCGGGTTTTCTTAAAACCCGGAACCGGTTTCAACCCGGAACCGGGTATGGATACAAGTGATTGGAACCGGGTTCTCAATGGAACCGGGTCCGGGTACAACCCGGGTACACGTCATTTTTTTTATAACCGGTATAACCGGGTTCGGGTACAATGAAACCGGGTCCGGGTACTGTATGGAACCGGGTCCGGGTACTATTTGGAACCGGGTACATTGAGTATTTCAATAAAGCTGTTTTTACTGTTAGGAACCGGTTTCGACTGAAAAAGCTGTTTTTTTTAATTTTGTACCGTTATAACCGGTTTTGAATTATAAAAATCGATTTCGGAGCATGCATTTCAATTTGCATCATACAATCCATCCATCTTCTTTCTTACTGTAAACACCTTCAAAGAACAACATGGCATCGGAAGAAGGAGTTGTTTTGATTTTAGAAACCAAGCGTAACCCCGCAATTTGGAAATATTTTGATTTGTGTTTGATGTCGGATAACCATGAGATGGCTCGGTGCAAGAATTGTGGGAAGTTCACGAAGGCGGCAGCAAACTCCACCCTCAAGAAGCATACCGACAAACATTGCCCGGTGACAAAGGCAAAAAAGGAAGGAAAGGGCAAAGGATCCGGTTCTTCTAATGTGTAGTTTGGATGTTAGGACTTAGGAGTGATGAAGTTTGTTTACTTATGTTTGATGTGTTATGTTTTATGTGTGATGTTTGTTCAACTTTGTTGGTTTAAGTTTATCAATGTAACCGTTTCGTTTGTGAAAAAAAAATTCGCATATATAATCGTTTAAGTAGTACAAAATCGGTTCCTTCGGTAATGAAAATCGGTTCGCATTTGTTTCGTAACAGAATCGGTTCCTCGTGACTGATCAGAATCGGTTCCTCAGATTTATTTTTTTGCTCGTTTGCTTGAGGACGGTGCGGCACTTTCACTTCCGCTACGCTTTGGTGCGGGCACTTCGGTACAATCGTCTTCGGAATCATTGGTCTCTACCTCGTCTTCCTCTTCATCCTCTTCTTCAATAATCTTGTGCTCCAACTCCACCTCGTCTTCAAGACTCGACTTGTGTTGAACACGATCAACGCCGTCCAAATGATCTTTTAGGCAAATTGCCATCTCTAGCGACTTTGGGGTTAATCTTGTTCTTCTAATCGACAATACCCTACCACTAAGAGAAAAAACACTTTCCGAAGCTACTGTGGAAGCTTGGACCGTTAGTAAATCACGAGCCATGGTGGCTAGAATCGGAAATTCCGATTCTTTAGAGTTCCACCATGCCAAAATGTCAAAGTTATTATACTCCTCGGCCGTCATAGTAAGTGCATCATCCCTTAGTTTATATCGGCCGAGTTCACTAGATGGTTCGTTACCCCTTTGTTGTTTTGCCGTTTCGTCTCTAACGACGTTCAACATGGTTATGATGGGGTCGGCAATTGTTCCATCGTTAGAGGCCGATGATGAAGTCCCATTAAAAATGGTATGACTTTTTTCCCCATACTTTTTTAAATAATGATCATAAAGTTTATTCAAAGATTCGTCGAATAGTTTTTTAGTTTTGCCTTTCAATGTTGGATCCTCCTCGTGCATATCCAACTTGTCGTAAATTTCATCAACTAACGCGTTAACACCCGCTACGTTTAAAATTGGGTTTAAAGCGGCGGCACATAAAAATACGGGTGGTAAATCCAAAAAATATTTTTTAAATTTATTGATCATTGGTGTCAACATGTTCCTCAACATGTCACTTGAGTTTTCAAACTTTTTAAAATTAGTTGTTATCAAATACAATTCGGAAATAACTCGAGAACTAGTGGGATAATAAACACCCGAAATTAAAGTTGTTGATTTTTTGAAAACTTTTAAAAAATTACTTAGTGTTTGAATGTTATTCCAAGCCGTGTCGGGAAAAGGGTCGACTTGGTAGTCATCACTTAAAGTTGTATGAAATGCTTTTAAAGTGCCAATTTGTTTTAAAGCCATTTCAAACATATGACAAGTTGAATTCCAACGAGTTGGGATATCCCAATTAGGACCAATTAATTTTTGGTTAACTTCTTTACAAAGTTTTTTATAATCTTGATATCTTTCTTTACCACTTTTAAAAACATCTTGAAGCATAGTTCTAAAAGCTATAATAAAATCCGCTACAAATTTATTTTTTAAACCGTCTTGCACAATTAAATTAATAATATGAGCAACACATCTTGTATGGAAAAAAACACCATCACAAATTGGTTTGTACTTCAACTTTAGTTTTTGGATCGCATTTGAGTTGTTTGAGGCGTTATCGAAAGATATTGAAAATATTTTATCCTCTAAACAATATTTTATAATTGTGGCATTCATAATTTTATAAATATTTTCTCCCGTATGAGGAGAAGGAAACTCTTCAAATGCGATCGTACGCTTCATCATTTGCCACGTATTGGGATCAACCCAATGAGCGGTGACACAAATGTATGATTCGGGTAAACCGTGTGGAGCCGACCACACATCACTAGTTAAATTTACACAAGTCTTTAAATTTTGAAAACATGCTATTAAATCTTTTCTTGCATTTTCCCAAATATTTAAACAATGACGTTTTAAAGTTCGACGACTTACATGTTTGTAGCTAGGTTGAAGCGTCTCCCTAATTAGCTTAGTAAGATCGGGGTCGTCAAAGTGTCCAAAAGGCAACGCTTTTTTGATGACCAACTTCGCCATCCTATCACGAGTTATCTTTTGTTCGTAGCGGAAAATCTTACCATCTTTTGAAAGTTAAACTTGACCGGGTGTCAAATCTTTTAGAGCTTTGCAATACTTTTTGGCATGCTTCGTTAAAGTGGAATTAGAGTCCTTGCTTAACAAGGAGCCACAATGCTTGCATTGAGCCTTTTGCGAACCATCGCTCATCTCGACTAAATCCCAATTGCACCAAACATCCATATTGCGGCTATGTGATAATGTTCCCACCACAAATGGAGCATTTGAACCTTGTGGAACATTATTGACGGATGGAGAGTTTGTGCTTTTAGAGTTCTTGGAAGCCATTAGAAATATGTAAAGAAGGAGAAGAAATAGATAGAAGAAGAAGATGATTTGTGAAAAAAAATAAAAAAATTGTGATATTTATACTATAACCGGTTCCAACGGTCATAACGGAACCGGTTCCAACGGTCAGATTTGGCATTTAATGTGTTTACATATATCAAGATTCGGTTCCAACGGTCATATTCATATAAGAATCGGTTCCAACGGTAACATACCGGGTACACTTAGGAACTGGGTACGGGTAGAAACCGGGTCCAGTTAGGAACCGGGTACGGTTAGTTTTTTTTAGAAAAAATGGGAACCGGGTAATACCCGTCGGGTTTTTTAAACCTGGGACCGGTTCCTCTGAGCATCGGGTAGGAACCTGAACCGGGTCCGGGTCGGGTCCACTGGAATCGGGTAGGAACCGGTTTTTATGCCCATCTCTACCCACAGGTGGAAAAATGAAACATTTGGACTAAACTGGCAAAATGGCTCAAACCACAGGGACTAAAATGACATTTAACTCTTATAAATATTTAAGGATATACAATTTAGAAAAAATAATCGGGGGGACAATCCTATATAATTTTAAAATTTTCGGACGAAAAATCGAAACTTATATACTTCTAACCGAAACATTGGGGTGGGCGGGTGCACCCCGGGCACCCACAATACTTCGCCCATGAGCCAAATTACGTTAACCATTTAAAAAAAATAGGCAATTTTAGTCAAACGAGTGAGTTAAATAAGAAAATCACTAAATAATTAGTAGCTAGATGACATTATGGAACAACAAACATATCAAACGTTTATGAATCATTCATGGTATTAGAAGATACATATGGAGTGAAGATACATTTTATATGTTCAGGCGATCTATTTAGCTGAATGTGTTAACGGTTTCACCAGATTAAACAAAATCTTAATATTGTTAATTTTGAATAAACCTAAACTATAAATCTTATATCAAGTAATGTCTTGTCAAGTTACCTAATGAAAATTTAAATAAAAATGAGTTATCAAAATAAGGAAAAGAGTGAGAAACACCGGGTTATACAGAGTGAAATTAACTATTGTATTTTTGAATTCCTTTTAGATTAAATGTTTAAATACTAGTTATACATAATAATTTTCAATACTAGTTTTACATAATAATATTAGATAAAAATCAGAAGTGATGCTATATTATAAAAGAAACATTTTTTTTTTAATTTTACATATAAATATATATTATCGTAGTCGTCTATGCTGATGAAATCTCAACGATTCTGGATTCTTTTTATTTACTTCTCATTTAGGTAATATCTTTGGAAATAAATTAATATTCCCATATCTTTACATTACTCACCCACCAAATATATACAAAATCATATAAATTATAATAAAAAATAAATAAAATAACCAGAGAGAGAAAAAGTAAACATTCAAGGTCAACTGATTTGAAACAAGGTTCCTTGTATTTTTCTCTTTGAAAATAACATGAACCAACTGGTCACGCAACCCAGCATATATAATTAGTCAAGTTTACACACTTATAAACCAATCCACACGACACCATTTATAAACCACTTCTTCATGTATCCATTTTAGACCTTCAAAACCTGGTTTAAGCTTTAACTCCCTATTTTTCTCTCCGGGGCACTCGAGCCAAGAACCATGTCTGGCTCGAAAGATGGAAATGATGATGATAACGAGGCGGGTACAATGTATCCCAACTCGACAAGTGTCAATAGTAGAATCTTGTTCATTGCAATTATAGTTTTGTCTACTGTTGTGGTGCTTGTAACCATGTTACACATATACACAAGGTACATACTTCGACGCCAAGCGCGTCGTAGAGTGGCTCTTCAGGGCATAGGGCTCATAGCTCGTATACACTCTGATGAGCCACCCAGAAGGGGACTTGAGCCCGATGTTATATCGTCTATCCCTATACTCATGTATAAGAACATTGGTCATGGCCAAGAGTCACAAGACAATGAATGTGCGGTTTGTTTAAGCTCATTTGAGGATGGTCAGATGATCAGGGCTTTACCAAATTGTAAGCACCATTTTCATGCTGAGTGCATTGACAAATGGTTAGGCTCACAAACTAGTTGTCCTATTTGTCGCCATGAGGTGGAGCCGGGTCCCACCCTTCTTCCATTGCCTCGCGAGCCTAGTACTAGGCTCGCAGACAGGGTGAGTGCACCTTCTGCTCCACCTCTAGAACCGACAAGTTTTGTTGGAGTAGCTAAGGAAGGGACTTCAGACGGGATGGCGCAATCATCTTCCAAAGTTACTGGAACGAGCTCGAGATTGGGTTCTTTTCGAAGGATGATAAGTATGGACCGATCTTCAAGACGCAATAATTCGTGTACGGAAGATGGAATTGAAGATCTTGAAAGACAATAAGCCGATAAGTACTGCAACATTCATTATACGTGAAACTATACGTCTATACTTTTTGTTTGGATTTGTATGATTTCGTTAAATATATCTTTGTGTGAATAGTATGGATAAGTTACTATACGTCGACAAATTTTGTTTGGGCTATATCTTTGGCATGTGTAATTACCTTATAATGAACACTTCCATGTTGATATAATTTTTGGGTAATTTAGTGTAAAAAAAAAATATTTTTTGCTAACTTTTAACACAAATAGTTATATGTAATTATTAGTGTTGGAACCAGGAAGGTTGCAATAGACATTTTCTTTAGCATACATTAACTATTAATACGTTTTTTACCAACTAATGTATTAGAAGTCGAATGGTCTTTTTTTAAATGGTAATTGTTAGACATTTTCTTTAGCATGCATTAATTATTAATACGTTGTTTTTACCAACTAATGCATTAGAAGTCGAATGGTCTTTTTTTAATGGTAATTGTTAGACATTTTCTTTAGCATACATTAATTATTAATACGTTTTTTTACCAACTCATGTATAAGAAGTCGAATAGTTTTTTTTAATGGTAATTGTTACTCTTTTAAGGTAAAAATTCTAAATTATTCTCTCTTACTCACACCTCATCTTTAAGAGACATGTGTCTCTAACAAGTGGACTACCTAACATTGGCATAAACATAAAGAGCTGAATCTAAGCTTAAGGGGTGGGAGTGGTGATCACTCATCACTCACAATATCCAATCAAGTTACGTCATGTCATCAACCATTATTCCATCACTCACAACTTTTTTTAGTGGAAATGGTCATTACTCACAACACCCAACAATACCCATCACTAACAACCCTCACAACTTTTTCAAACGTTCGACGTTTTCACGTGTGAAGTTTATCACGCTAATTAAGTTTAACGCGTGGAAATTGAGGGGTGGGGGTGGTGTGTTCGTTGTTATCACGCGTGGTGGGAGTTTATCACTCACCACCCCGCCTGCCCTTATAGTTAATCTTCAAGTAGACAAATCCTGAAACTATAAAACATTTATTTCTAACATTCTCAAAAACACGTTTCTTGAAATAAAACAACAAAATGTCTTTCTAAATATTCTATCATTATATTAAATTGAGTTAAGTAACACAATTATAAAATTAAATAAAAACTTATTATATACTAACTACTAATTAAAATTAAATTAAGTTAATAAACAAGCTTAATATTGTAGAGGTTGAACAATCTGTTGATCAGTTCTGTTTAAATCATAATGGAAAACATGAAACATACCTGTGATTGCAGACAAGCTAGCAGAGAATCCAGTAAGAGATGATGCCATCGAGTTCGACATGCTTGTCAAGATGATCTGGTTCCTCCTTAGGGTGCAATCTAATGATGGTGATGAAAACCGAATAGGGTGTTCGGTTATGGGAGAGAGAGGCCGATTGATGTTATGAAATAATTAGGTTGTCTAACCTTAGAACCTCTATATTAGTCTCCTTATATATGCACTCAAGAGTAAACCCAATTAGTTAATAAGGGTAATATGGTCCATCAACAATTACCAACTATTTATCTAATAGGTTGTTATATATTTTGATCTATATAATGTAAATGATTATAATGGCTACTAGATTAAATACAACACCGTAATATATTTAATCTTACATTCTCCCACTTATCCAAGTAATCATTTACTATGAGTATTAGATAAGCCTGATCAGGAGTTAACACTCACTTTAGCTCTAAACCAAGAACCGTAGCAGAGAAATACAGTCGTTGAATCATTATGCGACTCAGGACCCCCATTAGTCATACTACAGCCTCAATTTAAAACCTAATCGTTATGATCAAAATACGCATAAGCCCTTTGTTTGATTTGTAACTTTATTTGTCTATATGCCATTATACCGGTTGAACATATTCTTAGAGACATATAAAATCAAACTGAGGAAATCTCATTAACTAAAACATAAGCTAGTACAATATGCTAAATAAGGTCTTTAGTAAATCCCATATTCCGAACATGTTCTTCGTAAACTTTAGGTGGGAGACCTTTAGTCATCGGATCCGCAAAGCATATCTTTAGTACTAATATACTCAACACAAAGATTATTTTCCTCAACTCGTTCACATACGAACAGATATTTTGTATCGAGATATAAACCAGCTCTAGTCGAACTGTTACAGTTCGAGAAACTAACGGCAGCTAAGTTATCACAGTAAAGCTTCAATGGTCTAGAAATGGAATTAACGATTTTGAGTCCAGTGATCAGATTTCTAAGCAACATTCCATGACAGGTTGCGTTATAAACAACAATGTATTATGCCATCATTGTGGAAGTTGTGCTCAACTGTTGTTTATGACTCTTCCATGAAATGGGTCCGCCGGCTAACATAAAGATATAGCCCGAAGTGGATTTCTTATCATATTTGCATTTGGCAAAGTCAGAATCAGAATAACCTACCACTTCTAAATGATCACTTCTTCTATAAGTCAGTTTATAGTCTTTCTTCCCTTGGAGATATCAAAGTACCTTCTTAGTTGCTTTCCAATGATCTAGGCCAGGATTAGTCTGATATCAGCCTAGCATTCCAACAATATAAGCGATATCTGGGTAAGTACATATTTGAGCATACATCAGGCTCCCGACTACTGACGCGTAAGGTATCTGGCTCATTTGCTCCTTTTCTACCTCTGTTGTCGGACACTGGAATGAACCGAAAACATCTCCCTTAACTACTGGAGCGACTAAGGGTTTGCACTATCGCATGTTGTAACATGTAAGGACACGATCTATGTAAGCCTTTTGAGACAATCCTAAGATCCCTTTGTGTTTATCTCGGTGAATTTCGATGCCAATGACGTAAGATGCATCTCCGAGATCCTTCATGTCGAAGTTATGCGAGAGTAACCGCTTCGACTCATGCAACATGTCTAAACTATTACTTGCCAATAGAATATTATCTACGTAAAGGACAAGTATAGTAAAGTTGCTCCCATTCGTCTTGAGGTAGGTGCATTGATCCACTTGATTATTTATAAAATCTTGTTTCTTCATGACTTCATCAAACTTAAGATACCATTGATGTTATGCTTGTTTTAACCCGTAAATGGATTTCTTCAACTTACAGGCTAGATGCTCCTGACCTTCAGGTTGTTTCATGTAAACATCTTCTGTTGGATCGTAGTGTGACCCGAACGAGTCAATCAGAAGAGTTTATGATCCATATCAAAGGCGGAATCAGTGATATAGATGTGAAACAGCTTAAATCTCCTTAATTATCCTTTTATTAATGATTTCAAAGCAATCCTGATCGTTTGACAAACTGGCAGCACCTCGGCTCTGAAATCAAGACCGTTACAAATGACTTGACACACCTAGTATTTATAGGTTGAGTAATTTCGCACGGAATTCCTCATGCGAAATTACATTCAAGCGAAATTAGTAATTTCATGCGAAATTACCATGTAATTTCGTGCGGAATTACTAATTGTAATTTCGTGCGAAATTACCTCCAAACCTATTTTTAACATATTTCTCATACTACATGCCCTGATCTATTAATTCTAATACAAGACTCTATAAAGACGAAGTTAACAGACATCTATGCACCAACAGACTCCCCCTTGGATGTTGACGAAGTCTTTAGCATCAAATCTTCAGTCTTTAGTCTTTATCTATCTTCTCACTCTATCCAATTTGTCTGACATTATAAGCATCCTTCAATCTCTATCTTCAAACTCCCCTATGAATGTTGATCCAGAATGTAGACTCCCCCTTTCAATGTGTTGGAGCTCAAAATCTGGTTCAAACTATATACTTTCTTTGCCATGGGGATCTTGTTTCCTGCTTCTCAAGAATATAACATTACAATCTATTGACTTTTAACATCTTTTCTCGCTTTTATCAGTTTTAATAATCCACTTAAGTATTTAGGTCCAAGTAAATGACCCTGAGAACTCAATTTATCTACCAAGTCCAACTTAATGACCTTGGTTGATCCAAGACAAAGCAAAACTAACTTTTGTTCAACAATTTCAAAACATTTTCTGAAAATTACAAGTTTCAACTTAATGAACTTGTTTTGACTTTCCATTTTCACACGTTTAACAAGATAAGCTCACAACTCTTTTGACCAGCTCAGAAACTTCCTGCATCTGCTTCAAACTTCGAATCTGAAGATCAGCTTTCCACTTTGGTTTGTCGGAAAATAAAGCAGAAATATAAAATCTTTTTGGATTTTGAATAAAGTTTCTAAACTAGAATACTAAACAAAAATGAAATGCAGTAAATGTAAACTATTTACAAACATATTTTTGGTGAACGTGTTAGAGAATCATATCAGCTATACGACAAGTCACAAGTACCGTTAAGCTTTGATTTCATACTCAGAATTAAACAATTCGCTTAGATTGTCGATATACTGATCCACTTAAATTCTCACACAAATTTCAATCTGTCCAGGATACGAATTAGGTGTATTAAGAACTTAAACTCATTCATGTGTCCCACCTCTTGAATATACTCCCGTATCCAGAACCCAATATTCAGTCTTACAAGTGAATATACCACAGATGATATCTGTAAGGGGTTAAATGCGAGGGCCGTGAGAGCTCATGCTATTGCTTCCGCAAAATCAGAGAGATGACGGCTTCGACATTTGGTGTGTCCCCTTTAGAGGATCTTTTTTTACAACAGCACATGATTAGCATTTTGCAATGTTTCATCATTTTTTATGCTGAGGGAGATGCTATGTTTCAAGCAGCAGTAAAGTATTATACGGGGACTAGGCCATTGCTTCCGCAAAATCAGAAGTCCCGGGATAATACCCCAGATATCACTGAGTATAAAGACCTAGTATTTCAGAAAGAGGGATCTTTCAAACAAGATTTCAGGGGTTACCTATATATTCAAGTAGTGTTCCCCACAAAATAAGTAAGTAAAGATTTAGGTTTATATCCCGAACAAACCTACTAAATGTGTAAAAACCTATCGGCATATCATCAGCGAGACTGCTTAAGACTTTTAAACTTTCCATATCTTTAGCATACTGTAACTGTCAAGCCCATTATCATTTTCCCTTTTTACACAAGCTCCTTTTTAGATTTCTATTGTTTTTGGATTTTGAAATATCTCATGTTTTTGTATTTTTGAAATTTTTTACTGTTTTTGTATTTTCTGAAAATATAACCTACTCCCCCTAAATACCAAAACAAGTAAAAAAACGACAAACCCTTGCAGATTGCTTCTCAACATCATCAACAGTGGTACCTTTATCTACGCCAAGAATCTCCTCCGACACCGATAAAAGCTTCATACCGTTCAATTTTAAAAGATATTGAAAATGAGTTTTATCAAACGCTTTGGTATGTAAATCAGCTTTTTGTTCGTCAGTGTTGATTTTCTCAATTCGTATCAACTTCTTCTCGAAACAGTCTCGTATGAAGTGATGACGAATTTCAATGTGTTTCGTTTTATCGTGATGATTAGGATTTTTAGTAATGTTAATCGTTGCCTCATTATCAACAAAGATAGGGGTGTTAAGAAATTGCAAACCGTAGTCTCTCATCTGTTGCTGGATCCACAAGATCTGAGAGCAGCAGCTGCTAGCAGATACATATTCGGCTTCACATGTGGATAAAGCTACAGAGGTTTGCTTTTTGCATTGCCAGGTGACCAATCGTGGTCCGAAAAACTGGCACCCCGCTGTTGTTGACTTAGCATTAACTTTGCAGCATCCGAAATCGGAATCGGAATACCATTCGAGCGTGAAATCGCCTTCTCTTGGATACCACAACCCCAATGATGGAGTTCCTTTCAGGTAGCGTAATATCCGTTTCACAATCACCATATGCGAAGCTCTTGGGTTAGACTGAAATCTTGCTACGAGGCATGTTGGATACATAATATCGGGTCTAGAAGCTGTCAAATACATCAGCGATCCGATCATGGAACGATATAACGTTTCATCTACCTTCTCTCCGGTGAGATCAGGGTTTATCCCATGGTTCGTCGCTAATGGGGTGGAAGCTGGACTAGAACCTGACATCCCAAATTTCTCTAAGATATCATGAACATACTTTGTCTGATGTATGAAAATTCCCTTAGACAGTTGATCAACCTGAAGTCCTAAGAAGAATTTCATCTCACCCATCAATGACATTTCAAATTTTTGCTTCATAACTCTTTCAAAATCTTTGCACAAATTTTCATTTGTTGACCCAAATATGATGTCGTCCACGTATATTTGAACTATCAGAAGATGTCCGTCGACTTCTTTGGTGAAGAGAGTGGCATCCACTTTTCCACGGATGAAGCTGTTGGCAAGTAAGTGTTGAGACAATGTCTCATACCAAGCTCTCGGGGCCTGGTGTAAACCATACAGCGCTTTATCCAGTAAGTAAACCTTGTCTTTTTGGATTGGATCGGTGAAGCCCAGTGGCTGTCCGACATATACCTCCTCTTTTACCTTCCCATAGAGAAACGCCGATTTAACATCTAGCTAATAAACTTTAAATCTTTTCTAAGATGCAAATGCTAGGAAGATTCTGATCGCTTCAAGTCTAGCAACCGGAGCATACACTTCAGTGAAATCTATCCCCTCCTGCTGACTTAAACCCTGGACTACGAGTCGAGCTTTGTTACGAATAATAAACCCTCGATCGTCTCTCTTGCACTTGAACACCCACTTGGTGTTTATCTTCCTGTGACCATCAGGCAAGTCTACTAATTTCCACACACCCAACTTCACAAACTGACTCAGCTCCTCTTGCATCGCATTGACCCAAGAATCTTCAGTTAGTGCTTCCTTATATGTTCGCGGCTCAATCTGCGAAATAAAACAACTAAGTGAAAACTCAGTTTGTAACGAAGCAACTGTTGAACAAAAACAAGTAAGGCCTTGGTCAATTTTTCGTCTTGTGCGAACGCCTGATTGTAATTCTCTAATTATCAGATCTTCTGGATGGTACGAAAGAGTTCTCGGCATCACCTCGCCTGGAACATCTACCACGCCTTCCAAATTTGTGACATTCTGATTTGCACCTTGTTCACTAACTGGAATTGTTTGACTTGATATCTGGATCTGCTCCCCCTCAGAATCTGAATCACCATGATCGAATATAGGTCTATCATCAGATTCTTGATTATCATTGACTGCCATCTGATTATCAGGAGCATGTTCTGAGGATTGTTGAATATCATCATGTTCTCCAGCATTACTTGGACCGGCTTCATCGTCATTTGAAGTTTGCCGTTGACGTCTAGAATACTCAGCTGGAAACCTTTCTTGTGATTCTTCATATTCTCTCAGAATATCCAACTCATCAAAGAAATCTTGTTCTTCTTCTATGTCAAACGAATCCCACAGAGTATCGTAATTAAAACGCCATGAGTCGCCTAGATTCTGAGGTGGCATGGTATAACTCTGACACTCAACATTATGTGCTTCGATGATCCGCTTCAAACTTGGAACAAAGACTCGTTTTAATGGACTTGCATAACCCACGAAAATTCCCTCAATGCTCTTTGCACCAAATTTACCAAAAGGTTCTAGAACTGTACAGGGAGACCCAAACGGTTCCAGATACTTCAGGTTAGGTTTGCGGTTGTTGATCAGCTCGAAACATGTCTTGTTGAATTTCTTCACTATAAGAACCCGGTTGAGTGTATAGCAAGCGGCTCATACTACTTCTGCCCAAAAGTTGACTGGTAGTTTTGAATCAGCAAGCATCGTCCTAGCCATTTCAATTAGCGTCCTGTTCTTTCTTTCAGCTACTCCATTTTGCTGTGGAGTGTAAGGAGCACTAAATTCTTGCAGTATACCTCTCTCATCACAATATTCTTCCATCGTGTTGTTCTTGAACTCTGTACCGTTGTCACTCCTGATTCTTCTAATACTAGTTTGATACAAGTTTTCAATTTTTCTGAACAACGTCATCAAACTTTCAAACGTCTCATCTTTTGTCTTCAGAAATGATACCCATGAAAATCTCGAGTAGTCATCTGTTAATACTAGACAGTAGAGATCACCAGTTATGCTTTTGACGTTCACAGGACCAAAAAGATCCATATGAAGTCTCTCTAACGGTCTCGAGACTGAGTTAATCTTCTTTCCAGGGTGAGATTTCTTCTTTTGCTTGCCTTTAACACAGCTAATGCACTCCCCCTCAAGATGAAAACCTTTCACATGAACACCAATTACTAAGTCATTATGCACCAGGTGATTCATTTTTCGCAGGTGAATGTGGCCCATTTTTCGATGCCACAATTGTGATTCTTTTTCCGTTGCTCTTGACATAAAACAGTGAGCCTGACCCATGGTAGTAGTTGCTACACTCATGTCCAACACGTACAGATCATTCACTCTAGGTGGGCAGCCCTCATGATAACCCACTCTTCGGGAACAACAAATCCTGGTTTCAAGATCAAACATTCCTTATCTGTAAAGTGCGTTGTATACATACGATCACAAATCTGAGAGATGCTCAGAAGATTGTTTTCAAGTTCGGCGATGTAGTTTACTCTTTCAAACGTGACAATTCCATTTGATAAAGTTCCTTCACCAACTATTCTACCACCTTGATTAGCTGCAAAACCCACATATTGTAACGGCCCCCGACCAGGTTTGACCCGTTTCAGGAGCCGCGGGACAGAAATCCCGTGGTATTTAATTAACAGCGGAAGTTTCTTCAGGATCTTTTTAAAACTTAAAATATTTCCCGATTATTTTATTTCACAATTCGGGATAAAACCCGATAATTTACAATCTTGAGATTTCACCAGGAAATCTTTTATTTTTACAAAACATGTTTCATTATTTTAATACTGAGCCACTTCCTTAAGCTGATAGTGCTTCACGGCACTTTTTCCTAGATCACAACAGATCACCTGAAACATGTTTGAAAAAGGTTTTGTCAGCGGGAAATACTGAGTGAATCATTCAGTTTTACTAAAATGACTCTTTTATTATAATTCACAGTATTAAGAGAGATTACAATGTTTATTTCAACCAAATACCCACAGTACTTGTCATCGACTCGTTTCGGTGACTGTGGTCATATTACTATTGAGTCCGTTCACCCAATAGTAACGAGTATCATTAATTAGGTACGCCCACCTAAATTGATAAAAACAGTAATGTGCACAATACCCCACATACCGGCTGTAAATTGGTGACTACATATACTTAATCACTGTAATTATAATCTATGAAAATAAACATACTTTTTGGTAAACAGATTTGATAAAAAGAGAATAACTCACATTGCAGATTTAACAGAGCTTAGTTTACTGATTAGCCTTGATAACCTAGTTAAATAATCAAGCACACAAACTAGGTTAGTAACTTAATACAGCATTTACGATAACTCACGAGATTCCAACCGTCACAATGAATGACAAAGTGCGATACTTAAACATCCATCGATTTAACGACGAATGACAAAGCAATAACCCTAACGTGGGCAGCACTTAAACATCCATTGGATAGTTTAATCAATCGGACATTGAATCGTAGCAGCGATCAAGTTATTACCCTGAATTGTGGCAGCACTTCGTGATCAGTGTGTGTTTAATTGTAGTAAACAGAATGTATCTCAGTGTACGTAAAGAGTTTTTACGTCGTTTGAACTCCCAATTTCGATTGCCAATGTCTGCTATTTATAGTCAAAATTTCACTTTTCTTACGGACCGTAAGCCTAAATTTGTTACGGTGCGTAAGGGTGCTTACGGACCGTAAGAATTAATTTGTTACGGTGCGTAAGGGTTGAAAATAGGTTATAGGGTAGCCACGGTTGGGACTAGCTATGCTGACTTGACATATTCTGAAATTCGAATTTTGACAGCAAGTAAATTCAGATAATCGTTAACTTAGGGTTTACCCCCCTTGAGTTTTAGGGGCCCTGATCCTGATTCCGATTGTTTTGAAAATTTTAGGGTTTGTGCAGAATCACTTGGGTTTCTTAATTAGGGTTTCCTAATTGGATAATTAATATAATAAATAGTACTTTTTGATGAGAGTTGTTACATTCTCCCCACCTTAATAAAAATCTCGTCCTCGAGATTTACTGGAATAAGTGAGGATACTTTCGCTTCATTTATGATTCCAGCTCCCAAGTGTATTCAGCTCCTCTCTTTGAATCCCATCTGACTTTGACTAAAACTAGTCGTTTGTGTTTGAGAAACTTGATCTTTCGATCCTCAATTTGAAGAGGTTTCTCAACAAATTTCAGCTTTTCGTTTACTTCTATATCTCAAAGAGGTACTACCATTGATTCATCTGATAAGCATTTCTTGAGATTGGATACATGAAATACATCATGTACTCCTGCTAATTCTTCTGGTAGTCGTAAACGATAAGCTACTGGTCCTATACGTTGGATCACTGAAAATGGTCCTACGTACCTTGGACTTAGCTTTCCTTTCTTTCCGAATCTAACTACTCCTTTCCAAGGAGAAACTTTTAACAATACTCTGTCTCCAACTTGGAATTCTAACGACTTGCATCTATTGTCTGCATAACTTTTCTGGCGATCTCGAGCCGTCTTTAGCCTTTCCTTGATTTGAGTAATCTTATCAGTCGTTTCTTGCACTATTTCAGGACCTGACAATTGATTTTCTCCTATTTCTGCCCAACAAACTGGAGTTCTGCACTTTCTTCCATATAGTGCCTCGAATGGAGCAGTTTTAATGCTTGAACGATAACTATTGTTATAGGAGAATTCAATTAATGGTAAATGATCATCCCAATTTCCACCAAAATCTATTACACATGCTCGGAGCATGTCTTCTAGAGTTTGGATTGTCCTTTCACTTTGTCCGTCTGTTTGGGGATGATATGCAGTGCTCAAATTTAGTCGAGTTCCCATAGCTTGCTGGAAACTTTTCCAGAAATGAGAAGTAAAACGACTATCCCTATCCGAAACAATGGAGAGTGGAACTCCATGTAAGGATACAACTTCATCTACATACAATTTTGCCAACCTTTCCATACTAAAGGTTTCTTTCATAGGTAAAAAGTAAGCTGATTTGGTTAATCGATCCACAATTACCCAAATCGCATCATTACCTTTTCTGGTTTTGGGTAACTTAGTAACAAAATCCATTGTTATAAGTTCCCATTTCCATACTGGCATTTCTAATTGTTGTAGTAACCCTGAAGGTTTCTGATGTTCTGCCTTAACTTGTGAACAAGTGAGACATTTAGAAACATATTGTGCTATATCCTTTTTCATTCCTATCCACCAAAAGTTCTTTCTTAAATCTTGGTACATCTTATTATTTCCTGGGTGCATAGTATACCTAGATTTATGAGCTTCTTCTAAAATCTTAGGTCTTAAGTCTCCCTGCTTAGGTACCCAAATTCTACTTTTGTGGAATCTCAAAATTCCATCTGCTCCTTGTTCTAATTCCTTCATTCGTCCTTTCATTCCTTCAGCATCCTCCTTGATTGCTGTAGTTTGAACATTCTTCAATTGTTCCATTAAATCTATTTGTAGATTTAATCTGAGAGCACGAACTCGTCGTTGTTTCTCATAATACTTACGACTTAAGGCATCTGCAACTACATTTGCCTTTCCTTCGTGATACTGAATATCACAG
Organism: Helianthus tuberosus; assembly: GCA_030545235.1. Classification (NCBI taxonomy): domain Eukaryota; kingdom Viridiplantae; phylum Streptophyta; class Magnoliopsida; order Asterales; family Asteraceae; genus Helianthus; species Helianthus tuberosus. Next base: position 108,518,886 of record CM060450.1, read on the forward strand.
TCGTAGTCACTTAAGATTTCCATCCATCTCCTTTGCCTCATGTTTAACTCTTTTTGCCCAAATATATATCTTAAACTTTTGTGGTCTGTGTAGACAGTAAATTTACTTCCGTAAAGATAATGTCTCCAAATCTTAAGGGCAAAAATTACGGCTCCTAATTCTAAATCATGAGTCGTATAGTTTTCTTCGTGCTTTTTCAATTGCCTAGAAGCATATGCAATCACCTTTTTGCGTTGCATGAGCACACATCCAAATCCTAGTTTTGAAGCATCACAATATACTTCAAAATCTTCAGTTCCTTCTGGTAAGGCTAAGATTGGTGCATTTGTTAATTTCTGCTTCAATATTCTAAAGGCTTCTTCTTGCTTAGGTCCCCATTCAAACCTAATAGCTTTACAGGTTAACTTAGTTAATGGTACGGCTATCTTGGAAAAATCCTTAATAAACCATCTATAATATCCAGCTAAACCTATAAAACTTCTTATTTCCATTGCTGTTTGTGGAACCTTCCATTTGGTAATTGCCTCTATCTTAGCAGGGTCTACGTGAATGCCTTCGTGATTCACCATATGTCCTAGGAATTGCACTTCTTGCAACCAAAATTCACACTTCGAGAATTTGGCATAAAGCTTTTCTTTTCTTAACAAAGTTAAGAGTGCATGAAGGTGCTCACAATGCTCTGTCTGACTTTTGGAATAAATAAGTATATCGTCTATGAAGACAATTACAAATTTATCCAAATATGGTTTACAGATCCTATTCATCATGTCCATGAATGCAGCAGGTGCATTCGTTAACCCAAAGGGCATAACTGTAAACTCATAATGACCATACCTAGTTCTGAAAGCAGTCTTAGGTATGTCTTCTTCTTGTACCTTCAATTGATGATATCCGGAGCGTAAATCTATCTTAGAAAAATATCTAGCCCCCTGAAGTTGATCGAATAGATCATCAATCCTAGGTAATGGATATCGATTCTTAATTGTAACTTTATTCAGTTCTCTATAATCGATACACATTCTCATTGAACCATCTTTCTTCTTTACAAACAACACTGGTGCTCCCCAAGGGGATGAGCTAGGTTGTATGAAACCTTTACTTAGTAATTCATCTAATTGCTTTTTCAGTTCTAACATTTCTGTAGGTGCTAACCGATAAGGTGCCTTGGCTATCGGTGTAGTTCCTGGAATTAGATGAATCCTAAATTCTACTGGCCTATCTGGAGGTAATCCTGGTAAATCTTCTGGGAATATATCTGGATATTCTGAGACTACAGGAATTTCCTTAAGTTCTTTACCCTTAGTACTAATGATTACTGAAATCATATATACTATTCCTTGTTTTCGTTCATAATTAGCAACTTTCATTACTGATATGAACTTCATGGGTTTACGTGGTTTATCTCCTGTAATCCTAATCATTTCTCCGGTGGGTGATTGAATTTCTATGGAATTCTGATCACAAAGGATTTTAGCATGGTTGGCTATTAACCAATCCATTCCTAATACAACATCAAATTCAGCTAAATTCATCGGCAATAGTTTTGCAGAGAATTTATGTCCTAACAGTTCTATGTTTTCTTCTTGCAAAACGTTATCTATTTTAACCGAATTTCCGTCTGCCGTTTCAACCGTAAAAATCTGCCTAATATTGGTTAAAGGTAAATTAAGAGCTTGGCATAATGAAGTATTTATAAAACTTTGGTTTGCACCAGAGTCAAATAATACTTTGGCGTAAATGTTGTGAACTAAGAACATACCCGCTATCACATCTGGGATGAGTTCTGCTTCTTGAGTGGTCAGCTGGAATGCCCTAGCATTTTTCTTAATAGTTCCGTCGGTTGCCTTGGTTTTGTTGTCTGCTGGTTTGATTAATTTAGGACATTCTGTTTTGAAATGTCTTGTTTCTCCACAATTGTAACAAATTGTGGATTTCTTCCTGCAGTTTTCTTCCCGATGTCCTACAACTTTGCAAAAATTGCAGGTTATATTACATCTTCCATAATGTTTCTTTTTGCAATTCCTGCAGAATGGCATAGTTGAGGATTTTCCTGTTCCTCTTCTGTTGAAGTTGTTATTATTACCCGTACGAAATCCCTGGGTAATTTTCTGAGCCAATTCTTTCTTTCTGTCTTCATCTCTTGTGCGCACCAGTTCATCGGTTAGGGTATTAGCTAATTCCACAGCATCGTCAATAGTGCGAGGTCTCGCAGCTTTAACGATATTGCGAATTTCACTAATCAGTCCCCAAATGTAGCGAGAAATGAATACCGGTTCTGGCGAAGCCAGTGTTGGTACCACTCTAGCATATTCAAAGAATGTCGAAGTATAACCACGACAATCTACACCCATCATCCGATGATTTAGGAACTTATTCGTCATCTGTTCCTTTTCATATTCGGGACAGAATTTTCTTTCTACCATACCTTTAAATTCTTCCCAAGTCATAGCATAAGCTATAATTCTTCCTTTTGATTGTAACACAGTGCTCCACCATTCGAGTGCTCCTTCCTTAAAGATATTTGATGCGTACATGACCTGATCTTCTTTAGCACATTTACTTATTGCAATGACTGCTTCGGTTTTCTCTAACCAACGCAGTGATGCAGTTGCTCCTTCATTGCCTGCAAATTCAGTGGGTTTACAAGCAAGGAATTCTTTGAAAGTGCAACCAGGCGTTGCAGTTTTCATTTTCTTGGGTAATGGAGTTTGATGTGGTTCTGCATTATGATTGATATTATTATTTCCTCCGTTTACACTATTACTGAAGTTATCTTCAGTAATACGTTTACTAGGAACAATGTGTTGCGGTTCGATTGGATTCTTTATAGCAGCAACGAATGCTGGAATAGCATTGGCTATCCCTTGAGCAACAATGTTTTCGATATCTTGCCGAGTCATATATTGATCTCCTGGATGTTGCTCAGACTGATTAGCCTCATTTACTGGTTCGTTACCAATGTTTGACATCTGATAATAAATTTTATGTAAATAATTAGTATACATATAAATATAATAAAACAGTTTGCACATAATCACATTAATATGTATAATCAAAATCTATTGATTTCACAAGTTTCATATTTATATATTATATTATGCCTTGTACACACGATTATCATACAACGTTTTATTGTTAAGTTATTTACACATACTGGTTATTATGTTTATTTATTAACACATATTCCTGCAACTTCCATTATCTGGTTAGCTAATTTCTTAAAAACGACGCTCCCTTTCGTCATACTTCCAAGTAACTCTTTCTCCCACATCCCTAATCCGATTTCCTGCATCAATCAACTCTTCGCCCCAAAGGCGAAGTTCAGTCAGATTCTCCGGGCTCATAGTTGGGTATAGTGGAGGTTCTGGGTCAACTTGTGGAAAAAATGTATCAGGGTTATTTAAAAGATTTTGGTATTGCCAATCAGTTGTCCACCATTCATCTAATTCTACTGGTAATGGTTGAGGTTGAACAATAGGATCTAGAATAGCAGGTTCCAGATTGATTGGGATTGGAGCTTCTAGTGGGTAGCTAAAAAGATCTTCTTCCGTAAAGATGAGGTTTGGATTAGCTGCTTCAAGGTTTCCATCGGCAGGTCCGATGAGGTTACTCATTATTAATTGATAATCTAAAACTTCCCAAGGAGTCATTTTCTGTTTCTGCCTAGAACTCTCTCCGACCTCTATTTCTGTTTGCTTAAAATTCTTCTCAGCTTCTATCTCTACTTGATTAACATTTTCCTCAATTTCTACCCTCTTTCCTTTGTCTTTTGGTTCTTCAGTTTTGGTAACCTTTCTTGTTGCTGGCTTTTTCCTTCGTACTCGCCTCCAGCCCACAAATCTATGTTTTTTCTTGGGTTTAGGTTTTGCCAGTGGTTTGGATTGAAATTCCATGGGTTCTTCTTTATCAGCGAAGTAACCGGTAAATTCCTTTGAAACTTCTATCTTAACGGGATAGAGGTTAAGATTTTCTAAATCTTCAGATATCTCATTCATGCTGTTTAGCAGATATGCAAAATACATACCAAATGTTAAAACAACATTTTATAGATAGCCCGTAAATATTATTGCATACATGAAACAACTGACAATTAAATTATACTACGATTTACTGTAACTTATTTATCTATTAAATAAGGTTTCTGGAAAATAAAAGTGCTAAAACTTTTGAGTATTTAGAGATTTGCATTTTCCGCTACTGTGGCTAGCATATAAAGATTTGCCCATTTCTCATCTAATTTGTCCTCCCAAGGTGATTTATTGATTAAATCCTGGGTTTCTTGTTTTACTTTCTTCTCTCGGTTTTTCCTTATTTCCTCCTGACTTTTCCTAATAATCAAACTTCTTTTATTAGGAGAAAGTGGTTCCTCGTAATTTGCCTTTTCACAAATATTCCTTCTTCAGGAATTACATAAGGTTTTGTTTGGGATGAACTTCCCTTCTCGTGGGTTGACCTATCTAGTTTAAGATAGATGTTTGACAGCTTTTGTTTACCCATACTGTAATTAACAAATAATTAGTTAATAAAACACATAATCACAAAATTGACAATCAGTAAAAAATTAAGTATTTCTAAATACTTAATAGGCTTAGATCAGTGGCTCTGATACCACCTTATTTCTGTCACGGCCCCCGACCAGGTTTGACCCGTTTCAGGAGCCGCGGGACAGAAATCCCGTGGTATTTAATTAACTGCGGAAGTTTCTTCAGGATCTTTTTAAAACTTAAAATATTTCCCGATTATTTTATTTCACAATTCGGGATAAAACCCGATAATTTACAATCTTGAGATTTCACCAGGAAATCTTTTATTTTTACAAAACATGTTTCATTATTTTAATACTGAGCCACTTCCTTAAGCTGATAGTGCTTCACGGCACTTTTTCCTGGATCACAACAGATCACCTGAAACATGTTTGAAAAAGGTTTTGTCAGCGGGAAATACTGAGTGAATCATTCAGTTTTACTAAAATGACTCTTTTATTATAATTCACAGTATTAAGAGAGATTACAATGTTTTTTTCAACCAAATACCCACAGTACTTGTCATCGACTCGTTTCAGTGACTGTGGTCATATTACTATTGAGTCCGTTCACTCAATAGTAACGAGTATCATTAATTAGGTACGCCCACCTAAATTGATAAAAACAGTAATGTGCACAATACCCCACATACCGGCTATAAATTGGTGACTACATATACTTAATCACTGTAATTATAATCTTTGAAAATAAACATACTTTTTGGTAAACAGATTTGATAAAAAGAGAATAACTCACATTGCAGATTTAACAGAGCTTAGTTTACTGATTAGCCTTGATAACCTAGTTAAATAATCAAGCACACAAACTAGGTTAGTAACTTAATACAGCATTTACGATAACTCACGAGATTCCAACCGTCACAACGAATAACAAAGTGCGATACTTAAACATCCATCGATTTAACGACGAATGACAAAGCAATAACCCTAACGTGGGTAGCACTTAAACATCCATTGGATAGTTTAATCAATCGGACATTGAATCGTAGCAGCGATCAAGTTATTACCTTGAATTGTGGCAGCACTTCGTGATCAGTGTGTGTTTAATTGTAGTAAACAGAATGTATCTCAGTGTACGTAAAGAGTTTTCACGTCGTTTGAACTCCCAATTTCGATTTCCAATGTCTGCTATTTATAGTCAAAATTTCACTTTTCTTACGGACCGTAAGCCTAAATTTGTTACGGTGCATAAGGGTGCTTACGGACCGTAAGAATTAATTTGTTACGGTGCGTAAGGGTTGAAAATAGGTTATAGGGTAGCCACGGTTAGGACTAGCTATGCTGACTTGACATATTCTGAAATTCAAATTTTGACAGCAAGTAAATTCAGATAATGGTTAACTTAGGGTTTACCCCCCTTGAATTTTAGGGGCCCTGATCCTGATTCCGATTGTTCTGAAAATTTTAGGGTTTGTGCAGAATCACTTGGGTTTCTTAATTAGGGTTTCCTAATTGGATAATTAATATAATAAATAGTACTTTTTGATGAGAGTTGTTACACATATCCTCCACTAAAACCTCGAACATCGTACAGTAGGGTCTTCTTCCCCGTCATGTGCCGAGAAGCTCCACTATCCATAATCCAACGTGAAACGGATCTTGGAAGCTCCTGCACATTTCACAAACACTTTAGTTAGATTGTGATGCCACCCAAGCCTCTTTTGACTCAGGTAGCTTGACTTTGATGTGAGTTTTAGCAGTGTAAAGTGGCGGAAAATTCTTGTCATCCATCTTTAAGCTCTCCTCAGACCCAATCTCAACCTCTTTGTATAAAAAGAAATCATTTTTAGAAGGTTGACCAGATGATTGGTCTTTCTTTGGTACATCTTTCTTTTCAAGTTTCTCATAGTAATCCACAGGAACATTCATCTTTACCGGAGTGGTAGAGGATGATTGTTTTTCCGTCTTAGAAACCTTAGGTTTTGGAGAACTTGAATTCATTTCAACTGATTTTGGTTTCCATGCTTGTTGAGACGAAGCAACCCGTTTGTAAAACTTATCAGTTTTAGTTACCATATTCTTTACGAGTTCAGTTTTAATTTTTGTGTTTTAATTTTTCAAAACTTTCTTCTCAACAACCATTGGAGCTTTGGCTTTTGCATCAGTTTTCTTTTTCTGACTTTCAGCAACTTCAGACTTAGGCTTTAAGTTGGTGCGCTTTCGTGCAATGTGTCCAACTTTGTTGCACTTAAAGCATGTACGAGTATCAACTACCAGACTTGTGCCTTCGGTCTGAGGCTGTGAGGCCTTTTCTTCAAAAAATTCTTCATTTGTTTTTGAAAAAATTTCAGATTCCTGCTCAGAATAAGAACTCGAGCTTTTTACAAACACCTTTTTCTCAGCAAACTTCTTGTTTTGAAAATTCCTTCTTTGATAATTCTTACCACCCTTATAACCATCCGACCATTATTTTGATTGTTGTTAGAAAAACGCGATGGTACAACAGGTTTCTTATAATAAGACTTATCTTTTTCAAAGTTCAAATGTCTCTTTGTACTTTTCAAACCTTCGATCTCAGACACATCAATCTCAACCAGTTTAAAAACATTTCTCAATTTACCAACATTCACATTCTCCAAAGGAAAATCATGATCCGAATACAACTTATCAGCTCCCGCCATCTTGTACATCACAAGATTAGGTTCTTCATTTAAGTTGTTTTTGGATTTTGATTTCGGAATATATTTGTCCAAAAAGCATTCATCATCCTCAGTAGTGTCATTTTCAGACTTTAAAACATTTTCAACCATGCTTTTCACAACTTCAGATTGGACACTTTCTTCATCAGATGATGTGGTAAATTTGACATCAATCGTGTCTGGAAGCTTAACTTCATTTTCTTCTTCATCATTAACCAAACCTGATTTTTTATTTGAAAAATTGTTTAACACCGGTGGTGGAACTTGATGAAACCCAACCCCAGTTCCATCAAAGTATACGTCTTCGCCTGCTTCATTCTTTCCAATTGGTTTAGGAACTATATGTTGAAGAACAAAACTTGCGGAGTTGTAACTGTTCAGTTTCAACTGAATGCGTTCATTTTCAATTTTAGCTTCTTGAAACTGAAGCTTCAACTTAGCAATCTCATCCAGTTGTTGGTTGATCTGCTCTTCTTTTACCCTAAGAACACCTGAGAGTTGAAGATTTTCTTTTGTTGTTTTACCATTTCTTTCATCAGAATCTTTTACCGTTCATTTCAGCTTTTCAAAATTTTTTGAGAGTTGACGATTTTCATGAATTAATTTTTCGTTTTCTTTCCTAATTCTTTCTACGTCATTTTTATCATTTTCAATTTTCTCAGTTAAATCTTTTAATCATTCATTTGAAGCTTTTAACATTTTGTCACGGTTTAAGATCTGATCTTCAACGTCTCTGACTCTTCCTGTCAGTTCTTCGGTCTTTTTACCACTGAGGTAAGCAACTGTACTACAAACCTTGCAATCTTTCATGCAATTTTTGTAGTCACTCTCAGTTTTAGCTTTCTTACCTGACTCATTGATTGCATCATTCTGACTGACCTTGCTTTTAGACTCAGATCTAGAACCAGAAACTACCTCTAGCTCTTTCGCAGCAAGCACTTTGTCAGCCATATTCTTCAAATTTCCAGCTGTGAATTCTTGTGACGTGTCAATAATCCCGTCATCAACTTTCTTTGGCTGCGGCTTCTTCTCTTTTTCTTTTTCTTTTTCTTTTTCTTCAGCTTCTCCTCCTCCCCACCACAATCTCTTATTTGCTTCTTTTTCTGCTGCAATTTGCTGGGTGAGAGTTTCAATGTTTACAGAATCTGGATCAACAGCTATGTTTCCGTTGGGATCTAGGTAACATTCTCTATCAGCATCCCATCTATTTGCCTTTTTTGCTTCTTTCCATGTATGATAAATTTTGCTTTTCATGTTCTGAGCTTTCATATTTCTGTTGATATATTTCACTTCTTCTGTTCTGGAATCTTTAAAAGGAACAATCTTTGTCACAAACGCATAGCCCACTGCATCTTCTTCTGGTAACACTTGACTCCAATCATATCCCTTATCGTCATGAATAACAGCAAGTGCTCTGGATTTTTCTTTGGAATTTTCTTCTATCTGCTTCATTCTGGGGGATTTAGATTTGTTCTAATGATAGATTGCTCTTTTGTAGTAATCTTCATGGAACGGATTTGCCGTATCATCAGCATATGCATTTCGACATTCTCTTTTAAAATGACCTTTTGGTTTACATTTAAAGCACGTGACCTTCGACTTATCAAATCCTAGCTTGGTTGAAGATCCACCAATAGAATGTCTACCGGTAATCTCCATGAATCTTTGCGCTCTCCTAACCGCACTAGCCATACACCACCTGATATCGATCAACTCCATCTCTTCTGGGTTGATCTGATCATAGTCCTCCTTGGTGAGGTTAGTGTTTCCAATCTTTCCCGCTACGAGGCTTTCATAGGATTCTAAGACAGATGCTAAAAACACCATTTGCTGCTTTGCGGATTCTTCACTAAAATTTTGTGTATTCTTGAGATCCACAGCAATGTTGCATTGAAACAGATTCTTCGGAACTGATTGACTTTGAGAAGTTGAAGATGAACCTCCATGATAGCCACTGTTTGGAGTTTCTTGATTCACCGTGTTTGAATTTTCTGCTGAAAATGCTGTTTTTGGTGACACAGATTTCGAGATCATACTTCCTCGGTAATACAGCTCAACATTCTGCTGATATGAGGAGTTGTTGACTTTGTTCGATTTCCTGATCTCCAACTCATGACTTTCCAATCTTTCGATTAACAAATCAACCGTCAGTTTAGTTGGTTCAACTATGTTTTTCAGCATCAAAGCAAAATACTGCCAGTCTTTATCATCAGGCAGTGAGTCAAACAGTTTGTCAACCAATTCTTCTTGAGTGTACACGATTCCGTGTCTTGCAAGTTCCAGCTTCAAATGCCCGAATCTTTCGATCATCTTTGGCACAGATTCGTTTTTCAAACAACCAAACAAATCAAATTCTTTTCTTAACAATTTCTTTTTGTTTTTAACAATCTCGGCACTACCCACACATTTTACTTTCAGTTTCTCCCATAGATCTTTCAAATTTGTGTATTCAATCAACGATATTATGTCATCCCTCATGGACTGATGAAGTAAAGCAATGCCTTTTTGTTCAGCAACAAAATTTTCAACTTCATTATCCGCTATATTTTCATAATCCGCTCTTCCCATATCAAAACCATTCTTCATGTTCTTCCAACTGAGATATGCAAAAGCTTTTAGCCACTCTTCAAACCTTTTAGCCCATCTATTGTATTCTTCAATCGCCATCAGTTTGGGAGGTTTGTTGTATGTGCCATATGCACTCTCCACACTCAAAGCATCAGAAAGAGTTTTCTTCGCACTCGGAGCATTTTCATTTGTGTTATTTGATGTATCATCTCCGGTGTTTCCCGTGAAATAAAAAACGTCACTGAATGGATTCATAAAATCATCCATCTTCATGTATCTGAAACAATCAACAAACACTTAGAAAAATTTTTGATTTTAACAAAACAGTTTCAAACGAAATCAGTTCAAGCGAAATCAGTTCAAACAAAATCAGTTCAAACGAAATGAACAGCCTTCAAATGAAATATCAACTCAAACGAAATCAGAGTTTTCACACGAAATAGTGTTTTCAAGCGAAATTACCAAGCGAAAGATAATTTCATGCGAAATCAGCTTAGATTCAAACGAAATTAAGCCAATTTGGTGCGAAATAGTGATTTCGTATGAAATCCTCTAACGAAATCTAATTTTGTATGAAATCAACAGCAATTTCAAACGAAATTAATCACAAAGTGTAATTTCGTGCAAAATTAAAAGGCTATTCCATGCGAAATAATGATGACATCATCATTTCGGCCACCATTTTGTCAAATTGATCCAGATTTTGTTTGAATTTTGGTCCAATTCTTTCAAGGATTCATTAAAACGATGTTTTACGTGAAATATGAGAAATTCAATCCATTTTGTCCGTTAAATCTCGTTTAATTTTGAAAAGAATGAGTAGAAGTGATGAAAACAAGCTGAATTGGTATAAACTCTTCTTCCTGAGCTCTGATACCACTTGTTGGATCGTCGTGTGACCCGAACGAGTCAATCAGAAGAGTTTATGATCCATATCAAAGGCGGAATCAGTCATATAGATGTGAAACAGCTTAAATCTCCTTAATTATCCTTTTATTAATGATTTCAAAGCAATCCTGATCGTTTGACAAACTGGCAGCACCTCGGCTTTGAAATCAAGACCGTTACAAATGACTTGACACACCTAGTATTTATAGGCAGAGTAATTTCGCACGGAATTCCTCATGCGAAATTACATTCAAGCGAAATTAGTAATTTCATGCGAAATTACCATGTAATTTCGTGCGGAATTACTAATTGTAATTTCGTGCGAAATTACCTCCAAACCTATTTTTAACATATTTCTCGTACTACGTGCCCTGATCTATTAATTCTAATACAACACTCTATAAAGACGAAGTTAATATACATCTATGCACCAACATCTTCGTCCAAGTCTTCGTTAAGGAAAGCAGTTTTAACGTCCATCTGATACAGCTCTAAATCAAAATGAGCTACTAGGGCCATAACGATCCTTAATGAATCTTTACGAGAGACATGGGAAAACGTCTCTTGATAATCAATTCCCTCTTTCTGAGTGTAGCCCTTTGCAACCAATCTCGTTTTGTAGCGTTCAACGTTCCCATTCGGATCCAGTTTTGTGTTGAACACCCCTTTACATCCTATGGGTTTGACACCGTTGGGTAATTCTACCAAATTCCAAACGTCATTTTTCTTCATGGATTCAAGCTCATCAATCATTGCTTTATTCCATTCAGAAGACTGATCACTGCTAATGGCTTCATTATAAGAGATAGGATCATTGAGCCTTCCGGCATCCTCTTCAGTCGGGTAGGTAACATAATCATCCCAATTAGTAGGCCTTCTTTGTCTGGATGACCTCCTGAGTTGATTATCGGGTTCAGCATTGTCTTGGTTTTGAGCGTTTGATGTGCCTTCGTCATGAGCATGGTTGTAGAAATCCCTACTAGTCTCCGATTAGTCGCCGATTAATCACTAATCGGAGGTTCACCGATTAATTACCGATTAATAGCTAGGCAGTCAATGGCGGTCCTATTCTGGCCAAATTTTGGCTAGATGCCAGCCAAATTTTGACCAAACCATATAAATTCCTTCCAATTACTTAAAAAAATGGGTTAATGATGGGTTAAAACATGTCTACTTTAAAAAACTACATATACAAATGTGTGTGTATATATGTAACTAAAAATTACATATAAAAATCTCAATCCGATTAATTCCGATTAATCCCTATTAATCCCGATTAATCGCTAGTCGGTACTCCACCGCCCGACTAGCGCCTAACGATTCTTACAACACTGGTCATGAGGTATAATGGGTTCTGATTGTGGAGGTGAATTTGGAGTTGGTACAGTAGCTTCAGGTGCAGTAGTTGCATTGGGTACAAGAGGAGTAAACGGAGTAATGGTAAGCGACAAGTCTCCCCCCCCCCGCATCTTGTACTTCTTGCAATTCTTCATAAGGGTTGTACTGCTCCCACTGACCTTGAAATCCTCCAGGAACGCAGCATGCTTGGTTTCAACAATACGGGTGACATGGGAAGGACAATAGAGATGATAACCCTTTGAGTGATCAGGATACCGGATAAAGAAACATGTAACTGTTTTAGGGTCAAGTTTCCTTAGGAAAGGATTATAAAGCTTTGCTTCAGTAATGCAGCCCCATACTTTCATATATTTAAGACTCGGTTTCCTTCTTGTCGAAAGTTCATAAGGAGTTTTAGGGACAGACTTAGAAGGAACTCTATTGAGTATATGAACAGCTGCTTTTAACGCTTCAGTCCAGAGGAATAATGGTAAATTAGTGTTGGCTAACATACTGCGCACCATGTTCATAAGGGTATGGTTTCTTTGTTCAGCGACACCATTCTGCTGAAGTGTACCAGGCATGGTGTATTGGTTCACAATCCCATGGCCCTTACAAAACTCATAAAATAGACCAGGAGCTTGACCCACATCAGTATGTCTTCCATAATATTCACCGCCTCTATCTGATCTCACAACTTTAATCTGACGATCTAGTTGCTTTTCAACTTCAGCTTTATAATTAAAAGTTGTAAGAGATTCAGACTTTTCTTTAATAAGATACAAGTACATGTAACGAGAATAATCATCAATGTAAGTGATAAATGAAGTATGTCCAGTTATGCCAACGATTTGATAGGGACCACTAATGTTAGTATGAATGAGTTCTAATAAATTAGAGCTCCAAGTGGCACCTTTCTTATTCGCTAATGTCATTTTACCTTTAAAACATTTGACACATGTTCCAAAATCAGTGAAATCGAGAGGAGGTAAGACTTCATCCTTTACGAGATGACTTAATCGTTCTCTTGAGATGTGGCCTAAACACTGATGCCACAACATGGATGAAGTCTCTAAGTCTCGTTTCTCTTTCATCTTTGTGAGTGATTCATTAATGTTATATGACAACAAAAATTTGGAAAAGTCATCATCTAGTTCTAATCTATAAAGACCACCATCTAGAATGCCAGTACCAAAAAGAACGAAATCCTAAAGGATAGAGAGTTTGCGATAACCATGGGAAACAACAAAACCGCCTATGTCTAACTATGGTCCTGATACAATGTTCAGAGTTACCTCAGGAACATATAAGGTATCATAAAGTTTAATGCATAAACTAGTTTTCATAAATAATTGTAATGTTCCTATGGCCTTCACTTCTAATTCTCGATCATCCCCAACCTTAAGTGTTCTTTGGTGTAACACCCTATGTTTCGAAAGTCAAAGTCAAGATTGAAGTCAAAGGAAGACAAGATTTCTAATTATGATCTGTCTCTCCTTGCTCAATTCCTGTTTTGACTTCTTTGACTTGTAATTAGTCTATTTTATTTTCGCTTTAGTTGTGTTATGTGGAGTATCTATTAATAATCGCATGGTAATCGTTGTTTAATCGCTTTATCGCTATCACAATCGCACTCGCAACTCGAATTACGCATTTTGTTATTGTATACGTGTGTGTGCGCCTTATGTGTTACTTGTGCATGATTAAATTCTGTTATGTGTGGTAATCAATCGAATCGCAATCGAAACTCAAACACAATCGAACTCAATCGCAATCGAAATAGTATGATAATTGGTAGAGAAGAGACAGTGCAAGATATGAGTAGTTGGGATTAAAAGTAATTTGACTAGGAAAATCTATCGCATCGCAATGCTCGCAATCGCAATCGAAACATCAAAACTCGTTGCGCCGAACACTCGAACGAGGTGACTGATCGACCAGGCTACCAGCCGACCGTTCGGACTGCCGTCCGATCGGACAGGCTGTCCGCACGGGCTACCTAGCCGATCGACCAGCCCATTCCTCTTTGGGTAATCCTATAAATACCCCTTGTCACTTTCATTCTTTCTACTTTTGGCAATTGACGTCCGGCCAGGGCTCCTACTCGCTTTTTCCTTCAATTTCTCGCAATTTCGGTAAGATCTCGTCCTAAATCTTGTACTTCCTTAATCTACACGCACTCCTACACCTTCCTATCTTTTGAATCTTAACTTTTAACCGTGAAATCATCAAGATTCAAGGTGTTCTAGGATGACGTCATCATGTGTTCTTGAAGAACTTCATGTTTTGGCATCAATCTATCAAGAATAACTTAAATCTAACCGATTTCCACATAAAAAAACAAAGATCTTTCATAGATCTAAACATATTCACAATGAAAAGGAGTGAAAGATGGTTTTCAACTTTCTTTCAACTCTTTTACACTCAATGCACTCAAAACCGATAGAATCGGAACTTGTGCCGGCTTACTACTCATTATTGTGGTTGTGTTGATTCAAGATCCGTATTCTATCCATGAGATTATCGATTCCGGATTAAACATGGAACGTCGTCTCGAACCGTCCACTGATCGGGTTTGGGTGATTCCTGTTCGATCAGGAGCACCAAGTATTGACTAGGTTCCTGTTGCTTAACACATTATCAAAATATCTCAATAAAACGATAAACTATAAAAAACAACCAAGTGTAAGACGAACAGGTTAACCAGGACGGAGTGCCGTCCGCACGGACTGCTGTCCGAACGGACAGCCAAACCGTACGAACTGCCACCCGAACGACTTGCACCTTGGTCCCACACATCTAATTTGCCAACACTTGAAGTCTGAATGTTGAACGAATTGCTGTCCGATCGGACTACCAACCGATCGAACTGCCATCCGAATCATGAGACGTTTGAACTTCAACTCTTAAACAATTTTCAACATGTTCAATGCACAAAGGATGCCACCCGAACGAACAACCGTCCGATCGAGTGACACCCTACTGTGAACTTGTTTTCACTGAAGTGCCCAACCGAACGGGTTGCCGTCTGATCGAACGACCGTCCGATCGACCCACCTGAAAGGTAGAGATACTTCAATGTTTTCTAAACACTACAACGAAAACTTCAAAAGTCAAGCCATCATATACAAACACATCCTTCTCAAAGGAAGAAACAATCCACTCGAACAGTCATCCGACCGGACGACTGTCTGAACGGACTACCAACCCCACGACTGGCTGTCCGATTGGACTACCATCCGAATGGACTGCTGTCCGAACCACTTGTACTTTATGTCGTTTTCGCGTCGCTTATCGTTATACTATCGATCTGTTCAGGCTAACCCTACTCTCTAGCGCTCCCTTCAATCCATCAATCGCTGTGAGTATACTCGATCCCTTTTTGCTTTACCCACTTTTGGGTGTTACATACGTTACTTATACAAAAATCACATCGAACACACTACGCAATACTTTACACGCTAACCGCTATCGCATGTATACGTGACTTAATGAATGCTTGTTTGTTATGTTTACACATGGAATGCTGTCTACCTGCCTTAGCAACGGTAGTACTATTAGTTTGGACTCAGCACCCGTTCACTCGGGGGTTGTTAAGGACAATTACCTACATGGCTCACAGTGGTGAGAATGTATCGCGAACTGCCTTGGGCGGTCAACCCGCAGTCATTGGTATCGATAGGTTCATGTCGATAACTAACATGCCTCATTTCACTCTGTGTACGTGCTGGTTATGTGTAACGCTTTCGAACTCTATATGCTATTATCAAACTTGTATGCTCACCTTTACACTATGTGTATTGACTTTATTTTAACGTATGTGACAGGTGCTTAGGATGCTTATCTACTAGGAAATTGAGGCTAGAATAAGGTCTTAGAGGCCAACAAATAGTTAGCTATACAAATGAAATCTGAGTTGTCGGAACATAACTATTTTCCTAGATTTTGCCTGTAATAATTGTATTATCTCTTAAGACATGGTATGGGACATGTTACTTTAAATTAATTGGTAATGATAATTGTTATGGAAACTTCTGGACAATCTGTTTCGCTCAGTGCCATGCCCCGATGTTTCCGCCATCGGTTGGGGTGTGACAGATTGGTATCAGAGCCATAACTATAGGGAATTAAGCAAGACTCGACCTAGTCCGGGCCGAAGTCTTAGAGACCTAGTCTATAGTTAGGAACCAACAGACCGACTCGTACATGTCCAATAGGGATTATGTATGAACTTACTACTATTTCTCGCTATTCTCGCCTACGCTACATTATCACTGCACTCGAATTTTCAAATATGAATGAGCGATTGAGTCGAGATTAGGTGTGAAAACCGCAAACTCTCGACTGAATTGCTTGATCAACCCACATTTTCATCTATAAACACAGGAATTTGCGTCGAATCAGGAGTGAAATCCATACTTTGACGCATAATTCTCTCTTATCTTATCAAAAACAGGAACGGAGTTGTTAAGCTAGGGGTGAAACCCTAACCTTGACGATTTGTTCCGATCTTTATTTTGTTTTACAAAACTCTCACCAAAGTTTCGACGGACTCCAACGACTGAAGACCACGCAGAGACTGAAAGGATACGTGTCATACGCCCAGAATCGAGGCGGAAGCACCAGTCCCAAAGGTCAGATGTGTGCTTAGACGGTCCTTGTGAATAGTCGAATCACTTTGGATAGTCAATGTCTAATAGCCGCAGACGATCTATTTCTCGATTTTTATGTGTTTCGATTCTGAGCTCGCAACTGTTGACTCTGATGATTCGTTGATTTTATGTGTTTTTTTGTTTATTTACCTGTTATGTGTTTAAATTTTGGAGACTTGTTCGATTTTTGCCTTCACTTCGATCGACACGCACGACTCGCACTACATTTCTATCTCAAAACGCTGACAAATCGCTAAAATATGGACGACCTTATGCTATGATATGCTTATACTATACTACTCGATGTGTTAATCGCGATCGCTATACTCGAACACTCGTGAACTTTGAATGATAGGTTTCTGTATTCTGACTGCATCTGGTGATTACATGCTTACGTGCTTCTGTGCCCTACGTGCTTACGTGATTATGTGCTTTTGTGTTTATGTGAATCTGTGATTATGTGCTTATGTGTTTATGTGATACATGTTTCGCTGTGTTCCTGAGCTTTAGAAGTAGTAGACGTGTGAGGTGAGATTCGATTATGACGTGTCTGAGACCTATGACGATGTCTGTTGCAGACAATGTCAACTGGACCATCATCTGGATCCCGTCACCCACGACTCTCTCGCCAAGAACAGAGGGACAAACGCCTTGCTGCCATCCTCGCAAAACAAGTGGCCAAGGTTGTGCCCCAGATTGTGAGTGAGATTTACGAGAACGTTACCAAATCGTCTGAGGAGTCGAGAACTGAAGCTCCTAAAGATGCTACTAAGACTGCTTTCAGCTTTAAGCAATTCAAGGCATGCGGTCTGAAGGAATTCACTGGAGAAGATGGCCCGACAGCTATGTTTCAATGGTTCGATTCCATCGAAGTCACTCTGTGCCAGAGTGGATGTCTAAAAAATCTCCGCACTCTAAACGCTACCGGCGTCTTCCAGTCCCGCGCATTAGACTGGTGGACGGCCGAGAGAAACAAACGCGGGAATGATGCAGCTTACGAGCTGACATGGGAAGAGTTGAAGGCCATCATGATGGATGAGTTCTCTCCTCCCCATGAACGCCAAAAGCTAGAGGACGAATTCTGGAATATCAAGCAGAAAGAAGGTGACAACACTGCCCTGACTGCTCGCTTTAAGCAGCTCAGCATCATCTGTCCCGATCAAGTGAAGACGCCCGACATGGCAATCAAGAAGTACATCCAAGCTCTACCCGACTGTGTTACAGATTTTGTGCATGCCGCAAAAACAACAACGATCGAAGAAACTTACTTGCTTGCCGCCGAAATCAACGACAAGCGGGTAAAATCTGGTTTTTGGGATAAATCTTCAAAGAGCCTGCACCAAGTCACCACCGCACCAACCGCTGAAACCACCGCCGCTCAACCGTCAAAGTCCTCACGCCGCAAGAAGAAGAACAACAACAGCAGCTCCAGCAACAAGAACTGTGCTGTCACCACCACTGCTGCTCCACTTCAAGTCGTACCAGCCCAGCAGCAGCCCCATCACCGTCCAGCACCAGTTACTTATGTACCGCCTGCAAAGCGTGCATACACAGGCCCCCACCCGGCTTGCCCAACATGTTCTTATCATCACCCGGTGGGTCTCGCCTGTCGTTTTTGCGCTCACTGCAACCTGTATGGCCACTTCACTGCCAACTGGCGTACTGGTCCCCATCAAGTCCCAGCTCTAGCCACTGCTCATCAAGCTCTGCTCCCAGCCCCGCAAGGCCAACAAGCGGCTCAGGCACCCGCGATCAACGCCCGAGTCTGCTTCGCATGTGGTGATCCCAACCACTTTGTGAACATGTGCCCAAACAGGGTGGTGAAACAAGAGCCCCAGCAGCAGCAGCAACAACACCAGCAGCAACAGCAATAGCAGCAGCAATAAGCCGCACGCGCCAGAACTTTCAACATCAACGTGCGCCAAGCCCAGGCTGACAACAACGTGGTCAATGGTACGTTCCTTGTGAATGGTATTTATGCATCATGTTTGTTTGATACTGGAGCCGATAATTGCTTTGTGTCGTTCGAATTTGAGAAAATCCTTAGTCGTTAATTCTGTTCTTCGTGATTGTACTCTTGATTGTACTCTTGTCGTTAATTCTGTTCTTCGTGATTGTACTCTTGTGCTCAACAATCACATCTTCCCAATCGACCTAATTCCGATGCAACTCGGAAATTTTGACGTCATAGTAGGCATGGACTTTCTTCGCGAAAACCATGCTAAAGTTGTGTGTTTCGATAAGATGATTCAATTCTCGCTCGCGAATGGTGATTTATTGTGTGTTTATGGCGAAACTACTTCGAAAGGTCTCAAGCTCATGTCATGTGCCCAATCTAGCAAGTATCTCCGCAAGGAATACAGAGCTTTCTTGGCTAACATTGTAGTAGCGGAGAAGGAAAAGAAAGGAAAGACATAAGTGAAAGACGTTCCTATGGTTCGCGAATTTCCTAATGTGTTCCCTGACGATCTTCCAGGCCTACCGCCAAGTCGTGATATCGACTTTCGTATCGGCCTCATTCCTGGAGCCAACCCCATTGCCAAAGATCCTTACCGACTCGCACCGTCTGAGATGCGTGAACTCTCGAACCAACTCCAGGAATTACTTGAGAAAGGCTTTATTCGCCCGAGCACATCTCCTTGGGGCGCGCCAGTCCTTTTCGTTAAAAAGAAGGATGGGTCGTTCAGGATGTGCATCGACTATCGGGAATTGAATAAGTTAACTATCAAGAACCGCTATCCCCTGCCTCGCACTGATGATTTGTTTGATCAGCTACAAGGCACTACGTGTTTCTCGAAGATCGATCTACGCTCAGGCTATCACCAACTACGCATACAAGAGGAAGATATACCCAAAACCGCGTTTCGCACTCGATATGGCCATTATGAATTCGTTGTTATGCCCTTTGGTTTAACCAACGCACCCGCGGTTTTCATGGATCTGATGAATCGCGTGTGTAAACCATACCTCGACCGTTTCGTCATCGTGTTCATCGACGATGTCTTGATCTATTCCAAATCGAAGACCGAACACGCGCAACATCTACGTTTGGTTCTCGAGCTACTCCAGGGGAATCGACTCTATGCCAAGTTCTCGAAGTGTGAATTTTGACTGGAGGAGGTTCAGTTTCCGGGTCACATCATAAATAGTCAAGGTATTCACGTCGATCCGGTGAAGATTGAAGCAGTTAAGAGTTGGATTACACCTAAGAACCCGTCTGAAGTCCGTTCTTTTCTCGGACTAGCGGGCTATTATCGACGATTTATCGAAGGATTCTCAAAGATCGTTGTGTCGCTTACTGCTCTCACGCACAAAGACAAGCCTTTTATTTGGGGAACCGAACAAGAGTCTACCTTCCAAACACTCAAGCACATGCTCTGCAATGCTTCTGTTCTCACATTGCCCGACGGAAACGACGACTTCATTGTCTATTGTGATGCTTCCAACCTTGGTCTTGGTTGTGTCCTTATGCAACGAGACAAGGTTATAGCTTACGCATCTCGACAGCTCAAAATCCACGAGAAGAACTATACAACCCATGATATCGAGCTAGGCGCGGTTGTTTTTGCATTAAAGATTTAGCGACACTACCTGTATGGTACCAAGTGTACGATCTTCACCGATTATAGGAGCCTACAACATATCTTTAATCAGAAAGAAATTAATATGCGTCAACGCCGATGGGTAGAACTAGTCAACGATTACGACTGTGAGATTCGTTATCACCCTGGCAAAGCAAATGTCGTTGCTAACGCTCTCAGCAGACGGAGCTATCTACTCAGCATTCGTGATGTTCAAGCCCAATACGATCTCGAAACCCTCATCCGCGAAGCCCAGCATGCCTGTTCTAATGAGCGCACCTTGAAGAAGGAAAGAATCTACCATGATGGAACTCATATTGTGAATAAACCGAATGGGATATTCCACTATCTGGACCGAATTTGGATCCCTAAACGGACCGAATTGAGAAAGATTTTGATGGACGAACCCCACAAATCCCGGTATTCTATTCATCCCGGTGCCGACAAAATGTACCAGGATCTTCGCTACAAGTACTGGTGGCCGGGCATGAAAAGGGATATTGCTCTCTACGTTGGGAAGTGCCTGACTTATGCAAAGGTCAAGGCTGAACACCAAAGACCCTCTGGCTTACTCGAACAACCGCCAATCCCTATATGGAAGTGGGAGAGTATAGCTATGGATTTCATAACCAAGCTTCCGCACACGTCATCAGGTCACGACAACATTTGGGTTGTCGTTGACCGTTTGACCAAATTTGCTCACTTTTTGCCAAAACGGGAAGACTACAAGGTAGAACGATTAGCCCGAATCTACACCAACGAGATCATTTGTCGACATGGGACGCCTCGCGACATCATCTCTGACCGTGATGCTCGGTTTACCTCATGGCTGTGGGAAACATTTCAAACGGCTCTCGGTACATCGCTTAATCTAAGTACCGCTTTCCACCCTCAAACCGACGGACAGACTGAAAGAACGATCCGTACTCTTGAAGACATGCTCCGTTCGTGTGTCATAGATTTCGGTGGTAATTGGGATGCATATCTGCCATTAGTCGAGTTCTCGTACAACAACAGTTATCATTCCAGCATTCAAATGGCACCATTCGAGGCTTTATACGGAAGAAGATGTCGATCGCCTATTGTGTGGCACGAGATCGGTCACTCGCAACTAACCGGTCCTGAGCTATTACAAGAAACGACTGACAAAGTCCTCCAAATTCGAGACAACTTGTTGAAAGCTCAAAGTCGATAGAAAAGTTACGCCAATAGACGACGCAAGCCCCTTGAATTTGACGTTGGCGACTACGTACTCCTAAAGGTATCACCTTGGAAGGGTGTGGTCAGATTCGGCAAGAAAGGGAAACTAGCGCCTCGATATGTTGGACCTTTTAAGATTCTGGAAAGAATCGAAAAAGTCGCATACAGACTCGAACTACCGGAGGAACTTAGTAACGTCCACTCGACTTTCCATGTGTCAAACCTCCAAAAGTGCTTGGCTGAGCATGATTTAATTGTACCTCTCGACGACCTTCAAGTAAACGAAACACTACACTTCGAGGAGAAGCCTGTCGAAATCATGGATCGCCAAACCAAGCAGCTCAGACGCTCGCGCATTACTATTGTGAAAGTCCGATGGGAAGGCAAACGAGGCGCAGAGTTCACTTGGGAACTCGAAAGTGACATGAAGGCGAAGTACCCACAGTTGTTTGTTACGGTTTCAGACTAATTTTGGGACGAAATTCCCTCAACTTGGGGAGGCTGTAACACCCCGAGTTTCGAAAGTCAAAGTCAAGATTGAAGTCAAAGGAAGACAAGATTGCTAATTGTGATCTGTCTCTCCTTGCTCAATTCCTGTTTTGACTTCTTTGACTTGTAATTAGTCTATTTTATTTTCGCTTTAGTTGTATTATGTGGAGTATCTATTAATAATCACATGGTAATCGCTGTTTAATCGCTTTATCGCTATCACAATCGCACTCGCAACTCGAATTACGCATTTTGTTATTGTATACGTGTGTGTGTGCCTTATGTGTTACTTGTGCATGATTAAATTATGTTATGTGTGGTAATCAATTGAATCGCGATTGAAACTCAAACGCAATCGAACTCAATTTCAATCGAAACAGTATGATAATTGGTAGAGAAGAGACAGTGCAAGATATGAGTAGTTGCGATTAAAAGTAATTTGACTAGGAAAATCTATCGCATCGCAACGCTCTCAATCACAATAGAAACATCAAAACTCGTCGCACCGAACACTCGAATGAGGTGACTGATCGACCAGGCTACCAGCTGTTCGACCAGCCGACCGTTCGGACTGCCGTCCGATCGAACAGGCTCTCTGCACGGGCTGCCTAGCCGATCGACCAGGCCTTTCCTCTTTGGGTAATCCTATAAATACCCCTTGTCACTTTCATTCTTTCTACTTTTGGCAAGTGACGTCCGACCAGGGCTCCTACTCGCTTTTTCCTTCGATTTCTCGCAATTTCGGTAAGATCTCGTCCTAAATCTTGTACTTCCTTAATCTACACGCACTCCTACACCTTCCTATCTTTTGAATCTTAACGTTTAACCGTGAAATCATCAAGATTCAAGGTGTTCTAGGATGACGTCATCATGTGTTCTTGAAGAACTTCATGTTTTGGCATCAATCTACCAAGAACAACTTATATCTAACCGATTTCCACATAAACAAACAAAGATCTTTCATAGATCTAAACATATTCACAATGAAAAGGAGTGAAAGATGGTTTTCAACTTTCTTTCAACTCTTTTACACTCAATTGTCACACCCCGATATTTCCACATATTACCGGTGGGCCCGGCGGGGAGTATCGTGACGTAGTTGATATCATCATAGTCAATACACACAATATTATAGCACAGCGGAAGGCTTGATGAATAAACTATTACAAACCATACTGTCTGAGTGTTCGAGTTTATGAATATACAGACTGGAATGTAATAAGATCCACAGGCGGATCATAAATGTAACAAGAAACAAAAACAACAGACTTCAGGTATCTCATGGATTTGCAAGATCCTCTAATGACACCCTATAGCTCCAGCCTATTACGAGAGGTACCTGTCAAATCAGTCTTTAAGAAAATACGTCAGTTTACACTGGTAAATACAATTAACTGACTTTTTTGAAAACATTTAAGAAAATTGATTTAAGTGCACATGGCACAAATCTTTTATAACTTGGGACAATTATTTAAATATAATCTTGTATATAGATTTACATGTTTGTCTTACAATTGGGGCCGGTTGGAAGCCGGTCGTGATTAACCGACTCACCACTTATAGAACCCACAAAGGAGTTATCCCCAACATGTGGGTTTATATATTATTTTAGCATTTGCATCTGTCAGGTGTATGCCTACACCCCGTGCATAGGTCGTGGCCATTTTAAAGGAAATGAGCCGAGGATATCCAGGACACGGTCAGATTAACCCCCAATGTTTATGTTATCAAACAAGACATATTAAAACGGGTTATGCAAATTTATTAATCACAATCCGATTAAATGATTTCATACCCGACCAAGTGGTATTATTATAATACCATATCCCAAGCCCGTATAAGGGAAAATAAGTTAAAAGTATTTACCTGATGCTAGCAGTAAAAATCCTAAAGCTTTTTGAAGGCACCTTCTACCGGAAGCTATTTAATATGTATAGAAGGTTTATTAACCTATTAGGATGCTAACGGGTCTTTAATTTAGTCAAGGACTTAGACCGGCTAGCTAGAAAGACTAAACGCTAGATTAAGCGGAGACCGGAATAGAATGTGGTTTAGACCCGACAAGCTTGGATACTTGTATAATATGTTAGATGATGTTCAAGACTTGTTTAAGTTCTTTAGACTTTCTATCTTTTTGATCTTTAAACATCATTAACCACTCAACAATCATGTAAAATGCAAGGATCTAAGTGCTTACCACTAGCACAAGGCTAGGGGAGTTCGAGTGTAGAAAAGTGGTGGATAAAAGAAAACGAGAGCGGTCCTTGAGCTTCCGAGTGCACCAAGCTTACTTGTTCGGTCTCTAGCACCTTTGTGTATGTATGGTTTGCTAGAAAAAGGCTTGAAGGTGGTTGTATTGTGGTGTGGTGGTGGCTGCCGAAACCAAAGAGAAGAAGAGAGGAAAGTTTCAAGTGATTTGTGATGTTGGTGGTGTATGTAGCTAAGTCCCTTTGGTCATCTTTATAATCCCCCAACACCCCTTTGTCTAGTGGATATTGTGTCCTCAAGAGTACATGACATATCTAGTATTTTAATCAATAAAATCATGTGGGGAATTCCCACTTCTAGAACCGGTTGGGGGGGGGGGGGTTGGTTTAGTTGGGTGGTAACTTATTGTTGGTGATCTAGTTAGGAAAGCAAAAGTTTAGTTAGTGTATGAAAGTGTGTGTAATCATATAAAGTGGGTTAGGGTATTCGGGGACCCTAACTAGCTCAGAAAAGTAAGAACAATATGTTTGACAATATTTTTATGTCCCGGGTAATGTCCGGTTGTTTGGTTGGGTATCGTTCCGTTAAAGTGTTTAACTAGTCCGAAAAATGTCTTTTATATATATATTTGTAACACAAATTATTCCCGGCACTTAGGAAAGTATACAGGACCATTCTGCCATGTTTTTGCATTTTACTAACATAATAAAATGCTGAACTTTTAATAATAAATGCAGGATTCTGCATTTATAGTTTGTTTTAGGCACTTCTCGGCACTGTAACTATCACCTAGTGACGCAGTTTTGTCGCAAATAGCTCTTTAGTTCAAATAAACATGTCTTTGCCATACCGAATCCTTCGAAACTTATTTCTAAGTTATGTAAAGGATTTTTAGGGTATGTTCAGCTTACGTCACAGTTCCGGAGTGTACGTCGAGTTAAACTGACTGCGTTTATGCACCGGTTTGCGTATAACCTTCCAGGAAGTGATTTAAAGCTTGAAATCGAATTCGAATTCGAATCAAATTGTAAAATTATTAAACACAATTGCACATATAATGACACCAAAACACATATAATAACACCAAAGCAAATTGTTTTATTGATAACTGACATTGTTTTACATAATACGATGATTACAGAACACAGTTGTCACAGTCTCCGCTACTTTAGGAAATTTCGTCCCGAAATTTTATTTAGAGGAAACTTGTGAAAACAAATGCGGATATATCATCTGCATCTGGTCCTTACGTTCCTAAGTAAACTCGGGGCCACGTTTGGATTCCCAGCGAACTTTGACCAAATGAATCCGTTTGTTCTTCAATTGTTTGTATGCACGTTCCACTATCTCCACGGGTTTCTCGACAAAGTGCATCATTTCATCAATTTGAATCTCGTCGAGAGGAATGTGAAGATCAGCATCAGCTAAACACTTTCGCAAATTGGACACGTGAAAAGTCGGATGAACATTTCCAAGCTCTGGAGGTAGTTCTAGTTGATAGGCAACCTTTCCAATTCTTTCAACAATATTAAATGGTCCAACATATCGTGCTGCAAGTTTTTCTTTCTTTCCAAATCTCACCACTCCCTTCCAAGGTGAAACCTTGAGTAGGACACGGTCTCCGATTTGAAATTCCATGGGCTTGCGTCCCAAATCTGCATAACTCTTTTGACGGCTTCTAGCGGTCACAAGATTATCGCGGATTTTCTTGATTTTGTCTGTTGTTTCCAGAATGAGCTCAGGTCCAGTAAGCTGAGTTTCACCGATCTCATTCCAACAGACAGGTGAACGACATTTTTTACCGTACAGAGCTTCGAATGGTGCCATCTTAATGCTAGCATGATAACTATTATTGTATGAGAACTCGATCAATGGCAGATTAGAATCCCAATTACCACCAAAGTCTATCACGCATGCTCTAAGCATATCCTCCAAAGTTTGAATCGTCCTCTCAGATTGACCATCTGTTTGGGGATGATAAGCAGTGCTTAGATTCAGTTGGGTTCCCAACGCAGATTGCATGGTCTTCCAGAAATGAGATGAAAACCGAGCATCACGATCGGAAATGATATCTAAAGGAACACCATGTCGTGATACAATCTCGTCCACATAGATCTTGGCAAGCTTTTCAGCAGAGAAATCCTCACGGATTGGTAAGAAGTGAGCAGATTTTGTCAAACGATCAACTACAATCCAAATAGCATCGTGACCTTTAGACGTACGCGGTAACTTAGTAATGAGATCCATTGCAATGTTCTCCCACTTCCAAACCGGTATCTCTGGTTGTACAAGCAAACCAGAAGGTCGTTGATGTTCAGCCTTGACTTTGAGACAAGTTAGGCTTTTTGATACATACAAGGCAACATCCTTCTTCATACCAGGCCACCAGAACTTAGTACGAAGATCCTTGTACATTTTATCAGCACCAGGATGGATAGAATATCGAGACTTGTGAGATTCTTCCATTACTAAGGTGCGAAGATCGTCCTGATTCAGAATCCACAAACGATTCTCAAAATAGAGTAAACCATCGTCTTTCCTTTCGAGTTTAAGCTCAAGTTGAAGTGGTAGTTCATATTTCAATAAGTCTTTGATCACACAAGATCGTTGAGTTTGAAGAACACGAGATTGAATATCCGATAGAGTTCGAACAGAATGAAGCTTGACTCGTTCCTTTCGACTAAGCGCATCGGCTACGACATTCGCCTTACCAGGATGGTAGCGGATCTCGCAATCATAATCGTCTAAGAGTTCAACCCAACGTCGTTGCCTCATGTTCAGTTCCTTCTGATTGAGAATATGCTAGAGACTTTGGTGGTCTGTGAAAACCACACACTTCGTTCCATAGAGGTAGTGTCTCCAGATTTTAAGCGCAAAAACCACAGCTCCTAACTCAAGATCATGAGTCGTATAGTTCTTCTCGTGAATTTTTAGCTGTCTAGACGCATAAGCTATAACTTTACCACGTTGCATAAGAACGCAACCAAGTCCTAGATTCGACGCGTCACAATAGACAACAAAATCATCGTTTCCCTCAGGTAGAGATAGAATAGGAGCATCACAGAGCTTCCGTTTCAGCGTTTGGAATGCTTCTTCTTGCTTAGGTCCCCACTCAAAAGGCTTATTTTTCTGAGTCAAAGCAGTGAGTGGAACCGCGATCTTTGAAAAGTTAGAAATAAACCGTCGATAATAACCAGCAAGACCAAGAAAAGAACGAACTTCTGTAGGTGTCGTCGGTGTATTCCAATCCTTAATTGCAACAATCTTGGATGGATCCATGTGAATACCCTGCTCATTGACAATATGACCCAAGAAGTGAACTTCTTTAAGCCAAAATTCACACTTGGAGAATTTAGCAAAAAGTTGTTCCTTCTTTAGGAGTTCCAACGTCAAACGAAGGTGTTGTTCGTGATCGGCTCGAGATTTTGAATAAATAAGAATATCGTCGATGAACACAATGATGAACTTATCTAAATAAGGTTTACAAACCCTATTCATTAAGTCCATGAAGATAGCTGGGGCATTTGTTAAACCAAAGGGCATGACAGTGAACTCGTAGTGCCCATATCTTGTACGGAAAGCAGTTTTGGGGATATCTTCTTCGAACACGTGAAGTTGATGATACCCAGAACGCAGATCGATCTTGGAAAAACATGAAGCACCTTGCAGCTGGTCGAATAGATCATCAATTCTAGGTAGGGGATATCGATTCTTGATGGTAAGCTTATTAAGCTCACGATAATCGATACACATTCGAAAAGATCCATCTTTCTTTTTCACAAAGAGAATAGGAGCTCCCCAAGGCGAAAAGCTCAGACGGATGAATCCTTTATCAGACAACTCTTGAAGCTGTTTCGATAACTCTTGCATCTCCGATGGTGCAAGACGATAAGGCGCTTTCACAACCGGGTTGGCATTAGGTACAAGGTCAATATGAAACTCGACTTGACGAGCTGGAGGCAAACCAGGCAGTTCATCGGGAAACACCTCTGGATAATCCCGAACAATCGGAATATCCTAAATACTCTTGCTCTTGCCTTTCTCCTCGGTGACATGTGCCAGGAAAGCAACATATCCTTTTTGCAAAAATCTTTGGGCCTTCATACACGACATAAGCTTCAATTCACCAGATGGTTTCTCGCCACGAACTTCCAGAACATCGCCAGACGGAAGAGGAATACGAACAATCTTATCGAAACAAACCACCTCAGCATGATGTTTGGTTAACCAATCCATCCCCACGATAATATCGAAACTCCCAAGTTGCATCGGCGTGAGGTCGATGGGAAAAAGATGGTTATCAAGGTTTAACTGACAATCATGAATAACAGAATCGAGAACAAGAGGTTTACCTGTAGCAACTTCGACAGACAAGGGTTTCCTCAGTTTAGTTCTAGGTATCGCAAGAAAAGGTTCAAAAGATAACGAAACAAAACTCCTATCGGCACCAGAATCAAAAAGAATAGATGCAGGTCGATTGTTAACAAGAAACGTACCATTGACGACGAGGTTGTCAGCTCGCGCCTCGTTCTCATTTAGATTGAATACTCGTCCACGAGCGGGATTCGCATTCGCATTGACATTGACATTCACGTTCGGATTTGCATTTGCATTTGCCAACCTCGGACAGTTTTTGCGGAAGTGACCATACTCTCCACAATTGAAGCATGAACCCGGTGGGAATCTAGCAGCATTCCCCTGAACTGGGGCTTGAACCTGAGCAGCTTGATTCTGAACAATCTGATTCTGACCCGAACGACAGACGTTGGCCAGATGCCCAAGCTTACCACACGTTGTGCATTGTCTACAAGCTTGTTGTGCAACATGATGACCGTTGCAGCGAGCACAATGAGGTGCGGTACCAGCATACACTTTCTTCGCAGGTTGAGCTGGTGGGTTCTGAGCAGTTTGTGCAGTTACTGCAAAATTCTGAGCACCCTTTCGCTTTCTCGACTTCTTCGAAGACTCACCCTTCTTACCCTTACCCTTTTCCTTGTCTTTAGCAGAATCAGTTGACTTCTTCTTATCACCCTTGCAGGTAAGTTTACCCTTCCTGACTTGCGACTCAGTCAGGGTAGCAGATAACTCGATCGCTTGACGAACAGTAACAGGATTAACGCCAGTCACAATATCTTGTATGGAATCGGGTAACCCATCGATATACCTCTCTATCGCTTTCTCCAACGGGGTAACCATTGTAGGACACAAAAGACTGAGCTCCTTAAAACGATCCGTATACGCACGGTGTTCTCCCCCGTCTTGTTTCAGATCATCAAACTCTCGTTCCAAAGCTCGAATTTCATGACGGGGACAGAACTCTCTCATCATGAGAGCTCGAAGCTCTTCCCATGTTTGTGCCAACTCCACTTCGGCACCCCTGTCGCGCATCACTCCGTTCCACCACGTAAGAGCACGCTTCTCAAACACACTTGATGCAAATTCAACCTTACGCCCATTCGGACATTGCACATGTCTGAATGTGTTCTCGATACTCTCAAACTACTGCAGGAGCGCAGTTGCTCCTTGCGACCCAAAAAACTTTAGCGGCTTAGCAGAATTGAAATTCTTGAAGTTAGACGGTGCATTGTTATTATTGTTGTTGTTGTATATCTCGTGGACTTGGGTCACAACACCGGGAAGCACAACAGCCACTTGCTGAGAGACCAGGGCTGCGATTTCTTCAATAGTAAAAGATTGTGCTTCACGTCGAGGAGGCATTGTGTAACAAGGAAACAGGAGAATCGAGTGAGGTTGAAAATTAGGAACAACAAAAGAGGTATCGACAAAACATAAGGAAGGCGACCATTTGTTTGTTACCTCGAACAAACAAACGACACGCAGTGACTAATCAAAGTAATGAATCAAAATAATGTATCGCGAAGACATGCTCTCCTATAAGTGAACACTCACCCCAAGAGTTCCCAGGTAAGAGTGACTGGTCCGATTATGTGGATTTGTACGAACACTCTAGCCTTAGACAGAAAACTCAGGGTACAGGAATTCACTCTTCCAGTTTGCACGTGTTCACATTATTTAGACCCAAACTTTGACGAGATTTTGAAAACTCAAAAGGCACTAAGCCAAAAATGAGTCAAACTGGAAGGGTTCAAAACCTTACAACAGAGGGTTCAAAACCTAGTAATCAATCATCCTAGAACCGATGATTAATTTTGGAAGCAGATTCGGATTTTGTTTTTAAAATTCTAAACGCAAATCAACTTCCGTTGGGGTCCTAGAAAGTTATAGTCTAGGTCAAAATTTTACTAATAACCTAATTCCCTATAACCATTGGCTCTGATACCAACTCTTCTGTCACACCCCGACCACGTAAAACAACAAATCGTGGCGGAAACATCGGGGAGTGTTGTAACAGAATTATTGTTTCAAACCATGGATACAAAGAGTTTCGTTTTATTAAATATTAAACATTGTCTTAAGTTAAACAAACAAGTCAAACACAGTCTATTATCGTTATTAAATCACTAAGGCCTCGTCCGGTCCTAAGTGAGCATGCATCCTATTCGCAATCAACACTAAGCAACTTCACCTGAAACATATGTAAAAACAAAGTCAGCAAAGAAATGCTGGCGAGCACATAGTTTTTGTGTGAGTATCAGATTCATGGCTCGTTTGTATGTTGAAACAACTTGTATGACTTTGTTAATTGATATTAGAAAAACCTTGTTTTGTAAAATATTTGTATTGTAAATGAATAACCAAGTCAAAATAGATTGGTCATAATTAATAAACCTCGATGCCATGAATCTTAACCCAAAACATTTGTTTATGTAAACCAAATCATAAATCATTCTTGTAAGAAAACTCGTATGATTTATATAGTTTCGTAACCATCGTTGTGCGACATCGTTTAACTCGTTCTCGTTATAGATCATCGTTCATTTGTTTAAATCGTTCAAAATCGTTCAATCATTCTCGTTTTAATTGTGAAAACTACTTTTGGTCGTCTCGCTAATAACATTCAAACCTTTGTGACTCGTCCATCGTTCAACTCGTACAACCCGTATTAACAAACCACCAAAGGGTAAGTTAACAATCATCAGATTCAGTCGTTACCCACCTAACCCACACATAACCATGGGTGTGGTCTAATAACGGGATTTGTCAGATCCTATGGTACCATAACCTAATACTGATCGGCTTGATCAATGCTAATGAATGTCATTCGTTATGTAACTACCACCAACAAGTTCGTTCACATTATCGAAATCGTTATTAGTTTTGTATATACCATCTCAATCGTTTTGAAACCATCGTTAGAATATTGAAATCGTTTTGATACATATGAATCACCCCAAAACAATCGAAAACAGTAAAAGAGGGGATCTATGTACTCACCTTCGGGTGCGTTTTTAAATGTTAACACAATCCCTCAAATTGTTTATCCACCCTAAATTAAATAAGAATGATTTTAATAATCAAAACGCACGCTTCGACATGCAAAATGCTACTTATGTCATTTCTGTTTTAATATATATGAAACTGGACTGTTTTTGGACATTTAAATAAAATAGTTAACTTATTCCAAAAATTCCCAAATGTTTACAGAATGTCTTAAACGATCCAAATATTGTTGTGTAAAAATATCGGGGTCCAGTTCGTTATCAATATTATATAAAAATTCATTTTCCGGACTGAAATCAGATTTATCTTTTTCTGACTGCAGTCCACGGAATAATTTATTTAAAATTCATCGAGAGTCCGATTTTCGAAATTCCAGTGAGAGAATTACAAATACATCGGTGGTCATCTACAGTACAAATTTCATGATCTAACTCTACACAGAATTCAAGTTAGGATGGAAAACAGGACGCATATTTTCAGCAGCAAAAATGCAGCTCTAGCTGCTGTTACGAAATGACACTTTAAAAATAGTCAACGGAGTCCAAAAATTATGATTCCGGTGCCATTAGAACCGTATTTCATAATACATAAATCCAGACTTCAGAAAATACATTTTTCGTTAAGTTACAGTCTGGTTACAGCCAACTGAAGTTGGCTGTAATCACTAAACAGCTTTCTGTTTTCAGTCTTTTAACATTATAAAGTGTGTTCGATTGATTCCGTTAACATGTTTAGCGATCACAACAATACTTACAGCAGATTATCACTTATGTATTTCAGATTTATCATGCATTATCATATTTCATCATCATTTTAACACTACTTTATCATATGTTAGATGATGTTCAACACTTGTTTAAGTTCTTTAGACTTTCTATCTTTTTGGTCTTTAAACATCATTAACCACTCAACAATCATGTAAAATGCACGGATCTAAATGCTTACCACTAGCACAAGGCTAGGGGAGTTCGAGTGTAGAAAAGTGGTGGATAAAAGAAAACAAGAGCGGTCCTTGAGCTTCCGAGTGCACCAAGCTTACTTGTTCGGTCTCTAGCACCTTTGTGTATGTATGGTTTGCTAGAAAAAGGCTTGAAGGTGGTTGTATGGTGGTGTGGTGATGGCTGCCAAAACCAAAGAGAAGAAGAGAGGAGAGTTTCAAGTGATTTGTGATGTTGGTGGTGTATGTAGCTAAGTCCCTTTGGTCATCTTTATAATCCCCCAACACCCCTTTCTCTAGTGGATATTGTGTCCTCAAGAGTACATGACATATCTAGTATTTTAATCAATAAAAACATGTGGGGAATTCCCACTTCTAGAACCGGTTGGGGGGGGGGGGTTGGTTTAGTTGGGTGGTAACTTATTGTTGGTGATCTAGTTAGGAAAGCAAAAGTTTAGTTAGTGTATGAAAGTGTGTGTAATCATATAAAGTGGGTTAGGGTATTCGGGGACCCTAACTAGCTCAGAAAAGTAAGAACAATATGTTTGACAATATTTTTGTGTCCCGGGTAATGTCCAGTTGTTTGGTTGGGTATCGTTCCGTTAAAGTGTTTAACTAGTCCGAAAAATGTCTTTTATATCTATATTTGTAACACAAATTATTCCCGGCACTTAGGGAAGTATACAGGACCATTCTGCCATGTTTTTGCATTTTACTAACATAATAAAATGCTGAACTTTTAATAATAAATGCAGGATTCTGCATTTATAGTTTGTTTTAGGCACTTCTCGGCACTGTAACTATCACCTAGTGACGCAGTTTTGTCGTAAATAGCTCTTTAGTTCAAATAAACATGTCTTTGCCATACCGAATCCTTCGAAACTTATTTCTAAGTTATGTAAAGGACTTTTAGGGTATGTTCAGCTTACGTCACAGTTCCGGAGTGTACGTCGCGTTAAACTGACTGCGTTTATGCACCAGTTTGCGTATAACCTTCCAGGAAGTGATTTAAACCTTGAAATCGAATTCGAATCAAATTGTAAAATTATTAAACACAATTGCACATATAATGACACCAAAACACATATAATAACACCAAAGCACATTGTTTTATTGATAACTGACATTGTTTTACATAATACGATGATTACAGAACACAGTTGTCACAGTCTCCCCTACTTTAGGAAATTTCGTCCCGAAATTTTATTTAGAGGAAACTTGTGAAAACAAATGCGGATATTTCATCTGCATCTGGTCCTTACGTTCCCAAGTAAACTCGGGGCCACGTTTGGATTCCCAGCGAACTTTGACCAAATGAATCCGTTTGTTCTTCAATTGTTTGTATGCACGTTCCACAATCTCCACGAGTTTCTCGACAAAGTGCATCGTTTCATCAATTTGAATCTCGTCGAGAGGAATGTGAAGATCAGCATCAGCTAAACACTTTCGCAAATTGGACACGTGAAACGTCGGATGAACATTTCCAAGCTCTAGAGGTAGTTCTAGTTGATAGGCAACCTTTCCAATTCTTTCAACAATCTTAAATGGTCCAACATATCGTGGTGCAAGTTTTCCTTTCTTTCCAAATCTCACCACTCCCTTCCAAGGTGAAACCTTGAGTAGGACACGGTCTCCGATTTGAAATTCCATGGGCTTGCGTCCCAAATCTGCATAACTCTTTTGACGGCTTCTAGCGGTCATAAGATTATCGCGGATTTCCTTGATTTTGTCTGTTGTTTCCAGAATGAGCTCAGGTCCAGTAAGCTGAGCTTCACCGATCTCATTCCAACAGACAGGTGAACGACATTTTCGACCATAGAGAGCTTCGAATGGTGCCATGTTAATGCTAGCATGATAACTATTATTGTATGAGAACTCGATCAATGGCAGATAAGAATCCCAATTACCACCAAAGTCTATCACGCATGCTCTAAGCATATCCTCCAAAGTTGGAATCGTCCTCTCAGATTGACCATCTGTTTGGGGATGATAAGCAGTGCTTAGATTCAGTTGGGTTCCCAACGCAGATTGCATGGTCTTCCAGAAATGAGATGAAAACCGAGCATCACGATCGAAAATGATATCTAAAGGAACACAATGTCGTGTTACAATCTCGTCCACATAGATCTTGGCAAGTTTTTTAGCAGAGAAATCCTCACGGATTGGTAAGAAGTGAGCAGATTTAGCTTTCATCCACATAGGTCTTTCAACAAATCTCAAGCTTTCATCAATTTGCACGTCTTTATGAGACATAGCCAGTGATTCATTGGCTAGGCATTTCTTGAGATTACAGATATGGAATACATTATGGATTCCACTCAGCTCCTCAGGCAAGTTTAGCTTATAAGCTACACTGCCGACACATTCGATAATCTCGAATGGTCCAATATATCTAGGGCTTAATTTACCCTTCTTACCAAAACGCATCACACCTTTCCAGGGTGACACTTTCAATAGAACTTTATCGCCTATCTCAAACTTTAGAGGTTTTCGCCTCTCATCAACATAACTTTTCTGCCTATCCCTGGCAGCTTTTAGGCGATCATGAATCTGGACAATCTTGTCCGTTGTTTCAAGGACTATATCAGGTCCTGACAACTGAGTTTCTCCTACTTCTGCCCAACAGACAGGCGTTCTGCATTTCCTACCATATAATGCCTCAAAAGGCGCAGCCTGAATGCTAGTATGGTAGCTATTGTTATAAGAAAACTCGATCAATGGTAGGTGGTCATCCCAACTACCACCTAAATCAATAACACATGCATGAAGCATGTCTTCCAAAGTTTGAATTGTACGCTCACTCTGTCCATCAGTCTGAGGATGGTAAGCAGTGCTAAAATTCAAACGCGTGCCCAAAGATTGTTGGAAACTTTTCCAAAAATGAGAGGTGTATCTAGTGTAGGATCGAATTTCGACCCGAACGAGTCGCGTAGAAGAGTTTTTCACCAAAACAAGAGGCGGAAACAAGTGTTTCGATGTAATTCAGCACGTATTCACTTTTAACTGTCGATATTATTGATATGAAAGACGTTTACAACCTGTCGACACTTCGGCAGCACTTCGTGGCTCACCGGAAGATAACACCTAGAACTATGTGTGTGATTCCGCTCTAATGACCTATATATACTACATGTGATTTCGCTTATGTGTACACTGACACATATGTGATACCCTCAACTGCCATAAAAGCGAAATTACAATGACATAAAAGCGATACCTAACTCTTGACATATGAGCGGAACCTATCCTATGCCATAAAAGCGAAATAAGCATCTGACAAATAAGCGATATCATGCAATTGTCAAATGAACAAAATCTCATCTAAATCCATGTAAAACTCCTTTGTCTTTTGTGAGATGGTGTCATGATGACTTCACTTTGATGATGTCATCATGACATCATGCTTGATCAATCTTCGCAACGAACTGAGACACGACTGAAGACGTAGACGACAGACGGATGCACCAACATCTAGTATCTCTATCAGAGATAATAGACACCGGTACTCCATGAAGAGCTACGATCTTGTCTACATACAACTAGGCTAATTTATTGGAGCTATGAGTCTCCTTGATGGGTAAGAAATGTGCTGACTTAGTCAGTCTATCAACAATAACCCATATGGTATCATTTCCATGCCTTGTTTTAGGTAACTTGGTTATGAAATCCATGGTTACCATCTCCCACTTCCATGTAGGGAGTTCTGGTTGTTGAAGCAGACCTGAAGGCTTTTGATGTTTAGCTTTAATCTGAGCACAAGTCAGGCATTTAGTTACATGTGTGGCAATAGATCTCTTTAAACCTATCCACCAATAATTAGCTTTCAAATCATGATACATTTTGTCACCACCAGGGTGAACTGAGTACTTGGAGTTGTGGGCTTCCTGGAGGATTACCTCTCGAAGTCCTCCATGAATAGGAACCCAAATTCTTCCGTTCATCCTGAGAATTCCATCCTTCCCAGGTGCTAATTGTTCAGCAGTTATACCTAACTTTTCATTTCGCTTTACCAGGATGGTAGCGAATTTCTTAATCATAGTCATTTAAGGTTTCCATCCAACGGCGTTGTCTCATATTAAGCTCTTTTTGATTGAATAAATGTTGGAGACTTTTGTGATCAGAAAAGATTGCGCATTTAGTTCCATACAAATAATGTCTCCATAACTTTAATGCGAATACAACGGCACCCAATTCCAAATCGTGGGTGGTGTAATTCTTCTCATGCACTTTTAATTGTCGTGATGCATAGGCAATCACCTTACCTCGTTGCATAAGCACACAACCCATACCGGTGTGTGAAGCATCACAGTATACGACAAACTCTTCAATTCCATCAGGTAAGGTTAGCACTAGAGCATTGCTCAATTTCTTCTTAAGAATCTCAAAGGATTCTTGTTGTTTCGAACCCCAATCAAACTTAACATTCTTACGGGTCAAAGAAGTTAATGGTGCAGCTATTCTTGAGAAGTTCTCAATGAATCTTCTATAATATCCAGGTAAACCCAGAAAACTACGAATTTCAGTAGGAGTCTTTGGTGCTTCCCAATTCATTACAGCTTCTACCTTAGTGGGATCTACTTGGATACCACGCTCACTAACAACATGTCCAAGGAATTGGACTTCACGAAGCCAGAATTCGCATTTGGAGAATTTTGCATATAGCTTTTCCTGTTGTAGTAATCCTAAGATACATCTAAGGTGCTTCTCATGATCAACTTGGCTTCGAGAATAGATAAGGATGTCGTCTATAAAAAAAATGACAAACTTATCCAAGTATGGTTTGCAGACTCTATTCATGAGGTCCATGAATGCTGCTGGCGCATTAGTGAGCCCAAATGGCATCACTAAGAATTCGAAATGTCCATACCTCATCCTGAATGCCGTCTTAGGCACATCTTCAGTTCTAACCTTAAGTTGATGATACCCAGATCTCAAATCAATCTTCGAGAAGAAGCTCGCTCCTTGAAGCTGATCAAATATGTTGGTGCACTACATCTGTCAACTTCGTCTTGTATCGAGTCTTACACTAGTTAGAATAGATCAGGGCATGTAAAACGAGAGTTAGAAAGATTTCACTTGAAGTTATGTTTTGTATTTGAGATTTCGCTTGAAGCCTCAAGCGAAATCATCATATCAGATTTCGCTTCAGGATGTTCCAAGCGAAATCTCAATCTCTATATATAGGGATGTTGGTCAAGCGAAATCAGAGAGATAGAAGTTTCAGTGAGTGATTTCCATACCGAAGTGTTGCCGGTGTGAGAACTGATTGTAATTGTTGTCTAATCAATACAAATCAGTGTTAAAGTGAAGATTCAGCTGTTTACACGTCAAATACTTGTTTTCCGCACCTGTATTTGATAGAATTCCTCTGAACCGACTCATTCGGATCCTCAAACCGATCCTACAATTGGTATCAGAGCTCAGGAGGAGGAGTTCTGCAATATTCAGCCGAAATTCATCAAAATCTCTTACTTCTACACTTTCTTTTAACAGTTCAGAAACTTTTCACGGTCTAAATCATCTCAAATTCTCACAGATTGTTTAAAAGTACAAGATAACAAACCCTTGAAAGTTTCACAGCCAAATTCAATCTAAAAGTAATTAAAATTGACCTCCGAATGGATTTCGCTTGAACAGATCAGATTTCAGTAGTAGATTTCGCTTGAAGTTTCAAGCGACACCTAGATTTTGCTTCAAACAGCATTCTATTTCGCTTCAAGGCTGTCGCTTCAACGATTTCGCTTCAGAAATTTGTCACTTGATTGTTTCGCTTCAACTATTTCGCTTCAAGGTTTTCGCTTGAGGATTGTTCAGTTTGTCTAGTTCGCTTGAAGGGTACCGCTTGAGAAGATACTATTTCGCTTAAAAGAAATTGAAACATGGATAACGATTTCCACAACGCATTTGCAACATCGCCTAGTTCATCTTCCATTGCTCAGAACATGAATTCAGAAAATGAAACGGGGACTACTCAGAAACCCCCGAAGCTAATGTGTATTGAGGAATACTATGGATGGAAAGATCGTTTCGAAAATTGGGTGCAAGCAAATCATTTGAGATCATGGGAATGTATTCTGAAAAAGTATATGTTACCACGTTCTGAAATGGAGACAGTAAAACAGATTTCAGAGTTTGGTAATGAAGAACGGGAAATGTATCGAGCTGAAAAAATGATGATCAGTTTGCTTCAACAAGCTATCAAAGAAGATATCTTTATACTACTTCAACATGACAAAACATCAAAGTCAATCTGGGATGCTTTGAAAGTTAAAGTTGAAGGTAGTGCAAACATGATTAAAAGCAAAAAGGCATTGCTTAAAAAGGAGTTTGATTTGTTCACAAGTTTGCCCGGAGAAGATACAAAGAAACTCATTGAACGTTATTGTCACTTAGTTAGAACAATGTCAATGATGAACATCAACAAAGATGATGAAGAATGGGTGGATAAGCTAGCTGATGCTTTACCTCAGAAAGAGTGGGGAACATATTTGATGATACTGAAAAATACCAGAGTTTATGAAGGGTTGTCAATCTCTCAGTTTATTGAAAAGATTGAAAGTCAGGATTTAGAACAGCAGAAGATTGCAAGGATGAATAATCCAAGTGGTCAACAAGATGTAAGGATGTATTACAAAGGTAGTGTTCCAACTTCAGAAGCTGAGAGAAGTCCAAAAATTCAGACTGCTTATAGTGTTGGAGATTCTACAGAAAAGACTGATCAAAACTCAAATAAAAGCAACAGTGGTTTCTCATTGTATCCGAGTGTTAATCCAAAAAGCTCATCAGAAAGTTTTCAGTCTCAAAGCACAAAGATGGGAAATGGTTGTGTGATTCAATGCAACATAGCTCTAAATCTTCCAGAAGGTCAAAGTTTTTCTGAAGACATTGCTAAAGATCATATGGCATTACTTGATTCCGTGCTTATTTCATATGAAGGTTTAGTGGCTGGCAGAATCGGAAATCCTATGCTTACCAAAGAGGATTACGATCAGATAGATGCTGAAGAAATGGAACTGATGGATATCAAATGGTGTCTTGCAAGTGTTCTTAGACGTGCTGAAAAGTTCAAGACAATTACCGGAAGAAATGATTTTCTTGATGCTTGTGTTTCTACTTTAGGTTTTGATAAATCTAAAGTTACTTGTTTCAGGTGCAGGGAAAAAGGTCATTTTAAACGGGAGTGCAAGAATAGAGAAGTTAGTGGTGCTCAGAATCCATTTGGAAAAGATGATTACTACCGGAAAGCCATTTATCAACAAGTTGGTCAGTTACAAGACTCACAAACAGCTCATGGCAGAAAGATTGAAGATTCAAAGAAAGGATGTTTGGTAGATTTCAACTGGAGCAATTATATATCTTCCGACAGCAAAGCATACACAGTTGATCAAGATGATGAGAAATTACCTGAAGGTTTCAATTGGGATATGTTTGTTGATGAAAAGGGTGACTTCAAAGCTTTCATTGCAAAGATTGTTAGAGAACCAGACTTATTTGCAACTTGGATGAGATCAATTGGTGAAAAAGTGAAAGATCAATCGAGTACATCTGAAGAAAGTTTAGAAAGTGCTGATGATGAGTCATTAAGTACAAACGATAGTGTGCAAAATGAAGATACTTCAGAAAAAGAAGTTGTTTTTGATCAAACACCATCTGATACTGGTGTTTCAGATGCTGAGTCTGAAAAATCTGTAGAGTTTGATCAAACATCAGTTGATAGCAGCAGTGATGATGAGGAAGAGAAACAGATTAATATTGCTAAAAAACATCTTTCTCCTGAAAGTTTTCATTTTTATTTTGCAGATCGCATGGAGAAACTGAAGGAGAAACAAGCTGCAAAAGAACAACAACAGAATGAGGAAGTTAAAGTAGTTGTTGAAGAAAAGGTGACTGAAGCTGAGAAAGTAACTGAGGAAGAAAAAGTAATTGAAGTGGTAAAAACAATCGAGATTGAAAAGATTGTTGAAGTTGAAAAGCCTTGCAAGAAGTGTTTGGAAGCTTGCAAAAATTGCGAAGAAAAAGATGTGACTCTGTTTGATAGAGAAAAACTGATAGAAAAATTACTATCTGACATCAGTTATGTAAAAGAATCGTATAGCGTGTTGAACAGAACAGTGACAGGTCTTCAAACAACGAATTCTGAAAGAGAAAAGGCTTTAACGATGACAAATTCTACGTTAATGGCAAAGCAAAAGGCGATTAATCATTACATCGAAGAAAATGCTAATCTAAAGCAAGAGTTGGAGAAAGAAAAGATTGAGAATGAAAGGATCAGAAGGTTATTACTGAGTTATTCTTGTTCTGATTATGTTATTGATCGAGTGTATCCTACTATTGCAGGTTTTGAAGCATTTCAGGATGAGAGGCAAAAGAATGAGACTGGTAAGAAATCGACTGTTAAATACAACAAATGTCCGCCTCCTATCTGGGAAGGATATTCTCCTAGAAAACCAAATGAGGAACAAGTCGAAAAAGCAGTCAATATAAAGTTAAAATCCGAGACAACTGACGTTTTACCAGATAACATTGATATCACGTTTACCTCGTCTGATACTGATCATGAGTCTGAGTTAATCAAAAAGGTGGTCGATCAGGTGTTGGATACTGAGGAGGTGTCTGAGTCAAAGTCTGAGTCTGGGTGTTCAAGTTCGTCAGTCAAAAGTTCGAGTTCGTCGGTCACAAATTCAAAATCATCAGAAAAACGGTCTTATAGTAAAGAATTTTTGTTATCAAAAGCAAATTTGAATGATGAAACATTTAAAGTTGCATATACTTTAAATGGTTCTGACAAATTATACTCTGATGAAGAGTTTCCAATGGATAGTGTTAGATTTGACAAGATCAAAAAGGTTTTCAAAATCACAGAAATTAATATTTCTGACACTAGAAATTTAAATCTTAATGAAAAATCTAAAAAATACACTTCAAGAGTTCAACAAAGGTTAAACAAGAAAAAAGGGAAAAAGGATTACAATTTTAGTTCTGGTTTTCAAAAGAAAACAAACCAAAATTGTAATTACAAAAGAAAAGGTTTAGGTTTTATTCAGCAAGAAAGTTACAGAAAGGTAAACAATTCTAAACCAAAAACAAAATTTGTTTCAGGTGGAAGTGTTGAAGATGAACAGAAGAAACCTTTCTGGAAAGAAACAAATCAGGAGTTTCTTGTTGAAAGAAAAAGAACAGGAACTGGAGTTTTTCATTCAAGAGACATTCCAAAAGACACAAGAACTTGTTTTCAATGCCAAGTTGTTGGACACATAGCTCACAATTGTCCAAACAAAATCAACAAAAAACAGGGAGTCTCTGAAAAACTTAAAGAAAAAATGGTTGAAAAGAATGATTCACCAACTACAAACTTCAAAACTGTTGAAATTTCAAAGAATGAAGTTGGTGAAAATTCTAAAAGATTGTACAAAAAGAAGGCAAAAGACAACCAAACATGGGTTGTTAAGAAATCGGTTGATAGTTCTGACAATGAATCTGATTCCACAAAATCAGAGGAGTCACAAAATGAGATTAATGATTTGTTGAATGATGCTGACATTAAATCTATGAGTGTGAAAGAAATTCAACAAATGGTTGGTAAAATAGAAATCTCAGATTTTGATATTGAAAAAACATTCAATGGTAATGTTAAGAAAATTTTCAAGAAAATGCTTGAGGGAAAAGTAAAGGGGGTTAAAGATTTTTATGCAACGAAAAAGGCAACTTACAACCCTACTGCCCAGGAATTGGAAGCCACCAAGTCAAATAAGACTTGGGTGGAAGTTTGCTTTCCTTAAAGTCTTAGGACTTGCCGGAGATCCCAAGTTTATATCGTGGATCAGGAATCGGCATTTTTCTAATATTTGAAGAATTTTGTTGAAAGTTTTTGATAGTGTTTGGATGTTTATAGGTTGTATGACTACGCCGGAGCTTCCAGGTTGGTAAGTGCGAAGCAGGAATCGGCATTTTGATTGGTAAAATGGTGATGTAGATGTAATATTCCTACAAGTGGTATTTCTACATGTGGTAATTTTTACTTGTGGTATAGTAGGTGCTTACATGAAAAAGGTTAATCAAGGTCATTAAGTTGAACTTGATTGGACCATACTTACAATTGGTATTTCGAATAGACAATGTGATGAACCACACTCCGAATCTACAAATGATTATATCATAAAAAACTTATTTTCCGGAAAAATCATTTTGATTAAAACAAACTTAAGTGTTTTGAAATCTAAATGAGAAAATAGTTTTGTGATAGGGGGAGTTCTGATTGTTTATGTCGAGTGAATGGCGATTTGATGCGATTCGATATCAGTTGTCACTTTATTGTACAGTTTATTTTCAATTTTTCTAAAATGTGTTTGCATTTTAGGGGGAGTAAGAAATTTTTCAGAAAATCCAAAAACATTTGAAAATTTGAAAAAGACAAAAACATGATAAAATTCAAAAATGAGTTTTTGTTGCATATAGAGGAAATGATAGTACATCAGTGGACTATCACAACATGCTAAAGAATTGTAAAGTAAATATGTGATAAACAATCTTACTGTGGATGTGTCAGTAGGTTTTTATACATTTAGTAAAATTGTGACGAGATATAAACCTAAATTTCAAACTTGCTTGTTCTGTGGGTTAACACAAACTTGGATATATAGGTAACCCCTGAAATCTTGTTTGAAAGGTCCCTTATTCTGAGATACTAGGTCTTTATGCTCAGTGATATCTGGGGTATTATCTCGGGACTTCTGCTGAAAGAAATTTCTGACCTAGTCCCCGGATAATGCTTTCTGCAAATGCTTGAAACATAGCATCGCCCTCAGCAAGCTGATGAAACAATAAAATTGATAGTCGCTGCTGTTGTAATGCAAAAAGATCCTCTAAAGGGGACACACCAAAAGTCGAAGCCGTCATCTCTCTGCGTATCGAAAGATCGACCTGAGCTCTCACGGCCCTCGTACTATAATTTATTCCCCTGGCAGATATCATCTGTGGTATACTCACCTGTAAGATTGAATATTGGGATCTGGATACGGGAGTATATTCAAGTAGTGGGATACACGAATAAGTTCAAGAGCTTAAAACATTAATTTCGTATCTCGGATCAATTGAACTTTGTGTGAAAATTTAAGAGGACAAACATACTGACAATCTAGGTAAATTGTTTAGAACTTAATATGAAATGAAGCTTAACGGTGTTGGTGATAGGTTTCAGAAACTGATATGATCCTCTTGCACAAACTCACAAAAATATTGTTTGTAAATATTTCCTTATTGCATTCCTTTACAATCAAAAATTACAAAAAGATTTTAGTGTGTTTTAGCATAAATTTTTGAAAAATTCAAAAAGATTTTTGACAACTGATATTGGATAGCTGATTGTCAAAATTTCAAGTGCTAAACATGATGACTTGGTTGTGAGGGGGAGTGAATCTTAAAATGTCAAAAAGGTTTGTTAAAATTCTACAATTAGTATTTTTAAAACCTACATTTGGTTCATTATTAGTTTGTGATATGAAAGAAAATTATCTGATTATATCAGATTGTTGGTGCATTTAACTTGTTAAAATTAGAAAATTTATTTCTGGGTTAAGATTGTTACAGGTGAGCCAGGTTAATTCATTCAAAATTTACAAAAGTCAGACTCTGATCAAGAATCTAAAGTTTGCTAGTTGCTGATGCTGATGAACTTAAGGAATCAAGAGATCTGATCAAGAGAATTAGATAAAAGCCAGGCAATGATCTTGTATACAACATTTGAGTCAGACATTGATCCTAAAGCAGATGTTGCTGAAGAACAAGTGAATACCAGCAAATCGTGAGGGGGAGTCTGATAAAGCTAGGAGATTCTGGAAAAGAAGATAGAGAGAGAAAAGCCCAGAGACTGATCAAGACTGAAGATGTGAAGACACAGCATTGGTGTGACTCGATAGTCGACTCGTTAACATCTGAGGGGGAGTCTGTTGGTGCACTACATCTGTCAACTTCGTCTTGTATCGAGTCTTACACTAGTTAGAATAGATCAGGGCATGTAAAACGAGAGTTAGAAAGATTTCACTTGAAGTTATGTTTTGTATTTGAGATTTCGCTTGAAGCCTCAAGCGAAATCATCATATCAGATTTCGCTTCAGGATGTTCCAAGCGAAATCTCAATCTCTATATATAGGGATGTTGGTCAAGCGAAATCAGAGAGATAGAAGTTTCAGTGAGTGATTTCCATACCGAAGTGTTGCCGGTGTGAGAACTGATTGTAATTGTTGTCTAATCAATACAAATCAGTGTTAAAGTGAAGATTCAGCTGTTTACACGTCAAATACTTGTTTTCCGCACCTGTATTTGATAGAATTCCTCTGAACCGACTCATTCGGATCCTCAAACCGATCCTACAAAATAAGTCATCGATCCTGGGTAAAGGATAACGATTCTTAATCGTTACTTTGTTTAGCTCACGATAATCAATGCATAGATGCATTGATCCGTCCTTCTTCTTCACAAATAATATTGGAGCTCCCCAAGGCGAAGAGCTAGGTTTTATAAAACCTTTTTCCAATAAATCATCTAATTGAGTTCTGAGTTCCTTCATTTCAGCAGG
The DNA here is from genome assembly GCA_030545235.1 of Helianthus tuberosus. Taxonomy (NCBI): domain Eukaryota; kingdom Viridiplantae; phylum Streptophyta; class Magnoliopsida; order Asterales; family Asteraceae; genus Helianthus; species Helianthus tuberosus. The sequence continues at coordinate 108,563,865 of CM060450.1, forward strand.
TGCTAGGCGATAAGGAGCTCGTGCAATAGGTGCGGCTCCTGGAAGAATGTCTATCCTGAACTCTACTTGTCTTTCAGGAGGTAATCCAGGTAACTCGTCAGGATACTCAGAGATGATTGGGGTATCTTCAATCTTAGGTTTTGGATCATTCATAGTCACTTGTGCCATGTAAATGACACATCCACTCTTAAAACACTGTGATACCTTGAGAATAGACACATTGCTGGGCAACCCGTATTGTGTCTCTCCTTGAATAGTGACGGATTCACCAGAAGGGGTTTTGATAATAACTAGCTTTTTATCACAGGCAATTTGGGCTTGGTTATGCGACAAGCAATCCATGCCTAAAACTATATCAAACCCAGCCAATTTCATTGGCAAGAGGGACAGCGGGATAGAATGATTCTTAATGGATATAAAGCACCCATCAAGAAGAGTTGAAGCTGTTTCTAAGGTACCATCGGCAAGTTCTACCTCATATTTTATGTCTAGAGTCTTAATAGGCAGATTCAATAACTTACAGAACTTATGGTCTACAAAAGACTTATCAGCACCGGAATCAAATAAGACTCTAGCATAATTATTATTGATGAGGAAGGTACCTGTTATGACGTTATCGTCGTTCACTGCTTCCTTCGCGTTCATTTGGAAAACCCTTGCGTTGGTTTTCTTTGCCTCCTCGGGCTTCTTAGCATTCTTGGGGCAACTGGTTTTAATGTGCCCCTTTTCATTGCAACCGTAGCAGGTTGCATCCTTTATATTTCGGCACTCAACAGACTTGTGCCCTTTCTTTTTACAGATCCCACATGGTTTGGCTTGTGGGTCCTGGTTGCACTTCCCAACGTGCCTCTTATTGCAGGTTTTGCATCTGGGCTTATCACTTGACTGCCCCTTCTTGGAATTAAAGTTCTCTTTTCCTTTCTTGTTCGAGTGAGGAGACTTATCTTCCTCTCTCTTCCTCTTCCCATCATCAGTGGTTTTCTTTGCCTTACTCCTCACAACATCCAAAGTGAGGGACAAAGATAGATCTACAGCAGATCTATAAGTGGCTGGCTTAGAGGCCTTAACATTCCCTTTTATTTCAGGAGCCAAACCACCGATGAAACGCGCAACGCGTTTGGGTTCAGGAGTGACTAAATACGGCACAAGCCTTGGCATTGAATTGAAGCTAGTCACATAGGATCTACAATCCAGATCCTTCATCACCAAAGTGAGGAAATCAGTCTCTATCCGTTCGACTTCATGCTGAGGACAATAGGTCTCCTTAACCAAATTAACAAACTTGTTCCATGACAGATTATACAAAGGAACCTTCCCAGTAGCTTGCACTAATGCTTTCCACCAAGTAAGGGCATCGCCCTTAAAGGATTGAGACACAAACTTTACTATATACTCTTTAGCACATCCGCTAATGTCTATCACAGTCTCCATCTCGTCCAACCATTTCATACAATCAATCGCTCCCTTTTCTCCCATAAAATATCTCGGTTTACAGGAGACAAAATACTTATAGGTACAACCCTTGGTGTACCTGGGAGTCGGCTCAATGATAACCTGTCTCTTGGGCTCACTGCCCTGGTTAGATGAGTACTGAGACTCACTTTTCTTATTAGTGTGAGGTTGAGAATGGGATTTTGAATGAGTTTAAGACCTAACAATACTAGGCTCTTTAAACTTAGCATTTACCGCTTGAGAAACTGCTGCGGTGATCATTGCTTGCAGTTCGGCACCAGTGATATTAATCCTGGTGTTGTTGCCTTCTGTAGGATGACCGTTTGCTTCATCCGAGCTAACCATTTCTGAATACTATATCAAACATAGATGATATATTTAAATTTACACATTAGATCATTGCATTGATGACTAGATGGTCATGGTATTATTAAACCATATAGACCGTTTTAATAAATTAATCAAATCAAAAGAATGTAATATTCTCTTATATCTATTAGACAGGGGAATTATAATTCACCACTGTCAATGTCTTAAAAGACATTTTATTTAACATTAGGCTTGTCTCAGAGACGATTAAAATATATAATCATCGGTCTCTTGGATTAGTGACCTTGTAAGAGTCGAACAAAGTTCATTGCCTTTTTGACAAGAAATTTATAAAATAAAACTTTCATTGTCACTATTACACCTTTGCTTTTAAGCATACATCTCTAACGGATGTTTTTGGTGTATACATCACATTGATGTCTATTAGCCATGATTTATGATGATCACATAGGCTAAAAAAATAGTGGCTTGGAAAAATCCAAGTACATTAGGAAGATTGTGTGATTTCTCGTACCGCACAATTCAGGATTGTTAACATGCTTTCAGATGTTAACAGAGAGTCATTATCTTAAAAAGGTTATACCATCATAGCCATTTAATATTTTGGCTAGGTTATACCTCTAAGAGTTTCTTAGGCGGATTAAATAAAATTTGAAATGAAGTAGCATGATATAATAAATTACATATTAAAAAAAACAAATTAACTTTATTAAACTACGAAACGATTACAACATTGCCCAAAAAGGGTCTTGAGAAAAACAACACAAACTGCCCACGCAGGGGCTACTGAAAACATTGCCCACGCAGGGGCTACTAAAATGGAAGTAAGTCCACGCAGGGACTTGGTACATGAAAACAAAATAAATGTCCTCGCAGGGACTTTATTACAAACAAAACAACTCAACATCATCCTATTTCTTCTTGCCCTTGAGAAGGTTCATAAGACCATTGACAAAGCCATTGTGCTTCTTCTTAGTTTCATGGGTCTCATGTTCAACCCTGTCTAACCTCTCTAAAATATCTTGTGTTTGCTGCTGCTGGAACAGAGGAGGTTGTTGGTATGGCGGGTATTGAAAATCCTGCGTCGGGTATCCAGTGGGATAAACTGGAGGGTAAGAAGAAGGGTAAAGATGATGGTATTGTGCAGCTGTAAGGTACGGATCATGAGTCCCATAGTCAGATGGGTATCCAGACGGATTATACCCAGATGATCCTGGGTATGTCGGGATCGGGTTGTCAAAACCCAACGGTGGCTGTAGTGGTGCGTGTGAAACTGGCGGAAGGTTGACTTCCGACACCGTGTGTGAGGGTCCACCCAACTGAGGGTCTTCTGGGATAGGAGGATACGAACTTGAGCCACGTGGAGATGCAAACCGTGGTCCCCCACGTATGGACATTCTAGCATTTCTCCTCCGCCTTGGCGGCTCGGGAGGCTGTTGAGGTGGTTCCTCAACTGGCAAGGGTGGTGGGGTAACAGCTCGAAGTTGTGGTTCATCCAAGGGAGGTTGGACTGGGGAGTTATGGTATGATGGTGTAAAGAACTAGTCATACTGAGCCATCCTTTCTTGAAATGAGTTGGGCCCATGGTACGGTGATCCCTGAAATGGGGAACCGCTTGAGATACTTATTGGGTGGCCTGGTGTTCCTGTTTGCAAATCTGGGTCCAGGTCATCGTCCATCTCCATTTCCTGGGAAAAGTGATCCTCAGTTCCCAAAGGGTTGTAGCCCAAAAAGTCGTTAACATAAGTGTTCGGATTAAATTGTGCAGGAGAGTAAGTAGAATCTGAATGATGAAAAGGATGAGATTGAAAGGAGTGGTGTGATTGGTTTGAGTGATGAGTTCCCTACGAAAGAGGGGAATGATGGGGTTCGATAGGAATGGGCAACCCAAAATAAGGAGGGTCAGATGGTGAGGATCCTAGCGAGACAGAATGTCTTGCTGGTTCAAAGCTATGGCTCCAATTATCCTTTGAGTCAGAGCCGGAAAGCGAGTCGGATGGTGTACGCCTATGGGACGGTCCCGAGCTGCGAGACGGTCCTCCCCGCATGGGTCCTTTGTCTTTTCCTCTTACTCTAGGTGGCATTCTTCCCAGTGGTAATCTGTCAAAACAAATAACTATAATAAAACAGTAAAAGGAAGGTTAAGAGTAAATTCCTAGGTCATTTTCCTAGACTTGAGAGTCTAAGGAATGTGCTTATTGTATCATTGAGATTAAACACAAAAGGTTAGTGTTTAATTCACTCGATTTTGGCTCTGATACCAACCTGTCACACCCCGATATTTCCACATATTACCGGTGGGACCGGCGGGGAGTATCGTGACGTAGTTGATATCATCATAGTCAATACACACAATATTATAGCACAGCGGAAGGCTTGGTGAATAAACTATTACAAACCATACTGTCTGAGTTTTCGAGTTTATGAATATACAGACTGGAATGTAATAAGATCCACAGGCGGATCATAAATGTAACAAGAAACAAAAACAACAGACTTCAGGTATCTCATGGATTTGCAAGATCCTCTAATGACACCCTATAGCTCCAGCCTATTACGAGAGGTACCTGTCAAATCAGTCTTTAAGAAAATACGTCAGTTTACACTGGTAAATACAATTAACTGACTCTTTTGAAAACATTTAAGAAAATTGATTTAAGTGCACATGGCACAAATCTTTTATAACTTGGGACAATTATTTAAATATAATCTTGTATACAGATTTACATGTTTGTCTTACAATTGGGGCCGGTTGGAAGCCGGTCGTGATTAACCGACTCACCACTTATAGAACCCACAAAGGAGTTATCCCCAACATGTGGGTTTATATATTATTTTAGCATTTGCATCTGTCAGGTGTATGCCTACACCCCGTGCATAGGTCGTGGCCATTTTAAAGGAAATGAGCCGAGGATATCCAGGACACGGTCAGATTAACCCCCAATGTTTATGTTATCAAACAAGACATATTAAAACGGGTTATGCAAATTTATTAATCACAATCCGATTAAATGATTTCATACCCGACCAAGTGGTATTATTATAATACCATATCCCAAGCCCGTATAAGGGAAAATAAGTTAAAAGTATTTACCTGATGCTAGCAGTAAAAATCCTAAAGCTTTTTGAAGGCACCTTCTACCGGAAGCTATTTAATATGTATAGAAGGTTTATTAACCTATTAGGATGCTAACGGGTCTTTAATTTAGTCAAGGACTTAGACCGGCTAGCTAGAAAGAAACCTTACGGTTCTAAACACTAGATTAAGCGGAGACCGGAATAGAATGTGGTTTAGACCCGACAAGCTTGGATACTTGTATAATATGGGTAGACTAATCACATTTTGGAAATTGAGGATTTAATGATAAGGTTTGACCCGTTTCGACTATTTTATGTAAACTAGTCACATAAGCCGATCCGAACGCGTAAACGCGTGACGGGTAACCAAATAAATTATATACAGGTCTTAATCATTATTATGCTCAAAATATGTTAATACATCAGTAAGATGTTAACATATATGCCCAAAAATTAATTTAAACCAAAATAAGTCCCATAAGGGCATTTTGGTAATTTTAATGCCCATAAAAGAGTTTAATTGTGCAACTGAGTTTCAGGTCTGTTTTAATCAGTAAAAATATGTATTTTTATAAGTTATATCAGTAGGGTATTTTATATATGTGAAATTTATCTTATATAACCAAACTATGCACCGAAGGGGCATTTTGGTAATTTCACATAAACTTTAAAGGTCAAAATAGACTTCTGAGTTTAAAAACTTTAGCTTACTGTTTAATTATATAAATTAGCTTAAAAAATCAGTGGGTAATAAGTTTTATATGCCAAATTTAGTTTTAACTCAAACTATGTGCTAGAAATGCTTAAAAGTCGGTTTAAAGGGGTATTCGGGTTAAAATAGGAAATCTGAGTTTTTTGATCAGTTTATAAAGTTCAAAATACTTTATTTATCATGTAGAATCAGTAGCAAAAGGTTTGGTATTAAAAAGTTATGTAAAACTCATTTTATGCATGAAAAGGGTAAAACCGACAATTACCGAAATCAAGTTATAATCCTATGTTATGCTCAGCCTAAAAATAATTAAAAATCTTCAAAATCCCAAAATATTATTTTACATCAGTAGGTACAAAGTTTGATGTCAAAAATTGGGTTTATATAGGCTTTATGCTAATTACGCCATTTAAATAATAAAAAGCTCCTTAATTACGCTATTGAGCATAACTCCTATTCTAGACCTCCAATTGATGTCAAATTTTCAGGACATGTCTAAATATTAGTAGCAAAGGTGTTAGTCCAATCACATTGTTAAAAATCCCAGTTGTATGTAAAAAGGGCGTTTATGGCATTATTAAGCATAATTACGATCAAGTGCATATAATTCAAACCACTAGGCACCATGCAATATAACTCGAGAGGGTTATACTACTAAGTAAAGTGGTCCTAATGGAAGCTTAAAACTTGGAAGAATTAAGCTTGAACGGGTCAGAACTGAAAGTCAAAGCAAAAGTCAAGCTTTTGCGACTTTCGGTTATAAACTGACCTTAGACTATTAATTGTCGGGTTAGGACTGATAAGACATGATTTAATATTAATTACCAAGTCATTAGAATGTTAAAATATAATTTAGAACCTCTACTTTGACCCGACAATTGACCAGTCAAACGAGATAATTAGGAGGTGCCCTTTTAAGGGTTAATCACCTACACTAATGTGGTTCTATAACCACTTTCAATTTGATCAGTGGTTAGACCATATGTAATTAAAACGAAAGTCAAACTATATTTACAATAAGTTTGACTTTAGAGTAATTAAGCTAAATTAAACGACTAAACAAGAAATTAGAGGCTTACTACAGGTCCTAGCAGTCTTTTCTACACTTGATAATCCTCTTCTTACTGATGGAAGCTCCAGAACAAGTCCCTCAAGTGAATTGTTTGCAAATGTGTTTATGAACACAAGAGTAAGCTCCTTTATATAGCAAAGTCCATGAATCTAGATCATTTCCAGGTGTTATTGGAGGCCCTGGGATCACCCCAGGTGTCCTAGCTAGTGAAATTAACCGACTTACAGCTCCCTAGGTCATTACAAACTAGGCTAAGGCGGTGGAACAGCCAAAACCCACACCTGGAAACATTTACTGATCTGGGCATGCTGAGGCGGGCCGCGTAAGACTTAAGGGTGTCTTACGTGGGCCGCGTGGACCGGTTAAACTGGTAAAACAAGTTTAAATGCTGGCAGCTTTAGTCCCTGCTCATTTTTAACCCTTTTTAACTTTGTTATTGACATGTAAGGCCCTTGTAATTAGTATGTTGAGGCTTAAGGATGAATAAACTAACTTCGTTAGGCTCCGGTTCGTCAAATACCTCTATGAAAGCAAGTTTCATCAAATTGACACTTTTGGCCCAAAGTCTTGAAAACATGCGTAGCGATCTCGAAACCACGTGAATTTTATACCATTTATTCTTGAAAGTATATTTGAATATTTCGAAGCCTCGGTTTTGTTAAAAGGTCACTCAGAGGTCAGAATTGACATGTTGACACGTTTAACCCTTGTAATTTAAAAATCTTCCGATTATTTTCATAAATGGCTTCTTATATCCAATCAATCACTCGTATAAGAATATATTCATCATGTGTGGTCATTCAGAGGCACAAGGTTGGCATGTTGACACTTTTAGTCCTTGTGGTTTCATAGTTTCACTGTTTGTCAACTTTAGTTCTTCAAACTAAATCTTTCATACCTTTAAGGTTTAGGACACGTGTCTTTACATAAATGGGACACGTTTTTACGTCGTGTTACATCAATGCACTCAAAACCGATAGAATCGGAACTTGTGCCGGCTTACTACTCATTATTGTGGTTGTGTTGATTCAAGATCCGTATTCTATCCACGGGATTATCGATTCCGGGTTAAACATGGAACGTCGTCTTGAACCGTCCACTGATCGGGTTTGGGTGATTCCTGTCCGGTCAGGAGCACCAAGTATTGACGAGGTTCCTGTTGCTTAACACGTTATCAAAATATCTCGATAAAATGACAAACTATCAAAAACAACCAAGTGTAAGACGAACAGGTTAACCAGGACGGATTGCCATCCGCACGGACTGCTGTCCGAACGGACAGCCAAACCGTACGAACTGCCACCCGTACGACTTGCACCTTGGTCCCACACATCTATATTGCCAACACTTGAAGTCTGAATGTTGAATGAATTGCTGTCCGATTGGACTACCAACCGATCGAACTGCCATCCGAATCATGAGACGTTTGAACTTCAACACTTAAACAATTTTCAACATGTTCAATTCACAATGGATGCCACCCGAACGAACAACCGTCCGATCGAGTGACACCCTCCTGTGAATTTGTTTTCACTGAAGTGCCCAACCGAACGGGTTGCCGTCCGATCGAACGACCGTCCGATCGACCGACCTGAAAGGTAGAGATACTTCAATGTTTTCTAAATACTACAACGAAAACTTCAAAAGTCAAGCCATCATACACAAACACATCCTTCTCAAAGGAAGAAACAATCCACTCGAACAGTCATCCGACCGGACGACTGTCCGAATGGACTACCAACCGCACGACTGGCTGTCCGATCGGACTACCATCCGAACGGACTGCTGTCCGAACCACTTGTACTTTACATCGTTTTCGCGTCGCTTATCGTTATACTATCGATCTGTTCAGGCTAACCCTACTCTCTAGCGCTCCCTTCAATCCATCAATCGCTGTGAGTACACTCGATCCCTTTTTGCTTTACGCATTTTTGGGTGTTACATACGTTACTTATACAAAAATCACATCAAACACACTACGCAATACTTTACACGCTAACCGCTATCGCATGTATACGTGACTTAATGAATGCTTGTTTGTTATGTTTACACATGGAATGCTGTCTACCTGCCTTAGCAACGGTAGTACTATTAGTTTGGACTCAGCACCCGTTCACTCGGGGGTTGTTAAGGACAATTACCTACATGGCTCACAGTGGTAAGAATGTATCGCGAACTGCCTTGGGCAGTCAACCTGCAGTCATTGGTATCGATAGGTTCATGTCGATAACTAACATGCCTCATTTCACTCTGTGTACGTGCTGGTTATGCGTAACGCTTTCGAACTCTATATGCTATTATCAAACTTGTATGCTCACCTTTACACTATGTGTATTGACTTTATTTTAACGTATGTGACAGGTGCTTAGGATGCTTATCTGCTAGGAAATCGAGGCTAGAATAAGGTCTTAGAGGCCAACAAATAGTTGTCTGTACAAATGAAATCTGAGTTGTCGGAACATAACTATTTCCCTAGATTTTGTCTGTAATAATTGTATTATCTCTTAAGACATGGTATGGGACATGTTACTTTAAATTAATTGGTAATGATAATTGTTATGGAAACTTCTGGATAATCTGTTTCGCTCAGTGTCATGCCCCGGTGTTTCCGCCATCGGTTGGGGTGTGACATTTGGTTTCTTCCCAGCTTCCGGATTGAAAGGAATCCCTAAGTAGAGTTGGTTACATGAACCATAGAACCAGAATCAAACCACCAAGAATTAGCAGGAACATTTAAATTATAGGACTCAAGTATCATGAAAAAATCATTACCTTTCTTAGCCAGCCACTCTTTAAAGTCTGGGCTCTGCATATGTCCTGCCTTCTTATAGAACTTGCAGTGGACTTTCCCTAAAGAGTTCTTAGAGCTGGAAGGTGCACTTGTATTAGGATTGGGCCTTTGGACTTTGGAAGCATCCTTTCTTTGATAATTGTTCTTCCTCTTCTTAGAGTTGGAGGTGGTGAAGTTTGCAACATCAGTAGTGCGATCCATCTTCATACGCTCTTCCTCCTGCACGCACATAGCGATCCGCTCACTCATCGTCCATTTATCCTTCTGAGTGTTATAATTGATCTTGAATACTTCATAGGACGAAGGAAGCAAAGTAATGATGAAATGAACAAGGAAACCATCACTGATTTCCATGTTTAGCCCCTCCAGCTTATTGGCCATGTCATTCATCATCATGATGTGCTCGCGAATGCCGCTCCTCCCATCATACTTAGTTGTCACCAGCTTGAGGATTAGAGTACTAGCGTGTGCCTCAGACGTCCCTTTGAATTGCGCTTCCACAGAAGCCAAGTAGGTTTTAGCATCATCAGAATCAGGAATGGCTCCTCTGATTGCATTTTTTATGGACTGCTTCATAAACATGAGAGACATGCGGTTACACCTAGTCCATTTTTTATGAGTCATCTGCTCAGCAGCAGTACTTTGAGGAGTAAGGTCCGCTGGCTTATCCTCTCTTAAAGCATAATCGAAGTCCAATAATGCAAGAGTAAGTATGAGAGAGTCCTTCCGTGCAGCAAAGTTATCACCAGTTAATTATGGAATCCTACAATTGGGTGCTGATAGTGGAAATAAGATGAGCGAATTACGATACTAAAAAAAGTCTTAATGTGATCTATGGGCTTTTTATACTAAGGTTGGCATAAATAATGACCATTTTAATTATGAAGTTGTGATATTGTCTATTACTAACATCAAAATAATAGGCTTACTTAAAATTCTACTTAAATGAAGACAAATCAGCTTTGGCCAGAAGTGTAATCATTTAAGCATGTGTGCAAAGTAATCGTGACAAAACAGCTTTGGCCAAAAATTAGACACTCACTTTAGTTATGCACTTGTTAAGTACGCTATACATGAATGAATTAAATCAGCTTTGGCCAGATATTAAGACATTCATGTTTGTAACGCATACTCAACATGGCTTTTTATAATACTTGAACAATAAATAGATGTATCAAATCAGCTTTGGCCAGAAATGATACATCATAAGCTCACCCAAGTTAAGCCATTTTTGGTTTTGTAAAACATTATCTGATTCTGATTAATTAACTAAGTATTTACAAAAACCAATTATTTAATAGCAAACCACCTGTTATCACGGATCGAGTTCACCTTAGATTTCGAGTGAGATCTAGAGTAAGCTTTCGAGTAAGATTTCGACTCATTATGAGGTTTCGAGTCGCAACAACCTGATTGCCAGTCACTAATGCCAGTCGCAACCTCACTCGAAACCTCAAGGTTTCGAGTGATGAAGACTAATGCCTTAATGAGATTTTGACTTCATTATGAGGTTTCGAGTCGCAACATCCTGATTGCGAGTCGAAATCTCTGTCGCAATCTCAGTTCTCCTCAAATTTTAGTGAGATTTCAAGTAGAAATCTAAGTCGGAATCTCAGTCGAAACCATCTAATCTCGAAACTTATTCTCCAAGTCTCGAAATCTGCTCATCAACAGTTGTTAGTGGAGATAAAATTGAAAATTCAAATTTTTAGGGATTGTGATAGAGTTTCGTGTGTTAATACTGATCTAATTTTATCAAAATATTTTGAAAAATATAATCTGTCTATCCTTTTAACAGTTTTCGAAAACTTTAAAAGATAAAATTAGATCAAAACAGTAAAAAACACTTAATAATCCAAATCATATTTCAAAACATAAGGGAATTTCGAATTCTCCTAAGAACACATGATGAACCCTAAAAATAAAACCATAATTTTCAGGAACCCGAAACCTGAATTTTTAATGTTTTGTAAACAGATTTCGGACATAAGTTTACCCATTTGATTTCGAGTCATACGATTAACCAATTCAGTTTATCGAAACAATGATTTTGGTGACTTTAAAGGACTCGAAACCATGCTGTGAATTTTAATAAGCTTTCAAAAAATTTCTATTTTCCAGATTTCAATCCCAGAATTAATGGATACGAAAACAGAACTGATTTATCAACATATGCTTTGATACCACATGTAGATCAGTTCTGTTTATATCATAATGGAAAACATGAAAACATAACCGTGATTGCAGACAGGCCAACAGAGAATCCAGTAAGAGATGCTACCATCGAGTTCGACATGCTTGTCAAGATGATCTGGTTCCTCCTTAGGGTGCAATCTAATGATGGTGATGCAAACCAAATAGGGTGTTCGGTTATGGGATAGAGAGGTCGATTGATGTTATGAAATAATTAGGTTTTCTAACCTTAGAACCTCTATATTAGTCTCCTTATATATGCACTCAAGAGGAAACCTAATTAGTTAATAAGGGTAATATGGTCCATTAACAATTACCAACTAATTATCTAATAGGCTATTATATATTTTGATCTATACAATGTAAATGATTATAATGGCTACTAGATTAAATACAACACCATAATATATTTAATCTTTCAGAACCTGCTCAACAACTAGAATAGACCATGTTTATGACAATTGACTCATCTTTATCACATATACTTTACACCACTTAGCCCCTCATCTAGTCCGTATAGATGGAAAAGAAAAAAAAATTAAAATAAACCAAATTTTCATTCTTATTTACTTGAATTTTCCCCTCTCATTCATCACTAAAGTTAACAAGTAGTTGCTGTCAACAACTCGTGTCGTCACTTTTGGCCGGAAAAAAAATTGATGTAGTTGCTTCACTCCTGTTCTTGCTTTAACTACGCTAACCCCCTTCTTGCTTTAACTACTGCTGAAATATGTTGAGGGATTATATGTTCATTCATTTGTGCTATGTATCACACGTGTAAAGTTATTTTGGACATGTTTTTGGTTTAAGTTTGTGTAGTTATAATAGTTGGAGATGCTGAGGTGTACAATTGGGAATGTTTGAGGCTTGCAGTGGAACTTTGGAGGGTGCATAGTGAAACTTTGCATAGATGCTGATATAAAAGAGAGTTTAGGGTTTCATTTCCTGATGAATACTCTCTCACTTCATTTTATACTTTCTCTTACTAGATTTTGTTTAGATGGAGTAAAATGCCCAGAGAGTCCCTGTGGTTGTGTAAAGTAACGCCTATAGTCCCCAACTTTTGGAAATTACACCAGTGCTTCCTATGGTTTACTTTTTTGTTACTCAGATGGTCCTTGGAGTGGATGGAAGTTAGTTTTCTCAGTTAAGTTGGTGTGAAATGACTATAATACCCTTAATATAAAATAAAATAAACTAATCAAGTATTAAATAAATAAAACATATATGTATATACACACACTTACTGACACTTATATCTCTCTTTCTACTCTCTCTCTCTCTCTCTCTCTCACTAAAAACTATCACCACCATCATCTCCACCGTCGCCATCCCCTTCCACCACCACATGCTCTGCCCCTACCATCAACCACCCATCCCCAAATCAACCACCCCTATCCACCTCACCCTGTCGCCTTCACCAACCCCACCACCCTCCACCATCGATCGTACACATAATCCGAAACAGATGAAGCTCCTAGCACCTGTGAATTTCAAATTTTGTACAATTTTATACAAGTTTTATGAGAATTTGTCAGAATTTAGGGTTTATTGAGGTTCAATTAAATCAGGGCAAACTGTTTTACCTTGTGAAACGACTAATATGGTTTTTTTGGATCATCGGAGTTGTTAACTCTCACACGTCTGAGCCTCTTTTTGTTCCGCGTTTGTCTAATTTGTTCATTAATTATGGAGGTGCACGATTGGGGGTGGGTGTGGTGCTTTGTGATTTGCAGGTTGCACACCGATGGAAGTTTGATTCGAAGGTTCAGGAGGTGGTTGGGTGGAGTTGAACGTGATGTGGCGGGTGGCAGATTTGGATGTTTTACGGGAGTTACGGTGATGATGGTGGATGGTGATGTTTAACTGGTGGTCGTTGGATGTGGGTCGTTGGTGGGTTTCAGTGGTTTGTGAGTTTTAAATTGGTGGTGATACATTAAAGTGAGTGACGCTGGAGTGGTGGTTCAGTAGAGGTGGTGGTCGGGAGAAGGTTCAGGCGGTGGAGCGTTGTAAAAGAAAAGACGGTTACAAGAGGTTTCTTGTGGCAGTGGTGGTGCTGGTGACGGTAGGTGGTGGTGGGGCTTTTCTTGAGAGAGATAGAGAGAGAGAGAGAGTCAGAGTGTGTGTGTTTTAGATAGAGTGAGTGTTTATATATATGTGTGTATGTGTGTGTGTGTATTTTTATTTTTTAATAAAAGCAAGGGGTAAATAAGTCATTTCACACCAACTTAACTGAGAAAACTAACACCCATCCACTCTAGGGACCATCCAAGTAACAAAAAAGTAAACCACAGGGAACACTGGTGTAATTTCTAAAAGTTGAGGACTATAAGTGTTACTTTACAAAACCACAGGGACTATCCGGGCATTTTACTCGTTTTGATTTGTTAGTTTCTGTTGTTGATCCGTTCGGATCTTGTATCAATCTTGTATTGTTTGTGATGATCAACTGATTGTATTCTGATTGATACAGATCTTACATTTTGTAAGATCTAGGGTTGGTAGGAGAGTTGTCTGGGTTGGTTAAGCAATAAAACTTTTATGTCAGTGTTGTGTCGCTATATCCCGTGTTCTGTATCTTTATGATCTTTTTCAACAACTACACTACCGGTGAGAGCTTAGGGAGAAAGGGGCACCCTATGGTAAGTACCCTAACCCTGACCAACCACCACTCGTCAACTCAAAAATTGCACCAAGTACCCATTAGCTAGTATTTGGTAGCGGCGCCTACCCTAGCCACAAACTTTTTTTTTACATAAATATAGTCAAATGTTATATAGAAAATAAATTGCATTAACTTAAAAAAAAATAATTCAACACAAACGAGTAAAAATAAAATTTAAAAAATATTCCTAAACATCGCCTTCCTCTTAGAGGTGCGGTAGATCTTGGGCTGAAATATGAATAAGAAGATCATTTTTAAGTCGAAAAGGCATATCTTGGTCCATCAACTCCGTAAGCGTTGTGTTGTCAAAAACGAGTTCGGCTACTGGATCCTTAATATGGAGCGGTGAGAACGCATTCTGTCACACTCTGATTCCCGGTGGGCCCGGAAGGGTATAGTCGTGACGGCTGGATAACAGTTATTATAATATAATAATATGCAGCGGAAGTATTGGAGTAAAATTATTAAATTCAATAAGGCTTGAATATATAAAAGTATTACAAGCGTTTCAGTATAAGCCCATAGGCGGGATCTAATAAACAGAGCTTTATACATCATAGGTCTTAAGCTCCAGAAGTTGCAAATTCCTTAGCCTTCATTCTAGCCAACCCGGATTCCCAGCCTATAATAAGGTTCGGTACCTGCGGTTCAATCTTTTGAAAATACGTCAGTTTAAGCTGGTAAATACAATTAAGTGGCTCGTTTTGAAAACAGTTTTTCAAAAGAGTTTTATACATAGAGAAAACCCGTAGGTAATCATTTAATATTTCGTGGGATGTATTCTTGTCACCAGATTTACTACTTGCCTTACAATCGGGAAACAGAGATCAGAGCCAATCATTTAATATGATTAAGGGTACACACCAAAGTGGGCAGTGGGTTTTTATATGCCCTTTCTTGCCACATCCATAGCAGGTAGCGTCCTTCAAGTTCTTACATTCATGAGACTTGTGGTCCATCTACTTACAGATGCCACAGCCTTTGGGTTGCTCATGGAAACATCTTCCAAAGTGTTGCTTCCTGCAGGTTTTATATTTGGGTTTTGCCTTATTCGGCTTGGACACGTGAGAGCTCAAACCAGTCTTACCCTTTTTATAATCCTTACTAGGGGTATCATCACGCTTTCGCTTGTGATCCTCTTTGGCCTTAGCCACTTTTACTCTTATCTCATCTTCAGTAAGAGATAAAGCTAGATCCAGAGCGGATCTAAAAGTTGTAGGTTTGGAGGATTTAACCATCCCCTTGATTTCTGGAGCGAGTCCTCCAATAAATCGCGCAATGCGCCTGTATTCAGGAGTAATTAGATAAGGTACAAGTCTTGACAAAGAGTTGTACTCAGATATATTGGCTCGACACTCGAGGCCTTTCATAGTCAGCTTCAGAAAGTCAGCTTCAACTTTCTCCACCTCGTGAGGTGAACAGTAGGTCTCGCGGATCAGTTCCACGAACTTAGACCAACTCAGGTTGTACAATGCAACCTTGCCAGTGGATTGGATCAATGCCTTCTACCAAGTTAGAGCATCCTCCTTGAAGGATTGGGACACGTACTTAATAGTGTCCTTAGTGGCACAACCGTTTATATCAATAATGGTTTCCATCTCAATCTAGCCACCTTAGAGCATCAATGGCTCCATTCTCACCCGTAAAGTCACGAGGTTTACAAGAAACAAAGTACTTATAAGTACACCCCTTCTTAGAGTCACGAGGCTCAGTTCTAACGATACTCTTGATATTTTTCTCACTCTTAGTTGAGGAGCAATGAGACTTTTCAGTCTTTTGAGTAGTAGAACAGGGTTTAGAAACAGAGTCCTGTTTTTGTACTGATGGTTCTGGCCCTTTAAGTGTGGCCATAAATCCATCTAGAGCTTTACCGACTTCATCGACAATTAGGGATTGAAGATTATTCTCTTCGTCCTTACGGTTTTGGTGCTCTAAGTCGTCACCATCGTTTTTCTTACTTGCTTCGCCAATGTTTAGGCTTGCCATAAGTTTAACTGAAAGATATATGGCCATTAGTAAGATTTTTTTTGAGAACTCAATAGCAAATCAATTTATTTGCATTAGATCGTGAAGATCTATACATATCAGATTTACTAGCCTCACTTACTGCAACTGGTAATGGGCTTTCATTTATAGTTAGCTATATAGCTCAAAAGATTTTTAGTCCCTCTCCTTCCGCACAGTTGGGATTCTTTGGAGATTAGGGACACGTTTTAGTCAATGTAATCAATATAGATACGTATTCAACGTATTCAGAATAAGTAATATCACATAGTTGGACTAAGATTTTCTCCCTTCCACATAGTCTGGAACTAGTTGGAGATTTTGAGATACGTTTTATTCAACGTATTTAATATGGTTCCTTTCCTTCCACATAGTTGGGATTAGTTGGAGATTTTGGAACAAATATCGTCGTGTGGTTGGACGAGAGTTTTCTCCTTTCCACATAGTTGGGAATTAGTTGGAGATACTTTTCAGTCAACATATTAAATATGGTTCCTCTCCTTCCACACAACTGGATTAGTTGAAGATTTAGAACAATTATAGTCTCATAGTTGGACGGGAATTTTCTCCTTTCCACACAGTTGGGAATTAGTTGGAGATATGTTTCAATCAACGTATTTAATATTGGTCCCTCTCCTCAGTTGGAGATTTGGGATACATCTCAGTCGATGTTTAAATATAGGCCCCTCTTCTAAGTTGAAGATTTAGGACAATTGACATAACATAGTTGGATGAAAATTTTATCTCCTTTCCTCATAGTCAGGAATTAGTTGGAGATTTAATAATACGTTTTAGTTAATGTATTTAATATTGATCCCTCTCCTTAGTTGGAGATTTGGGATAATTAATGTCACATAGTTGGACAAGGTTTCATCTCCTTCCTCATAGTCGGGATTAGTTGGAGTTTTGAGATAAGTGCCGTCACATTGTTGGACGAGAATCACTTATAGATTATTAAGATTATATCGGTGTGAGGGAATTAGTATTCCACTACTATCACATTTTCAACCACTGCCATTGGTGGGAATATATGTTTAAGACAGAATCTCTTATCATGGTCTATTTACTAGTCTTAATTACGTAAGAACTAGTAAACCGAATAAACTTAAATGGAAAAATATTTGCTTGATTGATCACGGGCTTCCGACCAATTGTCTTACCCTATAGACTTGGAATTTTTAATCATTCTCCTTTCACATAGTTGGGATTAGTTGGAGATTTCAGGACACATCTCAGTCGACGTATTTAATACTGGTCCCTTTCCTCAGTTGGAGATTTGGGACAATTAACGTCACATAGTTGGATGGAAATTTTATCTCCTTTTCTCATAGTTGGGAATTAGTTGGAGATTTAATGATATATTTCAGTCAATGTATTTAATACTTGTCCCTCTCCTCAGTTGGAGATTTGGGACACGTCTCAGTTGACGTTTAAATATAGGTCCATCTCTTCAGTTGGAGATTTGGGGCACATATCGTCTCATAGTTGGACGAAAATTTACACTTTCTCAACCACTCATTGGTGGGAACATGTGCGTTTAGCCTTCGTCTATTGAGCAATCAAGAGATTTGTTTGATATGGCAGGAGAAATAAATGTGACCTTCATAACATTTGAAGGAAAATAATAAAATGGGCTCCATAAAATCAATGATCATTCTTATAGCATTAACATTGCCAAGATATATTTAGATGCTTACTATTAGTTGATATCAATACAATATGATCGTTGAGAGATCTTAAAGTTTCCATGCATTAAACCTTCATACTGGTCAGGCATGAAAGTAATCAATGGGAGACACTAAGATACTGCCAATCATCATATGGTGCTTTTATCATACTGAGTTTGGCATTTATAGTTAAAAATAATTGAAATAAAAATTAATGTCATACTCCATATGGAGAATTTGCTGGCGAGATTTGTCGGATTTATATAATATAATATACCCAAATGGGTTTGAATAATCGAGTTCCAAGGCTCGAGATTATATGCTTTAAGCAAGAATCAGAAAAAGTGATTCCTTTTTCTGTTTATTCTCTAGAATGAGAGAACATTTGAATCAAAGGATAGAAATTTGTGCAAAAGTGCACATATATCCTTGCCATGATGCAACTTTTCATAGTTGTTACTGCCTCAATCAGCTGGTGAGATATCACCGGAATGTCTATCAAATATGATAGACTTCAAATAAATGATATTGGGTTATCGCAGGAATATCAGAAAGATATAATATCAGGTGACGAGGTTTAGCATCCTCGCATCGGTGTTATCATCTCCAAAACAGTGTAGTTCGCCATATGGAACTTCAAGCTACTCAGTGGTAGAGATTATCGAGTCCGCGACCCATCATAAATTCCTCATCTTGTCCGCGATATCTTGGCGGCATTCGTAGAGTATTCGTAAAATCAATAACTACTATATATATAAATAAGAATAGTTTTATGTTCCGGTCTAGACTCGGAGTTTCTTAAGGAATCTGCATTTGTGATATTTGAGATTAGACACAAAAGGCTAGTATCTAATTAACTCAAATTGTAGCTCTGATACTAACCTGTCACACCCCGATTCTCGGTGGGCCCGGAAGGGTATAGTCGTGACAGTTGGATAACAGTTAGAACAATATAATAATATGCAGCGGAAGTATTGGAGTAAAATTATTAAATTCATAAGGTTTGAATATATAAAAGTATTACAAGCGTTTCAGTATAAGCCCACAGGTGGGATATAATAAACAAAGCTTTAGACATCATAGTCCTTAAGCTTCAGGAGTTGCAAATTCCTTAGCCTTCAATCTAGCCGACCCGGATTCCCAGCCTATAATAAGGTTCGGTACCCGCGGTTCAGTCTTTTGAAAATACATCAGCATAAGCTGGTAAATACAATTAACTGACTCGTTTTGAAAACAGTTTTTCAAAAGAGTTTTATACATAGAGAAAACCCGTAGGTAATCATTTAATATTTCTTGGGATTTATTTTTGTCACCAGATTTACTACTTGCCTTACAATTGGGAACCAGAGATCAGAGCCAGTCATTTAATATGATTAAGGGTACACACCAAAGTTGAATAAAACGTGTCTTATAGTCAGTATGCCTACCCCTGCACACTATTCCGTATGGCCATAATAGTCCATGAGTCGAGACATCCGGACACGGTACCAATAACCCCCAACCGTTTCAGTTATCAAGTAAACGGATTAAACCAGATTTTTACATTTATGGGCAACATAGACGACCCATTTATGTAATACCCGCTCTAAGTGGCTGATTTGCCAACCCAAGTTTATAAACTAAAATAAGTTAAGAGTATTTACCTTTTTGCTAGCTTTCAATCAATATGATTATAATTTAGCAAAAAGCCTCAAGTCTAAGTATTATTGACCCAAGTCCGATTATCTGGGGGGTTCTATAGTTTGGAATGAACAGATTTATTATCTGTTAGAATGTATACGGTCAAAGGTTAGTCCCTTTAGATATGACCTGTTACTTAAGAATAGGTTCGCTAGATTAAGCGTAAATCGAATAAAATGTGGTTTATACCTATCCGAGTGCAAGCATTCTGATTTGGAGAGGTTTTGAAATACCTAGACCCGTTACGCCTAGTTTATGCGAACTAGGTTCGCATAACTAGTTATGCGCATAAAGATGGGTTTTGAAGGTCAGATGGGCATACGACAAGTCCAAGTAGTAAATTACATTTTTAGTTGAAGTATCTACTGACTTAAAGTCATATTATATGTTTGGTTAGTTTAAAATCATTAAATTAGGTACTTTGACCATACAAGGGTATTGCAGTCATTTTTGATAATAATTTTAAGACTTGTTGTTTAACCCATTGAACAGACTGACCATGTGGTATAACTTCAGAGAGTTATACTCAATAATATCATGGTCCTAAAACTAACTTAAAACAGGCCTAAACGTTGACCAAACGGGTCAGAATCGAAAGTCAAAGCAAAAGTCAAACTGCTTGACTTTCGATATAGAATTAAGCTCTAAACAAGAAATGACGAGTTGGACATGTTTAGACATGTCCTAATATGTTTTGTAAACTGATATAATGTCAAAACTTCAAGTTTTAATAGTTAGAAGCTTGATTAACGTAATTTGCAAAGTTTACGTTTTTTACCATTTATTTAATATAATTGCGACTCGTCATTTCGCCTACTTAACGTGATCTTTAGAAGGTATGATCCCAGTGGATTATAACCTTCGTTATTATGATCACGTAGCCACATTCGAATCGAACATTGGCTTGACCATAATTGTGATTTAACTATTAAGCATAGATTTACACAAGTTATTATAAATTTATGATTATAGATAGATTATATATACTTCAATATGCTTTAGAGATCGACTAAATTAGAATCATGGCTTCTTGCGTAATCATCCTTCACCATCTTTTTCGATCGATTTAGATTCATTATTAAAAAAGGGCATCAATGTATCTTGTATCCCCACGACTAAGGTTTGTACTCTAAACAACTTATATGCACGGATTTGGTTTTTCGCGACCTTGTTATCGGGAATCAAAATTCGTTATTATGTAACACAAAAATTGTTATATTATATACAGTATTGATTGTATATAGTATTTATTGTATTGTTGATATCATAAAAGAGGTGACCACTTAACTTCTGCACCGTAAGGTGACCATTAAACTACTGATATCACCGCAAGGTGACCACTGAATGTGAACTATTGAATGTGCTCTACTGAATGTGATACGTGAACCACTGAATGTGCTAATGAATATGCTTTACTAAATGTGAACCACTGGATTTACTACTAAATGTGTATACGTATATAAATATATATTGTTAGGAACTGTTATGTTGTTGTCTCACTGAGTAACTTTTACTCAGGTATGCATATATCTTTTTATCTACGTTAGGTTACAGGTTGGAGACACTTGGAAAAAGGGCTAGAGGAATTTATGTATCAAGATCAAAGATATTTATTTAATGAAAAATAAAGGATCTTTTTGATTGATTGTAACGTTGTAATGATTTTATTATTAGTATTAATGGAATTATGTTTGATTCTGATTACTGTATAAGTGACAAGTCAGCCTTAATCGTGTGAAGAAGATGATATCAAAGCGTAACAACGATAAATACCCAACCGGAAGTTTATTACCCTAGAAAAGTATTTCAAATGATACAAAGAACTGACAACTGAAATAATCAGAGAAATATTCTCGCAACTCTCACAAGATCATTAACTTGATGATCTTTAACAGACAAACACCTAGAATTACAAGATCTGTGAATCAACAAGATTCACAAACAAACCCTAATTTGTCACAATAAGATAGGAAGCAGAAGACTCTAGAAAAACAATCTCAGTTATGAGATAACAATGTTAGTTTAAAGACTTTATAATAACCCACTCTTCTTAACCCGGGTTGGGCCTTCAACTCCTTATAACCAGCAACAAACTTTAGCCTAGCCCAATCAACTCTTCAGCCCAAGTCAGCACTTGATCAAAAGCCCAAAGTCCTCAAATATATGTTAAAAGACAAATAACAAACAAATTAGAAAATATTAATAAAAGACTAGTATTAACGAAAATTTAATAATGGAATTGTTATACCATCAACTCTATATATTTCAACACCCCTCTAAATTTCATTATTAAAAGGATAAAACATACATAACTCATTACACATATAGAGATGATCCTTAACCAAACCACCCTTAGTAAACAAATCAGCCAATTGATGCTTAGACTGAATACCAAGACATTTAATAACAACTTTAGAAATATAATCTCTAAAAAAATATAATTCCGACTCAAAATGTTTGGTTCGATCATGGAAAACTGTATTAGCGGCAATTGACATCACAACACTATTATCACACCACAGATTAATAGGCAAACTGACTTGAATATCTAGCTCACTTAACAAGTTTTTGATCCAAATAATCTCACAAGCAGCAGCACACATAGTCCTATATTCTGCTTTAGAAGAAGACCTAGAAACTGTAGATTGTTTTTTTTTACTTTTCCACGAAACCAAACTGGATCCTAAACTCACACAAAATCTAGTAATTGATTTCTTGGAATCCAAACACTTTCTCAATCAGAATCAGCATAGGCTGGTAGATTAAAAGATTGCCCTTTAGAAAACAAAATACCCTTTCCAAGAGCTCATTTAAGATACCTTAGAACATGAAAGACAATTTTCAAATGACCTTCAGTAGGACTGTGACTCAAATAGTGCACAACATATGCAATATCAAGCCTAGTGTAAGCTAGATAAATTAGTTTACCTACCATCTGCTGATAACCAGTTATATTTTCCAATGAACCACTGTTATTTTTAAGCAAAGTATTTAAAACATGATTTTGATCAATGGGAATATTAACAAAGTTTGCACCCTAACATGCCATACTTTGTTAATAAATCAGTACAGTATTTTCGTTGAGACAAACAAACCCCATCATTTGACTTAATAACTTCTATTCCCAAAAAATATTGAAGTTCACCAAGATTTTTGATTAAAAATCTAGTTTTTAAACTTTGTTTTAGTTTTTCTATTTCTGACAAAGAATTACCAGTAACAACAATATCGTCCACATAAACAAGCAAAACTAAGAAAACATCTTCATGATTTCTAACAAACAAAGAAGTATCACATTTACTTTGAACAAAACCAAATTCAAGTAAGATGCCAACCAACTTTTCATTCCACATACGTGAAGCTTGTTTCAAACCATACATATACTTTTTTAATTTACAAACCTTTGATTTATCAACAGTATTATATCCTTCAGGTACATACATATATACTTCTTCATTTAATTCACCATACAAGAAAGTATTATTAACATCTAACTAAAATAACTTCCAATCATTTTGAACAGCTAGAACCACCTAGAACCACAAGATTGGTTTGTCACAATGAGAGAGAAAACATAAGACTCTAGAAAAACAATCTCAGTTATGAGATAACACTGTTAGTTTAAAGACTTTATAATAACCCACTCTTCTTAGCCCGGGTTGGGCCTTCAACTCTTTATAACCAACAACAAACTTTAGCCTAGCCCAATCAACTCTTCAGCCCAAGTCAGCACTTGTTCAAAAGCCCAAAGTCCTCAAATATATGTTATAAGACAAATAACAAACAAATTAGAAAATATTAATAAAAGACTGGTATTAACAAAAATTTAATAATGGAATTGTTATACCATCGACTCTATATATTTCAACAGTGGCGTGATGTTACAAACATTATTGCCATACAAATCACTGTGGCAAAGACCCCGTGTAGTTCCAGCGATGGTAATAATTAAGTAACTAGTGGGGAACCAGGGCGTTGCGGCGGGGCTAACAATTTACACCCCTTTGTACTTGTTTTCCATTAGTTTATCAATCCTTTCGTATTATGTTAGTTGCATTGCATGTTCAAATGGGTCATTTATGGAACAACTAATGTCCATATAGAAAATGATACTTTTTGACCATTTACGCAACCAATTTGTTTGCCTGTCTAGTAGACCGCCATGCCTAACAATCAACAAACTAATAGAATACATTGTGGCAGAAACTTATATAAATAAACTATCAATTATACAGATTTTTTAGATATGAAAGAGTCTCAAAATTGATTTAACTATAACAATAATTCCTAAATTGAGCTTTAATGTCATCCGATGTTTAGAAGCTTTGTTCCAGATGGGAAAATCAAGATCATATTTGCGCCTTGTATGATGATGTAAAATTGAAGGTCACATGTAGAATCTTATTTGAAATTTGATATGGCATATGGAATTAAATAATAGGGTAATCATGATGATACTTCTGATCAACCGTTTAGCAGCTAATGGACTTGTTAACCGTGACGATGAACTCTACATATCATAACCAAGTAAGGTCTATAACCACATTACTAAACCTATAAACGAATACCCATTCAACAGTATATAATCATAAGATTCAGTAAAAAAACTAAAAGTTAAGGAAACATAGAACATACAAAATATCTGGCCCCTGCTCCTTTATCCGCTTGAGCATCTCACGCTCCAAAGCAGGTTCCTGGTTGAGAATGTAAACAATCTGACCACTGGTGTCGGAATAGCCCAAAACATTTTCTTGAGCAAACGAGGAGAGGGTGCATGCTATCCTTGTCATTGGACATTTCAGTAGAGAGATGCATCCTAAAGAACTCCACCCTGTTACCAATACTCTTGGTTATGGTTGGCCCGGGGAAAGATGCAGTGAAAGGTTCAAAGTCCAGTTCCTGGACGAAGTTGCCATTCGACCTGCAATCAAAACCATAATTTTATTAACCCCTGCTGCTGCATAGTTAATTAAATCAAAATCTAAGTAAAATAAACAATAGGTTTTTCTTCATTAAGCAGAGTAAATCTCCATAATTCTTACACTCTTTTTGTTGACACCACAAGTCTTATTAATTATTGTTCTACACTGATCAGTACTTTTCTAACACCTCAAAAAAAATCTGGTTGGTTGCAAGCATATTGGCGCCACTTGTGTTTTTCAAAAAAATAATTTAACATACCCAGGTAACCGCTCATCAACCCCAATTGGATTTAGGGCTTCAAACATCATTCCCCAGCTCAATTCTCCAACACAAAAGTGATAAAACTTTAGTTCAGATTGACAAACACATGAAAAGACTATTATGAAACTAAAGGTTAGCTTTTTTACCTGTTTTGAGACTTGGCGTTCAAATAGTGAATTAGATTTGGATTTAGCATGCAAGTTGAAACCACAAAACCATGTTAACATTGTACCATTGACTTCACATGATTGCATATAAGAAACAAATGACATTATATCAAAGAAAAGACAACGAGATCATCCATGCATGCAGATCCAAAGTCAAAAATTTAACATCCAGAGGCTCCACTATAGTTCTGGTACTAAGTAATAAACAACATTTATAGGATCGATTAAGATTAATCAATGGAAAAAATAAAGTGGCAATTTCAACCTGTTTACTTATCAATGGGTCGATTGGGTTTGGTACTGTCTTAAACAGATCAAACAAAACAACTTAGCTAAAAGGTTAACAAGTTAAATGGGTTGAGTTAACAAAGTCTATTTCACAACCTCGTGTACTATTTTTATATTACCAGTGTAACAACAGTGTCTTGGTAATCACATCTAATGCAAGAAAACATGCTTGTTGGTTAACCCAACCTGGCCCATCCCAACTTGACTCGTTTCTTGCCAAAGTAGCTCACCTTGTGCATAAAAGGATGTGTTCAGGTTTTAGATCACAGTGTGTTAGTATAAGAACAACCACCCGTCGTGCCACCGTCGATCATTGATTATCGGTGGCAAAACTCTAAGGTATCTTTGACGACATCTATCGGCGCGAGTAACTCATGGTGAAGAAACAGGAAAGGAAACCGGTTGTAGTTGCCCGCTCACAAATGGTAACATACTTTCTCGTTTCCATTATGGATCTGCTGATTTGGCCCTACATGAGTAAACAAAATAAGCAATCGCAAGAGAAAAGCATAATTATTAACCTTCTGCAAAATAGTATACAAAGTTATGGTGTCAAAACCTTTATTGTTTTGTCTAGTGAACATGATAAAAGAAACTGATCCCAGCAAAGTAACGACATCACAACAACATTAATGTTTGAAGACACCGCAAATTCTCAAGGTTGTTATAGTGTTAGTTTCAGATCCATGCTCAAATATTTAAATAACAATACAGAGAAGAACTCACTATTTGTTCATAAGCCATGCGGCATCCTCACATGTTTGTTCATAAGCCATATTAAATAAAATTAAGAATCAATCGACACATTCAATGTAAATGGGTCATAACTACCACATGTATCCATCAAAATGTATTGCATATTAAGATGTATGTAATTACAGATGTCAATAAATGCTTACAATTTTTGGGCTCTCATAGTCAATGCCAGCAGCCACAACCTTCTTCCGCCTTTTCTGGTCTCCTTTCAAGATTCCATCTACCAACTTCTTGTGCTCTTCAAACGTCCTTTCCTAAATAGTCATCACGTTATGGCTAAACAAGTGGTGCCATTTTACAGAATAAATATGATAACATAAAAGATAATTGACTTTAACAAATTATTCATACCATACCTTGTTTTGACGTTTACGTTCGATATGGACCCAGTCCAGGGGTTTATAGAATTTTTTAACGCCTTTCCACCTTTAATCAATATAATAAAATCTCCTATGTACAACAACAAAAAGAATATACCTTTAATCATAACTTACGTGGGTAATGGGTCAGAACATAAATTAAAAGTCAAATTTATTATGGGTCAAACAAGTTGAGTTGACCCAAAAAACATTTGTTCATCTTTGTATTTTTTTGTAAATGCTATAAACATGATTATAAAAATAGAATGTTATTAAAAAAGTAATTGATGTGTGCAAAATGCAACATATAAATTACTTCAATTGTGGCATAAAACTAACCCCTTTTTAGTACTAATGTTGGAAAAAAAAGTGTGTTTTTGTCTTCCTTTTGTATTTTCAGGATTAAATGAGCTCAAATTAACAAAAGAAGCAAAAAGGCAGCTAAATCTAACATAAATACAAGAAAAGGAACAAACGTGGCATGCCCGACCTCCCCGAAAGCATCTTCCCAAGCAAAACAAGAGAACAGAAGGCTGAACATGCCCCGTGCTCAATGAGCACGGGGGCGTGCCCAAGTGTCAGCATAAAAGACAAAGTTGTAGAAGCTTCCATCGCCCACCACGGGGTGTGCTCAGCGGACACGGGGTCGTGGTCAACTATAAGATTCGCATAATCCAGGCAAATCTTGATAGTACAGATATGCTTCTGCACACGGGGTCGTGCCCAGCGGACACGGGGCCGTGGTCAACTAATACAGACAAGAGCAATTAATGAAGACAGAGAAGGATGTGGACACGGGGCCGTGCCCGAGCTTCTGTTCAGCCTATAAATAGGAGTGCTTGGCTCAAGCTCAAACCATCCCTTGGCACACCACCTCTCTCACACTTCACCCACCACCCACCACCACCATAACACCATCATCCATTGTCCATCATAGAGTGTGTGAGTCGTCTCGGGATCCAAGATTGATCGTAAGAGTTCTTGACAATCAAGGCCATGTTTGCCTAAGTCTCTTACATCACTTGGTGAAGACAAAGTGTCTAGTGTAATACTTTTTATTTTTAATCTTTTCGCACTTTTTAATTGGTTATGTATTAATGATTTTAATAACTAGTTTCTTATGTTGAAGGTGATTCTTCCTTATCGTTTGTCCGTGGTGTCTTGGCATTATTTTACTGTCTCCACGGTCTATATGGAGGTATGTTGGCTACCTGGTCGGGGGTTAAGGGAACGGTTTGGTAAGAGTCTTGCCATTGTTCAGTGTATAGATCCTGCAAAGGACCTGGGTCAAATTTAGTAGGACCTCCTTCAATTCTTAATGGTATTGGATGGCGGGGGTCCAAACTCTTTGATCCCCTCATAAGTTAAACTACTATTAAAACTTTAACCCGGCTACTTAGGACTGTATCCCTGCTGACTCAGACTACTTAGCCGAGGGTAACGTCGCCTTCAAAAGAGGGGCCTACCACATTATGCATTAATAACTTAATTAATTATCTTTCAATAATCCGACCCTTTAGGATTGTATCCTTGCTGACTCAAACTACTGGGTTGAGGGTAACGTCACCTTCAAAAGAGGGGCCTACTACAATAACTAAGATAATCTCTTAAATAGTGCAAAAGTGCGGAAATAATCAAAGGTTACACTAAACACGAGTCGGAGCCAAGTGATTCATCTTGTCTATCTGTTTTTATTTTTATTTTTATTTTCAGCATTTTAGTTAGTTTTTATTTTTCTTAGTTTAAAAACCTTTTTCTAAATTTTTTGATTTGATTAGACGTTGAGGATAAACCGGTACTAAAAGCTCTTGTGTCCTTGGACGACCTCGGTATCTTACCAACACTATACTATGCTCACGATGGGTGCACTTGCCCATATGTGTGTTTAGTGTTAGTAAATATCGTGTTTTATAAATTTAAAACTTGGCTAAAGAAAGTGTAAAAAGGCTTAAAATAAACATTAAAACCATAACACACTTCACGCACATCAGTAATCTAAACTTTTCAAGTTCTAGTTACAATTATCTAAACAAAAACAAAAAAAATATACTTACAGTTTGGGATGAACACGCTCAGGGGGGGATGATCTGTGCTTGCAACCAATGCTCGACTAAGAGATAGTTATGAATGGTTTCAACAACAATCTTTGCCATTAGCTCGTATTTATAATCATCAGGTTAACATCTCCTGGAGATGAATTAAAATATTTATAAAAAAAGGTTACTGAAGGGCTATGGTTCCAAAAACCTTGCGCAAGTGCATAGGACCATACCCTAACTTCATTCCAAAGAACATCTTAAACAAAACCTTGCATGGCTGCGAAGTGGTTCTAAACAAGATTTGGAAGAAAACATTCTTCAATAACCATGCGCCGGAGGAAAAGAGAGACAAACACTCAACTAACACCCTTGCGCGGGCTCGCGCAAGGGTACAGTTAAGCTTAAAGAGTAAAACCTAAACATCTCCGTGCGCCTGAAGTCAAGGAACAAAAGGAATCTTTTCTGTTACAACAGAATAGACACGTGGCAAAGGTATAAAGGTTTACAGCTGTAGATCTTCTAGAAGGACTTAAGTGCTCATCGCGCATAGCCATTCGGTTACAAGTGACTGTGACGTGGCACAATCATGGATGCCCATCTAGATCACGATGATGGAACTCACTTGAAGGAAGATCTACACAAAACCACTTTCCACGTGGCATCTCCCTAGCCGTTGATCAAGCTCACAATCCGTGTGCATGAATGTGAAGGTAACTATTAACGGAAAGTAGAATAACCGCTAAACGGAAAAGTGCTTTCCGTTACTCTCTCCATTACACCATTTTCTCGCCAAAAACCGGTTATAAATAAGGTACTGCAGGTATGATCTCACAAGTTACTTTTCACTTACTCTCACTTTTACTACTTCATCTTCTTCCTCGAGATCACTGTACTTATTTTCACGTCAGAGTGTGGTCACGGAGAGAACCCCCATTCTCCCCGTGGCGAGTCTAACGGCTTTCTGTTTTGTAGTGATCACCGGAGAAGGAAACTAGCTAACCACCAAATCGACGAGAGGATTAACCCATTTATGCAGAGACAAAACCCCCGATCTGATTGACCCCAGTCCAATTAGATCGTTGTTTCTTGATTGGCGCCCACCGATTCTTCAATTTTCATTGTCATCTTCTTGTTTGATTCTTTTCTTCTCTTTTACTTTCAATGGCAGAAGCTCCGTTGAATCATCTACCAGGCCCTCGCCCAAAGAACAGGGACAAGTTTGCTCATGCTTCCCATGTCGAGGGGATTGTGGAAGAAGCATCTGATGATAACGACGTTCAGAACAACGTTAATCATGAAAATGATCCTGTTACACTAGGATTACAACCTGAAATCCCGATCAGCTCAATTTTACCTCCTAGAAAAACTCTGATCTCTTGGTACGTGAAGTCCCAGGGTGCGTTGAACGTCGTTTATGCAAAGCTCTGTGCACAAACTGCTCAACCAGCACAACAAACGCGTAGATTTGCAGCTCAAGTGCGAGCTCCGTCTGCACCTCGAGTGTTGCATTATGATGCACTGTCACACATGTCGGTTGATGATACGGAGGTCTATTCCAAATAAAGTACTAAGTATGAATCTACTATCTCTGAATCCAGACGACGAGACCACCGTGAAGAGCAATATTCCCAAAAGCGCCAATCGGTTCACTCACGTTTGGGCCCGCGTTTCTCATAGAAGCGGGACACCCAAACTAATGAATACGACAGGACGTATAACGAAGACGAAAACACAAGCGTTTTTAATCAGATACAGAGAGACCATGCAAGTTACAAACCAAAAATCCATGCAGTTTACAACCTAGAAGCAGAGTATGACTACAATCTGATTTACCGACCAGCGGAAGCTGCTGAAAACTCAAAGTTTATCAGAGAGATTGCACTGGCTCCCCTTGAGCAGGCAAAACTACCTTCAAATGTGGGAAAGCTCAATGGATTGTCTGACCATGATGATAACATGCGTGTGTTCACCAGCGCAGGACTAGTCGGTGGATGGACACTACCTATGTGGTGCCATTTGTTTGTCCAAACCCTTACAAGCATCGCGCGTCTTTGGTTTGAAAATCTACCAGTAGGTAAGTTAACATCCTGGGTTGATCTTAGGGAAAAATTTCTGGTTCATTTCAGTCAGCAGCGCCGATCCATTCGAGACTCCGTGGATGTCATGAACATTTGGCGAAGGGACGATGAAAGTTTGGAAGATTTCATCACAAGGTATAACAAGGAAGTGTTGGAAATTGGTGATGTGCACGAACACTAATCCGCGCACAGTTCAAATATGCGGTGAGATACGATGATAAGATCAAAGTGTTGTCAGGGACAGAAGGATTGCCGAAAAGTTTGGAGAAGTTAATGGCAGCAGCCAAGGTCTATGCTCAAACAGAGCACAATTTAAGTTCCAACAGACCACCACTGCCCCAAAATCGCCCTCAGGACATGAGCGAAAGCAGTGGTCGGAAGTTCAAGAAAAGCTGGAAAGATTCAACTTCAGGCGCATATTCTTCAGATGACGCCCGCGCAACAATCTACAAGATCACAGCTCAAAAGGAAGCCAAATAAGAAAATCGCGAAAGGCAGTGGACACCTCTTACCAAGACACCTGCGGAAGTGCTCAGCATCGAGGATTACCAGTTCAAAACACCATTGCCAATGAAAAACAAGAGAGGATAAGATCCGAACCTCTACTGTGAGTACCACAAAGATAATGGGCATACCACGAATAACTGCATCAGTTTGCGCAATCAAATAGAAAAAGCAATCAAGAGTGGAGAACTTACCCATCTAGTTCAGAACGTGCGCAAAGAAATTAAGCAGATCACTCGTGGAGACGAAGGGCCAAGCAACAAAAAAGCTAAACAAGCCTAAGGGCCTAGGATAGTTCAGTGCGCATGCAATCATAGTTTCCTTCATATTTTGCAGGTTCTTCAACTTGTCAACTTATGGCACAAGAACTATTTACATGCGCAGTGAATTAAGTTTCTTATTTATCGTGATAGCAACTTTGTACTACATGACCTCTACGCCTTATCCAAATCAATACAAAGTCCGTTACATTACACCTTTATGTTTTATTACAAATGCATGCAATTTCTTTTGGTAAGCACAAAAACACTATGGTAACCTAAACACAAGTCTCATGAATGGTCCGCGGTCGCAGATACTGCGCAAGGTCCAGCCCTACGTTCACTCATGAGCTTTATACCATCTTTATTTGTCTTACCTAATCAAAGTAATTGTACTCATGCAAACATTGTAACTAAAATATACCATGCATTCACAAAAGTTACTTACGCAGCAGTGCATTAACAAAAACTACATGCGCGGCAGCGCATTGGCAAGAGTTACTTGCGTAACAACAGAATAACGAAATATTACAAACGGGATCCACATCCCAAACCTATCCAACAAACATGTTCAACAACCACAAAGTACAAGACAACCTATTATAAGTCTTCATCGGAGGCATCTGCCTCGTCTGGGAGTATATCCTTCAGTTGCGCCACAAAGTCCTTAGATTGAAGTGCAGCGGTTACCAAATCTATGACCGGAAGATGCATGTTGTTATACTCTGTCTTAGCAATAACATGGGCTGCCCCATTATCAACTCCGCGCGTGGCAGATCTACTGTTGTCCCAATCAACCCTCAGCGCATCATTGACATGTTGGGTACATTCTGCATACCCCTGAGCATATCCATCACTCCTCGCGGTAACCATCAAATTGGCAACAGACTGATCTAAGTCGATGGAGTTGAGAATCGAATTTGCAACCTGCGCAGACAGAAATCATGATAAGAAGATGTGAAAACGTATCATAAATAATAATAACCCCATGATGCCTCATCCATAGCATGTTATTCTTCATAGGTTCAACCAAACTCTCCACCGTCACCCGAGCAGTTTCAGAATTTTCCAACATCTCCTCAGTTTTGGCAAGACGGCAGGAGGTTTCGGCTTTCTCAATTCTCTGAAGCTGCAAATCCTTTTTGGCAGATTCAAGCTCCGCCTTAGTTTGTTTCTAATCAGATAATAAATAAGTGAGTTCTTCTATCTCCTTATTTCTAAGGACAAGGGTGGCGCAGGTTTGTACCTCTCTTTGCTCGCTCCCTTCTCTATGAGAACGAGCCTCATCACGTACAGTATCAGCCTCTGCCCTTTCCTTCTTTAACCCTTCAATCTCCGCCTTGAGATTGTTAATGTTGTTCCGAAGAACCATCTTCTCACTGTTATCTTTGTCACAAATTTCCCTCCAATGTTTTCACCCTTCTGAAAGAAGAGCAGCTTCAGATCTAGCCTTCCTTTTCCATCCTACAACTGACCATTCCTCTATCTTCTGCTCGCTTTCAAACTTGGCTTGATCAGCCTCCAGCTTAACTCTCAACAGGGCAACCTTTGCTTTCTCTTCAGTAACTTCCTTTTTGGACGCTTCAAAAGCATTCCACTCCTTATGCATGCTGCGCCATTCGCGCACTATACGGTGAGTGGTGGAAGTTGAGCTAGCAGTTTCTTCAAGATACGAATGATAAGTTTGATCATGGGATCGCTCTTCTTGAAATTTAACTTCAGCGGGAGGGAAAACACCCTGCAACTAGTCTCGGCAGATCTGCCAATTAGAAAAGGTGTCGCCCTATTTAAGTTTCCACACAGGCGCGTAGATTTCGGAAGCTCTCTTCTCTGGATAAGATCGATAGTAATAATCCCCCAGAGTTTCCTCCGGGCGGATAGGAGAGTCTTCCTCATCATGAGCAATAAAGCCCTGATTAACACCAGCGGGGTTTTCCTCAACATCATCTCCGGGAGGAGTAGAAGTAGTCGCGGAAGAAGGAATGGTTATCACATGATCCTCTTGAATGGATTTCCCTCCTCTGGCCCATGCGCCACAACCTTAGGAGACTTGGGCTTGGTAGCACCAACGTCAGCAGTCCCCGTTTCCATAACCTTCTCTGCTTCCAACTCAACTTCAAAAGTTTTCTCCACTTCAACAGTTCTCTCTACCTCCGCCTCTACAAACTTAGTACCCTCCAACTGTTCTCTAATAGATGCGTGGGGTGGTGATGGTGGAAGATCATCATTAAAAATAGATGATGATTCCACGCGAACAAAGGGAACAGGCTTTTCTGCAAAATGAAATATCGTGCTAACTTAAAAGTATGAGGAAATGAAAGTAAAGAAGATACTCACCCAGAGAAAGCTTCGCAGCAAGAGCGTCCAGGTTACCCTTCTTACTGATTATTTTCCTTGTAATCTTCTTGACGGGTTGCGCCGCAGCTTCACTTTCTGGTTTCCTCTTCACCGCCTTAGTCCGTACCAGCGGCTCTGGACTTGATTCCAAGTCAATGGGGTCATCAGGGTTCGACGCCGGAAAGTCCGCAGTATCTTGAGGCTTCGCTTTTGGTTTTCTCACTGCTACAGGCTCAAGACCCTCTAACGTATCAGACACCACTATATAATCACACCAAGGATCAGAAACAGGGTGCGTACCTTTCTTATTCTCTTCTCGAAGGGCGTCCGCCTTCATGGTGTCAAGTTTCTTCGGCGCAATAGTAACAGCCGGAGCACGTTTCTTCTTCCTTGATTCAGGGCCTATGCCGAGGTTTGTCAACTCACCTATTCAAAAGAAAATATTGCAATATTACCCAAAGCGCAAAGTCAGCGAAGAGTAATATTGCAATATTGCTTGAAAATGAAAGAGAAACATACCAACATTAGTAGACGATTGCGCACTCAAATCTGCATCTTTCGGAAGCGCAAAGTTTCTCACTATTTGATGGTACCATGGTTCTTCATTCACACCCTTCTTCACAGTTGTCATTTTTCTGTGTTCTCTCTCGTACGCCACAACGTACAACGCAACAACTGCAAATAGGAAAAATCAGCAACAAAACGATTTCACAAAATGAAGTAGAAGATCTGAGGACTTACTCTTATCATCTTCCACATACACTGGCTTGTCATGACGATCTGCTTTCCAGTGTAGACTCATACCATCAGTAACTAAGGCCCTCTCGGGCAGTTCAATGGAGGGAACATCCTTCATGTCCTGGTACCATATCTCTGACTCTGGAGTCTTTAGAGTCTCCACCTCAATGTCTTTCGCACCCCGGAAAGTCATCTTCATCGGAATCACTCCGGCCTTGATGTAGAAAAACTTGGGTTTCCATTCATGAATGGATTTGGGGGGTGTCAACAAAATTTTCTTGGCCGATGGAGGTTGGGCAAAAGAATAAAAACCCTGCGAGCAATGAAGTTGATAAAATACCCGGAAATGATTAACTGTAGGTTCAATATGCATCGACCGACAAAGGAATTCGAAATGTCGAATCCGGACCATTCCCATGGGATGTAGCTGAGAAATATGGAGTTTATAATAACCAAGAATATCAAGAATGAATCTTGTTACTAGTAACCGGAAATTGCCATCAGTGAAGTAGTCCCAAAACAGGGTAATATGACCGGCCGGAGCCTGTGCCGCCGTCTGTCCCTCTTCTGGGTACACCACTCCCCAGCTTTTGGGAAACTTGAAATTCTGAACAAGACCATCAAAGATCTCCTTTGACCACTTCAGTGGTGGTAATGAAGCAGACATCTCTTCTGCAGAATCGTTGGGATGTTCTTTGGTAGACATAAAGGGTAAAAAGACACAAGTTGCAGGTTTCTCTTTAAAGTAAATCGGAGAAGACGAAAGAACTCAAAGACAACTAATGAAAAAAGATAAGCCACTCAAGGCTTTATATGCCCATCGCCATTAATGCTCTCGAAAACCGTAAACCCCATTTTTCAGGGAAACATGGTTACCGAGACAATAAGAGCGAGTGGGGAACAAGTAACAACCTCACGCGTGCGTGCGAACCACGTTTGACGATGCCTAATTAATGTTTGACGTCTAACAAGTGACAGCCTGTCACCCAACCGTCACATATCAACATCAGCACAGTGCATGTTACCGACTTTCTGCAATAAGTCAAGTTTTTCAAAATTTGAAATCATGAAAACCTCAGCCTGAAGAAATAAGAAAATATCTCCTACAAGAAGATTCTCCGCACCTTACACCGAACAAACCTTGCTACTTCTCAAACAGCAAAAGCGCACACTTCATCTTTATAGTCCAGTGCTCCACCTACTTGCCATTGGCGCATAGGAGCAACACTGGACTGGGGGACTTGAAGGGGTATGGTCCCAAAAACCCTGCGCAAGCGCATAGGACCATACCCTAACTTCATTCCAAAGAACATCTTAAACAAAACCTTGTGCGGCTGCGCGGTGGGTCTAAACAAGATTTGGAAGAAAACAGTCTTCAATAACCATGCGCCGGAGGAAAAGAGAGACAAACACTCAACTAACACCCTTGCGCAGGCTCGTGCAAGGGCACAGTTAAGTTTAAAGAGTAAAACCTAAACATCTTCGCACGCCTGAAGTCAAGGAACAAAAGGAATCTTTTTTGTTACAAAAGAATAGACACGTGGCAAAGGCATAAAGGTTTACAGCTGTAGATCTTCTAGAAGGACTTAAGTGCTCATCGTGCATGGCCATTCGGTTACAACTGACTGTGACGTGGCACAATCGTGGACGCCCATCTATATCACGATGATGCCACTCACTTGATGGAAGATCTACACAAAACCACTTTCCATGTGGCATCTCCCTAGCTGTTGATCAAGCTCACAGTCCGTGTGCATGGATGTGAAGTTAACTATTAACGGAAAGTAGAATAACCGCTAAACGGAAAAGTGCTTTCCGTTACTCTCTCCATTACACCATTTTCCTGCCAAATACCGGTTATAAATATGGTACTGCAGGTATGATCTCACAAGTTACTTTTCACTTACTCTCACTTTTACTACTTCATCTTCTTCCTCAAGATCACTGTACTTATTCTCACGCCGGAGGGTAGTCACGGAGAGAACCCCCATTCTCCCTATGGCGAGTCTAACGGCTTTCTGTTTTGCAGTGATCACCGGAGAAGGAAGCTAGCTAACCACCGAATAGACGAGAGGATTAACCCTTTTATGCAGAGACAAAACCCCCGATCTGATTGACCCCAGTCTAATTAGATCACTGTTTCTTCAGTTACATAAGGACTATGTTTAACCTCCTGAGACACAAACTGAATGAACTTAAATGCTTTAATTTTCCTGGCTGGAAGAAAAAGACAGGAGTTTATTAAATGAAAAGAATACATTATTAACAAGATGTTATGCAAGGAGTGGGGCATCTCATTTCTACTTAAAACATGATACTTAAAAGAACAACTTCATAATGTCACTCACTAACTTAATAGATTAGAGATCCTACATCTCTACTTAATTAAGTGTAGATAATGGGGCATCTCGTTACAATAACTAATTTAAATAATTAAAAGATTTCAAGAAATTTATTAAAAAGGAATAAAAATCTAACACATTCATTTCATTCTTTGAATTTCACATATAAATTTAATAATCACAGACAATAATAAGAGAAAACAATCGCAGAGTACATATATATTCCGAACAAGTAGTTTCTACAGGCCAATAAACATTCCGAACAAGCAAATATTCTCAAGTAATGCACATACAAGTCTAGCAAGTTAATACCTGATAAGCATCTTCATACATACTGACGTTCATCATCTAACCAGGCTTCTCAAGATCTTCCAAAGTTGCATCCGGATTTGTCTTCCAAAGTTCTTGTACCTTGTTGAGAGTAGAGTTTGAAACCTCTCCCAAGCTAAGTGATAAGGTTCGTCAAACTCCATTCAGAACGAATGAATCTGATTACGAAGGCGAGATGCCTTAGCAGGTGGAAAATACTTAGCTAGGAAGGCATCCCTAAGTCCAGCCTAAGTGGTAAAAGTACCTGCCGGCTGCGAATCAAGCCATGTGGTTGTAGGATCGGATTGCGACCTAAACGAGTCGTTCGGAAGAGTTCTAGTCCGTTTCAGAGGCGGAAACTAAGAAACGAACGTGTAAACAGCTTGTTTCACACTTTAAACCTCTTTTATATTGATATTACAACCTTTACAATCAGAAGAGAAACCGGCAGCACCTCGGTACACTTGGCTAAAAACTGTTACAAATGACAAGTCTACAAGCCTATTTATAAGCTACATGATTTCGCTTGAAGGCTTCAAGCGAAACCCTTCAAGCGAACCTAACATGTTGAAGCGAAATTGACAATTTCAATTTTGTCTTCAAGCGAAATCTTCCCAATTCATAAATCTGATTTGTACTTCATGCATGCAATCTCACGTGAACTAGTGATATGATGTCATTGATGATGTCATCTAGATGATGTCATCATGACATCATGTCTTGTTTAGATCCGCATCGAACCGAGACTCGATACAAGACGAAGACGACAGATGTGTGCACCAACAGACTCCCCCTCAGATGTTGACGAGTCTTAAGTGTCGAGTCTTCTCAATCTTCAGTCTTTATCAGTCTTTGAGCTTCCTTCAGGATCTCTATCTGGCTCTATCCTATCTCCAATTCTCTCTCCCTCTAACAGACTCCCCCTCAAAACATGCTGGGATCGTAGTCTGACTTTTACAGAATTTCAGAATCCTCAGGTATCGGAACCTGGCACTCTATCTGCTATCCTGCACATCCTCTACCCAAAAGTAAGATTCACAAGAATAAAATATTTAACAATTTATCAAATTTCATGCACCAACACTGATCCTTCTCCAATCAGTATACAATCAAATATTAACAATTTAACGAATTTTTTATCTCTGAAAAACTTTTCAATCAAATTCACCCAAACCTATTCGTCATGTTCAGCACTCGGAATTTTGAAAATCAGCTTTTCAACATCAGTTGTCTAAAATCTTTTTGGATTTTTCAAAATTTATGCTAAAACACACCGAAAATCTTTTTGGATTTTGAAATAACAGAAATAAAATGCAGAAATGAACTATTTACATACAATATTTTTGTGAGTTTGTGTAAGAGGATCATATCAGTTTTTGAGACAAATCACCAACACCGTTAAGCTTTAAGCATTTTAAGTTCTAAACAATTCACCTAGATTGTCAGTATACTTGTCCACTTAAATTTTCACACAAAGTTCAACTGCTTCGAGATACGAATTAGTGTTTTAGGACTTAAACATCTACATGTGTCCCACCTCAGTATATACTCCTGTATCCAGACCCCAGTATTCAGTCTTACAGGTGAGTATACCTAGATGATATCTGTAAGGGGAATAAATTATGCAACCGTGATAGCTCAGGTCAGAACTTCCGTTCAGCAGAGAGCCTAGTTGACTTTTAGGTGTGTCCCCTTTAGAGGATCTTTTGAATTACAACAGCCATGATTAGCATTTTTCAATGTTTCATCATTTTTTAGCTGAGGGTGGTGCTATATTTCAAGCAAGCAGAAAGTATTCTCCGGGGACTAGGCCATTGCTTCCGCAAAATCAGAAGTCCCGGGATAATACCCCAGATATCACTAAGCATAAAGACCTAGTATCTCAGAATACGGGACCTTTCAAACAAGATTTCAGGGGTTACCTATATATCCTGGAGGTGTTCCCCACGTAGACGCAAGTAAATTTTATGTTTATATCTCGTCACAATTTACTAAATGTGTAAAAACCTACTGACACATCCAGAGTGAGATTGTTTATCACATTTATACCTTCCAATTCTTTAGCATGTTGTGACAGTCCACTGATGTACTATCATTTCCTCTTTTATACAACAAAACTCATTTTTCATTTTATCATGTTTTTGGCTTTTTTCAAATTTTCAAATGTTTTTGGATTTTCTGAAAATTTTTACTCCCCCTAAAATGCAAACACATTTTAGGAAATTTGAAAACAAACTATACAATAAAATGACAACTGATATCAAATTGCTTCAAATCGCCATTCACTTGGCATGAACAATCAGAACTCCCCCTCACAACAAACTATTTTCCCATTGATTTCAAAACACTTAAGTTTGTTTTAATCAAATGGTTTTTCCGGAAAATTAGTTTAGTTGATTTTACCACTTGTAGGTTAGGGGTGTAACTCATCACATTGTTCTTCAAAATACAACTTGTAGAAAATCAGATACAATTTAATGTCCCTGATTTACCACTTGTAAGTCGAAATCACTTTCGTGAATTTCTCAAGAAATGTGCCGATTCCTGCTCCACTTAAACCAACCTGGGAGCTCCGGCAAGTCAGGAATTTATGGTGAAAATGCTGTCACCCAAGCCTGACCAGCCTTGGGTGATTTTGGTGGCAAACATCTGTCCCACCAACATTTTGATTTATAAAATTCTTGAGCACCTTTTACCTTCCTATCAACCATCTTCCCGAAAATATGTTTGACTTTCCCGTTGAAAGCCTTCTCAACATCAAATTCTCCCTTATCAGCGAAGAATTGATTTGAGATCTCTACTTTCCCAACTTTCGACTTCCAATTTTCCTTTGACAATGAAGGAAAATTTTCATCGTTCATCTCAGGAACAGAATTCACAATCTTTTTCTCAACAAATGACTCCTCTGATTTTATGGAATCAGATTCATTGTCAGAACTTCTTTCAGATTTTACAATCCATTTTTGTTTGGTTAAATCGACACTTCTTTTGTAAAACCGTTTTGAAGTTTCACCAACTTCCAAAGTCGATTTATCAACATTTTTCTTTTTCATTTCAGAGTTAGAAGAAACTCCCTGTTCTTTGTAGTTGGTCTTAGGGCAATTCCAAGCTATGTGTCCAACTTCCAGGCATTTAAAACAAGTTCTTCGATCAACTCTTTGAGCAAACTTTCTCACATTCTTCTTCACTTCAGCAAGAAACTCTTGATTGGATTGTTTCCAGAATGGTTTCTTCTGCTCATCTTCACAACTTCCACCTGCAACAAATTTTGTATTTGGTTTATAAGTTTTCTGATTTTGACAATTTTCAGGAGGAATAAATCCTAAACCTTTCTTTTTGAGATTACCGTTGTAGTTTGGTTTCTTTCGATAACCATAACCAGAACTATAACCCTTTTTCTTGTTCAATCTCTGTTGAACTCTTGAAGTGTATTTTTTAGGTTTTTCATCAAGATTTAAATCTTTTATATCAGAAAGATTAATTTCTGTTAATTTGAAAACCTGTTTGATCATTTCAGTTTTTACACTTCTGATTGGAAATTCCTCATCAGAATATAATTTGTCTGAATCATTCAAAGTATAAGCCACTTTGATTGATCCGTCATTCAAATTAGATTTTGATAACAGGAATTCTCTATTGTAAACCCTATTAACCGGTGAACTCGGACTCTTTTCTGACGAACTCTGACTTTCAGACTTAGACTCCGGTTTTGACTCCTCATCTGTATCCAACACTTGATCGACAACTTTCTTTAATAACTCAGACTCATGATCAGTGTCAGACGCTGTGAATGTAACATCAATATTGTCTGGTAATTCATCAATGATTTCAGACTTTAACTTGATGTTGACTGCCTTTTTTAGACGCTCTTCATTTGGATTCCTGGGAGAATAAGTTTCATGGATCGGGGGCGGACATCTGTTATACTTGACACTTGGTTTCTTACCAGTATCAGTATCTTCAATCTTTTTATCCATGAACGCTTCCAGACCTGCAACAGTAGGATAAACACGATCAATCAAGTAATCACATGTAGTGTAACTCAACAGTAATCGTTTAATCCTTTCACTCTCAATCTTCTCAAGTTCCACTTCTTTCTTTAGCTGTGCACAATCTTCAATATACTCATTAATGACTTTCTGCTTTGTCATCAATGTTGCACTCATTTTATCCATTGCTTTTTCAGTTTCTGTATTGGTCTTTTTCAGACGATCAACTGTCCTGTTCAGTACATCGTACGACTCCTTCACATACTTCACATCAGACAGTAAATCTTCTTTAATCTTCTCTAATTCAGCAATCTTCGTATCTTTCTCCTCACAAGCTTTGCAAGACTCTGAACACTTCACACATGGTTTTTCAACTTCAACCAATTTTTCAATTAGCTTTTCAACCTCAACAATCTTCTCTACTTCGACCAATTTTTCAACTTCGACTATTTTCTCTATCACTTTCTCCACTTCAACAATTTTTTCTATTGCATTTTCAGTCACTGCTTCAACTTTTGTTTCTGCCTTTTCACTAGCAAGTAACTTTGCTGCTTTCAGTTCCCTCTTTAAGCGGGCAATCTTCTTCTGATTCAGCATATCAACTTTATCTGCATAGAAAAAATTAAAACTATCAGGCTCAATACTTTTTCTACATTTGTTAAGATATTCTTCCTCATCATCGGTATCTACATCGCTTCCAAGATCTGGAAAAATCGGGATTCTTTTTGGTTTAGATTTGAATTCTTCTTCCATGTTTTGATAATCAGGAGATACTTCGGGAAATTTGATATACTTTGGCAAACACCTTGGACTGATGATTTTGTGTGCGGACTGAACGTTGACCAACTGTACGGAATTCTAGAACCCGAATCAAAATCAAACGACTTGACCCTTTGAAATCTTTGAACTCCGAACCGTACGAACTGACAATTATCACGCAACTTGACCACACAAAATGACTTGACTGATCAAACGTACTGATCAAACCGAGCGAACCAAGATTGTCTTTTGTATGAACTCGTTTCAATGTTGATGAAGTTAGATCACTTTACAATCAAACACATGGGCTGAATACTCACAAACAATTAATTGAAACAAGAACCAAACACGTGCAACTGTTATATCAAATCAATTCTAAATGGACCACAAACACCACTTAGCCGACAACTAAAACATTCAATATAATATGATTGGACCTTAACTTTTGATAACATGCAACCGACAATTCTATTTAATAATCAATCACATGTCAGACAATCACTTTATCAATATAACTTTCTTTGATTTATACCACACTTGATTGGCACACGATTTTATCAACTTGTAGAATCAAATAATATTGCTTTATCACTTGTGATCACAACGTGCAAACTGACAGTAACCACATGATTTCTTTTCCCACTACCAACAACCTGACAAACTCGATTCACTTTTCAATCGGTGTAATTCAATTATGAAGACACATGGACTGCATTTTTTAGTACAGGTCACATGGCAGACAATATCATTTCATGTATTACTTGATTTTATCAAAAGCTATTTACCGGATCCGAAATGATTCTTCACAATCACTATATAAACAGATATATTCACATTCACACACAACTTAGAACAGTTTCTCAACGTAGCAGACAAACAGTTTTTAATGAACAGCAGGTTTCGACGAACATCAAAATTCAGTTAAGACAGCACTGCAGATTTCAATCAGATGTCAACGTATTTTCAAGCGAAATGCAAACAGATCAGTTTCGCTTCAACTATTCAAGCGAAATCATACACAAGACTTGTATTCTCAAGCGAAATCAATGAAAACAGTTGCTGATGGCATCATATGTTCGAACAATTGAAGCGAAATCACACAAAATTACAAGTTTTAGGCTGATTTTGATACTGAAACTTTCCAGGAACTGTTAAAACATGATTATGCGTGATATGTGAGAATTTTAGTCGATTTTATCCGTAAAAAGTTTGAAATTTCGAAAAAGAATGATGTAGAAACAGAAATCGTGGTGAAAACCGGCTGTTTTTGGCAAGAACTCCTCGTCCTGAGCTCTGATACCAATTATAGGATCGGATTGCGACCTAAACGAGTCGTTCGGAAGAGTTCTAGTCCGTTTCAGAGGCGGAAACTAAGAAACGAACGTGTAAACAGCTTGTTTCACACTTTAAACCTCTTTTATATTGATATTACAACCTTTACAATCAGAAGAGAAACCGGCAGCACCTCGGTACACTTGGCTAAAAACTGTTACAAATGACAAGTCTACAAGCCTATTTATAAGCTACATGATTTCGCTTGAAGGCTTCAAGCGAAACCCTTCAAGCGAACCTAACATGTTGAAGCGAAATTGACAATTTCAATTTTGTCTTCAAGCGAAATCTTCCCAATTCATAAATCTGATTTGTACTTCATGCATGCAATCTCACGTGAACTAGTGATATGATGTCATTGATGATGTCATCTAGATGATGTCATCATGACATCATGTCTTGTTTAGATCCGCATCGAACCGAGACTCGATACAAGACGAAGACGACAGATGTGTGCACCAACAGTGGTTGCGGGGCCAGCAAGTGAGAATGGGAAGACTTGGAGATAGCGGGCATCAAGATTAACACCTTCGATACCGAAGGTGTTGCAAAGGCGGGTGAGACAGTTGATGTGGGCGGGCGCATCCTCATCATCACGACCGTGAAACTGACAAGAGTTATTAATGGCGGTCATGATGTATGAGGGAATTTGCCAGGACTTGTCATTTTTTATTTTGGGGAGGGTGATGGGTGAGTTTGTGGTAAAACCCGCTGTGGAACATTGGTGGACAATTTGGCTTTAGGTCATTAGGAAAGCTGGTGGTGCACTAAGTATACGGGAATAGGATGGTGGTGG
The DNA here is from genome assembly GCA_030545235.1 of Helianthus tuberosus. Taxonomy (NCBI): domain Eukaryota; kingdom Viridiplantae; phylum Streptophyta; class Magnoliopsida; order Asterales; family Asteraceae; genus Helianthus; species Helianthus tuberosus. The sequence continues at coordinate 108,607,746 of CM060450.1, forward strand.
GGAATTGTGGGGTGACGACTTCGGGGTGAAGTCAATGGCTGGTGGTTTAGATTGGAGTGTAGAGTCAGAAGGGGTGGAAGATGAAGTGGAAGATTTTCTAACCTGTGAACTAGATGATGAGAAGGCAGACTTGTCGATTGGCGGCTTCACTGGTCCCTTAGAATGTGTATGGGGCATTAACTGCAAAGCCGATAATAAACAAGTAAGACAACTCTAATAAAAGACTCTAAAAAAATAAACAGACACTAGAATTATTTAGACTACTGCGACTAAAAAACACACAAATAGCACGTAAAGATATCAGATGAAGTCCAAACAAAGTAATTAACGCAATTGCCAAGAGTCCCCGGCAACGGCGCCAAAAAACTTGATATGCTAAAAGTAGTTTAATAAAAACAACTAAAATTAACCTAAATCTAGAATCAAAGTAATACTCTAGACTCTTTAAACTTGACTAAACTACTAACCGGCAAGTGAACCGGTCGACTCTAGTAAAGCTAAGTAAGTCCGGATGTCAAACCCACGAGACTCTAATTAATTACGCTAAAGACCTTATTTAGACTGACACTGACACAAACTTAACTATTTTTGTGGTTTATGGGGGGGGGGGGGTTACTAAAATCCTAAAGTTGAAAATAAAGTAAAACTAGACTACGACACGAATGAGAACTAAGGTTTAATTCAATGGAGATTAACGACTACCTAGGCTAGAATCCGGTTTAATTAGGAATGGATTTCTAACGGTACTAAAGTGGTATGGAACTGGGATCTTTGTGTACTAAACCCTAAGAAATCTCTACTAAGACCTCCTGACCGTTCTCAGGAAGAAACCTGTGAGACTCTACAAGGCTGTTATGAACACCGGTTGTTAGACTTCCTCTTAGTCCTCTAACGTCTCTAAAAGTGCCCTAATACGACAATCTACCTCTCAGCACGAAAGTCTAAGGCAACGATAGATTCTAACTTGGCTTAATAGACACAGGTGTGATCAGGGAAATAAGACCGACTTCTCTCAAAATATATCTTAGATATATATCAAACCGAGACCTACTAACAAACTCGAGCCTCTCAGCGACCAGTTAAGCAGAATACTTAGTTATAATTGTATTTTAATTACTGTTTCTAAGGCTATCGGCCGATTTACCCGAAAATTCCCCGAACCCGCAAAGATGCTAATGATGTGTGTAAAATGCAACATATAAATTATGTCAAATAAGGCATAAAACTAACCCTTTTTAGTACTAATGTTGGAAAAAGTGTGCTTTTGTCTTCCTTTTGTATTTTCAGGATTCAATTAGCGTAAATGAACAAAAGGAACAAATATGCAGCAAAATCTAACATAAATACAAGAAAAGGAACAAACGTGGCATACCCGACCCATCGACAGCATCTTCCCAAGCAAAAACAAGAAAACAGAAGGCTGACCACGGCCCCGTGCCCAGCGGTCACGAGGGCGTGGCCAAGTGTCTGAAGAAAGGACAAAGCTATAGAAGCTTCTATTCCCGACATGGGGGCGTGCCCAGCTCAACACGGGCCGTGGTCAACGCTAAGATTCGCATAATCCAAGCAAATCTTGATAGTACAGATACGCTTCTGCACACGGGGCCGTGCCCAGCGGACACGGGGGCGTGTGCAGCTAATGCAGACAAATTGAATTTAATGAAGAAAGAGAATAAGGATGGACACGGGGCCATGCCCAATGGACACGGGGCCGTGTCCGGGCTTCTGTGCATGCTATAAATAGAGGTGCTTGGTTCACTTCAAAGGCATCCCTTGGCAAACCACCTCTCTCCCACTTCACCCACACTCTACCACCACTACAACCCAAATCCACCACCATCATCCATCATCCATCATAGAGTGTGTGTAGTAGTCTCGGGATCCAAGATTGATCGTAAGAGTTCTTGACAATCAAAGGCCCTGTTTGCCTAAGTCTCTTACATCACTTGGTGAAGACAAGCATTTAGTGTAATACTTTTGATTTTTAATCTTTTCGCACTTTTTATTTGGTTCTGTATTAATGACTTTAATAACTAGTTTCTTATGTTGAAGGTGAAACTTCCTTATCATTTGTCCGTGGTGTCTTGGCATTATTTTACTGTCTATATAAAATAAAAGATTTACACCATTCATATCTCTACGGTCTATATAGAGATATGTTGGCTACCTGGTCGGGGGTTAACGGAATGGTTTGGTAAGGTTCTTGCCTTGTTCAGTGTATAGATCCTGCAAGGACCTGGGTCAAGCTTACTAGGACCTCCTTCATTACCCACTGGTATTGGATGGCGGGGGTGCGAATGGCTTGATCCCCTCATATGTAAACTACTATTAATACATTAACCCGGCTACTTGGGATTGTATCCCTGCTGACTCGAACCATTTAGCCGAGGGTAACGTCACATTCAAAAGAGGGGCCTACCACATTACACATTAATAACTTAATTAATTATCTTTCAATATTCCGACCCTTTAGGATTGTATCCTTGCTGACTAAAACTACTGGGTTGAGGGTAACGTTACCTTCAAAAGAGGGGCCTACTACTATAACTAAGATAATCTCTTAAAAAGTGCAAAAGTGCGGAAATCATCAAAGGTTACACTAAAGGCGAGTCGGATCCAAGTGATTCATCTTGTCTGTCTGTTTTATTTTTATTTTCAGCATTTTTAGTTTTTATTTTCATGTTTAAAACTTTTTCTAAACTTTTGATTTGATTAGACGTTGAGGATAAACCGGTATTAAAAGCTCTTGTGTCCTTGGATGACCTCGGTATCTTACTAATGCTATACTACGCTCACGATGGGTGCACTTGCCCATATGTGTGTTTAGTGTTAGTAAAATATCGTGTTTTATAAATTTAAAACTTGACTAAAGTGTTAAAAAGGGCTTAAAATATACATAAAATTATATAACGCTACACACGCATCAAGTTTTTGGCCCTGTTGCCGGGGACACAAGGATTTTAAGAAAGTTATGAATCAACGGCCTAATCGTTTTTCTTATTTTTCTGATTTTTTAGGATTTTTCTTAATTTTTTAGCTTCTACAGAGCTCACCACGGGGCCGTGCCCGCTGAACACGCCCCGTGCCCAATCTTTGGTACTGGCAATCCTGTTTTAAGTCAGACAGTAGCTGAACACGGGGCCGTGCCCACTAAACATGCCCCCTTGCCCAAGTTTCAGATACTGAAAACAGAACCGTAAGATCCCGATGGCTGTTAATTTCTGACACAAACATGAGCGATACTGATATTTTTTACTTTCGCTCCTCTTATGGTACGTGGTGTCAAATATGTGGCGGAACTCATGAAGATTTAAAATGCTATTTTTTTAAATTACAATCCCCACTATATAGACCCATTTTTTTCCTGTAGCCTTAAGATGGGCGAAAGTAAAAATAATTCCTATCTCTCCTTCGAATGCTCTCAATCATCCCTTCTAGATGAAATGATTCTTGAAGAATGATTTCAAATGGAAGAACTAATTCTCCGATGGATAAAAGAACTTGAGATGGATATAATTAATTCATCTCAAGACGACAATCAAGGAGAATTATTGAGATCGCATTCAGATTATAACAACATCGTTGCTCCCGAAATCACCTCTAACTCTTGCGAGGACTTGAGCGATAGTCGTCCCTGTGTCGATTGTGCCGTGAAGGACTCACCATCGGTGTCCGCCGATGCATACATAGACCTGAGCGACTCGACATATACATTCTTTAATGAGAGTCCGGATAAGGGAAATAAAGGTTGGTCTTGCCCACTGGTATTTAGCTTAGGAATCACCCTTTCCGATAACCTCTTGCGTTCTTGTCTAAAACTAGGGCAACTTAGCTATCTCAGGCACTTCGGTGTTGTTCCGTCCAGTAAGGAACCACCCGATCCGGATAAAATCCTTAAAATAGACAAAACTTCATAAACACTTCTAGCCACGGGGCCGTGTCAAGATTAGCACACCCCCGTGTCCACCAAAAGATTCCCGTCTGACTTTTGGTCAGAATACGGACAAAAAGTGTCAGGATTTTCTCTGCACACGGGGCCGTGTCCAGCCGACATGGGGTCGTGTCCAGCGTGCTGTCGTTTTCTATAAATGCAGCAAGATTCCTGCACTCTTGGACCCATTCCAAATGTAGGATCGTTTGCACGACCAAAACGAGTCGTTCAGAAGAGTTCTAATCAATACGAGAGGCGGAAACAAACGTATCGACTTTGAATCAGCTTGATCTACACACAGAATCACTTTAATTGTCTTGTATATTGATTTGACATGATTACAGATCAAATAACACGTCAGCAGCACTTCGGCTCTGGAATCAGCAACTCTTTCAAACGAAATGATAGCTCAGGTATTTATAGGAGTGGCATTTCGCATGGAATGGACAAGATCCATTTCGTGCGAAATGGACAATGTCCATTTCGTGCGGAATGGTCTATCATCATTAGAACCCTATTCTCTAGCCTACCGGGCTCCATTCTATCCATTCTAGACATAAGACTCGATACAAGATGAAGTCGACAGACATATGCACCAACAGACTCCCCCTTAGATGTCGACGAGTCTTCAATACAAGTCTTCAGTACGTCGAGTCTTCAATCTTTATCAGTCTTCATGCTCTCTTTCAAAGTATCTGACAGTGTAGGCTTCCATCAAACTCTATTTTCTTCTCTCTCTCTCTCTCTTTTCAGGATCTCAACCTGGCTCTTTACCATTCAAACTCCCCCTTTGCTAGCAGACTCCCCCTTAAGTTGTTCCGGGATCGCAATCTGACATAGCTTTTGTTCTAGAATCGAAACCTGGCTCAAACTCTGCTCAGGCTTTATGCTCGGGGATCTTCACATCACCTGGCTCTCCGTAGCAACAAGATCAGGAACCTGGCAACCTGCACAAAACTCTACCTCAAAATAAATTTCACAAATTTAAAAATTTGACAAATTTTTAAACCACTTGTAGATATTATTCAATTATCAACAATTTATACCAAGTTCAAACTTACTATTGGGTAGATTTAATTATAACAATTTTAATCACTGATTAACCACTTGTAAAAATACCATCAAAATCAATTCTCATTTCAAACAAACTCTCCCAAACCTTTTGTTCATCATGTTTAGCACTCGAAATTTTGAAAATCAGCTTTCCAACATCAGTTGTCGAAAATAAAATGAAATAAAATCTTTTTGATTTTTCAAAATTTTATGCTAAAACACAATCTTTTTGGATTTTTGTATAAAGAAAAACAGTAAAGAAATATTTACAGACAATATTTTTGTGAGTTTGTGTAAGAGGATCATATCAGTTTATGAGACAAATCACTAGCACCGTTAAGCTTTAAACATTTTAAGTTCTAAACGATTCACATAGATTGACGATATTGTTGTCCTCTTAAACTCAATCTAAAAACTTTCGAAATGCTTACCGATACGTTAAGATATATTAAATTTGCACTAAATTCTTATGGACCCCACGATCTCAGCATATCCCCTCATCATGCAATACACTGACTCAAATAATGCCTTTAAACTTTCATCAACTGTGATATGTGTGAAAAACAACACAGAATGCTTAAACATTAACAATCAGGTCGATCTTTCGATACGCAGAGAAAGTCCAATGTTTAAACAAAATAAGAAATAAAAACAAGTTGAAAATGTTTAGATCTTAACCACCAGTTCGATATTCACATATACGCAGAGGTGATCCAAGATTTAAACGAAACACCAAGAAAAATAAAGCAGAATGTTTAGGCACTAACATCCAGTTCGATACTCATGTATACGCAGAGGATGTCCAATGCTTAAACACAATAAAGAAATCAAACAAGTTTAAATCTTTGCAAAAAGAAATACACAATCACAGTGACTTTTTCAGCAAGTTGTGAAAGTTCACAAACTGACCGGTTTTTATGCTCTTCTAGCATTCAGCAATTACTGAGTAGGTACACAGTCACGAAGGATAAAAACTAAGTACTATGCTTTCAACCGCGTTTCCCACTAGAACGAGGCTTGTTCATTTAAGTTTGTATCGTTATCGCAAATCTACTAGTCTAGCTGAGCCTATCGTCACATCTTTAGTGAGACCGTTTATCACATTTGACTTTCCAATTCTTTAGCGTGCTGTGATAGTCCACTGATGTACTATCATTTCCTCTTTTTCACAACAAAACTCATTTTTAATTTTCTCATGTTATTGTCGTTTTTCAATATTTTCCAAATCAAAATGAGTTTTGTACTTTTTCAAATTTTCTAATGTTTTTGGATTTTCTGAAAATTCTTACTCCCCCTAAAATTCAAAACCATTTAAAGAAAATTTAACAAACTGATGTGAATTGCTTCAATTCTCCATCCACTTGGCATAAACAATCAGAACTCCCCCTGACAACAAACTATTTTTCCATTATGATTTCAAAACACTTAAGTTTGTTTTAATCAAATGGTTTTTCTGGAAAATTAGTTTGTGGGGTTTCATTACTTTGTTTTCTCAACCACTTGTATGGAAGTTAAATCAAGTTCAACTTAATGACCTTAATTAACCACTTGTAGGTTCACTTGTAGGAACACTTATCAACCAATACCACTTTGTAAATCAAAATATGATATATTTCAATTTTGAGAAAGATGCCGATTCATGCTCCACGATTACCACCTTGGGAGCTCCGGCAAGTCAGGATTTTAAGTAGAGAATGCTGTCACCCAAGCCTGACCAGTCTTTGGTGTTCCCGAGTTCTTTTCACTCAGTGGGCAACTCCATCTCTTTGATTCATAAAATTATTTTGCTCCTTTTACCTTTCCGTCGACCATCTTCCCAAAAATATATTTCACATTTCCATTAAAAACCTTTTCAGCGTCAAATTCTTCTTTACCAGGGAAGAATTAATCTGAGATCTCAAACTTTCCAACTTTTAATTTCAAGTTTTCTTTTGACAATGGTGGAAAATTTTCATCGTTCATTTCTGGAACAGAATTCTTATCACTTGACACAACAAATGACTCCTCTGACTTTGACGAGTCAGATTCATTGTCAGAACTACTCTCTGATTTAACAAACCATTTTTGTTTGTTCAATCGACTTTTCTTTTGTAAAAACGTTTGGAACTTTCACCAACTTCGAAAATCGAATTTTTGAACACTTTGAATTTTTCTGTTGGTTGTTTTGTTTTATCAACACATTTTTCTTTCAAATCTGAGTTAGAAGTAACTCCCTGTTTTGTATAAGTGGACTTGGTGCAATTCCAAGCAATGTGTCCAACTTCTTGGCATTTGAAATAGGTTCTTCGTTCAACTCTCTTCTCAAATTCTTTCAACATATTCTTCTTTCTTTCAGCAAGAAACTCTTTGTTTGTCTGCTTCCAGAATGGTTTCTTCTCTTCTTCTACTGAACTTGTACATGAAACAAATTCAGTTTTTGGTTTATAAGTTTTCTCATTTTTAAAATTTTCTAGAGGAATAAAACCCAATCCCTTCTTTTTGAAATTACTGTTATGGTTTGGTTTCTGTTGAAAACCTGAACCAGGACTGTAACCTTTTTTCTTGTTCAATCTCTGTTGAACTCTTGAAGTGTATTTTTTAGATTTTTCTTAAGATTTACATCTTTTATTTCAGAAATATTAATTTCTGTTAATTTGAAAACCTTGTTTATCATTTCAATTTTGACACTTCTTATTGGAAATTCTTCATCAGAAAATAATTTGTCAGAATCATTCAACGTATATGCTACTTTGAATATTTCGTCCTTCAAATTATTTTTCGACATCAGAAATTCTTTATTGTAAACCCGTTTGACCGGTGAACTCGGACTCTTGTCTGATGAACTCGAACTTTCAGATTTAGACTCCGACTTTGACTCTTCATCCATATCCAACACCTGATCGACCACTTTCTTTAATAACTCAGACTCATGATCAGTGTCAGATGCTGTGAATGTGACGTCAATGTTGTCTGGTAACTCAACAATGGTTTCAGACTTTAACTTTATGTTGACTGCCTTTTTTAATTGTTCCTCATTTGGCTTTCTGGGAGAATAACTTTCCCAGATCGGAGGCGGACACTTGTTATACTTGACACTTTGTTTCTTACCAGTATCCTCTTCCGTCTTTTTATCTTGAAAAGCTTCAAGACCTGCAACAGTAGGATAAACTCTGTTAATCAAATAATCACAAGTTGTATAACTCAGCAGCAATCGTTTGATTCTTTCATTTTCAATCTTTTCGAGTTCCAAATCCTGCTTCAGCTTTGCACAGTCTTCAATATACTCATTGATGACCTTCTGTTTAGTCATTAATGTTGAACTCAACATCGTTGAAGCAGCTCTCATTTCTAGGTTTGTCTTGTTCAAATTATCAATCGTTCTATTTAGCACATCATATGATTCTTTTACATACTTCACATCAAACAACAATTTTTCTTTCAACTCTTCTAGCTCACTATACTTCTTGTCTTTTTCTTCACAATGTTTGCATAGTTCCAAACATTTCAGACAAGGTTTTGTGACTTCAACAATCTTTTCAACTTCGACAATCTTTTCAACTTCAACAATTCTTTCAACTATTTTCTCCACTTCAACAATTTTCTCCACCACCTTCTCAATCGTTGGTTCTTAATAAAATTCTACTTTTACCTCATACTCTTCATCTTCGACCTTTTCTGTCGAATTTTCTTCAACTTTTGCTTTTTCAGCTTCCATTTTTGCCTTTTCTTCAGCAATTCTTCTTGCTTCCAAATCTCTCTTCATTCTAGCAGCCTTCTTCTCATTCAACAACTCGATCTTATCTGCAAAAAACAAATTAAAACTGAATGAGTCTAAACTTTTTCTAGCATTATTAATGTACTCTTCCTCATCATCAGTATCTTCATCACTTTCTGATGATCTGAAAATCTTCGTATTTTTTGGCTTAGATTTGACTGCTTCTTCTTCCAAGATTTGAGCAACAAATGCTGAATCAGCCGGAACGTATTTGTCCCAGCTAAATCCCTCTGCCAATCTTTCATCATCTTGATTTACTAGATAAGCTTTCTTCTTTCCATCTTCAATAGCACGGGATGATGATGGTTGTTGAGCAATCTGATGATAAATTGATTTTCGATGATAATCATTGTTTCCAAACGGATCTTGTCTTCCGGTTGCTTCTTTATTTGTGCACTCTCATTTAAAATGCCCCTTTTCTCTGCAACGAAAGCAAGTAACCTTTGATTTGTCAAAACCTAACGGAGATGTAGCAACATCACAAAAATCATCTCTTCCGGTGATTTGTTTGAATTTTTCTGCTCTTCTTACAACACTGGCTAAACACCACTTGATGTCCATCAACTCAAGTTCCTCAGAATCAATCTGGTCATAATCCTCTTTAGTGAGCATTGGATTTCCAATTCTTCCAGCAACTAAACTTTCATAAGACTCTAACATAGTAACAAGTGATGCCATGTGTTGCTTAGCCACTTCTGGAGAGAGATTTTGACCATTTTGAATATTCAATGTAACATTACATTGCAGATTTGTTGAACTCTGTCGTTGAGGATTTGGTGTTGTGAAATTCGGATCAAAACTTGACTACGATGACGAATATCCACCACTCTGAGTTGTAGTGCTAACATTTGTTCCAGAAGAACCATCAGCACTGAAAGCAGTCTTAATCTTCGAACTCGGAGTAGTCTCAAATTTGCTTCCTCTGTAGTATAGACTAACATCCTGTTGAGCATTTGGATTATTCATGATAGCAGTTTTCTGAACATCCAATTCATGTTCTTCAATCTTCTGAATGAACTTACTCAAATTCATACTTTCAGATTTTCTCATATGTTTCAAAATCAACAAATATGTTCCCCATTTGTTATGTGGTAGCGCATCAGCTAGCTTATCAACCCATTCATCGTCTTCTTTCTTGATCTCCAATCTTCTCATTTCCTGAACAAGATGACAATATCTATCGATAGTCTTCTTAGTCGTCTCATCTTCAAAAGCTACAAACATATCAAATGATTTCTTTAGTAATGGACGTTTATTTTTTATCATATCAGCGCTTCCCTTAAACTTGTTAATCAACGCTAACCAAATTGATCTAGCAGTATCTTCATGTTGAAGCAAAACAAAAATATCTTCTTTTACTGCTTGTTGGAGAATACTAATCATCATTTTTTCACTGGTGTATTTTAATTTCTCATCCGCTGTATAATCACTTAAAGATTTTTCATTTCCACGTTCATCTTTCGGTTTTTCGTAATCTTTGTCCAACGAAACCCATGCATCAAATTTATAAGCTTGCACCCAAGTTTCAAAACGATTTTGCCATCCTTTAAAATCCTTGATGTACATAAGCTTTGGAGGCTTTTGAGACGTTCCTGTTTCATTTTCGATTTCAACAGTTTCGGCAACTGTAATTGGAGCAACTGGGGTAGCAAACGCATTGTAAAACTCTTCTTCCATGTTTCGGTAAAAAATTTCACAATAACACAATGTTCAAGCGAAATGGAAATTCAAACGAAATGGTATCTCAAACGAACTGACTTTGACGCGAAATGGACTTTGGTACGAAATGATCTTTGGTGCGAAATGGTTCTCTAACAGACCATTTCGTGCGAAATAGAGGTTCCTTTCAAGCGAAATGGCAATTTTCAAGCGAAATGAAGATCCATTTCGTGCGAAATGATGTCTCTATGGTCCAATTCATGCGAAATGGTGTCTCTATGGTCCAATTTGTGCGAAATGAATGAAATATAACACAATCCGTGCGAAATGAGATCCTGATGTCACCCAATCGGTCAGATTTTTGTCAAATTGATCAGGTTTTAGGTCGATTTTAGGTCTAATTCTATCAAGGATTGATTAAAACTATGTTTCGCACGTTATATGTGAAAATCAGTCCATTTTAACCGTAAAAACTCAGTTAATTTTGAAAAATGTTGTAAAAGAAGGTGTAGAAGTCAAAATTTTGATGAAATCAAGCTGAATTGGTAAGAACTCTTCCTCCTGAGCTCTGATACCACTTGTAGGATCGTTTGCACGACCAAAACGAGTCGTTCAGAAGAGTTCTAATCAATACGAGAGGCGGAAACAAACGTATCGACTTTGAATCAGCTTGATCTACACACAGAATCACTTTAATTGTCTTGTATATTGATTTGACACGATTACAGATCAAATAACACGTCAGCAGCACTTCGGCTCTGGAATCAGCAACTCTTTCAAACGAAATGATAGCTCAGGTATTTATAGGAATGGCATTTCACATGGAATGGACAAGATCCATTTCGTGCGAAATGGCTCTTGCCATTTCGTGCGGAATGGTCTATCATCACTAGAACCCTATTATCTAGCCTACCGGGCTCCATTCTATCCATTCTAGACATAAGACTCAATACAAAATGAAGTCGACAGACATATGCACCAACACCAAAGACAAAGATCTGGTGGGATCTTCACATATACCATACTAGGTATATTCTAAAGAAGGTTCTGAACAACCATCTTATCTTTTCTACTTTTGTCCATTGCCTTCTTCTTCATTTTCTCCTCAAAACCTCCATTAGAGTTTGAAATATCCATGGTTTCAAGCTTTATTGTGATATTTGTTAGGTTTTTATTCAAGGAATCTTGTCAAAAAATAAGTTTTACAACACTGTTTTAAGTTATTTCTGCTTAAAAATGCTTCAAAAGTCATAAAAATAATTTAAAGCTCCAAGATTCCTTGTTTCAAAAACTTACAGAGAGATGGCCACGGGGCCGTGCTCAGCAAGCATGGGGCTGTGTCCGAGGTACTGTTTCATTAAATTGAACTCTTTTCGACTTTTTTTTTTTTGTAGAATGTCGAGCCAGAATAGTGGAACCTCTTCAGCACATTCAAGGAACAGTCGTAGGGAATGAAGGCCTTCAATCGAAGCAACTCTTGTGCGCTATGTGATGGCACTACGGGAAGCTCTCGACAAAATGACATCCGTAGAAGAAGTCCTAATCGACCGTATTAATTATCTCACGGTGGGGCTAGAAAACAGTTTCCAAGAAATCAATCTCTTGCACCAGAGGTTAAACATTCTTGTAACACCTCCCATGGAACTAATCCTTCCCCAAGAAGATTGGAACGTAGCTCAAGGAGTCATTAACCCCACCGGGTGGGATGACATCCCCGCTGAACCCCCTCTTGACAACTTACAAGAGGTTCCAGTGGAAGTCACACCCCCTCAAAACGTGGACGCCAATGAGCCCGCCTTCCTTCTCCCTCGGGAGATAGAAGAATGGCTCAACGATGTATGAAGGGCCCTTTCCGGATGAGAAGTTCTTCAAGCCACTTTCAACCGAGAAAATTATCTTTTTCAGAAATTTTGCTCTTAAAATAAACTATAGGCTAGAACTTCTTTGTGGTTTTAGATTTCTTGTGTTTCATGACCTACTTATCCAGATTTAGTTTATGCTTTTATTTCCTAGGAACTTATGTAATTCACTCTTTAATGAATGATGGTTTTTAAGTATTAAATAGTGTTTGGATGATGTTGTAATGAATAAAACACACTCGGAATGATGGAGGTTACTAAGGGAAACTTGAACCCACACCCCATGCACAAAAACCGAGCCACCCGACAATTTTTCTTCATTACAGCAAGTTCAGCACGGGGTCGTGCTCAGCCCAACACGCCCCGTGCCCAAGGTTCTGCAGAAAATGCCTAGTTTAGGTAACTGGACACAGGGACGTGTTCACTGAACATGCCCCCGTGCCCAGCCTTCTGTAAACTATGATACTGGTAATCTGAACACGGGGCCGTGCCCGGACTAACACGGGCCCGTGTCCAGACACCCAGTAACATAAATTTTTGTTTTAAACACCTTTTTACACATTCAGTCAACCTAAAAACTTATTTTTGGGACACATTGAGGACAATGTGTAATTTAAGTGTGGGGGATACTAAAACCTTAAATTTTGCAAGTCCTAATAACAAGCCTTACACAAAACTCTATTGGAACTAGTGTTGTAAAAGTCGGATTCCATGGCCGAGTACTCGGCGAGTACTCGGTCCTCGGAACCCCTCCGAGGTGACTTCCTCCTAGGCGGACTCAATTAGTCGGCCTCGGTCAAACTCGGCGTTTAGTCGGCCTAGTCGGTGACTAGTCGGACGTAGTCGGAAAGAGTCGGCCTAGTCGGTCTAGGCGGTCAATGTGGTTTGTTGACTTTTAATTAGTCAAAATCGGTCAACATCGGCCTACTCGGCCTTGTACTCGGACTACTCGACCTTCTACTCGGACTACTCGACCTTCTACTCAGACTAGTCGGACTTGTATTCAGAATATTTGAACTTTAAACATGTTTCATTTTAAATTATACTCAGTTGACATGAATTATGCTTATTTTAACATATATATAATATATAACAATTAATTTTCTTTATAGTTACCATGTCCGCGTACTCCCCGAGTACTCTCCGAGTACTCCGATTACTCCCAACTCCCCAGTCGGCCGACTAGGGACCGCCTAGCGACTTTTACAACACTGATTGGAACCGCTAATCACCCCAAAAATTTTCAAAAACTTTTCAATTTTTTTTACTTGTCCTGGTTTAATTTGGGAATAACAAGTTCTAAAAAGGTTATATTTTTTTCAAATTTACAAACCGATAGCGTCGTGATAAAAAGAACCAACATAAGAAAATTATGAAACGGCATGACAAATCTAGTTAAAATTTGATTATATATACTTGATCACATTAAAAACCTATTCCCACAAAAAGTGAGTTTTGAGCCTTTATTGAGCATAAAAGCATACATCTTTAAATTAAATGCTCATTTTTCGTTTCTTGTGTGAATAGCCGCTTGGTTTCTTACGAATCTAGAACTTGCCATGACGATACATTCCCGGTCCTTACCAACTTAAACCCAAGTAAGTAAATGATGGAGGCATTAGGACTAACCTTTTTTCTTTTCTACACCATTATTTTTCATTTTTTTTATCACCTACCCAAAATCCCCATAATTAACCCCTTTGAGCCTAAACCTTTTCGTTTCTAAGCCCACAAAACAAACACCCTTTACCCACCAAAACCCTTTTTATTTTTAACCCTTTTATTTTAGTAAAAAGCTCGGTTTTCATGTGACATTCCTTATAAAAAAATGAAGTATAGCAATAAACAAACAAGTCCCTCAAAGAAACTTTGTTTGAAAATGCTTTGTTTAAATAAAAGTCACAAAACAAAACGTTTTACGACGACCGTTGCTTTTTACGCTTTTCTCCCTTTTTACTAACCACTAACCTAAAACCACCTACCTTTAACCCAAGCCTAACCCTTCCCCAAGTCCTCTTGATATTTACAAAGGTGTATAGTTAAAAATGAGGAGGATTGATTGCTTGGCAAACATATGGTAGAAGTAAGTTCCATGCCGGTCTAGAGTGTTTCACAAAAATACATCTTCAACCGATTGTTGAGTGATCTCCCGTGAGGTATGTGAACTTGTATATAAATGGAATTTTAAAGAGGCATGTTATGCCCAAATAAGTAATTTCTCTTATGAAATGTTCTAAATAAATCATAATGAATAGGATTGTAAATAACATAAAAATAAAGCCTAATAAAGATCTTGGATTCAAGACACTCAAGACAAGCCCAAAAACTTCTCTTCTACCCATTCCATTTGGGCGTGAAAGCCACATTATAAAGATTTTGCTTGAGGACAAGCAAAGATTCAAGTGTGGGGGTATTTGATGTGTGTAAAATGCAACATATAAATTACGTCAAATGAGGCATAAAACTAACCCTTTTTTAGTACTAATGTTGGAAAAAGTGTGCATTTGTCTTCCTTTTGTATTTTCAGGATTCAATGAGCGTAAATGAACAAAAGGAACAAATATGCAGCAAAATCTAACATAAGTACAAGAAAAGGAACAAATGTGGCATGCCCGACCCCTCGACAGCATCTTCCCAAGCAAAAACAAGGAAACAGAAGGCTGACCAAGGCCCTGTGCCCAGCGGACACGGGGGCGTGGCCAGGTGTCTGCAGAAAGGACAAAGCTATAGAAGCTTCTATTCCCGACACGGGGGCGTGCCCAGCTCAACACGGGCCGTGGTCAATGCTAAGATTCGCAGAATTCAAGCAAATCTTGAGAGTACAGATACGCTTCTGCACACGGGGCCGTGCCCAGCGGACACGGGGGCGTGTGGAGCTAATGCAGACAAATTGAATTTAATGAAGAAATAGAATAAGGATGGACACGGGGCCATGCCCAATGGACACGGGGACGTGTCTGGGCTTCTGTGCAGGCTCTAAATAGAGGTGCTTGGTTCACTTCAAAGGCATCCCTTGCCAAACCACCTCTCTCCCACTTCACCCACACTCCACCACCATCACAACACTCACATCCACCACCATCATCCAACATCCATCATAGAGTGTGTGTCGTAGTCTCGGGATCCAAGATTGATAGTAAGAGTTCTTGAAAATCAAAGGCCATGTTTGCCTAAGTCTCTTACATCACTTGGTGAAGACAAGCATTTAGTGTAATACTTTTGATTTTTAATCTTTTCGCACTTTTTATTTGGTTTTGTATTAATGACTTTAATAACTAGTTTCTTATGTTAAAGGTGAAACTTCCTTATCATTTGTTCGTGGTGTCTTGGCATTATTTTACTGTCTATATAAAATAAAAGATTTACACCATTCATATCTCTACGGTCTATATAGAGATATGTTGGCTACCTGGTCGGGGTTAAGGGAATGGTTTGGTAAGGTTCTTGCCTTGTTCAGTATATAGATCCAGCAAGGACCTGGGTCAAGCTTACTAGGACCTCCTTCAATACCCACTAGTATTGGATGGCGGGGTGCGAATGGCTTGATCCCCTCATATGTAAACTACTATTAATACATTAACCCGGCTACTTGGGATTGTATCCCTGCTGACTCAAACCACTTAGCCGAGGGTAACGTCACCTTCAAAAGAGGGGCCTACCACATTACGCATTAATAACTTAATTAATTATCTTTCAATATTCTGACCCTTTATGATTATATCCTTGCTGACTCAAACTACTAGGTTGAGGGTAACGTCACCTTCAAAAGAGGGGTGTACTACTATAACTAAGATAATCTCTTAAAAAGTGCAAAAGTGCGAAAATCATCAAAGGTTACACTAAAGGCGAGTCGGATCCAAGTGATTCATCTTGTCTATCTGTTTTATTTTTATTTTCAACATTTTTAGTTTTTATTTTCACGTTTAAAACTTTTTCTAAACTTTTGATTTGATTAGACATTGAGGATAAACTGGTATTAAAAGCTCTTGTGTCCATGGACGACCTCGGTATCTTACCAAAGCTATACTACGCTCACGATGGGTGCACTTGCCCATATGTGTGTTTAGTGTTAGTAAAATATCGTGTTTTATAAATTTAAAACTTGACTAAAGTGTTAAAAAGGGCTTAAAATATACATAAAATTATATAACCCCTACACACGCATCAGCGAACAATCAACACAAACTTATTATATGAAAGACATCCACCAAAGTTTATGTGAACCAACAAATAATCAACAATCAAATATAAATACGCATACGCACCAAATTAGTGTCATACCCCAACCGATGGCGGAAACATCGGGGTGCGAGCACTAAGCGTTCAGATTGCTCATGAGAATTTCCATAACACTATTGTTTCAATAAAGATTAATTGATTTCATGCAAATGTCTAACAAACGTCGTCACAAATATCATATTACAAACCAAATCATAAATTGTTCAAATTGTTCAAAAGACTAAGTTAACTAGGTGACGTTTCTAAGCATCTCCTAGCTGAATTGTAACACCCCAACCCGGAAGGGCTGACGTGTCACAATAACAGTATCATAAACGAAAGTCATAATTCCATTTATTTATTTATTGGACAATGATACAACAACAACTAAACTTAAGGTTAATATACAAACAGAGACATTCGACTTAATTAACTAACATCTTCAGATTTATTCTTAGGCTTTATTCTTCTCTCTTTTCCCCGCCCAAAGTCACCTGTGGACCTGTATATACAAAAATTTACAGAATGAGCCGAATGCTCAGTACGGAATTATAGGCTCAAAGAACAAATAACGCTTTATATAAAATGTTATTCGGAGGAAACTTTATGCGAAAATGATACGATGCAAGAACATAATTTCGTAATCATATCTTACGGATGTACCCATGAGCAAACTTAAAACGTGACAATACACAGGTAGCTACTCCTGCATAATTATCACATGAGATGGCGAGTTGGCATACCCGTTATCCACCTCCTTATACTTAAATCCTAGGATCGATCCATACGCCTCCTAATAGCCATATGTACCACACTTGTACTTAAGAGACGCCGTGAACTGATCTCTCCGTCACGGATGGAGCACATGATGTCGATGCCGCAACAACATGCTCGTGGGACACTCCACGAGAAGCGATACTCAGGGTATCAGAGTACAAATGGTCTTATTCTTATAACTTATCAAAAATATTTTCATAACAAGACGTAACATATATTGGAACATGCGATAATGAGTACAACTAACAGAATACTATCGCATGACATGAAAGCTAAATCCAAAGTTTAGAATAGGAATTCAACGTACTGTCAAATGAATCGATAATCAAAGACGTGAAGAGTGTACGAATTTAATGGGTTTATAACAATTTGAATATGAAGCAATAAGGAGTGGGGTAGGATCCGTACCTTAAAAATTCCAAAATGAAGCTACCTTGTGATAATATTTCAGATTTATACGGGCAGAGTTTAGACTACTGATTAAGCTTTTAACCTAAATTAAATAACATGCACACAAACTAGGTTAGTAACTTAATACAGCATTTACGATAACTCACGAGATTAAAAATCCTCACAACGAATGACAAAGTGCGATACTTAAACATCCATCGGATTCACAATTAATGACAAAGTGAAATCACTTAAACATCCATCGGATTCACAACGAATGACAAAGTGTAAACACTTAAACATCCATCGGAATCACAATTAATGACAAAGTGAAATTACTTAAACATCCATCGGAATCACGACTAATGACAAAGCATAACCCAAATTTGAGCAGCACTTAAACATCCATTGGATTGATTTCAATCAATCGGACATTGAATCGTAGTAGCGATCGAGTTATTACCCTGTTCTGCAGCACCCCTCTATACTAATTAGTGTTTCGTGTGTGTTAATTGTGATAATCAGACGATAACTCGAAGCCTGAAACGAATTTCTTCGTCAAATGAACACCAGAAATCGAGTGCCAATGTCCTCTATTTATACCCGAATTTTGCCCCCCCCCCCCCTTACGGACCGTAACAATTAACCCTTACGGTCCGTAAGGGTTACTTATTGATCATAGGGTTGCCACGCGTGGAACTAGCCTAGCTGAGTCGACACATTCTTGAAATTCAATTTAGACAGCGAGTTTTTAGGATAATCGTCAATAGGGAATACCCCCCCCCCCCTGAGTTTTAGGGGCCCTGATCCTGATTCTGATTGTTCTGAAATTTGTAGGGTTTGTGCAGAATTACTTGGGTGTCTCAATTAGGGTTTTCCTATTGGATAATTTATAAATAATAATAATAGTTTTGGTTGATAAGATAAGTGTTAGTTTATTATAAATTATTATTATTCTTTTATTTCTAGAATCATGATTTTAAATTTATGGTTATTACATGAATTCCATGCATTCCCAAGCATCCTATCAGCCTGCAACATGTATTAAAATATCAATACAAAAGTATTGGCGAGTATACAAGTTTGATAATAGAATAATAGATTAAAACAACTCATATCCATAGTGTAAGCCAAAAAAAGTTTCAGCCGTGCTAGTGTCGCAGTCCACGCAGTCCACGCAGTGATAGCCCAAGTATCCCGATGCTTTAGTGTTTACCCAAGACTCAAGGTAAACTAGAATCCTCCTAACAATACCCCCCGAGAATAATGGGAGAAGTGCATCCCCTGTAGCGCTACTATTGTTAAGGCGGAACTACACACTCTGGATTAAACATCACATAGCACAAAGAGTCAAAAATCAAGAATCACAAGTTTCATGTTCACATAGGATAGAGTATAAGTTTCAAAGATTCAAGTTTAAGTTTCATAGAATACATGTTACACCCCAAAAATTTAAGGTAAAAGGGGATCGAGTATACTCACAATGATTGCTTAACAGTATAAACTGCTATTGGATCAAAGGGAGCTCTTTTTAGAATTAGCCTGATTAGATTACAATAGGATAAGAGTCGGGCAGAGTAACGAGATTGCATAAGTGTCAAACTAATCACTAGATCGGATGGCTGTCCGATCAGATGGCTATCCGATCGGATTGCCAGTCGGTCGGGTGACGTAGGTGTGTGAAGAGACAGATGGCTGCCCGATCGGATGGCCATCCGATCGGGTTGCAACTAGCTTACAAATGAGGGGAATAGGGTGGCTGTCCAATCAGATGGTCATCCGATCGGATTGCCACTTGATCCGGATGTGTTTATTGATTTGGTCATCTCAATCGGGTGTCACCTCGATCGGACGGCTGTCCGATCGGGCTGCCACTTGATCAAAGTTTCCAATATTTTGAGAAAGTTTCTAAGTATCAAAGTTTCCAAGGAAAAAGGGCAAGTGTCACCTGATTAGGGTGGCTGTCCGATCGAACGGCTTTCCGATCGGGTTGCCGCTCGATCGGGCGACCCTTGTTCTTGTTTAACATGTTTGTAAAATTTCCAAGATTCTTAGTTCAATGGTGATGGTACGGTACGTATCGTGACAATAGTAAACTCATTAATACACCGGCGTTCTAATCGGGTGGGAATCACCCCTGTCCATTCAGTCGTCTGTTCGTAACGAGTTAATGTCATAATCTGTTCCATGCTCGTCTTCACTGGTATTAACTCAGATCCAAGCCAGCTTTGGACTATTCATCCAGTCCACAGCCTGTTTAGAGCCAGGTTCCACCGATTAATGGTGAAGGGTTGAGAAAAAGATGAAGATACACAAGTTTTATAGGAAAAAGTCTAGATTCAGCTTAGATTTTGAGTGGAAACGCATGAAACATCTTAGATCTGAGCTAGATCTTGCTTCGAATGACGTCACATGTCAGTTTGTACAAACCTCCATGATGACATCACCCACAAGAACTCAGATCCGAGAGATTTCACGGTGAAAAGTGTGATTTCAAGTGAGAATCACATAGAGAATGATGTGTAGACCAAGAAAGTACAAGAATCTAACCTAAAATGTACCGAAATCGATGAGAAATGAAGAAATGGAGAGTGCGCGTGTCTGGTGGAGCAGAGCTGTCACATTACTCAGAATGGTGATGTGACATGTCTATTTATAGTGAGAGAGGGCGTTAGGGTGGTGCAAGGTGGATAGGGTGGTGACCCGTTCGGGTGGTCATCCGATCGGATAGTCATCCGATCGGGTGGTCATCCGATCGGGTGGCAATCCGATCGGATGGCCACTCTGGCCAATCCATCTTTTTCGCGTTTCCCGATTTTGATTCGTTTTGCGTGTTAGGTTAGGCGTTGCTTTGCGTATAGCTTAGGTATAGTATCTAGATTACATTACAAACTAAAAGTTTCCAAGTTTCATAGATTCCGCCAGTGACAAGGCTCCAGTCTCTCGTTCAACCAAGAATCAAGTCTCACGAGTCTAAGGAGTCAAGCACCAAATAAGTTTCAAGAGTCAAGACTCATAGTTTCTTAGGCATCAAGAATCAAGAGTCCAAGTATTAAGTATAAAGAATCATAAAGAATCTAGTTTCCATAGTATCAAGAATCAAGTGTCTAGATAAGTATCAAGAGTCAAGTATCTAGATTAAGTATCAAGTCTCATAGTTTAAGTGTGAAGAATCAAGCATCTAGAATAAAGAATCAAGCATCATAGTATCAAGCATCAATATCAATAAGATTCATGCCTAAAGTATCAAAGTATTAACATCACATAACTACAGGGACTAAAACTGGCATTTAATAGAAGTTCAGGGACTGATCTTGCCAAGTGTCTAAAGTTTATGGACGCTGGGCGTTACAGTCTCCCCTCCTTTAGGAGATTTCGACCTCGAAATCTTAGAAGAAGACTGCTCGAAGAGATGCGGGTACTTGGCCTTCATATCACTTTTCAACTCCCAAGTGAATTCGGCACCACACTTTCCTTCCAATCGAACCTTAACAATGGGAATTTTGCTGCGCCTCAGATGCTTGACAGTTTGATCCATGATTTCGACCAGTTTCTCCACAAATTGAACAGCTTCATTTATTTGTAAGTCTTCAAGAGGAACCTGCAGTCCCTCGTCGGCTAGGCATTTCCGTAGGTTAGATACGTGGAACACTGGATGCACGTTGTTTAGTTCTTGTGGCAAGTCGAGTTTGTATGCTACCTTTCCAATCCTTTCAAGTATCACGAAAGGACCCACATAGCGAGGAGCAAGCTTCCCCTTCTTTCCAAAATGAACTACTCCCTTCCAGGGAGATACCTTGAGAAGAACTCGGTCACCAACAACAAATTCCAAAGGCTTGCACCTATTATCAGCATAGCTCTTTTGTCTGCTCCTAGCCTTGATCAAGTTATCACGGATTTGAAGAATCTTATCCGTTGTCTCTTGAACAATATCAGGGCCAGTGAACTGCTTTTCCCCAACCTCATGCCAGCTGAGAGGAGATCGGCATTTTCGCCCATATAAAGCTTCGAAAGGAGCCATCTGAATACTGGAATGGTAGCTATTGTTGTACGAAAATTCTATCAATGGTAAATGTACATCCCAGTTACCACCAAATTCGATGACACAAGAATGGGGCATATCCTCTAGGGTTTGGATAGTACGCTCGGTCTGCCCATCCGTCTGAGGATGAAAGGCCGTGCTAAGATTCAAGTGCGAACCCATAGCGGACTGAAACGTTTGCCAAATACGCAAAGTAAAACGACCATCACGATCCGAGATTATGTCAAGAGGTATGCGATGACGGCATATAATCTCATCAGTATAGACTTGAGCAAGTTTCTCCACTCTGTAATCTTCACGAATAGGAAGAAAGTGAGCGGACTTGGTCAAACGATCAATAATCACCCAGATACTATCGTGACCTTTAGAGGTATGGGGTAGTTTGGTAATAAACTCCATAGCAATGCTATCCCATTTCCAGACAGGGATTTTAGGTTGTTCCAAGAGTCCAGAGGGACGCTGGTGTTCGGCCTTTACCTTCGAGCAGGTAAGGCACTTAGACACATATACAGCAATGTCCCTCTTCATGCCAGGCCACCAATATGCCGTACGCAGATCCTGGTACATCTTATCGGCACCTGGATGGATAGAGTAACGGGATTTGTGAGCCTCAGTCATAATGAGCTCACGGAGATTATCGCGATCTGGCACCCAGATGTGATTTAGATAGTACTGAAGACCATCAGATTTAGTTTCGAGCTGATTCACATTAGCGCCATGAACTTCAACAGTTAGACTTCCTTCATTAGCTGACGAAAATTGAGCTTCATGAATACAAGCATGCAGATCACTAGAGATACGAATAGCCTTGAAATGGGTTTTACGACTAAGGGCATCGGCTACTACATTCGCCTTGCCAGGATGATAGCGAATTTCACAGTCATAGTCGTTAAGTAGTTCCACCCAACGTCTATGTCGCATGTTCAGCTTTTTTTGGTCAAAGATATGTTGGAGGCTCCTATGGTCGGTGAAGACCACACACTTAGTACCATAAAGGTAGTGTCGCCAGATCTTTAATGCAAAATAACCGCACCAAGCTCCAGGTCGTGAGTAGTGTAGTTTTTCTCATGTACCTTGAGCTGACGAGAGGCATAAGCAATAACCTTGTCTCGCTGCATGAGCACACAGCCCAATCCACGGTTTGAGGCATCACAATATACCACAAAATCATCACTGCCATCAGGTAGAGTTAACACAGGAGCATTACACAAAAGGTTCTTAAGAGTTTGAAAGGATTCCTCTTGTTCGGGACCCCAAACAAAAGGTTTCTCCTTTTGGGTTAGCGTAGTAAGAGGAACAGCGATTCTAGAAAAATCCGCGATGAATCGGCGGTAATAACCCGCCAATCCTAGAAAAGAACGAATCTCGGACACGGATTTAGGTGTACACCAATGCTTCATAGCCTCAAACTTAGAAGGGTCAACATGAATACCCTGACTACTAACAATATGACCAAGAAATTGCACTTCATCAATCCAAAACTCACACTTAGAAAATTTAGCTTACAGACGTTCACCACGTAGAAGTTCAAGCATAAGACGTAAATGGCGAGCATAATCAGCTTTAGACTTAGAATAAATAAGAATATCATCAATAAAGACTATCACAAAACGATCCAAATAAGGTTTACAAACACGGTTCATAAGGTCCATGAACACTGTAGGTGCGTTGGTCAAGCCGAAAGGCATGACTACGAAGTCATAGTGCCCATATCGAGTGCGAAACGCAATCTTGGGAATATCATCTTCGAGGACACGTAGCTGATGATATCCAGATCGAAGATCAATCTTAGAGAAGCAGGACGCACCTTGTAGTTGATCAAATAGGTCATCACTACGAGGAAGCGGATAGCGATTCTTCACGGTAAGCTTATTCAGTTCACGATAGTCGATACACATACGGAAGGAACCATCCTTCTTCTTGACGAATAAAACGGGAGCACCCCACGGGGAGGTACTTGGACGAATAAAACCCTTATCGAGTAATTCCTGTAGCTGACTAGATAACTCTTGCATCTCGGAAGGTGCAAGACGATAGGGAGCCCTGGCGACGGGAGTCGCACCAGGTACGAGATCAATACGAAAGTCAACGGATCTGGGAGGAGGAAGACCAGGAAGATCTTCAGGAAAGACATCAGTGAAATCACACACCACTGGAATGTCGCTTATGTTCTTCCCCTTGCCTTTTTGTTCCACCACGTGGGCCAAGAAGGCAGGGTTCTGTTTAGGTAAGCTTCTGCTCGCTTGTGTGCATGACATCAACCGTAGTCCTTTTGAAGGTCGGTCTCCATAGACGATCAAAGTATCACCAGAGGGAAGAGGAAGATGAACAAGTTTCTCGTGATAAACAATCTCGGCATGGTTCTTACGCAACCAGTCCATACAGATAATAACGTCAAAGCTACCCAGACGCATGGGTATGAGATCAATAGAGAACACGTGATCGTTAAGAGTCAGGGAACAATCACGAACGATAGAATTAACAAGGATCGACTTACCATTAGCGACCTCAACAGAGAACGACTCAGGTAACTTGGAGCTTGTACAGTTTATCAAAGACTCAAATTCCACGGACACAAAGCTTTTATCGGCACCAGTATCAAATAGAATCGAAGCATAAAGGTTATTAACAAGGAACATACCATTGACAACGTCATTGTCATTACGAGCCTGATTTGCATTGAGATTGAACGCTCATCCACGAGCGGCTGGCTGCTGGTCCTGATTCAGCTGAGGACACTGGTTACGGAGGTGGGTAGTATCTCCACACTTGTAGCATGCACGAACAGCGTTGACTGGCCTTGGGTTCTGTAGAGGTGCTGGAGGTGCTGGTAGAGCTGCCTGAGCTGGGGCTTGTTGAGCTTGCGGGGCTGGGTTAACTTGACGATAGTAGGGAGTCGTGTGACCATAGCGGTTACAGTTGGTGCACAGACGACATGCAGACGTAGCAGGATGATGGTAGTTGCAAGTTGCACACTTGGGATGAGGCCCAGTGTATTGCTTCTTAGCTTCGGGAGCAGCAGGGTTAGCAGCAGCAGTAGCAGGAGCAGGTTTAGCAGTAGGGTTTACAGCAGGAGTAATAGCATTACATCCGGAACCCTGGGATTTCCTTTTCTTTTTCTTGCTGCCGCCTGGCTGCTGGGTAACTTGATTTGCCGACTTAGAGGGAGCAGGAGTAGCGAACTGCTTATCACGCACACCGTTGTTGTTCAAACTTGCTACCAGACGATAGACTTCTTCAATAGTTTCCAGTTGAGCTGCTTCAATTGAATCACGCATAGCAGGAGGTAGGCCATTGATGTACTTGGTTATCATTCGCTTAGGAGTCGAAACCAAGTGAGGAACGATAAGACTCAGCTGCTTAAAACAGGTAGTATAAGCCAGGTTATCATCACCAACCTGCTTCAGATGCCAAAACTCTTCTTCAAGCTTCAGTTGTTCATGAGGAGGGTAGAACTCAAGCATCATTAGTTCTCGCACCTCAGCCCATGGAAGAGCATAGGCTTCTTCATTTGAACGGATGTTTCTCTCATTTGACCACCACTCCAACGCTCTGCCTTGAAACATTCCAGTTGCACTCTTAGTCTTTAAGTGGTCTGGGCACTCGCTGTTAATGAAGGTGACCTCGATGTTGTCGAACCACTCGAGCATAGCAGTCACCCCATCACTGCCCGTGAAAGACTTAGGGTTGCAAGAGATGAAATGCTTATAGTTAAACTTAGTGGGCTTTTGCTTCTCAGCCTTGGAGTCCACAGAGGATGGGGGTGTGTTTGATCCTTGGAGCTCAGAGACGATCTTTGGCATGACTCGGGCAATCTGGTCGGCCATGAACGACATCATCTTTTTCTGAGACTTCTCCCTGGATTTCCTGAGAGCGTCGGGTAGCTTTCAAGAAGACATCCTAAAGATCCAATAAGAGGATCGTATAAGTCTAAATTCATGAAGCCTCACAATAAAGTTTCACACACAATAGACTAAAACTTAACAAGATTCACAGAATCAAGATTCAAGTTTCCTCATAGGTTCTAATACCACAAAACCCACGATCTTCGCATGGCACGTTGTACGAAGTTTGGCAACATGTCAAAAACGCTTATATATAGGAAGTACCAGCGGCGTATCCACCACGCTTCGGGCACATCACTTCCACCTCGTACTCGGTGTCATGTTACGTGTCGTAGAACACCCTCATCACCATCACCATCATCATCATAGACTCACATAGTTTACAATAGTTTCAAATAGATTCACGTAGATTTCAAATAGATTCCCATAGATTCAATAGTCTCCCATAGATTCAATAGATTCAATAGACTCTAATAGATTCAATAGATTCAACAAACTCCAATAGATTCAATAGATTAAATAGACTCAAATAGATTCACATAGTTTCACATAGACTCGTGCTAACAATCCACAAACAACGAAATCCCGCATGGCACGTGTTACGAAAGTTCGGCAACATGACGGAAGCACTTATATATAGGAAGTACCAGCGGCGTATCCACCATGCTTCAATCATGCCACGTCCGTCTTGTCATCGGTGTCATGCCTCGTTAACCACCGCTTTTGATTTCACCACTTCTCAAAACATAGATTAACCAGATAGATTCAACCACGTAGATTAAAAAGGTAGATTCAATCACTCAAACCTGAGCCTACAACATACGAATTTCGCTTAGCGCGTGGTACGAAGGATTGGTAGCATGCCAGAAACGCTTATATATAGGAAGTACCAGTGGCGTATCCACCACGCTTCGGACATGCCACTTTCCCCCTCGTCTTCGGCGCTAGGTTACATTTCGTATTTTGTTTCTCCATCACACATACGTAGCTTACGCATAGATTTCACTAGAGTACACGATAGATTACACATAAGTTTCTCATAGAATATGCAAATTGACCTTCCATAGCTTTAGAATCCCACATCAGACACTGAATTTCGCATGGCACTTGGTACGAAAGTTGGTAACATGCCAGAAACACTTATATATAGGAAGTACCAGCGGCGTATCCACCATGTTTCGGACACGTTACTTTCCCCTCGTATTCCATGCCATGTTACATCTAGCGTCTTATAATCACATTATCACATAGATTGCACATAGAATAAAGCTTCATAAATTTAGTTTGATCTGGGATTAGAATTTACGTTTTAGATTGCGGACAACGTGTGATTCGTGTAAAAGTCTCAAAACAAACAAAGAGTCAAAATAAACGAAGAATAGAGTTTAAAACCACACATAAAATCGAGATAGCATAAAAGATAGGTTCGTAAAACATAGAGTGTTCCGGGTAGAGGAACGGTGACTAACCAAAGTGATTCGAACCCCTCTCGAATTGAGGTAGCGTGTCCTGACTTACTTAGACAAATACCATCGATGTTAGGCCTACGATATTCGTCCCTTTTAGTCAGTCCACGTTCCTAATTGATCGGAAGTCACGAGACTTTGGCGAGACATGAAAATCAAGGAGTGGGACTAGTTATCAAGATCTAAGTTTCACCTCTAACTTGACAACATCGTACCCTAATAGCGTTGGTACTCATCCGCAGATAAGACCTACTAGAATAATATGGAGATTTTCCATCAAGGTTTGGATGTCACTCCTGTCTTGAAGGCAAATCTCGTCAAAATACAAACACCGGTGAACAGTGTTTTCAAAGCATCACGTGTATATAATGTTAGCCTTAGGAAAGGCATGGAAGTTTAACAGAAACAAGTGCTGCTAGGAAGCAGATACGGTAGGATACATAAGTCTTAAACAACAAATAAGAGTCAAGATTCCTAGAACTATAGACTAGGGCAAGTATTCCTACTTATCCTAATTCCCTATAGTTATGGCTCTGATACCAATCTGTCACACCCCAACCGATGGCGGAAACATCGGGGTGCGAGCACTAAGCGTTCAGATTGCTCATGAGAATTTCCATAACACTATTGTTTCAATAAAGATTAATTGATTTCATGCAAATGTCTAACAAACGTCGTCACAAATATCACATTACAAACCAAATCATAAATTATCCAAATTGTTCAAAAGACTAAGTTAACTAGGTGATGTTTCTAAGCATCTCCTAGCTGAATTCCATGCATTCCCAAGCATCCTATCAGCCTGCAACATGTATTAAAATATCAATACAAAAGTATTGGCGAGTATACAAGTTTTATAATAGAATAATAGATTAAAACAACTCATATCCATAGTGTAAGCAATAAAATAGTTTCAGCCGTGCTAGTGTCGCAGTCCACGCAGTGATAGCCCAAGTATCCTGATGCTTTAGTGTTTACTCAAGACTCAAGGTAAACTAGAATCCTCCTAACAATACCCCCCCCCCCCCCCCCGAGAATAATGGGAGAGGTGCATCCCCTATAATGCTACTATTGTTAAGGCGGAACTACACACTATGGATTAAACGTCACATAGCACAAAGAGTCAAGAATCAAGAATTACAAGTTTCATGTTCACATAGGATAGAGTATAAGTTTCAAAGATTCAAGTTTAAGTTTCATAGAATACATGTTACACCCCAAAAATTTAAGGTAAAAGGGGATCGAGTATACTCACGGTGATTGCTTAACAGTATAAACTGTTATTGGATCAAAGGGAGCTCTTTTTAGAATTAGCCTGATTAGATTACAATAGGATAAGAGTCGGGCAGAGTAACGAGATTGCATAAGTGTCAAACTAATCACTGGATCGGATGGCTGTCTGATCGGATGGCTATCCGATCGGATTGCAAGTCGGTCGGGTGACGTAGGTGTGTGAAGAGACAGATGGCTGCCCGATCGGATGTCCATCCGATCGGGTTGCCACTAGCTTACAAATAAGGGGAATACGGTGGCTGTCCGATCGGATGGTCATCCGATCGGATTGCCACTCGATCCGGATGTGTTTATTGATTTGGTAATCTCAATCGGGTGTCACCTCGATCGGACGGCTGTCCGATCGGGCTGCCACTTGATCAAAGTTTCCAATGTTTTGAGAAAGTTTCTAAGTATCAAAGTTTCCAAGGAAAAAGGGCAAGTGTCACCTGATTAGGGTGGCTGTCCGATCGGACGGCTTTCCGATCGGGTTGCCGCTCGATCGGGCTAAAACGTACCGAAATCGATGAGAAATGAAGAAATGGAGAGTGCGCATATCTGGTCGAGTAGAGATGTCACATTACTCAGAATGGTGATGTGACAGGTCTATTTATAGTGAGAGAGGGCGTTAGGGCGGTGCAAGGTGGATAGGGTGGTGACCCGTTCGGGTGGTCATCCGATCGGGTGGCAATCCGATCGGATGGCCACTCTGGCCAATCCATCTTTTCCGCGTTCCCAATTTTGATTCGTTTTGCGTGTTAGGTTAGGCGTTGCGTTGCGTATAGCTTAGGTATAGTATCTAGATTACATTACAAACCAAAAGTTTCCAAGTTTCATAGATTCCGCCAGTAACAAGGCTCCAGTCTCTCGTTCAACCAAGAATCAAGTCTCACGAGTCTAAGGAGTCAAGCACCAAATAAGTTTCAAGAGTCAAGAGTCATAGTTTCTTAGGCATCAAGAATCAAGAGTCCAAGTATCAAGTATCAAGAATCATAAAGAATCTAGTTTCCATAGTATCAAGAATCAAGTGTCTAGATTAAGTATTAAGAGTCAAGTATCTAGATTAAGTATAAAGTCTCATAGTTTAAGTGTGAATAATCAAGCATCTAGAATAAAGAATCAAGCATCAATATCAATAAGATTCATGCCAAAAGTATCAAAGTATTAATATCACATAACTACATGGACTAAAACTGACATTTAATATAAGTTCAGGGACTGATCTTGCCAAGTGTCTAAAGTTTAGGGACGCTGGGCGTTACAATTAGAGATTCTAAATTTCTCTACTTTCAAAGATTAACCCATATACAAACAATAGAAAACCGTTAAAAATCCAAACTGCATTAAACTTTCATCTATCCTAGGTAGTAACAAAGGTTCTAGCCAGAAAACATAGTGTCTAAAATCAAAGCACAAGTTTCAAAACAATAATTCATGTTCAAAGTAATGAAAAACAAGAAAATAATGAAAACCGGGAGATAAAACCCGAATGATCTTCTTTCCTATGCTCCAAGCTTCAACCGAATGATTCCCGTATGCCAAAACGCTCCGAATAACTGAAAATCTGCTGCTGAATTCGCCTATGGATTCTTAAATTCGTAACTAGGGTTTTGTGTTTCATAATGATGTATATATATGTTTGGGATAAACATGCAGCAACAAAAAGAAACTATTTCCTGAAAATACCCCGTCACGCCACGCGACGAGTCTTGAGCATGGGTGTCACGCCACGCGGCGCCTCAAAATTATTGGATTTCTCTTTGCTTTCCTTGGCGTCGCGCGTATGGTCTTCAACACATGCATCGCGTAGCGCCAAGGCCCTATTTATCCAGAAAGTTTCGTTTTTTCTCAAGTGTTCAGCTCCAGCAATCTCCAACTCTCATCTTTAGCTTCTTCTAAGCATATTTCCAACAGTTTTTAGCACTTTTTCGAAACAACACACCTGTACACAAACAAAGTATCAAACTTCTACGAAATAACTACGAAAACTAAATGAAATAACGTGAAAACTATACAAACTATACACTATATAAGTATGTATTTTGCAATACATCAGTATCCCACTAATAGAGTAACATAAAAACTAAAACGTTAAATTACAGACTCACAAAATGAGTTGAACCAAAATATAAAGAATCTATAATTATCATGGAGTTACAATGTACAATTTTGACAAAAGAATGAAAAGTTATACCTCAAAATCAATCCTGTGAGCACCAGGAACGTCAAAAGTTTCCATTTCGAACGAATCAATCTTCGGTCCAGTGTGAATCAACTTCTGGTGCAAACTATCTTCATCATCCGAATCCATATCAATATGCAACATGATATCATCTCCATCACCACCGTCATTGTCCTTTAAATCAACCTCTTAATCCTCCTCATTCTGAAAAACACCCACTGATAAGACTCCATTGAATCCATCGAATTCACTCCTCTGTTTCGCTTACGTGCGCCCCCTCTCTCCGATCCGAATTCTGCCATTTATAATTGGTTTTTTGGTGTGGAATCAAGGATGGAAATCATTGAAACCTAATTGACGGTCTGAGTGTGGAATCAACCATAACTAACAGACAATTGAGGCCGATTAGGGTTTTCTTGATCTCCTGATGGCATAGAAGGAAAGGATTTGAGGGCAACTATGATTTTGAGTAGGAATGAAGAAGAAGTGAAGGTAACGATCAGACATGGAGACCTAGAGAGTGATTTGATTTTTTTTTAGATTAAAAATATGTCATTCCAATCATCAGGGCAAATTACATAAGAATAGCAGGTACACGAGCAACAAACTGCGCCGCCATCCCCTTCTGAATATAAAATGAATGATACATGTCGATTAGGTATCTGGAGAGTGCGTGTGAGTATGAGGTGTGTGTTACTATTATACCTTATAGTGTCTTAAAAAATTCACCTCTTTACAACTTTAGCCTCACAAAACAAGCTTTCATTAGTTATACATGTTGCTTTGAGAGTTTGACGCGATATAAAATTACATTTCTGTACATTAGATTTGCTTTATATAGTTATATAGATATATAGAGAGTGCGTGTGAGTATGGGGTGTATGTTACTATTATACCCTTATAGTGTCTTAAAAAATTCACCTCTTTACAACTTTAGCCTCACAAAACAAGCTTTCATTAGTTATACATGTTGCTTTGAGAGTTGTACGCGATATAAAATTACATTTCTGTACACTAGATTTGCTTTATATAGTTATATAGATAGGTTTTATATAGTTATATAGATAGGTTTGTGAATTTTTGGTTAGAACTTTGCAACAAGCTAACATGCGTCTAGAATGAATTTAAGATTAATAGAATATTAATGCTTAAAGTGGTGTGTTTATAAGTAAACAACCAAGATCATTAGTAAGCATCTTTGGTAGAGTTTTACGTCAACTACAATCCTCGAACCCCCATCATATTCCCGTATAACCTATACGACCCGAAAAACAAGCCACTTAAGTGGTTTTTAAAAGGCTTTCCTTCGCCCCAACAAATCAAATGTAACCAATCCTCCTTAACCCACAAGAATGCTCTCAACCGCACTCCGATCATCATCATCATCTCTCTCACTCCACCCACTCAAACTCAAACCCACTTCATGTTCATACTCCTCTTCTAACCATCCACTATGGTCTGGTCTCCAAAACTGGCGAGACAGCTCTCTCAACCACAACCGCTTCTGGGGACCCTCTGGTCCCCAACCCGAATCCACAATTGACCCAAATAACCAACATTCACAACTGGGTTCGGTCACTTCTCTAGCAGAAATGGGTGCTATGGTCTTGCAAACGTCAGACCCATTAAAAAAATCGAAACTTTCTCATCTTGCTTACTCTAAATGGCGTAAAGAAATGCTCCCAGTTGGGGTTTCTGTTCCACCTAACAGCCCTGCTCGCCCTTCAAAGCCCCAATTGGTTTGTTCTTTGTTTTGTACTGATTGTTTGTATTGGTTTTGTTTTGTTTTGTTTTGTTTTGTTTTTGTAGGTTGTTGTTAAAAGGGTTTTGAGTGTTTAGTTACAGTTTTGTCACTTTGTTAGTAGTGAATTGGAAGAGGGTTTTAGGGGTTTCTGTGATCATTGCTGTAACTCCTGATGATACATTTTGACAAGACAAAGAGGCTGATTGTTTACCTCTTAATGGTTCACACCCTGGTTCAACACTTGATGGTTCAGACATTTGCCTCTGAATGGTTAAGCATTATACTGAGTCTGAATGGTTAAGACCTCTAATCTGAATTGGTCAGACATTTGCCTCTGAACGGTTAAGCATTATACTGGTTCAGACATCTTACTGGTTCAGCACTTAACCTTTCAGAAGTTGCCAAGCAGCCCCAAAGATTGATATAATATACCTGGATTAAGAATGCTTATTTATTGTAGGAGATATATTGATGTATGTTTGCACTGATCAATGCAAATAGTAGTCAAAGTCGTGCCCAGGCGCAGAAATAACGGAAAAAACAGGCCAATCAAAAAAACAAAAAGAACTGTCGGAAACGGGCCTATATTAGTCAAAAACAATCTAAACCAGCCTATAACATGTCTAAAACAGCTAACAATGGAATAGAAAAAAAAAGCATGGCGTAATGTGGTAAAAATAGTGATAGTTCATATGTATACATTAACTTCATTCTTGTTTTGATTTACGAATAGAAAAGAAAAGAATTTTTGTTGGAAGTAAAAGTTGAGGTTTCATGTAAATATTAGGCATTGTTAGATTATGTTAATGTATGATTCGGATTAGATAAATTTGAGTTAATATTAGTGTAGTTTCTCATCAACTCTAGGCCTTTAGAGGTTTCATATGGTCCATGTATGAAGTTCTTACTTCTTTCATCATAGTGAACTGAGCTATATGCTTGTAATTTATTTCATGACACGCTGAGTTTCTAGTAGTCAAGTAGTGGTCTAGCTTTTGGTTACAAAGAGCACGCCTCAGGCGCCGCATGAGGTGATTGGATTGGGGAAATACCTTAAAGTCTGGAAGTGGCGCTTCTTGCACACATGGGTCAAAATTAGGGTACGGGGGATGCTCATATGTAAAAACGATCAAATGGATGAAGAAACTATGAATTGTTTACTTAATGAAGGAGGTTGACATGTACGCGCCTTAACTTTTTGGGACCTAAATGCCTCGGAGCGCCTTGTGCTTTTTTAAGTTGCTGTTATTTTGTATAGAGTTATGTATGATGCTGACTAAGTGACTATTATTTGAGATGCGTATGACACCTATGCATGATACTTATATAGTCTTGTTATTCGTAACTTCAGGTATCTCCAAAAGAAATCCCAGCTCCAAAGAACTCTGGCTTGCCTCTTAACGCGTATATGCTACACAATCTTGCTCATGTGGAGCTAAACGCAATTGATTTGGCATGGGATACCGTTGTTCGGTTTTCACCTTATAGTGAGCTTCTTGGAGACATGTTTTTTGCTGATTTTGCCCGTGTGGCTGATGATGAGAGTCGGCATTTTGCTTGGTGTTCTCAGAGACTAGCTGAGCTCGGATTCAGGTGAACTATTTCAAATTTTCAATATGAGCCTATCATGTTTAATAACCTGGCTTTAAATTTTAAATACGCAAATTACCCGTTTGTTCATGCTAGTTATGGAGACATGCCTGCCCATAATGTACTATGGCGCGAGTGCGCGAAATCTTCAGATGACGTTGTTGCTCGTTTGGCTGTGATCCCACTAGTTCAGGTGATTTAACGCGCTTGTGAATTTGTGACGTAAGAAATGCTTCCTTATATATTACACTTTTAATTCTGCTCTTAGTTTTATAATATTAAGTTATTAATATTAGTTTTTATCACACATATTAATTTGATAATCAAGACTTTTATGTTTGGTAATTTGATTACAACTAAAAGAAATTGATGTATATGATATGATTATAAGAGCACAAATATGTGATTTATACATCTTTTTGTCATGGTACATAATTAAAATAATAGTGAAATTACAATTTTTTTTTATCATTCTCTTTCATTGTATGATTATGTTAACAGGAGGCTAGAGGACTTGATGCGGGACCTAGACTCGTGCAAAAGCTTATCGGGTTTGGAGATAAAAGAACATCAAATGTTGTGGCTAAGATTGCTGAAGAAGAGGTCGCACATGTAGCTGTTGGTGTGTACTGGTTTGTTTCCGTCTGCCAGCAAATGGGTCGGGCCCCTTGTCCTACATTTAGAGGTAGCTTGTCTTCATCTTACTTTTTTGGACTCGTTGGGTCATTTAAATTACGATAGCTCGAGATCGGCTCGTTAAAACTGAACCGTTAAACCACCAAACCACCAAAATCGGTCCATTCAGACAACCCACCCAACCCAGCCGGATTGGTTTTTTCGTTTCCCAAAATTATAGTTAGCAGTTCGGCCCAGAATTTTCGTTAAAACTGGCCGAACCGGACCGTGAACACCTCTAGTTGTTACTCTAATTTTGTTTTTTTATTTCAACAGATTTGCTAAAAGAGTACAACGTGGAGGTGAAAGGGCCATTCAATTACACTGCTCGTGAAGAAGCCGGACTTCCGCGGGAATGGTAATGCTGTAAATTTTGTGAGAAGTCATCACTGCTCTTTGCCCAGACCTGAAAAGTTTAAGTTTGTTTTTCTAAAATTCACCTCAATAATAGCAAATAAACAAGTCTTGTGACCCAAATCGTTATCTTTAAGATGATGAAAATTTCATATTTCTTAACAATAAATCTCCTGAGAAAGGAAATGTTACAGGTGTACCCAACCCGGACCGAGCCCGAGAAAGCTTGGTTTTGGCTCGTGAGTAATTTTTCTAGCTCGAGCTCAGCTGGGTTCTTATTAAATTATTTTATTGTATTGATATAATATATGTTATTTAGTATTTAATCATAATTATATATAATGGTATTTATTCTGCACACACACACAAACACACACACACACACATATATATATATATAGAGAGAGAGAGAGAGAGTTAGAACTTAGAATCAAATACAAACAACTTTTGACATCGGAATGGTACGAATAACTAGAGTAATTATGTTTGAACTAAAGTAATTATTGTTACGTTACAGTTTTAAAATAGCATAACAAAAGTTACCCTAGTTCATTTTGTTGTAACACTACAACAAAATGAACTACATTAATTACTTTAAATTATAGCGTAAGACCATGTGTAGTGGTAAATTGTTATAATGCCCCCACCATGGGGCATTATTCGACACGTGTCATCCCAGTCAGCATGGGGCATTATAGCATAAAGTGGTGTAGTGGGGCATTATTCCAATAACGCCCATGCTATCATTTCTCAATTATTATTTTTTTAAATTAATTCATTAAATTAAAAAAATACAATACTTGAAATAAAAAAAACCGAAAAAAAACAGAAAATAAAAAAAACCGAAAAAAAACTTAATTATAGCATAAAGTGGTGTAGTGGGGCATTATTCCAATAACGCCCATGCTATCATTTCTCAATTATTATTTTTTTAAATTAATTCATTAAATTAAAAAAATACAATACTTGAAATAAAAAAAACCGAAAAAAAACAGAAAATAAAAAAAACCGAAAAAAAACTTAAAATAATTCATTAAATTAAAAAAATACAATACTAAAAAATTACTTTGGGGCCTAATGTGTGAAAACAGAAAATAATAAAGTTTAAAACTATAGGGGCCTAAGTGTCAATATCAAAGTTTTCTAATTACCCCTTCTTCTTCTTCGTGCATATGACCTGCAACATTTGAAATTCCGGCCAAAAATCCGGCCA
Organism: Helianthus tuberosus; assembly: GCA_030545235.1. Classification (NCBI taxonomy): domain Eukaryota; kingdom Viridiplantae; phylum Streptophyta; class Magnoliopsida; order Asterales; family Asteraceae; genus Helianthus; species Helianthus tuberosus. Next base: position 108,643,770 of record CM060450.1, read on the forward strand.
AATCAAACCCCACATTCCATCTCTCTCTCTAAACCCACATGTCCTCATTTGATTGGCCATTCAAACACCCTTGAAGCGTTTTAAATAAAACGCCAGATCCATTTTTTTTCGAAAAAAACGCCCCAAAACGCCTAGCGTAGTGGGGGGCCGGGCGTTTTCCGGCGTTTTCGGGCGGTATCAGGGGGGAACACGCCCCAGTACGCTTGGTCTAATAATAATTACTCTAGTTCAAACATAATCACTCTAGTTATTTGTACCATTCACACGTTAACCCCTATTTGTACTGGATTCCACCCCTTTATCTATATAGTATATCAAATAAAATTTGTTATATTTACATGAATACTTGGCTTGTTTAAGCTGTGAGCCTGTTCAAGCTCTGTTAATTGAGCTCCATTTTAGCTTGAGCTCGTTTAAAACTCAATTCGAGCTTTTTCTAGGGAAAGAGGTAGTATATTAAAAGTAGAAAAGATTTCTTTCACTTTCAGTTTCTTCATAGGTTCGCTAACTAATACATGTTATCTAGGTATGATCCATTAAAAGAAGGGATTAAAGACGAAGGCCCACTTTCTAAGGTATGTGTTGCTTGTTATGTATTTCATGAGGTTTTTTTTTTCTAGTACATAAATTGTGTAAAACCGGCAGGTTCATGATAGGTTGGCTCACATAATATCCATGGAGAAAGAGAACTCGAATTTGAGCTGAGAAGCGTTATTGTTTTATGCCAAAGTTGTATCGATTGTACTTAAAGAATGTATTTGGTTGAGGTTGAAGCAAAGCAAAATGGTCGCGCAAATGAGGGAGTGATTGGACTTGGCATAACTAGGCCAAATAATCAATTTTGGATACTGGGCATAACAAATTATCGTCTAAAGGGTAAAATATCATTACGATTTCTAACTTGAGTAGCTTACAAGTTAATACAACAATTACGCAGCCTCCATATTATGTCGTTTTGCATAGCTTTCGGTACATTTTAGACTTAGATTCTCATCTGTAAATGGAGGTAAGAGTTGTATGTGGTCTATTACATTTACTGCTCACTAACATGTGTGTTTCCAAGAGGGTTTCCATATGTAGATTGTCACAGAAATAATGGTTGGCATTTTTGTTTCAGGCTTGTTGTAGGTAAGCCTGGAAACTAAATGCAACGGGTCAAATTGAGTTCAGGTCAAATCAGGTTTCAGGCAAAATAAGCCGTTTACCAATCACAAACACACACACACACGCTCACACTCTCATATAGGGTATATACGTATGTACACTTTCACATGGGTATGTAACACTTAGATGTACATTCAAACGTTCCGTGATATTTGCTTTTTGCTTGAGCTTAACAATTGTAAGTTAATACTTGTATTATAGTCAACTGTCATCTTGGGGTGAGATAAGACTTAGGGACCATTAGGTCCTGGGTTCGATTCTCATAAGAGGGTTTTTCTCAGATTTATTGGGTTTCCTCCTGAATTGGTGTATAGGTATTATAGCTTAGTGGAGATATATATGATCGGGTGGTTCTGCTCATGACACGATGATACTCCAGTGATTGCCGTTCAAAAAAAAAAAAAACAATTGTAATATTAATAAACATTCGTTCTAGAAGTCACCACGGTTATCATAGGAGCCCAACCGTGCACTTAACTGGTTTACTAACACGTTTTAATCATGACATTATTATTCAATCTTCTCTATTAAAGGAGAATAGCTGCTGACATAGGAAAAGCTTACTTGGCAACCAATGAGCTATGCCAACTCAGCTTTGCTTACTTTATTATTACATCATAAATATCACTTTTATTTATTTGAAGTACATCACTTTCATTTATTTAAAATACATATAATATAATACATAAGTAGTTGAGGGGGAAATTCAAAATTCAAAATTCAAAATCAAATTTGCCTCTCATCTTTAAAGCGCCCAAATATATACTTTCAATACCTCTCTCTCATGAACGATTTTAAAATTTGAATCTCAATATGTTACCTATCGTCTTCCCCTACCTTGATCACTTCAAAGTTCAACAACAGTGTTTGTTTTCGTACTTGATGTCAAACCCTAGGTTCTTCCACTGCTGCATCATCATCCTTAACACCACAATCATCCCCATGTTGATTCGCTTAATGGTATGTTATGTATACACAATCTCTCGAGACAAACCCTAGACTTTCTCTCCTTGCTATCTGCTCTTATTTTCAATCAAAAGCTTAATACATTTTCAATTCAATTGCAGAACAATCTCTTGGTGGCTATTTAGAGGTAAATTTAGTGAGTTTGACAAATAGATGCAGACGTTGAAGATTATTCTAATTGAAGCCAATAAGGTAATGTGGTTTTAAATTTATTATATATTACTGTTAGTATGAAGCATTTTGTTTGTATTCATATTTCAATCCTTCGTTTATTTGTAGCAACTGATGGAGTTTGATATTAAGCATTCAGAACTTGGCCACCAAATCAGACCTTGAGCTTTTGAATATCATCATAGCAAAGGTATGGTTCAATTTTAACAACCTTTTATGCAATTTGGTTAAAGCATGCTTCTACAATTTCATAAATAATCTATCGCAAATATGTAGTTTTGAATTTAGTTGTTTACTTGACTGTTACACATTTTTTTGTATTTAGAATTTTACACATCATGTGGGAAATGACTGTTACAATGGTTATTTGGTTTTTACATTTTGTGTTTATTAATTTCACTGGGATCAAAATGGATGTAACTTATTAAGGGTTTGTGCTTTTGGGTTCAAAGTTTAAACTTTCGCACACCAGGTGTTTCTAAAAACGACTGTTCGATGAATTTGTTTGTTTCTTGCTTAAGTGTTCATTTTATTTTTAGATGAAAAATAATTTGTTTGGCCACAAAAGTCAAAGTTACCTCTTCATAAATAGATGTGAATATATATGATAAGCTGACTAAATGTAATAGGTGGACAAAGGGCGGGTCAAGTAACAAGTCAACACGGCTAACTTTTGGTACATGTCAGATTAGGACCCAACACACTTTTTTTTATGAAAGTTAGTGTAACAAATATATTTATAAAAAAATAATTTATTTAAATAGTGTTCTTTTTTTTAATAAACGCTTACAGAGGTTTATGCACTAAAATACACTTTGAGCGGTTTTGACCCATTTAATATATTATCCTTTTAGTTAATTTTCTTTTCGAGTTGTCCCATCTAAAGATAAAACACACGATTAAATCATATGGTCAAATTATTAAGGGTCTTGATGATTTAAGATGCTATATGTGTGCCGTCTATTAGCTAATTATTTGTAACTTATAACGTGTTGGACCAGGTGATCAGACCCTGAAGAACAGATGATATGGAAAGCCAAAACGGGATCCCAACAGTTGATCCACAATAAGCACTGCCCATCTAAGTTTCCTCCAATGACAGTGGTTATAACAATTTAATAAGGCAAAACACTGATCTGCCTAACAACTGTTGGATAAAAAAACTGTTGTACACAAAGACTGATGAAGATCATCCACTGTTGAAGACCAAAGCACTGATAAAGACCAAAGTCTTGTTGAAGACAAGCACTGATGAACCAAAGGCCTGATCAAACAAAGGTGAACCACTGCCCAACAACAACAGTGGTTCAGCATCAACAGCAGATATTGCATCAGTGTTTATGTTAACAGTGTTTATATGTAACAATATTTATCACATTAGTGTTTTATAGTCTGTTAGGTTGTTAGATGTCATATCACCTCAGTGTTTATATGTAACAGTATTTATCACAACAGTGTTTATATGACTGCTGCTAAGGGTTCATCTCAAGTCATTAAAGACCTATGTTAAGAAAAATTCCATTTATGCTTTTGGTAACATAAGAGAGTTGAAAAAAACCTTAGGAACAAGATTTTATATGTGAATAACAATTTTGAAAAAACTTGCATCTAAAATGTGTTTATCAAGAACTAATTCTGCAGGAAATTTACAAGTCAAAATCACTTCCATCATCAGAGCAGCAAATGTTTAAAATAGTTGTGAAAGCTCAACCACTGATACACCAACAATGCTTGACCAAAATAACTCTCATAAACCTTTACCAGCTCACCCCTAACCACTGTTGAGAAAAATCCATCAAAATGGATAAAAATCATGAGTGTGCCATACCTATCTTTCAAAACCCTCTGTTTTCATTTCAAACAGCTGTTGGATCATCAAAAGCTACCAACAGTTGTTAGCTCAGATGATTCACATCTGCAGCCTCACCTTTTAAACATAAATCCTTTTTAGATCTCATCCATTTTACAAAACACTTGACAACATCAATGAAAAGGAATTCCTACAAAAAGTCAATCCTAAAACATTTGTCTTCTTATTGGCATTCTACCATTCATTCAACAAGTCAAGTACCATGGGGCACTAACAGACAGAAAGTTGGGTAGCTGTTATGTAAGAGGAGCTTCAACAGTTCAGTGACAACAAGATTGAAAACTTGTACCACAGCCAAAGGATGAGAATCTAATTGGTAAAAAGTGGGTCCTCAAAGAACATAGCATATGTTAGAATTGGCATGCTGAACATGGAATAACAGGCAAAATCCTGTTTTTCTATGAATAAAGCATTAAAATGTTTTCAGAAAATCAAAAATTCATCCTTAAAAATAGTTAAAAATGATAAGTTTTCATTGATCCTTAAAAGTCTGTTACAACCACTGTTTTGGTTCAAACATCTGATTGTTAAAAGTTATCCACTGCTGAGAGACAACCTCTGTTTCTTCATTCTTCATGTTGACCACTGACTGACCAAACATCAGTGTTTCAATCACTGTTGGCTATCCATTGATAATTAAAAAACAGCCACTGCTCACATTTTTATTGTTGACATCCACTGATATTCACCATCAGTGGTTTCCCTAAACAACTGTCATCCATTTTCATCAGAGGTTGTCACGTGCTGTTCGATCTTCGTAACCGCTACCACGTCGGTATTCACTTTTCACTTTTATAAAACCCTGATCAAAACCCCAAACAGGGTTTTAACTGCCATATTGAATTCCAAAATTCTTTCAAAAGCGGTTTCCATCAAATTCCTTCAAACCCTTCATCTTCTTCTTCCTCTCACAAATTCCTTCGAATCACCATGGCTCTTGCTCTCAAAAACCCTCATAACTATCTGTGTACACTTGAGAAAACAAGTAAAAACACAGATTTTCACTCAATCATCGATGCTCTTTCTTCTTCAAAGTACAAAACTTTGTTGACCTACAATGCACCCATTTATCAAGAAACCCTACGAGACTTTTGGAAAAATGCAAATTTGGAAGTTCAAGAAAAAAAGCCTTGGGCTATTACATCAAAAGTCGGTGAAATTCTTGTTTCAATCACACCATAAACCATATCTGAGGTTTTTGAGATGAACGATCATACAGGTAAAAATTCTTTCCCTAAAGATGAGTATCAGACAGATCTGATCGAAAGAGGGTGTGTGGGACAAATGACTAAAGCTACTTTGCAAAAGGGAAATTTCCCACCTCCCATGAAATTTTTATTTCATACCCTGCTCATGTGTATTTCAAACAAAACAACAGATTTCAATGAAATTCCATTGAAGATCCAATGCTTGGGATATGCTATCATGGCAGAAGTTGATTTTAATTACTCCCAAGAGATTTTCAATAATTTGGTTAAAAATTTAAATAATATAAAAGAAAAGAATAAACCATTTTTGTTGTTTCCAAGATTTTTAAGTTACTACTTACAAAAGAAAATCCTAAAGGATAGTGCACAAGTGCTTATACAAGGTGCTTTTTGTCAAATAAACAGCCTTTCTTCTGAAACTTTTACAAAGCTTTCAGAGTTAAAATCTTCTGAAACACAAATAGAGGAGCCTGAGCAAACTTTGGATGCATCCACATCTGCTCCCCAGGATTCTGCTGTTGAGCCCACTGCTCTTGGTGACCACAGCAGCACAACCACTACTGTGCAACCCCCACCAAAAACTCTCAAAAAGACCAAAAAGAAATTATCCAAAAAGCCCCCCAAACCATCTAAAAAGGACCTTCTGGAAGATGATATACCAGAAGTTAATCCAGTGACAACACAAAAGTCACCAACACCCACTATTGCTACTTCCTCACAACAGTTGGAAAGATCACCAACACCAGAAAGGTCAGCCAACCCATTTCCACACCTTCCAAATCCATTGAACAATCCACTTAAATCCTCAAAAGTTCTTCACCTCAAACTACAAAGCCAACAGATGTTGAGACACCTGGTATATCAACAGCTGTTGATACATCAGTGGTTTCAACAGATGCTGTTTTAACCAATGCTCTCATCACTTTACCAACCACCACTCAATCCACATATACACCTCCAAATTCAACGCCTCCAACCACAAAGCCAACAGATGTTGAGACACCTGGTATATCAACAACTATTGATACATAAGTGGTTTTAACAGATGTTGTTTTAACCAATGCTCTCATCACTTTACCAACCACCACTCAATCCATAGATACACCTCCAAATTCAACACCTCCAACCACACCAAAAATCAAGAGAAGGAAGAAAACAAATGTCATACTTGAAGATGACACTGTACCTTCTCCACTTCCAATATATTCACAACCTCTGATCCTATCCACTGTGCAAAAACCTACTTCAATCTCTTCAATTCAAACCACTGAGGAAATTACTGCCTTGGTTCCTTTAGGAGTGAAATATCCTCTGGATCTTCCAGCAGTTAGAGAAGAGATTAAATCCTTCTATTCTGAAGATGATCCTCAAAAGAGAAACTTCCCATCTCTTCATGGTCATCCTTTGCCAAAGAACATTGATGAGTATCTTCAACTGAAAGCCAAACAAGCAGAGGATATTTCAAAAAGAGACACAAAAGGAAAATCTGATAAAGAAATACAGAGAAATCTGCAATATCTGCTCAGCCAAGTCAAAACATTAGAACAATTTTCAAAAGATCTTTGTCAGCAGTTATCAGAAAGAGATGATGAAAGCCTAATGCAAGATTACATTGAACACATCATGGAAAACAAGAAATACAAGGCAGAAAGGTATCAATTTAAAGACTGGACCATAAGTGAGCTTAAGCAAGTAATTGGAAGAATACAAAAGATGCTTGATGATTCAACAATAAAACCAACCCAACCAGTCTGGTCCCAGTATAAAAAGAATGTACCTGAAAGGGTTTTGAAATTGAAGAGAATGAAGGAAGAGCTTATAACTGCAAATTATGGCTCAAGGAATCAAATCACAAAGTGGACAGAGATTAAAGTGATAGACACATACAAAAAATTGGAAGAAAGAAGAAAGAAAAATCCTTATGTTCCTAAAAAGCCAGATTATCCAGCATCAGAAGTTTCAATCAAACAGACCCTACCAACTAAAAGATCTGCTAAACCCACTGTTCCATCTGCTATTGTTGTCTATCAAAGAAAGAGGTAGAAACAGATGGATGAAGAAGAAGAAGCACAAGAAGAATCCGAAATATTCAAAGTGGCCATCAAGCAGATGTTGGTAGAAAATCCTGACTCAGCAAAGCTACAAGAAATAGCCAAGAGATTCATGAGCAGGCCTTCATCACCAAAGCACTGATGAAGATCATCTACTGTTGAAGATCAAAGCACTGATGAAGACCAAAGCCCTGTTGAAGACAAGCACTGATGAACCAAAGGCCTGATCAAGCAAAGGTGAACTACTGCCCAACAACAATAGTGGTTTAGCATCAACAACAGATATTGCATCAGTGTTTATGTTAATAATGTTTATATGTAATAGTATTTATCACATCAGTGTTTTATAGTCTGGACAATGACTTTGAATGTCAATATATATCAAATCCCCAATAATCTAAATGAACCGATAATTACTTACTAATTAATATAATAAAACGTTACTAAAACTACCCGTGTTTTACATGGGTCCGACTACTAGTACCCATAATAAATGTATCTATTTTATCATTCTGTTGTTTACCGAACCCAAACAATCCGTTTTAGCCTAAGTGTATTTGAGGTGGATTCTATATTGATCCGGACCCAATTAGTACTTTTATAAAATAACCCGTTTTGACATGAACCGGGTTGACTTATTAGATGACGCTGCGTGACCCACCTGCTTTTTGATGCATTTCAATTGAAATAAGATATAGTGAGACCAATAATCACAAACCATTTCTAGAATCATAAACAGCCGAAACAAACATCAAGATACAAAATCAAGAGGGGGCATAGAAAATCAACACTAAAAGCTAAAAAGTTAAGGGGCGCTCTAATCATATTTCTGCTCTAGCCGATGCCCTCGGATATTTTCGCATCTTCACTTCACCATGAGTATCAACCCGTCCTCCGATCACTATATCTACTTTCTTTAGCATCGCTGACTTGGCCAAAATAAACTTCATAAAATCCATTGCCGTCTTCATGTAGGTGAAGTTTGTTATCGTCATTTCATGTAGATGATCCAAGATAACTTTTGAGTAGTCTTGATGATCGATAAAGTTCATAGCAGTTAGTGGCATACCTTCATCTTGCATCTGCTAATAAGCAAAACACATTTCATTAAATAATATCGATAATATATATAGTCACAATACAATGGGGTAACAACTCATACAAAGAATCTCAACCATTGGTAAACACTCAAACAACTTAACAAATTTAGAGTTCCAATTTCCCATAAGATGATTTTCATCACCAATCTACAACACATCTAGATTAAAGTATCAGAATATACACGATCAAATACATCTAAAGAGATAACTGCAAACTTGCGAACAAAACTTTGATCCAATTTCTTTTTCAAATAATGTTGTTTTGGTTCTAGCTTCCAAAACTTTTAATCTATGGCAATCCGGCCATGTCAAAATGATGATGTGGGTTGTTCCATTAGATCAAATATTTTGAAAGCTTGAATGCTTTTTATGCAATCAACACTTTCTACTATTGGAATTACCAGAGCGAAGTTCTTTAGCAGCAGGCAATTGGAGATAAACTGTAGGAAAACTTTCAAAGTTATGCGGACATCGTTAAAGCATAAGCTAACCAGTCTACTAAAGTCGGAGGTTGAAATGCACATTTGTGGAGTTTTAGGACCGTCAATTGTTGCAAGTTGAAAAAAGTTGGCAGCAGCCTATGGTCAAAACCTTGCCCGACGGAAAGAGTAAATTTCTTCAAGCTAGCATTCTGGGAGAGGTGAAGTGTTATCCGGTCAATCTCGAAACAAGTATATAGTTTAGAGAAACAAAGGGTGAACTCATGCATCGGCCCTTGGTGTAGAAATAAGATCAGGTAAACAATGTTTAAGAGTTTACATTTGCTTGATGCAGTTTGATAAGCCGATCCCTGAGACTATGCATCATCAAAACAGAGTTTAGGAATGCTTAAACAGTGATCCCTCCAATTCCGAGATAGAATACTTGTTCTGAACGCATCTCTCATTGGCATAAGAGCAAGAATTGTTTGTATGATATTTGGAGGAAGGTTGCTGATCATATCCAAAGGTAAACCTTGAACTTCCATCTTAGAATTGTTGCTGCGAAATTTCAGCTACGCCAGATTTTGTTTAATACAATGATAAGAGTTAATTACATAAATGGTCTATCTGGTCCGTCATAATTGCTATTTTGGTCAGCTCGTTTACAATAACTTACATTTTTTAATGTCAATTAGGGAAACTAATGGCTGAATAATAAGGACCGTATATATGATTTCTGAAAAAGAAAGGACCAAACTTGCAATACGGATATACCACATGGACTATTTATGTAATTCACTCTAATGATACTTATATACATAGAATAAACTAATAAAACATAAAGGCAACCGATATTGAATCACATATAGAATGAAAGTAGTATATTGAAGATCAAATGTACAATACAATGAAATGCAATTTCCCATAAGTCTAAAATGTTGGAATGATATATTATGCTTTTCCCAAAAATTCCCTTATATAACCCATAAGTCTAAGATGTTGGAATGATATATTATGCTTTTCCAAAAAATTCCCTTATATATTTTGCAAATAGTTTACCTCTATAATTCTTGATTTTGAGATAAATCAGACCATAAAACAACCATTCATAAGATTCTTGACTAAGAATATGTAAATAGTAAAAAGCAAGAAATATGGAGCGGCGAAGGGGGAGGGAGGAGACGAAAAGGCAGCAACATCAGAGAACCGGTCCAACAACATACAAAGATCTAAGGAGAAAAAAAGAAGAAGAGCAAAGGAACCTGAAGAACCCTAACAAAAACAAGATTGAGAGATGGCAACAAAATCTTAGTAGGCGAGAGATCCAAAGTGAGAGGAGATTCAAAGAAAGAGAGGAAAGACTCCGAAACGCTGTTTCCTATTATGTCTCAAACTTACCTTTGGGTTGTACTAGAACCAGATTATGGAAAGCTTTTCAACACTTCGCTAACCTTGAAGACGCATTTGTGCCAAAGAAGAGGGATGATGCCGGGAACCTGTTCGGATTCATAAGACTGTCAAGGGTTAAAGACGCAGAGGAATGGGAGAATAGACTTCAAGGGGTGACCATAGATAGAGCAGGGCTTGGGGTTAATATTGCAAGGTTCACAAGATTTGGAGAAAATACGAAGATTCAGAATCCAATAAAGAACACTTCTATCTTCGACAGACTAAACTTCAATCAACAATCCCAACCTAAGGTGCAGGAAGGGAAAGGTCACAGCTAAAAACAAAAACCAGGTACCTATGCTGAGACTGTTACAGGAAGAGAAGAAGAAAACCCCAACAAGATCATCCTGGAACTACCCTCTATGAATATTGTAACAAAGAAAGCCTAGGAGTTCAAGTCCCTGATTGTGGAAGTTAAAGACCTAGACACGTTGGAAAACGTATATGAGCTTCTTTTGAATGAAGCATGCACGGGGATGATAACAAAGTATATGGGGGGCTTAAGATGTAAACTTTCAATTGCCAGGAGAAAGTTTATGTCTTTCTTAAGGAGCGGGTAGACCTTTGGTCAGATTGGTTCTCAAGGCTATATGTTTGGGAAGGGATCCCACCCATCTTCGAAAGATTAGCTTGGATTAAGGTTACCGGAATTGCTCCTTACCTATGGGACCACCATGTCCTGAATAGAATCAGAGAGAGATGCGGTAGACTGGTTAAACGATCTGAAGCCGATGTGCAATATTTAAACATCTCGGAGAACAAGATGGCCATTTTGGTCAATTCTTGGAAGCGTTTTTTGACAAGTCTTATCAACATGGAAAGCGCACGTCATTAAGGTTTGGGTAGAGGAGTGTGACAAAAACTGGTCGTCGGAATTTCTAAACTTCTGGCCGGAAATGGAAATTCCTGTTACGCCGCTGATCAAGTCTCAGGTAGTGAAACTGGACGGTTTGAAAATGGAAGATGAAAGGTTGGAAACTGTTCAGACTTGCATGGGAAGTGTGCATGGGGAATAATTCTCTCACGTGTCTGACACTCCACACGGCTCGAGGTCTAAAGGTGAGCTGGAGGTGGGGGACCCATCTCCCAAAAGATATTCTGGAAATCCTCTAAAAACTAAAGGGCCCTTAAACTCTCCAAATTTGGCCCAAAATGGTTTTTTTGGGAAGTGGGCTTCCATATGTCATAGTGTGGCCCAAAGACAAACACCAAAAAGTTAAAGGAAGCACTACTAGAGGCCCAATATTTAGAATTCCAAATTTAAACCTCGATGAAGTCTCTGACCCGTTCAACCTCGACAAAATCGTCCAACGTGAAACTACTAGACATCATGTCTCCACAAAATTGCAAAGCAGAACTTCGGATGATCATGGACGCGTTAACCCGAGTCAAAACCCAGATTTAGTTCTAGAAAATAGAATGGCGGACGAAGTAAGGGAAACGGAATTCGAAACGAAGGTGCAAGATACAATCAGGTATGGTGACTGCTTGGGGATTGAATTGGAGGGATTCGTAAACCAGGTGAGGAAACTGGTTCATGGGGAGAAGGGGAATAATCGATCTCAATGAATTTGATAACCTTGAACATCAATGGGGTTACTGGTGCCGAGAAACCGGTATGGGTCTGAAATCTAAATCGGGAGGTGAAATTCAACTTTCTAGGTCTTCAAGATACCCACCAGGCTGCTCTCTCTGTGGATCTCCTTTTTCAATTTTGGGATTGAAGCCCATTGGAGTTTAATAGGGCTGATGCAGTGGGCCGCTCCAGTGGGCTAGCGTCGCTTTGGGACCTGGGAATCTTCACCGCTGACTCAATCCTTAAGGGTCAGCGGTTCCTTGTGGTTTCAGGATATATGAAAGGAACGGAGGACCGAAATGATGTAATACCTCGCAAAAATCATGTCCAATATGATAAAGACACGTGTCATGAACTTTAAACGTGTAACGAAGTGATTACGAGGGACTAAAGTTGACAAACGAAGAAAGTATGTATGTAAAAGGATCCAAAGTGTCAACATGCCTAACTTGTGCCTCTGATTAACCTTACGTGATGATTGCATCCCTTAACGAATAAATTGTCGGACATAGAAAGTTGTTTATGCTCAGAATATAAAATTTGCCAAGCACAGGGGTTAAAGGTGTCAACATGTTAAATATTATCTCTGAGTGACCTTCTAACGATCCCAAAAGCATTGTATTATTTGTATTTTTGCTCTCGCGAATATCGGATAGTAATCTCATGGAGTTTCGATGGAATCAAGACTTTTCGGGTGATCTCGAAACTAACCGCGAGCTTAACGAAGTTAATTTATGACCCAAGGCACTTGAAAGTTAACTATGGGGGTCATTAGTGCAATAAAAGAAAGTTTATTTAAACTTAATTTGGACCAGGGACTGAAAATGCAAAGCTTGGAAACTTGTTTACCGGATTTAGGGTTTGTCGCGGGCCGCGTAGGCTGCCCTTAATTCCTACGCGGGCCGCGAGAGAGGTGCCAGCGACATTTTTCTGGACAGCTGCATGTTGCAGCCTGTTACACCACCATTGCATGGCTGTTTTCGATACCAGGGACTGTGCAACTGGTTTTTACTGCCCTAGGGACACTTGGGATCATCTGATTACACTAGGTAGCAGCTGGATTGATCTTAGAAGCCCTCAATCTTCTATATAAGGAGCTTGTTTTTATTCTTGAATTTGAACACTTCAAATTTTTTCACTCAACTCACTCTCTGAAGCCTCCTGGTGTTCAAGGAAGCTTTCTCTAGTTCAAATTACGTGCTAAGGACTATTGTAAGTGTTCTTAGCTTCCATAGTTAAGTTTTCATTAGCTTAATGACCGAAAGTCAAAGTTATCGTAATTACGCTTTGACTTTGTGATTAATCACTAACGATCCAGCCATTATTCGAATTGAAAGTGGCTATGTGTTGGTAATTATGTAGGTAATAAACCCTTAATCGGGCACCTTCAAATTATCACGTTATCTCAGTCAATTGTCGGGTCAAACTTCTTAACAAAAAGTCAAACGAGTCAGTTTTTGCAAAATAATTCATAACTGATAATGCTAAAGTTATGGAAAATGTGTTAACACTTAAATAACTTGGTAAATAATATAAGAACATGTTTAGGCATGTTCAACCCGACAATTCTGAGTTTAGGCTCGGTTCGCAACCGGAAGTCGCAAAAGTAGACTTTTTCTTTGACTTTCAGTTCTGACCCGATTTAGCTTAGTTTAGTTATGCCTTAGGGTTCCTTTAGGACCATATTATATGTAGTATAACCCTCTGAGGTTCTACAACATGGTTCCATAGAAATCCTAGTTCATTGCATGTTTCCGTTAAATGCTTAAAAGTTGACCGTTATGCCCTTTTAATATAAAAACGAGATTTTTTAAAATGTGAGAGGACAAAAATATTTATTACTGATTTATAAGCATGTCCTAAAATTTTGACATCAGTTTATGGTCTAAAATAGAAGTTATGCACGATATCGTAAAATGAAAGCTTTTTGTTAATTAAATGGCATTTTCAGTATAAATCATATTTAAACCCAATTTTTTGACACCAAACTTTCTACCCACTGTTAAGATATAATATTTAGTGATTTTTGTAAATTTTTTCCAAATTTTATACTAACCATAACATAGAGTTCTAGCATAAATTCGGTAAATGACGGTAATGCCCTTTTTGTTAATAAAATGAGTTTAACATATGATTTGATACCAAACCTTTTTCCTACTGATATCATATGTCAAATAAAATATTTTAAGCTTCAGAAACTGATCAAAACCTTAGAATTTTATAAACGTCTTGAATACCGCCAATTATCGACTCTTACGCTTAATAAGCGCATAGTATGGTTTAAAACCATATTTAACGCTTAAGACTTATTACCTACTGATTTTAAAAATAAATTTTTATACATTAACAGTAAGTTTAAGTCTTGAACTCAGATTTCCAAATTTGACCCTTAAAGCATATGTGAAATGACCAAAATGCCCATACGGTGCATAGTTTGGCCATAAATGATAAATTTCACATATGTATGATATCTTACTGATGTAACTTGTTAAAATAAATATTTTTACATAATCTTTTAGACCAGATCCTCAGTTTATATTTAAATCTCTTTTATAAGCTTTAAAATGACCAAAATGTCCCTACGGGGCTTAAATTGGTTTTAAATTCGTTTTGGGCATAATGGAAGATATCCTACTGATATCACAACATAATTTAAGCATAATAACTTATGGAACTTGTACATGACTCTCTTGGTTACCCGTTATGCATATACGCGTTCGGTACAGTTTATGTAACTAGTTTGCATAAATTGGCCGAAACGGGTCAAACCTTATCATTTTTACATCAAAATCCAGAATGTATTTAGTTTACCCATTTTATACAAGTCTTAATACTTGTTGGGGATGAATCAAATTCTAATCCGGTGTTCGCTTAACTTGCGTTTTGAACCGTAAACCTTTCCTTAAAACTAACCGATCTAAGTTAAAACTTAAATAAGACCCGTTAGGAATCTAATAGGTTATTAAAAACTTCATTCTAGATTAGGAGCCTAGTAAAAGCTACTTGTACTTGCTGATTTTGATATACGGCTGAGAATAAAATTACAATTTAGCTCAGGTAAATACTTTTAACTTATTTTCCGTTATACGGGCTTGGGATACGGTATTATAATAATACCGATTGGTCGGGTATGAAATCATTTAATCGGATTGTGATTAATAAATTTACATAACCCGTTTTAATCTGTTTTGTTTGGTACAAAGCCTTTGGGGGGTTAATGACCGTGTCCTGGATATCCTCGGCTCATTCATTTGAAATGGCCACGGCTTAAGCACGGGGTGTGGGCATTCACCTGACAGTTGCGTATGTATAAACGGTATCTCACTCGTGGGGAAACTCCTTACGGGCCTATACTTGTGGTGTGTCTATTAATCTTATACCGGCTTTTCTATTCCGGCCCTGAACGGACGACAAACATATAAATTTGTATACAAGATTATTTTTAAATAATTGTCCCAAGTTATAAAAGATTTTATGCCTTGTGCATCCAAACCAACTTTATAAATACTTTTCAAAAGAGTCAGTTAATTGTATTTACCAGTGTAAACTGACGTATTTTTCAAAAAGATTAAGTGCAGGTTGTCGCAACCCCCGCCCCCTTATCTTTCCCGGGAACGGGCGGCCGCGAGCCCAGTTGTGGTGGTATCGATGTTTATCAATTTGGCAGCGGAAATTTCATAAAACCCAAGTTTTTATTACAACCATTTTCATAGGGAAAATCCCTATTTATTGAATAAAACATCTTCTTTTATTTAGGTAACTTTTATAGCCACTTTTCCAAGCCTTCAGTGCTGTCCAGCTGGCTTCTGGTTGGCTCTCACATTTTGTTAGCTGAAACGCGTTTAAAAACATTTTATCAGTGGGAAATACCGGTGAGTGAATCCCAGTTTAATCAAGAAGAGTTTTATCAATTTAGAGTATTGAGAGCGATTACAATGTTTATTTCTACACAATTACTCATTCAGTATTGTCAATCCTGACTAGTGGGTCATATTACCCATTGGCTAACTCTTTGTCCAATGGTAACGTGTTCCACATTTTGTATAAAAAACCCCAACATACCGGCAGTAATTGAAGAACTACAAAGACTCAATCACTGCTTAATCGCATTGTAAATTATTTAAGGTTTTGTAAAAACAGTTTACAAAAAGGAGATTACTCACATTGCTGTCTTAGATTTCTTCTAAGGGTTTCCTGGTGATTATCTAAAATTTACACAAATGCACACGCGTTAGTATAATAACCCAATATTTACATTAGTAATACCCTCCCCGAGACGGCATTCCAATGACTACGTCGGGCAGAACCATGACAGCCATTACGGAACCTTGGATCAATCGGGCAGCGTATCTAATACGTAACCGGGGTTATGATACTTAAAACGGGGCAAAACTTCGTTAATTAGGGGCGTATTATGCCCGAAAATTATGCCTACTATGAAGAAATTCGAGAGAGAAATTGAGAATGAGCGATCGAAAATGAAAACTGACGGCCTCTATTTATAGTTGTGATTTCTGATTCTCTCGCGACCCGCGTAAGCCGAAGGGAACCCCTTCGTGGCCCGCGACGTAGGCTGGTAGGGCCTAGCTGTGACCAGTCACCGAACTAGCCTTCAGACGCGTTGTGCCACGTGGCAGCACCGGGTGGGGCCTGGTGGTTGAGTTGTCGCGGCCCGCGTAAGACCAAGAGGTGGTCTTCGCGGCCCGCCAGGAACAAATAAAAATTGTTTTTAATTAATTTTAATAAAAATAAAGGTATTAGGGCCCTGTTTATGTATACGGGGTGTAATTTAGGACGTATAGGGACATTTTAAAATATATTAGGGTGTCGAAAAATATTTAGGAGGGTTGTTATATCCTCCCCACCTTGTTTTAGAGCTCGTCCTCGAGATCTACTAGAATAGGTGTGGGTATTTCCTTTGCATTTCTGATTCAAGTTCCCATGTGTATTCTGGTCCTCTTTTGGAGTCCCATTTCACTTTGACCAGAACTAATCTTTTATGTTTGAGATTCTTGACTTTCCTGTCTTCAATCTGTAGAGGCTTCTCTACAAACTTAAGTTGTTCATTTACCTCTATATCCTTAAGAGGTACTGTCACACCCTGATATTTCCACGTATTACCGGTGGGCCCGGTGGGGAGTATCATGACGTAGTTGATATCATCATAGTCAAACAACACAATTTTAAATGCACAGCGGAAGCAAAAGATAGATTTATTTCAACTGAATAAAATTGTAATATTAAGTATCACAACGTAGTTGAAACAGATCCACAGGCGGATCAAAATAACATAAAACGTAGTTCAACAGATTCAAAATGCATCCAAGCTTGCGAGACTCTTAATGATGCTAAGGAGAGGCCAGCCTATTACGCGTAGTACCTGCACTTAACCTTTTTGGAAAAATACGTTAGTTTACACTAGTAAATACAATTAACTGAATCATTTTGAAAAGGTTTAGAAAATTGATTTAAATGCACAAGGCACAAAACATTTTATAACTTGGGATAATTAGTTATATATAAACTTGTAAAAGAATTACATGTTCCTTATGCGTTCAGTAGCCCAGGTTGACACCGGGTTAGAGCTTAATAGACACACCACATGATATAGTCCCGCGACGGGTTATTCCCGAAACCAGCGGTTATACCTTATTATTTATATATGCACTAACGGGTGTACGCCTACACCCGCGTGCTTAGGTCGTGGCCATTTCGTAAAATGATGCCAAGGATATCCAGGACATGGTCATTAACCCCCCAAAGGATTTAAGCAAACAAAACAATTTAAACGGGACATTTCAATAAATTAATCTTCATATAATTAAAAATTCAATGCCCGACCAAGCGGTATTTTATATACCGTACCCCAAGCCCGTATAGAGAAAATAAGTTAAAACTATTTACCTGAGCAAAGTATAATCACAAACAGCAAGTGCAAATAGCTTTTACCGGGCTCCTATTCTGGAACAAAGGTTTTTAATAACCTATTAGATTCCTAACGGGTCTTTAATTAAGCCTAAACTTAGACCGGTTAGTTTTAAAGGAAGATACGGTTCAAACGCACGATTAAGCGAAGACCGGAATAGAATGTGATTTAGACCCGACAAGTTTGGGGACTTGTGTAATATGGGTAAACTAAACACATTCTGGATGTTGAGACAAAAACGACAAGGTTTGACCCGTTTCGGTTAATTTATGCAAACTAGTTACATAAACCGAACCGAATGCGCAAGATGCGTAACGGGTAACCATATGAGTCATATATAGGTTTCCTAAGTTAATATGCCTGAAATATGTTGTGACATCAGTAAGATATCTTCTATTACTCCCGAAATGGATTTAAACTCAAACAATGCCTCGTAGGGGCATTTTGGTCATTTTAAGGGTTATAAAAGAGTTTAAATAATAATCTGAGTTACAGGTCTGATATAATCAGTAAAAATACTTAGTTTAATAAGTTATAACAGTAGGTTATTACATATATGTAAAATTTATCATTTAAAACCAAACTATGCACCTTAGGGGTATTTTGGTAATTTCACATAGGCTTAAAAGGTCAAAACTGGAAATCTGAGTTTAAAACTTTTGCTTACTGTTAATATATAAAGTTTTACTGAAAATATCAGTAGGCATCAAACCTTATATGTTTAAAATAGTTTTAATACATACTATGCGTTAAAAACGCTTAAAAAGGCGATTTTGAGCTATTTCCGGGTTTTTAAAGGAAAGCTGATATTTTTATTATTATCCAGAAGGTTCAAAATGTTTTATTTATCATATTAGATCAGTAGAAAAAGGTTTGGTATCAAAATAATTTGTAAAACTCATTTTATAGCCCAAAAGGGCAAAACCGGCAATTACCGAAATATGCATAGAACTCTTTGTTATGCTCAGCCTAAAATTAAATAAAAATCTTCAAAAATCCCAAAATATTATTTTATATCAGTAGGTAAAAAGTTTGGTATTAAAAATTGGGTTTAGATAGGCTATATGCTAATTACGCCGTTTATTTAATAAAAAGCTTTCTAATTACACTAATGAGCATAACTCCTAATCTAGATCTCAAACTGATGTCAAATTTTAGGGACAACTTTATAAATCATTAACTAAGGTTTCTATTCTTTTACATTTTCAAAAATCACGTTTTATGGTCATATGGGCATAATAGTCAACATTTAAGCATTTAACGGAAACATGCATATGAATCGGATAACTAATGAACCAAGTTGTATAATCTGAGAGAGTTATAAACTTATATGAAACCTGGTCCAAATAAAGCTCTAAGGAAATTCTAAACCATGCTTAAACGGGTCAGAACTGAAAGTCAAAGCAGAAGTCAAATTATGCGACTTTCGGTTCCGAACCGGGCCTAAACTGAAAATTGTCGGGTTGAACATGTTTAGACATGTTCTTACATTAATTACCAAGTTATATTAATGATAAAACAGGTTGCATGGATCCTACATTGCTAATTATGCATAAATTTGAAAATAAGCTTTCTGTTGACTTTTTAAGATTAACTTTGACCCGACAATTGACTTAGTTAGAGTGGGAATCAGAGGGTGCCCTTTTAAGGGTTTATTGTCCACATAATTACCAACTCATAGGTACTTTCAATTCAAATTTTGACTGAACAATTATTGATTAATCACAAAGTCAAACTCTAATTACGACGGTTTGACTTTAAGCTAATTAACTAAGCTAAACTGAATTAGGAAGGGTTAAGGACACTGACAAGAGTCCTAAGCATGGCTAGGGATCTTAAGAAAGCTTGTTTCTGATCAGAGGAGCTCCAGAAATGAGTCTTGTGAACTTTGAAAATGAATGAGTCCAATGTTGCAACTAGAGGGATGCTTATATAGCAAAAATGATGCAACAAGATGATGCCAAACAACTCTACATGTGTTTCCAGATCAAGACAAGTGCCCCTATTGCATGTTAAACCATTGGCTCTGCCCCTGAAACTCGAAAACAAGCCTTCAAAGGCGGTGCAACAGGCTGGACTTGCACCTGTCAAGGTTTTCAGCATCAGATGACCCCTCGCGTGACGCGTAGGTCTCCTTAAGGAGCCTACGCGTCGCGCGACGCCTCTTGTGACCGGATTTTCAACTTTCAAAGTTTGCTGTTTTGGTCCCTGGTCCGTATAATCATTATTTAACTTTCATTTATTGCATTTTGGACCCCCATAGTTAACTTTTAAGGACCTTGAGTCACAAACTAACTCCGTTAACTCCCGGTTATTTGTACGATCACCCGAAAAGTCTTGTTATCTTCGAAACTCCTCAAAATTAATATCCGTTATTCTGGATATCAAAATATATAATTTTTACAATGTTTCTGGGCTCGTTAAAAGGTCACTCAGAGGTTACTTTCAACATGTTGACGCTTTTAACCCCTCGGATACGAATATTGTCATAACTTTCTCATACGATAACGAAACTTGGTGAAATTTTTATCACATATTCTAGTGAGTATAATTTATCGTTACAAAGCTTCGGGTTTGCTAAAAGGTCACTCAGAGGTACACCTTAAACATGTTGACACATTTAACCCCTGTAGTTTGTAATCTCTCACTTTCTTCCACAATTAGCTTCGTATGATCCATGATTCATTCGTTTAAGGGTATAAACATCATGTAGGGTTACAGTAAAGTATATTTATCCATTGTTGACACTTTGAACCCTTATTTTCATATACTTTCTTTGTTTGTCAACTTTAGACCCTCTAAAGCAATTCTTTACACGTTTAAAGCTTATGGCACGTGTCGATATGTTATTGGACATAAATTTTCGAGGTGTTACATCCTCACCCCCTTAAAAGAAATCTCGACCTCGAGATTTACTGAAACAAATGAGGGTATTTTTCTTTCATTGTGGATTCTACCTCCCACGTATACTCGGGACCTCTGCGGGCATCCCATTTGACCTTTACAATTGGCACATGCTTCCTTCGAAGCTTCTTAACCTGTCGATCCTCAATCAACAAAGGTTTTTCCACAAATTTCAAGCTCTCATCTATATGCACATCCGTATGTGGCATGACTAGCGACTCATCAGCTAGACATTTCTTCAGATTGCAGATGTGGAATACATTGTGAATACCACTGAGCTCTTCAGGTAAGTTCAACTTATAAGCCACTGATCCGACACATTCGATGATCTCAAATGGTCCTATATATCTTGGGCTTAACTTACCTTTCTTACCAAATCGCATCACTCCCTTCAAGGGTGACACTTTAAGTAAAACCTTATCACCAACCTCAAACTTTAGAGGTTTACGCCTTAAGTCTGCGTAGCTTTTCTGCCTGTCTCTGGCAGCTTTGAGACGCTCTCTTATTTGCACAATTTTTTCCGTTGTTTCAAGGACTATGTCAGGTCCTGATAACTGAGCTTCTCCTACTTCTGCCCAACAAATAGGCGTTCTGCATTTCCTACCATATAATGCCTCAAAAGGTGCAGCCTGAATGCTTGTATGGTAGCTTTTGTTATAGGAGAACTCGATCAATGACAGGTGGTTATCCCAACTACCACCTAAGTCAATCACACATGCACGAAGCATGTCTTCCAAAGTTTGGATGGTACGCTCACTCTGCCCGTCCGTCTGAGGATGGTAAGCCGTACTAAAATTTAAGCGCGTGCCCAAAGATTGTTGGAAACTTTTCCAAAAATGTGATGTGTATCTAGTATCTCTGTCAGAGATAATAGACACTGGTACGCCATGCAGAGATACAATCTTATCTACATACAATTGGGCTAACATATCGGAGCTATAAGTCTCCTTAATGGGTAAGAAATGTGCTGACTTAGTCAGTCTATCTACTATCACCCATATAGTATCATTTCCTTTCCTTGTCTTTGGCAACTTGGTGATGAAATCCATCATCACCATCTCCCACTTCCAAGTGGGAAGTTCAGGCTGTTGTAGCAAACCTGACGGTTTCTGATGTTCAGCTTTGACTTGAGCGCACGTCAAACATTTGGCTACATAGGTAGCTATAGACTTCTTCAAGCCTATCCACCAATAATTTGCCTTTAGATCCTGGTACATCTTATCAGCTCCAGGATGAACGGAGTACTTAGAACGATGGGCTTCCTGGAGGATAACATCCCGAAGTCCTCCATAAATTGGAACCCATATTCGTCTATTTAACCTCAGAATTCTGTCCTTGCCATAGGATAACTGTTCTTCAGTTACTCCTAGCTTTTCATCAGGATAGTTAGCTTCCAATACAGCTTCCTTCTACGCAGCTAACAACCTTTCAATCAAACTATTCTTTAACTCAATGCTCTTGGCATTGATTCTTATAGGCTTCACTCTTTCCTTCCTACTTAAGGCATCGGCATCCACATTTGCCTTGCCTGGATGGTATCTTATCTCACAGTCATAATCATTCAAAGTTTCCATCCATCGTCGCTGCCTCATGTTTAAATCCTTCTGATTGAACAGATGTTGAAGGCTCTTGTGATCTGAATAGATCACGCACTTGGTTCCATACAAGTAATGTCTCCACAGTTTTAGTGCAAATACAACGGCACCCAACTCCAAATCATGGGTGGTGTAATTCTTCTTGTGCACTTTTAACTGTCGAGAAGCATAGGCAATAACTTTGCCTTTCTGTATAAGCACACATCCCATACCTGTGTGCGATGCATCACAATATACCACAAATTCATCAATTCCATCTGGCAACGTCAGTACTGGAGCGTTGCTCAATTTCTGCTTAAGAATGTCAAAGGATTCCTGCTGCTTAGGACCCCAGTCAAATTTAATATTCTTACGGGTTAATGAAGTTAGGGGTGCAGCAATCCTTGAGAAGTTTTCAATAAATCGCCTATAATATCATGCTAATCCTAGAAAGCTACGAATCTCTGTAGGCATCTTTGGCTCTTGCCAATTCATAACAGCTTCAACTTTGGCGGGATCTACTTGGATACCACGCTCACTAACAACATGTCCAAGGAATTGGACTTTACGAAGCCAGAATTCACACTTTGAAAACTTGGCATAGAGCTTTTCTTGATGAAGCAGTTTCAGAATGCATCGAAGATGCTTCTCATGGTCAGCTTGGCTCTTTGAGTAAATAAGGATGTCATCGATGAAGACGATGACAAATTTATCCAAGTAAGGCTTGCAGACGCGATTCATGAGATCCATGAATGCGGCAGGTGCATTAGTGAGCCCAAAAGGCATCACTAGGAACTCGTAATGACCATAACGAGTCCTAAATGCAGTCTTGTGTACATCTTCATCTTTAACCTTCAGTTGATGGTAACCTGACCTCAAATCGATCTTAGAGAAGTAACTTGCCCCTTGCAGTTGATCGAACAGATCGTCGATCCTGGGAAATGGGTATCTATTCTTGATAGTTACCTTGTTTAGCTCACGATAATCGATGCATAGACGCATCGATCCATCCTTCTTTTTCACAAACAGGATTGGTGCTCCCCATGGAGATGAACTAGGACGAATGAAACCTTTTGCCAACAACTCGTCTAGCTGAGTCCTCAACTCTTTCATCTCTGTTGGTGCCAACCTGTAAGGTGCCCTTGCAACAGGTGCTGCTCCTGGAATAATGTCAATTCTGAATTCTACTTGCCTATCTGGTGGCAAACCAGGTAGTTCTTCAGGGAAAACTTCTGGGTACTCAGAAATGACAGGAATATCTTCAATCTTAGGTTTTGGCTCATCAATAGTCACTTGAGCCATGTAAATGATACAACCGTTCTTCAAACACCTAGATTCCTTGAGCATAGACACTTGCTCAGGCAGTCCATACTGGGTATCTCCCTGAATGGTAAGTGGCTCACCAGACGGAGTCTTGACCACTACTTGCTTCTTGTTGCAAACGATCTGGGCCTGATTACGAGATAACCAGTCCATGCCTATAACTATATCGAAACCGGCTAACTTCAAAGGAAGTAAGGACAAAGGAAATGAGTGGTTCCTAATGGATATGAAACATCCATCTAACACAGTTGATGCGGTTTCTATGGTGCCATCGGCTAATTCAACCTCATATTTTATGCTTAGGGTTCTAACAGGTAGGTTTAACAACTTACAGAACTTATCATCAACAAATGACTTATCTGCTCCTGAATCAAATAACACCCTTGCATAAACGTCATTAATAAGGAAGGTACCTGTTATGACATTATCGTCCTGGACAGCTTCCTTTGCGTTCATCTGGAAGACCCTAGCATTGGTCCTTTTCCCTTCCTCAGCTTTCTTAGCAAACTTTGGGCAGTTGGACTTGATATGCCCTTTTTCATTGCAGTTATAACATGTAGCATCCTTGATTTTCTTACAGTCTAAGGTCTTGTGCTAAGAGGATTTACAAATCCCACAAACCCTCTGTTGTGGCTGGGATTTCGATTCATATCTTCACCTCCCGAAATGGTGCTTCTTACAGACCTTAGACTTGGGCTTATCACCCGACTGATGACCATCTTTCTTAGTTCCAGAACTCTTCTTGTGGTCATTGTTTCCTTTACGCTTCTTGTCTGAACTTCGTGAGTTGTCATCCTCACGCTTTCTCTTCTCAGTGTCTGTGTTTCTCAGCGATCTCTGCCTGACCGTCCAAAGTAAGGGACAATGATATATCAGCTGTAGACCGAAAAGTAGCTGGTCTGGAGGCCTTCACACTCGCCTTGATCTCTGGGGCTAAACCCCCAATGAAACGAGCTATCCTCTTGGGTTCCGGAGTCACCAGATACGGAACCAATCTTGATATAGTATTGAAGCTTGTAAGGTAGGCTTGACAATTCAGGTTCTTCATAACTAAAGACAAGAAATCAGACTCAATCTTTTCAACCTCATGCTGAGGGCAGTAGTTCTCCTTGATGAGAGCAACAAATTGATCCCATGTTAAATTGTACAGTGGGATTTTTCCGGTGGCCTGGATCAAAGATCTCCACCATGCTAATGCCTCGCCTTTGAATGACTAAGATACAAACTTTACCACATCCTTATCAGCGCATCCACTGATATCTACCACGGTGTCCATCTCATCTAACCATGAGATGCAGTCAACTGCTCCTTTCTCCCCAGTAAAATCCCTGGGTTTGCAGGAAACAAAGTACTTATAGGTGCAACCTTTAGCACGTGGTTCTTGGTTCAGCACAACTCTCTTAGATGGAACACTCCTCTGGTTCGTTGAGTGATGAGAATCACTCTCGTGAGCAGTATGAGTCCTTGAGGGTGGTTTAGAGTGTGGTACAGATTGGGTCCTGACATGCGTACCACTGGATTCATTGAACTGCCTTTCCAAAGCTCGCTTCAGAGCATTATCTATTAATGCTTGTAATTCTGCTCCTGCTATGTTGACTCTGGAGGTGTCATGATTATCTCTGGGGTGACTTTTGGCTTCGTCTGACCCGGCCATGTAGCTTGTTTGCTACATAAAATAATGATTTTAACTCATTCAGAGGTCTATAACAGTTTTATCATTCTAGATGATTTATTAATCATGGTATCTAAGAACCATTATTGATTAATTTGCTAAGCATATATATATATTCAGGATATTATAAAAATCCTTAGTTTAAAATATATTAATGGCAAAAAGGCCTAGTCACGTGGACAGTTTTAAATCTTTATTCATGATCTTATAGGGTCATGGTATTGAGGGTTTTTAATTATAGTTCATTACCTCTTCTTAACAGGGGGTCGAAGACCACTACTGTCTTTTGTCTTATATGACAATGAGTATAGCCCGTAGGCATTATATCCCTATTGGATGTTTTAATTAATTAAAAGAAGTTGGAAGAATCCAATATAAGGATGACTCATGTGCTTTTATCGAATCACATTTTGTCAAGAGTGTTAACATGTTTTCAGTTGTTAACAGGGATTGGAACCTTTTGAATAGGTTTTACCATCTTGGTCATGTCTGCAACGACATATAGACTAGGTTTTACCTTTAAGATTCTTCTTAATATTTAACGCAGAACAATCCTAAATTGAGGTGTTAATAAGGACTTGAATCTAATTTGAGGAATTACCATCTTGGCCCTGTCTTATAATGACACATGGCTAGGTTTTGTCCCTTTTTAGATTTTTTTATCATTTTATTATAATGATAGGTTTTAGAAAGGAATGTTATATTTTCATTTACTTTACATATTATATTTATATATATAATTTAGCAAAATGAAAATTTGAATTAAATCATTCCATTACAAGAATTTTAAACAAGTACAAATTTGCCCTAAACGGGACTTCTACAAGAATAACATGCCCGCGCAGGGGCGAAACAAACAAACATACCCACATAGGGTTTAAACAGAAAAACATGCCCACGCAAGGGCGGAATACTAAAAGACATGCCCGCGCAGGGGCAGAATACAGAAACAAATGTCCACGCAGGGACATGATTACAACATTAACAACAAACAAATGAAGGATTTAATGGTCCTTCTTGTTTTTTCCTTTAATTAAGTTCGCCAGACTCTTGAACATTCCACGGTTTTGTCTGCGGTCTTCCCGCACTTCCTGCCGCACCTCATTAATCCTCTGAAGGATCTCCTGATGCTGTGGTGGTGACATGGCTGGCGGCTGCGGGGGTTGCTGATATAGTGGAGGTTGAGGAGGTGGCAGCTGATGATACCTATATGGTGGGTACCCATAGTGTGAGTATCCGGTTTGATATGGGATCCCAAAGGATCCTTCCGGATGATGGGCATTGTAGTTTGCCGCTGCTACAAGGTAAGGGTCGGCCTCTGCATAGTCGTGTGGACCGGCTGCTCAAAAGGGTTATAAGCTGCCGCACCGGTGTATGTAGGAATTGGGTCTCCAAAACCCAATGGTGGTGGCGCGACCGGCGCAGAGTTTACTTCCGAGACGGGGTTTTAAGATCCACCCATCTGCGGGTCTTCATCGAGTGGCGAGTAGCGGCTGCAATTAGTAGGTTGAGGGGTGCCGATTCGCACTCCTCCTCGCACGAACATCCGTGCGGTTGTTCTTATTCGCCTCGGTGGCTCCGGAGGCTGTTGCTAGACTGGTGGTGATGGCGGAGTGACCGCGACATAACGAGAATCCTCAGAGGGATCCTGCTGCGGCTGCTGCGGCTGTGGTGAGTTGTGGTAACTGGGAGTAAACACCCAGTCGATATGTCGGAACCTTTCTTTATAACTGTCGGGACCATTATAAGGTGATCCCATGAAAGGTGACCCATCCGAAATTTCGATGGGGTGGTTAGGGGTTCCGGACGATGGCTCTGCGGGATCGGTGTCCTCATCCATGTCCATTGCATGGTCACCAGAGAAATGATCTTCAGGTCCTAGTGGGTTAAAACCCACTAGTTCTCCAAGGTAGTTTGCCGGGTTGAACCGGCTCTGGAAGAAGGGCGTTGGGTCATCAAAAGGTGAGTTGTGACCCTGGAGAGGAATGTAGGATTGGTGGGAATTATGGGGCTCATTTTCAGAATGAGGCCCAAAGGAGTAGTGAAACAAAGGGGAGGAGCTCAACGAAACTGAGCGCCTTGCTGGTTCGACATGGGTCCTCCAGTTATCTTGAGGACTCGGGTTAAGTGAATCTGATGGTGTTCGCCGGTGCGAAGGCCCGGCCTCGTGATCATTCGGGGCAACGAATGGCCCCTTGCCTCTTCCTCTCCCCCTTACTCTTGGTGGCATCCTTTAACCTGTCAACATAAACAAAGATAACAACAAGGGGTATATATAAAAGACAAAAATAAAAACAAATCGAGATTTGTCCTAAGTTCTTTGTCTAGACTCGAAAATTTAGGAATGTGCAACCGTGTAACTGAGATTAAACACAAAAGGCTAGTGTTTAATTCACTCAGCGTTGGCTCTGATACCAACCTGTCACACCCCGATATTTCCACGTATTACCGGTGGGCCCGGTGGGGAGTATCGTGACGTAGTTGATATCATCATAGTCAAACAACACAATTTTAAATGCACAGCAGAAGCAAAAGATAGATTTATTTCAACTGAATAAAATTGTAATATTAAGTATCACAACGTAGTTGAAACAGATCCACAGGCGGATCAAAATAACAGAAAACGTAGTTCAACAGATTCAAAATGCATCCAAGCTTGCGAGACTCTTAATGATGCTAAGGAGAGGCCAGCCTATTACGCATAGTACCTGCACTTAACCTTTTTGGGAAAATATGTCAGTTTACACGGGTAAATACAATTAACTGACTCATTTTGAAAATGTTTAGAAAATTGATTTAAATGCACAAGGCACAAAACATTTTATAACTTGGGATAATTATTTATATATAAACTTGTAAAAGAATTACATGTTCCTTATGCGTTCAGTAGCCCGGGTTGACACCGGGTTAGAGCTTAATAGACACACCACATGATATAGTCCCGCGGTGGGTTATTCCCGAAACTGGCGGTTATACCTTATTATTTATATATGCACTAACGGGTGTACGCCTACACCCGCGTGCTTAGGTCGTGGCCATTTCGTAAAATGATGCCAAGGATATCCGGGACATGGTCATTAACCCCCCAAAGGCTTTAAGCAAACAAAACAATTTAAACGGGACATTTCAATAAATTAATCTTCATATAATTAAAAATTCAATGCCCGACCAAGCGGTATTTTATATACCGTACCCCAAGCCCGTTTAGAGAAAATAAGTTAAAACTATTTACCTGAGCAAAGTATAATCACAAACAGCAAGTGCAAATAGCTTTTACCGGGCTCCTATTCTGGAACAAAGGTTTTTAATAACCTATTAGATTCCTAACGGGTCTTTAATTAAGCCTAAACTTAGACCGGTTAGTTTTAAAGGAAGATACGGTTCAAACGCACGATTAAGCGAAGACCGGAATAGAATGTGATTTAGACCCGACAAGTTTGGGGACTTGTGTAATATGGGTAAACTAAACACATTCTGGATGTTGAGACAAAAACGACAAGGTTTGACCCGTTTCGGTTAATTTATGCAAACTAGTTACATAAACCGAACCGAATGCGCAAGATGCGTAACGGGTAACCATATGAGTCATATATAGGTTTCCTAAGTTAATATGCCTGAAATATGTTGTGACATCAGTAAGATATCTTCTATTACTCCCGAAATGGATTTAAACTCAAACAATGCCTCGTAGGGGCATTTTGGTCATTTTAAGGGTTATAAAAGAGTTTAAATAATAATCTGAGTTACAGGTCTGATATAATCAGTAAAAATACTTAGTTTAATAAGTTATAACAGTAGGTTATTACATATATGTAAAATTTATCATTTAAAACCAAACTATGCACCTTAGGGGTATTTTGGTAATTTCACATAGGCTTAAAAGGTCAAAACTGGAAATCTGAGTTTAAAACTTTTGCTTACTGTTAATATATAAAGTTTTACTGAAAATATCAGTAGGCATCAAACCTTATATGTTTAAAATAGTTTTAATACATACTATGCGTTAAAAACGCTTAAAAAGGCGATTTTGAGCTATTTCCGGGTTTTTAAAGGAAAGCTGATATTTTTATTATTATCCAGAAGGTTCAAAATGTTTTATTTATCATATTAGATCAGTAGAAAAAGGTTTGGTATCAAAATAATTTGTAAAACTCATTTTATAGCCCAAAAGGGCAAAACCGGCAATTACCGAAATATGCATAGAACTCTTTGTTATGCTCAGCCTAAAATTAAATAAAAATCTTCAAAAATCCCAAAATATTATTTTATATCAGTAGGTAAAAAGTTTGGTATTAAAAATTGGGTTTAGATAGGCTATATGCTAATTACGCCGTTTATTTAATAAAAAGCTTTCTAATTACGCTAATGTAAAAGAATCACGTTTTAAGGTCATATGGGCATAATAGTCAACATTTAAGCATTTAACGGAAACATGCATATGAATCGGATAACTAATGAACCAAGTTGTATAATCTGAGAGAGTTATACTTATATGAAACCTGGTCCAAATAAAGCTCTAAGGCAATTCTAAACCATGCTTAAACGGGTCAGAACTGAAAGTCAAAGCAGAAGTAAAATTATGCGACTTTCGGTTCCGAACAGGGCCTAAACTGAAAATTGTCGGGTTGAACATGTTTAGACATGTTCTTACATTAATTACCAAGTTATATTAATGATAAAACAGGTTGCATGGATCCTAAATTGCTAATTATGCATAAATTTGAAAATAAGCTTTCTGTTGACTTTTTAAGATTAACTTTGACCCGACAATTGACTTAGTTAGAGTGGGAATCAGAGGGTGCCCTTTTAAGGGTTTATTGTCCACATAATTACCAACTCATAGGTACTTTCAATTCGAATTTTGACTGAACAATTATTGATTAATCACAAAGTCAAACTCTAATTACGACGGTTTGACTTTAAGCTAATTAACTAAGCTAAACTGAATTAGGAAGGGTTAAGGACACTTACAAGAGTCCTAAGCATGGCTAGGGATCTTAAGAAAGCTTGTTGCTGATCAGAGGAGCTCCAGAAATGAGTCTTGTGAACTTTGCAAATGAATGAGTCCAATGTTGCAACTAGAGGGATGCTTATATAGCAAAAATGATGCAACAAGATGATGCCAAACAACTCTACATGTGTTTCCAGATCAAGACAAGTGCCCCTATTGCATGTTAAACCATTGGCTCTGCCCCTGAAACTCGAAAACAAGCCTTCAAAGGCGGTGCAACAGGCTGGACTTGCACCTGTCAAGGTTTTCAGCATCAGATGACCCCTCGCGTGACGCGTATGTCTCCTTAAGGAGCCTACGCGTCGCGCGACGCCTCTTGTGACCAGATTTTCAACTTTCAAAGTTTGCTGTTTTCGTCCCTGGTCGGTATAATCTTTATTTAACTTTCATTTATTGCATTTTGGACCCCCATAGTTAACTTTTAAGGACCTTGAGTCACAAACTAACTCCGTTAACTCCCGGTTATTTGTACGATCACCCGAAAAGTCTTGTTATCTTCGAAACTCCTCAAAATTAATATCCGTTATTCTGGATATCAAAATATATAATTGTTACAATGTTTTTGGGCTCGTTAAAAGGTCACTCAGAGGTTACTTTCAACATGTTGACGCTTTTAACCCCTCGGATACGAATATTGTCATAACTTTCTCATACGATAACGAAACTTGGTGAAATTTTTATCACATATTCTAGTGAGTATAATTTATTGTTACAAAGCTTCGGGTTTGCTAAAAGGTCACTCAGAGGTACACCTTAAACATGTTGACACATTTAACCCCTGTAGTTTGTAATCTCTCACTTTCTTCCACAATTAGCTTCGTATGATCGATGATTCATTCGTTTAAGGGTATAAACATCGTGTAGGGTTACAGTAAAGTGTATTTATCCATTGTTGACACTTTGAACCCTTATTTTCATATACTTTCTTTGTTTGTCACCTTTAGCCCCTCTAAAGCAATTCTTTACACGTTTAAAGCTTATGACACGTGTCGATATGTTATTGGACATAAATTTTCGAGGTGTTACAGGTAATATCAGTGATTCATCAGCTAAGCATTTCTTGAGATTAGATACATGAAATACATCATGTATTCCTGCCATTTCCTCTGGCAGTTGTAGTTGATAGGCTACAGGTCCTATTCTTCTAATAATCTCAAAAGGTCCAACATACCTGGGGCTTAACTTTCCTCTTTTAATGAATCTTACCACTCCTTTCCAAGGAGAGACTTTCAATAATACTTTGTCACTTACTTGAAATTCCACTGGCTTTCGTCTGTTATCAGCATAACTCTTTTGTCGATCACGTGCTGCTTTCAGTCGTTCCTTGACTTGAATGATCTTATTTGTCGTTTCTTGTACTATCTCGGGTCCAGATAGTTGCTTTTCTCCAATTTCTGCCCAACAGACTGGTGTTCGGCACTTTCGCCCATAAAGTTCTTCGAATGGTGCAACATTAATACTTGTGTGATAACTGTTATTATAAGAAAATTCTATCAATGGTAAATGATCTTCCCAATTACCTCCAAAATCAATTACACAAGCTCAAAGCATGTCCTCCGTTGTTTGAATTGTCCTTTCACTTTGTCCGTCCGTTTGAGGATGATAAGCGGTGCTTAGATTCAACTTGGTTCCCATTGCTTTTTGGAAACTTGTCCAAAAATGAGAGGTAAAACGACTATCTCTGTCAGAAACAATTGATAGAGGAATTCCATGTAATGAAACTATTTCAATTACATATAATTTAGCTAATTGTTCCATACTGAAAGTTTCCTTCATTGGTAGGAAATGAGCTGACTTGGTTAGCCTGTCTACAATCACCCAGATTGTATCATTACCTTTTCTTGTTTTGGGTAATTTGGTAACAAAATCCATTGTTATCAACTCCCATTTCCACACTGGCATTTCTAACTGTTGCAACAAACCTGAGGGTTTTTGATGTTCAACTTTAACTTGTGAACAGGTTAAACACTTTGCAACATATGCTGCTATATCCTTTTTCATTCCTGTCCACCAAAAATTCTTTCTTAAGTCCTGATACATCTTATCACTTCCAGGATGCATCGTATACTTGGACTTATGGGCTTCTTCTAATATACGGTGGCGTAGATTTCCTAATTTAGGTATCCACATCCTTTTCTTATGGAATCTCCAAATTCCATCTGTTCCTTGTTCTAATTCCTTAATCATTCATTTTAACTTTTCAGTATCATCCTTGATTACTGATTCTTGTGCTTCTCTAATCTGATCATTTAAATCTACCTGTAGGTTTAACTTAAGAGAACGCACTCTTTTTGGCTTTTCATGATACTTTTGATTTAAAGCATCAGCTGCAACGTTTGCCTTTCCTGCAACTGGATATTACAATCATAATCACTAAGTATCTCCATCCAGCGTCTTTGTCTCATATTCAATTCCTTTTGCCCGAAAACATACCTTAAACTCTTATGGTCGGTGAAAATAGTAAACTTACTACCGTAAAGGTAATGTCTCCAAATTTTAAGGGCAAAAATTATGGCTCCTAATTCTAGATCATGGGTTGAATAATTCTCTTCATGATTCTTAAGTTGTCTAGAGGCGTAAGCTATAACCTTTTGACGTTGCATTAACACACATCCATAATCTAACTTAGAAGCGTCACAATAGACTACAAAGTCTTCAGTTCCTTCCGGTAACGCTAGTATGGGTGCATTGGTTAGTCTTTGCTTAATAATTCTAAAGGCTTCTCATGTTTTGGTCCCCATTCAAACTTAACAGATTTACAGGTTAACTTAGTTAAGGGAATGGCTATTCTAGAAAAATCTCGAATAAATCTTCTATAATAACCAGCCAGCCCTAAGAAACTTCTAACCTCAGTTGATGACTCAAGGGTTTTCCATTTAGTAATCGCCTCGATCTTGGTAGGATCCACATGAACTCCTTCATGATTAACTAGATGTCCAAGAAATTGTACCTGTTCTAACCAAAACTCACACTTCGAAAACTTAGCATAAAGATTTTCTTTCCTCAATAAACTTAGAAGTGCGTGAAAATGCTTTGCATGTTCTTCTTTACTCTTAGAGTAAATGAGAATATCATCTATAAAGACAATTATGAATTTATCCAAATATGGCTTACATATTCGGTTCATCATGTCCATAAATGCAGCTGGGGCATTGGTTAAACCAAATGGCATGACAGTAAATTCATAAGGGCCATACCTTGTTCTGAAAGCGGTTTTAGGAATGTCCTCTTCCTGTACCTTTAATTAATGATATTCTGACCGTAAATCGATTTTTGAGAAAAATCGTGCTCCTTGCAACTGGTCGAACAGATCATCGATTCTTTGTAATGGATACCGATTCTTAATCGTGACCTTATTCAATTCACAGTAGTCAATGCACATACGCATTGATCCGTCCTTCTTTTTGACGAACATGATTGGCGCTCCCCATGGTGATGAACTTGGCTGTATGAATCCTTTCTCCAACAATTCGTCTAACTGTTTATTCAGTTCCTGCATTTCGGCGGGTGTCAAACGGTAAGGTGCTTTGGCAATTGGAGCTGTCCGTGGTAGCAAGTGGATTCTGAATTCGACTTCTCTGTCTGGCGGTTGCCCTGGTAATTCTTCTGGAAATATATCTGAAAACTGGGATACTACTGGAATATCCTTTAATTCTTTTCCTTTAGTGTTAGTGATTATGGAAATCAAATACACTTATGATCCTTTTCTTACATAACTTGCTGCTTTTATCACAGAGATGAATTTTGTGGTTCTAAAGGGTTTATTTCCTTTAATTGTGATCTTTTCACCCCGTGGTGAATTTACTTGGATTGACTTTGATCACATAATATACTGGCTTTATTGGTTATTAACCAATCCATTCCTAACACAACATCAAATCCTGCCAGATTCATTGGATAAAGGTTTACACTAAATTTCTGATTTAGAAATTCTATTCTTGCTCCCTACAAGATTTCAGAAATCTTAATGGTTTCCCCATTTGCTGTCTCTACTAGACATCCTCGTGGGAGTTTAGTTAATGGTTGGTTGAGAAGTTTGCAAAATGAAGTATTAATAAAACTTTGGTTCGCACCAGAGTCAAATAATACTTTAGCAAAAACATCATTAACTAAAACGTACCGGCGATCACATCCGGGATCATCTTTGCTTCTTCTGCAGTCAGAACAAATGCTCTAGCATTTTTAGAATTCTTGTTGTTTGTGGCTGGAGCTAGTTTTGGACAGTTCGGCTTGATATGACCTTGCTCTCCACAGTTGAAGCATATCCTGTTGTTAGGCTTTTCCTGCAGTCTTCCTCCTTATGTCCAGATATTTTGCAGAAGTTACAGTATATGGAGAATCTTCCAGAATGCTTCCTTTTGCAATACCTACAATAGGGTGCAGAAGTAGAACCTACATTTTTCCCACGGTTGGAATTTCCAGAACGAAATTCTTGGGTAAGCTTCTGGGTTAGGTTCCTCCTCTGATCCTCTTCTCGTGTACGGACTAATTCATCTGTCAAGGTGTTTGCTAGTTCTACAGCTTCTTCTATGGTTTGAGGTCTAGCTGCCTTGACTACATGTCTAATCTCCCCAATCAATCCCCAGATGTAACAGGAGATTAATACTGGTTCAGGTGATGCAAGGGTTGGTACTATTCGAGCATATTCAAAGAATAATGTAGTATAACCCTTACTATCTATCCCAGTCATCCTAAGGTTTAGGAACTTATTAGCCATCTGTTCCTTTTCATTGGGAGGGTAGAATTTCCTTTCTACCATGTTCTTAAATTCCTCCCATTCCATATTGTAAACCCTATCACTTCCCCTAGAATGGAGGATAGTGTTTCACCATTCTAGCGCTGAATTCTTAAACAAATTGGAAGCAAACATTATCTTATCTTCTTCCGCGCATTTACTTATTCTTAAGACTGCCTCAGTCTTTTCTATCCAGCGTAGAGATGCAACAGCCCCTTCATTGCCCGAGAATTCCATTGGTTTACAAGACCAGAATTATTTATAAGAGCAACCATAAGACACGGTTCTTCTTCTTTTAGGAATGGGCACTTGAAGTATAGGTCCATGGTTTACGCTGTGTTCAGGTTCAGAGGGTCGCTTACTATCATGTTTACTTTTATTTTCTGCTTCCTTAACCGTTTTGATAATATATGGCATCGCATCTATTATCCCTTGTGCCACTATGTGTTGCATGGCACTGTTATCCACTTGATTTCCATTATTGTTGTTGTTTGGGTTTTCGTTATTCGGGTTATTATTACTCAGGTTATCGTTATTCTGGTTATCCGGGTTATTATCCGGATTCTCTTGATTCACTTGGTTGGCCATCTGAATTTTAAACATTTACCACATATTAATATCACAAGATAATATCTTAATACGATCAATCACATGACACGCATTTTGATAAAAAACGTCGAACATTGCGACTTACTCTTTTCTTATATATAGTATGCATCTAATATAAACCAGAACTGGAATTTAAAATTACAATACTAATATGCATCACTAACCACGAGGTGGTCTATACTACAACATATATTATTATTATTATTATTATTACACATATATTATATATATATATACATATATTCATACACATATTTTATATATATTATTATTATATTATTATTATTATTATTTCTATCTTCACCATCACCTTTACGGATATGGATTCATCCAGAAATCCATATGACGCTCGTCGTACTTCCAGACAAGTCGTTCTCCTACCTGTCTCACCTCTCGTTGTTTTCTAAAATTTCTTCTCCAAAAGTTCGGAGCTCTTGCACATTTTCTGCACTCATTGGGGGTGCAGGTGCTGGTATGGGATCTGGGTACTGTGGCATGGGTTCTTCCTGAGGATACGGATTCTCTAAAATTTCCCTAATGTATTCATCATTATCATAGTAGGGATCTAGAGGGTCCAGACCTGGGTAAGTTGCTAGGTTTGGCATGGGTATGTCTGTTAGATGATAGCGTTGCATTTGGACTTGGTTTTCTGGGTTGTTTTCTATCTCCATTGGTTGAGTGGGAAACAAGGGTAATGGTTGAGGGGCTACTAGTTGTTCCAGGTTTGGTTCGGCAGCTGTGGTTGCTAGGATATGAAAATTGGCTAAGCTCCTATTAAGCATATCCTGTGTGTGGGCATCTGTTTCTCTTTTAGCGACTGCTAGCACTCATTGCTCTTGTAACTTTTTCATTCTCTTCCTATTCTCATGTGATCCCTTACTGAACCATCCTCTCTTTTTCTGAGGGAATGACTCTTCAGACTGAGCCTTAAACACGAATATCTCATCTTCATTGTCAGCTGAATACCCTGAGAGGGCAGGCTGTGAAGAGGTGCCTTCGCTCCTAGGTGAGCCGGACAACTGACGATAGACGTCGGATGGTCCTTGATCACTCATACTGTAAACTAACAAATAGTCAAATAACACACAACAATAAAATACAGATATGCATGTATTTCCGTAATTTATTTCCTAACAATTTAAATAATATCTTGGTGTCAGCAGAACACTTATGTGGCTGAATCAGTGGCTTAGCTCTGATACCACCTTCTGTCGCAACCCCTGCCCCCTTATCTTTCCCGGGAACGGGCGGCTGCGAGCCCAGTTGTGGTGGTATCGGTGTTTATCAATTTGGCAGCGGAAATTTCATCAGGACCGTAGTTAGGAAATATTTTATCAGAGTAAATACCACGCTTTTATAATATTAAACATATTGGGATAAAACACAAGTTTTTATTACAACCATTTTCATAGGGAAAATCTCTATTTTATTGAATAAAACATCTTCTTTTATTTAGGTAACTTTTATAGCCACTTTTCCAAGCCTTCAGTGCTGTCCAGCTGCCTTCTAGTTGGCTCTCACATTTTGTAACCTGAAACGCGTTTAAAAACATTTTGTCAGTGGGAAATACTGGTGAGTGAATCCCAGTTTAATCAAGAAGAGTTTTATCAATTTACAGTATTGAGAGCGATTACAATGTTTATTTCTACACAATTACTCATTCAGTACTGTCAATCCTGACTGGTGGGTCATATTACCCATTGGCTAACTCTTTGTCCAATGGTAAGGTGTTCCACATTTTGTATACAAAACCCCAACAAACCGGCAGTAATTGAAGAACTACAAAGACTCAATCACTGCTTAATCGCATTATAAATTATTTAAGGTTTTGTAAAAACAGTTTACAAAAAGGAGATTACTCACATTGATGTCTTAGATTTCTTCTAAGGGTCCTGGTGATTATCTAAAATTTACACAAATGCACACGCGTTAGTATAATAACCCAATATTTACATTAGTAATACCCTCCCCGAGACGGCATTCCAATGACTACCTCGGGAAGAACCACGACAGCCATTACGGAACCCTGGATCAATCGGGCAGCGTATCTAATACGTAACCGGGGTTATGATACTTACAACGGGGCAGAACTTCGTTAATTAGGGGGTATTATGCCCGAAAATTATGCCTACTATGAAGAAATTTGAGAGAGAAACTGAGAATGCGCGATCGAAAATGAAAACTGACGGGAACCCCTTCGCGGCCCGCGACGTAGGCTGGTAGGGCCTAGCTGTGGCCAGTCACCGAACTAGCCTTCACACGCGTTGTGCCACTTGGCAGCACCGGGTGCGGCCTGGTGGCTGAGTTGTCGCGGCCCGCGTAAGACCAAGGGGTGGTCTTCGCGGCCCGCCAGGAACAAATAAAAATTGCTTTTAATTAATTTTAATAAAAATAAAGGTATCAGGGCCCTGTTTATGTATACGGGGTGTAATTTAGGACGTATAGGGACATTTTAAAATATATTAGGGTGTCGAAAAATATTTAGGAGGGTTGTTATACAGGTACTACGCATAATGGGCTGGAAACTCATGAGTATTAAATAAAGAGTCTTGCAAGCTTTTAATACTTAAAGTCTGTTGAACAATATTTTCGTTCTGTTTTAGATCCGCCTGTGGATCCACTTACAACCGTTGTGTAATATTTTATTATACTTTCAATTCGGTTTGTATTGTTATTTTAGACTTCTGTTGTGCATTAAACTGTGATTTTTGACTATGATGATATCAACTACATCACGATACTCCCCACCGGGCCCACCGGTAATACGTGGAAATATCGGGGTGTGACAAATAATGTTATGAACATCCATGCCCCAAACGACTTACCTAGCAGAAGACTTCTCTAGGAAAATATTATTGAACTAAAAGCTCAGCTCCCTGGGATTTGGGTCGTTCTTGGAGATTTTAACGATGTTCGCCAGGCTGACAAACGTGTAAACTCCCAGTTTGATCCTATTTCTTCTTTTACGTTTAAAGAATTTAAAATAGGGCTGGGTTTTTAGAATACAACATGCTTGGTGGGAAATTCACATACATCTCGGATAATTCTATCATAAAATTCAGCAAACTTGATAGAATTTTCATGTGCGATTTTTCATGAACAATTGGCCCTTAGCGTCCTTAAAAGTGCTCAGGAGAGAGTTGGATGAAATTGTCAATAAACATGTGGGACAACAGTTGGTAAATCAGGAAGGAGACGTTGTCTTAGCAAAGGTGTTAAAGAACATAAAGTCAGACATTAAAATGTGGAGAGCCTTGGTGCGTGTGCAGGAGGTTAAGTGTAACAACCCGACTTTTTGAAGTCAAAGTACAAGTCAAAGTCAAAGGAAGAAAAGATTGCTAATTGGGATCTGTCACTCCTTACTTAATTATTGGATTTTACTTCGTGAATAGTATCGATACTCTATTTTATTTTCGCTTTAGTTGTATTATGTGGAGTACTTGTTAATAATCGCCATTTAATCACAGTTTTATCGCTAATCGACTTATCGCTAATCGCATCACTATCGCATTCACAGCTCGAATTATGTGTTCTGAATATTGTTTTACGTGTGTGTGTGCTATTATGTGTTACTTGTGCATGCTATGTTTATGTTGAGGTGATTAATAGCAAAACGCAATCGCAATTCTACCGCAACGCAATCTAATCGCAAACGCTAAACGCAAGTTATTTATGTTGATTGTATGTTAGATATAGTAGTTAGGTTATTTGTGTAACTAATGGGTAATACTATCGCATCGCTCACTCGAAACGCATCGCAACGCAACGCTCAACGCACGAAACGAAATGCCGAAATCTAACTCGCCGGACCACTCGATCGAATGACCATTCAATCGAATGGTCATCCGAACGGATGACCATCCAATCGGATGGCCATCCGATCGATGTGCCATCCGATCCGTCCCATGTGCCACTTTCCTCTTTTGGCAACCTATAAATACCCCTGTCACATCACCAACAGTGATGTAACAGCTCTCTCGTTCAACAAGCATCTCCAGCCCACTTTTCCTTCGATTTCTCGCGATTCTTGTAAGTTTTCCACTCAAATCTTGTACTTCTATGATCTATACACACTTCTTCACCATTTTCACCTTTGGAACTTCACTTTTAACCGTGAAATCAGCGGATTTGAGGTGTTCTAGGATGATGTCATCATTGGGTTCTTATGAACTTCAAGCTTTGGCCTCATTCCACCAAGAACAACTCAGATCTACATGATTTCCACATGTTTTAACACTATTTTCGCATAGATCTAAACACTTTCATGGTTAAAAGGATTGAAATATGTTTTCAAAACTTTCTTTCAACTCTTCTACACTTAATGCCTTCAAAACTGATAGAATCGGAGCTCGTTCAGGCCTTCTACTCGTTTAAATCCTATCGAAGAGACAACCGATTTCGGGTTGAACATGAACAAACCGTCACGAACAGTTAACTGCTCTGACTGGGGTGATTCCCATCCGATCAGGTAGTCTGGACTTGGTGGGGTTTTTCTGCTTATCAATACGTGTCATACTGTCTCGATCAAACCGCAAAACTTTCAAAACTTAACAAGTTTCAAAACTATCAGATTGTGGGACGGATTGTCATCCGATCGGATTGCCATCCGATCGAACGACAATCCGATCGGATTGAACTTGGTTTCCACACTTAACATTTTTATAAATTTAAAAGATCATCAGTTTCTAGCGGATTGCCATCCGATCGGAAGACCATCCGATCAAATGACAATCCTGCTGTGAACTTGTTCTCTGAGAATGTCTAACCGACGGATCGCCATCCGATCGAACGACCGTTCGATCGAATGACCTGAAAGGTAGAGATACTTCTCTGTTTTCAAAATGCTACAACGAAAACTTCAAAGTCACATCATACACAAACACATCCATCCCAAAAGAATGCCAATCCGACCGAATGGTCGTCCGAACGGATTGTCATTCGATCGAATGACCATCCTATCGGATTGTCATCTGATCGGATGACCATTCGTCACTTGGTTCACTCTTCACCGTTTAAATGCGCCGTTCATTTCGCTTATGCTATCGTTAAATGTTCAGGCTAATCCCTCAGCACTCCCTTCAATCCAAGAGAGTGTTTATTTACTAAACACGATCTGTGAGTATACTCGATCCCTTTTTTGCTTTAAGAACTTTTGGGTGTTACATACATTACTTATATCAAATCACTACGATCACACAATGCAAACGCTTTTATACGCTAACTGTTACTGCATGTTATACGTGTTACTCGATGAATGCTTGTATGTTATGTTTACATAGTGATTGTTGCCTGACACCTTAGCAACGATAGTACTATAGTTTGGACTCAGCACCTGTCATGGACAGGGGTTGTTAAGGGCTTTTATCGCATGTCACAGTGGTGATATCTGTTGCCCATTCTACAACTCGCAGTCACGTCTGTGCATATTTCATTGTCGATAACCTACTGGCTTCACATTATACATGTTTCATGCTGGTTATGCGTAAACGCTTTCGCAATCTATTATTACTATTAAATTTGTATGCTCACCTTTACACTATGTGTATTGACCTCTATTTTAATGTATGTGACAGGTGTTTAGGATGCTTTACTTGTTACTTGCTGGAATCGAGCTAGGATGGAGTCTAGAAACAAACTAAATAAAATCTGAGTTGTCGGAATGGATATTTGTCTTTGAGAACAATGTCTGTAATAACTGTTTTATTTTATATGTTTGTGGTATGGGACATGAACCTTTAATATATTATAATTAATAGTTGTTATGGATACTAATGGACAATCTGTTTCGCTCAGTGCCGCGCCCCGATGTTTCCGCCATCGGTTGGGGTGTGATAGATTGGTATCAGAGGCATAACTATAGGAAATTAGGCAAGACTCGACCTAGTCTGGGTCGATGTCTTAGAAACGACCTAGTCTATAGTTTAAGTACCAACAGACCGACTTGTGCATACCCGGTATGGGTTTTGCACGAGCTTACTTGATATTTCTCACTCAAACTCGTTGTACACTACACTCTTGCGCGAAGATCGCATACTACACTTCCGCGTAAGATCCGCCTTTCCTAAGGCTGGAAACACACACAAACGGATGCTCTGGTTGAGATTAGGTGTGAAAACCGCAAACTCTCGACCAAGTCACTCGTTCGACACACCATTTTTACTATAAACAAGGGAATTTGTGTTGAATTAGGAGTGAAATCCATACTTCATCGTGATTCTCCTTATCTATCTCGTGATTCTATCACCCAAACAGGGATGAAGTCATTAAGTCAGGGGTGAAACCCGAACCTTGATGACTCGTTCTATTCTCCATTTTGGTTTTACAAAACTCTCACCAAAGTCTCGATGGATTCCAACGACTCGAGTTGCGTGAATAACCGAAGGGATGCGTGCCATTCACCGCGTGTCGGTGATAGAGCACAGTCTATTAGGCCAAAGCGTGTACTTGACGTTCTTGAGAATAGTCGGATCACTTTGGGTAGTCAAGTCACTTTGGGTGCGAGACATGTTTCGATTCTGGATTTCGCCGCCGCCAACTCTGTGATCTATCAATTTTATGTAAAATTTTATGTGTTTTTATATGATTTCATGTGATTATGTGTTTTGATTTTTGGTGATTTACTCGCTTTTCGCTGTTCGCTTTGATCAACACGCACAACTCGCACTGCACATTTACGTCAAAACGCAAATTAATCGCTTGTGTTATTCGCAATCGCTACTCGCTAATCGCACTCACAACTCTCAATCGAAATCGCTGCTGTGAAGGATAGGTGAATACGTGCAATATATGTAGGTCAATACGTGCAAAATATAGTTGAATACATGCTTTCGTACCTATGAGCTCTACGTGTTTATGTGTTTATGTACTTACGTGCTTCTGTGAATTATGTGCCTATGTGAATATGTGCTTTGATATGTTCCTGTGCATTATATAAAGTAGCTTTAGGTGAGATAATAGATTATACTCGACTTAATCTAAATTGTGTTTAAGTCATGTGACGATGTCTGTTGCAGACAATGTCTGTTGCAGACAATGTCGTCATTTGGATCACACACTGCTCGCTCCGCTCGCCGAAACCATGATGACAAACGCATCGCTGCGCTAGTCGCCAAGCAAATGGCGAAAGTTATCCCTCAAATTGTTAGTGAGCTGAACGAGAACACTAGCAAGTCCTCGGATGAGTCCAGGACTGATACTCCCAAGGCTACTTTTAGCTTCAAGCAGTTCAAAGCCTGCGGTCTGAAAGAATTTACCGGCGAAGATGGGCCTACGGCCATGTTCTAATGGTTTGATTCAATCGATGTCACCCTGCGCCAGAGTGGCTGTCCGGAAAACCTTCGCACTGTTAACACCACCGGCGTCTTCCAATCCCGAGCTCTAGATTGGTGGACGGCCGAGAGAAACAAACGAGGGAACGATGTAGCTTTTGGGCTGACGTGGGACGAGTTGAAGGACATCATGATGCAAGAGTTCTGCCCTCCCCATGAACTCCAAAAGCTAGAGGATGAATTCTGGCATATCAAGCAGGATGGCGGAGATAACGCTGGTTTAACTGCTCGCTTC
This sequence comes from Helianthus tuberosus, assembly GCA_030545235.1. Taxonomy (NCBI): domain Eukaryota; kingdom Viridiplantae; phylum Streptophyta; class Magnoliopsida; order Asterales; family Asteraceae; genus Helianthus; species Helianthus tuberosus. The sequence goes on from CM060450.1 coordinate 108,687,064, forward strand.
AAGCAGCTGAGTATCATCTGCCCAGGTCAAGTTACTACCCCCGAGATTACGATCAAGAAGTATATCCGCGCTCTGCCGGATTGTGTTGCAGACTTTGTTCAGGCTACGAAAACAAAAACTATCGAGGAAACCTACTTGCTCGCCACTGAGATCAACGATAAGCGAGTCAGGGCTGGTTATTTTGATAAAGCCTCTAAGAATCTGCATCAAGTCACCGCTGCTCCCACCGCTGAAACCGCCGCATCACAATCCTCAAAGTCCTCCCGCCGCAAGAGAAAGAACAACAGCTCCAGCAACAAGAACTGTGCAGTTACTGCCGCACCACTCCAAGCCGTGCCTGCCCAACCGCAACCACAAAACCGCCAAGTAGCGGCGCCTGTGGTCAATGAACCTCCTGCCAAGCGTACATACACTGGACCACACCCGCTCTGCCCTACTTGTACCTATCATCACCCGGTTGGAATCGCATGCCGGTTCTGTGTGCACTGCAACATGTATGGCCACTTCACCACTAACTGCCATACCGGTCCACGCCAAGCACCAGTTCAAGCTCAAGCTCCTACTCTACCAGCTCCGCAAGGATAGCAAGCAGCTCCTGCACCCGCTGCTCACGCACGAGCTTGCTTTGCGTGTGGTGATCCCAACCACTTCGCAAACGTCTGCCCCAACAAAGTGGTTAAGCAAGAGCCACAGCAGCAGCAGCCAGCACCGCAGCAACACCAACAGCAGCAGCAGCAGCCAGCTCAGCAAGCAGCCCGTGGGCGAGTCTTCAACATCAATGCCCATCTGGCTCAGGCAGACAACAACGTGGTTAATGGTACGTTTCTCGTAAATGGTATATATGCTTCGTGTTTATTTGATACTGGAGCCGATAACAGTTTTGTATCGTTCGAATTCAAAAGGCTCCTAAATCATAAGCACGTTAACCTCCTATCAAAGTTTGACGTAGAAGTTGCCACCGGAAGAACCGTCACAGTTAGTTCCGTTCTGCATGACTGTACTCTCGATCTCAACGGTCACGTTTTCCCGATCATTCTCATCCCGATGCGACTTGGTAGCTTTGATGTCATAGTAGGTATGGATTTCCTTCGGGAAAACCATGCTGAAATTGTTTGCTTCGATAAAATGATTCGTTTCTCTCTCGTGAATGGTGATTAATAGTGTGTTTATGGCGAAGTCGCTTCGAAGAAGTTATAACTCATGCCGTGTGTCCAAGCTCGCAGGTATCTCCTCAAGGAATACCAAGCCTTCTTGGCACATATCGTAGTAGCAGAGGGAAAGGAAGTTAAGGCAATAGACAAGGTGCCCGTGGTTCGTGAGTTTCCTAACGTCTTTCCAGATGATTTACCTGGTTTACCTCCCGCTCGTGATATCGATTTCTGAATCGACCTCATTCCTGGAGTAAACCCTGTTGCTAGAGCTCCTTATCGTCTCGCTCCTTCTAAAATGCGCGAACTCTCGAGTCAGCTCCAGGAACTACTTGATAAAGACTTCATTCGCCCTATCACCTCTCCTTGGGGCACGCCTGTCCTTTTCGTCAAAAAGAAGGATGATTTGTTCCGGATGTGCATCGACTATAGGGAATTGAATAAGCTGACTATCAAGAATCGCTATCCCTTGCCCTGAATCGATGATTTGTTTGATCAGTTACAAGGTGCTACGTGTTTCTCGAAGATTGAGCTACGCTCAGGCTATCACCAGTTACGAATCCAGGAGGAAGATATACCCAAAACCGCTTTTCGAACCCGCTACGGTCACTACGAGTTTGTTGTTATGCCTTTTGGTTTGACTAATGCTCCCGCAGTTTTCATGGATCTAATGAATCGCGTGTGTAAACCCTTTCTCGACTGCTTCGTCATCGTGTTCATCGACGATATCCTGATCTATTCCAAGTCAAAAACTGAACACTCGCAGCATCTACGTTTGGTTCTTGAGTTACTCCAGGGAAACCGTCTCTATGCCAAGTTCTCCAAGTGTGAATTCTGGCTGAAGGAGGTTCAATTCCTCGGTCACATCGTCAATAGTCAAGGAATTCATGTCGATCCTACGAAGATCGAAGCTGTTAAGACTTGGGTTACACCAATGAACCCGTCTGAAATCCGTTCTTTTCTTGGACTAGCGGGCTATTATCACCGATTCATCGCTGACTTCTCAAAAATCACTGTGCCGCTTACCTCGCTTACGCATAAGGACAAAACTTTTGTTTGGGGAACCAAACAGGAGGAGGCCTTTCAAACTCTCAAAGCTATGCTTTGCAACGCTCCTGTGCTCTCACTGCCCGACGGAAATAACGATTTTGATGCGTGTGTAGCGTTATATAGTTTTTATGTATATTTTTAGCCCTTTTTACACTTTAGTCAAGTTTTAAATTTATAAAACATGATATTTTACTAACACCAAACACACATATGGGCAAGTGCACCTATCGTGAGCGTAGTATAGTGTTGGTAAGATACCGAGGTCATCCAAGGACACAAGAGCTTTTAATACCGGTTTATCCTCAACGTCTAATCAAATCAAAAATTTAGAAAAAGGTTTTTAAACAAGAAAATAAAACTAACTAAAAATGCTGAAAATACAAATAAAAACAAAACAGATAGACAAGATGAATCACTTGGATCCGACTCGCCTTTAGTGTAACCTTTGATTATTTTCGCACTTTTGCACTTTTTAAGAGATTATCTTAGTTATAGTAGTAGGCCCCTCTTTTGAAGGTGACGTTACCCTCAACCCAGTAGTTTGAGTCAGCAAGGATACAATCCTAAAGGGTTGGATTATTGAAAGATAATTAATTAAGTTATTAATGCATAATGTGGTAGGCCCCTCTTTTGAAGGTGACGTTACCCTCGGCTAAGTAGTTTGAGTCAGCAGGGATACAATCCTAAACTTAGCATGAGTGGGTACTAAACAATGATTTTCGAAAGAAGGTGACAAGAGATTAATTTTTTTCAAAATTAGACTCTTCTTGAATTTTAACGTTGTCAGACTCACCCTTTTCGTTGTTTAACTCATGTGTCGGTTTTTCACTTACTTATTCTTCCATTTTTACATTTTCAACTATCTCTTTCTTATTTAACTCCTCTCTTGCGCGGGACTCCTCTTCCCTTGCGCGAGATTCTTTTATGTATCGTTCGATAGCTTTAATTTTTTCTATTATCCTATCGGCTATGTCGGTGATAGAGTAAGGATCAGGATCCTCTAAGCTTGAATCTGGATGTTCGATCCTTTGTTCCTTATAATACTCAGAGGAAGTAGATGGTTCACACCATTGTCCTTCATTTTAAGTATATGATAGATATGGGTCGTAATCTTGTTCTTCATAATACTCATATGAGGTGGGTTGTTCACGCCATGGTTCCTCATAGTAAGCATATGAAGGTGGAGGTTCATATCTTGGTTCCTCAAAGTATGAGCATGAAGGCTCATACCTTGGTTCATAAAAATATGAGTATGAGGTAGGAGGTTCATACCTTTGGTCTTCATAGGGTGTGTATGAAGTTGATGGCTCGTACCTGGGCTCCTCATAGTAGGTGCATGAAGTGGATGGTTGAAATAAGTCACAATATTGTACCGAGTGCGGGTCACCACAAATGGTGCAATAGTCTTCCCTATAATCATCCTCCTCATAGGTGTAGTTGTAGCCTCCTGAGTATTGATCCATAAGAATCACTCAGCAGACCTCAACAGAGACTCGAGACCAGAAAACAAAAATAAAAACGGAAACAGAGGCTGGACACGGCCCCGTGTTCAGTGAGCACGGCTCGTGTTCAGAATCTGTATCTGGACGTTTTTAATAAAAGTGACTGGTTTTGTGCAGCACGGGGGCGTGTTTAGTGAGCACGACCTCGTGTTCAGACTCTGTATCTGGGTGTTTGTGAAAAAAATGCAGCACGGCCCCGAGTTCAGTGAACACGGCCCCGTGTTCAGGCTACTGTAAATGCAAAAACTAACTAAAATGCAGAAAAATGTGCGCGCGTTTTAAAAAGGTTTTGAAAAACTGATTAGGTCGTCGATTTTAAGCTTTCTTAAAATCCTTGTGTCCTCGGCAACGGCGCCAAAAACTTGATGCGTGTGTAGCGTTATATAGTTTTTATGTATATTTTTAGCCCTTTTTACACTTTAGTCAAGTTTTAAATTTATAAAATACGATATTTTATAACACCAAACACACATATGGGCAAGTGCACCCATCGTGAGCGTAGTATAGTGTTGGTAAGATACCGAGGTCGTCCAAGGACACAAGAGCTTTTAATACCGGTTTATCCTCAACGTCTAATCAAATCAAAAATTTAGAAAAATGTTTTTAAACAAGAAAATAAAACTAACTAAAATTGATGAAAATAAAAATAAAAACAAAACAGATAGACAAGATGAATCACTTGGATCCGACTCGCCTTTAGTGTAACCTTTGATTATTTTCGCACTTTTGTACTTTTTAAGAGATTATCTTAATTATAGTAGTAGGCCCCTCTTTTGAAGGTGACGTTACCCTCAACCCAGTAGTTTGAGTCAGCAAGGATACAATCCTAAAGGGTTGGATTATTGAAAGATAATTAATTAAGTTATTAATACATAATGTGGTAGGCCCCTCTTTTGAAGGTGACGTTACCCTCGGCTAAGTAGTTTGAGTCAGCAGGGATACAATCCTAAATAGCGAGTTAAAGTTTTAATAGTAGTTTACATATGAGGGGATCAAGGAGTTTGGACCCCCGCCATCCAATACCAGTGGGTATTGAAGGAGGTCCTACTAAACTTGACCCAGGTCCTTGCAGGATCTATACACTGAACAAGGCAAGACTCTTACCAAACCATTCCCTTAACCCCCGACCAGGTAGCCAACATATCTCCATATAGACCGTGGAGATATGAATGGTGAAAATCTTTTATTTTATATAGACAGTAAAATAATGCCAAGACACCACGGACAAATGATAAGGAAGATTCACCTTCAACATAAGAAACTAGTTATTAAAGTCATTAATACATAACCAAATAAAAAGTGCGAAAAGATTAAAAATAAAAAGTATTACACTAAACACTTGTCTTCACCAAGTGATGTAAGAGACTTAGGCAAACATGGCCTTTGATTGTCAAGAACTCTTACGATCAATCTTGGATCCCGAGACTACTCACACACTCTATGATGGATGATGGATGATGGATGATGGTGGTGGATGTGGGTTGTGATGGTGGTGGTGGTGGTGGTGGGTGGGTGAAGTGTGAGAGAGGTGGTTTGCCAAGGGATGGTTTGCAAGTGAGCCAAGCACCCCTATTTATAGCCTGCACAGAAGCCCGGACATGGCCCCGTGTCCACCCATCTTCTCTTTCTTCATTAAATGCAGTTTGTCTGCATTGGTTGACCACGCCCCCGTGTCCGCTGGGCACGACCCCGTGTGTGCAGAAGCGTATCTATACTATCAAGATTTGCCTAGATTCTGCGAATCTTAGCGTTGACCACGGCCCTGTGTCCGCTGGGCACGCCCCCGTGGTGGGTGATAGAAGCTTCTACATCTTTGTCTTTTTTGCAGACACTTGGGCACGCCCCCGTGCTCATTGAGCACGGGGCGTGTTCAGCTTTCTGTTCTCTTGTTTTTGTTTGGGAAGATGCTGTCAGGGGGTTGGGCATGCCATGTTTATTCATTTTCTTGTATTATTGTTAGATTTGGCCGCATTTTTGCTTCTTTTGTTCATTTGAGCTCATTTAATCCTGAAAATACAAAAGGAAGACAAAAACACTCTTTTTCCAACATTAGTACTAAAAAATGGTTAGTTTTATGCCACATTTGATGTAATTTATATGTTGCATTTTGGACACATCAAATACCCCTACACTTGAATCTTTGCTTGTCCTTAAGCAAAACTCTTTATAATATGGCTTACACTCCCAAATGGAACGGGTAGAAGAGAAGGTTTTTGGGCTTGTCATAGAGTGTCGGGATTCCAAGATTCTTTATTATGTTTTATTTTTATTTTATTTACAATCCTATTCGTCATGATTTTTTTTAGAACATTACATAAGATAAACTACTTATTAGGGCATAACATGCCTTTTTAAAATTCCATTTATATAAAAGTTCACATACCTCATGGGGGATCACTCAACACTCGGCCGAAGGTGTATTTTTGTGAAGCACTCGAGAGCGGCATGGAACTTACTCCTACCATAAGCTTGCCAAGCAATCATTCCTCCTCCTTTTTAACTATACACCTTTGTAAATATCAAGAGGACTTTTGGGGGAAGGGTTAGGCTTGGGTTAAAGGTAGGTGGTTGGGTTAGTGGTTAGTAGAAATGGGCGAAATGCGTAAAAAGCATCGGTTTTCGTAAAACATTTTGTTTTTGTGACTTTTTATTCCAATGAAGCATTTATTCAAACAAGCCTTCTTTTGATGAGCTTTGTTTGTTTATTGCTAACTTCATTTTTCTTTTCTTCTTTATGAATTTTTTTTATAAGGAAGTCACAAGAAAACCGAGCTTTGTTACTAAAACAAAGGGTTTAAAATGAAAATGGGTTTTGGTGGGTAAAAAGGGTGTTTGATTTGGGTTAAGAAATGAAAAGGTTTAGGCTCAAAGGGGTTAACTAAGGGGATTTTGGGTAGGTGGTAAAAAAAAGAAAATAATGGTGTTGAAATAAAAAGGGTTAGTCCTAATGCCTCCATCATTTACATACTTGGGTTTAAGTTGGTAAGGACCAGGAATGTATCGTCGTGGCAAGTTCTAGAGTTGTAAGTGCCAAGCGGCTATTCACACAAGAAACGAAAAATGAGCATTTAATTTAAAGATGTGTATTTTTATGCTCAATAAAGGCTCAAAACTCACTTTTTGGGGGAATGGGGTTTTATGTGATCAAGTATATATAATCAAATTTTAACTAGATTTGCCATGCCGTTTCATAATTTTCTTATGTTGGTTCTTTTTATCACGACCCTATCGGTTGTAAATTTATAAATATATAATCTTTTTAGAACTTGTAATTCCCGAATTAAACCAAGACAAGTAAAAAAAATGAAAATATTTTGAAAAAAAATTGGGGTGTTTAGCTGTTCCAATAGAGTTTTGTGTAAGGCTTGTAATTAGGACTTGCAAAATTCAAGGTTTTAGCATCCCCCCTACACTTAAATTACACATTGTCCTCAATGTGTCCCAAAAATAAGTTTTTAGGTTGATTGAATGTGTAAAAGTGTGTTTAAAAACAAATCTTTATGTTACTGGGCATCTGGACACGGCCCCGTGTTGGATGAACACGACCCCGTGGTCAGATTTCCAGTAACGGGAACTTATAGAAGGTGAACACGGGGGCGTGTCGACTGGGCACGACCCCGTGTCTGGCAAAAATCTGCATAAGTTAGACAAACAGCAGGTGGGGCAATGGGCACGGGGGCGTGTTGGCTGAACACGACCCCGTGTGGACAAACTACAAAGGTGTAAAACAGGTTTCTGGCTTCGGTTTTCCTGTCCTGGCTTTAGTAGCACTAATCTTTAGTGCTCTAAGCCTCGTATGTACCTGTTTAACTAATAAATACCACACCAATCATCACAAACAACCTAAATTACCACAGTTAATCCTCCGCATCACAAGTTAAAAAGAAAAATAAATGCAGAAATTAAAAAGTGTTAAAGGAAGTAAATTGTTCAACAAGCAGCACGCAGGCCAGAAATTGTTCATGAGAAAAGGGGGTTAACCTGTGGGACCTCCAACCATGGGATGTTACCTTCTACTCCTCCCACTCAATCCATGTCCTCGTCTTCATCATCATCATCACCTCCTCCGGGCCCGCCATATACTCCCGGATGTTTCCAATATCATCCTGCATGTCGGAGATGTTCCTCTCTATTGCTCCGACCCGGGTGTATGTGTTGCTAGCCATGTTGTAGGTGTTCCTAGTGCACATGAGGTTTTCCTGCAATAAATCATGTAAGCTTTGAAAGTTAGGAAAACCGCCTCCTTGTGAGGAGGATTGACCCGGGCACCCTGGTGCTGATAGTGGTACTAAGGAGGAGGATGGATGGGTGGAGCGTGTAAGACGAGTGCTTCTTGCGGGTTCCATGCATGCCCTTGAACCGTTTGAAATCTAACCGTCCCGTCATCTGCTTCATAAATCAAGTTCATGGAGCGGAAAATGACCATGTTCACTCTCCCCGACCATGGCCCTTTGCGGAAGGACCTTGGCATGTTCACGAAGTGTTTGAAGAGGCGGTATATCCACCCTCCAAAGAAGATAGGGGTCAGGGGAGTAGCGATCTGGTTCCAGTGCATGTTTCGGAGCAAGAGGTATGGAACATCAAGGTTGACCCGGTTGTGGATGCAATGAAGGACTAGTAGATCCCGCAAACCTAAAACACCGCTGCTGTCGTGCCTTTGGCTAAGAGAGTAGGTGAGGACCCTGTGGATGTAGCGGTAAAGAGGGTCTCTTAAATGGGTACTCTTAGTTCGGTTTGGATTGTAGTTGCCATCTCCTATTTGAGCCCAAGCAGTTTGGCGGTCATTTTCCCTGATCTCGCAGAGACCGCCGGTGATTTCCTCATCCCCAACATCTTCTTCCGAGTACAACCCCACCAAAGCCCCAAATTGAGCAATTGAGATCCGGTAAGTGGTTCCTCCACAGCAAAACTCCACCCCTTCATTGTCAAACGGCTCGGCTCTTGTGTTGAAGAAGAGCGTGCTGTAGAATTCCATGCTGTATTCATGCACAGAGTGAAGACGAGTACAAAGGGCAGCTCGTAGTGGGCGGGTGACAATGTTGTTGAATTGGTCCAATTGGTTCACTGCCTCAAGAGTGTTTGTGCACATTTGTCTAGGGTTCTCCTCGGGCCTAGTCCTTAACACATCATAACGAGCTTGAGCCGCCAACTCGTTAGCATTGAATCGAGTGAACTTTTTCGCCATCTGAAAGAAAACACCAAACAATTAGCAAGAAACAGTGAAAAATTCAGAGAAAACTGAAAACAGTTGGCTGAACACGGCCCCGTGTTCAGCGGACACACCCCGGGTTCGCCAGAATTCGGCTGGACACGCCCCCTTGCTCAGCGAGCACGACCCCGTGTCCAGTCGTCTGTTTCCCAAAAATCCCATTTTTCGACCCGGTCTCGAAAACTTGAAAATTTTTGGTCCAGTAGGGGCGGTTTTCCCCGAAAATGAAACCCCAAGTGCCGTTTTTTCTCAAAACAAACCGTTTACCCCTTCAATTTTATCTTTTTCGGTTCAAAAACAAGGGTTTGGGGTTTTTGGTGAGAAATCGGGCAAATCTTCAAACAATACAAGTTGATTTACTTCCTATAACATGTATTTATACTAATGCTAACAGATCTAAGCAAATATTTGAGGTTCGATCCGGTTGAAGTTCAAGAACCCTAGATTTTCCCCCAAATTTTTGATGTTTAAACTACATGCAAGTGCTTAATCTAACTACTAATGATGATAGAATCATACCTTGATGTTGTTAGAAGTAGAGGAGACGTCGAAATCTTGCAGAAAAATCGCCGGAACCAGAGAGTTTATGGGGAAACGGGGAGTGTGGAATGAATAAACTGTTTGAAAAAGGGTTTTATTCCCGACAGTTGCGCGGACACGGCCCCGTGCTCGCTGAGCATGGTCCCGTGGGGGGCAAATTTTGAAAAAAAATTTATGTGCTCGTGTGAGTGCCCTGATTTCCCGAAACTTAGGTTTTAGAAATCTTACCGATTTAGATGTTCTCCCGATTGTTCGTAACTTACCAGGTATGATTTTGATGCTTTTATTCTTCGATCGTTTGAAGCGAGATTTCTTCTTCCTCATCCTCAATAAATCCTTGATATAGCTTCAGCCGCTGGCCATTGACTTTGAATGGAATTCCATTCCGATATTTAATTTCTACTGCACCGTGTGGGAAAATATGGGTGATGGAAAAAGGTCCTGACCACCTAGACTTTAATTTACCAGGAAATAATCGAAGTCATGAATTAAACAAAAGAACTTGATCTCCTACTCGAAATTCATTAGGTTTAATGTGTTTATCATGCAAGTTTTTCATTCTTTCCTTATAAATTTCAGAGTTAGAGTATGCATAATTCCTTAGTTCATCTAATTCATTTAATTGACAAAATCGATTTTTACCTGCAAATTCTAAATCCAAGTTTACATTTTTAATTGCCCAGTAGGCCTTGTGTGCAATTTCTACTGGAAAATGACAGCTTTTTCCATAGACGAGCTTATATGGGGTTGTACCTATTGTTGTTTTATAAGCAGTTCGAAAAGCCCATAAAGCGTCATCTAATTTATCGGCCCATTCTTTTTTATTTAACCCTACGGTTTTTTCAAGTATTCGTTTTAAACCTCTATTAGTCACTTCGGCTTGTCCGTTTGTTTGAGGGTGTGAAGAAACACTAGATAAACGTCCGGGATCGTAATATCTAGGGGGTTTGGATCTGCATAAAAATGGTTATTCTCTCTCGTTTGATTCGTTATGATTGATCTCCTTCTCCGATAACTCTGCAAAAAAGAAGCACCGTTAGCCTCGCCAAGGGGAGAAAGGGGTTCTCTCGTTGACCCGACTCCGGTGTGAGAATAAGTATGGGTTATGAAGAAGAAGATGTATTTGAGAAGTGTGTGTAACTTGAATTCCATACCTGAACAGTTCCCGAATTTATAACCGGGAGTCTTTGGGCGGGAAAACCTGTTAGTGAAAAGTTGACGGAAGATGCTAACCCCGTAAGCGGTTACATTTCCTTCCGTCAAGCTTCTTGATCCGACGTGAGTGCACACGGATCGTGGCTTGGATCGATGGTTGGGGATTTGCCACGTTTAAAGTGATCAAGTGGAGATTACTCTCCAATTACATGCTATCGTTGTGATTTCAGGGAGGCCTGAGGTGGCGACACGTGTCCAGACGGTTATAACCGTCTTAGTGGTGCACGATTGAATCCCTTCTAGAAGATTACTGCTGTAATCTGGTGTGACTCCTTATCGTGTGGAATCAGCTGAATAAATAAATCCCAAGTCTGGGTAAATAATATCCAAGTCTGGATATTGAGCGGAAGTGTTTAATTGAGGATTTTCATCCTTTGCTTCGTGGGAGAAAGCGCAAGGACTTATGATTTCCTTTTGGCGCGCAAGTGTTGACTGTCGCTTGTTTCTTAAGCCTTTCTTTTATGGACCCGTGCGCGGCCGCGCAAGGTAGAAAGGCTGAAAAGCATGGTAATGGTATGGTCCCAAGTACCTATTATGAGGTTTTTGGGACCTTACCCCTTCAAGTCCCCCCAGTCTAGTGTTGTACTTATGCAAATAAGTGGAGCACTGGACTTATGAGAGGGAAATGCTTTTTGGCACGAAAATGAGGAATCTTCTATGAGAAGATTTTAATTTTGCCTAAAAAACTTTTTTAAGGAAATTGTGACTTTTTGCCTTTTTGTAATCATGACCTGACTTGTGGTGACGTCAGTTTGTAGTAAAAAATTGGTATTTGCGATATTTTTCCTCCTTATCTTGGGATATGTAGTGGCGCTTGTCAGGCCTCATTTATGAGGATATGACGCTTGTTCATGTAGCGCCGTTTGGAAATGACATCTGACAGGTAATCATGTCTTTCTCTTTTCCCGGAGTTACTTGCCTATATATATATTTGGGTGCTCTTTTTTCATTTGTTTGATCTAAAAAGATGAAGGTTACTCGTTCCTTTCGTAGCCGTCGTCTGCTTGATGTTCTGAATATGTTTGAGGCTGCTGAGAGTCTCTTACTCCTTGCTAGCTCGCTGCCTTTAGTAACTGCTGGATCTGAGAAACCAGTATCTTCCGTTCATCCCACAGTGATGGGATCTGTTTCTGAAGCTTGTCAGCCAGAGGTTGAAGAAGATGCTAATGCTTTATCTGTTGATGCCTTGATGGCACGTTTTCCGGGGCTTCAGTATGGTGGATGTGAAGTGGTGTATTCTCGTCGGAAGAATCGTCGTTTTGATCGTGTGTTGGTTGCTGTTGAAGATCCTGCTACTAGTTAGGTTTAACTTGGACACAGTATTTCCTCTTTTTTGATGTTCTTGTAAATATTCTAGTCTTGATACTAAAAAAAATTTTGAAGATCATTGTCATGATCTTTGTTATGAAGTGTTTATGCTACACTTGATGATATATATACTTGTGGTGCACTGCTGTGCCTGTAAGTTTGTGTTTAGATTACAATATGTTGCATGTGTTTAATTGCTTTTAGTAGGTAGGGCGAATGAGAAATGGTATTGTGCTCATGTGTGAACGTTTATCTAAAAGGCGTGCTAGTTTGCCTTGTTTAGACTGTTCATGAGGTGTACAATATTTACCATATTGTTTTCGCGTAAACCAAAAGAATTATATGCAATTTGTAATAAACAGTGATATGAGTAAAGATGATGTTTGTATTGATAAGAGCGCAAAGCTCGTCATACAAAGAATAATAAAGAAATACATTGCATGTATGCTTTATTTTTGCGGACTGGTTTGGCTTATATGTAACACCTGCGCAGCTGCTGCGCATTCCAGGTGCGGGGAACTAGCGTCCCATCAAGTCTTTTTAGGGTGTACGCCCCCTTGCCTAACACCTCATTGATGATGTATGGTCCTTCCCATTTTGGCGCTAATTTGCCTGGTTTTTCCGCGTTGGAAGCCTCATTATCGCGTAAGACAAAATCACCAGGAACAAATGTGCATATGCGGACGCGCGCGTTGTAGTATTTTTCGAGTTTGGATTTGTACCTTGCCTCTGTGATGGTGGCATTCTCGCGCCTTTCTTCGAGGAGGTCTAAATCTAGTCTTCGCTCTTGCTCATTGTTTTGTCTTTCCATAGCTAACATGCGCGGTGATGGAAGACCGATTTCCGCTGGTATTACCGCTTCTGATCCATAGACCAGGCTGAACGGAGTTTCTCCTGTGCTAGTCTTTGGCATTATACGATGGGCCCATAAGATGCTGGGGAGTTCGTCGACCCATCCTCTGCGCGCTGTGCCTAGTCGCGCCTTAATGCCGTCGACTATCTGTTTGTTGATGCTCTCGACTTGGCCGTTTGCCTGTGGGTGCGCCACAGAGGCAAAGTTGTGCTCGATCTTCATTTCTTTGAACCATTTCTGAAGATCCTCTGAGGCAAAGTTTGTGCCATTGTCGGAGATGATGCGCAATGGTAATCCGAATCTGCAAATAATATGCTCCCATATAAATTTGCGAATTACCATTGCTGTTATTGAGGTTAGTGCCTTGGCTTCGACCCATTTTGTGAAATAGTCGACTGCTACAATGATGAATTTTACCGCGCCTGGCGCATCAGGGAAAGGACCAACGAGGTCGATGCCCCACTGCTGAAAGGGCCAGGCGGATGTGACCGGTACGAGCGGGTTCTTTGGTCGGAGTGTTTTTGGCGCGTGGCGTTGACAGGCTGCACATCTCCGTAATAAATCTACTGCGTCTACATGCATTCCTGGCCAGTAGTATCCCGCGTTTATTATTTTTGCCATGACCATGCGCGGCCCTGCGTGTATTCCACTTAAACCTTCGTGGATTTCTCTGACCAGATATTGCGCATCTGTTTTGTCAACACAGCGTAGCAATGGTCCCATAAATGGCTTCCGGTACAGGACGCCATCCGCCATTTCGTAGTTTATTGCCTTATGTTGGATTTTTCGAGCTTCTGCCTTTTCTTCCGGGAGCTTTCCGTGTTGTAAGTATAAGATGATCGGAGACATCCAGGATGGATTCCCGACTTCTATAACATTTACTTGTTTGAGGTGAACAGAAGGATTGGACAATACCTCGATGGGCACTTCTTTTGCTAAGTGTTTGAAGCTGGTAGCAGCCAATTTGCTTAGCGCATCTGCGTGCTTGTTTTCGCTTCTGTTTATATGGTTAACCTTGAACGTTTGGAATTGGCTGATTAACATCCGCGCTTGTTCAAGGTATAATGCCATAGCTTCTCCCCTTGCATCATAGTGGCCATTAACTTGCTCGGCCACCAGTTTTGAATCGACGTTGGCTTCAAGGTTTCTTGCCCCCATTTTAAGCGCTAAGCGGAGACCCGCCAAGAATGCTTCATATTCAGCTTCGTTGTTCGTGCATCGAAAATCCAAGCGTATGGCATATGTAAGTTCGTGATCATCGGGACTGACTAATCGAAGGCCTGCGCCGGCTCCGTCGTCGTTGGAAGCTCCATCTGTGTGCAGAATCCAGACTCTATCATCGAAAACAGGAGTAGGGTTCTGGATTGCCTCGCACTCTTGAACTTTGTCGATGGGGACTTCTGTGGCGAAATCTGCTAGAACTTGCCCTTTGATTGCTGGTCTTGGTTTGTACGGGATATTGTACCCTCTTAGCTCAATAGCCCACTTAGCCAATCTTCCCGCCACGTCGGGTTTGGATAAGATTTGGCCTAAGTGATAATTAGTGAGAACTGTGATGACGTGGCCCGAAAAGTATCGACGTAGGCGTCGTGATGCATGTACCAGTGCTAGGACCAGCTTTTCTATCATCGAGTAACGAGTTTCCGGGCCGGTGAGCATCTTGCTTATATAGTAAATTGGTGTCTGAACGTTTTCTCGTTCCACCATTAATACTGCACCAACTGCTACTTCTACAGCAGACAAATATAAGATCAGCGGTTCCTTTTCTCGTGGTGCTGTTAGCGTTGGCAACTGAATTAGGCATTCCTTCATTTGTTTGAAGGCTGCTTCTACTTCGGGTGTCCACTGGAAGTGGGTTTTCTTGGCGCAGTTCCGCAGTGTACTGATGAATGGATAAGACTTTGCCGCATGATTGGCCAAGAATATGTTCAAGGCTGCTAAGCGTCCGGCGAGTCTTTGCATTTCTTTTATTGTTGCAGGTGATGGCATTAGCTGGATGGCCTGCACCTTTTCTGGATTTACTTTAAACCCATCTCGTGTTACTATGAAACCCAAAAACTTCCCTTCCTCCATTCCGAAGGAACATTTTGTTGGGTTAAGTTTTAAATTTACGCTGCGCAATGAGTTGAATGTGCGCTGAATGTTTGCCAACATTGTTTCTTCCTCATGACTCATAATGACAAGGTCGTCCATGTATACCTCGATTGTTTTACCAATGTCTTCTCTGAAGACTGTATCCATTAGTCGTTGGTATGTTGCGCCTGCGTTGCGCAAGCCGAAGGGCATTTTGGTGTAGCAGAAGATGCCCTTATCTGTACGGAATGCAGTTTTGTCTTCGTCTTCTTCTTTCATCTGGACCTGATGATAGCCTTTGTAACAGTCAAGAAAGCACTTCCATCGAAATGACGCTAGAAAGTCGACTTTTTTGTCTATCTCAGGAAGCGCATAGCAATCTTTGGGGCATACTTTATTCAGGTCTTTGAAGTTGACGTACATCCTCCATCCGCCACTGTGTTTTTGTACCATTACTGGGTTGGCAACCCATGTATGGTATTAAACTTCGCGCAAGATTCCGGCGTTAAGTAGCTCTGTTACTTGCTCATCCATGGCCTTTGCTTTTTCTTCGCTAAAGCTGCGCCTCCCTTGCGCAACAGGTTCTGCTGATGGTTTGATGTTCAGGCAATGCTGCGCTATATCGCGTGGAACCCCGGTCATATCTGCTGGGCACCAAGCGAATATGTCTTTATTGTTGGACAGCAATTCTTTTAGTTGTATCCGTGTTGTTGGTGAAATGGCGTGGCCTAGCAGAATGGTCTGTTCTGGATAATCGTTGTTCAGAACCCATTTCTCCGGTTCGTTTGATGTTGAGGGTTTGGCTACCTTCGTCGGTGGCTCGTCATCTACGTACATGACCTCTTTGCTTGAGTATAGAATTGCGACTCTGGTTTCTGTTGGGAATCCGAATGCAGCATGTGGAATAGAGGTGATCATGCTGAATTCTCTTTGTGACCTTCTTCCGAGCAGGACATCATGGCGCGATGTTGCCGGCATGACCATGAAATTTACTGTGACTGTTCGTGAATGCTCGCCATCAGATAGAGTCACAGGAAAAGCTATTTGCCCTAATGGGAATACAGCTTCATTGCAAAATCCGGTGAGAGGAAAATCAACCGGTTCTAGACGTGCTTTGTCTTCTTGATCAAGCTGTTTGAAACATTGCTCGTATATGATGTCCATCGAGCTTCCCGGATCTATAAACATATAGTCCGTCCGATAATGGCCGAAGATGCCAGTAATAATTACTGGTCGTTCTTCCTGAGGGCCTCCAGGAACAACATGAAACACAACTTGTTGTTCCCTCCAATGTTGATCATGGTTTCGTTTGTTTGGCCTTCGTGACGGACCTCCTTGAACCATGTTTATTTGTCTGGTTTCCTGATAGTTGGTATCCTTTGATTGTTGAAGTATCTCAAGATAACTGTCAGACTGGATGTCCCACTGACAAGGTGTCTGTGGGTCCAATACTGCAGTATTGAATTCATTCTTGTTTCCTTTTGGATCGTTAGATCTGATGTTTGGGGATTCAGATCTGTAAATTTGTGTGAAAATTTGGTTTAAAGCAGTCTGGCATCTGTCGAACCAGTACTCTGGAGCTTTCTCTGTGAGCTGATCTGAGGAATTCTTTCCATCTGGATGATTGTTATGTTTGTTGATTCCCATGATTCCGTCGATCTGGGTATTCTGGATTGTAGAACCCTTGAATTCAGATCGAGGACCTGATGGGTGAGATGATGAATTTTCTGCCATGTTAAAACAGAGAATGAAAAGACTAAATCGAAACGAGATGAAAATTGATAAGACAGAGGAATCGGTTGGCTCCAATGAAGAAACACTAGATAAACGATCGGGATCGTAATATCTAGGGGGTTTAGATCTGCATAAAAATGGTTATTCTCTCTCGTTTGATTCGTTATGATTGATCTCCTTCTCCGATAACTCTGCAAAAAAGAAGCACCGTTAGCCTCGCCAAGGGGAGAAAGGGGTTCTCTCCTTGACCCGACTCCGGTGTGAGAATAAGTATGGGTTATGAAGAAGAAGATGTATTTGAGAAGTGTGTGTAACTTGAATTCCATACCTGAACAGTTCTCGTATTTATAACCGGGAGTCTTTGGGTGGGAAAACCTGTTAGTGAAAAGTTGACGGAAGATGCTAACCCCGTAAGCAGTTACATTTCCTTCCGTCAAGCTTCTTGATCCGACGTGAGTGCACACGGATCGTGGCTTGGATCGATGGTTGGGGATTTGCCACGTGTAAAGTGATCAAGTGGAGATTACTCTCCAATTACATGCTATCGTTGTGATTTCAGGGAGGCCTGAGGTGGCGACACGTGTCCAGACGGTTATAACCGTCTTAGTTGTGCACGATTGAATCCCTTCTAGAAGATTGTTGCTGTAATCTGGTGTGACTCCTTATCGTGTGGAATCAGCTGAATAAATAAATCCCAAGTCTGGGTAAATAATATCCAAGTCTGGATATTGAGCGGAAGTGTTTAATTGAGGATTTTCATCCTTTGCTTCGTGGGAGAAAGCGCAAGGACTTATGATTTCCTTTTGGCGTGCAAGTGTTGACTGTCGCTTGTTTCTTAAGCCTTTCTTTTGTAGGACCCGTGCGCGGCCGCGCAAGGTAGAAAGGCTGAAAAGCATGGTAATGGTATGGTCCCAAGTACCTATTATGAGGTTTTTGGGACCTTACCCCTTCAGGGTGATATGCTATTGAAACCCGGTGATAGACCCCATACCTTGTTAAAAAAAATTCGAGTTGATGGTTACAAAAATGGGTACCTCTATCGCTTATTAATGCTTTTGGTGTTCCAAAACGAGAGAATAATTTTTTCAGAAATCTTACCACGACTCTTCCATCTTTTGTTGGAAGTGCCTCGGCCTCGACCCATTTAGACAAGTAATCTACCGCCACAAGTATATATTTGTTTCCTTTTGACGGTGGGAATGGTCCCATAAAGTCGAGTCCCCACACATAAAAAATTTCATAAACAAGAATGCCATTTTGTGGCATTTCGTTTTTGGAAGAAATATTACTTGATCTTTGGCAAGCGTCACATGTCTTGACAAGACTTTGGGCGTCTTTGTAAATGGTTGGCCAATAAAATCCTGAATCAAATACCTTTCGTGCGGTACTAGCGGCACCATGATGTCCTCCTTATGGACCTTCATGACAATGGCGGAAAATTCTCCTTGCTTCACTACCATGTACGCATCGGCGGATGAGTTGATCGGCACACATTTTGAAAAGATAAGGATCTTCCAAAAAATAATGCTTCACATCGGCAAAGAATTTCTTTCTTTGATGATGTGGCCATCCTTTCGTGACTATACCGCTAGCTAGGTAGTTAGCATAGTCGGCGTACCATGGTTCTTCTCGGTATTTCACCATATCCAGGGACTCCGTTGGGAACTTTTCATTGATTTGCTCGTCCCTGGTTGCCTCCAAAGCTGGGTCTTCTAAGCACGAAAGATGATCTGCTGCGGTGTTTTCTGCTCCTCTTTTATCTTTGATTTCAATGTCAAATTCTTGGAGGAGAAGAATCCACCGAATCAAACGTGGTTTAGCATCCTGTTTCTTGAAGAGATATCGAATGGCTGCATGATCTGTATAGACTATTGTTTTAGAAAGAACAAGATAAGAACGAAATTTATCAAAAGCAAATACCACGGCTAGTAACTCTTTTTCTGTTGTTGTGTAATTTTCTTGTGCATCGTTAAGTGTTTTACTAGCATAATAAATTGGGTGAAAATGCTTATCTTTTCTTTGTCCCAAGACGGCTCCAACTGCGAAGTCACTTGCATCACACATGATTTTGAAAGGTAATTTCCAATCAGGCGCTATCATGATAGGTGCATTGACTAGCATTTCTTTTAAGGTTAGAAATGCTTGATTGCAATCCTTGTCAAAGATGAAATGGGCATCTTTTTCAAGTAATTTTTTTAGAGGCCTTGAGATTTTAGAAAAGTCTTTGATAAATCGTCTATAGAATCCGGCATGCCCTAGGAAACTTCTGATAACTCTAACAGAGGATGGGGTGGTAATCGAGAAATAGCGTCTATTTTTGCTCGATCAACCTCCATTCCTTCGCTTGAGATTTTGTGACCAAGTACTATTCCCTCCGTTACCATGAAATGGCATTTTTCCCAATTAAGGGCGATGTTAGTTTCCTCACATCGGGATAGCATTCGTTCAAGATTAACGAGGCATTGGTCGTATGAATCTCCAAAGATAGAAAAGTCTTCCATGAAGACTTCCATTGTTTTTTCTATCATATCATGGAATACGGCCACCATGCAACGTTGAAAGGTTGCGGGGGCATTACATAGACCAAACGGCATGCGTCGATAAGCAAAAGTTCCATAGGGATATGTGAATGTTGTCTTTTCTTGGTATTCGGGTGCTATCGGGATTTGAAAGTAACCTGAAAAACCATCTAAGAAACAATAAAATTTGTGACCGGATAATCTTTCTAACATTTGATCAATAAAAGGTAAAGGAAAGTGGTCTTTCCTTGTTGCCTCATTTAATCGACGATAGTCTATACATACCCTCCATCCTGTGACGGTTCTCGTTGGTATTAATTCATTTTTCTCATTAGGTATTACCGTCATACCTCCTTTCTTTGGAACTACTTGGACGGGACTTACCCACGGACTATCGGAGATAGGGTAAATAAGTCTGGCGTCAAGTAATTTGATGACTTTGTTTTTAACCACTTCTTGGACATTCGGATTTACTCTACGTTGTGGTTGTATTACCGATTTATAGTCATCATTCATTAAAATTTTGTGCGTGCACATGGAAGGACTTATGCCTTTAATATCTACAAGCTTCCAAGCGATCGCATTTTTGTGTTTTTTCAAAAGAGAAATTAATTTTTCTTTTTCTAAACTACTTAATTTTGACGAAATAATTACAAGTGATTTACCATCTTTGTCTAGAAAAGCATATTCCAAACCTTTTGGGAGTTCTTTGAGCTCAAGAGGTGGGTCTTTAGGAGACTCCTTATTTGGTTGCTCATTTTGATCAAGAACTTTAAAAGTTTGTTCTATGGCGACATCTTCTTCAACAAAGTGGTCCATTTCTTCTCTTGTATCGGGCGGTTCATCTTCATCTTCAATTAGGGGGTCATTATTGCCGAATGGATATTTCATTGAATGCTCAAGATCAACACTTCTTTTAAATGCCCCTAATTGAATAGATAGATTGTTGTACTTCCGGTTTTTCAAAGCTTCGTGGGTTTTTACAAAGGGTCTTCCCAACACTAGAGGAGCGTCATCAAGGATGACAACTTCGGTTGGGATTACCATTTGATTTGTTTGGACCAAGACATCCTCAACTATACCGATTGATTTTATTACTTTCCGATTGGATAGAAAAATGGGTATTTGAAGTGGAGAAAATCAATAATACTTAATTTTTCGAAAATGCAGTTAGGCATTATATTAACGCAAAGATCTTTATCAATTGTGATATTACTAATAAAGGAATTTTGAAAAAAAAAACATGGAACCGGTGTAATGTTAATTTCAAATGGGTCTTCTTTTATTAGCGAAGTTTGATCATTTGTTAACTTAATGCTTACCGTTTCGTCAATTTTAGTGTTAGTGTTTAGCTCTTTTAAAAACTTAGCATGAGTGGGTACTAAACAATGATTTTCGAAAGAAGGTGACAAGAGATTTTTTTTTTCAAAATTAGACTCTTCTTGAATTTTAACGTTGTCAGACTCACCCTTTTCGTTGTTTAACTCATGGGTCGGTTTTTCACTTACTTGTTCTTCCCTTTTTACATTTTCAACTATCTCTTTCTTATTTAACTCCTCTCTTGCGCGTGACTCCTCTTCCCTTGCGCGAGATTCTTTTATGTATCGTTCGATAGTTTTAATTTTTTCTATTATCCTATCGGCTATGTCGGTGATAGAGTAAGGATCAGGATCCTCTAAGCTTGAATCCGGATGTTCGATCCTTTGTTCCTCATAATACTCATAGGAAGTAGATGGTTCACACCATTGTCCTTCATTGTAAGTATATGATAGATAAGGGTCATAATCTTGTTCTTCATAATACTCATATGAGGTGGGTTGTTTACGCCATGGTTCCTCATAGTAAGCATATGAAGGTGGAGGTTCATATCTTGGTTCCTCAAAGTATGAGCATGAAGGCTCATACCTTGGTTCATCAAAATATGAGTATGAGGTAGGAGGTTCATACCTTTGGTCTTCATAGGGTGTGTATGAAGTTGATGGCTCGTACCTGGGCTCCTCATAGTAGGTGCATGAAGTGGATGGTTGAAATAAGTCACAATATTATACCGAGTGCGGGTCACCACAAATGGTGCAATAGTCTTCCCTATAATCATCCTCCTCATAGGTGTAGTTGTAGCCTCCTGAGTATTGATCCATAAGAATCACTCAGCAGACCTCAACAGAGTCTCGAGACCAGAAAACAAAAATAAAAACGGAAACAGAGGCTTGACACGGCCCCGTGTTCAGTGAGCACGGCCCGTGTTCAGAATCTGTATCTGGGCGTTTTTAATAAAAGTGACTGGTTTTGTGCAGCACGGGGGCGTGTTTAGTGAGCATGACCCCGTGTTCAGACTCTGTATCTGGGTGTTTGTGAAAAAAAAATGCAGCACGGCTCCGTGTTCAGTGAACACGGCCCCGTGTTCAGGCTACTGTAAATGCAAAAACTAACTAAAATGCAGAAAAATGTGCGCGCGTTTTAAAAAGGGTTTGAAAAACTGATTAGGTCGTCGATTTTAAGCTTTCTTAAAATCCTTGTGTCCTCGGCAACGGCGCCAAAAACTTGATGCGTGTGTAGCGTTATATAGTTTTTATGTATATTTTTAGCCCTTTTTACACTTTAGTCAAGTTTTAAATTTATAAAATACGATATTTTACTAACACCAAACACACATATGGGCAAGTGCACCCATCGTGAGCGTAGTATAGTGTTGGTAAGATACCGAGGTCGTCCAAGGACACAAGAGCTTTTAATACCAGTTTATCCTCAACGTCTAATCAAATCAAAAAATTAGAAAAAGGTTTTTAAACAAGAAAATAAAACTGACTAAAAATGCTGAAAATAAAAATAAAAACAAAACTGATAGACAAGATGAATCACTTGGATCCGACTCGCCTTTAGTGTAACCTTTGATTATTTTCGCACTTTTGTACTTTTTAAGAGATTATCTTAATTATAGTAGTAGGCCCCTCTTTTGAAGGTGACGTTACCCTCAACCCAGTAGTTTGAGTCAGCAAGGATACAATCCTAAAGGGTTGGATTATTGGAAGATAATTAATTAAGTTATTAATACACAATGTGGTAGGCCCCTCTTTTGAAGGTGACGTTACCCTCGGCTAAGTAGCTTGAGTCAGCAGGGATACAATCCTAAATAGTCGGGTTAAAGTTTTAATAGTAGTTTACATATGAGGGGATCAAGGAGTTTGGACCCCCGCCATCCAATACCAGTGGGTATTGAAGGAGGTCCTACTAAACTTGACCCAGGTCCTTGCAGGATCTATACACTGAACAAGGCAAGACTCTTACCAAACCATTCCCTTTACCCCCGACCAGGTAGCCAACATATCTCCATATAGACCGTGGAGATATGAATGGTGAAAATCTTTTATTTTATATAGACAGTAAAATAATGCCAAGACACCACGGACAAATGATAAGGAAGATTCACCTTCAACATAAGAAACTAGTTATTAAAGTCATTAATACATAACCAAATAAAAAGTGCGAAAATATTAAAAATAAAAAGTATTACACTAAACACTTGTCTTCACCAAGTGATGTAAGAGACTTAGGCAAACATGGCCTTTGATTGTCAAGAACTCTTACGATCAATCTTGGATCCCGAGACTACTCACACACTCTATGATGGATGATGGATGATGGTGGTGGATGTGGGTTGTGATGGTGGTGGTGGGTGGGTGAAGTGTGAGAGAGGTGGTTTGCCAAGGGATGGTTTGCAAGTGAGTCAAGCACCCCTATTTATAGCCTGCACAGAAGCCCGGACACGGCCCCGTGTCCATTGGGCACGGCCCCGTGTCCACCCATCTTCTTTTTCTTCATTAAATGCAGTTTGTCTGCATTAGTTGACCACGCCCCCGTGTCCGCTGGGCACGACCCCGTGTGCAGAAGCGTATCTGTACTATCAAGATTTGCCTAGATTCTGCGAATCTTAGCGTTGACCACGGCCCCATGTCCGCTGGACACGCCCCCGTGGTGGGTGATAGAAGCTTCTACATCTGTCTTTTCTGCAGACACTTGGGCACGCCCCCGTGCTCATTGAACACGGGGCGTGTTCAACCTTCTGTTCTCTTGTTTTTGTTTGGGAAGATGCTGTCAGGGGGTCGGGCATGCCACGTTTATTCCTTTTCTTGTATTATTGTTAGATTTGGCTGCATTTTTGCTTCTTTTGTTCATTTGAGCTCATTTAATCCTGAAAATACAAAAGGAAGACAAAAACACACTTATTCCAACATTAGTACTAAAAAAGGGTTAGTTTTATGCCACATTTGATGTAATTTATATGTTGCATTTTGCACACATCAATTTCGTAGTCTATTGCGATGCCTCTAACCTCGGTCTTGGTTGTGTTCTCATGCAACGGGACAAGGTTATCGCGTACGCCTCTCGACAGCTCAAGATCCACGAGAAGAACTACACAACCCACGATCTCGAGCTAGGTGCAGCTGTTTTTGCGTTAAAGATTTGGCGACACTACCTGTACGGTACAAAGTGTACGGTCTTCACTGACCATAAGAGCCTACAACACATCTTTAGCCAGAAAGAACTAAATATGCGCCAACGCCGGTGGGTAGAACTCCTTAACGATTACGACTGTGAGATTCGTTACCATCCAGGCAAAGCAAACGTCGTCGCCAAAGCTCTCAATCGACGAAGTTATTTACATAGCATTCGTAATGCCAAAGCCCAACATAATCTCGAAGCTCTCATCCGCGATGCCCAACATTCTTGCTTTACCGAATGTACTTTGAAGAAGGAAAGGATTCTTAACGATGGCGCTCAACTGGTGAATAAATCGATTGGCATATTCCATTATCTAGACCGAATTTGGATTCCCAAGCGTACCAACTTACGCCAAATTCTGCTCGACGAAGCCCACAAATCTCGGTATTATATTCATCCCGGTGCCGACAAAATGTACCAGGACATGCGCTACAAGTACTGGTGGCCGGGCATGAAGAAGGATATCGCTATCTATGTTTCGAAATGCCTAACTTGTTCGAAAGTCAAGGCTGAGCATCAACGCCCCTCTGGCTTACTCGTGCAACCCGAGATCCCTATGTGGAAATGGGAGAGTATAGCTATGGAGTTTATAACGAAACTTCTGCGCACGCCATCAGGTCACGACAGCATCTGGGTTGTCGTTGACCGTTTGACTAAATCTGCTCATTTTCTTCCGATACGAGAAGACTTTAAGGTAGAAAAATTAGCCCGAATCTACACCGACGAGATCATTTGTCGACACGGGATGCCTCGTGATATCATCTCTGACCACGATGGTCGGTTTACCTCGCGTCTTTGGGAAACGTTTCAATATGCTCTCGGTACTACTCTTAATCTAAGTACCG
This sequence comes from Helianthus tuberosus, assembly GCA_030545235.1. Lineage (NCBI taxonomy): Eukaryota > Viridiplantae > Streptophyta > Magnoliopsida > Asterales > Asteraceae > Helianthus > Helianthus tuberosus. The sequence goes on from CM060450.1 coordinate 108,711,560, forward strand.
CTTTCCATCCCCAAACTGACGGTTAGACTGAAAGAACGATTCGTACCCTGGAAGACATGCTTCGCTCGTGTGTCATAGATTTCAGTGGTAATTGGGACGCGTACTTACCTTTAGTCGAATTCTCGTACAATAACAGTTATCACTCTAGCATCCAAATGGCACCATTTGAGGCGTTATACGGAAGAAAATGTCGATCGCCCATTGTGTGGCACGAGATCGGGGACGCGTAAATTACCGGTCCTGAGCTATTACAAGAGACGACTGACAAAATCCTCCAAATTCGGGACAATCTGCTGAAAGCTCGGAGTCGTAAGAAAAGTTACGCCGATAGACGCCGCAAGCCCCTTGAATTTGACGTTGGCTATCACGTACTCCTAAAGGTTGCACCTTGGAAGGGGGTGATCAGATTCGACAAGAAAGGAAAGCTCGCGCCTCGATCTTTAAAATTCTAGAAAGGATTGGCAAAGTGGCCTACAGACTCGAACTACCGGAGGAACTTGGTAATGTCCACCCGACTTTCCATGTTTCGAACCTTAGAAAGTGTCTAGCATACCAGGAATTACATGCCCCTCTTGAGGATTTACAAGTGGACGAAACATTATACTTCGTAGAGAAGCCTGTCGAGATCATGGGCCGAGAAACCAAGGTACTCTGACGCTCACGCATTCCCATTGTGAAGGTTCGCTGGGAAGGCAAACGCGGCGCCGAGTTCACCTGGGAACTCGAAAGTGACATGAAGGCGAAGTATCCGCAACTGTTTGTTACGCCTACTTCTTAAATTTCGGGACGAAATTTCCTAAATTAGGGGAGGCTGTAATAACCCGACTTTTTGAAGTCAAAGTACAAGTCAAAGTCAAAGGAAGAAAAGATTGCTAATTGCGATCTGTCACTCCTTACTTAATTATTGGATTGTACTTCGCGAATAGTATCGATACTCTATTTTATTTTCGCTTTAGTTGTATTATGTGGAGTACTTGTTCATAATCGCCATTTAATCACAGTTTTATTGCTAATCGACTTATCGCATCACTATCGCATTCGCAGCTCGAATTATGTGTTCTGAATATTTTTTTACGCGTGTGTGCTATTATGTGTTACTTGTGCATGCTATGTTTATGTTTATGTTGAGGTGATTAATCGCAAAACGCAATCGCAATTCTATCGCAACGCAATCTAATTGCAAACGCTAAACGCAAGTTATTTATGTTGATTGTATGTTATATATAGTAGTTAGGTTATTTGTGTAACTAATGGGTAATACTATCGCATCGTTCACTCGAAACGCATCGCAACGCTCAACGCACGAAACGAAACGCCAAAATCTAACTCGCTGGACCACTCGATCGAATGGTCATCCGAACGGATGACCATTCGATCGGATGGCCATCCGATCCGTCCCATGTGCCACTTTCCTCTTTTGGCAACCTATAAATACCCCTGTCACATCACCAACAGTGATGTGACAGCTCTCTCGTTCGACCAGCATCTCCAGCCCACTTTTCCTTCGATTTCTCGCGATTCTTATAAGTTTTCCACTCAAATCTTGTACTACTATGATATATACACACTTCTTCATCATTTTCACCTTTGGATCTTCACTTTTAACCATGAAATCAGCGGATTTGAGGTGTTCTAGGATGATGTCATCATTGGGTTCTTATGAACTTCAAGCTTTGGCCTCATTCCACCAAGAACAACTCAGATCAACATGATTTCCACATGTTTTAACACTACTTTCGCATAGATCTAAACACTTTCATGGTTAAAAGGATTGAAAGATGGTTTCACAACTTTCTTTCAACTCTTTTACACTTAATGCCTTCAAAACCGATAGAATCGGAGCTCGTTCAGGCCTTCTACCCGTTTACTAGTGAAGTGTCGGTCTGAGATCTGAATCCTATCGAAGAGACAACCGATTTCGGGTTGAACATGAACAAACCATCACGAACAGTTAACTGCTCGGACTGGGGTGATTCCCATCCGATCAGGTAGTCTGGACTTGGTGGGGTTTTTCTGTTGTTCAATACGTTGTCATACCGTCTCGATCAAACCGCAAAACTTTTAAAACTTAACAAGTTTCAAAACAATCAAATTGTGGGACGGATTGCCGTCCGATCAGATTGCCATCTGATCGAACGACAATCCGATCGGATTGAACTTGGTTTCCACACTTAACATTTTTATAAATTTTCAAAGATCATCAGTTTCTAGCGGATTGCCATCCGATCGGAAGACTATCCGATCGAATGACAATCCTGCTGTGAACTTGTTCTCTGAGAATGTCTAACCGACGGATCGCCATCTGATCGAACGACCGTTCGATCGAACGACCTGAAAGGTAGAGATACTTCTCTGTTTTCAAAATGCTACAACGAAAACTTCAAAGTCACATCATACACAAACACATCCATCCCAAACGAATGCCAATCCGACCGAATGGTCGTCCGAACGGATGACCATCCGAATGGACTGTCATTCGATCAAATGACCATCCGATCGGATGACCATTCATCACTTGGTTCACTCTTCACCGTTTAAACGTGCCGTTCATTTCGCTTATGCTATCGTTAAGTGTTCAGGCTAATCCCTCAGCGCTCCCTTCAATCCAAGAGAGTGTTTATTTACTAAACACGATCTGTGAGTATACTCGATCCCTTTTTGCTTTAAGCACTTTTAGGTGTTACATACGTTATTTATATCAAATCACTACGATCACACAATGCAAACGCTTTTATACGCTAACCGTTACTGCATGTTATACGTGTTACTCGATGAATGCTTGTATGTTATGTTTACGCAGTGATTGTTGCCTGACACCTTAGCAACGATAGTACTATAGTTTGGACTCAGCACCTGTCGTGGACAGGGGTTGTTAAGGGCTTTTCTCGCATGTCACAGTGGTGATATGTGTTGCGCATTCTACAACTCGCAGTCACGTCTGTGCATATTTCATTGTCGATAACCTATTGGCTTCACATTATACATGTTACATGCTGGTTATGCGTAAACGCTTTCGCAATCTATTATTACTATTAAACTTGTATGCTCACCTTTACACTATGTGTATTGACCTCTATTTTAACGTATGTGATAGGTGTTTAGGATGCTTTACTTGTTACTTGCTGGAATCGAGCTAGGATGGAGTCTAGAAACAAACTAAATAAAATCTGAGTTGTCGGAATGGATATTTGTCTTTAAGAACAATGTCTGTAATAACGGTTTTATTTTATATGTTTGTGGTATGGGACATGAACCTTTAATATATTATAATTAATAGTTGTTATGGATACTCATGGACAATCTGTTTCGCTCAGTACCGCTCCCCGATGTTTCCGCCATCGGTTGGAGTGTGATATTAAGGAGGCTGAAGACCTTACTAGAGAGGTGATGTAACGTGCATGTAGTATGGGATGAACATCCTATCTTCTTTTCTATTTCTGTTTCTTTGTTATTTTTTTCTTCTTTCCTTGTTTCCCCAGCTCCTTGCTGAATTTTATATTCATATATAGAAGTTTTCGCCGTTCAAAAAAAAAAAAAAAAGAGTCTTGACCAAAGCTTTTCATGTAATGTTAGCATCTAGATTTCACTTAGGCATTTCACCAAACACCTTATATGCATAATTTTTAAGCTTTTTTTATTAGCTCAATTTGTCATTATCCTACTACCTCATTACAAGTCAACCATTTCATACCTCAAGTAACAATCAATAACATGTAATTTCAGTTATTATAAAAAGCAAATACACAATTTGACCATTATAATCATGGGTTCAACTCTTATGTCAAAACCCACTTCTAATCACTTATGAATACTTAACAAAATTACTAATTTGTTCAAGTAGTTCATACATACGAGTTAGTGTGATGTTTATAAACACCAATACAACATCAATTTACATTATCTTGCTACAATTACCACTAGACCTTTCTATTTCATGGATTCTCTAAAATAGAAAATCCACCAAAAGTGAAATTGTAACATACCAGAGGCGTCTCTGAAAATTCACGTACCCTGTTCGAACTTGAAAAAATGTGCCCTTTTGTAATGTTTTTTATTGTTAAAAAAAAGGATCAAATTAGTATTGGGCTCAATAAACCTAATGACAAGTGAGCTAAATTCAAAACCATAAAAAATTATTTGTAAATGGGCCTTTATTGGAATTGGTATGTGTTTACTATCTAAAAAATAACATATATATCGGAATTTTTTTTAAATCGCGTGCCCTTCGAAATCGCAGGCCTTGTGCGGAGGTCCTCCCCACACACCATCAAAGCCGCCTATGTCTTCAACATGCAACTTGATTTCACCTTTGATTCGTGTTAAATGTGTACACTTAACAAAGAGAGAACCCTTGTTCTCTTTCTCTCATCTTGTACCAAACACGCGCACACACACCCTAAGTGTGTGTTTTAGTTTTATTTAAGCTTTTAATCTTTTAAATTCTCATTTGTCAAATTTTAGCCCCTTAGGTTTAGGTTAATATTTTGGTTTGTTCATAAGTCACTTATTCTTCACTAATAAACAACTATATTAACTAGGTTAATATTCCTAGTTATACACTTCATGTCAATTGTCAGTTGAACATGGTAATTCAATTTACCAAGTTCAGGAATGTTACTACCCGACTTAGATTAAGTCCCGATAACCCGAGCCTTTTATAAACTTTATTTTCTAAAGACATTTACTCCCCTTTTATTAACATTAGATTTATTTATTTAAATCCTAATGTTTATGGGTTAACCTTTTACCACTAATGGTATTTTACCCGCTCATCCCTAGTTAATTTGGTTTAATTACCAAATTTGTTTTTGGGATGTTACATATATCATATAAAATTTCTTATGTTTACATAAATACTTGGCTCGCTTAGGTTTGCGAGCCTAGGCAAGCTCTGTTAAATGAGCTCTATTTTAGCTAAATTCAAACTTTTAGCAAGCGAGTTTCCACTAACATGCGGCCTTGCTAGTTACACCCTACAAATTACTGTAGCTATATCGGGGAAAAAGGGAGCATATTAAGAGTCAAAGATTTCTTTCACTTTCTTCATGGGTTCGCTAACTAAAACATGTTATCTAGGTATGATTCATTAAAAGAAGGGATTAAAGACAAAGGCCCGTTTTCTAATGTATGTGTTACTTGTTATGTATTTTGATGAGATATTTCTTTTTCTAGTATATAAATTGTATAAAAATGGCAGGTTCATGATAGGTTGGCTCACATAATGTCAATGGAGAAAGAGAATTCGAGTTTGAGCTGAGAAAAGTCATTGTTTTATGCCAAAGTTGTAAGTATTGATTGTACAGAAATAATGTATTTGGGTGAGGTTGAAGCAACGCAAAATGGCCACACAAACAAGGGAGTGACTGGACTTACCATAACTAAGAATACAAATATTATCATGGTTTTCTAATACGAGTAGCATACAATTGAATACAAATAAGAAGCCTCCATATGTTGTCGTTTTGCATAGCTTTCGGAAAGTTTTAGGTACTTAGATTCTCATGTTCCTCACCTGTAAATGGAGGTAAGAGTTTTATGTGTTCTGTTAGGCTAGAGGTTATGGTGATGGTCCCCCAAGGGATGATGATCCGCCACGTAGGCGCCACATCATAGTCCTCCCAAGGATGGTCCATCCCACAAAACTAGAGGGTATGGGAGGATGGTCCTAGATGATCCTACCCCACCACTTTTATATTTTTTATTTTTTTAATCTCTATGCACTATGTACAAGTAGTAATGCCTAATGTACAAATCACTAAAGCTGCATAAATCTTTATTTTGAAATTCAAACACAAACACAAACACAAACAAAGGGGGCCCACCAGAATTGGATCGTCGCCAACGTCGTGATCTTGCCGGTGAGGACGGGGACGTGGGGGGGCGGGATGGTCTGAATGCGGCGCCGCTCCTCGACGGTATGGGGGACATACCCCATACCGCATAGCCTTACATTTACAGCTCACGAACATGTATGTTTCCAAGATGAGGGTTTCCATATGTACAGAGCCGGTCCTGAGAATTCGTGTACCCTGTTCGAGCTCGAAAAAATGTGCCCCTAAGGCCTTAACGAAATTGGGTATTTGGCTCACTAAAGGTCTAAACCTAATGCCAAAGGGGTTAATAATAATAACTAATCTAAACCATAAAAATAGTTTTGTAAGGAGGCCTATGTTGGTGTTTGTATAGATGTACCCGATTAAAAAAATATTTTACGTATACATATCGGGTTTTTTTCATAAAAAACGTGCCACTCAAAATATCGGGCCCTGGCCGGTGGTCCTCCCCACCCACCCCCAGGGCCGGCCATGCATATGTAGACCGTAACAAATATGGCAGTTGTCATTTTTGTTTCAGGCTTGTTATAGCTAAGTCTAGAACTAAATGCAACGGGTCAAAATGAGTTCAGGTCAAATCAAACTTGAGACCAAATAAAATAAGCCATTTACCACACACACCCCGTCATGTAGGGTATATACATATACTTTCACATGGGTATGTAAACACACACGTTCCGCGATATTTGTTTCTTGCTTGAGCTTAAGAATTCTAACCTAATACTCGTCCACCTGATATGAACCCAACTGTGCACTTAACTGGTTTACTATCTTGTATGTTTTCTTAAGATTATGTATTTTTTAAATATTATGATAACTATTTTTAATATTATGTAGGAAGAGTGACAAAAAAAAAAAATTACGTGAAAAAAGAGAAAAGAGATTGGAAAGAGTCCCTCCATCTACCCTTACTATGATGACACAATTTTTTTTTATTAAAGTAATTTAAAATTTAAAATACAATCAATTGTCAAGATATTACAAATAGAATCATCAATTTGTTGGATCTCTTTATTGTACAAACAATTACGAATCAAAATGTATAAAAATGAAAAACTAACAAAGCCATTGAGACTATGACCAATAAATCACACACCTTAAGATTAGGAATCCTAAGAAAACAAAGAATGATACAAACATGGCATATTTGTTGAGATGCCTGTTTGTATTATTTGTTCATATACAAACCAATTATGTTCTAAAATCAATCTTATCTCCAACTTAGCCGGAGATAGCTGCATATAGAAGTATGTTCCAAGTATCTGGCAACCCGGGAAGGCACCAATGGCTACAATCTAGACCGATGTGGTTGCCACTATAGTAGGTTGGGTGGGCATCCTTACGATATTGAGAAAGTGTCGTGATGTCGAGTAAGTAGACTGGTTTCTTGACTCGCGCCAACACTTTATTTAGTACCACTGATGCCATAGGTGTGCCTGCAGGATACCTTAAACCGAAAAATGGTTGAGTTTCACCCTTGCATGATTTTGATGGCTCATTCCAGTCCTTTCCCCTGTGTCATTCATGTTCGAAAATCTAGTGAAAATGTATTTCTTTTCATTAATTTTGGAAACATATAATTATAAGTAATTATTAGTAGTATAAATTTTAATTAACAAATCCTCTTCAATTGTTTTGATTTTTTACAATTGTAACCCATTTCTAAATTTATTGTTGGGTAATTTCCTATTGTTTTGTATTTGTTTTCTTTTCTTTTCTTTTGTATGGTTTTATATTTTATAATTATAAACGGTATCCACCAACAATTCACATCAAACTATGAGAGTTAAAGATAAAAATAATTAGAAAAAGTAAAAAATTAGAGAGCATACTCGTAATGGGTCGGGGAAATGCCTTGGAAGAAGACTTTGGTTTTCGAAGGGTCAACATATCGATTGACCCATCTCGACCAAGTCGTCATCCCTTTATAATAGGCCACGAGTCTATTCATGTCTTTGTATAATTTTCCTCCTTCTCCCATGTAATCCCACCTGCATTTGAATACTTTATGATTTAAAATACGTTTTTTTTAATATGAGTTACTACTCTTAACACAATATGTTTATACAGTTAAGATCTTACGGCTGGTCACGACCGGTGTGAGTCCACCAATGCCATGAGTTAAAGATTAACATGTCCATTCCCATCCACGCGCTTCCTTGCTTGATCGAGTCTAGCTTAAGTACACGTCCCTCGTTTTGGTTCACAATGTCAACTAGAGTGGTTGTGCGATATATTAACAATTGAAGTCCGTAATCCTGTAGGAAAATAACAAATACGTCAATATGGTATATGACTAACTGTTATGGACTAATACCATTGCAAGGTATGAGACTTGTCCCACATCGGTTGTATGGGCAACTGATGTGGGGTTTATATACCAAATGGGCTCTCTCACCCACCAGACTAGTCTTTTGGGTTGAGTTCTCTCGTTTGGTATGTAACATTGGTATCAGAGCCAGAACTCGGAGTGGTGGCCCACGGAGTGGTGGCCTGGAGAGAGCCAGCCGTGACCAACATGGCCGTGACCAACGAGGACGTTGGCCCTTAAGGAGGGTCGATTGTTATGGACTAATACCATTGCAAGGTATGGGACTTGTCCCACATCGGTTGTATGGGCAACTGATGTGGGGTTTATATACCAAATGGGCTCTCTCACCCACCAGACTAGTCTTTTGGGTTGAGTTCTCTCGTTTGGTATGTAACACTAACATCCATATGTACATATACGATAGTGACAAAAACATGACCTTTTTTTTAACTTTTAGGTGCTGTTTGTTTTTTCAGATGTAAAATGTCTGTAGTCTGCGAACCACATCTGCAGGCATCTGCAAGAGAAGATGTGGCCCAAATGTCTGTCGTCTGCAAGGAGAAGAGGGTTTGTTTTTTTCCTTCAAAAACAACTTCACACACACATAACACACACAAGCTCTCTCTCTCTGCTCTCTCTCTCTAGAAACTCTCTCTCTCTCTACAACCACCACCACCACCTCTGCCACCACCACCGCACCACCTCCGCCATCACCGCCGCCCTCTTATTGACTGAAAACGGTGCACCACCGCTCCTCCTTGTTCTGGTCACAGCTCTCTCTCTCTCTCTCTCACAGATCTCTCTCTCTCTACGATCTCTCTCTCTCTCACAGATTGCTCTCTCTCGCCCAATCTCTCACAGCCCTAAATTGGTGGTGGGTTTTGACGATGGTGGTGGTGGAGGTGGTGGTGGCGGAGGTGGTGCGGTGGTGGTGGCGGAGGTGGTGGTGGCAGGAAGAAGAAGAAGGGTTGGTGGTGTGTGAAGATGGTGTGTGAAGATGTGTGTGAAGATCTTGAAGCAATGATTCATAGCTTTTTTTTTTTAAGCAAACAAAAGCTATTTTAAGATCTTTTTTTTTTAAACAAACCGTCTTCAAGAGCTTATGTCTGCCCGCCCGCAGACATAAGCTCTTTTCAGCCAATATAAGCAAAAACAAACAGCACCTTAGTTGATGTAATAGTTCTTGTTGTTTATAATTTTTAGATACTTTATAAATACAAAATGGTTATATCATAAAGTTATTAGGGTGAAGGGAGTGGTTAAACAGGTGAAAGTGACAAACTTTAAAATGAACCAATCAGAGAGTGCCACGTCAGAGAGGAGAAAAAGTTTAAACTTTGCTAAAAAGTGTTGGCAATGGTTTAGACAGTTGAAAGTGGCAAACTTTATTTTTGTTTTTTTGGTTTTAAAAATTATGTGTTAAATAAAAACAATAAAGCATCAAATTAATTAAAAAAAAAACTACATCAAATGTTGATTTATATAATGAAAAGTATAATTTTTTTTTATGATAAAGCATCAAATTAATTACACACACCCCAAGGTCTTGTCTCTCCCCTTTGTCGATCGGTGACCACATACCGATTGTGAAGTTTGCCGCGCGGTAAAAATGGGATGGCGGCGGTGTTCCCGCTCGGCATTCTCCTTTGCCGATGGGTTTGCCGCCCCACTCCCTTCACCCTTATATATTTATAAATGGGAAAGAAATACAACAAGAAAATTGGAAAATTAGGCAACCAATCAAGGAGTGACCATCATGATGTGATTTTAGTTTAAAGTAAATAGTACGTCATGTTTAATTGGTGTACCTTCCTTAGCTTATTAAAACAAAATATTAATGGAAAATAAAGTTTATCCACTAATCCACTATTACACGATAAATAAATTAACATATATTTACTATTAGTTCCAAATTAAAAAAAAAAAGTTCTAAATTAAAAAAAAAGTGTTTATATTTTGAAAGCCGCCTCTCGGTGCGTACAATAAATGAAGCGCAAAATAAAAAAATAAAAAAAAGAGTAAGAATATCATGATTAGAAAAAGACGTTCACTTTTTCAATCAACGTAGACAATTGGACATTAAACTATCAAAGGCGTGCATCAATTTCCTGCCAATTATTTTATTATTCAGAACAAAATAAAATTACATTTCATTTTCTGTTACAGCTTAAAGTTAAAATTTATCATTATTTAAATATTTGCAAACTATAAAATATGCTATGTCTACTCAAATAAAGAATATTAAGAAACATGTTATTAGTTTAATAGCAAGTCTTACCTAATTATTTTAAAAGTCCGTTAATTATGTGTAAACTCAAGAAAGTATGAAAGAACTTTTGATTGAACGAGTCTAGCCAATATCAACTCGTCCTCAGGCTCCTAAGCCTGCCATGTAATTTCGACACGAATTTGAAATTAAACTCATACATGGCTCGTATTCAACTTAAGCCATTAAGCTATGCGGTATGATAGAGGCCCATCATTGGAGGATGATCCGCCATGTAATGAAGCAAAGGGGATGAAACTAAGGAAATGAGGATGGACCTAAAATATATATATATATATATGAGTTGTATGTATATGTGTGTGTGAGGATGGTTTTGTCTTGTAGTGCCCGTCTCCAACGTTGGGAGGGCGACGTTCAGGACGACGTCGGGGGGGGGGGGGGGGGGTGGAAATGGTGTTGGGGTCGGCGACGGGCCAGACCGAGCCCCACACCACATATCCTTAACAGGCAAAGTGAGTTGAATCTTTCATTTTAAAATATGATGATTACGTATGCCTTTATACACATCTCTAACAAAAAGTTATCTTATTATTACAAACTTAAGAACGTGGGGTATGGTGGGGCATGGGTTGGGGCTTGGGTTGGGCATTGGTTGACACGTGGAATGGGAAAAAAACCCACGCCCATGGGGTATGGTGGGGCTTGGGTTGGGGGCTTGGGTTGGGGGCATGAGTTGACACATGACCATTGAGAGCCCGCCATGTCACTTTGCTAGCCCGCCCCACGCCCGGCTTGAAAGCCAAGCCCCAAGGGGCCACGCCCAAACCCAAGCCCCCGGGATGGTGGCTTGGGCGTTTTCCTCCAACCCACGCCCCAACCCAAGCCCCATACCCCATGGCATAAATCATTTGTGTTTGACTTAAAGAAATGATAGAACAATAATAGAGAAAAACGTGGAGGTTGTTGGATAGATAATAATTGACCAGAAGAAAAAAAAATACACTAAAATTAAATAATAACCATGAATTATAATAAAAAAGAAAAATAAAAAAGCTAACCTGGAAAGTGAGAATAGTAAGACTTCCGCCACTTTTGACAAGTGTGTATTTTGCGTTTGGCGCCCATGAATGAATCATGCAACTCAGTGAGATCCACATGTTGTAACTCAGTGAGTCACCCACAAACATGATCTTCTTCCCCCTCCATCTTTGTAGGAACTCCACGCCGTTAAACCTGCGACAACCTATTCTGTCAAAAACCAAACCAAACCAAACCGTCTCTCAACATGGTGAAATCAATGTTTCACCATCTTTAATGAGTAAAACATATGAGCTTATGCACCCCAATTTTCTCGTTCTCTCACTTATATTTGTTTTTTCCTCGGTCATGTTCAATCATATATGTTTTGTTGAGTAAAACAAGGCTTGCACTATTCTCAAACCCCTAAATCTTATTTTCACATTCTTTTTCACTCTATTTGTCTCTCTATATATCTATGTATGTATAAAGGGAGATAGAGAGAAAGGGTGTCTGAATATTAACTTCCTAAAACAAATGAGCTTAAATGCACCTAAAAACCTTCAAAACGAAAGTACAAACCTTGGAAGGTTACAACCGAAAGGCTGCCACCTGTACTTGAGATATGACCGATCGGGTCGCCTGTATTTGACACAATCGAATTCCGGATCGATGAAAGGACATGTAGCAGGGTTGTAAAGAGGGTAAGATGGATCATAGACCCATTTGCCTTTGAAGACATTGCAAGAGTTAGCTTTTGAAGAATTGAGGAAAGAAGTGGCATTTATTTGACAAAAAAACAAAAATAATGACAAGCTTAATAATGAGGTGAAGGATCCCATTTCTTGGGCTTCGATCCAGATTGGTGATCTTGTACTAGTGAGTTTATGTGTATATATAGTGACAGAATAACGGAAGAGAGAGAGTATAAATTATAACTAAAAAGATTAAATATATACCATAATGTTTCATGTCAACTAATATTATTCGTTTTCTTTAGCAGAAGATTACCTACGCATATATTTGTATTTTTCAGATGGTGTTTGAGGGTCATACGTAATTTGTGTTTATTAATTAAGTAAATAGACAAGTTAGGTATGCATTATGCAAAGTAATAATATGAAACGAATCAAGGCATATTTTTGTTCGTTTTGGCATCCCAAAACTCTTCAATTATTTGTATGAGTTTTATTAAAAGACATTAACTTTAATTTTACTTATAATCCAAGTATTAATAATCTACACTATATTTTATTACATATAACAAGGATGACTAAAATGTAAATTTATAAGTAATTACAACTCTTAAAACATAAAATAGAATTATTTAAAACACATTATTGACTTTTAAACCAACTTAGAGCATTCATATTGGAATGCTTATCTTTATCCATATAATTACACTAAAAATCACTACTTTTTCCTCTCTCATTTTTAAATAAATAATATTATTTTATACCTTTATAATTACCTTTTCTATTTTCTCCACTCACAACCACTTTCAAAACTATTAAAAAGAGTTAACTATCATTTTCGTCCATGTGGTTTGTTCACTTTTGCAATTTCAGGCCAATATTAAAAAATGCACAAGTTTCCTCCCTGACTTACTGGAAACGTGCTACTTCAGTCCAAAAATTAAAACTCAGTTAAGTCAGACAGGTTAAATGAAGGGTATTATTGTCACTTCATAAAATAAGGTGAAAATAAAGATATATGAATTAACAATAATATCCTTCATTTAACATGTCTGACTTACGAAGGTTTTAATTTTTAGACCGAAGTGGTACGTTTCCAGTATGTCTGTGAGGAAACTGGTGCATTTTTTAAAATTGACCTGAAATGACAAAAGTGAACAAATCACAGGGACGAAAATGACAGTTATCTCTATTAAATAATTACCCGTGTCTATATTTCACGCCGCATCGTGCGCACACCCCTCTAGTAATTTATAATGTATAATTACCCTGATTTTTGTATTCTTACCATCTCTTATTATTATTTTTTCAATTGTGGTAATAATATTTTTAAAATGATAACTAGTCATACATAGTAAAATTAGTAAATTTTTATACAATATTAATATATTAGGATTACTATAAAAATAGCTAAAAACATATTCTAAAATTAAATTTACCCTGTACCTAAAGTTAATCCAACAATGACAATAACATGTAATTACCCTTTTATTAAATAATATATTGTATAATACTTTTACGAAATGGCATTAATAAATAAGAAACTTTATTCAAATTCTCATAAAAAATGGCACATGGCATGTAACACAAGGTGGAATTTTCGTTACGAAAGCCCAAGAAGGTATGTTCTAAATTGAATAATAAATAAAGATCTTGTAGAAACAATTGACAAAAATGAAATAATATATTATCCGGTTATAATATAATTCACTAAAATATATTGATAAATATTTTTGTTATAAAGATTGATAAAAGTTGGGATATTTTGATAGCAAAGGTTACATCAAATATATGTAATTGTACAAAAAAGTCTTTAAGGAATGATGGGATTATAAATAGACAATTTCTTCACCTAAAGTATTAATGCCCCAGCCTTCATTTTCATCTTTACACACTACAACTTTTACAATTTTGAAATATATAATTAGAAAACTTATCTTAAGATATAATTATTGTTGGTCTTCTCAAGATCGTAATTATATTTAAATTAAGTGGATGGTTCATGAAATTATTAAAGTTAATAAGAGGGTCAGTAGTCGTTTCAACTAAAGTATTTAGTTTCCTTTAGTTGGTTAATTCTAATTTAGTGGTGATCACTTGTTTACTAAGTTTCTTACAAAACAAGTTAAGAGAATAAGCAACTTTTTGGGTTAGACAGTAAGGTTTGAATCACTTAATAGTTCATGAATTGAGGAAGGTAGCATTCCCCGATAATGGTCCTGAATGTTGATCAGTTCTGATTTAGGCATAATGGAAAACATGAAAACATACCTTTGATTGCAGCATACATGCCAGCAGAGAATCCAGATGAAGCCGCAACAATAGAGTTTGACATGATTGTCAGAGTGATCTAGTTCCTCTTTAGGGTGCAATCTAATGATGGTGATGAGAAAACCGATAAAGGGTAATCGGCTATGGAGAGGAGGCGATTTGATGTTATGAGTTAGGTTATCTTGAAGTCTAACCTTGTAACCTCTACATTAGTCTCCTTATATATGCACCCAAGAGAAAACCCTAATTAGTTAATAAGGGTAATATGGCCCATCAATAATTACCAACTAATTATTTAATAGGTTGTTATATATTTTGATCTATATAATGTAAATGATTATAATGGCTACTAGATTAAATATAACATAATAATATATTTAATCTTACATTCTCCCACTTAGCAGTAATCATTTACTATGAGTATTAGATAAGCCTGATCAGGAGTTAACACTCATTTTAACTTTAAACCAAGAACTGTAGCAGAGAAATACAGCCGTTGAATCATTATGCGACTCAGGACCCCCATTAGTCATACTACAGCCTCAATTTAAAACCTAATCATTATGATCAAAATATGCATAAGCCCTATGTTTGATTTGTAATTATATTTGTATATATGCCATTATACCGGTTTAACATATGCTTAGAGACATACAAAATCAAACTGATGAGGAAAATTAATTAATAGTTAGTCATTCATAGTACGATATGCAGTTGCGCACGGCCATCAATTAAAACCCGTCTATGAGCTCTCTTAATAAGACTTATAGGTAATAGCCCTTCAGTTATAAGATCTTTAAGCATATCATAAATGTATTCGATACAAAGATTTAGTTTCCTCAAGTCGTTCATAAACGAATAATTAACTGTGTATCGAAATTTAATGCAGCACCTCTCGAACTGTTACTGTTCAAGGAGACATGGTAGGTGACTTTATCACAATAAGTCTTCAATATATTAATTATATGGAGTTAATAAACTTATGAGTCCACTGATAAATTTCCAACAACATTTAGTGACTATATTATGTCGTTTTAACTTAGGTTGTTGATATCAGTCCATTATGACTCATCCATGAGATAAATTTTGTCTGCTAACATAAGGATATACCCGAAATTACTTTTGTCATCTTTGAATATCACAAAGTTAGAGTAATCAACCGGTTTGAGTGCTCACTTCTTCTTTAAATTATAGCCTCCCGTTTCTTTTAAAGATATTGTAATACTCCATTAGATGCTTCACATTAATCTAGACATATCTAGTGTGTTGCAATGTGAGTAATATCTAAACGAGTATAGACTTGAACTTTCATAGGACTTCTGATTAATGAAGCGTAAGGAAATGATCTCATTTACCACATTATCCTCTAAAGGAGAGCAGTATTGATTGTTACATATGCAAGGACCCATTTAAGGTTAAACTTATGGAATGAAACTAATGTCCCATTGGGTCTATCTCGGTATGTTATGGTATCTATCATGTAAGAGATATCTCTGAGACTATTATATCAAAGTTTGTGTTAACAATGCTTTGACTTATGTAACATATACTTGTCAACAGAATATCATCTATATAGAAAAGTTTATTTTAGTTGCTCCCACTCATTTTGAGGTAGGTACATTAATCCATTTGATTATTGATGAAAATAATTGCATTAATATTTCTTCACATTATGAGGTTTGCATTAACCCATACATGGATTTTAGTGGCTTACAAACAAAGTGTTCTTTAACCTTCAGTTTAGAACTTTCAGGTTGTTTTATGAACATATAAATATGTCAGCCAATTGTAAGGGAAAATTGTTTTTAATGTTCATCTAATGCAGCTCAAAACTATTATAAGCTACTAGAACAGTGATGATCATCAAATAATCTTTTGTTAGATATGTAAGAAAGACTCTTTGATAATTTATCTCTTACTGAGTATACCCTTTGACAATCAATCATGCTTCTTCGTGTCTTAACACTTATATCAGGATTTGGTTTAGTTATGAACACTCTTAGATAATTCAATCAAATCCTAAACATTATACGAACACATAAAATCAGTTTTACTAGAAAAGGTTTTATTCCATTTAGAAGATTGATCGACACTAATGGCTTAATTGGAAGAGATTGGATTAGTGAAATTTTCCAAAATCCATTTCAACTTTAGTTAGGGAGGTTATTTAAACATCAAAGTTAGGCTTTTAAACCTAGATGACCTCCTAAGTTGATTATTGGGTTTATTAGAAGTTTCTGTTTTATAGATTAGCTCTTGGTTAGGTTGCTATCATTTTCAGGATTCTAAGTGTATAAGAGTTGGTGCAGTATGGTGTACAAGAGGTGTAATCAGAGTTAAATTCAGAGTAAAATTTAATGACACTCTTCCCCCCGCCTCTTGTATTCCTTGCAAGTCATGATAAGGACTTTGACTGCTCTCACTGACCTTAGAAATCTTTAGGAACTCAGCATGCTTAGGGACAATATTTAACGACCAACAGATTCTAATAGAGAAAATAAAATTAATGATGTTAGTCGTTGTAGTTTCTCTTGTTGAGAATTATGTTAGTTTAGGTAAGAAATCTAAGTGTGCCCACAATTAAGCAACAATGAAACTTTTGTAAGTGTAGCATTATATTTTAAAGAGACATTTTTTGATAGAACAGTGTCAAGATGGAGCAATGTCTAGTACAAGAGGTGTAAATTTGAGGTAATGTGAAATTTTCACTCCCCCCCACCTCTTGCAACTATTTCAAGTTATTATTAAGACACTTAATGCTCCCACTGATCTTTGATATCTCTAGAAAAGCTACAAGAGAAGTTTCAATGAGGTACGTGACGTGGGAACCTATCATATATACGTTAGACTTTATTTGATGTCTTTAATGTCTAGATATCATAAGAAACTTAGGGACATATTTAATAGAAATATTATTAAGTGTATATATGAATAGATTTATTTTAAGACCACGGGCCATATGCGACAAAATTAGATACAAGTAGATAGTCTTTAATTGATAAATGAATTATATCTGAATATTCCATTTGGAATAAGTTCCACGAATGTCAATGAATGACTTATGATGGACCTATACTTATTCCTTAATCCATGTCATATTTTAGGGCTTTAACATCATGATTTAAAATCACTTAGAATGAGATTAGATGAAAAATCATCCTCATTAACCATGTCATGATTTCTCATGAATCTCGGTTATAATGGATGAAATTTATAGGTCTCATTTTCTTTTTGTCAAATTCTCATTTGCATGATGACCAAAGTTGTGAAATTATAAGGTATCATCTAGTTGCATCTTAGTAATGTTTCTATCCAGATATTGAGAACAAATAATATGAGAGTTTAAGGTAAGTATGACTTTATATTGGCTATGCAAACCTCACAACCTTCATAACATAGCTTAATTATTGATACTATATTCTGATTAATCTTCAGAATGTGTAAGGTATCGAAAAGCATTGTTAGAAGACTGCTTATTATGGTTCTTATAACCTTAACATTTAATTTTGTCACTAGCTCTCATGTTAATTATTTGTTGAGTTCTGGTAAGGAAATGTCACACCCTGACTTTTGCGGAATCGTGATTATGTGTGACTTGCTTAATATCATTGCATTCAATCATAACAACAACTAGATGATAAAACCAAAGATGATCATCCATTAAATAAGTTTAAAAACATCACAACAACATTGTTTTAAAACATAGACTTCAAATTCGAGTACAAACCATGCAACTTCTTTTTAGAGTTCACAAGGACTCGACAAAAGACATTAAATAAAACCAGGCTTTGAAAGATGTGTCTTATCTAGGATAAGACACACCATCCAAATCCTCAGACTTCGGATGACATCTTTTATTCTCAACCTCACTTGAAACATCCAAACGCCCGCCAGATCCACTTTTAATTCCCTGAAATACATGTAGTTTGAAAACATCAACAAAAGTTGAGCGAGTTCATGTGTTTGTTTGTGTGTACGAATAAACCCTTGTAATCATTGTATGTATGAATGTTTTGTAAATCCCGGTATGAAAGAAACAAGGAAAACAGATCATTAGTGGTTTGTAAGGCCATTAATATGTGTGACGTGATGCAGGAAGACTCAAACCTAGCAAATTTGTCTCCAAAAATAAGACATAGTCACCTCATGGGCCAAACCCCGGTCCACATGGGTATGGGCTCGCTACACCCAAATAGATCTATCACTCATGTCCCTCGGTCCTACAACGAGGATTAATGGTCTTAAGCGTTATACCCACCACTCACATGATCAAGTAGTACCCTTCCTTAGCTAACCATACCACATATAATCGTTTGTAAATAGTTTGTAACATGTACTTCACCCCCGAAGTTATAAAACTGAAAACAGTTAAAAGAAAAGGGGGACATGAACTCACGGTCTTGCGTTCTTCGTAATCACAGTAACTCAAAGCTTCGCCTGGCGTACACGACTACCTACAACGTACTAAGGTCTATTAGACGAGCGGGTCGTGCCTTGACTTAGTATTGATTAATGTCTTTGAGTTACGTTTCTTGGTGTCTTCAATATTATTCCAAGTTATATAATTATTTATTAAAATACTAAATATTTTAACTTAAATTATATTTATTAAATTTTAGAATAATTGTTAAAATAATATATTTTAACTTGATACCTTTCAAGTATTTATACGTGTATTTCCTTACCAAGGATGGGTGTGTTGTATTCGTATTCCCATACTTGTATATTTTTGCCATGTATTGGTGTCGTATTCCGGAGTGTATTTATACGTACGTGAATAGGTATTTTCTTGTAATTGTTAAGTATCCGTATACTTAATTTTGTATTAACTTTTTCCGGAATAATATCCTTAATAAAAATCCATATATATTTCCAAAATATATATTTTAAGAAATATTACTTAGAAAAATTATTTATAATTTTTCCTTGGCAAAAATATTTGTATTTTCATATAAGTTCCAGAAATGATATATTTTCAAGTCTAACCTGGAAAATATATATATGCTTATTTTTCTCCAAAAATAATATATTTCATATTTATTCGAGAAAATATATATTTCTTCCAAAGATAATATACCTTCTAACAATTCCAAGAAAATATATATATTTTTATTCACCAAAAATAATATATTTTCTTCTTGTCAAAAATATGGTATGAATTTGTAATAATTGTGAAAATCATATTTTTGTTCTTTTGATGCCCAAAATATTATTTACCAAAAATATACTTGTGAATCAATATTCCGGAATATTTTGTGAGTTATATTCCTTCGTTCGGTTTCACCAATATTTCATGTATTCTTTGTATATTTATTCATTGGAATTTTTGTAATATTTTGGTTTGTAATTTCTTGGTATTTTGATGTGTTATATTATTTCAAGTCCTAAAATAATATAACTAATGCACATAATATACAAATAATCACACACATGGTGTCTTCTAAATATATATTTCCTAAATACATATTTAGTCACTTTTATTTGTAAAAACCAACCTCCAATATTTGTAAATTTTTGTAACAAAAATTATGGCAAACTTTATGTAAAAATCCATGGTTTGAAATACACTTGTAAATATTTGTTTAGAAATATTTTTCTAAGTGTTTAATTTTAAATTTTTTTTGCCATAGTTTCCCCTAAAAATGGAGGTTTCCATACTTTGAAGGTATATCATTTTCTTTTGTAAATCAACACAATCAATCAACAATCAACAATAAACAATCTACACTTACCAATTTTGCCAAAAACAAGCATAAACTACCACTTCATGAACTTGAAAATTTATAAAAATATGTAGTAACTTACTAGTGTATTTAGTAAGTCTTGTTACCCTTTAAAGTGTGGTTGATTCTTTAAAAATATCATTTTTAAAGAAAATAGATCTTTACAACTTGTAGTCACATTTTCTAAAAGTGTTTCTTCATGGATTTTTTCTTGTTACACAAGTGCTTCTATACCTTATTAACCACCAAAAATGAGAGTTATTTATTTAAGAACCAAGATTAAGTAAAACTTGTATTTTTAACTTGGTTTCTTGAAAAATCATCTATGAAATTTTAGATCTACAAGACTTACTACTCACTTTGATCATTATTTTACAAGACTTACTAATCCTTCACACTTTCATCCTCTCATCTTGCTAGATTATGTTTTTAATCATGATCTAGCAAGATCATATGATGATCTACATCATTTTCATAAACAAACAACAATCAACAAGTAAATCAACACATAAACAACATGGTTTCTTCATGATTTAAGCTTATGTTCAAGTTTCATTCTCTTGATTCTTAGTGTTCTTCGAGTTAATCATCATGTATCATTCATTAACCACTTGTATAAGATGTAAAATGGAAGGATGAGTGTTCTTACCACTAGCTCAAGGCTAGGGATGATCAAGAGAAGAAATAGAGTGGATAAAAGCAAATGAAGAAGGTCCTTGAACTTCTATAAGCTCCTAGCTCCTTTGTGCACCTTCTAACATCTTGGTATAAGGTTGGAATTGATTGATGATGAGTGAATGATGGTGGTTGGGGTGTTGTTGTTTACGGATGAAGCAAAGAGGAGAGGGAGAGAAAGAAGTGCGATGATGAAAATGAAGCTTAATGTGTTAACTTATAATCCATTCATATCCTTTCTACATTGTATAATATGTCTAACAAAGCAAAAACATGATCTATTATTAAATTGAAAGAAAATCACAATGTGGGGGCCATGTTGGCCGTCCCATAGGTGGGGGGGGGGTAGTAGACTAGGTTTAACCATAAAGTTAGTTATCTAGTTAAAATTCAAGTGTATTGTTAGGGATTTAGTTACTAGATATTTATATAGTGTGTTATGATGTTTGGGGACCATAACTAGCTTGGTAATGTTAAAACAATGCTTCTAGTGGAAATTTGGTGTTTCGGGTAGTGTCCGGTTGTTTGGTTGGTTACCGGTTCGTTAAAGTGCTAAACTATGCAGTTTAGTGTGCTTTATGTACCCTTTTATGACAGTTTTGATTCCCGACACTTAGGAAAGCATTCTGGACCATTTAACCATATTTCTGCATGATATAAGTGTGTTTAAATGCTGAATTTGCTAATTTTCTGTAGAATTCTTCAGCTTAGGTGAGTTTTAAGAACTTTCCGGCACTTAAACTATTTCTAGGAAGGCAGTTTTGTGATCCTTACTTTCCTACACACTATACTAGTGTAATACTTGGTTTCTAACTCATTCTGTGTCTCAACACATTTTCTGTCTACGTACTGAACTCCGTCAGCATTTTCCCAGTTTGTCTGATAATTGTGCTAACTGTGTTTTGTGCATCATTTGAGTCAAATAAGCGCTCATGCAATAATGACATGTCAATTGCAATATGTGATGCACATGTATGTATAAAGCAATAATTAGAAAGCAGTTCAAGTCATTAATTGTAATGCAGCAAAGTCATTAAGCACTAATTATGGTTTAATAGTTGTACGGATACCTAGAATTTTGACAGTTGTCACATTCTCCCCCTGTTAAGAAAATTTCGTCCCGAAATTTTAAGCTTTACTACTAGCAGCAGGGGAGTTGGGGAACAAATGCGGGTATTTTGCTTTCATGCGGTCTTCACGCTCCCAAGTAAACTCTGGACCGTGACGCGCGTTCCATCGAACCTTGACGAGTTTAACACTACTCCTCCGAGTCTTGTTAACTTTCCAGTTAGTAACCTCAACGGGTTATTCGGTAAAGTGGAGTGTGTCGTCAATGTGAACTTCGTCAGCAGGGATAACCATTGTTTCTTGTGTTGGACTTTTCTTCAAATTAGATACATGAAATGTATCATGAATACCATTAAGTTCTGCCGGTAGCTCCAACTTGTAAGCTACCGAACCAACTCTTTCCAGGATTTTGAATGGTCCGATATATCGTGGGTTCAACTTACCATGCTTCCCAAAGCGTGCCACAGCTTTCCAAGGTGAAACTTTTAACAAAACCATATCACCCACCTCAAATTCCAAAGGTTTTGGTCCGCATAGCTCTTTTGTCGATCACGAGCTGCCTTGATGTGCTCTCGGATCTGCATAATCTTATCAGTCATCTCTTGGACCAGTTCGGGACCAACCAGCTATCAATCACCTGCATCTGCCCAGCATAACGGTGATCGACACTTGCGTCCGTAGAGAGCCTCGAACGGTGCAACTTGAATGCTTGTGTGGTAGCTGTTATTATAGGATAACTCTACCAAAGGTAGGTGAGTGTCCCAACTGCCACCCAAGTCCATTACGCAAGCACGAAGCATATCTTCTAGCATCTGAATTGTTCTTTTCGCTTTGACCATCCGTCTGTGGATGAAAAGCAGTACTTAGATTCAACTGAGAACCAAACGCTTCTTGAAAGGATTGCCAAATCCTTGACACAAATCTTCCATCTCTATCAGATATAATCGAGATAGGCACTCCATGACGTGCAACTATCTCCCTTAGGTACAGCTCAGCTAGCTTACCAGTGTTATCCTTCTCTCTGATCGGCAAAAAGTGCGCAGACTTTGTCAGACGGTCCACGATTACCCAAATCGTATCATGACCTCTGGGTGTCTTGGGCAACTTCGTTATGAAATCCATTGAGATCTGTTCCCATTTCCACATGGGTACCTCGGGTTGCTATAGAAGACCTGAAGGCTTCTGATACTCGGCCTTCACCTTGGCGCAAGTCAAACACTTTCCAACATAAGTAGCCACATCACCATTAAGTCTTGGCCACCAATAATAATCCTTCAAATCTTGGTACATCTTGTCCGATCCTGGGTGGATCGAGTACCTCGATTTATGAGCTTCATCAAAGA
Source organism: Helianthus tuberosus (assembly GCA_030545235.1). Classification (NCBI taxonomy): domain Eukaryota; kingdom Viridiplantae; phylum Streptophyta; class Magnoliopsida; order Asterales; family Asteraceae; genus Helianthus; species Helianthus tuberosus. The sequence goes on from CM060450.1 coordinate 108,734,724, forward strand.
TAACATCTCTAAGTCCACCAAAAAGAGGAACCCAAATTCGTCCCATAAAATACAAGGTTCCTTCCTCATTGGGTACCAGCTTTTTCTCCATCCCACGGAGATATTCAGCCTTTAGATTTTCTTTCTTAAGAGCTTCTCTTTGTGCAGCACGAATGCACAACGAGAGGTCTGTTTGTATAATCATCTCTAAAGCCCTAACCCTTATGGGCTTAATCCTCTCTTTTCGACTTAAGGTGTCTGCCACCACATTCGCCTTTCCTAGATGATATTTGATTTCGCAATCATATTCATTTAACAACTCAACCCATCGTCGCTGTCTCATATTAAGCTCTTTCTGATCGAATATGTGCTGTAGGCTCTTGTGATCTGTAAAGATCGTGCATCGGGTGCCATACAAATAATGCCGCCAAATCTTCAAAGCAAACACCACTGCGCCTAATTCCAAATCATGTGTGGTGTAATTCTTCTCATGAACCTTCAATTGGCGCGAAGCATATGCGATAACCTTTTGTTGCTGCATTAGCACACAGCCCAATCCCTGACGCGAGGCGTCACAGTATACCACGAAGTCGTCGGTGCCTTCGGGTAGGGATAAAATAGGTGCATCGCAAAGCTTGTTCTTTAGCAGGTGAAAAACTTCCTCTTGTTTGTCTCCCCATTCATACTTCTTATCCTTTTGAGTAAGGGAGGTCAGCGGTAGAGCGATTTTTGAAAAATCCTCAATGAATATGCGATAATACCCTGCTAAGCCCAAAAACTGACGGATCTCGGTTGGCGTCTTCGGAGTTTCCCAATTCTTAATCACCTCGATCTTGGTGGGATCCACATGAATTCCATTTTCATTCACCACGTGACCAAGGAACTGTACCTCACACAACCAAAACTCGCACTTTGAAAACTTAGCGTACAGTTTTTCCTTCTTGAGCAGCTCTAAAATGGTTCTAAGGTGTTGTTTATGCTCTTCCCTTTTCCGTGAATAGATCAAAATATCATCGATGAATACAATCACGAATTTATCAAGATATGGCTTGCAAACTCGGTTCATCAAGTCCATAAATACTGCCGGCGCATTTGTCAAACCAAATGGCATCACTAGAAACTCGTAATGTCCATAACGAGTTCTGAAGGCAGTCTTTGGTATACCCTCTTCTTGAATCCGCAGCTGGTGATAACCTGATCGAAGATCGATCTTGGAGTAGTAACTCGAACCCTGAAGTTGATCAAATAAATCATCAATCCTCGGCAAGGGATACCGATTCATGATGGTTAACTTGTTCAACTCTCGGTAGTCAATGCACATACAAAAACTACCGTCCTTCTTCTTGACAAATAGTACTGGAGCTCTCCAAGGCGAGAAGCTTGGTCTAAAAAATACCTTGTCCAATAGCTCCTGAAGCTGCTTCGACAACTCTTGCATCTCTGAAGGCGCAAGTCGGTAAGGTGCCTTGGCTACAGGTGCGGCGCCTAGAACCAAGTCAATATGGAATTCGACTTGTCGTTGTGGCGGTAATCCTTGCAAGTCTTCGGGAAAGACTTTAGGATATTCCCTCACCACAGGGATATCTTCCAGCTTCGGTTCTTCGGCTTCTTTATCGACTACGTGAGCTAAGAAGGCAACACATCCTTTTCGCATAAACTTTTGAGCCTTCCAACAACTGATAATCCGTAGAGGCGCATCATTTTTTTCTCCGTGCACTACAACCGTCTCTCCATTCGCCATCGGGATACGGATAATCTTCTCATGACATACGATCTCCGCTCGATTACTTGACAACCAATCCATTCTAACCACTACATCGAAACTTCCCAATTCAACTGGCAACAGATCAAGCGTAAACTCACGCTCTCCAAGCTCTATCACACAGCCTCTAATTACTTCACTAGTTTCCACTAGCTTCCCATTAGCTAGTTTTATCGAGTACGGGATATCTAACTTACTTGTAAATAACCCAAATATATTCTTAAATTCTAGAGATACGAAGCTATAGTCGGCACCGGTATCAAATAGCACAGATGCAAAATGTTGGTTGATAGGGAACGTACCAGTGACTACGTTCGGATCTTGACGAGCTTCCCTAGCTCCAATGTTGAAGACTCTTCCCTGGGCTTTGTTGTTTATTGGGCAATCCCGCTTGAAATGCCCAACATCACCACAGCTAATGCAACCTTGTCCGTTTCCAGTACCACCCTGATTGTTGTTGTTGTTTCCTCCGCGGTTTCCACTTCCGGCTTGGTTTCCGTTTCTGTTTCCATTTCCATTACCTCCCTCGTTATTCCTATTCCAATTACCGTTTCCACCATGGTTACCATTGCCATTTCCATTACCTCTCTGACCACCATTCCCACGACCATTACCGGCCTAGCACGTTTCCTTCGAATGACCATTCTTTCCACAGTTTTCACATTTCCTGAACTTGCACTGGCCGGCATGATGATACTGACATACATTGCATTTGGGCAGGGTGCCCATGTATCCCTTCCCCTTGTTCTCAGCAGTAGTAGCACCAGTAGCACCAGCTTGTGCCTCAACTGGTGGGTTAGCGTCTCTACGCTTGTTGGCATTGTTGTTTGCACGAGTACCCTTCTTGAAATCCGAGAACTTTCTTTTGTTCTCTCCTGACGACTCGACATGAGTCTCTTTCTTCTTCTGCTCGGAGATGGAAAACTTGCCCAATCTAACGGCTTCTTCAGTCAATGCCACGCTCAAATCAATGGCTTCAGTGATCGTTGGAGGCTTCGAAGTAGTCACCATGCTCAATATTTGGGGTGCCAATCCCCAAATAAAACGTTCAACTCGCTTGAACTCTGGCTCTACCATGTAGGGGACAACTCGAGACAAATTGTGGAATCTCTGCATATACTCAGCAATCTTAGGACCATCCATCTTAAGATTCCAAAACTCGATTTCTAACTTCTGAATCTCAACCCTTGTATAGGTCAGGTCTTATTCATATAATAAATATAGTACGTACATAATAGCATTTATCATAGCAAGCATATAACATCTTAATCATAGCATAACATGTAATTCAAAGCATATTTAATATGAACATAACAAGCAAGTACGTTGTTGAATCACATGTTTAATGAGAACATGACGATTGAGCTTTCATTAATCATCGACCACAAATATTGTTACATGTTTTACAAAATGTATCGTATCAAAAGGAACACAGGGTCACACTACCCTTGTCCAATAAGTCTATCAGTCTACAAAAGTCACACAGTCAAAAGGTAATCTCCAAAAGGATTCACAAGCTCAGCTCAATAGTGGTGTTCTCATCAAAAGCAAAGCTACCTACATAAAATCAAAAACCGGCTATGCTGATGGTGGTGGCGGAGGAGGAGGTGGAGGTGGAAAGAAAAGCAAGCTGCGCACATGCGCAAGCTCCTCCTCAAGCTCATAAACATGACGCAGCAGATAACTGATCTGCTGCTCGACCGTAAGAAATCAAGCGTCAAACTCAGGAAATGGAGTAAGTGGTGCAGGAGGATGTGAAAACAGGGATGGTGATGAACGAGGGGGGAACAAAAGCAGCCTGACAAGGACATGGTAAAGGACGCGGTGTCATCTAGAGCTCCAAAATCCTACGACTCATAATCTCATACTGGAGCTGAAGTGAGAGTAGTAGCTCATCCCGTGTATAACCAACAAACTGTGAGGGATGGTAGGGATCTGATATCGGCATGGTATACGGTGGGAACCATCTGAGTGGGTCATCGAGTGGCGAAGAAGTAAAAGGAGCAAAAGGTGCAGACTGGGGTATGTGTGGAAAAGCTGCTGAAACATGAGGATCATGACTAGGCTGCTGGCCTGAAGTACCTTCCCCTGGACGGGGTGCGGGTATGTCCTGCAAGAAAACGATAGGGAGATCAACACGGTGAACATCAGACTCCACTGGGTGAAAAGGAGCAACATCAGCGGGTGCAGGTGTAGGTGGAGGAATGAATGGCTCAATAACAGGAGGGTCAACCGGTGCAGGGACTGGATCAGGTATGAGGGGTGCAACATCAGGTAAGCCAAACGGAATAGGGTCATGATCAGGTAGGGGCTTAGGATCAGCAGGTGCAACATCGGGCTGATCGAAAGGAAAAAAATATTGCTCAAGATCAAACTCAGGATCGTGTGGAGAGGATGGTGCAGCTGACATGGCCGTATCATTATCAGAATCAGTGGCATAATGTCGTAATCCAACTGCCTGCAAGGCTGAAGACGTCATAGACTCAAAGGAATCTGAGACAATGTGTAATCTAGAGTCAGAGGAAATCTCAATAACAGGGATCTCAGGAAGTGGACTAGCAACAACGTCCTCATATAGCTCTCCATCTCCATGAGCGTCATCGGGAGGACCATCAGCAAATAGGTCAAAGTCATCGTCAAACAAATCATCGAATGGCCAATCCTCAGGAGGGATGACCACTAAGGGAACATGAGCGAGGATCGGTGCCACAATATGCTCACCATCGGGATGACCGATGATAAGATGATCGTGGACTGGAATGGGAATAACAAAAGGATCCTCATCTAGGATACCATCAGCAAGCGGTAAGTCGTCTCCAAAATCAGGCAGCGCAAATGGCTAAAAATCATCCTCGTCATCGGACATCATCTCCGGGTCACTCTTTGTATTGGATGTAAAGACCTCCGGCTCTAGGGCGATCTCATCGTCAGAAACAATAGCCATGGGGTCATGGTCGTCGGACAATCCACTCTCGGATGAAGACATGGTGTCTATAACATAACAATCACAACATATGCACATATATTAACCACTATCATTTAATATGCAATTAAAGGCAATGTATCATGAAATCACGTATCCTCACAAATCCTTTTTATCCTTCCTAGTCTCCCAGACTAGACCACCTAGTCTCCCAGACTAAACCACCTAGTCTCCCAGACTAAACCACAAAAGTAAACTTTGTAATCGTGTTTCTTGTCTTTCCGTTTGTAAAAATGTTTGTTCCCTGGATCTGGGCGTTTTGTGTATGCAATGAAAAATGTTGTAAAAATATTTTCGTGAGAGCCCTAATGATTGTAGTCTAGACTCGAGAAAGAATCCTAGTTCGCTACAACCGAAGCTCTGATACCAAACTGTCACACCCTGACTTTTGCAGAAGCGTGATTATGTGTGACTTGCTTAATATCATTGCATTCAATCATAACAACAACTATATGATAAAACCAAAGATGATCATCCATTAAATAAGTTTAACAACATCACAACAACATTGTTTTAAAACATAGACTTCAAATTCGAGTACAAACCATGCAACTTGTTTTTAGAGTTCACAAGGACTCGACAAAAGACATTAAATAAAACCAGGCTTTGAAAGATGTGTCTTATCTAGCAATAAGACACACCATCCAAATCCTCAGACTTCGGATGACATCTTTTATTCTCAACCTCACTTAAAACATCCAAACGCCCGCCAGATCCACTTTTAATTCCCTGAAATACATGTAGTTTGAAAACATCAACAAAAGTTGATCGAGTTCATGTGTTTGTTTGTGTGTACGAATAAACCTTTGTAAGCATTGTATGTATGAATGTTTTGTAAATCCCGGTATGAAAGCAACAAGGAAAACATATCATTAATGGTTTGCAAGGCCATTAATATGTGTGACGTGATGCAGGAAGGCTCAAACCTAGCAAATTTGTCTCCGGGAATAAGACATAGTCACCTCATGGGCCAAACCCCGGTCCACATGGGTGTGGGCTCGCTACACCCAAATAGATCTATCACTCATGTCCCTCGGTCCTACAACGAGGATTAATGGTCTTAAGCGTTATACCCACCACTCACATGATCAAGTAGTACCCTTCCTTAGCTAACCATACCACATATAATCGTTGTAAATAGTTTGTAACTTGTACTTCACCCCCGAAGTTATAAAACTGAAAACAGTTAAAAGAAAAGGGGGACATGAACTCACAGTCTTGCGTTCTTCGTAATCACAGTAACTCAAAGCTTCGCCTGGTGTACACGACTACCTACAACGTACTAAGGTCTATTAGACGAGCGGGTCGTGCCTTGACTTAGTATTGATTAATGTCTTTGAGTTACGTTTCTTGGTGTCTTCAATATTATTCCAAGTTATATAATTATTTGTTAAAATATTAAATATTTTAACTTAAATTATATTTATTAAATTTTGGAATAATTGTTAAAGTAATATATTTTAACTTGATACCTTTCAAGTATTTATACGTGTATTTCCTTACCAAGGATGGGTGTGTTGTATTCGTATTCCCATACTTGTATATTTTTGCCATGTATTGGTGTCGTATTCCGGAGTGTATTTATACGTACGTGAATACGTATTTCTTGTAATTGTTAAGTATCCGTATACTTAATTTTGTATTAACTTTTTCAGGAATAATATCCTTAATAAAAATCCATATATATTTCCAAAAAAATATATATTTTAAGAAATATTACTTAGAAAAATTATTTATAATTTTTCCTTGGCAAAAATATTTGTATTTTCATATAAGTTCCAAAATTGATATATTTTCAAGTCTAACCTGGAAAATATATATATATGCTTATTTTTCTCCAAAAATAATATATTTCATATTTATTTGAGAAAATATATATTTCTTCCAAAGATAATATACCTTCTAACAATTCCAAGAAAATATATATATTTTTATTCACCAAAAATAATATATTTTCTTCTTGTTAAAAATATGATATGAATTTGTAATAATTGTGAAAATCATATTTTTGTTCTTTTGGTGTCCAAAATATTATTTACCAAAAATATACTTGTGAATCAATATTCCGGAATATTTTGTGAGTTATATTCCATCGTTCGGTTTCACCAATATTTCGTGTATTCTTTGTATATTTATTCCTTGGAATTTTGGTAATATTTTGGTTTGTAATTTCTTGGTATTTTGATGTGTTATATTATTTCAAGTCCTAAAATAATATTACTAATGCACATAATATACAAATAGTCACACACATGGTGTCTTCTAAATATATATTTCCTAAATACATATTTAGTCACTTTTATTTGTAAAAACCAACCTCCAATATTTGTAAATTTTTGTAACAAAAATTATGGCAAACTTTATGTAAAAATCCATGGTTTAAAATACACTTGTAAATATTTGTTTAGAAATATTTTTCTAAGTGTTTAATTTTTAAATTTTTTTTGCCATAGTTTCCCCTAAAAATGGAGGTTTCCATACTTTGAAGGTATATCATTTTCTTTTGTAAATCAACACAATCAATCAACAATCAACAATAAACAATCTACACTTACCAATTTTGCCAAAAACAAGCATAAACTACCACTTCATGAACTTGAAAATTTATAAAAATATGTAGTAACTTACTAGTGTATTTAGTAAGTCTTGTTACCCTTTAAAGTGTGGTTGATTCTTTAAAAACATCATTTTTAAAGAAAATAGATCTTTACAACTTGTAGTCACATTTTCTAAAAGTGTTTCTTCATGGATTTTTTCTTGTTACACAAGTGCTTCTATACCTTATTAACCACCAAAAATGAGGGTTATTTATTTAAGAACCAAGATTAAGTAAAACTTGTATTTTTAACTTGATTTCTTGAAAAATCATCCATGAAATTTTAGATCTACAAGACTTACTACTCGCTTTGATCATTATTTTACAAGAAAACAACATATTCTTTCAAGTTCATGTTCTATCATGAGGATGATCTACTAATCCTTCACACTTTCATCCTCTCATCTTGCTAGATTATGTTTTTAATCATGATCTAGCAAGATCATATGATGATCTACATCATTTTCATAAACAAACAACAATCAACAAGTAAATCAACACATAAACAACATGGTTTCTTCATGATTTAAGCTTATGATCAAGTTTCATTCTCTTGATTCTTAGTGTTCTTCAAGTTAATCATCATGTATCATTCATTCATTAACCACTTGTATAAGATGTAAAATGGAAGGATGAGAGTTCTTACCACTAGCTCAAGGCTAGGGATGATCAAGAGAAGAAATAGAGTGGATAAAAGCAAATGAAGAAGGTCCTTGAACTTCTATAAGCTCCTAGCTCCTTTGTGCACCTTCTAACACCTTGGTATAAGGTTGGAATTGATTGATGATGAGTGAATGATGGTGGTTGTGTTGTTGTTGTTTACGGCCGACGCCAAGAGGAGAAGGAGAGAAAGAAGTGCGATGATGAAAATGAAGCTTAATGTGTAAACTTATAATCCATTCATATCCTTTCTCCATTGTATAATATGTCTAAGAAAGCAAAAACATGATCTATTATTAAATTGAAAGAAAATCACAATGTGGGGCCATGTTGGCCGTCCCATAGGGGGGGTAGTAGACTAGGTTTAACCATAAAGTTAGTTATCTAGTTAAAATTCAAGTGTATTGTTAGGGATTTAGTTACTGGATATTTATATAGTGTGTTATGATGTTTGGGGACCATAACTAGCTTGGTAATGTTAAAAACAGTGCTTCTAGTGAAAATTTGGTGTTTCGGGTAGTGTCCGGTTGTTCGGTTGGTTACCGGTTCGTTAAGGTGTTAAACTATGCAGTTTAGTGTGCTTTATGTACCCTTTTATGACAGTTTTGATTCCCGACACTTAGGAAAGCATTCAGGACCATTTAACCATATTTCTGCATGATATATGTGTGTTTAAATGCTGAATTTGCTGATTTTCTGCAGAATTCTTCAGTTTAGGTGAGTTTTAGGCACTTTCTGGCACTTAAACTATTTCTAGGAAGGCAGTTTTGTGATCCTTACTTTCATACACAATATACTAGTGTAATACTTGGTTTCTAGCTCATTCTGTGTCTCAACACATTGTCTGTCTACGTACTGAACTTCGTCAGCATTTTCCCGGTTTGTCTGATAGCTGTGCTAACTGTGTTTCGTGCATCATTTGAGTCAAATAAGCTCTCATGCAATAATGACATGTCAATTGCAATATGTGATGCACATGTATGTATAAAGCAAGAATTAGAAAGCAGTTCAAGTCATTAATTGTAATGCAGCACAGTCGTTAAGCACTAATTATGGTTTAATAGTTGTACGGATACCTGGAATTTTGACAGTTGTCACAGGAAACGTTTAGAACTAGAGTCAACTAATCATGTGTTAATTGGAATATTAAAATTATCAGACTTAAATATCATTAGTAAGTGACTACCTAATTAACTTATCAAACTGTTCTTTTGAATAATGGATAGTCTCGTTGCTTATGCCTAGTCTAATGGCATAATTATGCAGTGAGATTATCCCTTTAAGAACCTTAGAGTTGGATTTAGTACTTGTATTTTGCCTATGGTCCTTAGAACTATCCTCTTTTAAGGTTTCATTGGTTGTAAGGTGAATAGCATCTTATTTTCCTGTTTCAAACGTTTATTTCTTTGTACATATCTTGCTTATCAACATACTCCTTTTCTTTTGGTACTTATGAGTGTTATAGTTGATTCATAAGGCATCAAATTTTACAAGTGAAATTTTTAGTATGTAATGTACTGGTAAATTTACTTATTTACATGCGTAAGTCCTTAATTTGATGGGTCATGGTATTGTACATTATAATGTATTCACATATACCACTTAACCTTATAGTTTAGAATTTTAAATGAAGGCATGCATTTTAGGAGTTCTTATAATTATTCCACAGATAATAGATTAGTCTTAGGAAAGACTTAATCTGGAACAACTTTAGTGATAACATTTTGTTAGAGAGTTCTTGATTATCATAAGAGACATCATGTTCGATTTATCGTATTCATCATGCTCTATTTTCCTTCTCTAGTACTTTTATCAGAAGAGAGAGCAGTAGGATTAGCGTGTCTTAAGGTATAATCAAGGATTTAATTGAAGAGTTAATCTTATAGAAACTTTAAATAAAGCAAAACAAAATGATCATAAGATTATAGAGGAAAATTATAGTGAGTAAAGTTATGGGTAGTTAAAAATTAAGGCAGACAAAATGATCATAAGATTAATGAAGGATCATTAATGTGAGGATCATTATTTGAAGAAGTTGTGATATGTCTATTACTAACATCAAAATAATAGACTTAGTTAAAATTCTACTTAAACGAAGTCAAATCAGCTTTGGCCAGAAGTGTAATCATTTAAGCATGTGTGCAAAGTAATCGTGACAAATCAGCTTTGGCCAGAAATGAGACAATCACATTAGTTATGCACTCGTTAAGTATGCTAGACATAAATAAATTAAATCAGCTTTGGCCAGAAATTAAGACATTTCACGTTTGTAATGCATACTCAACATAGCTTTTTATAATACTTGAACAATAAATAGATGCATCAAATCAGCTTTGGCCAGAAATGATACATCAGAAACTCATTCAAGTTAAGCTATTTTTGGTTTTGCAAATATTATCTGATTCTGATTAATTAACTAAGTATTTATCAAAACCAATTATTTAGTAGCACGGGGTTCGGGGCGGAGCCCCAAGCTAAATTTTAGTTCACATTAACAGCTTAATAATGTAATGATGTTTCGAGTGAGATCTCGACTCAGTTATGAGATCTCGAGTAAGGTTTCGACTCATTTTGAATCATTATGAGGTTTTGAGTCGCAACAAACTGATTGCGAGTCACTAATGCCAGTCGAAATCTTGAGGTTTCGAGTAATGAAGATTTATGCCTTAATGAGATTTTGACTTCATAATGAGGTTTCAAGTCACAACCACCTGATTGCGAGTCAAAATCTCAGTCGCAATCCCAGCTGTCCTCGTATTTTAATGAGATTTCAAGTCGGAACCTTATGGTTTTGAGTCATGAAGACTAAAACCTTTATGATTTCGAGTCGCAATCTAAGTCGAAATTTCGTGGTTTCGAGTTGTATGTTTATATCAAAATCTCTTATGAGTCTCGAAACTTGTTTTCCAAGTCTCGAAACCTACTGTCAACAGCTGTTAGTGTGATAAGGTTGGAAATTCGAATGTTTAGGGATTTTGGGATTTAGTTTCCTATTTTTAATGTTGATCTAAATTTATCAAAATATTTCAAAATAATATCCATTTAATTTTTTATAACAGATTTCGAAATTTTAAAAGATAAAATTTAGATAAAAACTAGGAAAACACCCAATAATCTAAATTTCATTCCAAAATATAGGAACCTTTTGAATTTCTCATAAGAACATAAGATGAACCCTAAAATTAAAAAAACATAATTTTGGAATCCGAAACCTGAATTTTAATGGTTTTGTAAACGGATTTCCAACATTAATACTTTACCCATTTGATTTCGAGTCAACGCGATTAACCAATTTTGTTTTCCGAAACAGTGATTTTGGTAATTTTTAAAGGACTCGAAAATAGGCTGTGATATTTTATTAGGTTTAAAAAAAAATGTTTTCCAGATTTCAATCCCAGAATTATGGATACGAAAACAGAACTAAATTATCAACATATTGTCACACCCTGACTTTTGCGGAAGCGTATGATGTGTGACTTGCTTAATATCATTGCATTCAATTATAACAAACAACTATATGATTAAAACCATGATGTTCATCCATTGACAAGATTCAAAGTATTACAAACCACATTATTTTAGTACCAATCAAAGACTTCAAGTTTAACATACAAACCAACCAAATGTTTTAAGTTCCATAATGGACTTTGACAAAAGACATAAATAAAACAAGGCTTTGATTCATGTATCTTATCAAAGATAGGATACACAATTCAAACCCTTCAAAATGGGATGACATCATTCCTCGTAAACACATCTTGTAAACTTTAAACGCCCGCCAGATCCATATCAATTTCTTGAAATACATGTAATTTGAAAACATCAACAAAAGTTGAGCGAGTTCATGTGTTTCGTAATGTGTGCACGAATAACCTTGTAAACATCTGTAAGTATGTATTTGTAAACCGGTATGAAAGCATCTATGAACATATCAATTAATGATTTGCAAGGTCATTAATATGTGTGCAACGGTGTAGGAAGGCTCAACCCTTTGCGTATTTCGTACCGGGCCACCCGGCTGGAACGACATAGTCACCACATGCTGCCAACTCACGGACCCATGGGTGGGGCTCGCAACACCCAAATAGATCTATCACTCATGCGCCTCGGTCGTTATACAAGGATTAATGGTCTCAAGTTAACGCCTACCCATTCACATTATCTAACAGTTCATTCCATAGCTAACCATACCATTTGTAATCATTGAAATATTTGTAACATGTATTTCACCCCCGAAGTTATAAAACTGAAAACAGTTAAAAGAAAAGGGGGACAAGAACTCACAATCTTGCGTCTTGCTGTCCGATGTAACTCAAAGGTCCTATCCTGAAGTCATGCAACTACTACTAGCACAAGGGCTAGGGAAGAATCAACAATGAAGAAGATGATGAACAAGGTGGATAAAAGCTCTAGAGAATGGTCCTTCAAGCTCCAATGCCCCCAAGCTTCCTAACTTAGCTTCTTGCACCTTAGGATCACCTTGGATTGTATGAAGGAGACTTGAAGATGGTGATGGTGTGGTGGTGGGTTACGGCCGAGAGCAAGGGAATGAGAGGGAGAGGAGAAGTGTGAACAAGTTGTGACGTTGAAATGTGTCTTTGTAGCTACTTGTGGTTATTAATAACAAGTTCTCCAACATGTGCATAACCCTTGGATATTATGTTCCTAAAGCAATTAGCATATCAAATAAATAATTCAACAAAATCCATGGGTGGGTCCACCCATGGTAACTGTCAAAACAAATAGGGGGTATAGTTGAGTTGTAATGGTAAGTTAGATAATTAAGTTAGATTCTAAGTATGATGATTAGTGTTATAAGTGGTATATGTTTATAAGGTGTATCATGATGTTCGGTGACCATAACTATGCAACACCCCAATCGCGTAATACAACAACACGCGACGGAAATATCAGGGAGTCACGTTACAAATTGCTCACAACTACTGGTACTAAATTGTTTCAATATTATTAACATCGTTTTACAAACAAGGAATACATGTAATTGTCTTTTGATTTAGAAGTCTAAGGCCTGAATACAGTCCTATGCGTTGCATGCTTAATTAGTCGAAAACCTGAAACATATGTGAAAAACAGTCAGCATAAAAATGCCGGGGAATACATAGGTTTGTTGGCCAAATAAATGGCAAAAGTTTGATATTGCAATACTTTGACAACTACGAGAGTTGTCAATTGAAAATAAATCTTGAAGCCAAAGAATGGCAAAAGTTTAGTATTGCAATACATGTTCTTGATTGTGAAAACTTGTGGCAAACAGTTTGTATATGGCAATATGATTATTACTAAGTCATTTTTATGCCATTTGAAATTGTACATCGTAATCTCGTTTAAATCATCGTAAAACTCGTTAATGTGTTATTAGAAATTCAATCAAGGATTAATAATAACTGTTTTGAAATAAATCAAAACTTGTGTGAGTATTATATAAATCAAGTCAATGATTCATAATAATACTTAAGATATCCTTCTAAGAATCTAACATATAACGATATGGGAGATGCTACAAGGATTTAGATAATCGAACATTGAATCAATCGTACACAAAATCCTAAAGTGACTCGGATAACGCTACAAGAATAATAAAATAAGAACACTTATATATAGGAAGTACCAGCGGCGTATCCACCATGTTCTTATTTTATTACACCCGTTTCGTTATCTAAATCACAACTACCACATAAACACATAATCGTCAACTTGTCAACAACTTGTAAACACGCATTAAAGTACCCAATGAATCCAAATAAGGACTCCAATATCAGCACTTTAAACATCCCATGTATGTTTAGCTATGAAGATAGATAAATATTACAGGGATCCGGTTCTGGTCACATTGTCTAGTCAAACACGCATTAAAGTACACAATGAATCCAAATAAGGACTCCAATAGTAGCACTTTAAACATCCTATAATTATCTGTCACACCCCAACCGCGTAAAACAACGAAACCATGGCGGAAATGTCGGGGAGTGCTGTGGCAGAATTATTGTTTCAAAAACACATGATAATTAAAGTTAAGTTTTACAAGCTTAAATTATTACATTGTCTTAGTTCGAACGAAACACACAACATAAAAGACGATAACTTTCTTGATTTTAGATTGCTAAGGCCCAAGTTGCCCTAAGTGTAGCTCGCTGACATCAAACATTCGCTCCTGAAACTTATGTGAAAGTAATTACGTCAGCATAAAAATGTCTGTGAGTAACATAGGTGTAGTGTTGAAGATTCATGAATTTGAATGTTAAAAGAAATGTTTAATGAAAAGTAGTCATGAACCTTATACAATATTTTCTTTTATAAAATCATATGAAAAAAATCAAATGATATAAAAGAATGATGTATGGTTAAGTAAATAACCAAAGGAAAATAATATGTATAAAATATGTCAATGTCCAATGTCAAATGTCAAATGTCCAGTATAAACCATGTCTTGTATGGCCAATAAATAGTATTTACTCAAGCCAAATGCATAATGTCATGTATATACAAATGTCTTATGTAATCAAAATGTCATGTACAAAACAAAGTCTTTGAATAAACAAAAGTTTAAAACAAAAGTTATGTTTTGAAAACCATTGCTTTTATTGATATGAACATTTATGTGGTTTGTCTATCGTATACATTCAAGCCTTGAGACTGTCGGATAAACCCTTATCAGGATCAAGGTTTATAAAAAAAATGTATTCGGATTCTGTCATTCCCCTAATGAAATACCTAGAAAGCGGGAACGGGATTTGTCAAGTCCTATAGCGCTATTACATACTACCGAGCGGCGTGATCAATGTTAATGAATGTACTACTCTGTTAAACATACCAAATGTCTTTTTCAATGTAAGCATGTCATGAAAATGTCTTTGTAAAACCAAGTAATAGGCATACTAAGTTAATATGCCAATAAAATGTCTTTGAAACCAAATGTTAGGTATACTAAGTCAATATACCATAAAAATGTCTTTGAAATAATGTATTATATATAATATGTAACAAAAATGTATAATGTCATGAAAACGGAAAGTAAAGTTATGCACATATGCTTCACCCCCAAACATTTGAAAACATAAAATAGGGGAACTATGTACTCACCTTTGGGTGCGTTTTTATATGTTAACACAATCCCTCAAATTGTTTATTCGTCCTAAATTAAATAAGAACGATTTAATAATCAAAAACTCACAAAAATACGTAAGTTCCCCGATACTTAGAATTTTCACATAACTTTGAGATTTCTCGAAAAGTTATTATTTTTGATTATATTGGTGTGTGTGTGTATATATATATATATATATATATATATATATATATATATATATATATATATATGCGTTCATATATATATTTTAAGAACTTTGCGACTTGAACGATTTTATTGGTGACTCTCATCATGTTATAAGCAATATATCTACGATTTGCGCGTCGTAATATATATACTTATTGTGACATAAAATAAATATCGTAATACACATAATCTTGTCAAGTATTAACATGTCATCATACACATATTATAAATCACATAACATCTTGTAACAAATAAAATTAACCCATGAACAACCCATTATAGTGTATATTGAAAAACACGTATTTTAGTGATTCGGTAGCATTTTTGGGCGTCGGAAGTCGCGTATGACTAACCAAGCACCAAGTAAACTTAATATAAGTTAAAATACTTATTTTTATATCAAAAATATCAGTTTACTTACTGATCTAAAACAGTTTTATAAAAATCCTCCGAAAAGCCGATTTTTAGCCGTTTTACCGCATAGTTTTGCATCAAACGTTACCCTAACCATCCCAAATCGAAACGACTTGATATTTTAACATAACCCATGTTATTTACTGAATAAAATAGTGGTTATACTCATGATAGTGCAGGTCTCACATAAATCATGCAAATTTCACATATTTTACCACTTTATAAGCTATATGTACAACATGCAAAGCTATCAAACCTATGACAAAGTCTCATGCCATTATAATATACCAAATAATGTTATTTTTAGTGTTTATAATATGTTCTAAAACACTTTTGTCATACAATCATTTTTTATCATTTCTTGAGCTTTAAATCAACATGTATTCTTATGTACAAGTGCCTAAAGCACACTTATCACATCATCATCATTTCATGTGAATTTAAATGCATCAAACATGTAATTTATTCATGTTTATTTACTGATTTAATTGAACATTCATCATACCATACACAAATCATCAAACAGTTGCATTTTAACTATCATTCAAGAACAAGCAACAACTTAAAAATTTTCAATGATGTCTAATAAATTTATGGCCATTTACATGTCAAAATACTAACATTATTTCAAATTTATAACTGAAGATTCAATTACTCCTTTATATCTCTAACATATTTGCACATAATCTTGTTCATGGAAACAAACATCTTAAACAAGTATTTACCAAAGATCAAGCTCAAATCTCATACACATACATATATATATGTACGGTTTTATACACACATATATATCACCATTTTTATTTTGTATCAAGACCCATTTCATTTTAGATTTCAAGTTTGTGAAAAATTCCAAGATTCAAGAGAAACTTCTAATCATCAAGAACAACCAAGAATCAAGTGAATGATTTAAACATAAACTTTATACCTTCAAGATTCAAGTAAGTTTTTGGATGAGATTTTGATGATATGGAGCTTGAAATCACTTGAAAGCACCTTGGAAACTCCTTTGGATCTTCACACTAACTTGAAAATAGCTTGGAATGGGGTTAGATCTTCAAGAACAAGGTTGAAGATTTGAAGATGGAGGTGGTGATGGTGCTTACGGTTTTGGGAGAGAGAGAGAAGGAGAGTGTAGTGTGGTTGAGTGTTGTGAAGAAATGAAGTGACCTTATATAGTGTTTGCAAGATTTTCATATCTCAAAGAATCCAAGAAGATCATGAAATATATTTCGCAAGATCTTAGAGAATTTATCAAGATTTCACAAAATCAAGAGTGGGGCCACTCCTTGTAACCGTCCACTATAAGGGGGGAGGGGGCAAAGGGTAAATTTTGATTGGTAAATTAGATAAAAACAGGTATTTAATTTGGTACCGGGTATTTTATCTAGCGTTTAAATCCCGGTTTATGGCGTTCTAAATTATTTTTATTATTCTATAAAAATAAACTCGCCAAATTATTACTGAAATAAATATCAGTTGCCGAGACTGGCTGCGTTGTCTGCGTTTTGCAGTAGAAGCACTGTGTTACGCAGTAACACGCGGTACGCGCTTAAACTTGAAAAATAACGTTTTTAAGCGTTTTAATTTATTTTTCAGCACGAACATGATTAAAAATAAAATTTTAATCATAACAGAATATTTTTGGAATTTAAATATTATCCGGGCGGTCACCAACGTTCGTTTCGCAGTTTTGTCGTAATTAGTTCTAAAGTTCGAATAAACATGTTTTTGCCATACCGAATCCTTCGAAACTTATTTCTAAGTTATGTAAAGGGTATTTAGGGTATGCTTGGCTTATGTCATTTTCCCGGAGTGTACGTCGCGTTAAACTGATTACGTTCACGTAACGGTTTACGATTTCACTTCTAGAACAGGTTTGAGAGTTCGGAATTGAACAATGATTGAAAACGTACTAATGTCACAAATAATTAAACAAATATTGAAATTAAAACACCATATTTCATTAAATACAAAGCTATTCAGAACAGTTACAAGGTTTAAAATACGCAGATGTCACATTATCATTCTATGAAGATAGATAGATGCTAAGAGGATTCGGTCTCGATCACATTGAATCATTGTATCACATCATCCTAAATCCTGATAGTGATTCGGGATAACGCCACGAAGGGTAATACAATAAGCACACTTATATATAGGAAGTACCAGCGGCGTATCCACCATGTGTTTATTGTATTATTCTAGTTTCGTTATCTAAATCACCAACAATCTACACATAAACCACAACCATCGAGTCGTAAAGCACTTCTTAAAAATCTCACTATGAAGATAGGAAGATCTAAGACTGTACTTCAAATATCCTATAAGAATCTAACTATGAAGATAGGTAGATCCTTTAAGGATTTAGATAAACATCATATTTGCATAATCGGAATAGTACACATAAAAGCACTTAGTAAACACATATATGCCATACATTTGGAAAACAAATCGGTTGTACATATGAATCACCCCAAAACATTTGAAAACGGTAAAAGAGGGGAACTATGTACTCTCCTGGGATTGCGTATAGTTCTTGTTCAAAAGATATAACAAAGCTCAAAAGACCAAGAGTTCAAGTGTTGAAGCTGTTCCTAGTGTAACGGATACTATGTTAGTGAATCGACACCTAAATCGGAAGATCGGGTAGAATGAGGTCTCGTAAACCAAATGAGTATTGGAACTCATGTGATATGGTTTAACAAAGCCTACATTCTAGAATGGAACCTAACCTAAGTGCTTATGACCCATTACGACTCGTTAAGGTAGTCTACACTACTTTAACGCGTCGTTCGCGCAAAAGCGCGTTCGGACCGCCTAACTAGTCCTATGACAAGTATTATATGCCTTAACATGTCTACTAATGTTGCATAATCAGTTTAGATGTCAAAATTTAGATTACATATGCTTAAAATGAAATTATGTGTAAAAAGGGCATTTTGGTCATTTTCCTAAGGCATATAAACTACCTATCATACGACTAACTAAACGAAGTGACCATAAGGTATAACCTCGGAAGGTTATTCCCTATATAACTATGCTCACAAAACATGTTTGGTCAGATCCTAACGATCGACCAAACGGGTCGGGTTCGAAAGTCTAAGCGGTTGTCAAGACCGCTTGACTTACGACCCTAAACAAGCACTAGACTAAAAGTGACGAGTTAAACATGTTAAAACATGTTTAACTAAGTTAGAAAACAGGTTTGATATCAAAACAAAGTGTTTTGATACCTGAAAATAGCTTCGTTGCAAAATACGCATAAATACGCATTTTGACCGAAACTTTGACTCGTCACTTCGACTAATCGACGAGGTAATCAGTAGGTATAGTCACAAGGGACTATAACCATCGTGATTACGCTCACGTTGCAAAGTTCGATTGAACTTTGACATGACCAATTCATGGTCAAAGCAGAAAGTCAAACACTGTTGACTTTCATGCTTGAAAAGCATAAATAAGCATGAAAGAAGCTTACAAAGGGTCTAAGCTAGGAAGGATTGATCTAAATTACTCAGGTATGAAGCCTTCAACAATGTGAGAGCTCCAACTTAGAGTAAATCAGATCAAATGTGAGGAATGAAGCTTGAACTAAGTGGGTATTTATAGAAAGGCATGATCCATCAAGATCTGTACAAGTTTTTTTTTGCAAAAATCAAGGCTTAATCTAAGCCATACACTTATGCCCATAGATTAGAATACAATGGGAACTCAAAAACAAGTTCATTGTATCCAAAATTTGGGATTAAAACCACCGAAATCAGCTGCTGTGACCAAGTTCATTGTTTCTGATCTGGCAGTTGGTCGTGCCCCGAGAAGACAGGAACACAGGTCTTCGCGCCCTGCCTAGATAGTTTGACAGAATGTCAACTTTAGTCCCTACAAGTTTAAAACTTGGATTTTGATGCATTTTCGACGTGTTTAAGCACCGTTAACCCCATTTCAAGGCTCTACAATGAAGTTAAAGCATAGGGAGCATGAAATATGCTTGAAAATATCTAGGATGTCGGTTCGTTTGGTCGTACGGTCGCGTTATTCGGTTAATTACGACGGAAACTCGAACGGACGCGAAAACGATCCAAATTACGCGACGAATGGTATTTTTGCATTCCAATTACTAAAATAAAATATTTTAATAATTAAAATTTTTTTTGGATGTCCGGATATGTTCAGAACGTAAGATATGCGCGTAAATGCAAACTTTTGCACTTTTTGACGCTTTTAGTCCCTATTGATCAAATAAGCGTATTTTCGCATAACGAACCCCTCAAAGCCTATTTCTAAGCTATGTAAAGGATATTTAGGGTATGTTTAGCTCATGATCAAGTTTCGAAATGTTCGTTGCTATATGAATCAGTAGACTTTCGTAGTTTGACGCAAATAGTCCCTGTGACCGAATAAACTTATTTTTGACACACCAAAGCCTTCAAAACTTATTTGTAAGTTATATAAAAGTTATTTAAGGTATGTTAAGCCTATTTCACTGTTCCGGAGTGTTTGTCATGTTAAACTGATTACATTTACGCATCAGTTTGCGTATAACTTTCCAGAAAGTGATTTATAGTTTGAAATCGAACAAGAATCAAAACGTGAAATTGTCAAACACAAATGAGAAAATTTTGAGGCCAAAACAGATTGTTTCTTTGATAAATGATATTGTTCTACATCGTGCGGTCTTTACGGAGCACAAGTGTCACAGTCTCCCCTACTTTAGGAAATTTCATACCGAAATTTATTCGAAGGAGACCTTAGAGTGTAATTGAAACAACTGATGGATAAACAAATTGCTAGATCCCAAAGATGCGGAGCATCATTTGGTGTTGGAAATTTTAGGGGATTCAAAATGTGATTGGGATATTCAAAGTATCTCAAGGTATTCAACGCATTGAAACCTGTGAAATTAAAGAAAAAATCGACAAGTGTTCAAAAATCGTTCGAGTATGGCACTATGTTATACTAAGCTCTTAGTGTAATTCCTAGAAAACAAAGGGGTGTACATTCAAGCTCTACACGTACACGGTTTCTAACGTCCCACGACGTACATCCCATGTACCATGAGCATCTCATGCATAGGAGACGGGTCAACATACCTATGGCATCAAGATCGTCATCTTTAACACCATAATATACTCCCAGTCGGCTCGATTTGAGTTAATGAATGTACTCGTCGTTGTCCATTGTAAATAACAACAAAAATATCAAATAAGCACATAATCATATAATGGTCCAAGATAACATAAAATCACCAAGTGATCTAAGCAACGTTCTCAAGAATAACACAATAAGAACACTTATATATAGGAAATACCATCGGCGTACCCACCATGTTCTTATCGCATCATACTCCCCCCGTTACCTTAATCACTCTAGATTTTATGCCACCATACTTAACAAGGCTTACTATGATTCTCATGCGTCGAATCTCATAATTAAGTGTGCACCCATAATTACTCGTTTCCTCGCATGGTCCACATAGCTCTTCTTGTTAAGCGAGGGTAAACAAATAATAAGGTCGAACTATCATCTAAATCAAATAAACATCGTCACAACATAACATCTATCAAATCGAATCGTGTTTTATACTAGCAATGATAGCACTACTTGTTTTGCATACAACAATTTAGTAGTAGGTATTTCATTCTAGTACAAACGTTTATATATGTTTCATAATAGTCAAACAGGTAGAATGCAACATATACTAATCATGTATTGTTATCATAATGTAAGCATACCGAGAAAATGTTTTCAAATCATGTGCTAGGTATGCTAAGTTAACATACTAAGCAAAATTTATTCGAAAATAAGGTACTAAGTATGTTAAGTCAACATATGAAACAAATTGTATTTGTAATCATGTACTATACATATTAGATAAACAAATCATGTATGTAATGCCATAATCACAGAATAGTATTAACTTGTTCATAGTATTCGTATCGATCGTGTTACCAAGTTCGTATGAATGCACTAGAGTGCAATCAATGTATGCTAATTTACAAGATTTAGTTCCTAAAGAACGGAATCCTCAAAGTCAGCATGTAGTTGTAATCACACATAGTGTAATCTCACTAGAGTTTTTAATTGGAAAATGAATAACAAGAATAAAGATAAACTTCTTGAAATTTATATTGTCATTACAAAAATAGTTGAAATATGTACATTGTTTTCGAAATTAAACAGATAATATAGAGGTTCAAATGATCATAAGTGCTTGATCATTAGTTTGAGCCTCATTAACGTTGAACACTCGTCCATTAGCATTGGCAAGCTTGGGGCAGTTTCGCTTGAAATTATTTGAGTAGGGGCTGCGTGGTTCGGGATATGATAGGTCACAGCTAGATGTCCAAATAGACCACAGATTGTACACTGGCGACAAGGAAAATTTGTTGCGTGATGATAGTTGCAATGATTGAACCGAGGTTGCTTTCCACGATAAAATCCCTTAACTAAGTTTAGTGGAACTGGTGCAGGAATTGCAAAATTCTTTGAAGTCTTGCGCTTCTTAGAATTTTTAGAAGATTAGACCTCTATTCTTTTCGAATTTCCATTAGTAGTTTCGGTGTTTTGTTTCTTGTCTCCTTTTCTAAATAGTTTCCGATAGCGGCTAATTCCTTAGCCTCCCTGTGACACCTGTGTCACTGCGACCAGCAAAAAAATACCAAATCAATGAAATATTGTATTTCATACTTTGGACTTGTATAAATATGTGTATCTTTTGCACATATCAACTCTTGTTCGATTTCAAGCTCTAAATCGCTTTCTGGAAGGTTATACGCGCACTAATGCGTAAATATAACCAGTTTAATGCAACAAACACTCCGGGATAGTGACATAGGCTTAACATACCTTAAATAACCTCTACATAACTTAGAAATAAGTTTTGGAAGGTTTGGTATGCCGAAATCAAGTTAAATCGCTTACAGGGACTAAATTTGACAAACTGCGAAAGTATGCCAATTTGAACTGTAACAGACATTCCGGAACATGACCATAAGTTAAAAATACCATAAATATCCTTTACATAGCTTAGAAATAGTCTTTGAGGTGTTCGGTGGGCTAAAATAAACTTTTGGGTCATTCAGGGACTAAAAGTGTCAAAAAGTGCATAAGTTTGCATTTTCGCGCATAACTTACGTTCTGAATACCTCCGGACATCCAAAAATTTATGTAAGCACTAAAATATTTTATTTTAGTGTTTGGCATGAGAAAAATCCATTCGTCACGCATTTTGGATCGTTTTTCGCGCTTATGCGCATTCCGTCGTAATTAAGCGAACATCGCGATCGTACGGCCAAACAAACCGACATCCTAGATATTTTTGAGCATTTTTTGAGTTCCCTATACTTTAACTTCATTTTAGAGCCTTGAAATGAGGTTAACGGGGTTCAAACGCATCGAAAATAGCTTAAACGGGCTGCAGGGACCATTTCTGCCATTTTGGAAACTTTGCTGAAACTGGTAGGCAGTGGCGTAGCGCGAGCACCTCATGCCTAGGCAGTGGCGCTACGCGACTGCCTAACCTGGACAGAAACATTGTATTTGGTCCATTTTCACTTTTGCACATGGTTTTGGGACAATCTATGGGCTCAAATGGTTTTCAAAAACCACTATCTTGAGGTGTATGGCCAAGATCAAAGCACGGTTTCCGAGGAACGATCTTAACAGCTCTACGAATCCTATAAATACCCAACCCACCCCATTGCAAAACCCACTAGAATCTTGATTTGAGAAGCTCTAAGTTGAAACCTTTGTTTCATACCTGAGCTACTTGGATCGAGGTTAGCATTCGGGGACCCTTCGTAAGTATTCCTTCGTTCTTTTATTGCTTTTCGAGTCTGAAAGTCAAACTTTGTTTGACTTTCTGCGTTGACCAGTTTATGGTCAATGCGAAGTTCATTTGAACTTCGCAACGTGATTGTAATCACGATGGTCATAGTCCCTTGGGACTATGCCTACTGATTACCACGTTGTCTAGGGTCGTAAGGATAAGCGATCTAATAAATCGATTATACCTTCGAACCCGACCCATTTGGTCGATCATTAGGATCCGACCAAATACATTAGGTGACCATAGTATATAGGGAATAACCTTCCGAGGTTATACCTTATGGTCGCTTCGTTAAGTAGTTGTATGATAGGTAGTTTATATGCCTTAGGTAAATTACCAGAATACCCTTTTCATGTATAATTGGTAATTAAGCATATGTAACCTAAACTTTTGTCACATAACTGATTATGTAACATGTTTAGGCATATAACACTTGTCATAGGACTAGTTAGACGTTCCGAACGCGTTTCACGCGAACGACGCGTTAAAGTAGCATAAGCTACCTAAACGGGTCGTAATGGGTCGTAAGCACTTATGTTAGGTTTCATTTAGTATGTAGGTTTTGTTAAACCATATTACACGAGTCTCCATACTCGTTTGGTTTACGAACCCTCATTCTATCCGATCCTCAGATTTAGATCGGGTTTATTAACATAGTTACCTATATTAGGTGCCGTTTGATATCCGTGATCTCTAGCATTGTTTGGTTGTCACTCAAGGACTACTGAGCATTCTCAAGTGAGTACATAGACCCCTCTTTTACTGTTTTCCAAACTGTTTTGGGGTGAAACACATGTGCCTACTTGTTACTTTCATGCTTTCACATCATATACCTACTATGTTCATTAGTACATTTATAGTACATGATTTCATTACATTTCATGCTATGTATGCCCATTGTGTGCGTACTTAGTACATTGCCTTACATTACATGCTATGTATGCCCATTGTGTGCGTACTTAGTACATTGCCTTACATTACATGCTATGTATGCCCATCGTGTGCGTACTTAGTACATTGCCTTACATTACATGCTATGTATGCCCATTGTGTGCGTACTTAGTACATTGCCTTACATTACATGCTATGTATGCCCATTGTGTGCGTACTTGGTACATTGTTTTACATTACATTTTATGCTATGCATGTTCATCATACTTAGTACATTTGTTACTCATCACATGCTTACATTTTTTGATACACATTACATGGTTTACATTAGACATGAACATTTTACTTTGGTAGTTTGGTTTGAGTAAGTGATTAAGTAACGAGGCGTGTGTAATATGATACAAACATGGTGGATACGCCGCTGGTACTTCCTATATATAAGTGTTTGTATGGTATTACATATCGTAGCGTTATTTGAATAATTTCAATTTGAGACATATGACATTTTATACAAATAACATACTTTTCACAAGACATTGTTTTACAAACAACTTATCTTATACAAACTCATTCTACATGGTTATTCATTTAACCATACATTATTCTCTTATTTATACATATCATCTGATCTTATCGTTTTTCAAATGATTTACAAGACAAAGCAAATTACAAGGTTCATGATTAAACATTTTCTCAAACATAAGTCATGAATCCTATTTTCTCAAAACCTATGTATCTCACAGGCATTTTTATGCTGACGTACCTATTTTCACATGTGTTTTCCGGAGATGATGCATAGGACCTATCAAGACATACTTAGGCGGACCTGTGCCTTAGTGACTTAAAACGAGACAAGAACTAGTTAATTTTTGTTATATACTCTTTGTTTCTGTTTAAAACAATGTAAACTTTCATGTTTGATTAATAAAACGAAACTTCAATTGCCATGGATTTGAAACAATTAATTCTGTTACAACACTCCCCGACATTTCCGCCACGTTTGGTTATTCCACGTGGTCGAGGTGTGACAGAAAAGATGGTATCCGAGCCAATGGTTATAGGGAATTAGGTTATTTGTAATGCTTTGTCCTAGTCTATAACCTTCTTAGGACCCTAACGCGAGTTTACTTGCGTTTAGTCATAAAACAATCCCGTCACCTATCCTTAGGCGACGACCACAACAAGAACATAAATTTCAAAACCGCTTTGAAAACTAATCATCTGTTCTAGGATGATTGATTACTAGGTTTTGAACCCTCTATTGTAAGGTTTTGAACCCCTTTGAGTTTTCAAAATCTCGTCAAGGTTTTGGGTTTTAAATAATGTGAACACGTGCAAACTGGAAGGGTGAATGCCTGTATTCTGGGTTTTCTGTCTAGGCAAGCACTTCGTATATATCTCATCAGACGCGAGACCAGTTGTGCTTACCTGGGAATTCTTGGGATGAGTGTTCACTTATAGGCGAGCATGTCTTCGCGATACATTATTTTTGACCTATTTACTTTGATTAATCACCGGGGTCGTTTGTTGCTTTGTAGTAACAAACAAATGACCACTATCCTTGCTTTCATCAGATTTGTTCATCTCATTCTTTTCGTCTAATTCTCTCACTCGTTTCATTTCATGTTTCCCCTTTTAGAATGCCTCCACGACGCGAAAATCCGGTATCTATTGAAGATCTGGCAGCTGTCATTACACAGCAAATAACTGCTGCAATCCCGAACATCGTTGCCCAATGTAACCAAGCCCTTAACAACAATAATGCCCTCTGCAACTTCAAGACGTTCAACTCGGCTAAGCCATCAAAGTTTTCTGGGTCTCAAGGAGCGACAGCACTTCTGCAATGGTTCGAGAGTCTAGAGAGCACCTTCAGGCATGTTCAATGTCCAAACGAGCGAAAGGTAGATTTCGCATCTAGTGTCTTCGAGAAACGAGCTTTGACGTGGTGGAACGGTGTGGTGAGAGATAGGGGTGCCGAAGTGGCACTGGCTCAAACGTGGGAAGAACTTAGAGCACTGATGATGAAGGAATTCTGTCCTCGTCACGAGATCAGGGCCTTGGAAAGGGAATTCGACGATCTTAAGCAAGACAGCGGTGAACATCGAGCCTACACTGATCGATATGAGGAGCTGAGCCTGTTGTGTCCTACCATGGTTACGCCTCTAGATAAGGCGATCGAAAAATACATTGATGGTCTCCCTGACTCAGTTCAGGACATTGTTACTGGTAGTAATCCCACTACGGTTAGGCAGGCCATTGAGCTAGTTGCAACCTTGACTGAATCTCAGATCAGGAAACGTAAGCTTTTTCGAAAGGGTGACAAGAAACCGGTCGAGGAATCGAAACCAATCGAGGAATCAAAGACCATGGATGAACAGACTGGATTCCCTAAGAAGTCAAAGAAGCGAAAGGCTTCTCAGAACTTCGCCATGGTTACTCACAATGATCAAGCCGTCCCCAACCAACCTGCTCAACCCCCTGCTAGGAAGCCATACAATGGAACTTCACCCTTGTGCAACCAATGTAACCTTCATCATCATGCTAATGTGAAGTGCCGCGAATGCCAAATTTGTAGACGTAAAGGTCATACAGCAAAAGTTTGCGTATCAGCAGTTGCACCAAATCAAGCTGACAACAATCCTGCTCAAGCTCGCTTTCCACCAGGTTCTTGCTACAATTGTGGCGAGATGGGTCATTTCCGAAGAAATTGCCCAAAGCTTGCTAATGCAAATCCAGCACAGGGATGAGCATCTGACCGACTAGAAGACAACACCCTTTAGAAATAATTACGTCTTATGTATTATTTTCTTTTGTTGTCAAGGTCCATGAAACAGTTGTTATCATTGTTTATAAATAAATCTTTTATTTACATTGCAATGTATTTATGAGGTTATATGTATAAAGAACATATCCCTTACAATACCGACAATCAAGGAATCGTATTCCTTGAAAAGCAAACTACCACCCAAATTTTTCTATTTTATGATCTCTTGCGTTTTCCACAAAATTCCTAAGTACCCGTTTCTCCCAAGGAAACGAAGTACAAAACGCAAGTTACAACACTGGACGAATACCCAAAGTACCACTATAAATCTTTAATAGGGTACCTAAGGGTATTTCCGTAAATCCTAAAATTGTTGTGTCTCATAATTCAGATATTATGTTCTTTGAAAACAAAATCGAATTTCTGGGAGATCTTCCTATCTTTTCAGATAGATCCCAGAGGACATTGAAGTCCATCGACTGGTTTCCATATCCATTTTCAAACGATAACAAGTTAATACCAAGTTAAACAACTATGTGATTATGTGCTTATGTGTTCCCTTTTATGTTTTTGGTGTAATCCAAGTTTTTGTTATCCAAATCCTCGTAGAATCTTCCACATCACTCGTATGAGGGATTCATAGTAGGATATCCAAAGGTACTATATTAAATCCTCAATGGGCTTTTACGTAATAGTAAAGACCCTTGGATTATATTGTACTATTACATAATTAGACCCTTGAGTGGTCTAGTTGTTAGGTCCCGGTTTGATCCGTTTCGATTGCGAACCGACTCGTACGACGTGCGGAATCCGTGCACGAGCAAGACCGAAACACACGAAAGTAATATAATCTGTGATTCTTTGATAGATTTGATAACGTACAAGAACCTGAATCACGTGGACAAGCTTTCTCTCTCTAGAACTTTCTCTCTCTAGCTCTAGATCTCCCAAGCTCCAAATGTGTAAAAGTGTCAAAAGTTCCTAAATGAAACCCTAAGGCTCCTATTTATAGGCCAAGGCTTATAAGGAGAGTTCCCCTTATTTACAATAATGCCACCTTGCCTTTTACTAACTAGATACAACATAAAGCCTAAAATTTAACAGTTTCTGCTACGGTTTGAGATGACGGAGGCGATAGACATAAATGTACTAACACTAGTTAAACAGATTGATCCAAAAAATCTGGTTAGGAATATCAGGTGATGATATAGCTGAAAGGACTCCTTGGTGGCCTAATTAAAAGGATCATTTGTCGATCTAATTAAAAGGACCCTATGGTAGTCTAGTCACACTCATCACAGGTTTGATTTTCCTCCCCTTCACATTCCAAGACAAATTGTGCGGACTGTGCAAGGAATTGCGTAATTATGGATGCATACATAATTATGAAATTCAGTGCACAGAAACCACAGCAAGTTTGGTCGTGTGTCTAGAAATGACTCATTCCGTGCATTTTCATTTCTGAAGAAATTGTGGAAAATGACTCATTCTGTTCATTTTCATTTCTGAAGAAATTGTGGAAAATGACTCATTCTGTTCATTTTCATTTCTGAAGAAATTGTGGAAAATGACTCATTCTTTTCATTTTCGTTTCTGAAGAAGTTGTGGAAAATGACTCGTTCCGTTCATTTTCGTTTCTGAAGAGGTTGTGGAAAATGACTCGTTCCGTTCATTTTCGTTTCTGAAGAGGTTGTGGAAAATGACTCGTTCCGTTCATTTTCGTTTCTGAAGAGGTTGTGGAAAATGACTCGTTCCTTTCATTTTCGTTTATGAAGAAGTTGTGGAAAATGACTCGTTCCGTTCATTTTCGTTTCTGAAGAGGTTGTGGAAAATGACTCGTTCCGTTCATTTTCGTTTCTGAAGAGGTTGTGGAAAATGACTCATTCCGTTCTTTCTCGTTTCTGAAGAATGTCTGTTGAAAATAATTCCGTTCATTTTTCATTTCTGAAAAATGTCCGTTAAAGAGAAATATCAGGATTATGCCTTGCTTATCTTTGATTGTTACTTAACACAAAGTCACAGACAGACTCCTACGAATTAATTTCGGGACGAAATTTCCTAAAGTAGGGGAGACTGTGACACCTGTGTCACTGCGACCAGCAAACAAATACCAAATCAATGAAATATTGTATTTCATACTTTGGACTTGTATAAATATGTGTATCTTTTGCACATATCAACTCTTGTTCGATTTCAAGCTCTAAATCGCTTTCTGGATGGTTATACGCGCACTAATGCGTAAATATAACCAGTTTAATGCAACAAACACTCCAGAATAGTGACATAGGCTTAACATACCTTAAATAACATCTACATAACTTAGAAATAAGTTTTGGAAGGTTTGGTATGCCGAAATCAAGTTAAATCGCTTACAGGGACTAAATTTGACAAACTACGAAAGTATGCCAATTTGAACTGTAACAGACATTCCGGAACATGACCATAAGTTAAACATACCATAAATATCCTTTACATAGCTTAGAAATAGGCTTTGAGGTGTTCGGTGTGCTAAAATAAACTTTTGGGTCATTCAGGGACTAAAAGTGTCAAAAAGTGCATAAGTTTGCATTTTCGCGCATAACTTACGTTCTGAATACCTCCGGACATCCAAAAATTTATGTAAGCACTAAAATATTTTATTTTAGTGTTTGGCATGAGAAAAATCCATTCGTCACGCATTTTGGATCGTTTTTCGCGCTTATGCGCATTCCGTCGTAATTAAGCGAACATCGCGATCGTACGGCCAAACGAACCGACATCCTAGATATTTTTGAGCATGTTTTGAGTTCCCTATACTTTAACTTCATTTTAGAGCCTTGAAATGAGGTTAACGGGGTTCAAACGCATCGAAAATAGCTTAAACGGGCTGCAGGGACCATTTCTGCCATTTTTGAAACTTTGCTGAAACTGGTAGGCAGTGGCGTAGCGCGAGCACCTCATGCCTAGGCAGTGGCGCTACGCGACTGCCTAACCTGGACAGAAACATTGTATTTGGTCCATTTTCACTTTTGCACATGGTTTTGGGACAATCTATGGGCTCAAATGGTTTTCAAAAACCACTATCTTGAGGTGTATGGCCAAGATCAACGCACGGTTTCCGAGGAACGATCTTAACGGCTCTACGAATCCTATAAATACCCAACCCACCCCATTGCAAAACCCACTAGAATCTTTATTTGAGAAGCTCTAAGTTGAAACCTTTGTTTCATACCTGAGCTACTTGGATCGAGGTTAGCATTCGGGGACCCTTCGTAAGTATTCCTTCGTTCTTTTATTGCTTTTCGAGTCTGAAAGTCAAACTTTGGTTGACTTTCTGCGATGACCAGTTTATGGTCAATGCGAAGTTCATTTGAACTTCGCAACGTGATTGTAATCACGATGGTCATAGTCCCTTGGGACTATGCCTACTGATTACCACGTTGTCTAGGGTCGTAAGGATAAGCGATCTAATAAATCGTTTATACCTTCGAACCCGACCCATTTGGTCGATCATTAGGATCTGACCAAATACATTAGGTGACCATACTATATTGGGAATAACCTTCCGAGGTTATACCTTATGGTCACTTCGTTAAGTAGTTGTATGATAGGTAGTTTATATGCCTTAGGTAAATTACCAGAATACCCTTTTCATGTATAATTGGTAATTAAGCATATGTAACCTAAAATTTTGTCACATAACTGATTATGTAACATGTTTAGGCATATAACACTTGTCATAGGACTAGTTAGACGTTCCGAACGCGTTTCACGCGAACGACGCGTTAAAGTAGCATAAGCTACCTAAACGGGTCGTAATGGGTCGTAAGCACTTATGTTAGGTTTCATTTAGTATGTAGGTTTTGTTAAACCATATTACACGAGTCTCCATACTCGTTTGGTTTACGAACCCTCATTCTATCCGATCCTCAGATTTAGATCGGGTTTATTAACATAGTTACCTATATTAGGTGCCGTTTGATATCCGTGATCTCTAGCATTGTTTGGTTGTCACTCAAGGACTACTGAGCATTCTCAAGTGAGTACATAGACCCCTCTTTTACTGTTTTCCAAACTGTTTTGGGGTGAAACACATGTGCCTACTTGTTACTTTCATGCTTTCACATCATATACCTACTATGTTCATTAGTACATTTATAGTACATGATTTCATTACATTTCATGCTATGTATGCCCATTGTGTGCGTACTTAGTACATTGCCTTACATTACATGCTATGTATGCCCATTGTGTGCGTACTTAGTACATTGCCTTACATTACATGCTATGTATGCCCATTGTGTGCGTACTTAGTACATTGCCTTACATTACATGCTATGTATGCCTATTGTGTGCGTACTTAGTACATTGCCTTACATTACATGCTATGTATGCCCATTGTGTGCGTACTTGGTACATTGTTTTACATTACATTTTATGCTATGCATGTTCATCATACTTAGTACATTTGTTACTCATCACATGCTTACATTTTTGGATACACATTACATGGTTTACATTAGACATGAACATTTTACTTTGGTAGTTTGGTTTGAGTAAGTGATTAAGTAACGAGGCGTGTGTAATATGATACAAACATGGTGGATACGCCGCTGGTACTTCCTATATATAAGTGTTTGTATGGTATTACATATCGTAGCGTTATTTGAATCATTTCAACTTGAGACATATGACATTTTATACAAATAACATATACTTTTCACAAGACATTGTTTTACAAACAACTTATCTTATACAAACTCATTCTACATGGTTATTCATTTAACCATACATTATTCTCTTATTTATACATATCATCTGATCTTATCATTTTTCAAATGATTTACAAGACAAAGCAAATTACAAGGTTCATGATTAAACATTTTCTCAAACATAAGTCATGAATCCTATTTTCTCAAAACCTATGTATCTCACAGGCATTTTTATGCTGACGTACCTATTTTCACATGTGTTTTCAGGATGATGCATAGGACTTATCAAGACATACTTTGGCGGACCTGTGCCTTAGTGACTTAAAACGAGACAAGAACTAGTTAATTTTTGTTATATACTCTTTGTTTCTGTTTAAAACAATGTAAACTTTCATGTTTGATTAATAAAACGAAACTTCAATTTCCATGGATTTGAAAAAATTAATTCTGTTACAACACTCCCCGACATTTCCGCCACGTTTGGTTGTTCCACGTGGTCGGGGTGTGACACTCCCTAAGCGTTGCAGGTTGGCTGCCAGTGACAATGTCTTGGACAAGATCAGGTAGGCCATCAATGTATTTCTCAATGGCCCGATCCAAAGGTGTGACCATAGTGGGGCAAAGTAGGCTTAACTGTTCAAATCGGTCAATGTAAGCACGGTTTTCCCCACTATCTTGTTTTAAATGATAGAATTCGTTTTCAAGTGCCCTTATTTCGCTTCGTGGGCATAATTCTTTCTTCATAAGATCTTTAAATTCTTCCCACGTTAGTGCTATTGCCATATCAGCACCTCAGTCTCTCATAAAACCATTCCACCAAGTGAGTGCTCTCCTTTGAAAGAAGCTCGAGGCGAAATCCACCTTGCGTTCATTGGGACACTAAACATGGCGGAATGTGCTTTCTATACTTTCAAACCATTGTAGGAGCGCAGTTGCTCCTTTAGACCCATTAAACCTGAGCGGTTTAGCCGAGTTGAATTGTTTATAGTTACATGGCGATAAAACATTGTTGTTGTTGTTATTGTTTTGGATTTGGTTGACTTGGGTCACAATTCCTGGGAGTAAAGTATTTAGCTGCTGAGAAATCATTGCTACCATTTCAGCGTTCCAAGTGGCGTCGCGGTGAGGAGGCATCTTGAGGGTATTGCTATAGTGAAAATCAAATAAGTTAGATTCATCAAATCATAATGAGTTTGTAATATTGTATGGTGAAATAGTAAAATCTCGTTCTTGTATTTAGAAAATACAGTGTTGCGAATTTTGTTTTGAAACATGAGTTGTTTAAAAGGTAAACTTTTGTAATATTTTTGGATGAGAGAATACAAACTAAATTAATGGTTTGTATTATAAATTCTTTACCTTTTAAAAATTTATAGCTTTTAAGACAAAATGTTTTAAATTAAAATTTTAAAATAAAGAAACTTTGTGTTTGAAATTTTGAAAATTCTCATCCAATATGGTAAAATTTAAAATTTTGAAAGACAAAGGTAGTGTTTTGAAAATGAAATAGGATCTCAGAGTGTCGTGAAATGAAATGAAATTCATTTCAATCGTCTCGAATCAAACATATCACCGAAGGTAATATGACGAAATAGTATAGTGAAAGGAAATTTGTTTCGATTGTCATGAATTGCAAACATATTACCGAGGGTAATATGAATGTGTAGTGTCACAAAGGTCATTTAGAAATCGTTCGACATGGTCAGGATGGATAGGTTTTTATAATGTTTCACGAAGACATGCTTTAGCCTATAAGTGGACACTCACCCTAAGAGTTCCCAGGTAAGAGTGACTGGTCCGATAATGCGGATTTGTACGAACACTCTAGCCTTGGACAGAAAACTCGGGGTACAGGCATCCACCCTTCCAGATTGCAAGTTTTCACATTATTAAAACCCAAGATTTCGATGAAAAACATTTGAGGAAAACATTTAAGAAATCTTTTGGTACAAAGTGTTTGAGATAAAACTTGTTGTGAAATATTTTGACGAAACGTTTAACAACACATTTTGAGAAATATTTCAATAAAAACATTTTGAGAAAAACATTTTAAGGAACACCTTAAGGCATGAAGCCTAAGGTTCAGGATAAATCATCTAGGGCTAGATGATTTGTAATTCATAGTGTAGTTGTGGCACGAATAAGGATGAGGATTTAGGAAGGAGTTCATAAGTCAACTCATGTTTGGGTCCTAGGAATGTTATAGACTAGGTTTAAGGAATGCTAATAACCTAATTCTCTATAACCAGTGCTCTGATACCAATCTGTAACACCCCAATCACGTAATACAACAACACGCGGCAAAAATATCGGGGAGTCACGTTACAAATTGCTCACAACTACTGGTACTAAATTGTTTCAATATTATTAACATCGTTTTACAAACAAGGAATACATGTAATTGTCTTTTGATTTAGAAGTCTAAGGCCTAAATCCAGTCCTATGCGTTGCACGCTTGATTAGTCGAAAACCTGAAACATATGTGAAAAACAGTCAGCATAAAAATGTCGGCGAATACATAGGTTTTGTTGGCCAAATAAATGACAAAAGTTTGATATTGCAATACTTTGATAACTACTAGAGTTGTCAATTTAAAATAAATCTTGAAGCCAAAGAATGGCAAAAGTTTAGTATTGCAATACATGAGCTTGATTGTGAAAACTTGTGGGAAACATTTTGTATATGGCAATATGATTATTACTAAGTCATTTTTACGCCGTTTGAAATTGTACAACATAATCTCATTTAAATCATCGTAAAACTCATTAATGGGTTATTATAAATTCAATCAAGGATTAATAATAACTGTTTTGAAATAAATCAAAACTTGTGTGAGTATTATATAAATCAAGTCAATGATTCATAATAATACTTAAGATATCCTTCTAAGAATCTAACATATAAATATATGGGAGATGCTACAAGGATTTAGATAATCGAACATTGAATCAATCGTACACAAAATCCTAAAGTGATTCGGGTAACGCTACAAGAATAATAAAATAAGAACACTTATATATAGGAAGTACCAGTGGCGTATCCACCATGTTCTTATTTTATTACACCCGTTTCGTTATCTAAATCACAACTACCACATAAACACATAATCGTCAACTTGTCAACAACTTGTAAACACGCATTAAAGTACCCAATGAATCCAAATAAGGACTCCAATATCAGCACTTTAAACATCCCATGTATGTTTAGCTATGAAGATAGATAAATATTACAGGGATCCGGTTCTGGTCACATTGTCTAGTCAAACACGCATTAAAGTACACAATGAATCCAAACAAGGACTCCAATATTAGCACTTTAAACATCCTATAATTATCATTCTATGAAGATAGATAGATGCTAAGAGGATTCGGTCTCGATCACATTGGATCATTGTATCACATCATCCTAAATCCTGATAGTGATTCGGGATAACGCCACGAAGGGTAATACAATAAGCACACTTATATATAGGAAGTACCAGCGGCGTATTGTAACGACTCTCCTAGGACCCTTAAGGTAACCCTAAACGCTCCTAAATACACCCCGAGTGTGAGAAACGGACCCGAAATACCTTCGTGCTTGGAGAAATCAAGAAAAACAAGATTTTTGGTTCGCTCGCGAGCCGCGTAAGAGTTAAGCCAAGCTTACGCGGGCCGCGACAGCAATGCAAACTACCGGATAATGATCAAGGCCACGTGGCACGACACGTGTCGAAACCTCTGATGACTCAGCCGACCTAGACTTCCTCGCGGGCCGCGTAGATGTTCCTTCGAGTTTACGTGGGCCGTGACACGCCCCATTTCCAGCCCTATAAATAAGGAGTTCGAGTTCAGTTGAAAGTCGCTCAATTCTTTTCTTCTTTTAGCTTCTATTATAGCAAAGTAATAGCTCGGGTATTATACTCTAAAACCCGAAACTCTGCTCGTTATCAGGGTAATAACTCTAATCACGGACACGGTACTATATCCGATTGATTGAAACTGATCCAACGGATGTTTAAGTGTTGCCTGTATACGGCTATACTTTGTCATTCGTTGTGAGTTTTGATCTCGTGAATATCGTTAAAGTTGAATTGAGTAATACACTAATATGAGTTCCATTGTAGCTAGAAATTAGAACTTGTAACCAGGGAACTACTAAGCTAGAATACTTAGCGATTAAGTAAACTTAGTAGTTAAGATAACTTAGCGGTTAAGAAACCTTAATAGATAAGTTAAACTTAATCAGCTAAGTAAGATTAATCAATCAGTTAAGTATGATTAATTAAGTTAAGTATGATTAATTAATCAGCTAAGCGAGATTAATTAAGCTAAGCAAGATTAATTAAGTAAGTAAATTAAACACCTAAATAGATATACATGAAAATAAATATATATGAGATAGATAATATCAAAGGAAGGTGCAAGGAAGGTATAAGAAGATATATATATATATATATATATATATGGGTAGGAAGCTTCCTAGAAAATGTATAGGTAACTTCTTAGAAAAGCTATATGAAATTTCCTAGAAATTTCATATTTCCTACCTATAAATAGGAAGCTTAGGATTCATTTTTCTTTGCTCATTCCTTCTATTCTTCTCTCTATACGTTGGTGTTCTAACCAATAATCACCGATGCGATATTCTGTCCGATCGATTCGGGAACCAACTAACGAATGCCAAAGTGCTGTACTTTGTGAATTTCATTAAACGAATGCCAAAGTGCTGTCTAAACAAGACTATACTTTGTGAATTTCGTTAAGGTTCTGATCTCGTGACCATCGTTAGGTTTGATGTGGCTTTACACTAATACGTATTCCACTCTGTTAAACTAAATGTTTAACTACCCGAAACTCTACACTATACACTTACAATCAAACAAGATGCTTAATCATCAGTAGATTCAGAACTGTAAAGTAGATGCTTGTTTAATCAAGACTATATGCTAACAAGGTGAGTCATTCTCTTTTTATCAACAATGTTTTACAATACTCAAATCATTTTCAAAAGTTATAGTTACAGGGATTAAGTCGTGGTTATCTTGAATCACTGGCAAGTGGGGTATTGTGCACATTACTAATTTCTCATGGTTAGGTTCACCAACCTAACAGTGATAATCATCACTACTTGGGTGAAAGGACCCAATAGTGGTATCACCATCGTCACCAGGGTGTGACACGGCGTCAGATAACAATAAGTTAGTAGCCATTGTAATCGCTCTTATGATGTAATCTATAACAATGTGTCATTTTTGTAAAAACTGAATGAACTCACCAGTATTTCCTGCTGACCAAATGTTTTTAAAACGCGTTTCAGGTAATTACAGTAGATCGGAATAGGAGTTGGATACGGCACCAAAAGGCTTACAGAAGTGGTTGAATTTATCAATTAAATTAAATTAAGAAAAGTTGTTTTATGTATTCGGGTTTATCCCATATTAAAGCTACCTTTCAAAACATGGTTTTATCCCATCTATTTAATAAATAAAATCCGATGTTTTCTAAACTCTGATATTTTTCCTAACTCACGGTCCTGATGAAATTTCCGCTGCACTACTTTTCTAAATAACCACCGGTACCACTGAACTGGTTCGCGGCTCCCGATTCCGTCCAGGGTGGGGTCGGGGGTCGTGACACGTATCCACCATGTGTTTATTGGTATTATTCTAGTTTCGTTATCTAAATCACCAACAATCTACACATAAACCACAACCATCGAGTTGTAAAGTACTTCTTAAAAATAACACTATGAAGATAGGAAGATCTAAGACTGTACTTCAAATATCCTATAAGAATCTAACTATGAAGATAGGTAGATCTTTTAAGGATTTAGATAAACATCGTATTTGCATAATCGGAATAGTACACATAAAAGCACTTAGTAAACACATATATGCCTTACATTTGGAAAACAAATCGGTTATACATATGAATCACCCAAAAATATTTGAAAATGGTAAAAGATGGGAACTATGTACTTGCCTAGGATTGCGTATAGTTCTTGTTCAAAGGATATAACAAAGCTCAAAAGACCAAGAGTTCAAGTGTTGAAGCGGTTCCTAGTGTAACGGATACTATGTTAGTGAATCGACACCTAAATCGGAAGATCGGGTAGAATGAGGTCTCGCAAACCAAATGAGTATTGGAACTCATGTGATATGGTTTAACAAAGCCTACATTCTAGAATGGAACCTAACCTAAGGGCTTATGACCCATTACGAGTCGTTAAGGTAGTCTACGCTACTTTAACGCGTCGTTCGCGCAAAAGCGCGTTCGGACCGCCTAACTAGTCCTATGATAAGTATTATATGCCTTAACATGTCTACTAATGTTGCATAATCAGTTTAGATGTCAAAATTTAGGTTACATATGCTTAAAATGAAATTATGTGTAAAAATGGCATTTTGGTCATTTTCCTAAGGCATATAAACTACCTATCATACGACTAACTAAACGAAGTGACCATAAGGTATAACCTCGGAAGGTTATTCCCTATACAACTATGGTCACAAAACATGTTTGGTCGGATCCTAACGATCGAAGAAACAGGTCGGGTTCGAAAGTCTAAGCGGTTGTCAATCAAGACCGCTTGACTTACGACCCTAAACAAGCACTAGACTAAAACTGACGAGTTAAACATGTTAAAACATGTTTAACTAAGTTAGAAAACAGGTTTGATATCAAAACAAAGTGTTTTGATACCTGAAAATAGCTTCGTTGCAAAATACACATAAATACGCATTTTGATCGAAACTTTGACTCGTCACTTCGACTAATCGACGTGGTAATCAGTAGGTATAGTCACAAGGGACTATAACCATCGTGATTACGCTCACGTTGCAAAGTTCGATTGAACTTTGACATGACCAATTCAAGGTCAAAGCAGAAAGTCAAACACTGTTTGACTTTCATGCTTGAAAAGCATAAATAAGCATGAAAGAAGCTTACAAAGGGTCCAAGCTAGGAAGGATTGATCTAAATTACTCAGGTGTGAAGCCTTCAACAATGTGAGAGCTCCAACTTAGAGTAAATCAGATCAAATGTGAGGAATGAAGCTTGAACTAAGTTTGTATTTATAGAAAGGCATAATCTATCAAGATCTTTACAAGTGTTTTTTGCAAGAATCAAGGCTTAATCTAAGCCATACACTTATGCCCATTGATTAGAATACAATGGGAACTCAAAAACAAGCTCATTGTATCCAAAATCAGGGATTAAAACCACTGAAATCAGCTGCTGTGACCAAGTTCATTGTTTTTGATCTGGCAGTTGGTCGGTACCCCGCGAAGACAGGAACACAGGTCTTCGCGCCCCGCCTAGATAGTTTGACAGAATGTCAATTTTAGTCCCTGCAAGCTTAAAACTTTGATTTTGATACATTTTCGACGTGTTTAAGCCCCGTTAACCCCATTTCAAGGCTCTACAATGAAGTTAAAGCATAGGGAACACGAAATATGCTTGAAAACATCTCGGATGTCAGTCCGTTTGGTCGTACGGTCGCGTTATTCGGTTAATTACGAAGGAAACTCGAACGGACGCGAAAACGATCCAAATTACGCTACGAATGGTATTTTTGTATTCCAATCACTAAAATAAAATATTTTAATGATTAAAAAAAATTTTGGATGTCTGGATATGTTCAGAACGTAAGACATGCGCGTAAATGCAAACTTATGCACTTTTTGACGCTTTTAGTCCCTATTGATCAAATAAGCAGATTTTCGCATAACGAACCCCTCAAAGCCTATTTCTAAGCTAT
Organism: Helianthus tuberosus; assembly: GCA_030545235.1. Classification (NCBI taxonomy): domain Eukaryota; kingdom Viridiplantae; phylum Streptophyta; class Magnoliopsida; order Asterales; family Asteraceae; genus Helianthus; species Helianthus tuberosus. Next base: position 108,774,329 of record CM060450.1, read on the forward strand.
GTAAAGGATATTTAGGGTATGTTTAGCTCATGATCAAGTTCCGGAATGTTCGTTGCTATATGAATCAGTAGACTTTCACAGTTTGACGCAAATAGTCCATGTGATCGAATAAACTTGTTTTTGACACACCAAAGCCTTCAAAATTTATTTGTAAGTTATATAAAAGTTATTTAGGGTATGTTAAGCCTATGTCACTGTTCCGGAGTGTTTGTCGCATTAAACTGATTACGTTTACGAATCAGTTTGCGTATAACTTTCCAGAAAGTGATTTAAAGTTTGAAATCGAACCAGAATCAAAACGTGAAATTGTGAAACACAAATGAGAAATTTTTGAGACCAAAACACATTGTTTCTTTGATAAATGATTTTGTTCTACATCGTGCGATGTTTACAGAGCACAAGTGTCACAGTCTCCCCTACTTTAGGAAATTTCGTCCCGAAATTTATTCGAAGTAGACCGTAGAGTGTAATTGAAACAACTGATGGATAAGCAAATTGCTAGATCCCAAAGATGCGGAGCATCATTTGGTGTTGGAAATTTTAGGGGATTCAAAACGTGATTGGGATATTCAAAGTATCTCAAGGTATTCAACCATTTGAAACCTGTGAAATTAAAGAAAAAGTCGACAAGTGTTCAAAAATCGTTTGAGTATGGCACTCTGTTGTACTAAGCTCTTAGTGTAATTCCTAGCAAACAAAGGGGTGTACATTCAAGCCCTACATGTACACGGTTTCTAACATCCCACGAGGTACATCCCATGTACTATGAACATCTCATGCATAGGAGACGGGTCAACATACCTATGGCATCAAGATCGTCATCTTTAACACCATAATATACTCCCGGTCGGCTCGATTTGAGTTAATGAATGTACTCGTCGTCATCCATTGTAAATAACCACAAAATATCAAATAAGCACATAATCACATAATGGTCCAAGATAACATAAAATCACCAAGTGATTTTAGCAACGTTCTGAAGAATAACACAATAAGAACACTTATATATAGGAAGTACCATCGGCGTATCCACCATGTTCTTATCGCATCATACTCCTCCCGTTACCTTAATGACTCTAGATTTTATGCCACCATACTTAACAAGGCTTACTATGATTCTCATGCATCGAATCTCATAATTAAGTGTGCGCCCATAATTACTCCTTTCGTCGTATGGTCCACATAGCTCTTCTTGTTAAGCGAGGGTAAACAAATAATAAGGTCGAACTATCATCTAAATCAAATAAACATCGTCACAACATAACATCTGTCAAATCGAATCGTTTTTTATACTAGCAATGATAGCACTACTTGTTTTGCAAACAACAATTTAGTAGTAGGTATTTCATTCTAGTACAAACGTTTATATATGTTTCATAATAGCCAAACAGGTAGAATGCAACATATACTAATCATGCATTGTTATCATAATGTAAGCATACCGAGAAAATGTTTTCAAATCATTTGCTAGGTATGCTAAGTTAACACACTAAGCAAAATGTATTTGAAAATAAGGTACTAAGTATGTTAAGTCAACATACGAAGCAAATTGTATTTGTAATCATGTACTATACATATTAGATAAACAAATCATGTATGTAATGCAATAATCACATAATAGTATCAACTTGTTCATAGTATTCATATCGATCGTGTTACCAAGTTCGTATGAATGCACTAGAGTGCAAACAATGTATGCTAATTTACAAGATTTAGTTCCTAAAGAACGGAATCCTCAAAGTCAGCATGTAGTTGTAATCACACATAGTGTAATCATGATAGAGTTTTTAATTGGAAAATGAATAACAAGAATAAAGATAAACTTCTTGAAATTTATATTGTCATTACAAACATAGTTGAAATATGTACATTGTTTTCAAAAATAAACAGATAATATAGAGGTTCAAATGATCATAAGTGATTGATCATTAGCTTGAGCCTCATTGACGTTGAACACTCGTCCATTAGCATTGCCAAGCTTGGGGCAGTTTCGCTTGAAATGATTTAAATCACCACAGTTGAAACATGCTCGAGGGCAAGTCTGAGTAGGGGCTGCGTGGTTCTGGATACGACAGGTCACAACTAGATGTCTAAATAGACCACAGATTGTACACTGGCGACAAGGAGAATTTGTTGCGTGCTGATAGTTGCAATGATTGCACCGAGGTTGCTTTCCACGATAAAATCCCTTAAAGGGTATTGAGTTTAGTGGAACTGGTGCAGGAATTGCAAAATTATTTGAAGTCTTGCGCCTCTTAGAATTTTTAGAAGATTCGACCTCTTTTCTTTTCGAATTTCCATTAGTAGTTTCGGTGTTTTGTTTCTTGTCTCCTTTTCGAAATAGTTTCCCTTTTCTAACGTGGGAGTCGGTTAAGATAGCGGCTAATTCCTTAGCCTCCCTAAGCGTTGTAGGTTGGCTGCCAGTGACAATTACTGGACAAGATCAGGTAGGCCATCAATGTATTTCTCAATGGCCCGATCCAAAGGTGTGACCATTGTGGGGCAAAGTAGGCTTAACTGTTCAAATCGGTCAGTGTAGGAACGGTTTTTCCCACTATCTTGTTTTAGATGATAGAATTCATTTTCAAGTGCCCTTATTTCGCTTCGTGGGCATAATTCTTTCTTCATAAGATATTTAAATTCTTCCCACGTTAGTGCTATTGCCATATCAGCCCCTCGGTCTCTCATAATACCATTCCACCATGTGAGTGCTCTCCTTTGAAAGACGCTCGAGGCGAAATCCACCTTACGTTCATTGGGACACTGAACATGGCGGAATGTGCTTTCTAGACTTTCAAACCATTGTAGGAGCGCAGTTGCTCCTTCAGACCCATTAAACCTGAGCGATTTAGCCGAGTTGAATTGTTTATAGTTACATGACGATAAAACATTGTTGTTGTTGTTTTGTTTTGGATTTGGTTGACTTGGGTCACAATTCGTGGGAGTAAAGTATTTAGCTATTGAGAAATCATTGCTGCCATTTCAGCGTTCCAAGTGGCGTTGCGGTGAGGAGGCATCTTAGGGTATAGCTATAGTGAAAATCAAATAAGTTATATTCATCAAATCTTCATGAGTTTGTAATATTGTATGGTGAAATAGTAAAATCTCGTTCTTAGATCTCGTTCTTGTATTTAAAAAATACAGTGTTGTGAATTTTGTCTTGAAACATGAGTTGTTTGAAAGGTAAACTTTTGTAATATTTTTGGATGAGAGAATACAAACCAAATTAATGGTTTGTATTATAAATTCTTTACCTTTTAAAAATTTATTGCTTTTAAGACAAAATGTTTTAAATTAAAATTTTAAAATAAAGAAACTTTGTGTTTGAAATTTCGAAAATTCTCATCCAATATGGTAAAAATTTGAAATTTTGAAAGACAAAGGTAGTGTTTCGAAAATGAAATAGGATCTCATAGTGTCATGAAATGGAATGAAATTCATTTCAATCATCTCGAATCAAACATATCACCGAAGGTAATATGATGAAATAGTATTGTGAAAGGAAATTTGTTTCGATTGTCATGAATAGCAAACATATTACCGAGGGTAATATGAATGAGTAGTGTCACAAAGGTCGTTTAGAAATCGTTCGACATGGTTAGGATGGATAGGTTTTTATAATGTTTCACGAAGACATGCTTTAGCCTATAAGTGGACACTCACCCTAAGAGTTCCCAGGTAAGAGTGACTGGTCCGATAATGCGGATTTGTACGAACACTCTAGCCTTAGACAGAAAACTCAGGGTACAGGCATCCACCCTTCCAGAATGCATGTGTTCACATTATTAAAACCCAAGATTTCGATGAAAAACGTTTGAGGAAAACATTTAAGAAATCTTTTGATACAAATTGTTTGAGATCAAACATGTTGTGAAATATTTTGACGAAACGTTTAAGAACATATTTTGAGAAATATTTCAATAAAAACGTTTTGAGAAAAAACATTTTAAGGAACACCTTAAGGCATGAAGCCTAAGGTTCAGGATAAATCATCTAGGGCTAGATGATTTGTAATTCGTAGTGTAGTTGTGGCACGAATAAGGATGAGGATTTAGGAAGGAGTTCCTAAGTCTACTCATGTTTGGGTCCTAGGAAGGTTATAGGCTAGGCTTAAGGCATGCTAATAACCTAATTCTCTATAACCAGTGCTCTGATACCAATCTGTAACACCCCAATCACGTAATACAACATCACGCGGCAGAAATATCGAGGAGTCACGTTAGAAATTGCTCACAACTACTGGTACTAAATTGTGTCAATATTATTAACATCGTTTTACAAACAAGGAATACATGTAATTGTCTTTTGATTTAGAAGTCTAAGGCCTGAAGGCAGTCCTATGCGTTGCATGCTTGATTAGTCTAAAACCTGAAACATATGTGAAAAACAGTCAGTATAAAAATGCCGGCGAATACATAGGTTTTGTTGGCCAAATAAATGGCAAAAGTTTGATATTGCAATACTTTGACAACTACGAGAGTTGTCAATTGAAAATAAATCTTGAAGCCAAAGAATGGCAAAAGTTTAGTATTGCAATACATGTTCTTGATTGTGAAAACTTGTGGCAAAAAGTTTGTATATGGCAAGATGATTATTACCAAGTCATTTTTATGCCATTTGAAATTGTACATCGTAATCTCATTTAAATCATCGTAAAACTCGTTAATATGTTGTTAGAAATTCAATCAAGGATTAATAATAACTGTTTTGAAATAAATCAAAACTTGTGTGAGTATTATATAAATCAAGTCAATGATTCATAATAATACTTAAGATATCCTTCTAAGAATCTAACATATAAAGATATGGGAGATGCTACAAGGATTTAGATAATCGAGCATTGAATCAATCGTACACAAAATCCTAAAGTGATTCGGTTAACGCTACAAGAAAAATAAAATAAGAACACTTATATAGGAAGTACCAGCGGCGTATCCACCATGTTCTTATTTTATTACACCCGTTTCGTTATCTAAATCACAACTACCACATAAACACATAATCGTCAACTTGTCAACAACTTGTAAACATGCATTAAAATACCCAATGAATCCAAATAAGGACTCCAATATCAGCACTTTAAACATCCCATGTATGTTTAGCTATGAAAATAGATAAATATTACAGGGATCCGGTTCTGGTCACATCGTCTAGTCAAACACGCATTAAAGTACACAATGAATCCAAACAAGGACTCCAATATTAGCACTTTAAACATCCTATAAGAATCATTCTATGAAGATAGATAGATGCTAAGAGGATTCGGTCTCGATCACATTGAATCATTGTATCACATCATCCTAAATCCTAATAGTGATTCGGGATAACGCCACGAAGGGTAATGCAATAAGCACACTTATATATAGGAAGTACCAGCAGCGTATCCACCATGTGTTTATTGTATTATTCTAGTTTCGTTATCTAAATCACCAACAATCTACACATAAACCACAACTATCGAGTCGTAAAGTACTTCTTAAATATCTCATTATGAAGATAGGAAGATCTAAGACTGTACTTCAAATATCTTATAAGAATCTAACTATGAAGATAGGTAGATCTTGTTGGTGCACACATCTGTCGTCTTCGTCTTATATCGAGTCTTGTGCGTAGAATGTTAGATCAGTGCACGTAATTCGAGATATAGTGGTTTAGCTTGAATGAATAGGTTTCGCTTGAAAGAGAGTAGGTCAGTTTCAAGCGAAAGCAACCAAGGAGGTTTCGCTTGAACTGAGTCTTGTCACTTTCAAGCGATACCTTGACACCTATATATAGCCATTCAAGCGGTCTCATTTGTAACAGTTGCTGAAAATCATACCGAAGTGCTGCCGGTTTGATTCCTTATTGTAATCGTTGTTATATCAATCAGAAGAGTGTTTAAAGTGATATCCTGTCTATTTCTACTCAATTCTCTTTGATTCAAACTGTTTGTGTGATTCCGCCTCATAAACAGTGGTATTTTGACTCGGATTGACTCATTTGATCGTCAATATCGATCCTACAATTGGTATCAGAGCCAGTCATGAGCCAATATACCTGAATCAAAGCTTTTTCTACACAAAATCTGATTTCTAGACTTTTACACGGACAAAATGGACTGAATTTTGGACAGTGTGTGTGAAACTGAGTTTTAACAAACCCTTGAGAATATCAGCTTAAAATTCGAAGTAAAACTTGTAAAAATGGCCTGTAAACCTGGTTTCGCTTGAACGAACAGTTGGGTTTCGCTTGAAAAAGTGGTGTTGTTTGAAGCGAAACACAGGCTTTCGCTTGAATATTCACGTTTCGCTTGAATTTGTGAGGTTAGTTCAAGCGAAACCGACTATTGTTGTGGTTTCGCTTGAAACCAGCAGTTCGCTTGAAATATTCTGTTGTTTCGCTTGAATTTTGCTGTGGTTCCGCTTGAATCACACAGTTTGCTTGAAAATTGTTTTCATCTTGAAAACTGTTTTCGCTTGAGTATAGCTGATTTCTCAGAAAAGTCCATAGTGTTCGTGATAGTGTTCAATCGTCTGATTTTGTGAAAAAAATTATGTTTTGAAAACTTTGAAAAACCAAAACATGGATTCCGAGTTTTACAACGCATTTGCTACCCCGACTACTCCGGCTGGCATTGCTCAGAACATGAATTTGGAAAATGAAACGGGAACTACTCAGAAACCCCCGAAGCTAATGAGTATTGAAGAGTATTATGGATGGAAAGATAGGTTCGAAAACTGGGTACAAGCTAATCATCTCAGATCTTGGGAGTGCATTCTGAAGAAATATGTTTTACCACAAACTGATCTGCATGTTGAGAAAGCAATATCTGAGTTTAGTGATCAAGAACGTGATATGTATAGAGCTGAAAAAATGATGATTAGTTTACTTCAGCAAGCTATCAAAGAAGACATCTTTGTGTTACTTCAACATGACAAGACTTCAAAATCGATCTGGGATGCTCTTAGAGTCAAGTTTGAGGGTAGTGAGAATATGATCAAGAGCAAGAAAGCACTGCTCAAGAAAGAATTTGATCTGTTTACAAGTCTACCGGGTGAAGATACAAAGAAGCTAATTGAAAGATACTGCCACTTAGTGCGATCCATGTCGATGCTGAGTATAAAAAAGGATCATGAAGAATGGGTAGACAAGTTAGCTGATGCTTTACCACAAAAGGAATGGGGCACATACTTGATGATTTTGAAGAACCCTGGGGTTTATGATGGGTTAACGATTTCTCAGTTTATCGAGAAGATTGAGGGTCAAGATTTGGAACAGCAGAATATCGCGAGGATGAACAGTCCAAGTGGTCAACAGGATGTAAAAATGTATTACAAAGGCAGTGTTCCAGAAGTTGAAAGAAGCCCGAAAATACAAACTGCATTTAGTGCTGGAGATTCTACAGAAAAGGTTGATCAAAGTCCTAAAAGCAGCAGTGGTTTCTCTTCATACCCGAGTGTCAATCCAAAAGATACTACATCAAGCTTCAGTTCTCAAAGTACGAAAAGTGGAAGTGGTTATGTGATACAATGTAATATTGCTTTGAATCTTCCTGATGGTCAAAGTTTTTCAGAAGAGGTTGCTAAAGATCACATAGCGTTGCTTGGTTCCGTGTTACTATCTTATGAAGGTTTGGTCGCAGGACGGATCGGGAATCCTATGCTCACAAAGGAGGATTACGATCAGATAGATGCAGAAGAAATGGAACTTATGGATATCAAATGGTGTCTAGCTAGCGTTCTGAGAAGAGCTGAAAAATTCAAGCTGATTACTGGAAGAAATGACTTTCTTGATGCACACGTTTCTACTTTGGGGTTTGATAAATCTAAAGTTACTTGTTTTCGATGCAGGGAGAAAGGTCATTTCAAGAGAGAATGCAAGAACCTAGAAGCAAGTGACGTGAAGAATCCATTCGGAAAAGATGACTACTACCGGAAAGCCATATATCAATAGGTTGGTCAACAACAACTACAAGAACCACAGGTGGCTCATGGTAGAAAAGTGATCGAGGATTCAAAAAGAGCATGTCTGGGGAATCAAGAGAAATTTAACTGGAATTTTCAAGATGATGAAAAATTGCCTGAAGGTTTTAGCTGGGATATATTTGTGAATGATAAAGGAGATTTCAAAGCATTCATTGCTAAAATTTTGAAAGAACCAGATATGTTTACTACATGGATGAAGTCTATTGGTGAGACTGTGAAGAATGTGGAGAAAGAGTCTGTTGCATCTGAAGAAAGCTCACATAGCTCAGATGAAAGTTCACAAAGTGATGAAAGTTCAGAAAAGGAAGTTGTTTTTGACCAAACACCAGTTGATTCTGCTTCTTCGGATGATAATGCTGAAAAGTCAATTGAGTTTGATCAATTATCAACTGATGACAGCAGTAGTGATGATGAAGAAGAAAGACATATTAATGTTGCTAAATCTCATCTATCTCCTGAAAGTTTTCATTTTTATTTTGCAGATCGCTTGGAAAAACTGAAAGAGAAACAAGCTGCAAAAGAACAAATGAAACAGAAATCTGAAAGTGGTGATCAAACAAAGGAAACTGTTCAGAATGAAGAACTAAAAAGTGTTTCTGAGGAGATTGCTGAACCGGAAAAGATATATGAAGCAGAAAAGGTGGTTGAAGTTGAAAAAATCATAGAAGTTGAAAAGATTGTGGAAGTCATCAAACCTTGCTTGAAGTGTTTGGAACCATGCAAGGAATGTGCAGCAAAAGAAGAGAAGTTGGCTGAGCTTGAGAAGATGAAATAACAATTATTGTTCAATCTCAACTATGTGAAAGAATCTTATGATGTCTTGAACAAAACAGTAACTGGTCTTCAAAAGACAAATTCTGAAAGAGAACAAGCACTAACAATGATGAATGCTGTGATGATGACAAAACAGAAAGCTATAAACTTCTACATCGAAGAAAGTGCTAAGTGGAAGCAAGAGTTATTCTAGTTCTGATTATCTTATTGATAGAATTTATCCGACTGTTGCAGGTATGGAAGCTTTTCAAGATGAGAAGCCTAAGAAAAAGGATACTGGTAAGAAACCGACTGCTAGCTATAACAAGTGTCCGCCTCCGATCTGAGAAGGTTATTCTCCCAGAAAACCAATTGAGGAGCAAGTCGAAAAAGCAGTCAATATAAAGTTAAAAACTGATACAACTGATGATTTACCAGAAAACATTGACGTTACTTTCACATCGTCTGACACTGATCATGAGTCTGAGTTAATAAAAAAGGTGGTCGATCAGGTGTTAGATACTGATGAGGAATCTGAGTCAAAGTCTGAGTCTGGAGGTTCAAGTTCGTCAGTCAACAGTCCAAAATCGTCGGTTAAACGATCTTACAGTAAAGAGTTTTTGTTATCAAAATCGAATTTGAATGATGAAACATTTGAAGTAGCATACACTTTAAATGATTCTGACAAATTATATTCTGATAAAGAGTTTCCAATAAGAAGTGTTAGATTTGAAATGATCAAAAAGGTTTTCAAAATGACAGAAATTAAGATTTCTGAAATAAAAGATTTAAATCTTAATGGAAAACCTAAAAAATACACTTCAAGAGTACAACAACGATTAAACAAGAAAAAGGGTTACAATTCTGGTTCTGGTTTTCAAAAGAAACCAAACCATAATGGTAGATACAAAAAGAAAGGATTAGGTTTTATTCCACCAGAAAATTATAAAAATGAGAAAAATTCTAAAACAAAAATAGAATTTGTTTCAGGTGGAAGTGCAGAAGAAGAACAGAAGAAGCCGTTCTGGAAACAATCAAACCAGGAGTTTCTTGCTGAGAAGAAAAGGAATGGAACTGGAGTGTTTCATCCAAAAGAGACTCGAACCTGTTTCAAATGCAATGAAGTTGGTCACATTGCATGGAACTGTCCGAAAAATGCTAAGACTAAACAGGGAGTTTCTGAAAAACTGAAAGAAATAGTTGTTGATGTTGAACCACCAACCGAAAAATTCAGAATTTTTGAAAACTCAACTTATGAGGTTAGTGAATGTTCTAAAAAGAATTTTTACAAAAAGAAAGCAAAAGATAACCAAATATGGGTTGTCAAGAAGGGTGATGTAAAAGTTGGCGATGATTCTGGTTTCACAAAGCCAGAAGAGCCACAAGGTGAGATAAAAGAGGTAAATTCTGTATTTTCAGTGAATGATGATGAATTTCCATCATTGACGTTTGAAAAGATTAAGCAAAAGGTTGGTAAGGTTGAGATTTCAAATCAATTCTTTTCTGATAAAAAGGAATTTGATGTTGAAAAAGTTTTCAATGGAAATGTTAAGAAAATTTTTGGGAAAATGCTTGATGGGAAAGTAAAAGGGGTTAAAGATTTTTATGCAACAAAGAAAGCAACTTACAACCCTACTGAACAAGAGATAAAAGAGCTAAAAACACCCAAGGTTGGTCAGACTTGGGTGGAAATTCTTTTCCCTTAAACAATCTGACTTTGCCGGAGATCCCAAGTTTGTAATCGTGGATCAGGAATCGGCATCTTTCTTGATAATTGATGATTGTGAATGAATCTTATAATAGTTGAATTTTTACAGGATAAGTGTGAATTGCCGAAGCTTCCAGGTTGGTAAGTGTGAAGCAGGAATCGGCATCTTTGTTGGTAAAATGAATTTGTGTAGATGTGATATTCCTACAAGTGGTAAATCAAGGACATTAAGTTGTACTTGTTTTTCCTACAAATGGTTAATCAAGGTCATTAGGTTGAACTTGATTGGACCATACTTACATGTGATATTAGAAGAACAATGTGATGAACCAAACCCCTAACTTACAAGTGGTAAAACCAACAAAACATATTTTCCGGAAAAATCATTTTGGTTAAAACAAACTTAAGTATTTTGAAATCATAATGAGAAAATAGTTTTGTGTAAGGGGGAGTTCGGATTGTTTATGCCAAGTGGATGGCGAATTGAAGCGATTTGATATCGGTTGTCAAGTTTTTGTACAGTTTATTTTCAAATTTTCTTTAATGTGTTTGCATTTTATGGGGAGTAGAAATTTTCAGAAAATCCAAAAACATTAGAAAATTTGAAAAAGACAAAAACATGATAAAATCAAAAATGATTTTTTGTGTCAAAGAAGAGGAAATGATAGTACATCAGTAGACAGTTACAGTATGCTAAAGAAATGTAATGATTAAATAGCGTTAAACGGTCTCACTGATGATATGCCGATAGGTTTTTACACATTTAGTAAGCTTTTTCGGGATATAAACTTAAATTCAAACTTGCTTATTTTGTGGGGAACACTACTTGGATATATAGGTAACCCCTGAAATCTCGTTTGAAAGGTCCCTCTTTCTGAGATACTAGATCTTTATGCTCAGTGATATCTGGGGTATTATTCTGGGACTTCTGCTGAATGGAAGTTCTGACCTAGTCCTCGAATAATACTTTCTGCTTGCTTGAAACATAGCGCCGCCCTCAGCAAATTGATGAAACAATAAAATTGATAGTCATTGATGTTGTAATACAAAAGATCCCCTAAAGGGGACACACCAAAAGTCGAGCCGTCATCTCTCTGCTGAACGGAAGTTCTGACCTGAGCTCTCACGGTTTCGTACTATAATTTATCCCCTTACAGATATCATCTGTGGTATACTCACCTGTAAGATTGAATATTGGGATCTGGATACGGGAGTATATTCAAGAAGTGGGACACATGAATGAGTTTAAGTCCTTAAACATCTAACTCATATCCTGAATCAGTTGAAATTTGTGTGAAAATTTAAGTGGATCAGTATATCGGCAATCTAAGTGAATTGTTTATTTCTTAATGTGTAATTAAGCTCAACGGTACTTGTGACTTGTCAAGAACTGATATGATCCTCTTACACAAATCTCACAAAAATATTGTCTGTAAATATTTCTTTACTGCATTTCTTAATATCTCAAAATCCAAAAAGATTTTCAGTGTGTTTTAACATAATTTTTGAAAAATCCAAAAAGATTTTCGACAACTGATGTTGGAGAGCTGATTTTCAAAATTCTAAGTGCTAGACATGATGAACAAATGGTTTGGGAGAATGTGTTTTGAAAAGAAAAATGATTAATTTTTTGCAAATGGTTCATCAGAATTTATCATTGATAAATCATTCTGGTTTAATTTGAGAGAGAATCTGGGTTTATAAATTTGTTAAATGTTAAATTTGTGAAATTTATTTCTGGGTTAAGAATGTGCAGGTGTAGCCAGGTTTCGATCTTGAACCTGATGATAGAGAGACAGGTTCCGATACCTGAGGAATTTGTGATTTTATCGAGCCAGACTGCGATCCCAGCATATCGAAAGGGGAAGTCTGAAGACATCTGAGTAGAGATTGTTCGTGGAGAGTTTGCTAGAGAGAGAAGGATTTGGAGTGAGTCAAGAGCTAGGACAAGATTTTGGAAGTTCAAAGACTGATAAAGACTGAAGATTGTGTAGACTCGACATTTAAGACTCGTCAACATCTGAGGGGGAGTCTGTTGGTGCACACATCTGTCATCTTCATCTTATATCGAGTCTTGTGCGTAGAATGTTAGATCAGTGCACGTAATTCGAGATATAGTGGTTTAGCTTTAATGAATAGGTTTCGCTTGAACTGAGTCTTGTCACTTTCAAGCGATACCTTGACACCTATATATAGCCATTCAAGCGGTCTCATTTGTAACAGTTGCTGAAAATCATACCGAAGTGCTGCCGGTTTGATTCCTTATTGTAATCGTTGTTATATCAATTAGAAGAGTGTTTAAAGTGATATTCTGTCTATTTCTACTCAATTCTCTTTGATTCAAACTGTTTGTGTGATTCCGCCTCATAAACAGTGGTATTTTGACTCGGATTGACTCATTTGATCGTCAATATCGATCCTACATATCTTTTAAGGATTTAGATAAACATCGTATTTGCATAATCGGAATAGTACACATAAAAGCACTTAGTAAACACATATATGCCATACATTTGGAAAACAAATTGGTTATACATATGAATCACCCCAAAACATTTGAAAACGGTAAAACAGGGGAACTATGTACTCACCTGGGATTACGTATAGTTCTTGTTCAAAAGATATAACAAAGCTTAAAAGACCAAGAGTTCAAGTGTTGAAGCGGTTCCTAGTGTAACGGATACTATATTAGTGAATCGAAACCTAAATCGGAAGATTGGGTAGAATGAGGTCTCGTAAACCAAATGAGTATTGGAACTCATGTGATAAGGTTAACAAAGCCTACATTCTAGAATGGAACCTAACCTAAGTGCTTATGACCCATTACGACTCGTTTAGGTAGTCTACGCTACTTTAACTCGTCGTTCGCGGAAAAGCGTATTCGGACTGCCTAACTAGTCCTATGACAAGTATTATATGCCTTAACATGTCTACTAATGTTGCATAATCAGTTTAGATGTCAAAATTTAGGTTACATATGCTTAAAATGAAATTATGTGTAAAAAGGGCATTTTGGTCATTTTCCTAAGGCATATAAACTACCTATCATACAACTAGCTAAACGAAGTGACCATAAGGTATAATCTCGGAAGGTTATTCCCTATACAACTATGGTCACAATACATGTTTGGTCGGATCCTAATGATCGACCAAATGGGTCGGGTTCGAAAGTCTAAGCGGTTGTCAAGACCGCTTGACTTATGACCCTAAACAAGCACTAGACTAAAAGTCACGAGTTAAACATGTTAAAACATGTTTAACTAAGTTAGAAAACAGGTTCGATATCAAAACAAAGTGTTTTGATACCTGAAAATAGCTTCGTTGCAAAATACGCATAAATACGCATTTTGACCGAAACTTTGACTCGTCACTTCGACTAATCGACGTGGTAATCAGTAGGTATAGTCACAAGGGACTATAACCATCGTGATTACGCTCACGTTGCAAAGTTCTATTGAACTTTGACTTGACCAATTCATGGTCAAAGAAGAAAGTCAAACACTGTTTGACTTTCATGCTTGAAAAGAAAAAATAAGCATGAAAGAAGCTTACAAAGGGTCCAAGCTAGGAAGGATTGATCTAAATTACTCAGGTATGAGGCCTTCAACAATGTGAGAGCTCCAACTTAGAGTAAATCAGATCAAATGTGAGGAATGAAGCTTGAACTAAGTGGGTATTTATAGAAAGGCATGATCCATCAAGATCTTTACAAATGTTTTTGCAAGAATCAAGGCTTAATCTAAGCCATACACTTGTGCCCATAGATTAGAATACAATGGGAACTAAAAAACAAGCTCATTGTATAAAAAATCACGGATTAAAACCACTGAAATCAGCTACTGTGACCAAGTTCATTGTTTCTGATCTAGCAGTTGGTCGCGCCCCGCGAAGACCGAAACACAGGACTTCGCGCCCCGCCTAGATAGTTTGACAGAATGTCAATTTTAGTCCCTGCAAGCTTAAAACTTTGATTTTGATGCATTTTCGACATGTTTAAGCCCCGTTAACCCCATTTCAAGGCTCTACAATGAAGTTAAAGCATAGGGAACCTGAAATATGCTTGAAAACATCTCGGATGTCGTTCATTTGGTCGTACAGTCGCGTTATTCTGTTAACTACGACGGAAACTCGAACGGACGCGAAAACGATCCAAATTACGCGACGAATGGTATTTTTGCATTCCAATCACTAAAATAAAATATTTTAATGATTACACAAATTTTTGGATGTCCGGATATGTTCAGAACGTAAGATATGCGCGTAAATGCAAACTTATTTGGCGAACCCCTCAAAGCCTATTTCTAAGCTATGTAAAGGATATTTAGGGTATGTTTAGCTCATGATCAAGTTCCAGAATGTTCGATGCTATATGAATAAGTAGACTTTCGCAGTTTGATGCAAATAGTCCCTGTGATCGTATAAACTTCTTTTTGACACAAAAGCCTTCAAAAATTATTTGTAAGTTATATAAAAGTTATTTAAGGTATGTTAAGCCTATGTCACTGTTTCGGAGTGTTTTTCGCGTTAAACTGATTACGTTTACGCATCAGTTTGCGTATAACTTTCTAGAAAGTGATTTAAAGTTTGAAATCGAACAAGAATCAAAATGTGAAATTGTCAAACACAAATGAGAAATTTTTGAGACCAAAACACATTGTTTCTTTGATAAATGATATTATTCTACATCGTGCGTTGTTTACGGAGCACAAGTATCACAAACTAGCTCGGAAATGATAAAACAGTGCTTCTAGTGAAGCGTAAGGAAATGATCTCATTTACCACATTATCCTCTAAAGGAGAGCAGTATTGATTGTTACATATGTAAGGACCCATTTAAGGTTAAACTTATGGAACGAAACTAATGTCCCATTGGGTCTATCTCGGTATGTTATGATATCTATCATGTAAGAGATATCTCTGAGATCTATTATATCAAAGTTTGTGTTAACAATGCTTTGACTTATGTAACATATACTTTTCAACAGAATATCATCTATATAGACAAGTTTATTTTAGTTGCTCCCACTCATTTTGAGGTAGGTACATTAATCCACTTGATTCTTGATGAAAATAATTGCATTAAGATTTCATCACATTATGAGGTTTGCATTAACCCATACATGGATTTTAGTGGCTTACAAACAAAGTGTTCTTTAACCTTCAGTTTAGAACTTTCAGGTTGTTTTATGAACATGTAAATATGTCAGCCAATTGTAAGGGAAAATTGTTTTTAATGTTCATGTAATGCAGCTCAAAACTATTATAAGCTACTAGAACAGTGATGATCATCAAAGAAATATTTTGTAATATATGTAAGAAAGACTCTTAGATAATTTATCTCTTCCTGAGTATACCCTTTGACAATCAATCATGCTTCTTCATGTCTTAACACTTATATCAGGATTTGGTTTAGTTATGAACACTCTTAGGATTCAATCAAATCCTAAACATTATACGAACATATAAAATCAGTTTTACTAGAAAAGGTTTTATTCCATTTAGAAGATTGATTGACACTAATGGATTAATTGGAAGAGATTGGACCAGTGAACTTTTCCAAAATCCATTTCAACTTTAGTTACGGAGGTTATTTAATCATCAAAGTTAGGCTTTTAAACCTAGATGACCTCCTAAGTTGATTATTGGGTTTATTAGAAGTTTCAGTTTTATAGATTAGCTCTTGGATTGGTTGCTAACATTTTCAGGATTCTAAGTGTATAAGAGTTGGTGAAGTATGGTGTACAAGAGGTGTAATCGGAGTTAAATTCAGAGTAAAATTTAATGACACTTTTCCCCCGCCTCTTGTATTCCTTGCAAGTCATGATAAAGACTTTGACTGCTCCCACTGACCTTAGAAATCTTTAGGAACTCAGCATGCTTAGGGACAATATTTAACGATCAACAGATTCTAATAGAGAAAATAAAATTAATGATGTTAGTCGTTGTAGTTTCTCTTGTTGAGGATTATGTTAGTTTAGGTAAGAAATCTAAGTATGCCCATAATTAAGCAACAATAAAACTTTTGTAAGTGTAGCAATATATTTTAAGGAGACATTTTTTGATAGAACAGTGTCAAGATGGAGCAATATCTTTATAACAACCCTCCAAAATTTATTCTGACACCCCTAATATGTTTAGAATGTCCCTATATGTCTTAAAACATACCCCGTATAAGAAAACCGAGCCCAAAATACCTTACATAATTAAAGAATTAAATAAAAATCAAATTTTATAGTCTCTCGCGGGCCGCGAAGACTTGTTCTTCGTGCTACGCGAGCCGCGAGCGAGGGAACATGCGGCATAACCCGGAAGTCCCCACGTGTCAACACGTGTCGAGGCTAGATCGGTGACCGGGCCAAGCTAGGGCCTACCCGGCCAACGTCGCGGGCCGCGAAGGTGTTACCTTCGGCTTACATGGGCCGCGAGGAACCCCTATTCCAGCCCTATAAATAAGATCGATCAGCTTTCACTTTTCGACACTCACACACAACTTTCTCTCTCAACATTCTGCATAGCTATTACAATCTCGGGCATAATACACACTAAAATGACGAAGTTCTGCCTCGTTGTAAGTATTATAACCCTGGTTACGTATTAGATACATTGCCCGATTGATCTAAGGCTCCGTAACAGCTGTCGAGGTTCTGCCCGACGTAGTCATTGGAATTCTGTCTTGGGGAGGGTATTACTAATGTAAATATTGGGTTATTATACTAACATGTGTGCATTGTGTAATTAATAGATAATCACCAGGATATCTTAAAGGAAAACCCTAAGACAGCAATGTGAGTAATCTCCTTTTTGTAAACCTTTTTGCAAACTGCTTTTACAAAACCTCAATGTTTTAAATTATAATTAAGCAGTGATTAAGTATTTGTATTCTACAATTATTGTCGATATGTTGGGGGTTTTGTATACAAAATTTGTTACTACACTATGAGTAGTAACATGACCATAAGTCGGGTTGACAGTACCATGGGTGGTATTTAAAGTAGATGGAAACAAATGTAATTGCGCGACCGCACTCAATACTGTAAAACGGTTTTACCTGTCTTGATTAAACTGGGATTCACCCACCAGTATTTCCCACTGACAAAATGTTTTTAAACGCGTTTCAGGTAACAAAATATGAAAGCCAAACAGAAGCCAGCTGGATAGCATTGAAGACTTGGAAAAGTGGCTATAAAAGTTACCTAAATAAAGATATGTTTTTAATTAAATAAAATAGGGTTTATCCATATGAAAATGTGTGTACTGAAACTTCGGATTTTCCCATATGTTTAATATTTTAAAAGCGTGGTATTTACTCTGATAAAATATTTCCTAACTACGATCCTGATGTGAATTCCGCTGCCAAGTTGATAAACACCGATACCACTGAAACTGGCCGCGGCCGCTCGTTCCCGGGTAAATAGGGGACGGGGGTTGCGACAGAAGGTGGTATCAAAGCTAAGCCACTGATTCAGCCATTGAAGTGTTCTGCTGACACCAAAATATTATTCAATATGTTAGGAAATAATCTACGGGATTTTGTGCATATATGTATATTATTGTTATGTGTTATTTGACTATTTATTAGTTCACAGTATGAGCGACCAAGTACCTTCAGACGTCTACCATCAGTTGTCCAGCTCACCTAGGGACGAAGGCACCTCTTCACAGCCTACCCTCTCAGGGTATTCGGCTGACAACGAAGATGAGATATTCGTGTTCAAAGCCCAATCTGAAGAGCCATTCCCTCCTAAGAAGAGATGATGGTTCAGCAGAGGAGCGCATGAACGTAGAAAAAGGATGAAAAAGTTGAAACAGCAGCGTGCTTTAGCAGCCATTAAGAGAGAAACAGATGCCCACACTCAGGATATGCTCAATAGGAGTCTAGCAAATTTTCATATCCTAGCAACTATAGCTGCAGACCCTAATCTAGAGCAACTTATAGCACCCCAGCCATTACCATTGTTTCCCACACAGCCAATGGAAATTGAAGCCAACCGAGAAAACCAAATCCCAATGCCTGACATTGAACCAGCTGAGATACCTAGAATACCAGCACCCAATCCCTTAGACCCAGACTACGACCCGTGGTTTGATGACCATAGGGATTACCAGCAACGCTACCCAATACCAGAAGACGAACCCATGCCAAACCTAGCAGCTTACCCAGACTTGGACCCTCTAGATCCCTACTATGATAATGACCAATGCATCAGGGAGATTCTAGAAAACCCTTATCCTTACTAAGAACCCATGCCCCAGTTCCCAAACCCAGTACCAGCCCCTGCACCACCCATGAGCGCAGAAAATGTGCAAGAGCTCCAAACCTTTGGTGAGGAGATTTTAGAAGGAAGTGAGAGGATGAGGCAGATAGGAGAATGACTCGCCAGGAAGTATGACGAGCGTAATACAGAGTTCTAGATGAACCCATACCAGTAGTAATAATAATAATTATTATAATAAAATAATAATATATAATATGTGTGTATGTTTGAAAATAAATATAGACAATAGCTACGGATGCCTAATAGTATTGTAATTTTAATTTCAGTTGTGTTGTAATATATATGGATGCAGAGTATAAAATAGAGTAAGTCGCAATGTTCGACGATTTTGATCATTATGCGTGTTGTGTGATCGTTTGCATTAAATATTATTTTGTGATATTAAGATGTGATAAATGTTTAAAATTCAGATGGACAACGAAGTGAATCAGGAAAACCAGAATAACGATAACCAGAATAACAATAACATGGAAACCAAATAGATAACAGTGCCATCCAACACATAGTGGCACAAGGAATTATAGGCGCGATGCCATATATTATCCAAACGGTTAAGGAAGGCGATAATAAAAGTAATCATGGCAGTAAACGACCTACTGAACCAGAAAACAGTGTAAACAATGGACCCATTCTTTAAGTGCCCATTCCCAAAAGAATTCTGGTCTTGTAAACCAATGGAATTCTCGGGCAATGAAGGGGCCATTGCAACTCTACGCCGAATAGAAAAGACTGAGGCAGTCTTAAAAATAAGCAAGTGCGTGGAAGAGGATAAGATAATGTTTGCTTCCAATCTGTTTAAAAACTCAGCTTTAGAATGGTAGAACACTATCCTCCAGTCTAGGGGAAGTAACCAAGTATACAATATGGAATGGGAGGAATTTAAGAACGTGGTGGAAAGGAAATTCTGCCCTCCCAATGAAAAGGAACAGATAGCAAATAAGTTCCTAAACCTTAGAATGACTGGAGTGGATAGTAAAGGTTACACTACGCTATTCTTTGAATATGCTAGGATAGTGCCAACCCTTGCATAATCTCCCGCTACATCTGGGGACTAATTAGTGAGATTAGGCATGTAGTCAAGGCAGCTAGACCTCAAACTATAGAAGAAGCTGTAGAACTAGCAAACACCTTGACTGATGAGTTAGTACGTACATGAGAAGAGGACCAGAGGAGGAACCTAGCTCAAAGGCTTACTCAAGAATTTCGCTATGGAAATTCCAACCGTGGGAAAAAACATAGGTTCTACCTCTACACCGTACTGCAAAGCCTGTAAGAAGAAACATTCAGGAAGATGCTCCACTTACTACAACTTCTGCAAGATACCAAGACACAAGGAAGAAGAGTGCAGGAAGAAACCTAATAATGGAATGTGCTTCAACTGTGGAGAAAAGGGTCACATCAAACCGAACTATCCGAAACTAGCTCCAGCCATGAACAACAAGAACATTAAAAATGCTAGAGCATTTTTTCTGACTGCAGAAGAAGCTAAGATGATTTCGAACGTGATAGCCGGTATGTTTTTAGTTAATGATATTTTTGCTTAAGTATTATTTGACTCTGGTGCAAACCAAAGTTTTATGAATACTTCATTTTTCAAACTTCTCAATCAACCATTAACTAAACTCCCACAAGAATGTCTAGTAGAGACAGCAAATGGGGAAACCATTAAGATTACCAAAATCTTGCAGGGAGCAAGAATAGAATTTCTAAATCAAAAGTTTATTGCAAACCTTTACCCACTGAATCTGACAGGATTTGATGTTATATTAGGAATGGATTGGTTAATAGCCAATAAAGGCAGTATTCTATGCGATCAAAAGTCAATCCAAGTAAATTCACCTAAGGGTGAAAATATCACAATTAAAGGAGATAAGCCATCTAGATCCTCAAAATTCATCTTTGTAATAAAGACAGCCAGTTATGTAAGAAAAGGATCATTAGTGTATTTGATTTCCATAATCATTAACACTAAAGGAAAAGAACTAAAAGATATTCCAGTAGTATCTCAACTTCCAGATGTGTTTCCAGAAGAATTACCAGGACTACCGTCGGACAGGGAAGTTGAATTCAGAATTCATCTGCTACCAGGAACAGCACCAATTGCCAAAGCACCCTACCGCTTGGCACCAACAAAAATGCAAGAGTTAAAGAAACAGTTAGATGAACTATTAGAAAAAAGGATTCATACAGCCAAGTTCATCTCCATGGGGAGCGCCGATCTTATTCGTCAAAAAGAAAGACGGATCGATGCGTATGTGCATCGATTACCGTGAATTAAATAAAGTCACGATTAAGAATCGATATCCATTACCAAGAATCGATGATCTGTTTGATCAATTGCAAGGAGCTCAATTTTTCTCTAAGATCGATTTACTTTCAGGATATCATCAATTAAAGGTACAGGAAGAGGACATTTCTAAGACCGCTTTCAGAACAAGGTATGGCCATTATGAATTTACTGTCATGCCATTTGGTCTAACCAATGCCCTAGCCGCATTTATGGACATGATGAACCGAATATGTAAGCCATATTTAGATAAATTCATAATTGTCTTTATAGATGATATTCTCATTTACTCTAAAAGTAAAGAGGAACATGCAGTGCATCTGCATGCACTTCTAAGTTTATTGAGAAAAGAAAAGCTTTATGCAAAGTTTTCGAAGTGCGAGTTTTAGCTAAAAGAAGTACAGTTTCTTGGACATTTAGTCAATCATGAAGGGATTCATGTGGATTCCACAAAGATTGAGGCAATTTCCAAATGGAAAACCCCTGAATCACCAACCGAGGTTAGAAGTTTCCTAGGATTGGCCGGTTATTATTGAAGATTTATTCGAGATTTTTCTAGAATAGCCATTCCCTTAACTAAGTTAACATGTAAATCTATTAAGTTTGAATGGGGACCAAAATAAGAAGAAGCCTTTAGAATTCTTAAGCAAAGATTAACCAACGCACCCATATTAGCGTTACCAGAAGGAACTGAAGACTTTGTAGTCTATTGTGACGCTTCCAAGTTACGTTATGGATGTGTGTTGTTGCAACGTCAAAAGGTTATAGCTTACGCCTCTAGACAACTTAAGAATCATGAAGAAAATTATTTAACCCATGATTTAGAATTAGGAGCTATAATTTTTCCCTGAAAATTTGGAGACATTACCTTTACGGTAGTAAGTTTACCATTTTCACCGATCATAAGAGTTTAAGGTATGTTTTTGGGCAAAAAGAATTGAATATAAGACAAAGACGCTGGATGGAAATTCTTAGCGATTATGATTGTAATATCCAGTATCATGCAGGAAAGCAAATGTAGTAGCTGATGCTTTAAGTCAAAAGTATCACGAAAAGCTAAAAAGGGTACGTTCTCTTAAATTAAATCTACAAGTAGATTTAAATGATCAAATTAGAGAAGCACAAGAATCAGTAATCAAGGACGATACTGAGAAACTGAAAGGAATGATTAAGGAATTAGAACAAGGAACAGATGGAATTTGGAGATTCCATAAGAAAAGAATGTGGATACCCAAATTAGGAAACCTACGTCACCATATATTAGAAGAAGCCTATAAGTCTAAGTATACGATGCATCCTGGAAGTGATAAGATGTATCAGGACTTAAGGAAAAAATTTTGGTCGATAGGAATGAAAAAGGATATTGCAGCTTATGTTGCCAAGTGTCTAACCTGTTCACAAGTTAAAGCTGAACATCAGAAACCCTCAGGATTGCTGCAACAGTTAGAAATGCTAGTTTGGAATTGGGAATTGATAACAATGGACTTTGTTACCAAATTACCCAAAACAAGAAAAGGTAATAATACAATCTGGGTGATT
This sequence comes from Helianthus tuberosus, assembly GCA_030545235.1. Classification (NCBI taxonomy): domain Eukaryota; kingdom Viridiplantae; phylum Streptophyta; class Magnoliopsida; order Asterales; family Asteraceae; genus Helianthus; species Helianthus tuberosus. The sequence goes on from CM060450.1 coordinate 108,796,856, forward strand.
GTAGACAGGCTAACTAAGTCAGCTCATTTCCTACCAATGAAAGAAACTTTCAGCATGGAACAATTAGCTAAGTTGTATGTAAATGAAATAGTTTCAATGGATTAAATTCTTTTATCAATTGTATCTGATAGAGATAGCCGTTTTACCTCTCATTTTTGGACAAGTTTCCAAAAAGAAATGAGAACCAAACTAAATCTAAGAACCACTTATCATCCTCAAACGGAAGGACAAAGCGAAAGGACAATTCAGATAATGGAGGATATGCTTAGGGCTTGTGTAATTGATTTCGGAGCTAATTGGGACGATCACTTACCATTAATAGAATTTTCTTACAATAACAGCTATCATACCAGTATCAATGCTGCACCATTCGAAGCACTCTATGGATGAAAGTGCCGAACCCCAGTCTGTTGGGTAGAAATTAGAGAAAAACAATTATCTGGACCTGAAATAGTACAAGAAACAACCGACAAGATTATTCAAGTCAAGGAACGACTGAAAGCAGCACGTGATCGAAAAAAGAGCTATGTTGATAACAGACGAAAACCATTGGAATTTCAAGTAGGAGATAAGGTGTTATTAAAAGTCTCTCCTTGGAAAGGAGTGGTAAAATTCATCAAAAGAGGAAAACTAAGCCCCAGGTATGTTGGACCTTTTGAGATTATTAGAAGAATAGGACCTGTATCCTATCAGCTACAACTGCCAAAGAAAATGGCAGGCATATATGATGTATTTCATGTATGTAATCTCAAGAAATGCCTAGCCGATGAATCTCTAGTAGTGCCTCTTAAGGATATAGAGGTAAATGAAAAGTTAAAGTTTGTAGAAAAGCCTCTAGAAATTGAGGACAGGAAAGTCAAGAATCTCAAACACAAGAAATTAGTTCTCGTCAAAGTGAAATGGGAGTCCAAGAGAGGACCATAATACACATGGGAGCTTGAATCAGAGATCCAAAGGAAATATCCACACTTATTCCAGTAGACCTCGAGGACGAGTTCTAAAACAAGGTGGGGAGGATATAACAACCCTCCAAAATTTATTCTGACACCCCTAATATGTTTAGAATGTCCCTATATGTCTTAAAACATACCCCGTATACGAAAACCGAGCCCAAAATACCTTACTTAATTAAAAAAATTAAATAAAAATCAAATTTTATAGTCTCTCGCGGGCCGCGATTCTTCTTCGTGCTACGCGGGCCGCGAGCGAGGGAACATGAGGCATAACCCGGAAGTCGCCACGTGTCAACACGTGTGGAGGCTAGAGCGGTGACCGGGCCAACCTAGGGCCTACCCGACCTACGTCGCAGGCCGCGAAGGTCTTACCTTCGGCTTACGCGGGCCGCGAGGAACCCCTGTTCCAGCCCTATAAATGAGATCGACCAGCTTTCACTTTTTGACGCTCACACACAACCTTCTCTCTCAATATTCTGCATAGCTATTATAATCTCGGGCATAATACCCCCTAAAATAACGAAGTTCTGCCTCATTGTAAGTATTATAACCCCGGTTACATATTAGATACATAGCCCGATTGATCTAAGGTTCCGTAACGGCTGTTGAGGTTCTGCCCGACGTAGTCGTTGGAATTCTGTCTCGGGGAGGGTATTACTAATGTAAATATTGGGTTATTATAATAACACGTGTGCATTGTGTAATTAATAGATAATCACCAGGATATCTTAAAGGAAAACCCTAAGACAGCAATGTGAGTAATCTCCTTTTTGTAAAACTTTTTGCAAACTGTTTATACAAAACCTCAATGTTTTAAATTATCATTAAGTAGTGATTGAGTATTTATATTCTACAATTATCGTCGGTATGTTGGGGTTTTGTATACAAAATTTGTTACTACACTGTGAGTAGTAACATGACCACAAGTCGGGTTGACAGTACCGTGGGTGGTAATTAAAGTAGATCGAAACAAATGTAATTGCGCGACCGCCCTCAATACTGTAAAACGGTTTTACCTGTCTTGATTAAACTGGGATTCACCCATCAGTATTTCCCACTAACAAAATGTTTTTAAACGCGTTTCAGGTAACAAAATGTGAAAGCCAAACAGAAGCCAACTGGATAGCACTGAAGGCTTGGAAAAGTGGCTATAAAAGTTACCTAAATAAAGAGATGTTTTTAATTAAATAAAATAGGGTTTATCCCTATGAAAATGTGTGTACTGAAACTTGGGATTTTCCCATATTGTTGGTGCACTTGTGTCTGTACTTTGTCTGTATTTTGTCTGATATGAAACGATGTCTTAGTTAGTCTTGTAAGTTTGACCAAGTCAACCATCCTCTGGTTTGACTTGGCCAAACAGTCAACACTTTGTTTGTAACACGTCTGTGTCGAAGGATGTGTCATCGAAGGATAGCTTATATCCTTCGATGAGCTCGAAAGATAACCTTCGAAGGATAGACCACGAAGGATATCATCTTTCGTGGTACATGTTGATCCTTCGATGAGTTTCTAGTCGATAGATGATCCTTCGATCAGTCTATCTATCCTTCGATCAGACATGCTGTGTTCGGGTATAAATACCCATGTGTTGTGTTCACTTCAAGGAGGGAGACAAGAGTTAGAAAGAGAGAGAAGAGAACACACACGAGAGAACTTTGAGAGTTTGCAGAATACATCTGTGAACATTGGGCTTGTAACCGAACCTTTCATACGCATTAATACAAGTGGTGTTAATCGTTGAATGTTGTGTGTTGTGTTTGTGCTTGTTCTCGTATAAAGTCTCGGTTGCATGCTAGCTTGGATTCCGCACTCGCTAGTGTGTTTGATATAACAAGGATAAGGTTTTATCTCATCTTCGAGAGGGACCTACAAGTGGTATCAGAGCTTTGGCTCTTCTCCTTGTTAAAACCGAGGTGTTCTTGCTGTTTTTCGGGTTTTGAAAAGTTATATTTTTCTGAAAAACATTGTTAATCGGGTTTAAATCTTGTTGTTTTGCTGGAAGTTCTTATAAAAATCACTTTTTCTTTCATGTTCACATTTTAGAAGTTGATTTTTAGTGAAGTTTCAAGCAAAACCGGGTTTCGAAAGTTTGTAGTTTTACCGGAAAACCCATTGTGTTCATAATATCTTCAAGTGTTCTTCAAAGTTTACATCTTTTGATCTTGTTTAGTTATTTTCGAAAGTTGTTGGTGTATTGGAAAGGGTGAACTGATTAAAATAATCAAACAAAATCTGTTTTTGCAGAAAATGATGGTCTGAACCATACTTTCTGCCGAAAGATTTACCAACCCGTCACCTTTTTCACCAACCTGTCACCTGTTTGTCTGCTGTGTCAGTACTCATCGAAAGATATCCTTCGAAGTCGAAAGATCATCTTTCGATCAAGGAGGTTCGACAGATACCCATCCTTCGAACATCTTTCGAAGTCAGTGAGTTATCTTTCGAGCCAAGGAATCTTTTCGAGGGATATATTGTTCGAGCTACTGTTACATTTCGAAAGATAAGGATCCTTCGTCTTGGTGAATCTTTCGAAGTCATTGTTCGAAATTCAACAGTGATCTTTCAAACATTGTTGATCCTTCGAACAAGTGTCTATCTTTCGAACAGGTGTTGATCTTTCGATCCTTGTCTGTTTAAGTTTAACAGGTTGTGCTTTTCAGGTCTTTCGATTCTTGATCCTTCGGCTGCTTGTTATCCTTCGAGATTTTAACATAGTTTGTGAAAATTAAATTTTTAAAAGGAGAAAACTTATTTTTCAAATTTTAAATCAATTTTCGCTTAATATATTAATTTTCATAAAATGGGAACAAACGGTCAGTGGGATCCAACCGCGTGGACTCAAATAACTTCGACTCCACAATCATCAGCTATGCAATCTACGCAATCTACGTCAGATTTTGACAAAACTGCATGGATGCGAGCTATTGCCCCACCTCAAGCTGCAATGATAACTGCAAATCAATGGGCTTTGGTCACAAATCAAAGCAACAGCATTCAATCTATGATGCAGAACGACAGTGAAACTGGTACAAGCACAAAACCGCCAAAGTTAAATCACATCAATGATTGGGGATGGTGGAAAGAAAGGCTGAGAACTTATGTTCAGGGACAAGGTCAAGATCTATGGATGTGCTTCTTCACAGCTTTTGAAAATGAGTTGGAAGTTGCAGGATCTAATCCACAAACTTACAGCACTTTGTCTGAAGAAGATAAGAAGAAGTTTGAGTTAGAAAAGAAAGCATTCATGATTCTCACACAAGCTCTTCACAAAGACATTTACCACCAGTTTGTTTACTGCACGACTACTAAAAGCTTGTGGGATATGCTCACGTTACGTTGTGAAGGAAATGCTCAATCTAGAAAGATCAAGCAAGAATTACTGAAGAAAGAGTTTGAAGGATTCACGTGTTTGGAGAATGAGACTTTGGCAGAGTTATCTACAAGGTTCCATCACTTGTTGAGCGAGATGTTTGCTTTTAAAGTCACTGCCACTCCACAAGAATTGGTGAAGAGATTCGCTGATAGCTTACCAGCAAAGTGGAGTAGTTATCTTGAAATTCTCAAAGAAAATGGTGTTCTAGACACAATCACCGTTTATGAATTAATTCAAAGATTGGAGAATAAGGATGTAGAAGAAAAGCTTAAAGCAAAAAGAACACAAACTCCTCAAAATCCAGAAATGTACTTTGGGATTGCAGGAGGTATCAGTGGAGAAAAACCAGCTTCTCAACACGCGAAGCTTCAAACAGCTTTCATCTCAAGCACCGGACCTTCAACAACAGATCAGTTTGATCCTTCAGTATACACGATGATGTATTCAAGACCAGATGTGCAACCGAAAGCTCAGCAGCAACAACCGCAACAGCAAGGGTTTTATGGAAGCTCTTCAAACTTTCAAGCCACTTCCAATCCTAACACAGTCAGATTAGACACTTCCAACTTTTCCAAAGTCAGTGTCGAAGTAGCCAAGGAGCATATGGAGATGTTGAATACCTTGGTTAGTGCTTATAGTGGATTGATCGCAGGTCAGATTGGGAATATCAATCTAACCAATGAAGATTATCAGCAAGTGGATAAAGAAGAGTTTGAAATGATGGATATCAAATGGGCTCTTGCTAGTGCAATTCGAAGAGCAAAGGAGTTTATGGAAAGGACGGGGAGAACCAACTTGGAAAACAAGAAAGACACCAAGTATGGGTTCGACAAGCAAGCTGTCAAGTGCTTTAACTGTGGCGAACGGGGTCATTTCAAAAGGGAATGCACAAGACCAGCTCAGCATGGAAATCAAAATCCGTTCAGAAATCAAGGCAACCAGCAGAACCAGAACGGGAACAATGTTCGTACGTTGATACCTGTCAACAACCAAGGCCAAGCAGGGTCATCAAATGCCAACCGGGGGCTGGTGGTTCAAATAGATGAGGGTTGTGATTGGTCGCTTCAGCTTGGAGAAGGAGGAAATGGTGGAACAGCATGTTTTGCTGAAGTCGTAAAGGATTTAAAGCACGCCAGTGGTGGAGAATCTTCCACCAATGGTGTTGCATCTTCTGAAGATGAAGACAGTTCTGGTTATAGTGGAAGCTCAGATGAAGAATCCTCCACTTCAGGAAATGATCATGTGGATGAGACATCAAGTGCGTCAGTCGATGCAAATATTGATGAGCTTTTGGAAGAAGATGCAGCAGGAACTGAAAGAAGATCTAATTTGATGGATCAAGCTGCTTACTCTTCGTCTTCTCTCCATTCAGCCTTTATGGCTAATGTCGACAGTTCATCAGGTCAGGTATGTGTCGATGAACCCACTGTAGTTAGCTGTGAAAAGTGTGATAGTTTAAATGTTAAATATGCAGAAAAGGAAAGTCAGTTTGAAATCACACACAAACACAATCAACAATTGATTGTAGATCTTGCTAAAGCAACTGAAGCTAACGTGTTTTTAACCAGAAATGAAAAGGAATTTAAAACAACAATTGCGTCATTAAGACATGATGTTTCAGAATTACAAAAAGCTGTTTTGCGAAAACAACATGCTAACAATGATCTTATAGACACAATTGAAAAGCAGATGGTAGAGTTGGCAACCGCTCGATGTGAATGTGAAACAATCAAGCAGAAATTGGAAAGTTATTCCAATTCCCGCTATGTATTGGATCACATTATTGATGTTCAAAAGAAAAAGGGGGATAAGAAGTGTATGGGATTCAAATCATGTCCTCCCCCAATGAATCACAATTACTCCAAATTGCCTGATGACGAGGATATGCCCCGTTTTGAACCTACTGTGCCACTCGGTCTAGGTGACTTTGCAGCAGGCCTCGGGTTCACAACTGGTACATCATCCTCGGGTCAATCAGAATCTGAGAAAAGTGTGACAGATTCATCGTGTGTTAAGGAACAGAGTCCTCCCGTTGTTGAGGATACTGATTCTTCGGATGATGAATCTGATGAAATTGTGAACCAACAGTCTAACTCGGTTACAACAGATATTCCAATCGAGAATCACATCCTGTGTGATCCACCAGTGAAACCGAGTAAGACTGAAATGTCAAAAGAAATGGAGTCGATTGTATCAAGTTTTGAAGGGAGTAACTTGTTGTACACGCTCAAAGGAGATAGCAAAATCTACTCTAACAAAGATTTTCCAATTAAAAATGTAAATCAAGATTTAATTGAGCAAATTTTTGAAGGATGCACTGATAAGTTTTTGGGGAACAAAAGTGGCAAAGTTACCGTCACTCAATGTGATCCAATTCCGTGTGAACAAATTAGAAAACAATACGGAAACCAAAAACTACAAGTTGAGCGAAAACAACAAGTCAATTCCGGAAAAGGTAAGGTACAGGGAAAGAAGGCTCAGAACAAGAATGTTCAAGCACCTAAGGTTCAACAACAATGGGTGCAAAACAAAAGAGCTCCTGTTAAGAAAAGAGAACCGAAAGTGAACTTTGTTGGATCCACGGGTTCAGATAAACTTGAAACATTTCAGGATAAATCTAACATTGATTTTGTAAAACAAGTTAGAATTTTAAAACGAAATGATCAGAATAACTACACCCAACACACCAACGGAGGTGATTTAGGTCCAAGCACGTCTAGATCACAAAGTTCATTGTCTGGTTCTCCGTCTGATCATCAACATGTTTCTCCGAGGTTTGTAGAGCGGAGAATGTGTTTTGAGTGTGGCACAATTGGGCATATTGTAAGATACTGCCCATACCTGCAAAAGTTGAAGGCAAAAACAAGTGCTCCCCAAGAAACCAATTACCAAAAACGATCATTTTCCCCGAAACAAGACCCACGTGTCTTGAAAGAAAGGGAAAAGAAGTTAAAACAAAAGAATCAAAAGGTAATTGAAAAGGCCTTAAAATCAGAGGTCAAAGAAGAAAAACCTGTTCAAGCAAAACCTAAAACTGTAAAACCAGTAAATGCTAAAACAATTAATACAAATACTGGTAAAGGACAAACAGCTTGGAAACAAAAACAGGTAATTCAGTCAGGGGGAGCACCACAGGTTCTTTTTCCTAATCATCAAGTGATTGAAATCACTTTTCTTGATGATCAAGGACGACCCAAGTCCACAAAGGCTTGGGTCCCTTTCTCCAACTAATTTTTGAGTGAGTGTGTAGGATATTCCAGGAGGAACTTTCGATAGTCGTAAGATTGTTGATAGTGGAGCATCCTTGCACAAAATAGGCAACAGAAGAAATTGCTGCCTTTGATGGAGAGAAAAAGTAAAGGGAAACAGAAATGTCTGTTGAAAGAGATTGAAAAGCTTCGACAAAATGAAAATCATTTCAAAATGTGAATGTTCAAGGCTTTGATCGGGTCCCCGGGATAGATTCAAATCAAAATGTACGCACCTGCAGCACGTCTGAAGTTCAACAATCTACAAGATGAACGTGCAGTGTACATTTCTCCACGGTGTGTTTGAAGAAAATGTGGTTGTTGAACAAACCAACCGGGTGTGCGGATGCCTTGGCTTGGATTGAACAACTGCACACTACTTCTGAAAGAGAAAGACAAAGACCTTCGCTGGTGCAATGTGGAAGACCAGCCGGACCCAAAGGTTTTTGATCTTGTTGCTGTCAAGAGATTTCTCAGTAGCTACAAAAAAAAAATCGACTTTGAAATCCACACCGGGTGGATATCCAGTTTGGGAGAGCGCTCAAGTTCCTGGCAATGCACGATGCAGTTGCAGGATACGGTTTTAAATTTCTAATCTCTCCTATACTTGTTGATATTTAAGCTGCTTTGTGAATTATTATCTCGTTCAGCACTCTTTGGCCAGACAATGCTGTCATGGTCCGCACCGCTTACCGACATGCCAACTGATTTTTCCAATATTCGCTAAATCTTTTCTGATTAAAACTTAATTTTGGTAAACGGCATTGAGGTAAAACATGAGTTAACCAACATCGGAAATCGTTTTTGTAAATATCTTTGTGTTTTAAATTTTGTCTTAGTTTGTTGATTTTAGGGGGAGTAAATCCAATATTTGAAAATCCAAAAACATTGAAAAATTTCAAAAACACAAAAACAATAGAAAAGCAAAAATGAGTTTCCTGGCGAGCAAAAGAGAAAATGATAGTACATCAGTGGTCTGTCTAAACTTCTTTAAACTTAAACTGCAAAATGATAAGCAGCTCTATATAAGATGTATCGGTAGGCTCACAATCATTTTAAAGTGTGCAGGGTGATATAAACTTAAATCGACTGAAGACCAGGTGGGAACCATTCATTGGCATATGGTCTTAGTACCGAAATTTCGTTTGAGAGATTGCCGAGGTTCTGAAATATTCGGTCTTTATGCTGCTTATCATCTGGGTATCATGGTTGTATCTTTTACCGAAAAATAACGGGGACGCAAGTCTAGATCTTCCATGATACTATACATACGTGTACATACTGCATTCGACCTCAATAAGTGATCAACAATCACATGTCCACACAATAAGTGATAAAATATCATAAATTCTTTCCGGGAGTCAAGTTCGTCTCTCTGCTGTACGAAAGTACTGACCTGTTCACGGACTTGCTCCTGTGCCCTCATGCATATGAAACTCAAGTTCCTCATAAATAAGTGATTCTATCACATAGGGCTTGTTTTCAAACTCAAATAAGTGAGAATCTCACATCATATACGGTCAAACAGATGATAATCGGTATACTCACCGGTAAGATGAATCCTCGTGCATACCTTGATACGGGAATGTGTCGTGATGTGGATGAACACCGGTCGATAAGTATAAATTATACCTTAACGTATCCCCTCGCCATGATTACAAATGATAAGTTGAGCTTATGTGGACAACAATACCGATAATTGTTATAGGATGCTTATCTTAATGTTAACTAATTGAAAAACAAGAGCGTTTTGGCATGACCGTACACTGATATGATTCTCTTACCCTCGAAACTCGCAAAAAGAATGTCTGTAAATATTTATTTAATGTTTCCTGTTTATGCATCTTTGTATATATTTATTTATTGCTTTCCGTCTTTACATTTGAAAAATGAAAATTTCAAAAAGATTTTAGGTGTGTTTTAATTTAAACTTTATAAAATCCAAAAAGATTTTTCTTCTAGTTTATTTTTGATTGACCGATGTTGGAACTCGAGTCTATCCTACCCAAAATCCTGATCGTAAGCTGGAAAACAATTGCATCTTCATAAACAGTCGAAGTTAACGAGTTTTGAAAGTTAAAGGATTAAAATGAATATTTTTCTAAACTTTCAAACTGCTGTCGGTTGGTGTTTGATTGAGATTTGATTTCATATGTGTCGTTAGTTTAAATGTTAACTATATTCCAAGCGGTTGTTCTCATTATGTGTTTAGCTTTCTTGCATGTGCAGATGCTAAAGGTGAGGAGAACATGTTCGATGAAAAGCTTTGGAATGAAGACACGAAGTGGAGGCACTCAAAGGATAAAATGATCGAGTTGCCGCTGTCCCTTCATCAACACCACAAGGATCTGAAGAATTGACAAGTCAAAAGATTCACGAGCATGACTCAATGGAGAGCTCAATCTAAGGGGGAGTTTATTGACACACTACCTAAGTTAAATGGGGAGTTTGTTGATACACTTTCTACTTACGACGCGTGAAGATTTTGAAGATCCTCCGACATGAAAGTCACAGAAGACGAACCATCACGAGTAGCGTCCAAGGGGGAGTTTGTTGATACACTTTGTGTGGACGCGACTCGGCTCGATTCGACTCGGCCTTGAAGACTTGAAGACACGAAGATCGAGACAAAGCTACAGCCAAGGGGGAGTTTGTTGGTGCACTTGTGTCTGTACTTTGTCTGTATTTTGTCTGATACGAAACGATGTCTTAGTTAGTCTTGTAAGTTTGACCAAGTCAACCATCCTCCGGTTTGACTTGGCCAAATAGTCAACACTTTGTTTGTAACACGTCTGTGTCGAAGGATGTGTCATCGAAGGATAGCTTATATCCTTCGATGAGCTCGAAAGATAACCTTCGAAGGATAGACCACGAAGGATATCATCTTTCGTGGTACATGTTGATCCTTCGATGAGTTTCTAGTCGATAGATGATCCTTCGATCAGTCTATCTATCCTTCGATCAGACATGCTGTGTTCGGGTATAAATACCCATGTGTTGTGTTCACTTCAAGGAGGGAGACAAGAGTTAGAAAGAGAGAGAAGAGAACACACACGAGAGAACTTTGAGAGTTTGTAGAATACATCTGTGAACATTGGGCTTGTAACCGAACCTTTCATACGCATTAATACAAGTGGTGTTAATCGTTGAATGTTGTGTGTTGTGTTTGTGCTTGTTCTCGTATAAAGTCTCGGTTGCATGCTAGCTTGGATTCCGCACTCGCTAGTGTGTTTGATATAACAAGGATAAGGTTTTATCTCATCTTCGAGAGGGACCTACACATATGTTTAATATTTTTAAAAGCGTGGTATTTTACTCTGATAAAATATTTCCTAACTACGATCCTGATGTAAATTCTGTTGCCAAATTGATAAACACTGATACCACTGAAACTGGCCACGGCCGCCCGTTCCCGGCTAAATAGGGGAGGGGGTTGCGACAGTCTTGTACAAGAGGTGTAAATTTGAGGTAATGTGAAATTTTCACTCCCCCCACCTCTTGCAACTATTTCAAGTTATTGTTAAGACACTTAATGCTCCCACTGATCTTTGATATCTCTAGAAAAGCTACAAGAGAAGTTTCAATGAGGTACGTGACGTGGGAACCTATCATATATATGTTAGACTTTATTTGATTTCTTTAATGTCCAGATATCATAAGAAACTTAGGGACATATTTAATAGATATCTTATTTAGTGTATATATGAATAGATTTCTTTTAAGACCGCGGGCCATATGCGACAAAATTAGATACAAGTAGATAGTCTTTAATTGATAAATGAATTATGTCTGAATATTCCTTTTGGAATAAGTTCCACGAATGTCAATGAATGACTTATGATGGACCCATACTTATTCCTTAATCCATTTCATATTTTAGGGCTTTAACGTCATGATTTAAAATCACTTAGAATGATATTAGATGAAAAATCATCCTCATTAACCATGTCATGCTTTCTCATGAATCTCGGATATAATGGATGAAATTTATAGGTCTCATTTTCTTTTTGTCAAATTCTCAATTGCATGATGACCAAAGTTGTGAAAGTATAAGGTATCATCTAGTTGCATCTTAGTAATGTTTCTATCCAGATATTGAGAACAAATAATATGAGAGTTTAAGGTAAGTATGACTTTATATTGGCTATGCAAACCTCACGACCTTCATAACATAGCTTAATTATTGATACTATATTCTGATTAATCCTCAAAATGTGTAAGGCATCGAAAAGCGTTGTTAGAAGACTGCTTATTATGGTTCTTATAGCCTTAACGTTTAATTTTGTCACTAGCTCTCATGTTAGTTATTTGTTGAGTTCTGGTAAAGAAACGTTTAGAACCAGAGTCAACTAATCATGTGTTAATTGGAATATTAAAATTATCAGACTTAAATATCATTAGTAAGTGATTACCTAATTAACTTATCCAACTGTTCTTTTGAATAATGGATAGTCTCGTTGCTTATGCCTAGTCTAATGTCATAATTAAGCAGTGAGATTATCCCTTTAAGAACCTTAGATTTGGATTTAGTACTTGTATTTTGCCTATGGTCCTTAGAACTATCCTCTTTTAAGGTTTCATTGGTTGTAAGGTGAATAACATCTTATTTTCCTGTTTCAAACGTTTATTTCTTTGTACATATCTTGCTTATCAACACACTCATTTTCCTTTGGTACTTTTGAGTGTTATAATTGATTCATAAGGCATCAAATTGTACAAGTGAAATTTTTAGTATGTAATGTACTGGTAAATATACTTATTTCCATGCATAAGCCCTTAATTTGATGGGTCATGGTATTGTACATTATAATGTATTCACATATACCACTTAACCTTATAGTTTAGAATTTTAAATGAAGGCATGCATTTTAGGAGTTCTTATAATTATTCCACAGATAATAGATTAGTCTTAGGAAAGACTTAATCTGACTTAGTTAAAATTCTACTTAAACGAAGACAAATCAGCTTTGGCCAGAAGTGTAATCATTTAAGCATGTGTGCAAAGTAATCGTGACAAATCAGCTTTGGCCAGAAATGAGACAATCACTTTAGTTATGCACTCGTTAAGTATGTTAGACATAAATGAATTAAATCAGCTTTGGCCAGAAATTAAGACATTTCACGTTTGTAATGCATACTCAACATAGCCTTTTATAATACTTGAACAATAAATAGATGCATCAAACCAGCTTTGGCCAGAAATGATACATCAGAAGCTCATTCAAGTTAAGCTATTTTTTGTTTTGCAAATATTATCTAATTCTGATAAATTAACTAAGTATTTATCAAAACAATTATTTAGTAGCACGAGATTCGGGACGGAGCCCCGAGCTAAATTTTAGTTCACATTAACAACTTAATAATGTAATGAGGTTTTGAGTGAGATCTCGACTCAGTTATGAGATCCCGAGTAAGGTTTCGACTCATTTTGAATCATTATGAGGTTTCAAGTCATTAAGGTTTCGAGTCGCAACAAACTGATTGCGAGTCACTAATGCCAGTCGAAACCTCAGTCGAAATTTCGAGGTTTCGAGTAAAGAAGATTTATGCCTTAATGAGATTTTGACTTCATAATGAGGTTTCGATTCGCAACCACCTGATTGCGAGTCAAAATCCCAGTCGCAATCCCAGCTGTCCTCGTATTTTAATGAGATTTCGAGTCGGAACCTTATGGTTTCGAGTCATGAAGAATAAAACCTTTATGATTTCGAGTCGCAATCTAAGTCGAAATTACATGGTTTCGAGTTATTAATGAGATTTCGAGTTGTATGTTTATATCGAAATCTCTTATGAGTCTCGAAACTTGTTTTCCAAGTCTCGAAACCTACTGTCAACAGTTGTTAGTGTGATAAGGTTGGAAATTCGAATGTTTAGGGATTATGGGATTTAGTTTCCTATTTTTAATATTGATCTAAATTTATCAAAATATTTCAAAATAATATCCATTTAATTTTTTATAACAGATTTCGAAATTTTAAGAGATAAAATTTAGATCAAAACTAGGAAAACACTGAATAATCTAAATTTCATTCAAAAATATAGGAACCTTTTGAATTTCTCATAAGAACATAAGATGAACCCTAAAATTAAAAAAAAAACATAATTCTGGAATCCGAAACCTGAATTTTAATGGTTTTGTAAACGGATTTCGAACATTAATACTTTACCCATTTGATTTCGAGTCAACGCGATTAACCAATTTTGTTTTCTAAAACAGTGATTTCGGTAACTTTTAAAGGACTCGAAAACAGGCTGTGATATTTTATTAGGTTTTCAAAAAAAAATTGTTTTCCAGATTTCAATCCCAGAATAATGGATACGAAAACAGAACTAATTTATCAACATATTGTCACACCCTGACTTTTACGGAAGCGTATGATGTGTGACTTGCTTAATATCATTGCATTCAATTATAACAAACAACTATATGATTAAAACCGTGATGTTCATCCATTGACAAGATTCAAAGTATTACAAAGCACATTGTTTCAGTACCAATCAAAGACTTCAAGTTTAACATACAAACCAACCAAATGTTTTAAGTTCCATAACGGACTTTGACAAAAAAAATTAAATAAAACAAGGCTTTGATTCATGTATCTTATCAAAGATAGGATACACAATTCAAACCTTTCAAAATGGGATGACATCATTCCTCGTAAACACATCTTGTAAACTTTAAACGCCCGCCAGATCCATCTCAATTTCCTAAAATACATGTAATTTGAAAACATCAACAAAAGTTGAGCGAGTTCATGTGTTTCGTAATGCGTGCACGAATAACCTTGTAAACATCTGTAAGTATGTATTTGTAAATCGGTATGAAAGCATCTATGAACAGATCAATTAATGATTTGCAAGGTCATTAATATGTGTGCAACGGTGTAGGAAGGCTCAACCCTTTGCGTATTTCGTACCGGGCCACCCGGCTGGAACGACATAGTCACCACATGCGGCCAACTCGTGGACCTATGGGTGGGGCTCGCAACACCCAAATAGATCTATCACTCATGCCCCTCGGTCCTTATACATGGATTAATGGTCTCAAGTTAACGCCTACCCATTCACATGATCTAACAGTTCATTCCTTAGCTAACCAAACCATTTGTAATCATTGAAATATTTGTAACATGTATTTCACCCCTGAAGTTATAAAAATGAAAACAGTTAAAAGAAAAGGGGGACATGAACTCATAATCTTGCGTCTTGCTGTCCGATGTAACTCAAAGGTCCTGTCCTGAAGTCGTGCAACTACTACTGGCACAAGGGCTAGGGAAGAAACAAAGATGAAGAAGATGATGAACAAGGTGGATAAAAGCTCTATTTTATTTGGGTGTGTAAGCCACGTAATAGAGTTTTGCTTGAGGACAAGCAAAGATTCAATTGTGGGGGTTTTGATGTGCATAAAATACAACATATAAATTACACCAAATACGACGTTAAATCAACCTTTTTTCAGTACTAATGTTGGAAAAAAATTGTTTTCTGTTCCTTTTTAATTTACAGGGTCAAAAGAGCTTTAATGTGCAAAAGGAGGAAAAAACAGCAAAAACCAACATAAATACGAAGAAGAGGAATTGTCGCAACTCATCAAGCACCGATCCACATCCAAACCAAAAGAATAGTAAGATCAGAAGACCTGACATGGGGCCGTGTCCACCAGACACGGGCCATGTCTGAGACTGGATGTTGTGAAGAAGAAAAGACACCAGTAAAGGATAAAATAGACAGCCAACACGGGGTTGTGCTAAGCCAACACGGGGCATGGTCAACTCAAAGATTTTCAAAATCTTCAATAGTATAGCAAGTACATTGGCCACGGGCCATGCCGTTGACACACGGGGCCATGTTAGCACAAGACCTGACACAGCAGTTAATGAGGAAGATAGAGAGAGAGAGAGATGACCACAGGGACATGCCAGGCGGGCATGGGCCGTCGTGAAGCCCCTGATTTCAGCTATAAATAGATGTGCTTCGTTCCGTTCCGTTCCATTCCAAACCTTCCCTTGGCAAACCACTTCTCTCTCACTTTCCACCACTCCACCACTACTACAACACCATCATCCACCACCATCATCCATCTTCCATCATTTAGAGCGTGTGTAGTAGTCTCGGGATCCAAGATCGATGGTAAGAGTCTTTGTCAAACAAAGGCCATTCTTGGCTAAACTCTTACATTACTTTGTGAAGACATATCTTTTATGTATTTCTTTTTTGATTTCCAATCTTTGGCAACTTTTTAATTGCGTATGTATTAATGACTTTAATAACTAGTTTTTTATATTGAAGGCAAATTTATTTGATCATTCTTCATATGTTGTTGTTTCACATATTCATGTCTTTAAAGTCTATATAAAGCGCGCTAATTGTCTAGAAGGGGGTTAGAAGGGTGGCTGGGTAAATTTTATGTCTCGTTCAGTGTATAGATCTAGCAAGAACCTGGTTCAAGCTAAGTAACACTTCACGAGTCGGACGGGCTCTACTTACCGATGGGAGAAGTGCCAAACGTTTGAATCCCTTATCTATAAACTACTATTAAAACTTTAAACCAACCCTGCGAGGACTGTGTCCCTGCTGACTCAGACCAAAGGGTTGAGGGTGATCGCTGCCTTGAAGGGAGCCTACCACTTTTTGCATTAATAATTTACTTAATTATCTTTCAATAATCTGACCTTGCGGGACTGTATCCTTGCTGACTCAGACCAATAGGTTGAGGGTAATGTCGCCTTCACAAGAGGGGCTACCACTATAACTATGATAATCTCTTAAAATGCCCAAAGTGAAGAAATCATCAAAGGATACATGAAAGAGGAGTTGGAACCAAGTGATTCCTTCTTGTCTATCTGTTTTTCCTTATATTTTATTTTTACTTTTTATTTTATCTTTTTTATAGCTTTAAAATATTTTCTTCAAAGTTTGGTTCGAATAGACATTGACGATAAGCCGGTATTAAAAGCTCTTGTGTCCTTGGACGACCTTGGTATCTTGCCATCACTATACTACGTCCACGATGGGTGCACTTGCCCTAACATGTGTGTAGAGTGATAGTAAAAATCATGTTTTATAAATTTAAAACTTGAATCAGCGAGTAGAAAGAGCTAAAATATATACACACCCGCACACGTCAATTATCTTTCAATAATCCGACCTTGCGGGACTGTATCCCTGCTGACTCAGACCAATAGGTTGATGGTAACACTACCTGGAAGGGGGCCTACTACTATAACTTAAAGATAATCTCTTAAAATGCCTAAAGTTTGGAAATCATTAAAGGATACATGAAAGAGGAGTTGGAACCACGTGATTCTTTCTTGTCTATTTTGTTTTTCCTTTTATTTTATTTTTATTTTCTAGTTTATCTTTTTATAACTTTCAAAACTTTTTATCAAAATTTGATTAGATTAGAAGCTAACGATAAGCCGGTACTAAAAGCTCTTGTGTTCTTGGACGATCTCGGTATCTTGCCACCATTATACTATGTCCGCGATGGGTGCACTTTCCCTAACTGGGTAGAATGATAGTATTATATCGTATTTTTTAAATTTAAAACTTGATTAGCGAGTAAAATGAGCTTAAAATATATCTAAAAATTATAACCACCCGTACACACGTCACTCCTCCACACTTTTTGAAAGAAAACCAACAGTCGCAAGTCTTTATCTTGTAGAACATATTACACATACTGGTCAAGGGCGCAGTACCTATAGCTAGACAGCAGAATTCAAAATGTTTCAAATGAATCATCCCTATAGGATGAATTTGGGTAATGTGACACTTATAAAACTCAGGAATCTTAACAACAAATTGAGTAATAGGAAGGAAAAGATGCCAGGAGTAGAAGAAATTGTCATATAAAGTGATCTTGCCTCATGGAGGATTCGTAGTAGTGTGGCCGGGTTCTGGGTATTCTGTTCGCCACTCATCTTTGAAACGAAAATGTCTACACAATTTATGAGTTTCCTTTCTTGACCACTTTATGGTAATGGTTTCAAGTGGTGATGACATGACTCTTTCCTTGTTACTATTAGAAGAAGCTATTAAAGATTAGAAACTGGATTATTCTAAGGAAATAGAACAAAAAAAAAAGAAATGGTTAAGGATAAAATGGAGGGAACCGTCAGGTATTTATAGGCGGTTCATTTACGGCAATTTGATAGGAAACCTTAGCGATTCCCAAAGCAGCAGACCAATCGCCAATACACGTTAGACACGTCAGCAAATGGTTGGCACAATAACCTGCCATTTGACCTGCCTCCAAGTTGTCGATTGTCGCCTCACCAACCCGCCAGCAAATGTCAGAATAAAGGCGACACTTGCACAGAATCCATCACACCAAAAATGAAACATCAAATCACAAAGACGAAAATGGGAGCGCCGAATCTGTAACCGCCATACCCTAAATATATCATCGTATGACATAACATCATACAAACAACAACAAAAAATTAATTGTCGCTACCATTGGCACTAGATATTTTCCTCAGCAGAAGTATTCAATAGTCTCAGCTCGATCACGCAAGCCCGAGTACGCCAACCAAGACCAGGTGGACTTGTAAAGGAATGTACCAGATCGCATGCCAACCAAGACACATGGTGGTAGAAGATTCGCCAGGAGAATATGTCACACCATCTTATGATGGAGCCAAGTATAGGCAATTCGTTGTCGAAGCCACATTGAATGTAGATGCTCTCTCCACCAATCAGAGTAAAGGTGACGCCAACATACACATGCACATCATTACATGGAATGTTACCCACCTATAAGATGATGACAGGCGTTACCAAAACTGTTAAGGGCATGGGGACCACCACACTAAGGGGAAACGACGTCTAACCGAGCTTACTATAAATAGAAGAAAGATTCACACTCCTCAGGTACAGTCCCTTCTCTTCTGCTTACACTTTACAAACCCTAATCTTCTCAAACGAATACTTATTCTCACGCCTGAGGGTGGTGAAAGGGAGGAATCCCAACCTGTGGCGAGCCTAGCGGTGGTGCTATTTTAATTGTATAAAAACACCTACAAATAAAAATTAATTCTGCACATGTGCAGTATAAATATACGTAAACAACATACCAATCGCCAATACTCGATAGACATGTCAGCAAATGGTAGACGCAATAACCTGCCATTTGACCAGCCTCCAAGTTGTCGACTGTCGCCTCACCAACCCACTTGCAGATTTCAGAATAAAGGCGACACTTGCACATTATCCGTCACCCCAAAAAGGAAACATCAACTCACAAAGATGAAAATGGGAGCGTCGAATCCGTAACCGCCATACCCTAAATAGATCGTTGTATGACATAACATCATGCAAACGACAAAAAAAGTTAATTGTCGCTACCATTGGCACTAGATGTTTTCCTCAGCAAAAGTATTCAATAGTCTCAGCTCGATCATGCAAGCCCGCGTATGCCAACCAAGACTAGGTGGACTTGTAAAGGAATGTACCAGATCGCATGCCAACCAAGACATGTGGTGGTAGAAGGTTTGCCAAGATAATATGTCACACCTTCTTATGATGGAGCCAAGTATAGGTAATTCGGTGCCCAAGCCACATTGAATGTAGATGTTCTCTTCACCAATCAGAGTAAAGGTGACGCCAACATACACATGCACATCATTACACGGAATGTTCCCTACCTATAAGATGATGACAATTGTCACCAAAACCGTTAAGGGCATGGGGACTACCACATTTAGGGAAAACGACGTCTAACCGGGCTTACTATAAATAGAAGAAAGATTCACACTCCTCAGGTACGATCCCTTCTCTTCTGCTTACACTTTACAAACCCTAATCTTCTCAAACGAATACTTATTCTCACGCTTGAGAGTGGCGAAAGGGAGGAATCCCATCCTGTGGCGAGCCTAACGGTGGTGCTATTTTTATTGTATAAAAACACCTACCACATGTGCATTATATGTATATGTTTCACATGCAATTTAGTTTTAGTGTTTAGGTTTTGGGTTTACTTTAGCTTTTAGTTTTAGTTTTTTTTTTTTTTTTTTTTTGGAGGGGGGAATTTAGATAAAAAAAAACAAACAAGTAAAATAAGAGAGAATTTATGAAAAAAATTACGAAATGTTTCCAACATGTTGTAGTTTTAAAGTTAGTTAAATTAAATTTCGTAGGTGTCACGTCAGTCACACATGTGATTGTGGACGCATGCGGCCATCGTGCCTTTTGTAATATCACTATATGGATTTGTCTAGTTGGCTATATGAAAAAGAAATTAGTTGTTAATAATACGATCAATTTTTTTTTAATTAATAAGCAATTATGCAAATGTTTATTATGAAAGCCACAATACAAAAACCACGGCACACCGCACACGAATATTATGAAAAAAAAAGGTTTAAAAGTAATGCCACGAAACTTGAATATTAACCTTAAAACACTTAAAATTGAATTAGTTTTTTTTTTCAAACACCTTAGAATCAACCATTTCGTAATCGTGGAAACCTAGCAA